>CP124719.1:83762500-85012500 GCA_031232105.1 Capsicum rhomboideum | reverse complement strand
TACTATCTTATTGTTTGTGGCAGGCTAGTTATAAACTGACATTCGAGGTTACTGGTACGTTTCAGATCCTTTACCCCTTATCATGGTTAGCTCTATTATTATTTAACCATTTTTATGGTTATGCCTATTTCAATTTGGGACCCAAATTATGCTAGTGTTAGCTCCCCAGTTGGTTATGATCCTCGAGATGTTAGGTTAGTTCCCTTTGGTTAGCACTTTTAGGTTTACCCAATTTTATGATGTGTGACCAATTTTTCCTTTTTATATTATTTTATACATATACCTTTTCTTCATATTACCATTATGTATCTCTCATATATCTGTTTCTTCATACTTTGATTATAGTATATTTCTTTACTATATTCTCATACTTGACCAGCTACTTACTAGCATAGCTCTATCCCGAATTACTTATAGGGTATGACAGTATTTCCTCACTTTCCCTTTAAGTATTATTATGTCTCATTTCATAGATAGTCGTCTTGATGTTTATTCTTGCTTTACATGCTATTGTTACTTACATTGTCTTTAGAGCTCAGTTGGCTCATGCCTACTGAGTACCTCGTGTTGGTACTGATACTACACTTCTGCACCTTGCAGATCATAGAATGAATTCTCGCCATTGACATGTTCATCATGTGGAGCTGCTATGGATTGGAGATTTGGGGTCATCATGCGGAGCTGCTATGGATTGGAGATTCGGGGTTAGCTCCTTACGTTCAGAGTTGTTCCTTCTCTCTCTCTTATTATTAGACTGATCTCTACTTTTGTATTTCAGAGATGACTTTGTATATATTTACTCTGTATCTTACCGTGTACTCTTGATTGATAGTTGCTCTTGTGTTAGCCTCAGTAGGTTATAGGGAAATTATTCACTTTCTTCTTGTTTTCCTTTCATCTTATTGGTCTGGACTTTCGTTTTTCTTATTAGTCCGCTAATAGCTATTCCGCACTAAGGGTTGGCTTACCTACTGGTAGGTTATGGTAGGTGCCAACATGACCTGAGAAATTGGGTCGTGATAGTTTGATGTCAGAACCTAGGTTCATCGGTGTTGTTGGTACAAGAGCAAGATGCCTAGTAGAGTCCTGCAGATAGGTACAATGACGTCTGTATCCTATCTTCAGGAAGCTATAGGGCATTCATAGGAAATTCCAATTCTTGATTCTTTATCTTGTGTTTTGACCTCTATCAACTTCTGGGTTCTTCTTTTGGCTCCACTATTCCTCAAATGGATAGCATGACGTTGTCGACAGACACGGGAAAGACCCCTACACGTGTTGCTAGAGTTTCAGTTCAGAATTGGACCAGGGATTTAGAGCTTAGTATCAAGGATCTTCAGTGTTAGTTAGATGGTCTGGGGCCAGCCTAGGCTCCGACAGAGTTTTTGACCACCCCAGCTTTTTAGGATACCGCGTTAGGGATTTTGAGCCTTTTTGTGGATACTTCACGGCCAGAGATAGTGCTCGGTACATTGAGTGGTTCTCAAGTAGAGTTGGATTTACTGGTATTTAGTAGGGTTCTCGATCAGTTTCAAAGTATGAGATTAGATTTCTCGAGTGGGCCAGACATACTTCTATGTTATACCCTACAGAGCATGAGATGGTGCATGGATTTATTAGAGGATTAGCTTTACCACTCTTTTTGGTGTGAGATCATTTTATAGCTGCTGGGTCATTTTTTCTTTAGGTTGTTGACCATGTGAGGACTACGAAGAGGGCAAGTCTTGAGATGTATGGTGGTAGCAGCAAGAGTCCATATCAGTAGTACAATGTTAGTGGTATTTCATCTGGAGGTAGGATCCTCCTAGCAGAGGTCAGCATCTCTTGTAGCCTATTAGGTCAGTTTAATTGGCACCTTAGATTATGGGTGATTCTCAAATAGGTCGTTGTACTCACAGGGGATAGAGTTCTTGTCAAGGCTTATGGGGTTCCTGATCTAGGTCTTCAGATCATGGCAGTTGTTCTAGGTCATCTTGTACAGGACATCAAAGTGTTCCAGGAGCATGTTTTGAGTATGGTGTGGTTGGTCACTGGTCTTGAGAGTTCCCCAGGCGTGAGTTGGTCAGCACTTGGGGACAACTCATATTTCTCGCCAGGTTATAGCCTCAGGGGTTTGTTATAACTTTGAAGAGATGAGACATTGGTCCAGAGAGTGTCCCCGACGTGGGATTATTAGGCAGTCAGCGTAGATGAATCAGTTTCTTAGGGATGTGGCAACTTCAACTAGAGGTAGTTCACTAAGTTTTTTAGTTTGCCGTTCAGACGCTCAGTCTGGGTTTGGATGCTTTCAGATTCATGCTTTTTTGGGTAGGCTAGTGGCTATGACTTCAGATTCTGTTGTTATAGATGCTCCTTTGATTTCTGTCTTTTAGCTTCTATTTAAATTATATTGGGGTTTTCATACCCATCGGTGGTTACATGCCTTGATATTACTATGTCGAATGTTGTATATCTTTGTATAGACTTATGCTTATGTGACTACCCCTGTAGATATTTATTTTAGTAGTGTATTGAGTAGATCTGTGTTGTGATTTCCTTAGGGTGTAGCACTTAGGTTAAAGTCCCTTTTCTCTGACATAGTGGCCTTGATGTGATATGTGAGTGGTATTAGTTGTTTTCATTTTTGTTCCACATGCACTCTATACTAGTGTTACTATTGTTACTACTGTTGTTTGGTTACAATTGATACCTTACTGGTTAGAGGGATAGACAGGCATTATATAGCTAGCTTTCCCTTTTCTTCCAATTTCTTATTCATTGGCTTAGAAGGTTAACCTAGGTCAGTTGGTTTTCCTTGCAGTTAATGAGGAGAGATAGGTTGTTGAGAAGGTTGTGGGAAGGACGGTTTGTCCTTCCATGATTTTTGTTATGATTCTAGCTTCGGTGATTCCCTTCTATAGCCATCCTAGTGGTGGTAGGTCTAAAATCTGCTATTCAAATTTGTCTAGATTAGTCACCCGATAGTAATATTTATATTGGTGTTACTATTAAGTTGCGTACTCCATTTTTCCTATAATGTGGTTCATGGTCCAGTTGAATGGAGGGTTGTTTGAGCGGGTGAATTCAAAAATTTCCCATCTCGGTATTGGTTCAAACTAATATGACTTTGTGGAGTGTTTCTGCTTGATGATATGTACTTATGGGTATTCGCGGTCGTAGATCGAGTGTTAGATTGACTAAATTTAGGCTAAGGTTGTATTTCTCTAAGTTTTTTGAGATTTGGCTACAATTAGCATTCTTCGTAGCCTTGGTGGATTCTTGATTATGACTTGATGTATTATGACCTCAACAGATGTGAATTTGAGTTCTTGTATCTTTAGATATTGGGTTTCCTTCATTGTGGTTATGTTCTTCAGTGATATTTTGGCTTCAGCCCTTGCAGGGAACCGTTGGATATATGCTTAGTCTATGACAGTGAGATTGGTTTGGGGTTTATGTTTGATTTCTTACTCTCTTGAATTGCGGTTCGAAAGTTATGATAGCTTTTGGAATATGGATACGGCACAATAGCAAAATTGTTATAGATAGTTGAGATCGAGTAGTTCAGCCTCGGCTTGAAGGTTATAACTATGGATTGAGTAGCCCGATTATAGCCCTGTTTCAAGATTTATTATAGTTGAGCATTCATATATATCATAACTAAGCCTACGCATTGACTCCTGGTTTGGTTCTCTTTAGTCCAGATAGACTGAGCTTGGTAGATGCTCAGAAGATGGTCTGTTGGCACACAGTATTAGTTCTACTGTTCTTGACCTTGGTTCTCAGCGTTTGTCAGAATTTTGAATGTCTTCTCAGTAGAAGAAGTGTGTTTAAGTTAGGGTTAGAATGATTTCACCTATTATTTATGGGACGTTCTAGAGTGGATAGTTTAGTTTTGAGAGTTTGTGCTTCGAATTCCTGACTATCAGTTTCATGGGTCATCCAAACCAGTTGTAGTTTTAACTAGAGATCTTAGGCTTTGATCATCTCCATTTGTGGGTCTACGTAGCTCTTTATGGGCTTATTTTTATGCTTGCCCTTGTGGACTCTCAGTATATCAGTTTTGGTCTTTCAAGGTTGGTGTAATGTGACTACGCCGACAAGACTCAAATGTTTTTTGGTATCGGGAAGAGTAGACATCCAGTTGGGAGAGGCTAAGGAATGTTAGATTTGGATTTAGAGTTAGTTGTATGAGTCATGCCTTGGATAGTATTTAGCCTTGTTGAGTATGTGCTTGGTTGTGCTAGTTTCAGTGTGATATCGGTGTGTTGTGGTTAGGATTCGCGTGCATCAGCCATTCTCGTTTCAGTTGGAGACTAGTCGCTTGTTGAAATTGAGTTTTGGTTATTTGAGAAATGAAGTAAGGAAGTGGATTGAAATAGAGATACCAATAGCAAAATACCTTGGAACCATTGGTTTTCCTTAGAGGTTATCTGAGAAGTCTTGTTCGCAGTATTGCAGGCCCAGTACCTCGTCATTTCGGGCTTTTGGGTTCTTTCTATCCATTGACTTTCACGGACAAAAGTCCTTTTAGTAGGGAATGTTTTAATGACCCTCCTAGTCATTTTCTTAATTTTCGTGCGTTTTTGGCTTTATGAGCCTTCCCATAGAGGCCTCAGGTTATTAATGACTTATCGGAATTGTCGGTTTAGTTATCGGAGAGTTCGTTTGGACTTTAGGCTCATTTCCCTATTTTGGAGCTTTCGTTGTTAAGGAATTGGTCTAGAACCAAAACTCCTAGTAAACGACCTCGGATGAGAATTCCAACAGTGCTATCAACTTTGGAACATTGATTTTAGGCTAGGGGGACCCTTGGTCCAGGTCCCGAGGCTTCTAAACTCGTTTTGGGCTATTGGGTAGATTTGATGAAAATTGGAACTATGGATGTGGGGCCCACTTTTTTTTGAAACAATCTCGGATGAAAGTTCTGATAGTTTCATTGAATCTGGAATGTAAAATTTGGTATGGTAGCATAGTTCGTTTGCTTGTATGGGGTTCCGAATGAATCTCGAGCACCCGATCGGAGTCCATTTGGATTTAGCAAAATCTAGTGTGGCCGCTTTAGCGGTAGAGGTCCGCTTAAACAGTCATCGCTTTAGAGATCTCGAGCCTCTTTAGCGGCCTGAGATGTTGAGTTGAGGGCCCTATGAGCCTATTTTTGGCCCAATTTTGGGCTCGAAGTTTTATATTGCAACATGGGTATTGTTTTACTTTTATTAATATGTAGTGTATGAATTTTTTAGTGCAATGACATTCTGGTATAGTTGAGCAAAGACGAGCAGTTCTTGGACAGCTCGAGACTGTAGATCGAAGATGGCGAGTGCAGTTTGAAGCGAATGTGAATTTTTCATGATAGTTGCATTCTTCAGAGATGGCGAGTTATGAACACCCAATGACTTAGGATATCATGCATTGTCAGTCAAATACCCAGTCCTTCAGATTTCATGACTTAAAATGCTTTCAGATAAAACACTTATCTTTCAGTCTCAGAACTTCAATATTATCGAGTTATTCAATATTTTAGTTTATATTAAGTTAGAAGTAGTACTTAGCACTTAGCGGACACAGGGATGAAGGCTCACCCATCAGTTAGGCTGAGACCTTTAATAGAGGTCCCTATGTCCAAGAACTATGGAACCACCGTCGGTTCTAAAGGGTCACCCGTCAGACCAGGCTTGACACCTTAGTCTTTTTGGGCATCAGTTTAGTGGTACCACGTCAGATCAGCCTTTATACCCTGGCAATGTATGTTGGCCCCTTTTTGACAAGGATTATACATTGAACTCTACGTTTAGCTCACATGGTTATATGTCGGTTAATAGTATCTCCCGTAGTTTGAACTCAACCATTGCATGACCTTGTAATCAGCTTAGTCAGTACAATATTAATCAGTTACATATTTATTTACTTGGTCATTGTATCAGTTCACATCCCACAGGTTCAGACTCAGTATTTGTACATGGCCCTCTGTTTCATTTTACTTGCTTTCATGCTAGACTTTTTAGATTATCATTTCATCTCAATATATGTGTATTTCATATAGGGTCAATGTACTTCAATTCAGCTTTTGCATTCAGTACAATTTACAACATGTCCAACATTAGCTTTAGATCGAATAAAATATTTATGCATCAATAGTTTTCCAATTTTCAAAAATATTCTAGCTCGTGATTCAGAGATTTAACTATGTCTCACACCTTTTACGTACAGATATGTTTAAATACATATTTTAGTAAATGGCTTATGCCCTTAGTTTTAAAGCAGGTTTTAAGTGTTTTCATGACTAGTGCATATCTCACATACTCAGTATAGTCAAAAGCACTGATCGTATATCTCTTCTGCCTACATTTTTCATATGAAGTAGATTTAGGTGTTTACTATCAGGACCATAGTCAGGCAGATCACAGCATCAAGCCAGTAGGCGATGAGTTCTCTTATTTCAAGGACTCAAGTCAGTTCCAGATCTAGTATTTCATTTCTATTCATATGTATTGATTAGGATAACCGGGGTCATGTCACGGTTACCTATAGTCAGTATAACTAGAGGCTTTATAGATAGTCGATCAGAGTTGTCATATTCAGTTTCTCTTTCTTTTCATATTACAAATGTTTTAAATAAACTTTCTAACATAAATATATTACACCATTTTGATTCATGATTATGCTTCCGCTCACTCATTTTAGCTCTTATACATGCTTATATTCAGTTGCTCATACATTATGCCAGTATCATAGGTTAGCTTGGGATCACTTGGGGTCCTAAGCATCGTGTTAAGACTAGGGGGTAGATCTCGGGTAGTGACACTTGTACTAGCCTCACCATATTTTAGTGAATTTTTTTAGTTTCTTCTTGTTTTGCTTTCATCTTATTAGTCTTGACTTCCGCCTTTCTTATTAGTCCTCTACTAGTTGTTCCGGACTAAGGGTTGGCTTACCAACTGGTGGGTTATGGTAGATGTCATCATGACCTGAGAAATTAGTTCGGGACAGGACTTCTACTAAAGGTCTCAGCCTAACTAACCAGTGAGCCTCCATCCCTGCATCCGCTCGGTGCTAAGTACTACTCCTAACTGAATGACACTGATAACTGAAATATCAATAATAGTAATATTTTTAAGACTGAATATAAATACATTATATGAGAGAATTCAAAACATGAGATGGAGGATATAATACTCATAAGTATATGCATGAAATCATAGGTCATAGGGTGTTCATAACCCACCACCTCAGAAGAATGAAACTATTATGACAATTCCATAAACCGAGCAAATTAAGGAATTAACTAACTCAAGTCCCAAAATCATGTTTCACAATATAATTAGTGTTTATAATTTTGAGTATGTAATGGTATTGATTCATGTTAAAACATGGGTTTATAACTAAATGAGATCAAGGAACTAGAATATCAAAAAATTCACAACACTCAAGAACCCTAAGATTTGAGAAAGGAATTAAACTGAGAAATTGAGTTAACTTTGAGACTCAGTGGGTGAAAGAAGACCTATTGATGAAATTCCACATACCTGGAGATGATATCCTTGAACATATCTTTGAAATTGGAGACTGGAGTTGAAGAACCCTAGTTTGCCCTGAAGAGAGGAAATCAGCTCTTTCTTTCTTTATGATGCTAAGTGTCGAGTGTTTTCTGAGTAAGGAGGGACTTAGGGTAATACAACTATTAATAAAAAGTTTTGGGGTGGCTTAAACAACGTAGTTTTGATGTTAAAAAAGTGGGAAAAGACTGCAAAGCCCCTCTTAAAATGTAACTGAAAATCTATAAAATTGGGTCGTACGGACTATCCCACAATTATGGGACCCACCTATGACCGTGGGTGGTGTTCGTGGTTGGGTAGATGGAATGAAGGCCCCTGGACTTGTTTGGAAAAACTATGGTATGATTGTGGGACCCACCTACAATCTTACCTTTGTTCGTAGGTTGTAGGTTCCAATCAGATCAACTTTAGAAGTCAAGGTCATACCTAAGATCGTGGTTTCTAACCATAGTCGTGGTTCCCTATCGTGGCTGGAAGGTATACTAGTCAACTTTCAGGTTTTTGCGGCTATTTCACGTAGATGAGACCATTGTACAGTCATGGTTTCTAGCCACGATTGTATGTTCTCACTGCTAGATAGTGCCTTACAAAAATAGCCATAAATCTTAGTTTCGACATCAAGTTAAGGCAAAACTGGATGTGTTGGGAAGATAATTCAAATATATATCATTTGGTTGGTCTTGAGCTTAAAACTACCTCAGATTCTAGGAGTTATGCTTGTTTGAAGTTTACTAAAATAAGATTCATCACAAGAAAACCACCAGTAAGGAATGTTTCAACTTGGCTATGAGTAAGGTGTTACTTGTGGCCTTAATACATATAGTAATCAATCCTCATACTAGCAAAACATGATATTTGATTTTACATGTACTTGAAGCATAGTTCTAATCTTAGCTTGGATTTTTGGGGTGTTATAACATGGTAGCAAAGTGTGAATACAAGGTACGCACTGAATTGTATATCAATATTGTTCTCTTATGTTTAGAGTTGCAAACTTGATGTATATTATAGTGACCTTGCCTGTAAAGTTTTTGGGGCTGGTAATTGTCTTAATTGTTACAATCCCCTGATGGTTAATAGTAGTATAATAGGGATCAAGGATTGTCATGAAAGAAGATTAATGAGAGAGAGAAAAGTATATAGAGTGCCTATAATAAGACAAGTGCATAGGAATTGAGGGTTAGATTAATTCATAGAAGGTAGTTAGTTAGTTATACCCTAAGGGTAAATTAATTTTGCTTAAATAAAACAAAGGCGATAAGGTAAGAAGTTGAAGTATGTTAAGTATGCTCAATTATTAAGCCTGTATGCTTGTCATGATCTTTATTGTTTGCTATATGTTGTTATATGTTTCTAACCCTGTTCGGCCAATGATACCTACCAGTACATCTGGTTGTACTGATACTACACTTACTATATCTCCATTTAGGGATATATCCATATTGGAGGTCAGTTGGGGTTTCTATAGCTACAACGACGTTTATTATATAGCAGCTCATGTAATCCTACTCCTACATAGATGTTGTGTCTCAGGTGATCCCTTTATTTGTTTAGTACTATTGTACCAGTTTAGACTAGGTTCTTGGAAGTTGTTTAGTAGAATTATGCAATGTATCATTTTGTAATAAAGTTTTGTTTTTGAAAAATAAAGGTTAATTATTTATGGATTTATTTACGTTTAAGGTTTAATAATATCTTCCGCAATAATTGAATGGTTGGGTGGTAAGGGTTCTCCTATCTAGGGTAGAGTTGGGTATGTTCCCGCACAATCCGTGATTTGGGTCGTGACAGTTAAGCTCCCATCTTTATCTAACACCTTTAGACTTCCCTAAATCATTTTCTTTGGCTCCTACTCTGACTTCAATGGTCATTTTATGCTCCACTATGCTCCAATTTCATGCAAAGTCTATTAATCCTCATCCAACGCGTCAAAATAAGCAGCATAAGTTTAAGTCATATATAATAAGCTCAAAAAATGCTATATAAATTAAAATGTGAGCCAAATGATAGTATAAATGTTTGACTTTAGTCGTTACATTAGGTGTTATCTATAACAAATTTTTGACGTGGAGTTTGAGCGCACATCCTACATTGGCTCCAACGCATGATTCACATGAACTAAAGTGTACACTTTTGAATTGGTAGACTCAAATGCACTAATGGGATTTTTACAAGCCCTTGCACAGTGTATGATGTTTTTGATGGCTCTATCTGAGAGCATCTCATCGCTACAAATCTGAGCATTACTGCTTCTATCACCTCAAAGATAATGTATAGTCAGTGGAATTAAAGCAACACACAAATTAGGATAGAGTATGAAAGAATAGGAAATCTTTACATAAGTATCTGTAGTCCCTTATTTATTGTACCGACCCTTCCTGTCATTCTTGAATTTCTTAGAGCATAAGTGTCATGACCCTAATTAAGAGATCATGCGAGCACCTACTCTATTCTTAACTAGATAGGAGAACCCTTACCACCCAATCAATTACTATGTGGAAATTATGTGACAACCTTTATATAGTTGAGCAATTCAATTTAAATACCAAACTAAATTCTAAAACCAGAGATCTCTGTAAGTGTTTAACTTAACATTTCTAACAACTCCCAAGTACCTAGTCTAGACATGTACAAGAGATTCTAAAGTAATTAACCAAGCACTTCCACAACAATCATAGAACTAAAGCGCAAATCATGACTCCTATGGTCAGATACCAACTGGAATTGACTAGATTCCAATTTCAAAATCATCAAGATACCAATTGAAATAAAATTGTCTCAGTATACTCTAAGTTTGTTTAAGTGTTATCTGACCTTGGTTCTACATTCTCATGTATGTATACCAGTTTATTCTATGTCGGGTCTTGATATGATTTATGAGTCCCTTGATATCTCTATTCGTGTTACTACCCCAGTGGGTGATTTTTTAATGGTGGATCGGGTGTACCGATCTTATTAAGTGACTCTTCTATGGGTATAACACTCAGGTAGATTTTATTATTTTAGATATTATAGGTTTTGATATGATTTAGGCATGATTTTTTGGTGGTTATATTCTGTAATAATGGTAGATCAAATGTAAGTATTGGTATGTTTAGATTACAAAGTGTATTTAAGACGTTTACTAGAGGAAGTGATTTAATTAGTGGGATGATAAGTTGTGGACAAAGAAAGTTCATAACTAGTACATTTGTGCAGAATTATCTGAAAGTGTTATTTGAAATGTACATATAATGATTGATCGTTTTATAGGGTTGAAATAGTACATCAGTGGTTTGAGGTAAAATCAACTTTATAGGATACCACCAGTTGAGTTGAGGGAGTTTAAAGTTTAGCTGTAAGATCTCCTTAGTAAGGAATTTCTCAGTTCGAGTGCCTCCCCGTGGGGTGCTTTAGTGTTTTTTATGAAGAAGAAAGACAGGAGTTGCGTATATGTATTGACTACCATCAGGTGAACAAGGTTATGATCAGCAAAAAAGTACCCCCAAGGTAGTCCCATACTCTTTTTCAGGTTCTTAATTATGTTTTCCTATTAAGGTATTCAAGCATGAAGAGAATTCTAAAGTATTGCAGAATTTATGTTAGAGTGTGAATTTCAGAAATTAAGGTAAGGCTACTGCCCATTTTTGCCCCTCCTTATATACAATATTAGTTGAAGAATTCTACATGTGTTTTGGAAATAAATATGGAAGGCTGATGAGAATCCTTAAAGTTCAATAATATACTGTTATGATGAAAGAATTTTGGGACTATTTTAAGGACTATTTTATGTGTGTATAGTGAAGACAACTTGGTTTATCTTAAAAAGGGGATGTGAGCAGTTGGCATTGATTTATAAAAGGGAGGGTATAATGATACACCACTTAATTAGATGTTGTATGAGCCCACTCCCCAGTCCCACTTTATGAACTATTTTATACATATTATGAAAACAAAAGAGTTTCTGGTGATCTCATATGAACCCGTGTGTTGTACAAATATAATTACAGGAGAAAGGGGTTGAAAAAACACCCTTGATTTGGTAAATTAAGGGCGTACTGCCCGACTATTGTTTTGAGTGAGGTTGAATAGCCCAAATTTATTAACTAATAATAGTTTTACCACATACTTCATTGTAGATAAGTAATATGAAAGGAAGAAGGTTAATTCGGGGTAATACAAGAGTTGTGTAGCAAGGTATGTAAGGCTTCTCTATTCCATATTCTTTGGCATGAAATTCAATGCTTGTGTTACAAAGTAAGCTTCCAAAGTTCTCCTATAGCAAATGATACATAGTGGCAGCGTACGATCTCCCATGTAGCTAACGACCTTGTTCCACTTCCTAACATGTTTAAATACTTCAATACATGCTTATTATTAAGTCTTGATGTCTACTTTCACTACCAAGTTTCATGAGTCCTCCTTTTAGTTAAAAAAAGGATACATGTGTTATTTCTGCTCCTAAGCATTTCATTTATGTATAAACTTCTCCCTACCTTGTTGTTACTGCATTAAGTGTTTATTCTTGTGTCTCTTACTGTGGACTATTGTCCCAAAGCTCAATAATGTTATTACCACCAAAGTAACAATCTCAAAGATTAAATAAACTAAGTAACACAATTCTGGATATATACGGGTGGCAGCTCAGGAGCGAAATCCTAGCATGGGCCGATCCCATTCTCTTTATATGCGGGTGGCAGCTCAGGGGCGAAAGCCTAAAATGGGTCGATCCCAATCTGTTTATATATGTCAGGAGTGTAAGCCTAGCATGGGCCGATCCCAACTTGTATATGTACCACTGATCAGTTAGTCATTTGTATCTCATGGCTTACAAAGATTATAAGGTAAAGAAAGGTAAGGTAAAGAAAAAAATGTAATGTACATGATTCCACAAGTATATGTAAAGGTGTTCTATTAGCACTATCTATACACTTGTACCTGATTTCATTTGAGCTCTTGTTTATGCATAGTTACTTTTATCCTTACATATTCAATACATACTTTGATACTGACGTCCCTCATGGGGGACTTGCATTTTATGCTGCAGGCATAGGTGCTTCAGCTAATACACCTCCCCAATAGAAGCATAGGACATCCAATAACTATTGGTGAGCTTTAGGTTGATTCAGGGCTTTTCGAGTCTGTTATACATATTTTTGTACTGTATAGTAATTAAGAGTGAAGCGCTGGCTTGTCCCAACCTTAACAAAGTCTATGTATCTTTTAGAGTCTTTGTAGACCAATGTAAAGTTAAGCATGGTAGTGTTTTTTCCTTTTGATGTTATGGCCCCAACGACCAACTCTTGTATATATAGTTTGGGCTTGCCTACGTGGTTTATTTTCATTAATACTTCATATCCATACTTGGCAGAATCTTTGATTATCAAAGTTACATGCATGAGAATTACAAGGTTATGGGTTGGTGCTCTCGGGTGGGCCTTTACGACTATAGGTGCATGTCCACCTCAATGGGATTTGCGGTGTGACAAAAATGTTCTCTCTGAATCCTATGATTCTTTTTTACAAATATAAATTCAATGTAACACCCCATACCTTCCCAACCCTACTTGACGACATTGAACAATGTTTACTTAGGTGTCGAGAGCCATAAGTATGTATTTTGTAATGTTATTGATGAGATAATTGATATTGTGCCTAGTACATGTGATTAAACCTTCGTAGGAGGTGTCTTGTGACTTCGTAGAGCATTTGTGGGGTTAAAAATGAGGCTTGGAGGACCTCCAAACAAAGGATATTAAAGGTAAGAAGTAAGTTAAAGAATAGAACTTGAAGTGTCTAACCAAATCCGCAAAGAAAAGTAGAAGAACGAAAATTTTCAAAAAAAAATAGGCCAGGGGCACCAGAGGGCGTGCCAGGCTGTTTTTTGCCCAAAATTTTTGGGCACAGGCAGCAAGGTGGCGCGCCCAGGGGCGTGCCAGGCTGCTTGTGCACACCTTTCAAATGTTGGAAATTTTTCTAAGTCTCAAGGGTGCCCGGGGACGTACCGGGCCGCTTTTTGCCACATTTCTTCTCCAACCATGAGCCTATACATGGAATGATTGAAGTATTTTATTGGTATTCCAATTTGGTGAAATTATTCATGGACAAAGTTGGCATCCAAATTACGTTTTTACCCTTTATGTTCAAAATGAGCCATGATTGGCTAGAATCACTTGCTCTTGGGAATGAGGCGACGAATGTGAGTCTCGTGAGTTGGAATATTATCGTAGCACATATGAAATGATTTAAACATGAGAAATTTGGTGGATTGTAAATTGAATTTATGAATTGGACTCAATAAATGAAGGCCCAAATGAGGCAAAAGACATGGCCCAAATGGGCCAAATGACCCATTCTTCCATTGACCTTCTAGACATGGCATTTAATGCTATAAAGAGTCTAAGTATGAATTGAGGGATTATATAAAGGGCCAAAAATCTGATTTTATTCATTACAAACACATATGCTTTTCTAGACAATTCAAAGAAAACCCATTTAGCTCTCAAAACCCTAAGTCATCTCTTGGAGCAAGATCATCATTTCTCAAGCTTTGGCAAGTTTTTATTCTTGTGATTTAATATATTATATACATGAGAGATGGTGTAGATCATGTTGGTTATGTTGGCAAGGTTGAATAGGGCACTTTTGCTATTTGCTAAAGATGTGCCATTCTTTTTATTTAAACTTGAAAAAGGACTTGAGGTTTAAATAAAAGTGAATGGTGTGGATGAGATAGCAACATGTATGGTGTGATTATGATCCTAAACTTTTTATTTTTTTGAAAGTGTAAATGATGGGATTTTGGCCGATATGTTGTTGTGAGGTGTATTGAGGTGATTTGAGGGAGTATTTGTGACGTTGTGTTGATGAAGAAATGTAAAGAACAAACTTGGTACGAAACGCTATTGAATTGTGATATTTTGGTCAATGTTGGGCATGTTGTTGTATTGTTGACACGAAAATGCCGTAAATGGTATTGTAAAGGGTGAATTGACATTATACGGCAGTCATATAGCTCATTGTCATCTTATACACTTGTAAGGTAGTTGATTGTTAATGTAAGATCCGTTATGTAATTGTGTTGTAGAGTGAAACGTAAGGAAGGAGCTGGACTATTGTGTTCACTTATAGGATTGAGTGTTCATTTTGAGAAGATAAGGTATGTAAGGTCACTCTTTGCGTATCCATCTGTAGCACATAGTGTTCACATAGACATTGTACTTGTTCCATTTCGAAATGTCCTAAGGTATCCTATATCCGATTACCAATTGTTATTATCACATTTTTCTTACTCATTGATCAATTGTGATTCACATGTCTCATGTTCGTTGACTAACGTTCCAAAGGCCCAATAAAGTTATGTTCCAAAGTTCCAACAGGGCTTATACACATGTCTATTATTCATTGATTATTGTTCCAATGTTTCTAATAATGTTATGTTCCTAATAATGTCATGATTCCAATAATGCATGACTATCATTGTATTAATCTCAAAAGTAAAGAATGAAGTAATGCATATGTGGTTCATGATTAAGTATGGGTGGTAGCTTTGGGGGAAAAAGCCTAGCTCAAGCCGATCCCGAGATTATTGGATCAGGGGGTAGTCCTAGAGGCGTAAGCCTATCTCGTACCAAACCTGACAGGGGGTAGCTCTAGAGGTAATAATCTAATTCAAGCCGAACCTGATGTGTTGGTATGGGTGGCAGCTCTAGAGGTAATAACCTAGCTAGAGCCGAGCCTGATATATTGATTCATGGGTGGTAGCTCTGGAGGCATAAGCCTAGCTTGAGTCGATCCCAACATAACGTTATGTTATGTTAAGACCCACTGATCAGTCGGGGCCCGGGTACATACTGACACAAGTGATGATGAACAAACATAGTAGTAAAGAAGTGAAGAAAGTAATGAAAGCAATACACATGGTTCCCAACATATAGAATGGTGACGTATCCATATTGATTATTCATTTGTACTTGAGTTCATTGATGTATTTACGTATCATACAGTTTCCTATGAGCCTTACATACTCAGTACATTCTTCATACTGACCCCCCCTTGGGGGACTTACATTACATGCTGCAGGTGCAGGTACTAGTAGAGCTCAACAGTAGGTTGCCAGTTATTTGGGGATCTTTGGTGAGCCCCAGTTGGTTCGGGACTTTCCGAGTCATAGTTATACATGTGTTTTAGTGTTGTACATGTTGTATAAAGCGGGGACTTGTCCCGACTTTTAGTTGGTCTTGTAAATGCATCTGTTAGAGGCTTTTCTAGACGTATGTGGGTATGTGAATGTAAGAGATGTACGTCCATTTTGACTTGATGGCCCTGACGGCCAAGTTTCACATATTTATGTATCGCATGCTCTACGATTTCTGCTATTAGCATCTTATTTCTCTATATGTGAGGGTGGTGTTTTTTATGACATGCAAATAAATAGATAAGAGCAAAGATTGGTTCTCTCGGGCCTTATCGGCTTCGGGTGCCAGTCCACCCCATTGGGATAAGGGGCGTGACAAAAGTGGTATCAGATCCAGGTTGTTCTAAGGGTGTCTACAAAGCCGTGTCTGAGTAGAGTCTTACTTATCGATGTGTTGTGCACCACATTTAAAGTATGAGGCTACGGGACATTTAGGAGTCATTTCTTTCCTTCATTTCTAGATCGTGCAATAGAGCCAGTGTTGTAAGTTGAATTGTATCTGACCATTGGAATTGATTTTCTTTGATATAGTAACAATGTCGATCACAAGAAGAGGTAGAGGTAAAGGTAAGCAGGTAGATATGCGTGCTGGAGAAGGAATGAGTAGATTACCACCTGACCAAGCTAGTCAAGGTGGAGCAAATGCTGAAATTTCATCGCGGTCTTCTTCTGCTTTTCCAGCTCCGGAATAGCCAGTCGGTAGAGAAGTACCCGCAGAACCACCAATGAATGCCACGGATCAGGATTTACGAAATGCAGTACATATGTTAACTCAGTTAGTGGTGGCATAGATTCAAGGACGAGCTGGTCCAACGACAAATAAGGATGATGCGGCTAGAGTGGCGAGTCACAAAACACAGGATTTTCTAAAACTGGACCCTCCTATATTCACTGGGTCGGATTCACAAGCAGATCCACAGGACTTCATGGATCAAATCCAGAGGGCTCTAGAAGTTATGCACGTGACTGGTGTTGAAACAGTTGAACTCGCGGCCTATAGATTGAAAGGTGAAGCGATATTGTGGTATGAAGATTGGAAGAAGTCTCGTGGTATCGGTGCAATGCCACCAAATTAGGAAGAATTTAAAGCAGCATTCCTTGATCATTACCTCCCATATGAGATTTGGGAGGCACGTGCAGATCAGTTTCTCAATCTCCGTCAGGGAAATTTGAGCGTTAGAGAATATAGTTTTTAATTTAATTCCTTGGCTCGATATGCTCCAAATGTTGTAGCTACAATGACAGACAGAGTCCATCGATACGTGGACAAATTAGAGCCATATTTGGTAAGGGATTGCACCATTGCTACCTTGAATAAGGATATGGACATAGCTAGAATACAAGCCTTCGCCTAAAAAATGGAAGATCAAAGACAGAGAAGAAGGGCACATTAATCTGACAGAGGACAGTCCAAAAGGGCTAGACCTATGGGACAATATATGATGTCTCAAGGAGAATCTAGGCCTCAGATGTTTCCCAGACCGCCTAGACCATCATTCTCTTATTCCACAGCAGGTGCTCGTTCTCAATTTTGAGGGTCTAGAGCTGGTCAGTCTGGGCAGAGTAGTGGAGTTCACAGATCACAGGCAGCAGGATTTTCTAGTCAGCAGTGTCAGAACTGCGGGCGTATTCATGTAGGTACATGCCAATTGGGGACAAATGCTTACTTTTGGTGCGGTATGACGGGCCACATGATGAAAGAGTGTCCCCAAAGGAGCATGGGTGGTATAGCACGACTGGCAGGATCGGTTGTTGCATCATCATCATTGGTTCCTTCTTTAGGCCGAGGTGTGCAGTCTGTTGGTCATGGTAGAGGTGCCAGAGGAGCAGCCAGTACTAGTGGGGTCCAGAATCGCACTTATGCTCTAGTGGACCGACAAAATTCGGAGGCTTCTCCTGATGTCGTCACAGGTACATTATCCATATTTTCATATAATGTATATGCACTGATTGACCCAGGTTCTACATTGTCCTATGTTACTCCATTGATTACTGCAAAATTTGCAAAGGCACCAGAATTATTAGTTAAGTCAATTGAAGTGTCTACACCGGTTGGTGAATATATTGTTGAAAAAAGAGTATATCGTAATTGTGTGGTAACTGTGTGTGGTCATGATACATTGGCTGACCTCATCGAACTAGACATGGTGGATTTTGATGTGATAATAGGGATGGATTGGTTGGCTTCTTATTATGTCACGGTAGATTGCCGGGCCAAGAAGGTGCATTCTTGTTTCCCGTAGGATAATGTTCTTGAATGGCAGGGTAATGTGGGGGCACCAAGAGGAAGATTTATTTCCTATTTGAAAGAAAGGAAAATGATTGCCAAGGGGTACATATGTCACTTAGTACGAGTGAAAGATAATGATGTGGAACCACTAACTCCACAGTCAATTCCAGTGGTCAATGAATTTCTTGATGTATTTCCAGAGGATCTTTCAGGCTTACCCCCAGAACGGGAAGTATAGTTTGGCATTGATGTGATTCCAGGAACTCAGCCTATCTCTATTCCTCCATATAGAATGGCTCCAGCAGAATTATGTTAATTGAAGGAGTACTTGAAAGATTTGCTAGACAAGGGCTTCATTTGGCCTAGTATGTCTCAGTGGGGTGCACCGATATTATTTATGCGAAAGAAAGATGGTACATTGAGAATGTGCTTTGACTATCGGCAATTGAATAAGGTAACGATTAAGAACAAATATCCCCTCCCTCGAATTGATGATTTGTTTGATCAGTTACAAGGTACCAAGTGTTTTTCAAAGATTGACTTGAGGTCGGGTTACCATCAAGTCAGAGTTAGAGAAGAAGATGTACCCAAGATAGCATTCCGAACACTATATGGCCATTATGAATTTTTAGTTATGTCATTTGGACTAACAAATGCACCAGCTGTGTTCATGGATTTGATGAATAGGGTGTTTAAGCCATTTCTAGACGTGTTCGTGATGGTATTTATAGATGCCATTCTGGTTTATTCAAGATCACCAGAGGACCATGCTAATCACTTGCAGCAGGTGTTACAGATTCTCCGTGAGCATAAGTTGTATGCAAAGTTCTCCAAGTGTGAGTTTTGGTTAAAATTCGTCGCATTCTTGGGTCGCATTGTGTCAAATGAAGGGATACAGGTTGATACACAAAAGATTGAAGCAGTGAAAAATTGGCCAAGAACTACGACACCCACAGAGATTCGTAGTTTTCTTGGACTGGCAGGTTATTACCAAAGATTTGTGGAAGGTTTTTCCTCCATTGATGCACCATTAACAAAGCTTACACATAAGGTAGTTAAATTTCAGTGGAATGATGCATGCGAGAAATTTTTTCAAGAACTGAAAGATAAATTGACTTCTATACCGGTGTTAGTACTTTCGGAAGGTACCGAAGGTTATGCCGTATATTGTGATGCTTCCGGGATTGGTGTCGGATGTGTATTGATGCAACATGGTAATGTCATAGCATGTGATTCACGACAGTTGCAGCCACATGAGAGAAACTATCCCACGCATGATCTTGAATTAGCAGCAGTTGTATTTGCTTTAAAGATATGGCGTCATTATTAGTATGGAGTTCATGTTGACATCTATACTGATCACAAAATTTTGCAATATATCTTTAAGCATAAGGAACTCAATTTGAGGCAACGAAGGTGGTTAGAGCTCTTAAAAGACTATGATATTGATATTCTCTATCATCCAGGCAAAGCAAATGTGGTAGCTGATGCATTAAGCCGCAAGGCAATGGGAGGCACTAGTGATCAATTGACGGCAAAGTAGGACTTAGTCAAAGATTTACACCAATTATCCAGTTTGGGGGTTCGTCTTCTTGAATCCTTAGATGATGGAGTTATTGTGCAAAATGCAGCGGAGTCCTCCTTAATAGCTGAAGTAAAAGAGAAGCAGTTTGCGGATTCTATGTTATTGCAACTGAAAGAGAATGTACAACAGGGTCTGACTGCGGCCTTCGATCTTACGCAAGAAGGGGTACTTCAATGTCAAGGGAGATTATGTGTACCGGATGTAGATGAGCTGAGGGAACGAATTATGACAGAGGCGCATCACTCGCGCTATTCTATTCATCCGGGTGGTACTAGAATGTACCATGATTTAAAAGGAATGTATTGGTGGGAAAGTATGAAGAAGAACATTGCAGAATTTGTCGCTCAATGCCCGAATTGTCAACAAGTGAAAGTAGAGCATCAGAAACCAGGAGGTTACATGCAATGTATCAATCTTCCAGTCTGGAAATGGGATATGATTAATATGGACTTCATCACAGGTTTGCTTCGTACATTGCAGAAATTTGATTCTATATGGGTCATAGTTGACAGGCTGACCAAGTCCGCGCATTTCCTACCAGTCAGGACCACCTATACAACTGAGGATTATGCAAGATTGTATGTTAAAGAAATAGTGTGGTTGCATGGGATTCTGATCTCCATTATATCAGACAGGGGAGCTCAGTTTACTGCGCATTTTTGGAGATCCTTTCAGCAGAGTTTGGGCACACAGGTGAATCTGAGTACGACTTTCTATCCTCAGACTGATGGACAAGCAGAACGTACTATCCAAACACTTGAAGATATGCTATGAGCATGCACGTTAGATTTTCAAGGCAGTTGGAATGACTATTTGCCTCTTATTGAATTTGCTTACAACAATAGCTATCATTCAAGTATTAAAATGGCACCTTAGAAGCTTTGTATGAAAGGAAATGCAGATCACCAATTGGATGGTTTGAAGCGGGTTAAACTGCTTTACTTGGGCCAGATCTTGTTCATCAAGCTATGGAGAAAGTTGAAGTAATCCAACAGCGGCTACAAACGGCCCAAAGTCACCACAAGTCATATGCTGATGTTAGAAGAACAGGGCTCAAATTCTCCATAGGCGATTGGGTATTTTAGAAGGTGTCACCAATGAAATGGGTAATGCGGTTCGAAAAGAAAGGAAAATTGAGTCCACGTTATATAGGCCCATATGAAATTATTAGAAGATTTGGGCAAGTTGTATATGAATTGAAATTACCCCAAGAACTCTCCTCAGTCTATCCGGTATTCCATGTTTCGATGCTTCAAAAGTGTATAGGGGATCCATCTCGTATTGTTCCCATTGAGGATGCACAAGTTACGGAGGATCTCACTTATGCAGAGATTCCCAGTGCTATTCTGGATAGACAAGTGAAGCGGTTGAGGAATAAAGACATAGCTTCCGTAAAAGTCCTTTGGAGAAATCAACAAGTAGAGGATATCACATGGGAAGCAGAAGAAATGATGAAATCCAAGTACCCCCATCTGTTTCAAATGGACGAAAAAGTTCAAAGTGCGAAAGTGGAGCAATAAAAAGTAAGTATCCATGAGCCTTAAGTGTCTATGTATATATACGCTAATATAGAGATGCATTTGTTGTAATTGAAGCGATATTGTTAGCATTCGAGGATGAATGTTTCTAAGGGGGGAAGAATGTAACACCCTGTAACTTCCCAACCCTACATGACGATGTTGAACAATGGTTACTTAGGTGTCGAGAGCCATAAGTATGTATTTTGTAATGTTATTGATGAGATAATTGATATTGGGCCTAGTACATGTGATTAGACCTTCGTAGGAGGTGTCTTGTGACTTCGTGGAGCATTTGTGGGGTTAAAAATGAGGCTTGTAGGACCTCCAAACAAAGGATATTAAAGGTAAGAAGTAAGTTAAAGAATAGAACTTGAAGTATCTAACCAAATCCGCAAAGAAAAGTTGAAGAACGAAAATTTTCAAAAAACAATAGGCCAGGCGCGCCAGAGGGCATGCCAGGCCGCTTTTTGCCCAAAATTTTTGGGCACAGGCAGCAAGGTGGCGCGCCCAGGGGCGTGCCATTATGCTTGTGCCCACCTCTCAAATGTTGGAAATTTTTCTAAGTCCCAAGGGTGCTCGGGGACGTACCGGGCCGCTTTTTTCCACATTTCTTGTCCAACCACTAGCCTATACATGGAATGATTGAAATATTATATTGGTATTCCAATTTGGTGAAATTATTCATGGACGAAGTTGGCATCCAAATTACATTTTTAGCCTTTATGTTCAAAATGAGCCATGATTGACTAGAATCACTTGCTCTTGCGAATGAGGAGACGAATGTGAGTATCGTGAGTTGGAATATTATCGTAACACATATGAAATGATTTAATCATGAGAAATTTGGCGGATTGTACATTGAATTTATGAATTGGGATCAATAAAATGAAGGCCCAAATGAGGCAAAAGACATGGCCCAAATGGGGCAAATGACCCATTCTTCCATTGACCTTCTAGACATGGCATTTAATGATATAAAGAGTGGATAAGAATGAATTGAGGGCTTATATAAAGGTCCAAAAAGATGATTTTATTCGTTACAAACACACATGCTTTTCTAGACAATTCCAAGAAAACCCATTTAGCTCTCAAAACCCTAAGTCATCTCTTGGAGCAAGATCATCATTTCTCAAGCTTTGGTAAGTTTTTATTCTTGTGATTTAATATATTATATACATGAGAGATGGTTTAGATCATGTTGGTTATGTTGGCAAGGTTGAATACGGCACTTTTGCTATTTGCTAAAGATGTGCCATTCTTGTTATTTAAACTTGAAAAAGGACTTGAGGTTTAAATAAAAGTGAATGGTATGGATGAGATAGCAACATGTATGGTGTGATTATGATCCTAAACTTGTTATTTTTCTATAAGTGTAAATGATGGAATTTTGGCCGATATGTTGTTGTGAGGTGTATTGAGGTGATTTGAGGGAGTATTTGTGACGTTGTGTTGATGAAGAAATGTAAAGAACAAACTTGGTACGAAATGCTATTGAATTGTGATATTTTGGTCAATGTTGGGCATGTTGTGGTATTGTTGACATGACAATGCCGTAAATGGTATTGTAAAGGGTGAATTGACATTATACGGGAGTCATATAGCTCATTGTCGTCTTTTACACTTGTAAGGTAGTTGATTGTTAATGTAAGATCCGTTATGTAATTGTGTTGTAGAGTGAAACATAAGGAAGGAGCTGGACTATTGTGTTCACGTACAGAATTGAATGTTCATATTGAGAAGATAAGGTATGTAAGGTTACTCTTTTCGTATCCTTCTGCAGCACATAGTGTTCACATAGAAATTGTACTTGTTCCATTCCAAAATGTCCTAAGGTATCCTATATCCGATTACCAATTGTTATTATCACATGTTTCTTACTCATTGGTCAATTTTGATTAACATGTCTCATGTTCATTGACTAATGTTCCAAAGGCCCAATAAAGTTATGTTCCAAAGTTCCAATAGGGTTTATACACATGTCTATTATTCATTGATTATTGCTCCAATGTTTCCTATAATGTTCTGTTCCTAATAATGTCATGATTCCAATAATGCATGACTATTATTGTATTAATCTCAAAAGTAAAGAATGAAGTAATGCATATGTGGTTCATGATTAAGTATGGGTGGTAGCTTTGGGGGCAAAAGCCTAGCTCCAGCCGATCCCGGGATTATTGGATCAGGGGGTGGTCATAGACGTGTAAGCCTAGCTCAAACTGAACCTGATAGGGGGTTGCTCTAGAGGTAATAACCTAGCTCGAGCCGAGCCCGATATATTGATTCATGGGTAGTAGTTGTTGCGGCCCAGCTATACACGCAAGTGTACGCGATCGTGCAAGTAATAAAGTGGCTCCTTTTTAAAGAGCCGAATATCGAACCCAAGGGACTTTCGTCAACAGAAATCAACTCTGGACGTCAAACTGTAATTAAAAACTAGTGTTGCAAAAACGACAAGAAATTTAGTGCTTAAAAATTAATGATTGCGGACTGAGAACTCCTATCTTCGCTACCGTACTTTTGGTTTTCGCAAATATACTTGAAAAATCAATGAAACGGAAATTCCCAGGGCTAAGGCACCCTGAACATCATCTCTTGGTCATAATTGTTGCTGGTTTAAGCAGTTTGAGTAATTTATCGTGGTTATCGATCCCAAGCTTAATTTTACAACTATATTCGTCTCCGAATTATAATTGCCTACTAGAACTTAGAAACCTACCTACATCCATGAGAGGTGATAAGCTTAACCAATTCTAGAGCATTCAAGCTTTCTTTTTGTAATTGACCAAGTGTGGTGGATTAGGTACCTCTCGGTCCTAACCACATGTCAATCCCTTAGAATTACTTCCCCGAGAAAAACCACACTTCATATATTCAAGTTCTATCTCTCAGTTTCTCTCTCGAGCTCACTTCAAGACAAGGAATATATTCCAATGGTAATCAAACATCAAAATAATGAATTTTAGAATATATGAATAACCACTTAATGATAAACTCCAGCAAAAACCAATACAATCAACCCAAGAGATTCATGTTCATGGCCTTAACCCCAAGAATGAGGGATTTTAGCCACTCATAATGTTTATCAACATCCAAAAGTAAATAAATACCATAAAAATACTTAAAAACTGAAAAGAATAGGAATGGAACCTAATTTAGATGCCCAAAAACGCCCAAAATATTCTAAGGATGATGGAATGTGATACAATAACTGAAAAGCCCTATTTATAGACCCAAGTCGAGGCAAAAATCGGCTAAAAAGCGGCCCGGCATGCCATTGGGCGCGCCTAGCACTTAGGCAGATTTTGCCTCAGCAAGAAGGGTGCTCCCAGGCGGCGTGGCACGCTGGCCAGCGCGCCTGGGCACTGCCTAGACAGGTGAAATTTTTTGTAATTTTTTAGCTTTCGTCGACTTCTCTTCGCGGATTTGGATGGATTCTTCAAGATAAACTCTTTGGCTTGTCTCTTATCTTCAATATTCTTCACTCGTAGCTCCTCCAAGCCTCACTTTCCATGCCAAACATGCTCCAAAAAGTCAAAAATTTCCACCTACAAGAGTCTAATCATATTGGTTAGCACATTATCTCATTTTCCATCAAAAACTTATATAGTACACAAGTATTGTTCTCAAAACTAAGGTAATCATGGGTTAAAGTCGCTACTAAGGCATATAAATACGCCTCAGATCACCACCCCACACTTAAACCTTTGTTTGTACTCGAACAATTAATCACACTCAACTCAGGGCGACTTTTAAACAATAGACACAAAATGAGCATTCTTGCACAGCTTACACAACCTTATTTATCACTTATGCACCACATACTAGGATATTACTCAATTAAATAAAAAGTTGAAACAACCTACCCTCACAAAACAACTTACTAGTTGCAAATTCATGCGTGACACATTATTAATAGATCACCAAACTTCACTAACCATGTGCCCTCACAACAAGAGTATCACCCCTCAATTCTATAACGTAATTACTAACCGGGTGCATGAATGAAAGTCACTCACTCTCAAAAAGAATTCACATACAACACAAAGATGAACCATAGGCTTGCCCTTAGTGTCGTACTTCACTAATGTTAAAATGTTAAAGCTCAAGATCAAGTAGGACTTTGTAGGGGTTGTAATGTAGGCACAAGGACGGGTAGGAACTATTTGGTCAAGAATAGTGACTATCTTTCCTGAGCGCTTTATTACACTACAAATTGAATTCAGAGCACCTTCAACCAACCTATTTTCCACTACTTTTCTCTTCTAACTTTTCTTTGCTATGCCCCATATCTTTAAACTAGCTTCCGCACACTGGATAAGGAATACTGTTATCACCCATTGATTCCAAAAATAATGTTTATTGATTTATTTATTCTCCCTTTTTTTTTTAATTTTTTTTTATATATATTCCCCACCAACACGCACAAATTTTTTCACACACCTCTAGGAGACATGCTTGAGGCTTTAACTTAACTCTTTCCTTCTTCCAAACTCTCGTACTCCTTCACCTCTTGATTTCCGATTTAAAGCGCTTAGGAATTATTGGATCAAATTCTGGTTCACTGAAGGAAGAGGATTGAGTTACATGTAAAGCTAACAAGGAAAAGGCTAAAGGCTCAACGGGGCTAACTAGGATTATGCACAGAGGGTAGGTAAAGTAGGTGTAAAATATGGCTATCAAAGAAATGCCTATATCATCTCCTAAACTTAACATCTCTTATTTCGCTTTGCACACACCCCGGGCAAGTTCTAACCATCATTATGCACATGGAATATCATACAAAACCTTACTCACACATGGCACATGTTCAGCTCAGCAGGTTCACCATAAAACCTCCGAAATCATGCATAAATTCAATATTAAGAAACTTAGCAAGTCAACTAAGTGAGAATTAGGCGTCTCAACACTTGCTATTATATACCCAGGCATGTTTCACACATGTAAGTACAATTGTATAGCAAGCAAGAACACCCGACACGACACTACATGACTAATTTGCTCTTAAGACGGTCGTCATCCATCCATCATAGAGTAAATCCCTTAGTCCTCTGACTAAGGCGACTTAAAAGTAATAAACCCCAAAAACAACACAAAATAACATCAAAAATCCAAAATTTAACATATATATATTTTTTTGTACGGTTCAAAGGGACTCTCCTTAGTAAAAGAACCGAAAACAAACTCTAAGGAACCCAAAATAAAAGCATACAGCAGCACACATATACATACATTCAAGGGAAGTCCATCACACCCCACCCCACACTTAAAATATTAGAACTGTCCCCAATGCTACCAAAATAAACAAAGCAAGAGTAGGATGTAAGGAGCTCCCTGGTCAGTTGAGGTATTCGTCATCCTCCGGCCCACGGACCTCTAACGGTGGATCATCTGCCTCAGCTTCCTCATCTTCAGAACCACTCTGGAAGTCCTCTTCATCTGTGGGGACATTGAAAACAAAGCCCATCCCCACTTGCTCAAGCCGAGCCAAAATTCTTGGGTAAGCCCGAGCAAGGCTTGCCCTATCAATACACTCATCGGAGAAATATTTAGCTTTCGGATGGCTTTTGTACCAACTTTTCCCTGCACTGGAGACCGCGTGTAGCCCATACTTCCGTTTTTGCCATTTTGGGACTGAGGGAGCGGCGGGCACCTTATTACCCGACCGACGTCTCTTGTGAGAGCTAGAGGCTGCTACATTAGAATCAGACATAGTACCTGTAGCATAGGTCCACAACCAAATCAATAAAACATGTAACAAATAGCTAACCGACTTGATGCGCAGTGACGTTGAGGGCCACCCCACACCTAGTCGCTTAGCACCAAGTCAAAATAATTATGTGCGGAGGGTACTCAGACTTCCCCTCATCACTCAATGCCCCAAAACCAATTTCCCACCATAAATAAGTGTACATTCTTAATAACGAAATCCAGCAATAATCATATATATTCCACACATATGAGTTGTATTTGGTGATTTCCACCATTAATTTGCTCAATTTTCTCCAATAAAGAGAAACCCATTTCCACTTTTGGCACCACAATAAGATTATTAACCACAAGTGCACAGGCCTTCCAAGTTTAATGTAATGCCACCAATCATATGATAGGACATCAGGTCAACAAACCATGAAAATATTATGTTCATCAACAAAATCAAGAGTACCCAAAATCGCATAATTCATGGCAATTTGTAGAAAGAGAAAGTGAAGGAGACATACCTTAAGAGCTTTGATTTGTGACTTGAACACAATCCCAGAGTGAGAAAGCAAAGAGTCAAACTTTGTGCAGGCAAGAAAAGAAAAATAATAGAGAAAATTTTTGAAGTTGGGGGGAGAAAATCGTGAGTTTGGGTGTGGGTCTTTGGACTATTTGTGAAGAATGAAGTAATTTAGGGATTTAAAATAGGAGGGGTGGGGGTGGGTCGGTTCTCTTTAAAAAAAAGAACTAGCAAAATTTTATAAGGGGTAGCGGCGTGGCACGCTGCCTA
The DNA here is from genome assembly GCA_031232105.1 of Capsicum rhomboideum. NCBI lineage: Eukaryota > Viridiplantae > Streptophyta > Magnoliopsida > Solanales > Solanaceae > Capsicum > Capsicum rhomboideum. The sequence continues at coordinate 84,984,967 of CP124719.1, read as the reverse complement.
GCGCGCTACCCCACTGCCCATCGTAACCAAAAATTGTGCACAAGCGGCGTGGCACGCTGCCAAGAGCGCCTGTGCACTGCCCACCTTAACCAAAATTTGTGCACAGGCGGCGTGGCACGCTACCTAGCGCACTTGTGCACTGCCCATGAGTGCTGAATTTTTAGGGAAGGCAGCGTGGCACGCTGGCCAGCGCACCTCCCCACTGCCTCAACAAATAATTTTTGTAGCTTTTTTAGCCTGGCACGCTGGGTATATCACCCCACACTTATCTTCATACCTGAGCAATTTTTTACATTCGTTTAATAATCTTGGAGCTTTTACAAGTCCCAAGACTCGAAGCTTTGCTCCAAAACATGTCCTGCCTGCCCGGCACCCTCAAATAATCATCCATCCGCCAAATTTACCTTTTTCTTGTGGATTACCATACCAACATACTCCGTGCATCTGTATAAACACAAGATCCTAGCACTATTTTAGAAAACAAAAACTGTAAAAGAGATGGGTTGCCTCCCATCAAGCGCCTTAGTTTTGGTCGGGGCACGACTCTTCTTTTTGTATTTTTACTTTATAAATCTAACTATTACAACACATGCATGGGTTTCCTCCCATGTAGCGCCTGGTTTAATGTCGTGCTCGACCAATTAGGCGAAGCGTCCTTCGTCTGCTTCTCTTCCTCACCGAAGTAATGCTTCAATCTCTGGCCATTTACCATAAACCTTGTACCATCCGCCTTGTTTACAAGTTCCACCGCACCATGAGGTGTCGTGCGACTTACCTCAAAAGGCCCAGTCCACTTAGATCTTAGCTTGCCCAGAAACAACCTAAGTCTTGAGTTAAACAAGAGTACCAACTGACCTGGCTCAAACGTACGAGGAAGAATATGCTTGTCATGCCATCGCTTCGTTTTCTCCTTGTAGATCTTAGCATTTTCATATGCATGGGCACAAAATTCCTCCAACTCATGCAGTTGTAACAACCTCTTGTTACCAGCTAGCCCTGGATCTAGGTTCAACTTCTTAACTGCCCAATATGCTCGGTGCTCAAGCTCAACTGGGAGGTGACAAGCTTTCCCAAAGACCAAATGATAGGGAGAAGTCCCTATAGGAGTCTTATACGCCGTTCGATAGGCCCAAAGAGCATCATCCAGCTTAAGTGACCAGTCTTTCCTCTGAGTATTCACCGTCTTTTGCAAGATTTGCTTTATCTCACGATTGGACACTTCCACTTGGCCACTTGTTTGGGGATGATACGCTGTTGAGACCTTGTGTTTCACTCCATACTTTGCCAATACATTCTTCACCAAATAATTAATGAAGTGTGATCCTCCATCGCTAATGATCGCTCTTGGAGTTCTGAACCTAGTGAAAATGTGCTTTTGGAGAAACTTCACCACATCTTTGGATTCATTCGTAGGAAGAGCTGCAGCCTCTACCCATTTGGATACATAATCCACTGCAACGAGTATGTATAGATTTCCATTCGACTGTGGAAAAGGGCCCATGAAATCAATCCCCCATACATCAAATATTTCAACCTCTAGTATGCTGTTAAGAGGCATCTCATGTCTCTTAGAGATCTTCCCCATACGCTGACATTGATCGCAATTCTTCACAAAGGCATGAACATCTTTAAATATCGAAGGCCAGAAGAAACCTGATTGCAATATTTTTCGGGCTGTTCGTTCACCACCATGATGTCCACCATAAGGTGATGCGTGGCATCTCTCTAACACTTGCTTAACTTCCGCATCTGGAATACATCTTCATACTATTTGATCAGGCCCTTGCTTGAATAAATAAGGCTCATCCCATATATAAAAACGTGCCTCATATGCCAATTTCTTCTTCTGTTGAGGACTCGAATCAGGAGGAAATAATCCTCTCACCACTAGGTTCACAATGTCTACATACGATGGCAACTCATTGACTTCTAAGACCAACAACTGCTCATCCGGAAATTCCTCACAAATATGCCCATCATCCACTATATGTGTCGAGCTCTCAAGTCTAGAAAGATGGTCAGCGATTTGATTTTCTGTCCCCTTTCTATCTTTAACCTCTAAGTCAAACTTCTGTAGCAATAGGATCCATCTAATCAAGCGTGGTTTAGCATCCTTTTTATTGAACAAATATCGTATCGCTGCATGATCCGTGTATACAATAGCACTCGTGCCGACTAAATACGATCTGAATTTATCAAATGCATATACCAAAGCTAGCATCTCTTTTTCCGTCACCGTGTAATTCATTTGGGCTGCATCAAGGGTCTTGCTCGCATAATAAATAGAGTGAAATACCTTATTCTTCCGTTGACCTAGAACCGCACCTACTGCCACATCACTTGCGTCACACATGAGCTCAAATGGCAAAGCCCAGTCAGGAGCAATGAGAATAAGTGCCTCTACCAACTTCTTTTTCAACACCTCGAATGCCTTCACACATGATTCACAGAATACAAACTTCACATCTTTCTCCAGGAGTGCACACATGGGACGTGCAATTTTGGAAAAATCTTGAATAAACCTTCAGTAAAATCCCGCATGACCCAAAAAACTTCATACCCTTTTCACCGATACAGGTGGAGGGAGTTTTTCAATAGCTTCGATCTTTGCCCTGTCGACTTCCAGCCCCTGCTTTGACACTTTATGCCCAAGAACTATACCTTCTGTCACAAGGAAATGGCACTTCTCCTAATTGAGAACAAGATTAGTTTCTTTACACCGAGCAAGGACTTTATCCAGGTTTTGCAAACATACCTCGAAAGAGTTACCAAAGACTGAGAAATCATCCATAAAAATCTCTACAAACTCCTCCACCATGTCGTAGAAAATAGCCATCATGCAACGCTGAAAGGTAGCTGGTGCATTACATAATCCAAATGGCATACGCTTGAAAGCATATGTGCCGTAAGGACATGTGAATGTAGTGTTCTCTTGATCTTGGGGATCTATAGCAATTTGATTGTATCCGAAATACCCATCAAGAAAGCAATAATACTCCTGCCCGGCTAAACGATCCAGCATCTGATCAATAAAAGGGATTGGATAATGGTCCTTCCTTGTAGCATCATTAAGTTTTCGGTAATCCATGCAAATACGCCATCTAGTTACAGTTCTTGTAGGAATCAGTTCATTATTATCATTTGTGATCACCGTCATACCACCCTTTTTTGGAACACATTGTACTGGGCTTACCCACGTACTATCAGAGATAGGGTAAACAATGCCAGAATCCAGCCACTTAATTACCTCCTTCCTTACTACTTCTTTCATTACCGGATTTAAGCATCGTTGGTGTTGCACACTCGGATTGTGCCCTTCTTCCATGTAAATTTTATGCATGCATAAGCCCAGATTAATCCCATGAGTTTTAGAATCAACAATGCCGCATCTACTTGTTCTTGTGAGAAATCTGCTGCCAGAATAATAGGAAGAGTCTTGTTTTCACCTAGGAAAGCATATTTAAGATGCGATGGAAGTTCCTTCAATTCAAGCTTCGGTGCTTCCTCAATTGAGGGCTTAGTTGTAGGACCGAGTGGATGATTTAATGGTTCCCATCTACCTTCTTTAGCATAGATACCCATAAGATCAAGAACTTGCACCATCTCACTAGCTTCTGCATCACCAAACACATCTTGCCCCATTAAAACTTTTTCCAACGGATCTGTAGACAAAGTGTAGATGCTTTCAACAGCCGAATCTATAGCTGTGATAGCCGACAAGTTCTCATAAATCTCTGGAAGCTTCAAAGCCCTATATACATTAAAGACTTCAACCTTATCATGAGCTCCCATAGTAAGTTTCCCGGCTGCTACATCAATGATTGCACCTCCTGTAGCCAGGAACGGACGCCCCAAAATAAATGGGACTTCCGAGTCAGGCTCAAAATTCAGCACCACAAAATCAACGGGAAAGATCAACGATCCCACTTGTAGCAGAACATCCTCAACAATACCATCAGGTCTAGTCACAGATTGGTCTGCCAGCTGCAAAATAATAGTAGTAGGCTTTGGACGACCCAAACCCAATTCCTTAAAAATCGAAGTGGGAATCAGATTTATACTAGCCCCCAAATCACACAATCCACGAGCGCAGACATGATCCCCCAGAGTAATCTTCACAGTGAAGCTTCCAGGATCTTTCAGCTTAGTAGGTAACCGGTTCTGAATGGGAGAACTAACCTCCTCAGTCAAAGCCACTGTGGCATATTCTGTCAATCTACTCTTGTTTGCTACAATGTCTTTCACGAACTTGGCATACTTTGGAATACCCTGCAAGATATCCACAAGAGGCAAATTTATGTGCACTTGTTTAAGTAGTTCAATAAACTTACCAAAGCATTCATCCTCCTTCTTCTTTTTGAACTTCTGAGGAAAAGGAGGAGGTAACTTCACGCTATGTATCACTTTATCATCTTTGGAGCTTTTGGTAGACTCTATTTGTTCGTCTTCAATCACCACTACTTTAGGCTCCAATTCTTTTATTGGTGCAACTGTACCCTCTAACTGCTTACCACAACGGGTAACGATAGCATTCACCTGCTTGGGATTTGGCTCAGTGTCTCCTGGAAGACCTCCTTGGGGCCTTGTATTCTGTGCATTAGCTAACTGGCCAATCTGCTTTTCCAAATTCTGAGTAGCCAACTGATTGTTCCTCATATCTGCTGGCAGTTTCGCTTGTTCAGTCATAATCTGTTTTAACATATCCTCCACACTCATATCTCCAGGCTTAGCACCCACTTGATTTCCTTGACCTTGCTGTTGGTTGTACTGAGGGGCATATCCTTGAGGCCTATATTGATTTTGATTTCCTCCCCATGAGAAGTTTGGATGGTTTTTCCACCCGGCATTATAAGTGTTACCGTAGTTCTGAGCTCCACCTCCCCTCTGGGCATTTCCAACAAAATTTACTGAATCCGGATTAGCACTACACAAATCGCTGGTATGATCACCATTTCCACATACACTACACATCACAGAAACCTGTTGCTGTACTGCATTCACAGGAGCTGGTTGTTGCCCCAAATTCAAACTACTAAAGTGATTGTTCATCATGTTTTGCATAGCTGAGATTTGGGCAGATAATGTTGTGACTGCATCCACATCTAGTTTCCCAGCAACCTTCTTTGTAGAATTCCTCGAATTATCACTATGCCAGTCTGGATTTCCCTGCAAAATATGATTCAATATAGCATATAATTCATCATACGTCTTCTCTAAAGCCTGTCCACCTGCAGCTGAATCAAGTAGAATTTTAGTGTTGGGGTCGAGAGCCTCTATAAACGTATGCACCAACACTTCATTAGCTTGGTGGTGGTGAGGACGATCCCTCAACATGGATTTAAATCTGTTCCAAGCTTGGTACAAATTCTCATCATCTCTCTGTCTGAAACTTAGTATCTCACTCCTTAGCTTTGCTGTCTTTCCCGACGGAAATAACCTTATCAAGAATTTTCGAGCAAGATCATCCCAAGTAGTGATAGAATTAGCCGGCTCTGCATCTAACCACCTTCTTTCTTCCCCCAACAAAGAAAAGGGAAACAAAGTAAGTCTCACATAATCTGAAGACACACCCGAAGGAATATATGTGTCACTGATCTCTAGAAAATTTTGAATATGCCTCTGCGGGTCTTCATGAGCAAGACCAGTAAACTGTCCACTTGAGTGCAAGAGTTACACCATGTTCTGTTTAAGCTCAAATCTACCTCCAGCTGCCGGTTTGAGAATACTGGAGGTCACATTAGTGGCGAGTGGGATTGTCACATCGCGAACTGTTCTAGCTGCCATCACTTCCGGTTCAGGTCTATCTGCACCTGGTTCTTCAAGTCGTACGGGATTACCCCGTATTCCCTCTCCAGCCAGTTCGACTTGTGGGATCGGGTAGTCTGCAGCCTGTCTCTTCAATCTATTGAAATATCTTTCAGGTTCAGACTGCGGGGCTACCAAATCCTTGTTCCTTGCCAGTGTTCCGATGAAGTAAGCCTACAAAATAGAACAGCTAAAATCAAGTTGTCAACATGTAGCTGAAAAATAAAGTACAAACGTCAATAATTGAAATCTATCTATTTGAAAGTCCCCGGCAACGGCGCCAAAAACTTGTTGTGGCCCAGCTATACACGCAAGTGTACGTGATCGTGCAAGTAATAAAGTGGCTCCTTTTTAAAGATCCGAATATCGAACCCAAGGGACTTTCGTTAACAGAAATCAACTCTGGACATCAAACTGTAATTAAAAACTAGTGTTGCAAAAACGACAAGAAATTTGGTGCTTAAAATTTAATGATTACGGACTGAGAACTCCTATCTTCGCTACCGTACTTCTGGTTTTCGCAAATATACTTGAAAAATCAATGAAACAGAAATTCCCAGGGCTAAGGCACCCTGAACATCATCTCTTGGTCATAATTGTTGCTGGTTTAAGCAGTTTGAGTAATTTATCATGGTTATCAATCCCAAGGTTAATTTTACAACTATATTTGTCTCCGAATTATAATTTCCTACTAGAACTTAGAAACCTACCTACATCCATGAGTGGTGATAAGCTTAACCAATTCTAGAGCATTCAAGCTTTCTTCTTGTAATTGACCAAGTGTGGTGGATTAGGTACCTCTCGGTCCTAACCACATGTCAATCCCTTAGAATTACTTCCCCGAGAAAAACCACACTTCATATATTCAAGTTCTATCTCTCAGTTTCTCTCTCGAGCTCACTTCAAGACAAGGAATATATTCCAATGGTGATCAAACATCAAAATAATGAATTTTAGAATATATGAATAACCACTTAATGATAAACTCCAGCAAAAACCAATACAATCAACCCAAGAGATTCATGTTCTTGGCCTTAACCCCAAGAATGAGGGAATTTAGCCACTCAAAATGTTTATCAACATCCAAAAGTAAATAAATACCATAAAAATACTTAAAAACTGAAAAATAATAGGAATGGAACCTAATTTAGATGCCCAAAAATGCCCAAAATATTCTAAGGATGATGGAATGTGATACAATAACTCAAAAGCCCTATTTATAGACCCAAGTCGAGGCAAAAATCGGCTAAAAAGCGGCCCGGCATGCCATTGGGCGCGCCTAGCACTTAGGCAGATTTTGCCTCAGCAAGAAGGGTGCTCCCAGGCGGCGTGGCACGCTGGCCAGCACGCCTGGGCACTGCCTAGACAGGTGAAAATTTTGCCAAATGCGGCCTGGCACGCTACCTAGCGCGCCAGACCCTTTTTTTTTGTAATTTTTTAGCTTTCATCGACTTCTCTTCGCGGATTTGGATGGATTCTTCAAGATAAACTCTTTGGCTTGTCTCTTATCTTCAATATTCTTCACTCGTAGCTCCTCCAAGCCTCACTTTCCATGTCAAACTTGCTCCAAAAAGTCGTAAATTTCCACCTACAAGAGTCTAATCATATTGGTTAGCACATTATCTCATTTTCCATCAAAAACTTATATAGTACACAAGTATTGTTCTCAAAACTAACGTAATCATGGGTTAAAGTCTCTACTAAGGCATATAAATACGCCTCAGATCAGTAGCTCTGGAGGTATAAGCCTAGATCGAGCCGATCCCAGCATAACGTTATATTATGTTAAGACCCACTGATCAGTCGGGGCCCAGGTACATAGTGACACAAGTGATGATGAACAAACATAGAAGTAAAGAAGCGAAGAAAGTAATGAAAGCAATACACATGGTTCTCAACATATAGAATGGTGACATATCCATATTGATTATTCATTTGTACTTGAGTTCATTGATGTATTTACGTGTGATACAGTTTCCTATGAGCCTTACATACTCAGTACATTCTTCGTACTGACCCCCCCTTGGGGGACTTACTTTACATGTTGCAGGTACAGGTACTAGTAGACCTCCATGGTAGGTTGCCAGTTATTTGCGGATCTTTGGTGAGCCCCAGTTGGTTCGATACTTTCTGAGTCATAGTTGTACATGTGTTTTGGTGTTGTACATATTGTATAAAGTGGGGACTTGTCCCAACTTTAAGTTGGTCTTGTAAATGCATCTGTTAGAGGCTTTTGTAGACGTATATGGGTATGTGAATGTAAGAGATGTACGACCATTTTGACTTGATGGCTCTAACGGCCAAGTTTCACATATTTATGTATCGCATGTTCCATGATTTCCGCTATTAGCATCTTATTTCTCTATACGTGAGGGTGGTGTTTCTTATGACATACAAATAAATAGAAAAGAGCAAAGATTGTTTCTCTCGGGCCTTATCGGCTTCGGGTGCCAGTCCACCCCGTTGGGATACGGGGCGTGACATTCAAGGTATTTCGAGCTTGATCTTGAATTTTGATGAACTTGATTGTGACTTGTATTTTAATCCAAGGGCTTTTGAGCTTGTTCTTGAATTTGGTAGTGTTGATCTTGACTTGTACTTGAATCCAAGGGCTTTTGAGCTTGATCTTGAATGTAGTGGTCTACATCTTGACTTGTATTTAGATTCAAGGGCCTTTGAGCTTGATCTTGAATTCTTCTTGATCTCGAGTTGTGTTTGAATTGAGTGCTTGAATGCTTGAACTTGTAGCTTGTAGAGAAACCTGTGGCGTTTGATCCACAAGCTCTCTCTAACTTCTTGTTAGAGTTCTTGTCCTCTTTTTTGAATTATAAGATCCCTCTTTATAGTTCTAGATTGGAAAAGTTATGATGAAAAAAGGCTTATTTCGGCCAATCAGATTTAAGTAACATGGCGATATTTGATTGGTCGAAATATGTCACTTCTACACATGCCACATTTTTATTCGCCTTTGATTTTGCTAGGCGTGCTGCATCACTTTTATATATGGCACAATCCTATTATCTCCTTCACTTGACTTGGCATGCCATGTCATTTGACATGTGGCACCAAATCAGGCCTCTAGTATAATATGACATCTTGGGCGTGGCAAAGTAGGCTCATTATTTGTGGCCCAAATTATTACAGTAGCCCAATAAATATTGAACTTTAATTAAATCTGTATTTATTGGATTTAAATAATTAATCCAATTATATTAGTCCGCAAAATATATTTGGACTAATATATTTTGAATTTAATATAATCTGAATTTCGTGCAGATTCAAATCCAATAAAATTTCATTGTGTACAAATGCCCCCTTCTTCAAGACTTATCAGAGTATCTAAATGCTTGTAGACTAAGCTTGAAGTATTAACTCGTAACTTATTTGAGATAAATAGTGGCCTGTACATACATGTTAATCGGGTTGTACCCAAAAATTAAGATGACGACGTAGTATTGTGATCAAAGAATAATAGTAATTATCATTATTATAATGCTTACCTCCTACTTTTGTAGAACACTATTTTCATGAAACTTGAATGTCATTTTTGGCCAAAAATAACGTAACTCCATGTTTGAATTGGAATGAACCAATTCCAGTAGACCCAATTTATTCTGATATAAAAGGCTATTGTGAATTTCACAAGGAATCAAACTTTCTAGTATGAATTGGACACAATCGAGTTATCCACCGCCCCTCAGCTCCTATAAATATCAGTTATTTAGTCATTGAAATTCACAATTCAGCTGCTACCACGCACAATTTCCATTGTCATCACTCTCATTGATCAGAGACTGACGAGCAGTAAGGGTACGTGATTCATAATTCCTCTTTTAACTATTGCTCTCTGTTGTTTGTGTCATGACCCAATTTCTCAGGTCATGATGACACATACGATAACCCACCAGTAGGTAAGCCGACCCGTAGTCCGGAATAGCTAGTAACGGACTAATAAGAAAAGTGGAAGCAAAACTAAATAAAAGAGAAAGAACACAAGAAGGAAGTAAATACATCCACAAAACCCAGTGAAGACAGTACAAGATTCTCTAATACAACAAGAGTAAAAAGTGAAATACAGAGTAAATATATACAAAGCCGTCTTTGAAATACAAAAATAGAGATTAGTCTAACAATAGGATGGAGAGCAGGAATAACTCCGAACATCAGAAGCTCACCTTAATTCTCCAATCCATGGATGCTCCGGACGATGCACACATCAACGGCGAGAACTCGTACTATGATCTGCAGGCTGCAAAAGTGTAGTATGAGTACCAAACACGTGGTTCTTAGCAGCCATCGGCTAACTGAGCTCTAAAGATAATGCAAGTTTAAATAACACGTAAAGTAGGAAAATAAGCTACAGGTAAATATTTAATAGATGGAACACAACAATACTAATAGAAAAGTAAGGGTAAACTATTCGATACTATCAATAATTAGGGATGAAGTGTAATAAAGGAAGAAATCTACGATAGTATAATAAAGGAAGAAATCTACAATGCACATTATAAGTATGAAGGAGGATATATACAAGAGTTATATAATAGTTATATGAAGAAAGGGTAAATATATAATAATATTACGAAGGTCACCGGACATATGTCATAGGAATAGCTAAACTTGAAAGTGCTATCCTGAGGGAGCAGGCCTAACAACTTAAATATCACAAGGATTACAATATCAAGAAGGTAACTAATTCTAGCATAATCACGGTCTCTAATCATAATATGCATAATTATATGATGATCTAATAATAATAAACCTCACCATAATACGAGAAAAGGGATCAGAAACATATAAACAACCTCAGGTGTTAATGCATAACCAACCTACCATGAGCTATGTAATAATAACCAAACAATAAGTAACCAGATAGACCAGACAACCAATAACCCCAGCTGGGCACCCATAAGACTAGAAAGGCATAAGCAATCAATCAACAAACAACAACTATAACTTGTATCTATACAGCCCCCATAAAGTCGATAGATACAAGCGCCAAATAATTATACTGGTGATAGGCAATGTATAATAATGAATGAATGCAAGGATAATATAGTACCAACAACCAATCAAGTGTCATAAAGTACCAAGTGTATACACCTCCTCCATCTCAGTAGCTCGCAAAGGCAGGACCTATGCCGACCAAATTTCTCTAGTACTGTGGCTCGTCGGATGAAGGGTCCCATAGGGGACTCGACATTTCTGTATACACAGTCTAGTCTCAAACCAAGACTTCCATGATCCATTATAATAAATCTACTCCTTATAGTACCAGAGATATATGTAAAGTATAATAAGTTGTCAGACTTGAACCGAGGCTAAATAAGTATAACTCTGAAATGGTAACGGGCAAAATATGAAAACAAGAAGCTAAATATGAAAACAAGAAGGTAATCAATAGCTAATAAAGATAGACACAAGAAGACAGAAGAAATAGGAACTAAAGGATGTATCAAATCCAAAAACCCCTAGTTACATTCACCTAAAAGCACCTAACTCTTACGGTGACCAAGAGGGAATCGCAACACCCTCGAAACCACATGTTTCTAAGCAAACATTCATCAAAAGCTCACCAAAACTCTCTCAAGAGTGATTTTTATCAATAAACAAAGATAAATAAGGAATAAAAGACGTAGAAGTTATATTTATAGTCTATTACAAAGGCCCAAAAGTGACCCACAAACTAATTAAGAAAATAGCCACAAAGTGGCGGACTGGTTGCTTGTGATGGTTCCACTGGTGGTCCATTAACTTGGTGACTAACAACCAAGTCTTCTGTCACCTTGCGGTAGTGTGGTTCCATCCTTGGGTTCTCTTGACAGTTCTATTAACGGCTAGTCAAGGTGGTGACTGACCACCAACTGAGCCATCACCCTTAAAGAGTAAAGGTCCTCCTTAACCTTCATTTGGCGGTTCTTGTGACGATTCCCCAAGGCTGTGGGGAATCTCCAATTGAGTCGCCACCTCTAGGCAGTAGGTATGTTTCTTCTCTTGAGTCTTGATCCAATCTTCAACACAAGAAATCCTTTGAATAAGGCAAAAACATATTCCGACACGTCCCTCTTTATGAACATAGCCTGCATCCTTTAGAGTTTTATTTATTGGCTTCTAGTAAAAGGCTTTAAAGGAATTATTATTGTATCATACACTCCTTATTGAGAAGAATTTGACCTCAAATTCATGGAATAATCATCCTCAAGCATGTCAAAGGTGAAAGATCGCACATACTGAATGTGTTGTGCACTTGATAGTCTGTAGGAAGATTAACCTTGCAGGCATTATCGTTTATCCTTTCAAGAACTTGGAAGGGTCCATACTCTCGAGGCATTAACTTGGACCTTATATAAGTTGGAAATTGATTCTTTCGGAGGTGTACCCAAACCCAATCACCTGGTTTGAGCAAGTCACTTCCACGCTTTCTTCACCCTTTTTGCCACCTCTTGATTTTTCTTTTCAAGGCATAGTCTAACCTTCTCATGTATCTTCTTCATGGAATCCACCCTTGTGTTTCCATCTGAAATAATCACAATGATAAGGAGGTGAGATTCAAGGAGGTAAGAGGATTAAAGCCATAAACACATTCAAAAAGAGTCATATTGATAGTCGTATGAGCAGCCCTATTGTAAGAAAATTTGACTAAAGGTAGTTTATCCTCCGAAGAAGCTATTTTCCCATTAACCACGACGCGTAATATAGAACCTAAAGTCCTATTCATAACCTCAATTTTACCATCGATTTGTGGGCAGTAAGACAAAGAGAAAAGCAATTTAGTGTCAAACCTACCCCACAATGACCTCCAAAAGTGACTAAGGAACTTAAAGTCCCTATCAATAACATAGAGTCATCAAGGATGCCATGAACAAGGATGCCATAGAGTCATCAAGGATTCAATGAACAAGGATGCCACATTAGAGTCATCATAACACTTGTGACACATGATAAAATGGGCCATTTTTGAGAACCTATCAACAACAATAAAAATTCTATCTCTTCCCCTCTTTGTCCTAGGCAAACACAAAAAAAAATCCATAGATATATATAGCCAAGGACGTACGGGAGTGGGAAGTGGGGTATACAATCCTTAGGGGAGAATTCACAATTTAGCACTTCTACAATCTAGACATTAACCACTTACTCGTGCAACATCATCACGTATTTTTGGCCTATAAAATTATTCCTCTAGGATCCCAAGGGTCTTGTCAATTCCAAAGCGACCAATCATACCACCATCATGTGCCTCCTTAACAAATAATTCTCTTCATAAACTAGAGGGTACAAACAATCTCTACCCTTTGAATAAAAACCCATTAAACTTAGGAAAGAGTATAGAAGACCTATACCTAATCCATCATTCCCTATGCTATTCCTCACAATCTTTGAAGATTTGAGAAAATTTGGGGTTCTCGGGGTACATTGTTTTCAAGCATTCAACACCCATCAATTTAGAAGACTGTGTGTTGATTAGCATATGTTTTATAGACAATGCATCAGCTATCACATTCTCTTTCCCCTTTTTGTATTAAATTTCAAAGGGAAAAGTTTCTAGAAATTCTATCCACTTGGCATGCCTCTTGTTTAATTTATCTTGGGCTCGGAGGTGTTTCAAAGATTCATGATCGGTTTGAATCATGAACTCCTTGGGCCACAAATAGTGTCGCCAATTACCCAAAGCTCAAATCAAGTCATACAACTTAAGATCATATGTAAAGTAGTTCAAGGTTACTCCTTTGAGATTTTTGCTAAAGTAAGCAATGGGATTATGGTCTTTTATTAAGAAGGCTCCAATGCCTACCTTGCTATCATCACACTCTATCTCAAACATTTTATCAAAATTGGGTAATTACAATAAGGGAGGGGAGTTACGCATAGATTTCAAAGTTTCAAAAGCTTTGGCCTGCTCATCGCCCCATTTGAAAGGCTTATCCTTTTGGATTACCTTAGTCAAGAGTGTGGCAATGGTTCTAAATCCTTTGACAAACTCCCTATAAAAACTATCCAACATATGGAAGCTTCGTACTTCACTAATGGATTTTGGAGTTGGCCAGTCCTTGATAGCATCTATCTTAGATTCATCCACCGAGACTCCTCTTGAGCTTACAAAAAATCACAAGAAAATTACTTCATTCACACCAAAAGAGCATTTCTCCAAATTAGCATACAACTTTTCTCTTCTAAGCACATCAAAGATACTTTACAAATGTAAAACATATTCTTCTAGGGATTTCCTATAAACTAAGATATCATCAAAATATACGAACATATATTTCCCAATGAATGGTTTCATGACATGGTTTATCAACCTTATAATGGTAATAGGAGCATTGGTAAGATCAAAAGGCATAACCATCCATTAATATAGACCAAACTTGGTCTTAAAGGCGGTTTTCCACTCATCAACCGGGTGCATATGGATTTGGTAGTACACACTCCTATGGTCAATCTTAGAAAACACATAAGAACCATTGATATCATCTAGTATATCATCCAAATGGGGAATAGGGTGGCGATTCTTTACCATTATCTTATTGATTTCTCGACAATCAACACACATGCTCCAAGTCCCATCTTTCTTTTGTACAAACAACATTGGGACCGCACACAGACTCATGTTCTTCTTCATGTATTTCTTGTTCATAACCTCCTCAAAATGTCTTTGGAGTTCCTTTGTGTCTTTTGGGTTGCTTTGGTAGGCCAGTTTGTTTGGTAATTATTAACCCGACACGAAGTCAATTTGGTTTTCAATTACCTGAAGTAGGGGCAATTCTTTTGAAAACTCCTTTGGAAACACATCCTCATAATCCTAAAAACAAGGGAAATAGAATAAGGAATAGGAGGAGTAGAGTGGTGAGTATAAAAATCATGGGCTAGAAGGAGTATGGTCTCCTTATCATCACATTCCTTGAAAAAATCCTTGTTTCTAGCCAATATCACCATTTGTCCCTTTCCTTTAAATTTCTTCTTTTCTTCTCCCTCATCAATCTTCTCTTTATGGGGTTCCTCCTCTCCTTCCTTCCTACATTTCTCCTTCAACTCCCTCACGTTTTGATATAACACATTCACTTGTGAAGGTGAAAGAGGATATATTAAGAACTTCTTGCCATTTAACTCAAGAGAATACTGATTGGTTCTTCCATTATGTTTGGTTGAACGATCATATTTCCATGGTCTTCCAAGTAAAATGGGATAATATTGCATGGGAATCACATCACATAGCACCTCATCTTGATAATTCCCAATCTTGAACTGAATCACAACTTGTCTAGTCACTCTCAATTCTCCACACTCATTTAACCATTAGAGCTTGTATGATGTGGTATGCTTGGTTGTGGGTAACTTCAAGAAATCTACCATGGTAGCACTAACAACATTTGCATAACTCCCACTATTAATAACCAAAGAGCATACATTCTCCTTGATAAGACATTAAGAATGGAATAGATTCTCCATTTAAATCGAATCTACTAATGGTTTACTTATCATTGCTCCTCTTACCACATAGTTTGGAATAATTGACTCTCTTTCTTGAGTCCAAGAATCTTCAATAGAAGCCTTCCTTATCATTCCATGTGGTACGATAATCTCTCCATCATTTTGTTCTTCTCCAACATACTTATTATTTACAAACTCATCTTCTTCTTTGGCCTCTTATTCACAATCCTCCTCTTGTCCTACCTCTTCTCCAAGGTAATACAATATTCCTTCTCTAAGGATGACATTTCTTTGATTAGGATATTCATTCGCCTTGTGACCCCAACCTTGACATTTGAATCATTGGAAACTATTAGGATTGGGAGTCAGATATTTGTCACCTTTATTCTTTGGTGGATACTTTGGAGTAGTCCTTCCACGTGCTTTTTATCATAGTACTTAATGACGTCCTTGTTCTTATTCAAACCTGATGATGATTGAACTACCTCTTTTTTCTTTCCCCAAGAATTGGTCGATGAGTATCCTTTGGGCTTGAAAGATGCCTTCTCTTTGAGGTCTCTCTCAAAATCCAAAGCCACTTGAAAGATTTCTTCCATAGTGGAAAAATTATGACAAGTCATCATTGAGGAAATTACCTTGTTCAAACCAACCTAGAAACAGATGATGGCATGTTCCTCATTCTCATGATACTTAAGCTTTAAGATCAATTGTTGAAAATCGACTTAGTAAGCCAACATACTCTGGTTCCCTTGCCTTAAGTTGTACAACTTAGCAAGAAACTCATATCAATATATATCCAACACATAATTTGGTCTCATAATTCCTTTCAATATATCCCATGGTTGTGGTTTTCCCTCATTAAGAACTTGTTGAAACCTTTTGGCATATTCCCACTATGTAATAGTAAACCCTTCAAATTAGGCTATGGCATATCAACTTTTCTTAACATCAGTGAGATCATTGACTTGAAAGATTCTCTTATAAGTGAATTCCCATGCTAGATAAGCCTTAGGATCACTCTCTCTTTTGAAAGTTGGAAGATTAGTCTTGATAGAATTAATCTCTACATCCCGACCTCTATTGCAACCTTGGTTATCATTATAGTTCCATTGACTTTCACCTTGGGGATGATTTCCAAAGTTTTCTCTTCCATATGGAATTGTACCAAATCTTCCTTCTCGGCCTCTATATCCTTCTTGAACCATTGGTCTATTCCTCCCATATTCTTCAAACATGGCTTCTTTATCGTACTCCTTAAACTCAAATTATGGTCTTTTTCCGACTTGAACAGGTTGATTTTGGTTAAGTGGTGCTTCAAGTGAGGGGTTTTGGTTAGGTGGTGCTTGGGGTAGACCTTGTTCATGAGGTATTTGATGAGATGGATCTTGGTTTAGTGGTACTTCTTGGTTGACTTGGTTAAATTACGGTTGGAGTGGACGAACGAGATTTCAGTTATGTTGGTAGGTAGTACCTTGGGTGAAGGGGTCTTGTACTGGTCTCGGTGGATTGTACATTTGGTGGAGTGTTTTCGGGGAGATAGTTGTAGATGTGTTTTGGACATGTCCACTAGAGGAGGAATGATAGTTTTGAGGAGTGGATTGGGTGGAGTTTAGACGACCTTCCATGTTAACCATTTTCCTATCCATGCTTGACACACTTCCTTAGAGTGTGGTTATGTGACCTTCCATGGACTCCATTCTCTGAATTAAGGATTCAATTATCGCTAAGATTGAATTCAAGGTATTGTTATCCATATCTTGTATTGTTTCACCTTCCGGAGCCATTGTACCGAATCATTTAAAAAACACTCATAAAAACAACAAACAAATTAACATTAAGAAATCAACCTAGATTCGCAAATGTTGAAGGTTTGCTTATACTTTGATGGTAGATGAAGTATCGATTGGTACTCTTGGTCAAAATGGATTTTTGTTTGATTGAACAATGATTTACTCAAAGTGCATACGAACTTGAGTTAAGAAGTAGCAACAAATTCAAACGAGAAAAGCACAAAAGAAATAGGAACAAAGAAGAAAACAAACTCAAGAACTAATCACAATTAAGTAGAGTGATTACTAGTTAGTAATTAGTGTAATAATCAAGGAAAATATGATTAACAATCTACGAAATTAAACTAAGAATCTAAATTAGCTTACGTAAACTTTTTCAACTTGACTGATTGAGTGACTGACCGTCAGGTGAACTGTCTCCTCTTTGCAGAATGTTTTCTAAACTTTGTCTTGGTGACTGGTCAGTTGGTGGTTCATCATCCTTATGGTATTCTATCAGGAGGAGTCGTCAACCCAAACCAATATGTTGTTTAATTCTTTTCCTTGTGACTGAAGGGCTAGTGGTTTGTCACTTGGTTAGAGATTAGTCACATAAGCTATCACTTGTAACCAGTAGGGTCCTTTGTGGAGTTTGTTTTTGTGTCTTGAGTGACAGTCAGTGACTCACTTGGTGGTTCACCAAGTGAGCCGTCAGGCTCCACCAGACGACAAACCCAAGTGGGCCCTTGTACCTTCTTTGGAATATTCTTTAACATAAATAAGTACAACTATTTTTTCTTTTACCCTTTTTGGATCAAACCTTATCTTTTGAATGTTATTCTTCAACAAGAGATGAAGATTATGAAGAACATAAGAACATTCAAAATTTGACCCTCACTTAAACAAGCTCGGAATTCGATGAAATTTTAAAACGAAACTCCTTTCAACCTCCTTAACAAACCCCAAATATTCTTAAGCCTCAATTCGCGCCCAAAATCTTCATATTTGAGAACCCACTTCTATTTTTCTTCAAACTCAAGCTCAACAATGGTGGAACACTTACATCTTCTTAGATTAAGCTCAAATTTCAGATTTTGACTTACTAGATACTAGAGAATATGATTCTAGTACCGGAAACTCAAACAAGACTCTAAAATGAAAAACTCAAAATTTTCAAACCCTTAAAAAACAATTTTCTACTCTTTTTTTATTGTGAAAACAAACCCAAGACTGGAATTGTCAGAACAATCCTAAGCTAGGCTCTAATACCAAATGGTAACAGGCAAACTATGAAAACAAGAAGATAACTACTAAATCAAGAAGATAATCAATAAATAATAAATATAGACACAAGAAGATAGAAGAAATAGGAACTAAAGGATGTATCAAATACAAAGACCCTTAGTTACATTCACCTAAAAGCACCTAACTCTTACGGTGACCAAGAGGAAATCGTAATACCCTTGAAACCACACATTTCTAAGCAAACATTCATCAAAAGCTCATCAAAACTCTCTCAAGCGTGACGTTCATCAATAAACAAAGATAACTAAGGAATTAAAATTCTAGTAGTTACTATTTATAGTCTATTACAAAGGCCCAAAAGTGACCCATGGACTAATTAAGAAAATAGCCACAAAGTGGTGGACTGGTTTCTTGTGATGATTCCACTGGTGGTCCATCAACTTGGTGACTAACCACCAAGTTTTTCATCACCTTGAGGCAGTGTGGTTCCCTCCATGGCTCCTCTTCGCGGTTCCATTGATGGCCAGCCAAGGTGGTGACTGACCACCAACTGAGCCGTCACCCTTAAATAGTAAGGGTCCTCCTTGACCTTCAATTGGCAGCTCTTGCGACAATTATCCATGGTTGTGAGGAATCTCCAATTGAGTCGTCACCACTAGGAAGTAGGTATTTTCCTCCTCTTGATTCTTTGGTCAAATATTCAACACATAAAATCCTTTGGATGAGGTCAAAACATGTTCCAACACGTCCCTCTTCATGAACATAGCTTGAATCCTTTGGAGTTCTTTTAATTGGCTCCTAGTAAAAGGTTTTGAGGAAATTTGAATTGTATTATTTGAAAATCCATTGCCCAAGATCGAACCCGGGACTAAAATGGTATAATCATGTAGAAAGGGTTAAAATCTCCCTCGACCTAAGTTAATAAGTGGTGGTAAGAAGAGTGGATCAATAATGGACCGAAATCAGCCTCGGTCTAATTTCCAAAGTAATATGTTTAGTTAATAAGATCATAAGACCTTAATAATGGTGGCACAACTTCCGTTTAAAGAATCAGGTTTAAAAGTGAAAAAGTGGGAATAAATCCCTTTTTAGGAAATGGTAGTAAAACCAAGGTTTTAGTTGGAATCCTGCCACTAATAAGCATAAATATGCCTAAATGTATGCATGCCATCACCAGTATCCAAACAATACAACCGTAAGCGTCTAAGCATTTATAATCTATAATCACGTCCTTTCAAAGGATAGAATATTGACATCCAATTGGTATTGTAACCACGTCTACGGGCCTAATAATATATAACTTAACAGGACATTAGCACCATAATCTGGGAATTTTGGTAAACAAGGGCATAAAGCTACTAGAAGGATATAATTAGGAGATATCATTCAATTCACTAAGTAATATGGTAAGTCTTATATTAAAGGATTCTTCATGTCAATCTATGGTTAAACAAGTCTAAAATCAGGCGCAATGGAGTCTTATAACCATATTGGGTATTCTAGGCTAAGGCTCGAGTTACGTTTCTAGTCTAAAATCCTTGAATAGGTCAAGCTAGGATATTACTAGGTATAAACCTATCCAATAATCCCTACCTAGAATGCAATCCATACAATACACAATCTCATAAAGAAAAGTACATCGAAGCCTACCTCGATGCTAAATCGCAATCTCAAACCATCCACGAACTGACATCTCCACTTCACAATCCCAAAGTGTCTCCACGCTGTCAAATTCATAATCTACATGTTTATACAAGTAAAAGAAAAACCATATCGCAATATAATAGCTCAGGTCAAAATTTGGGTCAAGTACGGGACACGTAGGGCTCATAAATAAAATTCCAAAATTGAATTCGTCACGAAGTCCCTCGGAGGACAAGGAATGTGTGCTCAAAAGTTAAGCACAAATGGATCATAAATCGGGTCTCAAATCGGCCCAAGAGGTTAACAAAATCAAAAACTAATTTCTAGGAATTAACAAGGAAAAGGATGAAATTTGACGGGGAAAAACAATAGAAGATGATCAAGAGGTGTTAAATTAACTTACCTTAGCACATGGATGATTTCGCACAATTTTCCTTTCTCAATGGTCTATCAATGGTGGGTTAGGATTGAGAAAATGAAGAAAAATTACGGAGAAGGGGATTATATACTGGTAGGGAATTGACCTTCATGATGACGAGGTCCATGGGTTGTGAATGTGACTACTGAGAAAATTACCCTTTGCGAATGCGGGCAATGGTTCGCGAATGCGAAGGTTGGTGGATTAGGCTATCGTGAGCGCGACACTAATGGTCGCGATCGCAAAGAAGAAGAGGGATTTGTGTCAATCCCGACGTTCATCGCGACGCGAGAAAAAAGACTCGAGATCTCGACGGTCAAGAACTTGATCCTTTGCTAATGCGGCCAACTCCTCGCGAACGCGAAGGACAAAAGTGGGCTGCACTAGATGCTGAAAAACTTGCAAAAATGCTTAGTCCAACGGACTTTGACTAAGGGCTCAGGATTAATTCGGAATCCCGTGCGTGCAAACAAACTATGCTACCATACCAACTTGGACATTCCAGACCAAACATAACCATTGAAATTTCTATCTGATGTCATTTTGATAAAAAGTGGGCCCCACACCCATAGTTCCATTTTTCATCAAATTACCAATAGCCTAAAACGAGTCTGAAAGCCTCGGGACCTGAACCAAGGGTCCTCCTAGCCTAAAATCTATATTCAGGAGCTAACAACATTGTCAGAAATCTCATCCGTGTCTGTTTACTAGAAGTTTTGGCCCAACTCAACACCAACACCAAGATCAAGACTACTACAATGAGACAAACTAGACAATTCTGAATAACAAACCTCAGAATTACCAATAATAGGCGCAAAAAGTGAAACACTAACTAGACAACACTAGTCTAGCCATCTCTTAAGTAAGAATTAATCAACGTCCAACAATAACAATAATAACAATAGTATAAAATGTATGGTACAAAAATGAAAAAAAATATAGCCAATACCACTCTAAGATCAGATCAAGGCAAAAATGCCAAAGGAAAGGGAGTTTAACCCAAGCGCTACACCTCAAGAAAGATGCAATATCGATCCACTCAATCCACTACTAAAAGAAAACATCTATGGGGGTAGTCACATAAGTATAAAAATTTACACAAAGGCTTACAACACCAATATAGCTATCTCAAGGCATAAATTCACCAATGGGTAAGAAAACCCCAACTCAACTCAAATAGAAACTATAAGATAGTAAGTCAAATTCACCTGTATCGATGGGATCCAAAGTCATAGTCCCTGATGTTCCTAAAGAAGCACAAATCTGAACGTGTCTAAACCCATACTAAGTGTCTAAATGGCTAACTGAAATACAAGGTGTACTACCTCTAACCTAAAGTACCATATCTCTAAGAGACTAATTTGGCTGCACTAAATTCTCAATAATCCCACATTGGGGACACTCTTTGGACTAATGGCTAGTCTTTCTACTATCGTAACAAACCCCTGAAGCTCTTACCTAGCGAGAAACATGAGCTGGCCTGAACTGACTGACTAACTCACCCCTGGGGCACATCCTAGACCAATGACCAACTTCTCACCATTAAAACATGCCCCTGGAACTCTCTAATACACTGCACCTGTTGGCCTAAAACGGTCGCCATAACCTATAAACCTAGACCAAATACCCTAAAATATCTGACCAGAACTCTATCCACTCTGACCACCATGACCCACCTGAAAGCCTTTCATAATTGAGGTGCTACTGGTATTGACCTGATAAAAAGCAAGTGTTGTTGACTTATGCTTAGAGGATCACTCCCTCTAGACTAAATAACACTAACATTGTACTACTGGCATGTCCTCTTACCGCCACCTCCATATGTCTCAATACATGCCCATCAATAGCCTGAAGGAAAGAAGACCAGTTGCTATCAAATGCTCCAACGCCAAGCAGAGTGGTAAAGTTAATCATTTAATAAATCTTTGGACCATCTCATTCTCTGTAGGATATAACACAAAAGTAAGTTTGGACTTTTCAAGAAACCCAATCTCATACCTGGAACTGATAAAGAGCCCTACTAAACACTAATAAACCCAACTCTAGCCTAAAAAACACTCGATGTACCGTGCAGTATAACTGACTGTTAAATATCCATAAAAAAATAGAATCCCCAACATGGTATCCCCAAAAGTTGAGGCGATCGCAAACTCTGTCTGAGCTTATGCTGGCCCCAGACCCTCTGTCAGATGCTGAAGATCTCTATATTAATCTCTAACTTCATAGCCCTACGCTGAGCTGAAACTTTGGTAACACGCGCAGAAGTCCCATCCGCATCTATCGATAACCATTTGTTGTTCATCTGGGACAGAGTGGAGTCAAAGAAATACTTAGAGGTTCATAGAAGTATGGACACAAGATATGGGGTCAAGGAATATAATTTCCAAAGAATGCATTGTAGCCTCCTAATGATAGGATACAGACGTCTCCGTAACAACACCGCTGAACCTATCCTCTGATACAAATTTGCCACAACCCAATTTCTCAGGTCATGATAGCACCCACTATAACCCACTAGTATGTAAGTCGTCCTGTAGTTTGGAACAGCTAGTAATGGACTAATAAGAAAAACGGAAGCAAAACTAAATAAAAGAGAAAGAAGGAAAAAATGAAGTAAATTCATCCCTAAAACATAGTGAAGCTAGTACAATAGATTCTAATACAACAAGACTACAAAGTGAAATACAGAGTAAATATATACAAAGCCATCTCTGAAATATAAAAATAGAGATCAGCCTAACAATAAGTGGGAGATCAAGAATAACTCTAAACATCAGGAGCTCACCCCAAATCTCTGATCCATGGATACTCCACACGATGCACACATCAACGGCGAGAACTCGTACTATGATTTGTAGGCTGCAGAAGTGTAGTATGAGTAGCAAACAAGTGGTACTTAGTAGGCATTGGCCTGAGCTACAAAGATAATGCAAGTATAAATAACATGTAAAGTAAGAAAATAAGCTACAAGTAACTATTTAAGAGATGAACACAATAATGCTAATAGAAAAGTAAGGGTAAACTATCCGATACTACCAATAACCTGGGATGAAGTGCAGTTCCATAAATAACTAGTCCAATATGATAGTATAATAAAGAAAGAAGTATACAATGTACAATATAAGTATGAGGGAAGAGATATACAAAAGATATATAATAGTAATACAAAGAAAGGGTATATATATAATAATTTTATGAAGGTCAACGGACATATGTCATAGGAATAGCTAAACCTGTAAGTGTTATCCTGAGGGAGCAGGCCTAACAACCTAAATATCACAAGGATTACAATATCAAAAAGGGAACTAACTCTAGCATAATCAGGATCTCTAATTGTAAAATGTGTAATCATAAGATGATCTAATAATAATAAGCCTTACCATAATACGAGAAAAGGGATCAGAAACATACCAACAACCTCAGGTGCCAATCTATAACCAACCTTCCACGGCCTATGCAATAATAACCAAAAAATAAGTAATCGGATAGCTCGAATAACCAATAACCCCAATTGGTCTCCCTTAATACCTAGGAGGCCCAACAAAGCAATCAACAAATAACAATCATAACCTGTATCTACATAGTCCCCCATAAGACCGATAGAAATAAGCGCCAAACAATTATACTGGTGATAGACAATGTATATTAGGGAATGAATGTAAGGATAATCTAGTACCATCAACCAATCAAGTTCCATAATGTACCAAGTGCATACACCTCCTCTAACTTAGTTGCTTGTAAAGGCAGGACCTACAACGACCATCCTTCTCTGATACTGTGGGTCATTGGACGAAGAGGCCCATAAGGGACTCGAGATATTCGTATACGCTGCCTGATCCCAAACCAAAACTTCCATGATCCATCATAACAAATCTACTCCATCCAATAACGAAGAGATATGTAAAGTATAATAGGTGCTCAGACTTGAACCGAGGCTAAATAAGTATAACTTTGAAAATCCATTGCCCCAGATAGAATCTGGGAATAAAATGGTATAATCACGTAGAAAGGATCAAAATCTCTCTCAACCTAAGTTAATATGTAGAGGTGAGAAGTGTAGATCAATAATGGACAAAAATCAGCCGCGGTTTAATTTCCAAAGTAATATGTTTAGTTTAAAAGCTCATAAGTCATTAATAAAGGTAGCAAACCTTCTGTTTAAAGAATTAGTTTTAAAAGTGAAAAAGTGTGAATAAATACCTTTTTACAAAATAGTAGTAAAACCAAGGTTTTAGTTGGAATCGTGCCATTAATAAGCATAAATGCGCCTACATGTATGGATGCCTTCACCAGTATCCAAACAATACAACCATAAGTATCTAAACGTCTATAAACTATAATCACATCTTTTTAAAGGATAGAGTACTAACTTGGTGTCCAACTAGTATCGTAACCATAGCCTCATACCCAACAATATATAGCTTAACAGGACATTGGCACCATAATCTGGGAATTTGGTAAACAAGGGCATAAAGCTACTAGAAAAATCTAATTGGGAGATATCATTCAATTCACCAAGTAATATGGTAAGTCTTATACTAAAGGATCCTTTATGTCAATCTATGATTAAACAAGTATAAAATTAGGTGCAATGGAGTACTACAACCATATCGGGTAATCTAGGCTAAGGCTCGAGTTACGTTTCTAGTCTAAAGTCCCTAAATAGATCAAGTCAGGATATTACTAGGTATAAACCTATCCTATAATCCCTACATAGCATGCAATCCATAAAAATACACAATCTCATAGAGAAAAGTAGATCGAAGCCTACCTGGATGTCGAACCGCAATCTTGAACCATCCACGAACCGCAATCTTGAACCGTCCACGAACCGCTTGTCTCCACTCCATGATCCTAAAATGTCGCCATGCTATCAAAATCATAATCTACGTGTTATTACAAGTAAAACAAAACCCATATTGTAATATAGAAGCTCAGGCCGAAATTGAGGTCAAGAACGGGCCCGTAGGGCCTCCAAACAAATTTCCAAAATTGAATTCATCATGAAGTCCCTCGGAGGACAAAGAATGTGTGCTGTAAAGTTGAGCACAAATGAAGCATAAATCGGGGCTTCAATCATCCCACAAGGTTAAAGAAATCAGAAACTAATTTCTAGGAATTAACAAGGAAAAGGACGGAATTTGATGGGGAAAAATAATGGGAAATGATCAAGAGGTGTAAAAAATTAACTTACCTTAGCCTCATGGATGATTTCTCTCAATTTTCCATGCTCAATGGTCCATTAATGGCGGGTCAGGATTGAGAAAATGAAGAAAAATCATTGAGAAAGGGATTATATACTGCCAGGGAATTGAATAAAAGGATTATACACTGGCCTTTACGATCGCGAGGGACAAGGGTCGAGAATGTGACAACTGAGAAAATTACCCTTTGCGAACACAGGCAATGGGTCGCTAATGCGAAGATAGGCGGATCAGGCTCTCGCAATGCAACACTAATGGTCGCGATCATGAAGATGAAAAGGGATATGGGTACTTGCCGACCTTCATCGTAAATGCGAGGGAGAAGGGTCGCGATCGCGTCAAGAACTTAACCCTTTGCGAATGCGGCTAGCTCCTCTCGAATGCGAAGAGAAAAAGTGGGTTGTACCAGATACTGGAAAACTAGCAAGAATCCTAAGTCCAATGCTCTTTGATTAGGAGCTCAGGATTTATGCGAAATCCCGTACGTGCAAATGAGCTATGCTACCATACCAAATTCGACATTCTAGACCCAACAGAGCCATCAAAATTTCCATTTGATAGCATTTTAATAAAAAGTAGGCTACATACTCATAGTTTCGTTTTTCATTAAATCTATCCAATAGCCCAAAATTAGTTTGGAAGCCTCGGAACTCGGACCAATGGTCCCCTTAGCCTAAAATCAACATTCAAGAGCTAATGGCTCTATTGAAATTCTCATCCTAGTCCGTTTACTAAAAATTTTGGCCCAAGACCAATTTCTGCACTTTAGAAGCTCCAAAACAGGCAAATAAACTTAATACCCAAACGAACTACCCAAAACCCAGACTGACGGTCCCGACAAGTGCTAAATGACCTGTAGCCACTATAGGAAGACATGAAATACCAAAAATGCATGGAAATCAAGAAAGTGACCTGGAGGGTCATTACTGTTTTTCACTTTAATTCACCAAAATTCTTACAATCTTTTATCCTTTCAGCAGGAACGTTTGTCGCATTTACTATTTTCACATGGCGAAAGTTTGGGCACTCAAAAAATAACAGTTTAAAAAATTAGAGAGTCGTCACCTAATTTTAGGAAAACTAGGAAACTAATTAATTAAATTAGGGAAAAATAATCTGCGAAATCAATTAGATTCTAGGTAAGTGTTCAGGTTATTCTAAAGGAAAGGTGTTAGGTACCCTTCGGAATCTACAAAGGCGGGTCCCGACTGAACTCATTTTTTCAATTGATGAGGAGATAAATTGCAAGTATAAGAAAAATTAAACTGACAAAATATAAAATATAACATGAATAACGAAGATGGCCTAAAAACACTTGATAAAAGTGTTAGCAATAAATAAATATAAATCAAAATAAATATAAAGGAATAATAAACAAAAAGTAAAACCATCTTGTATACATGGGATGCCTTGGAAATTGATGGAAATTTCTTTATCATCCAAGTATATTAATGCTTGAATGAAAGGAATAAATAAGTAACTAAACTTAAAAATAACATCCGTCTTTTATAATATGAAGGCCTCAAAAATCCGACGGAGAGATTTTATCATTGGTCAAATACGATAACTTAAATCCATTATCATTTTTAAAATGGCAAAAAATTACAAGAAAATCCATCAACAAAGTTTTCATGACCTAATTTCTCAAGTCATGATGGTACCTACTTTATCCCACCCGTGCGTAAGCCGAACCGTTGCCCAGAACGACAAGTAATGGGCTAGTTGGTGGAAGGTATAGTAAATACCGAAAGTAGGCATACAATAGGATTGTAAGCAGAATAAATATAAGGAAAACAAGATAAATATCAAGAAGAGAGAGAAAGTGCACAAAAGAATATACCACGACCAAATAAGGTCGGTACAAGAGCCACTAAATACAAAAGAATAATAGTACTAAATAGTATCCAAAATATATAGATAGTCTCGATAACTAAAGACTATCTAAAAGTAATAGAAGGATAAAGAATCAACTCCGGCTGTGAAATCTCACCCAATCTCCAAATCTTGAGAGCAAGCTGGATAGAAGGTCGATGGTGGTGGCTCGTACTCAGATCTGCATCAGAAAAAGATGCAGAAGTGTAGTATGAGTACCAAAACAATGGGTAATCAATAGACATGCCGACTGAGCTAAATCACAATAAGTGTATGATGAAATGCTAGAAAATAAACTAAGTCATGGATAAGTCTAAATCTTAAATAAAAAATCCAAATTCGGATAAAATGATAATTATGCAAGAACAAATAAATTAAGCTATAGACAGTCTAATTAAAACCTAATTGGACCCTCATAAGCCCTGAAGGTACAAGCAAGCGAGGAAATAACCCAACTGAGCCTCCATAATCCCGGTGGATGCAAACAAAGAAGAGAGTATCGATGACCGTAACTTGAATAACCAACAGTGAAACCATACCTTAGATTTCCTTCAAACCATAATGACATACTTGAACTAGAACTGAAGAATGATATCACAGTCACAATGCCATAAACTGATCATAATTTTGCGGACTCAAACTGGAACGGGTAAGTAAGTCTCAAATAAGAATAAACCGAAGCCTTACCTCTTTAAAGCCCATTTTTAATATCAAATTACCATCTTCAGGGAAAAGGTTTACATGAGTAGCAAGGTCTAATCAATAAGTCTAGTAAATAAGCTTAATGGCCAACCGCAATCTAGTTCGGGTATTCCAGCTAACCGAAAACCTATGTGAAGCCTAAGTTACCTTAAGGTTCAAGAATTTCCTTAGAAAGTCCAAAATGGTCTCCTACGTCTACAAAGAGCTAATTTAATTACTCAACCCACAAAAAGTGCCGACGGGAGCCCGGTACTAGTCTCGAAAATCCATTCTAAGGCAAATACCCACCGAAACCCAGACTACGACCTTACAATTTTACTATAAGGTGTGAGGTAAGTCAAGACTAGACTAAAAGGGGTATTATAATCATAAAAAAGAGTGACGGGGTCAAATTCCACTAAAGGACCCCAAAGCGGCTAACTTTAACTCATGAAATACTAAAAGAATAGCCAAGTCGTAAAGCCCTAACCATCGCTAGCATAATACCACACCAATACCATAAGTAAGCCTAGCCTACTTGGACGCCGACGAAGTTTGAGAAAATCTACAAAATTGGAGTTTTTCCCTTCCAAGAAGCCTCCGCACGATGCCACGCTATCAAAATAATAATCTATGCATCAATATGAGAATAACAATACCCATATTACATATAAATACTCCGGGTCTAAAATTGAGCTAAAAATCCTATGTGGGGTCCACTTGTGGAATCGCAACTTTGAAATCGTCAACACGTCCCTCAAAGCTCAAGGATCATTTACCCTAAAAAATGGTTAAATTCCACTCACAAATTGACCCAAAATAAGCCCACAAAGTAATTTAGGGACTTAAAGTTAAATCGGAGAATAAATCAATAAATTAGACAAAAAATTACATAAATCAGGATGAGAAATTGCCCCAACAAACTCTCTAACTCACCCCGACCACCCAATGGTCATTTTGTACTCTCTCTAAGCTCTCTAGAGCTTTAGTGGACTTGGGACTTAGAGAAAATAGGAGAATAATAGGGTTGGCAACATTAAATACTATCAGAGGTCCCTTCAACGCAATCGCGAGGACCCTATTGAGAACTCGGACCAAGACCTAGCTTACCCTTCGCGAATGCAGAGAAAAGTCCTCACGAACGCAAAGGCCATATTTTGGCAGGCACCAGCTGAGGTACACCAGCAGTTTTGGACAAGTACCAAAACTCTGATTGGACCCTCAGGATTCGTTCAGAATCTCATGAAAGCAAATGAACTATGCTATCGTATAAAATTCAACATTCCAAAATCAATGATTCCATTGAAATTTCTATCCGAGGTCGTTTCGACAACATGTGGATCCCACACCTAAGGGTCGTTTTAACCAAAATCCAACAATTAGCCCAAAATGAGTTCAAAAGCCTCGGGACCCGAACCAAGGGTCCCCCAGCTTAAAATTGACATTTTGGAGCTGATGGAACTGTCAGAATTGGCATACAAAGCCGTTAACCTGAAGTTTAGGCTCAATACCCAATTCATAACAACAAAGACTTCAAAGTAGGAAATTGGTTCTAAAAACCAAATGAATTGTCCGATAACCGAACTGTCAGCTCCAGCAAGTCAGAAATGACTTGGGGCAGCTATGGGATAGCTCTAAACGCCAAAATAGTGTGGAAATACTGAGAATGACCTAGAAAGTTATTATAATATCCACTACTAAATGGACTTTTGTCCACCAAAGTAAAGGGTCGAGATGTACATGAAGTCTCGAACAGGTGGGGATACTGGGTCTGCATCTCACTCTCGATCTCTCAGGTAGCCTTCTTAACTGGACAGTGTCTCCATTGAACCCTAATCACTGGAATCTCTCAGGAACGTAACCGTCTGACATCTATGTCTAGTATAAGGACTGGCTCATCCACGAAGGTCAATCTCTTATCCAACTGAACTGAGTCCCATCAAAGCATATGAGACTTATTCGGAATGTATCACCGTAACATGGAAACATAGAAACCTGGGTGAACAGCTGAAAAATTTGAGGGTAAGGCCAACTCATGAGCCACCTCTCCAACCGTGTGAAGTATCTCAAATGGCCGAATATACCTAGGGCTGAGCTTGCCCCTGTTTTCGAACATCATCATGCCCTTTATGGGCGATACTCAAAGGAAAACCCGATCACTGATCCCAAACTTCAATGCACAAAGTCTACGATCAACATAACTCTTTTTCCTACTCTAAGCTATCCTCAACCTATCCTGAACCATTCGCACCCTATCAAAAGACTCATGAAGCAAGTCGGTACCACGGGGACTAACCTAAAATTATCAAACCAGCCAATCGGAGATTGACAATGCATACCATACAATACCTCAAATGGTGCTATCTCAATACTAGAATAATAGCTATTATTATAAGCAAATTCCACCAAGGCTAAATGCTGCTCCCACTGACCTCTAAAGTCCATAACATATGCGTATAGAATGTCCTCTTAAACCTAAATAGTCCACTAATTGACCATCCGTCTGGGAGTGGAATGCAGTGCTAAGATCAACCTGAGTGCCCAACTCCTCCTGAAATGTCCTCTAGAAACTAGAAGGGAGCACTGAGCCTCTTTCTTAAGTAATGGACATGGGTACTCCACGAAGGCGAACTATCTCCCAAACATAGATACGGGCTAACCTCTCGACACTGAAGAAGATCTAAATGGGGATGAAATGAGCTAATTTTGTAAACCGATCTACAATGACCCAAATACTTTCAAAACCACGAAAGGTAAGAGGCAAACCACTCATAAAGTCCATAGTGATCTGCTCCTACTTTCACTCAGGAATGGGTAGCCTCTGAAGCAATCTACCTGGTCTCTGATGCTCGGCCTTTACCTGCTGACAACACAAACATCGAGCTACAAAGTCCGCTACATCTTTTTTCATACCATTCTATCAGTAATGCTGCCTTTAAATCTCTATACATCTTAGCTGTCCCAGGGTGAATAAAATATCGGGAGCTATGAGACTCCTGCAATATTGATTGAATCTGGTCTCCAACCCTCGAAACACGAATATGGCTATTAAATCTCAGAGTACCATGTGAATCTAACATAGACTGACGGGACTCACCTATCAACACCTGATCTTGAATGCTACAAAGCCTATTATTCTCATACTGATGATCTTGAATTTGCTCTATTAAGATGGACCTAGTCTCAACACTAGCAAAAGTCCTCATAGGGTATGAAATATCAAGTCGCACAATCAAGTTGGCTAAGAACTGAATGTACAAAACCAATAGTTGCTCCAAAATTGAAATGAAGAACAAGCCACCCATACTCACTGCCTTTCAGCTCAAGGCATCCGCTACCATATTCGCCTTGCCTGGATGGTATAGAATAAAAATATCATAGTCCTTCAGCAACTCGATCCACCTGCGCTACCTCAAATTAAAATCCCTATGAGTTATAATGTACTGAAGACTATGATGATCAGTATAAATCTCACAACAAATACCATATAAGTAATGCCTCCAACCTTAAGCACAAAAACTATCGCCGCCAACTCCAAATAGTGAGTGGGGTAGTTGCGCTCGTGCACCTTTAGCTGCCTCGATGCATAAGCAATAACTCATCCCTGCCTTATCAAAACACAACCCAAACCAACACAAAAAGCATCACAATAAACTATAAAACCCTTGCCCTCAACAGAAAGAGTCAAAATAGGAGCAGAAGTGAGTAAGTCCTTGCGCTTCCAAAAGTTTGACTCACACTTAATGGACCACTAAAAATGAATATCCTTTCTGGTCAATCTAGTCATAAGATCCACAATAGTAGCAAATCTCTCGATCAATAGCTTGTAGTAGCCTTCCAAACTAAAAAAACTGCAGACCTCGGTCAGAGATATAGGTCTGGCCCAATCACGAATAACCTCAATTTTTGCTGGATCCACCATAATCCCATCCATAGACACCATATGTCTTAGGAATGTCATAGACCCTAACTAAAACTCACACTTCAAGAATTTGGCAAAAAGCCTATGATCTCTAGAAGTCTAGGACACAATCCTCAAATGGTGCTCGAGCTCCTCCTTTCTCCTCGAGTATTCGAGGAGATCATCAATGAAAATGATCATAAAAGAGTCCAAATAGGGTTTGAAAATATAGTTCATCAAATCCATAAATGTTGCTGGGGCATTAGTCAACCCAAAAGGCATCACCAAGAACTCGTAGTGGCTATAGCTAGTCCTAAAGGTCGTCTTAGGGATGTCCACAGCCCAAATCCTTAATTGATGGTACCCTGATCTCAAGTCAATCTTATAAAACACTGCCACACCCTAAATAAGGTCAAATAAATCATCAATGCGAGGCATAGGATACTTATTCTTCATTATCACCTTATTCAGCTCCCTATAGTCAAAACACATATGCATGGAACCATTCTTTTTCTTCATGAACAAGATAGAAGCACCCCAAGGAGATACGTTCGACCTAATAAAACCCTAACCTAAAAGTTCCTAAAGCTAAGAATTCAACTCCTTAATCTTAACATGAGCCATACGGTAAGGTGCCATGGAAATAAGTTGGGTGCTCAACTCAAGATCAATAGCAAACTCAATATCATGCTCAGGAGGAAGGCCAGGTAGGTAAGTAGGGAAAATATCAGGAAACTCATGAACAATAGGAACATAATCAAGAAAATGACTCTCCACACTAATATCACAAAGATAAGCAAGATAAGACTCGCAACCCCTCGACAACAATCTCCTAGCCCAAACATAAGAAATAATCCCAATAAGTGTGTGGCTAAAAGAACCTTGCCATACAATCGAGTGTATACCACGCATGGCTAAGGTAATGGTCTTGGCAAAGCAATTCAAGATTGCATGATGGGGGTTAACTAGTCCATGCCCAGAATCACATCAAAATCCACTGTATCTATACAATAAGATTGGCTCGAGTATCAAACTCTTAAACTGTCTCAACATATGATCTATAGACCTGATCCACTGCTAAAGAATCACCTATGGGAGTAGATACATGTAATTACATAGATAAAGGCTCCTAATTCAACTCTAACCATGGTGCATAATAAGCAGAAACATATGAACAAGTGGATCCTGGACTAAATAAGGTAATAGCTACCTGATAGCATACTGAAATTGTACCTGTAATAACAACATTCGAAGACTCCACCTTCAACCTACTTGGTACAACATACAACTGACCCCATCTACCTACGAAGTGGGTACCTAACCGACCGCCTGTCCCACCCGCCTAAGGACCTCCTCAGAACCCTGAGGACCACCCCTAGGACCCTAAGCACCACCTCTAGCTGGGGGAGGCATTACTTTAATCGACTGAACACTTTGTGATGCAGGCTGAATTATCCCACATCAAGGACACTTTCTGGCGTAATGACCAACAACCCCAAAATCATAGCAAGCCTCGAAACTCTACTCTATTCAAAAGATCCATCTGACCCAAAATAGACACCTCGACTAGAAGATTAAGAATGTGTACCTCTCCAAGACTACCCACTGGCCGGGCCACGATAATTGTTATGGCTAGACTGACCTCCATCAGTAATCTAAAGTGCTTCCAGAACGGGTTTACTAGACTGACCCTGGTGCTGATAAGACTGACAATGAGGGTACCTACACTGGAAACCTCTACTCCTGAACTGCGAGCTACTCTGGCTTCCACTGAAACTACCCTACTGACGTGGCCTCTTATCACATCCCCATTGGGTTTCACAATCCATCTCCTCTATAGAATAGACATGAGTGGCAATATCAGAAAAAGACTTCCCTGAAGTCACCAAACTTAGAGTAACCCTGTGAAGTGGTAAACTCAACCCTCTAACAAAGTATCGAATCCTTTTGTACTCTGTAGGCAGAATCATGGTGTCATATCTGGCTAAATCGTGAAATCTCACCTCATTCTCGGACACTGTCATAGAACCCTGTCTCAAAGCAGAAAACTCATCCCTCAGATACTCATGTATAGTAAGAGGCATGTACTTCCCCAAGTAAACCTTGGAGAACTAAGACCAAGTCATAGATGGAGATCCAGCTGGCCTGGAATTCAGATAACCCCTCCACCACTATTGCGTCGTCTTGTCAAGATGATAAGCCATATATTTCATACCTCACGACTCAACTAGCCCCAAATTACGAAGCTTCTCCTTGGAACTTGTAAGAAACTCATAAGTATCCTTCCCTGGGGCCCCTGCAAACCTAGGTGGGGTCAATCCTAGAAATCAGCCCAATATCTTCTGCTCCTCGGTAGACATAACAAGCTGAGCAACTATCGGTTGTGGAGCTACCAATGCTGGAGGAATCTCAACTCTGGGGGCCACTACTATAGGTTGCGCCCCTAAATCAATACCACTCTGGTTTGCTGACTGAGCACTATCTGATGGTGCACCACCTACCCATCCCAATAATTGAAGCAAGGTATCTCTGAGCACTGAAGAAGAAATAAACCCCGGTGAGGTTTAGGCTACCCCTTTGCCCACCACTGGCTGGGATGGTAGAATCTCTGGGTTGAAAGAAATAACAGGATCTAATAAAGGCTCCCTATATTGAGCACTAGCTGGGACTGCAGCCCTAGCCTATCCGCAACCTCTATGTCGGGCCCAGCCTCTAGCGGGTGCTCTGGCTACAGACTCGAGGTTCTCGTAGCTCACTTCCTAAGCATTTGTTAAAGAGTGAAACAATAAGAAAGTTAGAAACCAGCATAGACTCGACGTATGATATGAATAAAGAAGATGAGGTTTTCTTAAGAGTGTCTTGTAGCCTCCCGAAGATAGGATATTGACATCATCATTCTGATCTGCGGGACTCTACTAGACACTTGCTCTTGAACCTAGAATACCAGTGAACCTAGGCTCTTATAACAATTTGTCCTGACCCAATTTTTCAAGTCATGATGGCACCCACTTTATCCCACCATCCAGAACGACAAGTAATGGGCTAGTTGGTGGAAGGTATGATAAATAACAAAAGTAGGCATACAATAGGATTGTAAGCAGAATAAATATAGTGTGAACAAGATAAATATCAAGCAGAGAGAGAGAGAGAAAGTGAAAAAAAATATCCCACGACCTAGTAAGGTCGGTAGAAGAGCCACTAAATTCAAAAGAATAAGATTACTACATAGTATCTAAAATATACAAATAGTCTCAATAACTAAAGACTATCCTAAAGTAATAGAAGGAGAGAGAATCAGCTCCGGCTCTGAAAGCTCACCCTATCTCTGAATCCTGAGAGCAAGCTGGATAGAACGTCAGTAGTGGTGGTTTGTACTCGGATCTACATCAGAAAGAGATGCAGAAGTGTAGTATGAGTACTAAAATAATGGTTACTCAGTAGACATCATTGGACGACTGAGATAAATTAAAATAAGAGTATAATAAAATATGAGAAAATAAATTAAGTCATGGATAAGTCTAAATCTGAAATAAATACTCCAAATCTGAATAAAGTGATAATTATCTAGGAAAAAATAAATTAAGATATAGAAAGTCTAATTATAACCTAACTGGACCCCCAGAAGCCCAGAAGGTACAAGCAAGTAAGGAAATAACCCAACCGAGCCCCCATAAGCCTGGTGGATACAAATAAGAAAGAAAGTACCAATGACCATAACTTGAATAACCAACAGTGAAGCCATACTTACGATTTCCTTAAAACAATAATGTCGGACTTGTATCAAAACTAAAGAATGACATCACAGTCATAATGCCTTAAACAGATCATTATTTACCAAACTTGAATCGGAACTAGTAAGTAAGTCTCAAATAATAATAAATCGAAGCCATTACCTCCTTAAGGCCCTTTTCTGATATCAAATTACCATCTTCAATGAAAAGGTTTACAAGAGTAGCAAAGTTTAATCAATAAGTGTAGTAAAAAAGCTTAAAGGCCAACCAATTTCTAGTTCGGGTATTTCTACTGAACGAAAACCTATGTGGAGCCTCAGTTATCTTAAGGTTCAAGAATTTCCTAAGAAGGTCACCTACATCTACAAGGAGATAATTTAATTACTCAAACCATAAGGAGGACCGACGGGGCCTGCTACTATTTTTGAAAATCCATACTAAGGTAAACACCCACCCAAACCAAGACTAAGACCTTACAATTTCACCCTAAGGTGTGAGGTAAGTCAAGACTACACTAAAAGAGGTATTATAATCATACAAAGGAGTGACGAGGTCAACTTCCACTGAAAGGACCCAAAATGGCTAACTTTAACCCATGAAATACTAAAATAATAGCCAAGTCGTAAAACCCTACCCATCATTAGCATAATACCACACCAATACTATAATAAAGCTCAATCTAAGAGATAAGTTAGCCTACCTTACCAGGACACCGATGAAGCTCGAGAAAGTCTACTAAATTGGAGCAAACCCTTTCGAAAAGCCTCTGCACGATACCACACTATCAAATTAATAATTTATGCATCAATATGAGAATAACAATACCCATATTGCATAATAATGCTCCGTGTACAAAATAAGCTAAAAATCCCATGTGGGGCCCACTTCCAGAATTGAAACTTCAAAATTGTCAACATGTCCCTCTTATCTCAAGGATTATTTTCCCTAAAAAAATGGGTAAATTCTGCGCACAAAATAACCCAAAATCAACCCACAAAGTAATCTAGGGATTTAAAGTTAAATTGGAGAATAATCAATAAATTAGATAAAAACTTACGGAAATCTTGATAAGAAAATGACCCCAAAAAACTCTCCAACTCACTCCGACCACCCAATGATCGATCTCTACTCTTTCTAAGCTCTCTAGGGCTTTAGTGGACTTGGAACTTAGAGAAAATTGGCGAAAAATCAAGTTGGCAACATTAAATACTACCAGGGGTCCCTTCATCGCGATCGCAGGGACTCCAGCGAGAACGTAGACAAAAACCCATCTTACCCTTCACAAATTTGGCCAGTCCACTGCGATCGCAAAGGAAGAATTTCGGTCCAGCCTGGCAAAGACCCTTCATACACACGGAGACAAGCTCGCTAATGCGATGGCCGATAAAATTAGCCTTCACAAATACAACCTGTAACACCCTGTATCCTACGTTTACTAGTTCTACTTATATGTCACTTGATATAGCCTTATAGTACAGGTAATGGACTCGGTTGATAAGATGGGTTGGAAGGAACTGCCCGTACATTTTAATGTGACACGACTAAGTTAACGTCGATGCATCTATTTAAACTTGGGATCGTGAGTAGCTATTTGGATCTAAAGTTTAAAGTGACCAAGTGTAAACAAGATGTAAGTTAAATTAAAGGGATTAAGAACAAAAAATGGCATTAACTATTGAGGTGCTTGCTAGACTTAATTAAGCTAGTAGGTGAATCACCTACTTGAGATATATGGACCAAGTTAATATACCCAAGGTTATGGATCAGATTTGGGCCAAGTTAAATGTTCCAAAGAGGTGTATTTCCTACTAAGTTAATGGATCAGATTAAGCCCTATATTAATGGACTCTTTTAAGGCCCAAACTAAGTAAAATAAAAGGAGAAGAGAATGGGCAGCCCAACCCTAAAAATTTGTCCCAAAATCCCAATAAGCTAACGGCCCAATTTAGACAATATAAAGCAAGTAGGTGCATTACCTACTTTGACCTTTGAGCAGCTTGAACTCCCTAAGTAGGTGAATCACCTACTTGGATCAATTTGTGGCTGAAAATAGACCTAAAAGAGGAAGTTCTAGAGAGCCTATTCAACGGTAAATTTGACACATTTTAACTCATAATAATTTAGCAAAATAACCAGAATTCTCTCAAAGATAATAAGCTCTCTCTCTCCCTTCAAATAGCAGCCACAAAACCCCTCCAGGGTTATTGGTATAGTTGCCTCTTTGAAGCCAAGATAAGTAGTGACTAACTTATGGATTTAGTTTAATTTAACCATGAGAAGGTGATGGAAATTATTTTTTTCATGTTTTAAGTGTAGAACAACCCTCCAAGTTTGGCAGTCCACCTTTATCAAATTTCTACAAGGTTTCTCTTTTTTATGGTTCTAGTGAAAAGAAGTTCAAGTTCTTGTGGCAGTTGCGAGTATAAGGATTTCCACCAATAAAAGGTAAAACTACTACCCATTTTTTCCCTTTTCTATATACATTTCTTGGTGGAGAATTGTGTATATATTATTGTTAAGAATGCAAGGGATAATGAGTTCAATATTGGGTTACTTTAATAAAGGATTTTGGGACTATTTTAGGGGTTGTTTTATGTCTATATTTGGGGACAACTTGGTTGATCTTAAAAAAAGATGTGAGTTGTTGATATGGACATATAAAAGAAGGGTGTGATGATACACCACTTAATTAGATCTTGTATAAGCTTGCTGCCTATCATACTTTGTGGACTATTTTGTACATGTTATAAAGCCAAAGGAGTCTTCGGGAATCTTATATGAATTCTTGTTTTGTACAAATGTAATTAGAGGAGAAGGTGTTGAAAGAACAACCTTGAATTGGTGAATTATGGGTGTGCTGCCCG
Organism: Capsicum rhomboideum; assembly: GCA_031232105.1. Classification (NCBI taxonomy): domain Eukaryota; kingdom Viridiplantae; phylum Streptophyta; class Magnoliopsida; order Solanales; family Solanaceae; genus Capsicum; species Capsicum rhomboideum. The sequence continues at coordinate 84,946,401 of CP124719.1, read as the reverse complement.
TCTACTATTTTGAGTGAAGTTGAATAGCCCAAATTTGTTAATTAATTACTAATACTAGTTTTACCACATATGTCATTGTAGATAAGTAATCTGAAGGAAGGAGGTTAATTCGGGGTAATACCAGAGTTATACAACAAGGTATGTAAGGCTACTCTATTCCGTATTCTTTGGCATGAAATCCAACACTTGTGTTACAAAGTAAGCTTTCAAAGTTCTCCTATAGTAAATGATACGTGGTGGCAGTGTACGATCTTCCATGTAGCTAACGACCTTGTTGCCACTCCCTAACATGTTAAAATACTTCAATATGTGCTTATTATTAAGTCTGCATATCTACTTTCAATAGTAACTTTCAGGAGTTCTCCTTTTAGTTAAATAAGATTTATGTGTTATTTCAGCTCCTAAGCATTCCATTTGTGTACAAATTGCTTCCTACCTCATTGTTACTACATCCAGTGTTTATTCACATGTCTTTTACTGGTGGACTGCTTTCCCAAAGCTCAATAATATCATGACCACCAAAGTAACAATGTCAAAGGTAATAAACTAAGAAATGCAAATCTGGTTATGTGGGTGGCAGCTCAGAGGGTTAAGCCTAGCATGGGCCGATCCCAATTTTTTTTAATGTGGGTGGAAGCTCAGAGGCGTAAGCCAAGCACGGGTAGATCCCAATTCAGTTATATATGAGTGGTAGCTTAGGGGTGTAAGTCTAGCATGGGCCGATCCCAACTTGTGTATTTACCACTGATCAGTTGGTCATTTATTTCACATGGCTTGCAAAGATTATAAAGTGAGAATGGTAAAGTGAAGAAAAGAATGTAATATACATGATTCCGGAGATACATGTAAAGGTAGTCTATTAGCTCTATTTATATGCTTGTACCTAATTTAACTTGAGCTCTTGTGTTATCTATAACTACTTTCAGCCTTACATATTCAGTACATTCTTTCGTACTGACGTCCCTTACGAGGGATCTACATTTCATGTGGCAAGCACAGGAGCTAGTAGACCCTTCCAGTATAAATATAGGATATCCAGCGGCTATTGGTGAGCTCCAGGTTGATTCGGGGCTTTTTGAGTCTGTTATATATGTTTTGGTATTGTATAGTAGCTAAGTGTAAGACGGGGAGTTGTCCCGACCATAACTAAGTTTATATCTCTTTTAGAGGATTTGTAGAAGGTAAAGTAAAGTGTGGTTGTGCCTTGTCTTCCAGTCATTGTGGCCCCAACGGCCAAGTCCTGTATATATAGTTTTGGGTTTGACTACGTGGTTTATTTTCATTAAATCTTAATATACATTTTTGGTAGCATCTTTAAATGTTCATGGAAATACATGGCAAGTACCAGGTTATGGGTTGATGCTCTCGGGCCTTTACAGCTACGGGTGCCTGTCGGCCCCAATAGGATTTGAGGCTTGACAAAAGTGGCATCAGAGCAGGTCGTCCTAGGGAGTCTACACAGCCGTGTCTATGTAGAGTCTTGCTTATACATGTGTTGTGCACCACATCTATAGAAAAGCGGCTATGGGACATTTAGGAGTTTCTCTTTTTCTTCATATCTTAGATCGTGCAATAGAGCCAAGGTTGTAGGTGGAGTCATATTTAACCATTGAATTTGCTTATTTTTTTCATTATAGTAGAGATGCCGATTACAAAAATGAGTAAGAATAAAAGTAAGCAAGTAGATGTGGCTGTCAGAGAAGGGACCAACAAGTCACCACCTTGACAAGCTAATCAAAGTGAGGCTCAAGATGAGTTTGCATCACGAACCTCTTCTACTCCTCCATCTCTAGAAGAGCTAAGAAGGAGAGAAGTACCCTCAGAATCACCTATTAATGCTACTGAGCAAGATTTAAGGAATGCGGTGCAATTGTTGATTCGTATAGTTGTTGGACAAGGTCAAGGACAAGCTAGTCCAATTACAAGTACTAGTGGTACAAATAGGGCAGCTAGTCTGTGGACACAGGATTTTATTAAATTTGATCCTCCCACATTTATCGGGTCAGATCTTAATGAAGACCCACAAGTGTTTATTGATCAAATACAAAGGGCCTTGGATGTCTTGCATGTATCTGGTAAAGAGACAGTTAAGCTAGCAACATATAGGTTAAAAGGGGAGGCTATATTATGGTACAAAGACTGGAAACGATCTAGGGGTACAGGTGCACCTTCAGCTAGTTGGAAAAAGTTCAAAGAGGAATTTCTTGATCATCACCTTCCCTTTGAAATTCGGGAGGCCCGTGCAGATCAGTTTTAAAATCTTCATCAAGGAAATATGAGCGTGAGGGAGTACAGTCTTCGATTTAACTCTTTGTCTAGGTATGCTCCTAATATAGTAGCTACTATGGATGATAGAGTTCATCGATATGTGGATAAATTGGATCCGTATTTTGTTAGAGATTATACTATTGTTGCTTTGAATAGAGATATTGATATAGCAAGGATACATGCTTTTGCACAAAAAATAGAGGATTAAAGGCAAAGGAGAAGAACAAAAGATTTTGAAAGAGGGCATCCCAAGAGGGCCAGACCTATGGGGCAGTTTATGTCATCCCAAAGTGAGTTCAGTCCTTGATTTCCTAACAGACTACCTAGGCCATCATCTTTCTACTCTGCAACAAGTTCTCCACCCTAATTCCAAGGGTTTAGGGGTAATCAATTTGGGCAAAGAAGTGAGAGCCAGGGTTCACGGATAATAGGGTATTAAGAGCAAGAAAGTATGAGCCAATCAAGACCTCCTCAACATCCATGTAGGAAATATGGAAAACTTTATTTAGGTGCATGCTAGTTTGGGATAGATGCTTTCTTTTGGTATGGTATGTCAGGGAGAGTGCCCACAAAGGGGCATGAGTGGTATAACATGACCTACTGGATCAGCAGTTGCATTTTCATCATTGGTGCCTTCTTTGGGTAGAGGTATATAGCCTACAGGTCATGGTGGAGGTGTTAAAGGAGCAGTTAGTTCTAGCGGAGTTCAGAATCGTACATATGCTCTAGCGGGTAGACAAAATTTAGAGGCTTCTCCTGATGTGGTTACAGGTACATTGTCCGTATTTTCACATAATGTATATACATTAATTGATCCAAGTTCTACACTATCATATTTCACTCCATTAATTGTTGGAAAGTTCAAAAGAACACCAGAATCACTTGTTAATACATTGAAGTGTCTACTCTGATTGGTGAGTCTATTATAGCTAGAAGAGTTTATCGTAATTGCATAGTAACCGTTTGTGATCATGACACATTAGCCGACCTTATTAAACTAGAAATGGTAGAATTTGACATATAATGGGTATGGATTGGTTGGCTTCTTGTTATGCCATAGTAGATTACCGAGCTAAGAGGGTGCATTTCCATTTTCCAAAAGAGGCAGTCCTTGAATGGAGGGGTAATATTGGGGTGCCAAGAGGTAAATTTATTTCTTAAGGAAAAGAAAATGATGTCTAAAGGGTACATATGTCATCTAGTGAGAGTGAAAGATATAGATGCGGAGCCACCAAATCTTCAATCAGTTCCAGTAGTAAATGAATTTCTCAATGTATTTCCTAAAGATCTTTTAGGTTTACCTCCAGAACGAGAAGTTGAGTTTGGTATTGATGTGATCCCATATACTCAACCTATCTCTATTCCTCCATATAGAATGGCTCTGGCAAAATTAAGGGAGTTTAAAGAGCAATTGAAAGACTTGCTAGAAAAAGGATTCATAAGGCCTAGTATGTCCCCTTAGGGCGCACCAGTGTTATTTGTGCGTAAGAAATATGGCACGTTGAGAATGTGTATTGACTACCGGCAACTGAAAAAGGTGACTATTAATAACAAATATCCCCTTCCAGGAATTGATGATTTATTTGATCAGTTACAAGGTGCTAAGTGTTTCTCAAAGATTGATTTGCGATCGGGTTACCACCAAGTGAGGGTCAAAGAGAAAGATATACCCAAGATAACTTTCCGAACACAGTATGGTCATTATGAGTTTTTAGTTATGTCATTTGGGCTAACAAATGCTCTATCGGCTTTTATAGATTTGATGAATAGGGTGTTCAAGCCATTCTTAGATGTGTTTGTGATAGTATTTATTGATGCTATTCTGGTGTATTCAAGATCGAAAGAGGGTCATGCTAATCATTTATGGCAGGTGTTACAGGTTCTTCGTTAGCGTAAGTTATATGCAAAGTTCTCTAAATGTGAGTTTTGGTTAAAATTTGTAGCATTCTTGGGCCAAATTGTATCTGATGAAGGAATAAAGGTTGATACTCAAAAGATAGAATCCGTGAAGGACTGGCCAAGACCAATAACACTTACGGAGGTTCATAGTTTCCTTGGGTTGGGGTTATTATAGAAGGTTTGTTGAAGGGTTTTCTTTTATTTCAGCACCTTTAACAAAGTTAACACACAAAGTAGCAAAGTTTCAATGGAATGACACATGTGAAAGGAGTTTCCAAGAGCTGAAGAATAGGTTGACTTCTACACCTGTATTGGTACTTCCAGAGGGTACAGAAGGGTATATGGTGTATTGTGATACTTCAGGAATTGGCTTAGGATGTTTATTGATGAAGCATAGTAAAGTGATAGCTTATGCTTCAAGACAATTGCGGCCACATGAGAAAAATTATCCAACACATGATCTTGAGTTAGCAACGGTTGTATTTGCTTTAAATATATGGCGCCACTACTTGTATGGGGTTCATGTTGACATATATACTGACCATAAGAGTTTACAATATATCTTTAAGCAAAGGGACCTAAATTTGAGGCAGCCGAGGTGGCTTGAACTATTAAAAGATTATGATATTGATATTTCGTATCATTCGGGGAAAGCAAACGTAGTAGCTGATGCGTTAAGTCATAAGGAAATGGTGAGAACTTATGGGCAGTCCATGGAAAGACAAGGGATGACTAAAGATCTACACCAACTAACTTATTTGGGGGTTCGCCTTCTTGAATCTCCAGATGAAGGGGTTATTATGCAAAATGCGGCAGAATCTTCATTACTAGCTGAGGTAAAAGAGATACAGTATGCAAACCCTATTTATGGCAGCTTAAGGAGAATGTACAACAAGGTATGATAAAGGCATTTGAGCTTACGCAAGAGGGATTACTTCGATACCAAAACAGATTGTGTGTACCTAATGTAGATGGGCTAAGAAAGAGGACTATGATGAAAGCGCATCATTCAAGGTATTCCATCCATCCGTGATCAAATAAAATATATCATGATTTGAAAGGAGTGTATTGGTGGGGTAAAATGAAGAAGAACATTGCAGAATTTGTAGCCCAATGTCCAAGTTTTCAACAAGTTACACTAGAGCACCAAAAACCTGAAGGTTATATGAAACGTATGGATCTTCCAATTTTGAAGTGGGACATGATCAACATGGATTTCGTCACTGGTTTGCCTCATACAATTCAGAAGTTTGATTCCATATGGGTAGTAGTTGATAGACTTACCAAATCAGCACACTTCCTGGCAGTTAAGACCACTTATACAGCTGAAGAGTATGCAAAATTGTATATTAAAGAGATAGTTTGGCTACACGGAGTCCCAATCTCTATTATATCTGATAGGGGAGCTCAATTTACTGCAAACTTTTCGAAGTCATTTCAGGAGAGTTTGGGAACGCAAGTGAATTTAAGTATAGCTTTTCATCCTTAAGCAGATGGACAAGTAGAACATACTATTCAAACACTTGAAGATATGCTGCGAGCTTGTGTATTGGACTTAAAAGGTAGTTGGGAGGATCATTTGCCTCTTATTCAGTTTGCGTACAATAATAGCTATCATTCAAGTATCAAAATGGCGCCTTATGAAGCTTTATATGAAAGGAAGTGTAGATCACCAATTGGATGGTTTGAAGAGGGTGAAACTGCCTTATTTGGGCTAGATCTTGTTCACCAAGCTATGGAAAAAGTTAAGGTGATACAATAGCTGTTAGAAATAGCTCAAAGTTGACACAAATCATATGCAGATATTAGAAGAAGAGGGCTAGAATTTGCTATAGGAGATTGGGTATTCTTAAAGGTGTCACCAATGAAAGGGGTAATGAGGTTTGGTAAAAAGGGAAAACTAAGTCCACGTTATATAGGGCCATATAAGATTATTCAAAGGTTTGTCCAGGTCTCATATGAGTTAGAACTACCCCTAGAATTCTCAACAGTTCATCCGGTGTTTCACGTCTCAATGCTACGGAAGTGCATAGGAGATCCATCCTGTATTACTACTACTGAAGATGTACAAGTTGTTGAAGATCTCAATTATGAAAAAGTACCCATTGCTATTCTTGATCGACAATTTAAGAAGTTAAGAAATAAACAAGTAGCTTTTGTAAAGGTACTTTAGAGGAACCATCAAGTAGAAGAGATCACGTGGGAAGCTGAGAAAGTGATTAAATCTAAGTACCCTCATTTATTCTAATCCAAAAAGAAGGTCCAAGATGATGAATTGGAGAAATAATAAGTAAGTATATGTATATATATACAAATATTATGTTGTAATAGGAAGATTAAACTTAGGCCTGAACTTGTTAAGGTTGGATAATCATGCTAGCATTCGAGGACGAATGTTCCTAAGTGGGGAGGATGTAACACCTCGTATCCTACGTGTACTAGTTCACTTATATGTCACTAGATATAGCCTTATATTACGGGTAATGGATTCGATTTCCTATATGACTAGCGATGGTAAGATGGGTTGGAAGGAAGTGCCCGTATATTTTAATGTGACACGACTAAGTTAACGTCGATGTAACTATTTAACCTTGGGATCGTGAGTAGGTCTTTGGATCTAAAGATTAAAGTGACCAAGTGTACACAAGTTGTAAGTTGAATTAAGGAAATTAAGAACTGAAAATAAATTAACTATTGACGTCCTTGCTTGACTTAATTAAGCTAGTAGATGAATCACCTACTTGAGATATATGGACCAATTTAATGGACCCAAGGTTATGGATCAGATTTGGGCCAAGTTAAATGTTCCAATGAGTTTTATTACATACTAAGTTAATGGATCATATTAAGGCCTATATTAATGGACTCTTTTAAGGCCCAAACTAAGTAAAATACAAGAAGAAGAGAATGGGCAGCCCAACCCCAAAAATTTGTCCCAAAAGCCCAATAAGCTAAAGGCCCAATTTAGAAAATATAAAGCAAGTAGTTGCATCACCTACTTTGACCTTTGAGCAGCTTGAACTCCCTAAGTAGGTGCATCACCTACTTGGATCAATTTGTGGCTGAAAATGGACCTAAAAGAGGTAGTTCTAGAGAGCTTATTTAAGGGTAAATTTGAAACATTTTAACTCATAATAATTCATTAAAATAACCAGAATTCCCTCAAAGATAATAAGCTCTCTCTCTCCCTTCAAGTAGCAGCCACAAAACCCCTCTAGGGTTCTTGGTATAGTTGCCTCTTTGAAGCTAAGGTAAGTAGTGATTAACTTATGGGTTTAGTTTAATTTAACCATGAGAAGGTGATTGAAATCAGGTTTGAAGTGTAGAACAGCCCTCCAAGTTTGGCAGTCCACCTTTATCAAATTTCTACAAGGTTTCTCCTCTTTATGGTTCTAGTGAAAAGAAGTTCAAGTTCTTGTGGCAATTGAGAGTATAAGGATTTCCACCAATAAAAGGTAAAGCTACTGCCCATTTTTTCCCTTTTCTATATACATGTCTTGGTGGAGAATTGTGTATATATTATTGTTAAGAATGCAAGGGATAATGAGTTCAATATTAGGTTGATATAATAAAGGATTTTGGGACTGTTTTAGGGGCTGTTTTATGTCTACATTTGAGGACAACTTGGTTGATCTTAAAAAAATATGTGAGTTGTTGATATTGACATATAAATAGAGGGTGTGATAATACACCACTTAATTAGATATTGTATAAGCTTGCTGCCTATCATACTTTGTGGACTATTTTGTACATGTTATGAAGCCAAAGGAGTGTCCGTGAATCTTCTATGAATCTGTGTGTTGTACAAATGTAATTAGATGAGAAGGGGTTGAAAGAACACCCTTGATTTGGTGAATTATGGGCGTGCTGCCCGACTACTATTTTGAGTGAAGTTGTATAGCTCGAATTTGTTAATTAATTACTGATACAAGTTTTACCACGTTACTTCATTGTAGATAAGTAATCTGAAAGGAAGGAGATTAATGTGGGGTAATACCAAAGTTATACAACAAGGTATGTAAGGCTACTCTATTCAGTATTCTTTGACCTAAAATCCAACACTTGTGTTACAAAGTAAGCTTTTGAAGTTCTCCGATAGTAAATGATACATGGTGTTAGCGTACGATCTCCCATGTAGCTAACGACCTTGTTTCCACTCCCTAACATGTTAAAATACTTCAATATGTGCTTATTATTAAGTATGCACCTCTACTTTCACTAGAAACTTTCAGGAGTTCTCCTTTTAGTTAAATACGATTTATGTGATATTTTAGCTCCTAAGCATTCCATTTGTGTACAAATTACTCCCTACCTCATTTTTACTGCATCCAGTGTTTATTCACATGTCTTTTACTGGTGTACTACTGTCCCAAAGCTCAATAATATCATAACCACCAAAGTAACAATCTCAAAGGTAATAAACTAAGAAATGCAAATCTGGTTATGCGGGTGGCAGTTCAGGAGCGTAAGCCTAGCATCGGCCGATCCCAATCTTTTTTTTGTGCGAGTGGTAGCTCAGAGGCGTAAGCCTATCATGGGTCAATCCCAATTCAGTTATATATGGGTGGCAGCTCAGTGGTGTAAGCCTAGCATGGGCCGATCCCAACTTGTGTATTTACCACTGATCAGTTGGTCATTTGTATCACATGGCTTACAAAGATTATAAAGTAAGAATATTAAAGTGAAGAAAATAATGTAATATACATGATTCCATAGATACATGTAGAGGTGGTCCATTAGCACTATTTATATGCTTGTACCTGATTTCACTTGAGCTCTTATGTTATGTATAACTACTTTCAGCCTTACATATTCAGTACATTCTTTCGTACTGACGTCCCTTACGGGGGACCTGCATTTCATGTTGTAGGTAAAGGAGCTAGTAGACCCCTCCAGTAGAAGCACAGGACATCCAACGGCTATTGGTGAGCTCCAGGTTGATTCGGGGGTTTCCTATTCTGTTATATATATTTTTGTATTGTATTGTTGCTAAGTGTAAGGCGGGGACTTATCCCGACCTTAACTAAGTTTATATCTCTTTTAGAGGCTTTGTAGTTTATAAAGTGAAGTGTGGTTGTGCCTTGTCTTCCAGTCATTGTGGCCCCAATGGCCAAGTCATGCATATATAGTTTTGGGCTTGACTATGTGGTTCATTTTCATTAAATCTTAATATCCGTATTTGGTAGTATCTTTAAATGTTCCTGCCAGTGCATGGTAAGTACCAGGTTATGGGTTGGTGCTCTCGGGACTTTACGGCTATGGGTACCTGTCCACCCCAATAGGATTTGAGGCGTAACACGACTAAGGTCTCATAATATCGATAGCCTATTACCTTAGCCTTTGCGAATGTGGCTAAGGCCTCGCGAACATAATGGCCATTTTTTGGCTTGCACTACCAGCAGTTTTTCCCAAGTGCCAAAGCTCTAATAGGACCCTCAGGATTCATTTAGAATCCCATGAACACAAATGAACTATGATAACCTATCAAATTTGATATTCCATACTCAACGGCGCTATAGAAATTTATATTCGAGGTCGTTTGTAATGACCCTCATGGTCATTTTCTGCTTTTCCATATTATTTCAGCATTTAGAACTTTCCCATAGCTTCTCCAAGTCATTTATGACTTGCTGGAGTTGAGAGTTTGGTTACCAGACAGTTCTTTTGGTTTTTAGAGCCAATTATCTGTATTGAAGTCTTCACTATTTAAATTTGGCTAACAGGCCTAAACTTAAGATAAGCAACCTCGTATGCTAATTCTCATAGTTTCATAAGCTCTGGAACATTGATTTTAGACTAAGGGGACCCTTGGTCAGGATTTTGAGGCTCCCAGACTCATTTTGGGCTGTTAGGTGGAAAGTGATAAAAATGACCATTTGGGGGTGGGACACACATTTCGTTGAAACGACCCCGGATGGAAATTCTAATTGGGATTGAGTCCAAAATATCAAATTTGATAGGGTAGCACAGTTCATATGCATTCACGGGATTCTGAATGAATCCGGAGAGTGCGTCGGAGACTTGCAAAAACCAAGTCATAGCTGGTGCATGCCTTCTGCTGGTGAAACCGCTTAAGCAGGACTTTGGCCACTTAAGTGGAGGTTGCTTTAGCGGCTAGCACTGTTACCAGATAGACCACTTTAGTAGAGACCATACCATTTTAGCGGACACCTCTTAAGCGATGTTTGGTCCGCTTTAGCAGAGGTCGGCCTGGCCTTGGACCGATTAAGCGGTAGTATTATGCTCTGGCGGTTAAGTGGGCGCTTTAGCGGTACCTTTAGTGTATTTAATCCCATTTCACCCATTTTTCTCTCATTATTCTCTAAGTATTGGGCATTAAAATCCCTAGAGAGACAGTGAGAGAGGGGAGGCTATTCTTAGGAGATCAAGGGAGGTTGGAGAGTTCGTCAAAGCCTTTAGCCTCGTCTTGATCCTTGTAAGTTCCTTCTAATTTCTAGATAAATATTCCATTTTAGGTTTAAGTCCCCAATTCATTTATGCGTTTATTTTGGATGTGTTGGGGCTTGGAATTTACCCATTCTTGAGGGTAAATGATTCTTGAGCCTTGAGGGACGTTTTGATGGTTTCAAATTTATAATTTTGTAAGCGGTCCTACATGGGATTTTTATCTCAATTTTGGACCCAAAGCATTTATATGCAATATGGGTATAATTATTTTCATATTAATGAGTAGATTGTTATTATGATAACGTGGCATCATGTGAAGGCTTCTCGAGAGGGAAAAAAACCCAAATTAGCTGAATTATCAAACATTCTTTGGCGTCCAGGTAGATTAGGCTTACCTTGCTTATTCATTGAGATTTATTATGGTATTAGTATGATATTGTGTTAGTTTTGGGTTGGAAATTACAGTTTGGTTGCTTAGTTAGTGCAGTTTTATTTATTTTGCCGATTTATGAGCCGTTACGGGGGTAGAATCGACTCATTTACCCTTCCTTTAGGTGAAATGATGATTTTAGGCCTTATTTAGACTTATTTAATAATTTTTAGTGGAATTTTGGAGACTTGGTCATTTTCAGGTAGTAATCGCCTTCGTATGGACTTTCGAGTTTAGAAGTGGGCTCTGCAGGCCCTATTTTAGGTTGTGCAATCTCTTTTAGCTCCTTGTTAGCTTAGGAGGCCTCTTCTCGTAGCATTATAGTTAATCTTACACCTTAGGCTATATAGTATTCACCTTGTTTGGGGCTAGGCTAGTTACTGTGACTTTACTCTATTATACCAGTTCAAGTCTGACATCATGGTACGATTATGGTATTAAAGACCGGTTTGAGTCCAACATCTATGGTATAGTTATAGTGTTAAATATCAGTTTGATTTCGGAATATATGATATGGTTATGGTGTTAAAGACCGGTTCGAGTCAGGCACTTTATGATTCATCTATGATATTGCGAATCCAATTTGAGTTCGGTTTTTTGCAGTACGAAGGGTTTCACTGATATGGGAGTATTGATTGGTTATTTCATGCTAAGCGTCTATATATCTCCTCTTGATTGTATCCATCGGGCTTATGGGGGCTCGTTTGGGTTAGTCTTCTCTTGTTTGCACCTTCTAGGCTTATGAGGGCCTAGTTAGGTTATAATTAGTTTACTTTAATTTTGGTATCACGTGTTTAATTATTTATCTTTCCTACTTTGGGGAATGATATCAGTTTTGCCCCTTTCTCCATTACTTAGCTTGCATTTTTGCATTTTATTATGTTTTTACTATGATTTAGCTCAGTCGCTCGATGATGCCTACTGAGTACCTATTGTTTTGGTACTCGTACTGCCCTTCTTTATCCTTTTATGTTGTAGATCCGAGTACTAGCTGTAGTCGCTGATATTCCTTGCAGCTATCTTACAGGATCTGGAGATAAGGCGAGCTTTTAAAGCCGGAGCTGATCCCTTCTCCTTCCTAGATTTTAAGACAGTCTTTACATTAGAGACTATCTGTATATTGATACTCTAGTACTCTTATTCTTTTAATTAGTGGCTCTTGTACTGGCCTTACCAGGTCGTGGGATATTTCTTTGGTTCTTCCTCTTTTCTTTTGGTATTTTAGGATCGTATACATATCCATATCACCTTTGATCTTATTTTATGCTTATTTTCTAGTATTTATCCCGTCTTCTACCTTTTAGCCCATTACTTGTAGTTTCGTGCTATGGTTTGGCTTACCTACTAGTGGGTTATAATCGGTGCCATCATGACTCCAAAAATAGGTCATGACAAGTTGGTATTAGAGCCTAGGTTCACTAGTATTATTGGTACTAGAGTAAGTGTCTAGTAGAGTCCTGCGGATCGGAGCGATGTCGTTCGTGTCTTATTTTTAGGAGGCTATAGGACATTCATAGGATGACTTCACTTTCTTAATTCATTTCATGCATTGAGTCGGTGTTGGTCTCGAAGGATCTTATTGTTTTACTCTTTCACAGATGGTCAGGACACACACTACTACAACCAGTGACAAGGATCCCAATCCTGCAACTAGGGCACCCACCAGAGGATATGGCCGACCTAGAGGTCGAGGCCAGAATTGTGACGCCCCGAATCCCATCGAGACGTATTGGCACTCATAGCCGACAAGGCCCGAGCGAACCAAGCTTTGCTTCTATTCGATCATATGCATGCCATAAGAAACCCATGATCACATTAGGGCTTAACAATACTAACAATGGAATTTATAGAACATATGATATATATACATATGCGAAACTTGGCTGTTGAGGCCATCAAGTCAAAATGTCAAGTATCATCTTACATCCATACACCCACATAGGTCTACAAAAGCCTCTAACATATGCATTGACCAAAACAAATTAAAAGTCGAGACAAGTCCCCGCTTTATACAACATGTACAACACCAAAACATATGTACAACTGTGACTCGGAGAAGCCCTGAACTAACTGGAGCTCACCAAAAGCTGTGAATGTCCTGCAACCTACTGTGGAGGTCTACTAGAACCTGTGCCTGCTGCAAGTAAGGTAAATCCCCCTAAGGGGGTCAGTACAAAGAATGTACTGAGTATGTAAGGCTCAAATGAAACTGTATGATATGTAAATATGTCAATGAACTCAAATTCAATTGCATAACCAATGTAGATAAGTCACTGTTCTGTACTTTGGAAACCATGTATATTGCTTCATTACTTTCTTTTCTTCTATGATCATTCATCTTTGCCTGTGACCTATGATACCCGGGCCCAGACTGAACAGTGGGTTTTAACATAACATATCGTTATGTTGGTATCCAAAATGCTACATGGTGACTTACTCACATTGATTAATTATTTGTATTGAGTTCATTGATATGGTAATGTATTCTATAGTTTCATTTGAGCCTTACATACTCAGTACTTATTCCGTACTGACCCCTTTTGGGGAATTTACCTTACTTGCTACAGGCGCAGGTACTAGTAGGCCTCCACAGTAGGTTGCCAGTCGTTGCAGATCATTGGTGAGCTCCAGTTAATTCGAGGCTTCTCCGAGTCAGAGTGTGTATATGTTTTGGTGAGGTACATATTGTGTAAAGCGGGGACTTGTCCCGACTTATGGTTCATTTTGGTCAATGCTCTTGTTAGAGGCTTTTGTAGACGGATGTGGGTGTATCAATGTAAAAGGCATATGTTGTTTTGACTGGATGGCCTCAACGGCCAAGTTCCATATGTATATATATATGTCCCATGTTCTCTTTTATTCGTCTTTCAAGTTCTTACGTAATGGTGGTGATGCTTATGTTATGCATATGGTTGAACATAGGCAAAGGTTGATTCTCTCGGGGCTTATCGGCTACAGGTGCCAATCATGTCTCGATGGGATTCGGGGCGTGACAAAAGTGGTATTAGAGCAGGTCATTCTAAGGGTGTCTACAAAGCCGTGTCTGAGTAGAGTCTTACTTATCGATGTGTTGTGCACCACATTTATAAGTAGGAGGCTACGGGACATTTAGGATGTTGTTTCTTCTCTTCATTCTAAATCGTGCAATAGAGCCAAAGTTGTAAGTGAAATTTTATGTGACCATTGAAATTTATTTTTCTTGTTATAGTAACAATGCTAATGACAAGAAGAGGTCGCGGTAAAAGTAAGAGGATTGATAGAATTGCTGGTGAAGGGACCAGTATACCACCACCTGATCAAGTGAATCAAGATGATACTGAGCATGAATTTGTGTCACGACCTTCCTCCACTCCCTCTGTACCAGAAGAGTCGAGTAGGAGAAGCGTACATGTAGAACCACCAGTCAATACTACGGACCAGGATCTTAAAAATGCAATTTAGATGTTAACACAATTAGTGGCAGCCCAGAGTCAAGGACAAGCTGGTCCAATGACACATGATGATGATGCGGCTAGAGTAGCAAGTTGCAGAACACAGGATTTCCTAAAGTTGGACCCTCCTATCTTCACAGGGTCAGATCCAAAAGCAGATCCACAGGACTTCGTGGATCAAATTTAGAGGGCCTTGGAAGTTATGCATGTGAAAGGGGTAGAGATAGTGGAACTTGTTGCGTACAGGTTGAAAGGAGAGGCAATACTGTGGTATGAGGATTGGAAGAAATCCCATGACATTGGTGCAAATCCACCTACGTGGGAAGAGTTTAAAGTGGTTTTCCTTGATCATTACTTGCCCTATGAGATCCGTGAGGCACGTACGGATCAGTTTCTAAATCTCCATCAAGGAAATTTGAGTGTCAGAGAATATAGCTTGCAATTTAATTCCTTGGCTAGATATGCGCCAAATGTGGTGGCTACGATGACAGATAAAGTCCATAGATATGTGGACAGGCTAGAGCCATACTTGGTAAGGGATTGCACCATTGCTGCCTTGAATAAGGACATGGACATAGCGAGAATCCAGGCCTTTGCTCAGAAAATGGAAGACCAACGACAGAGGAGAAGAGTGCATGAATTTGACAGGGGACAATCTAAAAGGGCTAGACCTATGGGACCATCTATGATGTCCCAAGGAGGATCTAGGCCTCGTATGTTCCCTAGACCACCTAGACCATCGTTTTCTCATTCCATGGCAGGTGCTTATTCTCAGTCTCGAGGGTTTCGAGGTGGTTCAGCTGGGCAGAGTAGTGGGGTTCATGGATCACAGTCAGCAGGTTTTCCTCGTCAGCAGTGTCACCACTGCGGGCATATTCATTCAGGCACATGTTGGTCAGGGATGAATATCTGCTTTTGGTGTGGTATGCTGGGACATATAGAGAGAGATTGTCCACAGCGGAGCATTGGTGGTATAGCACGACCGACTGGGTCGGCTGTTGTGTCATCAGCATCGGTTCCTTCACTGGGCCGAGGGGTGCAGCCTAGTGGCCGTGGTAGAGGTATCACAGGAGCAGCCAGTACTAGCGGGGTCCAGAATCGCACTTATGCTTTGGTGGACCACCAGAATTCAGAGGCTTCCCCTGATGTCATCACAGGTACATTATCTATATCCTCACATAATGTATATGCACTAATTGACCCAGGTTCTACATTTTCCTATGTTACCCCATTAGTTGCTGTAAAATTTGCAAAGGCACCGGACTCATTAATTAAATCAATTGAAGTGTCTACACCGGTTGGTGAATATATTATTGCAAAGAGAGTATATCGTAATTGTGTGGTAACGGTGTGTGGTCATGATATGTTGGCCGATCTCATTGAATTGTACATGGTGGATTTTGATGTAATTATGGGAATGGATTGGTTGGCCTATTGTTATGCTACGGTAGATTGCCGGGCCAAGAAGGTGCAATTTTTTTTTCCGCAAGAAAATGTTCTTGAATGGCAGGGTAATGTAGGGGCACCACGAGGAAGATTTATTTCCTATTTGAAAGCCAAAAAAATGATTGCTAAAGGATACATATGTCATCTAGTACGGGTGAAAGATACAGAAGTGGAACCACTAACTCCGCAGTCGGTTCCAGTGGTTAATGAATTTCTAAATGTGTTCCCAGAGGATCTTCCAGGCTTACCCCCAGAACGGGAAGTAGAATTTGGCATTGATGTGATTCCAGGCACCCAGCCTATTTCTATCCCTCCATATAGAATGGCTCAAGCAGAATTGCGCGAATTGAAGGAGCAATTGAAAGATTTGCTGGACAAAGGCTTCATTAGGCCTAGTATGTCCCCGTGGGGTGCACCGGTATTATTTGTGCGAAATAAAGATGGCACCTTGAGAATGTCCATCGACTATCGACAACTGAATAAGGTAACGATCAAGAACAAATATCCCCTCCCTCGCATTGATGATTTGTTTGATCAGTTACAGGGTGCCAAGTGTTTTTCAAAGATTGACTTGAGGTCGGGTTACCATCAAGTCAGAGTTAGAGAAGAAGATGTTCCTAAGACAGCTTTTCGAACACGGTATGGTCATTATGAATTTTTAGTTATGTCATTTGGACTAACAAATGCACCAGCTGTGTTTATGGATTTGATGAATAGGGTGTTTAAGCCATTTCTGGACGTGTTCGTCATGGTGTTTATAGATGACATCCAAGTTTATTCAAGATCACCAGAGGACCATGCTAATCACTTACGACAAGTGTAACAGATTCTCCGTGAGCGTAAGTTGTATGCAAAGTTCTCCAAATGTGAGTTTTGGTTGAAATCAGTTGCATTCTTGGGCCACATTGTGTCAGATGAAGGTATACAGGTTGATACACAAAAGATTTAAGCAGTGAAAAATTGACCAAGACCTACGACACCCACAGAAATTCGTAGTTTTCTTGGACTGGCAGGGTATTACAGAAGGTTTGTGGAAGGTTTTTTCGCTATTGTTGCACCGTTAACAAAGCTTACACATAAGGCAGTAAAATTTCAGTGGAATGATGCGTGCGAGAAAAGCTTCCAAAGGTTGAAAGATAAATTAACCTCCACACCAGTTTTAGTGCTTCCCGAAGGTACTGAAGGTTATGTAGTGTATTGTGATGCTTTCGGGGTTGGCCTCGGCTGTGTATTGATGCAACACGGTAATGTCATAGCATATGCCTTACAACAATTGCGGCCACACGAGAAAAATTATCCCACACATGATCTTGAATTGGCAGCGGTAGTTTTTGTTTTAAAGATATGGCGTCATTATTTATATGGGGTTCATGTTGACATCTATACAGGTCACAAAAGCTTGCAATATCTTTTTAAGCAGAAGAAACTCAATTTGAGACAACGAAGGTGGTTAGAGCTTTTAAAAGACTATGACATTGATATTCTTTATCACTTAGGCAAAACAAATATAGTAGCTGATGCATTGAGCTGTAAGGCAGTAGAAAGCACTAGTGGTCAGTTGAATGAAAATCATGAGATAATCAAAGATTTGAATCAATTAGCCAGCTTTGGAGTTCGCCTTATTGAATCCTCAGATGATAGAATTATTGTGCAGAATGCAGCAGAATCCTCCTTGATAGCTGAAGTGAAAGAGAAGCAATTTACGGATTCTATTTTATTGCAGCTAAAGGAAAATGTGCAGCAGAATTTGACCAGGGCATTTGATATTACACCGGAAGGGGTGCTTCAATGTCAAGGGAGATTATGTGTACCGGACGTAGATGAGCTGAGGACACGAATAATGACAGAGACGCACCATTCACGCTATTCCATTCATCCGGGTGCTACTCAAATGTACCATGAATTGAAAAAAGTGTATTGGTGGGGCAACATGAAAAAGAACATTGCAGAATTTGTCGCGCAATGCCCGAATTGTCAACAAATTAAAGTGGAACACCAAAAATCGGGAGGTTACATGCAATGTATCAATCTTCCAGTCTGGAAATGGGATATGATTAATATGGATTTCATTACGGGTTTTCCTCGTACATTGCGGAAGTTTGATTCTATATGGGTCATAGTGGACAGGCTTACCAAGTCAGCGCATTTTTTACCGGTCAAAACGACCTATACAGCTGAGGATTATGCGAAGTTGTATGTGAAAGAGATAGTACGATTGCATGGTATTCCACGTTCCATAATATCAGATAGAGGAGCACAGTTCACAGCGCACTTTTGGAGATCTTTCCAGCAAAGTTTGGGTACACGGGTGAATTTGAGTACGGCTTTCCATCCTCAGACTGATGGACAAGAAGAACGTACTAGTCAGACACTTGAAGATATGCTATGAGCTTGTACGTTAGATTTTCAAGGCAGTTGGGATGACCATTTGCCTCTTATTGAATTTGCTTACAACAATAGCTATCATTCAAGTATTAAAATGGCACCTTATGAAGCCTTGTATGGAAGGAAATGTAGATCACCAATTGGATGGTTTGAAGCGGGTGAAACTGCTTTACTTGGACTCGATATTGTTCATCAGGCTATGGAGAAAGTTAAAGTGATCCAACAGTGGTTACAAAAGGCCTAAAGTCGTCACAAGTCATATGTCGATGTTAGAAGAAGAGGGCTTGAATTCGCCAAAGGTGATTGGGTATTTTTAAAGGTGTCACCGATGAAAGGGGTAATGCGGTTCGGAAAGAAAGGGAAATTGAGTCCATGTTACATAGGCCCATATGAGATCATTACAAGATTTGGGCAAGTTGTGTATGAGTTGGCACTACCCCAGGAACTTTCCTCAGTCCATCCGGTATTTCATGTTTCGATGCTTCGAAAATGCATAGGAGATCCTTCTCGTATTGTTCCCGTAGAGGATGTTCAAGTTACGGAGGATCTTACTTATGAAGAGGTACCCATTGCTATTATAGAGCAACAAGTAAAGAGATTGAGGAATAAAGATATCGCATCCGTAAAAGTCCTTTGGAGAAATCAACAAAAAGAGGAGATCACATGGGAAGCGGAAGAAATGATGAAATCCAAGTATCCCCGTCTATTTCAAATGGAACAAGAAGTTCATAGTGCGGAGGTGGAACAACAACAAGTAAGTATATAAGAACATTATGTGAATGTGTATACGTACGTTAAAGTAGAAATGCATTTGTTGTATATAAGACGAGGTTGTTAACATTCGAGGATGAATATTTCTAAGGGGGGAAGAATGTAACACCCCGTATTTTTTTTCTAACCTCACTTGATACCTTGGGGTCATATCTACCTAGGTGTTGAGATGCCATGAGTATGTGTTTTATAGTGTCATTGGTGAAACATTTGATATCGGACTTGATATGTGAGATTAGACCTTTGTAGGAGGTGTTTTGTGGTTTCGTGGAGCATTTGGATGATATCCCGTACACATTATAACCTCATTTGGTGACTTGGAGTCATGTTTACTTGATGATTAAGATCACTAAGTAAGTATTTTATAGTGTTATGATAAGGTATTGGACGATATGCAAGTATTGGAGAAGTGGCCGAAAAATTCAGCAAGGTGCTGAAACTTGGGCCACTACCCTGTTTCAGGGGTGTGGCGCAACCGGGTAGTGGAGCAAGCCACCTGAATTCATAGGGGTCTCATTTCTTGCGCCACATCTTGCTTTGCAGCTAGTGGCGCAAGGCACAAACATTATGCCTTTCCGGACTCGTTTTGTAACGCAATTCTACGAAGATTCTTGGATGGTTTCTTTTGGTTGTTTGGAGTTATTTGAGAATTTTTAAATCTTTAAACACTTCAATACACTCCTACATACTCCTACATGATCAAATCATGAAACATGAATAGTGATCCAAAATGTCTAATGAAGCCATGGGCGACTAGAATTCCTATTTTTGCGATCGAAACGATGAATGAGAATCTCGTAAGAGAATATTGTCGTGACATTATGGAATTATGTAAACATGAGATATATGGTGAATAATACATGAAATTTGATGGGTTACATGGATATGTATTATTGGGCCCAAAGTTAGGCCTAAAATGGAATTTAAAAGACATGGCCTAAGGGCAAAATGACCCATTCTTCCACTTTGACCACATTAAATTCCAAAAGAATGGCTAAGTATGACTTGGGGTCTATATAAAGGCCCAAAGATCAGATTTTTATTTTCCAAAACTCTCATGCCTTTAAGATATTTTTCTCAACATTTCTCTCATTTCCAAACCCTAAAGCAAAATAATTCCTTTGGACTCCTTGGACAAATCATCATATTCCAAGCCTTGGTAAGTATTTATTCTCGTGGATTAACATTTTATATGCATGGTAGATTATGTATATTGTGATAGTTGTGTTGGCAAGATGGTGAATAGTGTATTTTTGCTTTTGGTGAAAGATGTGCTATCTTGGTGATTTGAACTTGAATTAGGACTTGTGCCTTTGATGAAAGAGCATGGTATGGACAAAATATAAACATGTATGGTGTTATTTTGGTATTAAACTTGTTATTGTCTATAAGTGGAAATTGTGGGATTTTGGCCGATATGTGTTATGAGTTGTATTAAGGTAATTTGATGGATTATTTGTGATGTGGTATGGATAAGAAGGTGTAAAGGAGAAGTGTTGTGGTGAAATGTATCAATTATCATGTATTGGTCAATGTTGGGAATATTATGGAATTTTTGGAATAGTAATTTTATCAATGGTTTTGTCAAGGGGAAATGACATGTTTAAGGGCAAATATTTGATTCATTGATGTTACATGCATTTGAAGAGTAGTTGATGGTTAATGTGAACTCCGTTATATATTTATGTTGTAGAGTGACACATAAAGAAGGAGCGGGACTATTGTATGCACCCCTAGGATTATATATTCGTATTGCGAATCCAAGGTATGTAAGGTTACTTTGTCCGTATCTTTCTGCGGCAAATAGTGTTCACATTAACATATCACTAGTCCTGTCCCAAAATGTGCTAAGGTATTCCATATCCGGTTATCATTGGTCATTGTCATATATCTCCTACTCTTTGATCATTGGTGAACCTCATGTCTTATATTCATGGTTATGGTTAATGTTCCGAAAGCTCAAATCTAATGTTCCAATAGTGATTATACTTATGTCTCTTGTTCATGGATTATTGTCCAATGGTTCCCATGGTGTTATGGTTCTAATAATGTTATGTTACCAAGTTATTCACATGTTTCTCACTCATTGGTTAATGATCCAAAGCTTCCAACAATGTTATGTTCCAAAGGTCAAAGTGATGTTATGACTATCCTAGTATCAATCTCAAAGTAATGAATAAAGTAATGCAAATGTGGTCAATGATCAAGTACGGGTGGCAGCTTTGGGGGAAAAATGCCTAGCTCAAGCCGATCCCGATAGTGTTGGATCAGGGGGAAGCTTTAGGGGCGAAAGCCTAGCTCAAGCCGAACCTGACAGGGGGCAGCTCTGGAGGTGAAAACCTAGCTTGAGCCGAACCTGATACATTGATTTATGGGTGGCAGGTCTAGGGGCATAAGCCTAGCTCGACCCGATCCCGATACATTGATTTATGGGTGGCAGGTCTAGGGGCATAAGCCTAGCTCGACCTGATCCCAACATGATGATATGATATGAAAAGACCCACTGATCAGTAAGGGTCCGGGTACATTGTGACACATGTATTGATAAGCAAGCATTGAATGTAAAGTAATGAAAGTAATGAAAGCAATACACTTGGTATCCAAAATGCTGCATGGTGACTTACTCACATTGATTAATTAATTGTATTGAGTTCATTGATATTTTCATGTATTCTATAGTTTCATTTGCGCCTTACATACTCAGTACTTATTTCGTACTGACCCTTTTTGGGGAATTTACCTTTCTTGCTGCAGGCGCAGGTACTAGTAGGCCTCCACAGTAGGTTGCCAGTCGTTGCAGATCATTGGTGAGCTCCAGTTAATTTGGGGCTTCTCCGAGTCAGAGTGTATATATGTTTTGGTGAGGTACATATTGTGTAAAGCGGGGACTTGTCTCGACTTATGGTTCATTTTGGTCAATGCTCTTGTTAGAGGCTTTTGTAGACGGATGTGGGTGTATCAATGTAAAAGGCATATGTTGTTTTGACTGGATGGCCTCAACGGCCAAGTTCCATATGTATATATATATGTCCCATGTTCTCTGTTATTCGTCTTTCAAGTTCTTATGTAATGGTGGTGATGCTTATGTTATGCATATGGTTTAACATAGGCAAAGGTTGGTTCTCTCGGGCCTTATCGGCTACGGGTGCCAATCATGTCTCGATGGGTTTCGGGGCGTCACATTTTTTACAAGTCTCTTTTATTTCATTAGTTGTTTCATTCTCACATGATGTTGTTTCATTTGAAAGTTCACCATCATTATAGGTGTTTACTATGCTTATTAATTCATTTACCTTCATTGTTAGATTCGTAATGGCTTTATAATTATGTGTAATTTTTTCATCTATATTCTTTATGAAAGTATGCATAGTTTTCTTCAAATTCATATTCTCCTCTTGAAATAGTTCACTCTCAATATTGATCCTCTTGCGAGTATTGATTGCACTCCAGATTGCAATCATATTCACTAGAATCAGTGTACCTGAAAGAACTAGAAACAACGTAAGATAGTTCATAAGAAGAATTAAAGAAATATGAATTACCTGTTTGGCATTCATGAACAAGGTGACTGCCTCAACAATATTCACAAGTAATGGATCTTTCAAAAAATTTATTGATTAATTCTTTAAGATCGTTCATTTTTCCAGAATTTGCATAGAAAAATGTGTTACCTGTTTGGCATTCAAAGATTTGGTGGTTGCTACTACAATAGTCATAGGTAATAGCCTTTTGACAATATTTTTCTGCCAACTTAATAAAACTTTTACTTGGTTGATTGAAATTCATAGTTAAAGCGCATAAAGTGGGTTCACAATTAGATTATTATTTTTTAAATCTTGCTTCCTAGCACTAATTAGGTGCTACAAAACAAAATACTTGAAAATAAAAAAAATTAAAATAATAATAAATATATCATAGTATACTATAAATTAATATAATATAATAATAATAATAACAACAACAACAACAACAACAATAATATCTTCAAGTCTTGTTTCCTAAAACTTGTCAATTAATAGAATATAAAGTACTTGAAGAAATCGAAAAATAAAATCAGAAAGTAGTAATAATACAATTAATTCTAAGTAGATGTTTACCAATCCCCGGCAACGACGTCAAAAATTCAACGAGCCCAATGTGTATAAGATTTTAATGTTTGTACTCTGTCAAATTCTAGTATAGTTTAAGATATCGTCCCACAGAGATTGGAACCATCTAGGCTACAATTGGTATTACCTTGATTACTATTTAAGAGAACCAAATTGATGAAAGGTGAGTTTTGAATTATAAATTAGTAAAATAAATCACTTCCGAAAGATTTATAAAAGAGTTGAGAATCTGTAATGACCCTCCAGGTCATTTCCTTCATTTTCGTGCATTTTCTATGCTAAGAGCATTCCTATAACTGCCTCAGGTCATTTATGACTTGTTGGGACTGACAGTTTGATTACCGGGCAGTTCGTTTGGGTTTTAGAACCATTTTCCTGTTTAGGAGTTTCTAAAATTAAGAAATGGGTCTCGGGCCTAAACCTTAGGTAAACGACCTCAGATGCCATTTCTAATAGTCTCAAAAGCTCCAGAATGTTGATTTTAGGCTACGGAGACCCTTGGTCCTGGTCTCGAATCTTCCGGATTTGTTGGAGTATGGGGAGGAAATTGGCAAGAATGACTCCTTGGGGTGTAGGCCCCATTTTATATCGAAATAACCTCGGTCGGAAATTTTGATGGTGCCGTTGAGTTTGAAATGTCGAGTTTGGTAGGGTAGCATAGCTCATTTGTTCATACGGGATTCTTAACCAATCCCAAGCACCCGGTCGGAGGTGGCCAGCCTGAGCGACCTCTTAGGCGCTTTTGCGGTAGCTGCTTAAGTGGACCTTGGGCGCTTTAGCAGACCTAGCCAGCGAGGGCATGGTCGCTTAAGATATCCCTTAAGCGTTTTAGTTATGACCGTTTTAGCGGTCATTTGACCATTAATGCGACCATCACTGGTCTTTTATATATTAAGTCCCTTTTTCATTTTCCAGCCACTTCCCAAGTACAAAACCCCATTTTTAAGCCCCTTAAGCGCTGATTTCATATGGGAATTGTGTGTGGAGGTTGTGATTAGTATGGGGGTGCATTGGAAGGCATGTGATCGTTATTAATCTCGTAAGTTTCATCCAATTTCTAGTCTAATTCTCAATTTAAAATTCTTTATCTTCCCCGTTGGTGTTGGAATGATTTTAGGGTTGTTTGAGCTTGGATTTAGCTACAGTTTTATAGCATTTGATCCTAGATCTGTGTGGGATACTGTGACGGTTTCAATTTGATGATTTTACAAGTAGGTCCCATGTGAGATTTTTAATTTGATTTCTGACCTAGAACGTCTCTACACAATATGGGTATCATTATTCTCGTCTTGACGTATAAATTGTTGTTTTAATAGTTTGGCAGTTGTCGGAGGCCGCTCAAAAGGGGACAACTCTGGTTTAGAGGTTTTGACGAGCGTTCGGCGACATCCAGGTAGAAAAGGCTTACACTTTCCTTAGACTGAGTTTATTTATGGTGATTGTGTAATATTTTGCTAGCATTATGTTGGTAGTTGTAGTTCAGGCTTTGTTTTAGTATTTTTATGCCTTGTTTAGTCGTTTTGGCCCCATTCAGTAGATTTTGAACCCATTACCCTGTTGTATAGCATAATACCATCCTTTAGGGCTAGTATTAGTGCTTTTAGTGTATTTAGATGGGGATGAGAAGCCTTAGACTAGACTCATCTAGGTTCCAGCCTAGGTTCAGTTATCAGGCTACCCATAGTACGCCCCACTACCCCTTTGTAGCTAGTATACTTGGCGTTGAGTTCCTTTAGGCTTAGTGAAGCCCTTGGCTACCTTTTAAGGCTATTACCTTGGGTTGGGTTTGACCTATACTTGAGTTTTGACCTATTTTAGTCTTTTTTTCCCCGGGTAGATTAGTATTTAACTGGGATCGTTATCTCTTGACCTGGATATTAGGGACCCTCCTTGCCTCATTGGGCTTATGCATTCGAGATTAGTATTTATGACCTTAGGGCTTATTATTAAGCTTGGGGGCCTTGTACTTTCTCTTTTTAGCAAGTTATGCATTCATTTCTTTTAATATAATTTAATTTTGGTTCGGTATCAGCTACACTATATTTCTACTATTTATTATGGATTCTGGCACAACTTTGGCATCAGTTGTGGTATGGTGTTGGTTTGATGTTACTATGGAGATTGGTTACTTATGGGATCACTAGTTCTCTGGTTGCAATATAATTATTATGAGTTTTGGTCGAGTCCGTCATCTGATTATGGTATGATTGAGGTGTTCTGGTGTTGAGGATGATTGTTCTGGGAGTATTGACAGTGGTACTGACTTCTGTTGTATATGATTATGTGGCCTATATTTATTGCCCACTATTTTTGGTTCAAAACCAACGTATGGCCTCTCGTTATTATCCACTATATCTGGTTCGAGCCCCGCGTCTGGCCTCTCGTTATTACCCATTGGTGCAAGTTCAAGCCCGGTGCGTATCTGGATGTTCATTATGACTTTAGGATCATATGGTTACTTCAGATCGGTTCAGTTATGGGTTTTTATGCTTTTACTTTAGTTACTTCTTGTGTGTACCCACCGATTTATGGGGGCACGATCGGGTTAATTGTCTTCTTCTGTGTGCCTTCTGGACTTATGGGGCCTAACTAGGTTATGTTTGGCTTGCTTTCTTACTATCGAGTTATTTACTTTCCTGCATCGCTCTTATTTATTTCTATTATCTTACCTGCTTAGTCCAGTTGTTATTTACTTTTCTACCCCTATTGCTGTTGACTTAGATCATACTCTCGCATTTTAGTTATACTTTTCCTATATTTGAGCTCAATCGGATAATGATGCCTACTGAGTACCCATTGCTTTGGTACTCATACTGCACTTCTGCATCTTTTCCCTAATGTAGACCAGAATAGGAGCAACCGACATTGACGTGATTCTCGATCCCAGTACTGATCTGAAGCAGGGTGAGCTTGACGACCCATTTTGAACTTATCTTGCTACTTTAAACGAGGTGACTTCCCAACGTGTCTCGTTGAAAGGCGGACTACCCATTTTTAATTTATCATGCCACTTTGAATGGGGTGACTTCTCAACATGTCTCATTAAAAGGCGGACAACCCATTTCGATCTTAATATGTCATTTGAATGGGGTGACTTCCCAACGCGTCTCGTTAAAAGATAGACGACCTATTTTGAAATTAATGTATTATTTGAACTGGTGAAAACCCAACTTGTCTCGTTGAAAGGCGAATGACCCATCTTGAACTGATCATGCCACTTTGAACGGGGTGACTTCCTACATGTCTCATTGAAAGGCGAACGACCTAACATGCCACTTTGAATGGGATGACTTCCCAATGTGTATCATAATAACCAGCACTAAACTTATTAGTAACAAATGAAATATAAGGGAAACTAAGAATTGTACATACCTTATGAAACATGTCACTTTGAACGAGGTGGCTTCCCAACGTGTCTTATAATTAGCTGCACTAAACTTATTAGTAGCAAACACAATATGTCACAATGAAGGAGGTGATGATCCAACATAACATGTCACAAATAGGAGTGATGATCCAACATGTCACAAATAAGAGGTGACTATCTAACAAAACATGTCACAAGTATAGAAGTGACGATCCAATAAAACATGACATAAATATAGGAGTGACGATCCAATAAAACATATCACAAATATAGGAGTGAAGATCCAATAAAACATGTCACAAATATAGGAGTGACAATCCAAAATATCACAAATAGGAGGTGACGATCCTACATAACATAACATGTCACTTTGACAAATGAATGACACGTATTAAGAAAACAAATCCTGTCAATAAAAGGACCAACGAGTCACTTATATAGGTTTTTCAAAGGTGGGTGCTTGCCCCAATTTCATTTTTAAAAAATAAGAGAAGAGAATCAAATCTAGACTACAATTGGTACCAATAATTAGCGTAGCATAGAAATTTCTCTGTTGTTCCTCTTTCAATTGAGATCGACTTTGATATAATTCCTATAGCTTCAAGTGTTACCTCAAACATACCTAAGTATCAACAAGATTTGTTCGTCATGCTTAAAATAAAGATTTTGAATTAAACCTATCCTCATGTTTCAAGTGCCCTCACCACAAAGGAAGTCCTCTCTTGCACACATTTGAAGTATGTTAATTTAAGGATATTTTGAGAAGTAGTATAACACTCAGAAGAAAGTACAAAGCATGAAAATGTGATACCATAGGCGTGACCTTCATGTAAGTCTCCACTAATATGAGCACATTTGGAATGAAATCATGTAGGGCTTGCTATCGTCTTGTAATGTTGGCTTAGGGACGGGTAGGATATTGATTTGGGATAAGAGTGACTTAATCCCTCCTTGGGCATCAAGCTGAACTTGTACTTTTGACGATTGCTACACCTTAGCGCTTGTTCTTGTTGTTGTCCCTTTCTTTGTTTTGACTTTTTTGGGTCTTTACATCCTGGAGAATTCTGATGCTTTCTTTTCTTTTGAAGTCTCTTCTCTATCATAAGGAGTTTTCTTCTTTATTTACTTGAAATTCTCCTGGTTTTGACCTTGTAGAGAGATATTTAACTCTTTTCATTCTCTTGTAGTCATTTTTCGCATCCTTGACTTTCAGGAATTTTGTAAAAAAGCCTTTGGCAGCTTCAAACTTGAATCTTCTTCTGAAATTTGCACATGTTTAGTGCACTCAAGAAGGTCATTCCAATAGAGGGATAGTGCATATAAGCACTCAGAAGGGTATAGGTTAAGATATAGTTGTCCAGAGAAGAGGCTTCAGGCTCAAAATGGTGACATACTAGAGATTAATGTCATTTGGTAGGCATTGAAAGGCACAAACGGGTCAAAGAAGGCCTACAATCCTTTACCAAACTAAACATTACTCAGAATTTTTCCTAAACAAACACTTGGGCAAAGTTCTATATCAACAACACAATGCATTGGAATTTAATCTAAAAACTCACTACACGATGCACAAGAAACAATGATGTTGACTTTATTCTTACCTCGAATTCATGTAAGAGAACTTTTCGAGTGTTACAAAAGGTACGAATGAGAGGTACCAAAAGAACCTAAGGTTCAACACGAAGTCAATTTTTCAATCATAGCAATTATTTCTCATGCTTCTAATTGTGCTAGCACCAGCCAAGTCAAAGACATGATTCTAACAAGTATTTTTTTTTATTTTTTTTTTTAAAATGAGTGATACTGAACCCGAAGAGGGCTGCCTACTTATATCATCCCGAAGGATGACAATCAGGTGTGCGTAGTTCATGCAGGTATAGTATAAAATACATGCACATAAATAATGCAAAGATAAAGACAAACTCGAAGTGATGCCTCGTATGTCCAGTGTCAACTGATGTCTTTAGCAAGAGAACATCTCCCAATTGCTTGTGGGATCATTCATTGCTTTGACTGTCTTTGTTGTTTTGGGAGACGACATGTTATAGCCCGTTGTTTATGTTCAAAGGAACTTATTAGCATTTTCTCTCCCAGAATGCTTTTAGAGATTGTGGACTTTCCCAAATATCTGCCAAAACTGCGTATTATAGTGATCGTCCCCAACTATTTGCAAGGATAATTTCCTGCAAAGAGATAATAAAAGAGTGAAAGCAGGGAGGTCATGAAAATTATGATAAAACTAAAGAGTGTGATTGTATACTCAAAGATTCCCCTGATGGTCTTCCGAACTAGATATTGGTGCCTCATGGAGTCCGAGGCTAGCTAACCTTGGTTGGAAAATATTTTGAGGAACTTCCTCAAAAATCCTGCCCCAGTTTAGAATACAAAAGAACTCTCTTGTACCTCGTGATGCTGCTTTGTACGAATTTTTTGAGACCTTCTAAAAAATTCTGCCCTATTTCAGCTTCAACGAATTTCTGCTTTCAATCTGTAGCAAGATTTATTCATAGAGTTTTTGAGACCTTCTAAAAAATTCTACCCAAGTTTCCATTATAAAGAAAGATGGAAAGCTTACGGGAAATATGATCGAGCCTTTAAGGCGCCTACGTATCCTGTTGAGCCAGGAATCAGGTTAAACGTAGTTTAAAAAAACTTTTAAAATGAAATGACGAACAAATAATGTTTAAAATAAAGCATGTGTATTAGCAGAAAACTAGATAAAAATAGATGAAAATATGAAGCATTTAACACATACAATGTATAACGTGTCCTAATATACATGTGACCTTTTTGAGCCAAAGGTAAGCCTAATGATTGAAGGATGTATATGCCGTTTGTAAAACGTCTCATTACCCCTCCAAAGATATATTATATACAGACCAATTAAATTGAATGAGGACACAAACTAAGGGAAAGGGATGTACAATAAAATCAGTCACACGCAGGGGTACAATCTTAGACTATTCCACCTCAAAGTCCTTCATTCTCAAACTTCTTGAAATTCTTAAACATTTTTGAATGAAGATCTGTATAAAATATTAAATTCCCAACACTGAGGGACAATGGTTTGTACAAACCGACATCACATCCTTCAATTTTAAAAAAATAGTTGAATGATTTTCCTTTTAGGCAATAAGCCTTTTTAGACATAAGGTGATCTTGCTAATGGGCCCGGTACTCTTGAGGGTACTGGGTATCTTAAGTCAACACACCTTGTACACGGGATTTGGTTTAGCTCTATCTTAGTTTTACTAGAGTGGGCTTCCTTGAAAGAGACTGGGGAGCCGGATTGACTACCACGGGATGAGACGATAACAAGTGTTGGATGACCCAACTAATTGTTTTATCATCTCGAGAAATTTGGTTTTTTAGTAAATGAAATGACCGCAAAAAATGTGTAATCATTGGTCCCTAATGCAATCTATTTTTGGCGTTTGCTGGAATCGATATGCAATGAATGCAATAACAGCATACACATAATTAAAAAAGTAATGGATAAATAACCACACAATGTAAAGAACATACATGATACAAACAGTGAACAAAATATACAAGGCAATATAAAAACATATAAAAGTTAAAAAACCCTCAATTGAAAAATGAATTCATAATGGTTAGAACCTTTATATCCCCAGCAGAGTCACCATTCTGTTGCATTCCCTATTTTCTTAAGGTGCAACTTCGAGATTCAAAAAATAACAGTTTGAAAAATTAGAGAGTCACCACCTAATTTTAGAAAACCTCAGAAACCAATTAATTAAATTAAAGAAAAATAGTCTGTGAAACCAATTAGATTCTAGGTAAGGGTTCAGATTAGTCCAAAGGAAAGTGTTAGGCACCCTTCGGAATCCACAAAGGGCATCCAACTGAACTCATTTTTTCAATGGAGGAGGAGATAAATTGCAAGTATAAGAAAAATAAAGCATGTACAAAATGTAAAGTAGAACATGAATAACGAAGATGGCCTAAAAAAACTTGATAAAGTAAAACATATAAATCAAAATAAAAATAAAGGAATAATAAACAAAAAGTAAAATCCATCTTATATACATGGGAGACCTTGGAAATCGATAAAAATTTCTTGATCGGCCAAGTAATTAATTCTTGAATGAAAGGAATAATTAAGTAACTAAACTTAAAAATAACATCCGTCTCTTACAATATGGAGACCTCAAAAATCTAACGGAAAGATTTTATCATTTACCAATAATGGTAACTTAGATTCATTATCTTTTTAAAAATGTCAAAAAATTACAAGAAAAGCCATCAACAAAGTAATCATGAATAACCAAAGCAATATTGACAATAAATGATAAAACTAGCAACATAAACAAAATAAAAATGAATAATCAACACAAAATCAGTATCACATAATAAAAATAATAGAGAAAACAAAATCAATATATTAATAATGAATAATCATCATCAACCAACTCAAACGCTAAAATCATCAAGATATGGCAATAATCACTAGAAGACCTCTAAACTAACAAAATCAACTCAAAATAAAATAATAAAGAGAAAACATCAACAACAAAGATAAAAGCAACGAGACAACTATTAGTTAAAAATGATAAAAAAAAATATGAAGATAATTTTTTAGCGAAAAACAATAACATTCGAAAATTGAAAAATATACGCATGTATATTCAAAATGGTAACAAAGGAAAAGAAGTCACCGGAGGCAATGTATTCCTGCCAAATTCTATAGTGTTACGATGCTTAAAAGATGAAAAGTTGGGTTCATTGCTGAGTTGTTTCTCTTCACTGGAGCTCGGAGACATGGCCATTGTCATTGGTGGCTGGGTTCATTATTTTACCGGAGAAGGGGTGTTGGAGCTTAGAGCTCATTGTGGTTTTTCCATTGTTGTGTTTCTGTTGGTCGGAGCTGGGTTGATCGGAAAAATAGAGGTCGGCAGTAGGGGTTTTGTTGGAGCTACACCAGAGATGGCGATGGCTTCACATTTGGAGCTGGAAACTCATCCGAGAAATGAGCTTGTAGGAGCAACGACCTCATCAGAGCTACTAGTTTGTGGTTATTTTGGTCTGATTTTGGTGGTGTGGTGGTGTTTGGGTGGCTGGTTGGGTTACTGTCCATCGAGAAAAGGTAAAAGCGTAAGGGAGTTCATTTGTCGTTGCTGGAGATGGCGTCACGACGGCGCTGACGGAGAAGCAACAGAATGACGATGTGGAGGGTAATGATTTTGTGGTGTGGTTTGATGTTGTGTTCACAGAAAAAATGGGATTTTTTTGTGGTGGATGGAGACAGTGGAGTTGTGGTGTTACCGTGATAGGAGGTGGTCACTGGTGGTATTTCGATGGTGGTGGGTCACCGAAAAAATGGGGAAGGGGAAGAAGAGAAGGAAACTTTGAGATTTTTTACCAAATTTGATAATTTCCACCACCATTAATTGTGAAGAGAGTAGATTAGTTTTATAAATAAAATAAAATCACTCAAGAGAAAAACCGTGTGCTCAATACCATACTTTAGGAAAACAATGGGATGTAATTAAAAGTGACAAATAAGTTTGTCAATTAAGTGGGGGTCCTTCATGTTTTAAAAATTAGGTAAAAGTGAAAAAAAAAATTCAACTTTTTATTTTTATACTTTTGTCGCAACAGCTATAAAAGTTGCCTCAACAACAATAGAAGTTGTCCCAACAAATATAGGCGTTGCTCGACAAGTGTACGAAGTTGTTGGACAACTGTGTGCAGTTGTTTGAAGGACTTGACCCACCAATATTATGGGACCCACTCATTCCTTTTAATTGATTGGAGACTTGAGATGCATTCTCAACTCATTCATGAGTTATCCAAAACCATGACTATTTGATCTTATCCAAAATTATGGATATTTAAATTATCTGTGTAAAAAATATCTTCTCCATCTTTTTGTATAATGAACTATGTTAAAATAACTATTGTGCTAAAATAATTAAAAATAATAATAGATTGATAAGTATCCTAACATTTTTTAAAAACACAGATAATTATCAATAATTTATGTTAAAATTGAACGAAAAATATGCAAAAATTATTTTTGTGCAATTTAACGAATAAAAAACCTAAGCCTATTTATTTAAAATATATCAGTCTAACATTGGGTGTCAACAACGTTAATTTGAGGGAGTGATTTGGCCTACCTTTAACAATTATGACATACCCGTTTTTAGGTAAATATCTTCTGCGTTTTGTTTGTTATTGTTTGTTTCATTTTTTTTTGTAGGCTTGAAACAAATGACATTCATGAAGGGTCAGCTTAAGGTGTGAGAGTTTAGCTTCAAATCCAACACCTTGAGACCTGACAAGTTTAGCTTCAAGTATGGTTCCTATGCAACAATCAACTTAAGGTGCGAGAGTTTAACTGTGTCTCCGACACCTTGAGATCTGACAAATTTGGCTCCTTGTATTCATGACAAATCCATAAAGATGTCAGCTTAAGGTGCAAAGGGAAAAATTTTATCCACCTTAAGACATGAAAATTTAGAGAACCTTTTAAGGACAAATCCATGAGAGGCCAGTTTTAGGTGCAAAGGGAAAAACTTTGTCCACCTTAAGGCATGGAAATTTATATATCCTTTCAAGGACAAATCCGTGATAGTCCAACTTAAGGTGCAAAGGGACCTATTTTGTCCATCTTAAGGCATGGAAATATAGAAGGCTCTGAGTTTGAAGACTTGGAGGTTTTGAAAAAATCAACTTGCAAACTTGGCGGATTTGGAAACTTCAACTTGCAAACTTGGTGGATTTGGAGACTTCAACTTGCTAACTTAGTGGATTTGGAGAATTTAGCTTAAAGACTTGACGGTTTGCAAAATTTGAGAAATTCAACTTGTAGATTGATGGATTTGACGACTTCAAACTTGCAAATTTGACAAATTTCATGATTTCAACTTATAGACTTGGCAAATTTGTCGACTTCAACTTTCAGGGAAATTTGATGATTGCAACTTGCAGACTTTATGGATTTGACGACTTCAACTTACAAACTTGGCAAATTTAGTGACTTAAAACATACAGACTTGGCAAATATGACAGCTTCAATTTGTAGACTTGATAGATTCTTGACTTCAACCTGCAGGTTTGGTGAATTTTTGTCTTCAATCCACAAATTTGGTAAATTTTGCAACTTTAACTTGCAGGCTTTGAGGAACTTGAGCATTTCAAATCCTATTGAAGAAGCCCATCTATTATGGAGGTTTGCCCCTATCGAGCCATAAATATTTGGTGTAAGTCTAATGTACGGTAATAGTACTTGTAGACCTGATTATATGTGAAAGATCAAGTGGGAATATATATTTTTCTTGCACTCATACGACTGAACATAAAATGAAACTCTAAGCACCTATGTTACTCGATGAAGAGGGTAAAGTCATAACGTAGTTCTGAAGATTTAGCTCAAATTTAAAGAGCATTATAAATTTATGGTTTGGGTCAAATCTGAATTGCTTTGCAACTTAAACGTTAACTTGATTTTGACAAGTTTCACTACTTGAAGATTTAGCTCAAATTTGAGGAGCATTGTGACATACAGTTTAGACTCGTGTTTCAAGGAGTATTTCAACTTAAAGATTTTTCTTGAATTTTAAAAGTTTCACGATTTAAAAATTTAGCTCGTTGTTTGGTGAGCTTTGTGACATGAATATTTAGCTCAAATTTAAAGAGATTTGTGATTTCAAGATTTAATTTGGATTTGATGAGCTTCTCAGTTTTGATATTTAGCTTGGTTTTGAAGAGTCTCACAACTTGGAGATTTAGCTCAAATTTGAAGATCTTTCATCACATACAATTTAAGCTCGTGTGTCCAGAAGCATTTGTAACTTGCAGTTTAGGCTCGTGTGTTAGAGATCTTTGTAACTTTTAGTTTAGGCTCATGCGTTGAGGAGCACCGAGACAAACATAGACTCTTCAAATTCATCTTTGGATGAAACCTTGCCCTGACTATGAATTTCTTTTATATCTTCAACTTTGCGAGGCTCACAGACAGACAACCATTAATCTTCTCTTGTGTACATGCTTAATTCTATGTCATGCATACGGGTTGCCAAATCTTCAAATGTATTGGGCTTTAATCATTGATAGATGTAGTGAAGACCCCAATTCATGTCTTGGATGCACATTTTAATGCTAGAAGTTTACTAAGCTGTTCATTGCAGTTTAGGCTCAAGCTTCTCCAACGATTGATGAAGTGAATAACTAGCTCACCATTATACTGGTGTGCATTTATAAGTTCAATCATATTCACGATACGCCTTGTACGATAGAAATGATTGAGGAACTCTTTCTTTAACTACTCCCAACTATCTACAGAAGTAGATTCAATATCTGTGTACCAATCAAAAGAATTTTCTTTTAGAAATCGAAAAAGCTGCTTGACGAGATAATTATCATAAGTCCCAGCATCATTGAAAGTATTGATGAAGTGCGTTATATGTTGTTTAGGATTCCCTTTGCCATCAAATTGTTGAATCTTAGGGGGTTGATATCCATTAGGCATCTTCAACTTATCAATCCTTTGAGTATACGACTTTACATATATGAGAGAAAAGTTAGATGAAGACTCATATTTATCTTTGTTAGCCTTTATGATGAAGTCCTTCAATAGGTTAATATGAATCAAACCTTCAACAGAGACTTGAATCTTTTTGACTATTGTTGTTTGTTTGATGGAAGACTTTCTCTTAAACATCAGGAATCTTGATAGGGGCTTGACTTGATTCTCTCTCAGTTATACTATCCATCTTATTTGTTAGCTTGGAAAGTTTAACATCTTGTTCCTGCACATGCTTTGTCAAGCCTTCAATTGCTTTGGTCAAACTTGCAAGTTGATATTGTATGGTGGAAGCGTCAATCATCATAGCTTGTAACACCATCGTGGATGAAAGAGAATGATATGGATCATATCGTGGATAGAGCTTGGACAATGAAGATACTTGATAGAAATTTAGAGCACATTCATCGATCGATATATCATAATAATCTTCTTGGATGAAGGAATTGTTGGACTTGTGATGACGTTTTTGTTGAATATTAAGCTGAACCAATGTTCTTTTAACCACATCAATAATATCATTCACTTTTTCAATCTTGGGAGAAGGTGACATCATTCTTGTTGGAGGAGATACGTCAGAAACATGAGTTCAAACACTAATGTTATCTCATGATTTCAAATCATGAGATAAAATCAATGTCAAAACGCCTACTTAGCTAACTTGTTTGATACCATATTTGAAGATCGAGGAATGTGCACCTCATCTACCTCTACAATGAAGATCATAAGCTTCCAAATTTCTTCACAAATAGTTACTATCCCCGATGAAATAATATTTCTTTTTTAGTAACATATCCATCGTACTTTTTGCATCTGATAAGATTTGCACCTTTGACCATCCCTTTCCTATAGCATTTTCCAACGTTGTATGAATTGCTATTGCTTTAGTGTTTATGGCCCTTCCGACAAATTCAATTGGGGTAACAAATGCTTGAAGCATATTATAATAGATATTCATAGCCATCACTCCAATACTTACCATCTTCATTTTCTTATATAAGCTAGCATCTTCTAACATAAAAACACCATCGTGTGTCACAATAATAGTTCTATCACCAGTACAAGCATGTATAAGCATAGAAGAACAAGTAGGGAGTAAAAATCATACACATGGAAATCAAAAAGAACCTTGCTTACAATTTCATTGGGTGGATAAATTTCACCATTGAAACACTTAGAGTTTCTAGCCTTCCAAATTACCACATGATAGAGATAACTTTATAAGTTCAATATAGTTATGATATTTTTTAGCATCTAAAACATATCATTCTACCGTCTAACAAAATCTATTGTGTGTTCTATGTTTGGCCAATTAACGGAGTAAAGATTCAAAACTAATCGAGTTGTAGGGTATCTTTAAAGCATGTAATTTATATATTCACATTCTATTCCATGCCCCTTACATGCTTAACAAAAAAGTCTCATTCTTTTCTAGATAACATGATTGACCAACAGCACATTTAAATGTTTGTATTTATTCTTAATGTTTATTTACCATAAGAAATTTTTGAAGTCATTTGAAAAAGAATGCTATCTAGATTGGAGTCTCTCACTGCTCACTTGTTTACCTCTAGCCATAGCTAAGTGATAGCCTGACTAAATCTCACATTTACCAGACTTAGTATAGTGCCAAATAGTTTTGTTCAATGATCCATTGATGGAAATAGGAATAGAAACAATAGCATGAATATCATCTAAACTGAATCATTTCTAGAGCTCTTGCATATTCAAGTGTATGTATTAAGGTCATTCACTTTTTGTTCTACGTCCATTTGTGTGTGAAAAAAGTTAGGTTTGAAGCCACCAGAATTGGTAATCCATGGGTCTATCCATACTTTAATACTATACCAGACCCTACCCTTCATCTAATACTTTTTTGTATGAGATCTCTACATCAAATAATACTTTTCTATATCCATGAGCTCGAGGAAAAACATGTAGCCTTTATGTAATAGTCCTCATAGTAATTTTTAAATATTTTGGTGTTTTGACCATTTTATAACTCTCTATAGTTGCTTCATGGTATATGTGAATTCGAGAAGTAGGTGACATCGTTTCTGAGATATTTGGTTAGGTTTTATGCAAGTTTTTGATTTTGGAAGGTTTTGAAGTTAGTAGAATTAACTTCAATCAATATTTGGTTTTTTAGACATAGTATGAGAATTTCTTCAGTTCTATCAGTTTTAAAACATTATTTTTGGGTTAGTAGCATAGTCTATTCTGGTTCTGAGGCTTTTGGTGCGATTTTGAGCTTTTAGATGAGAAATTGAAAATTTTGTACGATGGTTGACTTTGATCAACATTCATTTAAAATGACCTCTGTTGGTAATTATGATAGTCCTATTGAGTCTGGAACATTGATTTTAGTCTAGTTGCATAGTTGGTTTATTTTTTGGGGTCTCGAACAATTTCCAAGGGTGCACTCAGGATATTTTCCTCACTTGAACTACTGTTGGTGCATATCATGGTTATTTATGAATCCTCACTAGAGCATTCAGGATGTAGCATTAGGCATGACCATTGTTGCATTACAAGGTGTTACTTATGGATTGTTGTTGTGATTGAGATATATCGTACTATTATTTGATATTGAACTGCTGAGACTTTTCTGCGTGTAGGATTATTTTTGTGTTCTTTATAAGATATAGTTTTTTTCTTAGGCTCAATCGGCCAATGATTTCTATTGAGTACAAGTGGACTATACTCACTCCTAATTTTCTACATTCTTTCAATGTAGATATCGATAAAAGCTGCCCTCATTGTTCCTAATTCGTGAAGTGGTTACTAATCAGAGTTGTGGTGAGCTCTTATGTTCCGGGACTGATCCATCTATTCTATATTTCTTTCTATCTTTACTACCTTTGGATAGTCTGTATTTAAGCTTTTGATGTTTGAATTTTAGGTGTTGCTCTTGTACTTGTGACTACTGGGTTTTGGGGATTTCATGTTTGTAGCTTCAGTTTCATTTAAACTTGTTAAAGGCTATATCTTTAGTTATTGTGTATGGATTGTTTACCTTTTTTCCTAATCATGGATATTATAGAGTTGTTGAAAATTATCCTCAGGTCGACGAGTTTTTTTGCATTTTTAAAGAGTTTTTTAAGGGGTATTTTGGTTTTTTTCTTACCACAAAACCTCTCCCCATGTCATAAAACACCCAATAAGGGTTACAATATCAAAATAAATATCCCTAATCTTTTCAAATTCCTTGCTCCTCCGAAGAAACACAAGAACAAATAAAAAAGAGGGCTTCCAAATCCAGAACTCTAAAAGTCTCAAATTTAAGATTTCTCTCCACAAGTTCATCTAATCTGATGTATGTAGGAATTCAATGGGTTTTTTGTTCATTCCCATGTCCAAAACTTTAGATTATTTTTATGAATTTCAAAACCATCGTTAGGGTTACAAACCCATGTTTAATCCTTATGTTGTTTGAACCAAATTCTTGATTTTTAAAGTGTTTATTAGTGGTTTTAGCCTTTATGAATATCAAAATAATTTCTATGAATAGAAAAATCTCTAGTTATCATCTTTTTCAATTATGATATGAACTTGAACTTGTATATGATTCTTGAGATTTATATTTAAAGCATAAAATTAGAACTATTGTACTGTTTCAGATGTTCAAGAAAAATAGATTCAAATCCCTTAGAAGGGTAAAGTTTGATAGTTTTCAAGATATGAATTTAGTAAAGGTTCAATCTTTACAATAGATAGATAGTGATTGAAATCACTTATTGAGCATATGATTATAAGAATTATTTTGAAAGGATTATTTAGCACCGAGCAAATATGGGTCTAGAAAACCCAAGTCGTAGAACTACATCCCAAAGTAGGATTATGTTTCACTGTAATGTCGGTTGATCATTAGTCTAAAAGGCTCACTTATTGGATCCACATATAGATAGGTCTAATACCTTCGAAAATTAAGGGGAAGCTCTCCCAACTGGGTTAGACGTTGGACATTATTAGCACAAATGGTGTATGTCAGTTCTAAGAAACTCCCCCTTAAAAGTTTTTACCTTACTTTGATAGCCTTTTATGATCATCTTATGTATTAATATATTATAATTTCAGATTTGTATTTCTCAGAAAGTTTTATTGTGATTTTGTTAAACTTGTTTTAAGCCATTTAATATACATATTGAGTACATTCAGACGTACTGATTGCATACTCTTTGCATACATTTTACATGTGATGTAGATACTGGTGACCATGATCAGACTCGTGGCTAGTTGATATCAATTCAGCTTCTAGTAGTGGTGAGTCCTTATCATTCGGGGACCTAGTTAGTTGTTTCTTTCTGTTATACTTTTAGACATTGTTTTATAGTTAGTTGGGGGCCTTGTCCCAGTAGATTATGCTATTCAATTATTAGAGGTTTGCAGATATTAGATTATAGTTTATGTTGGCCCTGTGGGCCTTGCACTCGTTCATTCATATTATTCACTTAAATGTTAGAACTTATCTTGTGATCTCATTACATTATTCGCCCAAATTTTATATAATATGCTTATTTATGCTATGCTAAGGGTTAGATTAGGACCACTTGTGGTTTTAAGCACCGTATCTCGACTAGGGTGTAGACTCGGGTTGTGACTAACTTGGTATCAGAGCACTAGGTTCAATATTCCTAGGATGTCTACAAAACCATGTTCAATTGAGTCATTTTTATGGGTGTAAATTATGCCACATTTATAACAAGGTGACTACAGAGAGTTTAGAAAATACTCTCGTTTCTTTCATGCTTTAGGTTGGTGAGGTAGAGTTTAACTCTGTAAGATTTTCCTAACTCTAATTTTCCATGTGGTTCAAATCATGTATCCATGCAAACCCACATGATACCCACGACAAGTTAGGAATAAAAACCCTCAAGTGCCGCTAGTGTCACTTCAGGTTGATGTCACTAACTTTCATAATGCCATGCAGATGCTTGCTCAAGCTATGACAGCCTAAGTGAATCGTTAGTAAGTAGCACCTACATCTTCTCAGGGTATTTTAGACAATATCAGGATTTGTGAGTTTCTCAGGATGAATCCACCTGAATTCTTTGGGTCTAAGATGTATGAGCATCTGGGGAATTTTATTGATGAGGCCCAGAGGATTCTTCGCTTGATGCATGTGAGTGAGGTTAAGGGTGTTGATTTTGTTGCTTACCAACTCAAAAATATGGCTAGAACTTAGTTTGATCAGTGGAAGAAGAATTTGGGTGAGGGTGTTGCACCTCCAGA
This sequence comes from Capsicum rhomboideum, assembly GCA_031232105.1. Taxonomy (NCBI): domain Eukaryota; kingdom Viridiplantae; phylum Streptophyta; class Magnoliopsida; order Solanales; family Solanaceae; genus Capsicum; species Capsicum rhomboideum. The sequence continues at coordinate 84,906,104 of CP124719.1, read as the reverse complement.
TTGGACTATGTTTTAGGAAACTTTCTTGAGGTAGTTCTTCCCACGATAGCCGAAAAAGGCAAAGACTCAAGAGCTTCTCACTTTAGAGCAAGGTTCAATAAGCATAAGGGAGTATGGCCTCATTTTCACGCAATTGTCTTTCTATGCTCCGGTGATGATTGTTGCTATGAGAAACATGATGAGTTTGTTTGTTCATGGACTTGGCTACCTTTAGGCTTAAGAAGGGAAAACTACTATGTTGATTAGAGATATGGATATTGCGAAGCTCATGACCCATTTACAATAGGTTCAGGAGGACAAGTTGAAGGATAAGAAGGAGTTTTGTAACAAGAAGGCCAGGACTTTAGTTAATGAGTTCATTCAACCTAAGATCGATAATGACAATCGGTCATTCTTTCAAAAAAAATCCATTCGAGCTAGCTCCATCTTCAACTAGTACACCTACAACTAAAAATAGGTATGATTAATAGGGTAAGATACATGGTTCTTATTCTTAAGAAAATACTACAAAGGGGTTCACAACTTATCGTTCTTGTAACAAGTGTGGGACGAATAATCCAAGAGAGTGTTTATATGATAGAGAAGGTTACTATAGATGTGGAAAGACAAGTCATAGGCTTAAGGAATGTCCCTCTATCAGGTAGGAAAATAAGGGTTATAGACCCCAAGCTACTTCATCATCAACTCAAGTAGGCCAAAACTTTTAGAATGGCACCACTTCAGGTGCAAGCGGTAGTCATAACCATTTCTACGCCTTGTCTACCCGTCAGGAACAACAGAAATCCCCTGCTGTCATTACTAGTATGTTAAAAGTTTCTCTCTTGGTGTGTATGCCTTTTTAGATCCTAGAGATACATTGTCCTTTGTCATTCCTTATATTGCTATAAATTTTGGAGTCAGCCCCCAACAACTTCTAGACCCTTTTATTATTTCCACTCCTATCAGAGAATCTACCGAAGTTGTCCTATTTCTGTCCATCATATGGACGTCACAACTGATTTAATATAATTATATATGATAGAATTTGATGTCATTTTTTTATGGACTTGTTGTATTCATGTTATGCTTCAGTTTATTATAGAGCATAAGCCATTAAATTCTAATTCTTGAATGAACCAGCCCTAGAGTGGAAAGGTAGTCCTGGTGTACCTTAGAATGGTCATTTCATCTCATATCGCAAAGCTAGAAAAATGATTTCCAAGGGATATATCTTCCACTTAGTGAGGGTTAAGGATTCTACTTCCAAAACCCTAACTCTTTAGTCTGTTGCTATTATCAATGAGTTCCCAGATATCTTCCCTGGAGATTTTCTCGAAGTCCCTCCTGATAAGGAAATAGAATTTGGGATATATGTCCTTCTTGTTACGCAGCCTATCTCTATCCTTCCATATAATATGGCCCCAAATGAGTTAAAAAAAGAGCAGCTAAAAGATTTGTTAGATAAGAGGTTTATAAGACTTAGTGTATCCCCATAGGGTGCTACAGTCTTCTTTGTGCGTAAGAAAGATGGATCCATTAGAATGTGCATTGATTATCATCAGTTGAATAGGGTCACAATCAAAATAAGTATCCCATTCCTAGGATTATGACTTGTTCGACCAACTTCAGGACACCACTTATTTCTCCAAGATTAACCGTAGGTTGGGTTACCATCAATTGAAGGTTATAGAATATAACATCTCGAAGACAGCTTTCTAAACTTGATTTGGTCATTATGAATTCCTTATCATGTCATTTGGAATAACCAATGCTCCTACATCTTTCATGGACCTTATGAATAGGGTGTTAAAATAGTATCTTGACATGTTCATCATTGCGTTTATAGATGACATCCTGATTTACTTCCATAGCGAGAATGAACATACTAACCACCTTATAATTGTTCTTTTGACTCTCAGAGATAAACATTTGCAGGTGAAGTTTATTAAGTATGAATTCTTCTTAAAGTCAGTTGATTTTCATGGTCATATTATTTCTGGTGAGTTAATACAGGTTGACTCTTACCAGATTAAGGCAGTCAAAAGTTGGCCGAAATCAAAAACTCTATTAGGCATTAAGTGTTTCTTGGGTTTAGCGGGTTATTACAAGAGATTCATAGAGGGTTTCTCTTTCATTCATCCCCAATGACTAGGTTGACTCAAAAGGAGTTGAAATTTTAGTGGTCCAAAAATTGTGAGGAAAGTTGTTTAGAGTTGAAGGCTCAGCTTACTTCTGCTCCAGTTTTGATCCTGCCAGAGGGTACATATGGATTTTTAGTGTATTATGATGCATCCAGATTTTGACTTGGTTGTGTTTTAATGTATAACAGTAAGGTGATTGTCTGTGCTTCTAGATAACTGAAGGTTCATGAGAAGAACATTCCAACTCATCTTGAGTTAGTGGCTGTAGTTTTTACTTTGAATATTTAGCGTCATTATCTCTGTAATGTGCATGTTCAGGAATGTACAGATTATAATATACTGTAATACATCTTAACTCAGAAGAAGTTGAATCTTTGACAAAAGAGATGGCTTGAGCTTTTCAAAGAATATGATATAAGTGTGTTGTACCATACATGAAAGGCTAATATAGTTGCTGATGCTCTTAGCAGGTTGTCTATGGGGAGTGTTGCCCATGTAAAGGAAAATAAGAAGGATATTATGAAGGAAGTGAATAGACATGCATGGATGGGAGTCCGTCTCATGGATTCTGATGAAGGTGGTGTTGCAGTGTAAAATTGTTTTGCGACCTCATTTGTGATTGAGGTAAAATAGAAGAAAGATAGTGACCCCATATTGCTCCAGTTGAAAGATGCAATCCATAAGCAAAATGTTGAAGTCTTCTTTTGTAGGGAATGTGGTGTTCTTTGGTACTAAGGTTGGTTGTGTGTACCCGATGTAGATAGATTGAAGGCATGAATACTATTTAAGGCTCACAATTCTAGATACTTGATTCATCCAGGCTCCACTAAGATGTAGCAAGACTTGAGAGAAGTCTTTTGGCGGAGTGGTATGAAAAAGGACATTGAAGACTCTGTAGTAAAGCGTCCAAATTGTCAACAGGTAAAGGTAGAACATCAAAGAACTTGTAGTAAGGCTCAGGATATTAGCATTCCTACATGGAAGTGGGAAATCAAAAATATGGATTTCATTATGAGTTTACCTCATACGCTTTATCAATAAAATTCTATTTGGGTGATAGTAGACAGGATGAAAAAATCTACTCAGTTCTTGCTTGTCAAAACTACAAATTCAACAGAGGATTATGCTAAGTTGTATATTTGTGAGTGAGTTCGTCTTCATAGAGTCCTCTTGTCTATCATATCAGATAGGGGAACTAAGTTTATATCTCAGTTTTGGAAGTCATTTCAAAAAGGTTTAGGCTCCAAGGTAGACCTTGGTATAACTTTCACCCACAGACTAATGGACAGACAGATTGCACCATTCAGACTCGTAAGGATATGTTTAGGGCATTTTCTATCAAATTCAATGGTAATTGAGATGATCAATTGCCTCTTATTGAATTTTATTAAAATAATAGTCATCATCATTCAAATTGCCCCGTTTGATGCACTTTATGGGCGGAGATGTAGGACTCCTATTGGTTGGAGGTGAAGCTGCCTTGATAGGGCCAAAATTAGTTCATCAAAACATGGAGAATGCTATGTTAATTAGAGAGCGTTTGAAGACTGGTCAAAGTAGGCAGAAATCATATTCTGATGTAAGGTGTAGAGATTTAGAATTTTAGGTTAATGATTAGGTCTTCTTAAAGGTTTCACCCATGAAGGGGGTGATGCGATTTGGCAAGAAAGGGAAACTCAGACCTTGTTATCTAGGTCTCTACAAAATTTTGAGTAAGTTTGGGAAGTTAGAATATGAGTTGGAGTTGCCTACCGAATTAGTAGTAGTGCACTTTATTTTTCACGTATCAATGCTCAAGAAATTTATTAGGGATCGATCACTGCTAGTCCCTTTAGAGAAGGTTGGAATTAAGGACAACCTTTTGTATGAAGATGTTTTGGTTGAAATTTCAGATCATCTGGCTTATAATTTGAGAAAGAAAGATGTTGCTTCAATCAAGGTGTTTTGGAGAAACCACAAGGTTGAGTAAGTTACATGGGAGGCCAAGGAGGCTCTTAAGTCTACGTATCCATACCAATTCACTCTTTCCAATGATAACATTTTAGGTAATGCCCTTCTTCCTATAAAAATTCATAGCAACTCTCATGTCTAAGGTTCTTGTCTTGTAGTTCTATGCTTATGTTCATGCTTTGTATGTTTCACTTAAGACTCACTTGGCATTAATAAGTACAATTTATGTTTGATGGTTTGTAAGAGTCTACCACTATATCCAAGACCTGATTCAATACCAGTTCCCTGTATGAGGAAATAGATGAATAATCAAGAACATAGTGAAATTTGCAAGAAAGTAAATAATGAGAGATGCTTACGTGGAAAGATCTTTCTCAAGGAAGTAAAACCACGACCTACCTAAGTAGGATTTCACCAACAAACATAACTAAACTTCGAGCAACATTCGATTACAACCTAGGAATTAACATCCCATTCCTATCACCTTGCAATATCTCTATTCCAACACTCCCTCATAATAACCCTACTATGAGAACTCCTTTAGTTACCTCCAGCTATAAAACACTAAGATTTGGACAAAAAGCTAGACGAAAAATACTCACTGAAATCTCTAAAATGAGATGTGAATTTACAATTGTAAGACCAAAACAAAAACCTCAATCAACCTAGAAACATAACATAAATCACTATAAGGAAAGAGTTTGTAAATTTTTGAGTCTTGCAATATCAGTTGAAATGAGGCCTTTGCTTGAGAAAATACTTTTTTAGAATTTGCAAAAGCTTGAACTTCTCTCCTAAAAGATGATGAATATCATATATATATATATATATATATATATATATATGTATATATATATATATATATATATATATGTATATATATGATGAGCATTGGGAGAGAAGCTTCCTGATTGGTTGATGCTAGAAAGGACCACTGAAAATTCATCCCACTAATATGGTGACACTGCTAGAGAGTACTGGACATCTAGCACATTAGACAAAATGTGTGCAACTGCAAAACTGCATACTCGGACACCAGTTGACGTAATTGTTCCTTCCACTAGGTTAGGCAATCATCAAAACATGAAGTAAAATAACTGGCATGGATTAGGTCCAATGATGAAGTTTGTCAATCATCAAAACTAGTATTCTAACAATTTCCCCAATTTTATGATGACAAACTTAGATTCTCAAAGCATTTACCAGTTGTTTCACCTTATATATTGATCACATTAGTTCCCTCTGTTATGTCAGTTCCTCCTGTCACTAGTTCTATCTCTTTCACCAAACACACACAATCACACCGATCTTCCCTTTTTTAGCATCATTAAAAAGAGATCACAAAACCAAATAGGCACTATGTATGAAAAGAGTTCACAACAAGGATAAGAATTGGAACATATTCATACTAAAGCAAGCATTCAGAATCATTAGACAAGTTCATATTCAAGTTCTATAAATAGAAATTAATCATGCACTGGTGTCAAAATAGTATGGAAAGACAGGAGGATCAAATAGGATGTGAAGAAGAGAGACAACTATAAAAGAGGTGATCAAAAAATTTCATAGTAATGCGATTATCATCAATTAGTTCTTCATTCTTGATTTTAAACTGTGTATTCTCATCCTTTAGTTGTGCATTCTCATTCTTTAGCTAGGTAACCTCAATCTTAGCTTGATTTGAGATACCTGGTGTAAGACCAGTTCCTCATGTGACTTCAGTCAGTTGAGCTTTCAGTGCTTCAATCTCATCTTCCTTTTTAGCAATCATGGTTGATACATCTTTTATCTTCAGATTACTTGCCTTTTGAGCAACAATAAGATTTGACATTGTAGACTTATGACCAACTCCTCTTTTCTATATACCACACTGATACTCTACAAGGGTAGTTAGTGTGAACTTTTGACTTTTTCATCCAAAAGTACGGGAGCAAGATCTAGGCTTTATCCTAAAGTGATCAAAAACTTTTGTGAGAAGAAATCCATAGCCTAGACTATGATTGACATTCTTCAGCTGACATATCTTAATAATATGCCCAGTCATTATTTTGTACAGATTGATTGGAGTGCATGAGTTAAAAGATTCCATTAGATAATGATCTGGTATAGATCCACATGATCAACCTTCTGCTCTTAGTAGTAGCACCTTGCTATGCAGTTCAAAAAGAAGTTGAAATTAAAGATTTATTTCCTTTTTGAGTAATCTAAAGCTCCCGAACAGTCGCTTAGATTTGGAAATATTGTCAAGGAAGGTTTCGGAGGTATACTTGTCCTTTACAGTGTCTAATCCAATAGTAGGTACACTACGAATCTGTCCAAGTAGTGAGGTTATTAGAGTACACTTGATTCCAATTACAGTGGCATCAAGTGAACTTTTTTTTTGTGACCATCAGATAATTATAAAAACCTCTAACATCACTCACATATGCACTATCTATGATGTCAAAAAAATGCAACCATGCTTGAGCATCAATACAAGTAATGAGGGAACTCATTCCAAACCTTGTTCCAATAGTAGGATCGAATACTCTTCCAAAGAGCGTTGTCTGCTTACGAATGTCATAATATCTTTTCTGTATTTCAGACTGTAACTTTGGGATGATTGCACCTTTACTTTTCTTTCCTTTTGATATAACCTCTTATTTATTTATCTTCGAAGACTGGAATAACTCTTTCTTCAGGGGATTGATCTGCTTTTTCATTGAAACCTGTCCCAAACCTCTACTATTGATTTGAAATCCCTTATTTATGTTTCCTTCAAGACTAGTAGGTACTTGTGTAGAGTGAACATTCAACACAAAAGGTCCATCCCTTCTTTTGTTAGTGCTAGCCTAAAAGAACTCTGTTTGCAATAATGCATCACTATCTGGGATTTCATAGCATTTTTGTGAGCTCGTGCATGGACCTTTTCTTTACTTTCTTTGACAAATGCTATCCCCTTTTGACCATCAGAGAGACCTGGTTGCATAATAAGATCCTTTTAGAGAAGGCATTATTACCCTTATCAGATTTTATAGAGGTCTGAGTGATGTCTCTGATGAGAAGACTTCTAATAGAACTATCCTATGCTTCTTTATGAAGACATGATATTTTAGAGTCATTCTTCATATTTACCATTTTGATAGCACCTCTCGATGGGTCAACCAGTATATTAGATACTAGAACAGGGTTGAAGTCATGAGCACACATTGATGGAGAAGAGTATGTTTCAGATCTAGCTGAGCATTTGAAGGTGTGAAACAAAACGAAATTAGTTTCAACTATAGAGGCATCATGAAAGGATTTTGCAGTAGAATTTGGTAAGACTATGGAGGTAAAGTTCCTTCCATAGTGAGAAGAGAGAAAAGGAGATCCTATTCAAGATATCTCAAGAAAAAGGTTCTAGAAGAATGTTAAAGTCATCAGGTCTGTTTAGAGGGAAGGTACAAAAGGGACGGAGGAAAGAGTACAGGTACATGAAGGAATAAAACCAAAAAAAGATAGACGATGGGGATTTTTCTATCAGGAAAAGGTTTGCCACGTGTCCTCTACTTTTGAAGAAAAATATAGTATGAGCATAGAGAGGGCTAATAATGATAGGGTATTGAAAAAATTTTCTTACACAAGCGCATAGTTAATAGTCATCATGTAGAGACAAGAACACTAACTTGTGCAGAAGATCAGGTCTCTGCATTTGAATGATCCTAGTGATTCATATTCCATCCTTATCCAAGTGTGACTCCCCCGTGAATGCATACTTGTAAGAATATAAGATTGAGTTAGATCTCTCTTCTTCTTCTTTTAAACACTGAGAAGATTTAGAAGCTCGAAAATCCTTTTCCTTCATAAGAATTCATGCACATCCTCTTCAAATCGTATATTATTCAGTCCAGTAAGCTATCTCTGAAGTATATCAACCTTAAAATCAACCTCAACCATTGATTTCTTCTCATAGCCAAAACATGAACTACTAAGGACCTTCAGTAGTGCTCAGAAGTCACAAGCATATGCCTCTTTCCTCTATGAACTTTTCCATTAGACAATTCACACACATATTCCAGGTACTTAATACCAGTGAATTTTAATAAAAAGAAACCAATGATACTCAGTCTCCTATCCCACATCCCCTATTCAACGATCAACACATTCATTCTTTTCAAATTTCAGAAGACAAGTTCTTTTTATAACTATCGTGATTGAGAGAAGATTTACATTTTTCCTAATCTCATTCTTATAGCAACCACTAACTATACACCTCCTTTATCCCATTTGGCTGTTTTCTCTCACTCCGACCTCTCCATTAAGTCACTTCTTGATTTTGGGAACCCAAATGAGCTTGGGTCCCTTGGCATTAGAAAAAAGGATGAATGAGATTTATTCTAGTTTAGACCGGTAATGTGAGCTTCTTCTCTAAGAAACCTGGTCCTCTTGAGTTTCTGATGGATTGAACATACTTTTGATTTCTTCTTCTATCATTGATAAGGGACTGACACTGATGCTTGTAATAGCCATCTTGACCATAGTAAGTACATAGACAATTGTAAAACACAAATACATACTTGCTATATGGATTGTAAGGATTATTGTTCTCACCATTCTTTAAATCATTGAGTGAGACAAGCCATGTTTAGTTCCTCTGCAGTTGAATCAACTTGGATAGTCTTCAGAACCATGCTCTTTTCCTTCTAGGGATCATTTCTCTCAGAATCATGTTTTTTTAAGTTCATAAGTTTTCAGATTGCTAATAAGTTCATCCATAGTCATTCTTTGTAAATCTTTAGCCTCTGAAATAGTGTTTACTTTGCTTTCCTAGGAGGAGGTTAAGATGCTCAAGATTTTCCTTACCAACTTATACATCTTAATATTTTCTCCAAGACATTTGAGTTCATTCATAGTGGATGTGAATTGAGTATGCATATCTTGAATGGATTCTCCTTCACTCATATTGAACAACTCATACTGAGTTGTGAGCATATCAATCTTTGATTACTTCACTTGTCTTGTTCCCTCATGAGCATTCTGTAAGGGTTCCCATATTTCTTTAGTAGATTTGCAAAAAGAAACTCAATTTCACTCATCAGGTCCTTTCTCACAGACAAGAATTTTCTTTGCTTTGTAATTCTTCTCAATCTTGTTTCGATCAACATCAGTATAATCCTTTATACTTTTAGGGACAGATTAAGAGGTATATCCTTCTTTAGCTTTTTTTATTGGGATATAACAACCATTATAAATAGCATCCCATAACTTACTATCCTCCGCCATGATAAAATCATGCATTCTAGTCTTCTACCAACTATAAAATTGCCCGGTGAACCTTGGAGTCGAGTAGTTGATTGTCCTTTCTTGAGACTTGGTGGAGCTACAATTTTGAACAAGATCCTTTCTAGGTGTTAAACTTATAGGAAAAACCACTCAGATACCAAATAATGGTTCATAAGAGCCTACCAATATATCCAAGAACTGATTCGGTACCACGTCCCTATATGAGGAAATCAATGAACAATCAAGAACACAGTGAAATTTCATAAGAAAGTAAATAACAAGAGATGTTTATGTGGAAACCTCCTTTCTCAAGAGAGTAAAACCATGACCTACCCTAGTAGAATTTCAACAACAAACTTCACTAAACTCCAAGCAACGTTTGATTACAACCTAGGAATTAACCTCCTAATTCCTACCACCTTCCAATAACTCTTTTGAAACAAACCTAATATAGGTTACCTTCTCAGATGAAACATCGTTAGTCTTTCCCAATTCCTTTATCTTCTAAAAAACCACTAGAACAAATAGAAAAAGGGGTTTCTAAGTGCAATGCTCCAAAAGTTTCAAATTCAAGATTTCTCTCCACAAATTTTTCTAATCTCAGGTATGTAGGAATTCAATGGGTTTTTTTGTTTATCCCCATGCCTAAAACTTTTGTTTATTTTTATGAATTTCAAAACCATAGTTAGGGTTACAACCCATGTTTAATCCTTGTGTTTTTTTGAATCAAATTCTTGATCTTTAAAGTATTTATTGATGGTTTTAGCCTTTTTAAGCATCCAAATGATTTTTATGAATAGAAAATCTCTAGTTATCATCTTTTTCAATTACAATATAAACTTGCATATGATTTTTGAAATTTATGTTTAAAGCATGAAATTAGAACTATTGTGTTATAACAGATGTTTAAGCAAATAGATTTCAAAAACCTTAGAAGGATAAAGTTTGACAGTTTTCATGATATGAATTTAGTAAAGCTTCAATCATTACAATAGATAGATAAATATTTAAATCATTTATTGAGAATATGATTATATGAATTGTTTTGGGGGGATTATTTAGCTCCGAGCTGATATGGGTCTAGAAAACCCAAGTCCTAGAACTACGTGACATCATAGGATTATGTTTCACCGCAATGCTAATTGATCATTAGCCTAAAAGGCTCATTTAGTATATCCAAATATAGATAAATAGGTCTTATACTTTGTCAAAGTATGGGTCAGCCCTCCCAACTGGGTTAGACGCTGAACATTATTAGCTCAAATAATGTATGTCGGTTATAAGAAACTCCCACTTAAAAGTTTTTACTTTACTTTGATAGCCTTTCAATACGATCATCCTATGTATTCAGATAGTATAATTTCGAACATGTATTTCTCAAAAATTTTTATTGTGATTTTGTGAAACTTGGTTTCGGTCATTTAATATTTTTTCTACATACTGAGTACATTCAGACGTATAAATTGCATACTCTTTGCCTACATTTTTCATGTGATGTAGATACTAGTGACCAAGCTCAGACTCGTGACTAGTTGATATCAAGTCAGCTTCTAGTTTTGGTGAGTCCTCATCATTCGGGGACCTAGTTAGTTGTTTCTTTCCACTCTACTATTGGCATTGTTTTGTGGTTAGTCGAGGGTCTTGTTCCCTACAAATTATGATATTCAATTATTAGAGGTTTGCAAACATTATATTATGGTTTATGTTGGCCCTTCGGACTTTGTACTTCTTCATTTAGATTACTCATTGAATTGTTTTATAACTTAAGTTATGATCACATTACAACTTCTGCTCAAATTTCATATAATATGCTTGTTTATGCTATGCCAAGGGTTATCGTGGGACCACTTGTGGTTCCAAGCACTATGTCTCGGCTAGGGTGTAGACTCGGACCGTGACAAAAAGCCTATTCAACTTCACGTCTTCAAATTCTTTGGTCTTGATTTGATCAAGGAATGTCAACCTTGCTTCAACACTAGTCAACACTCCTCCTCTTTTTGACACCTCAAACTGTATAAATTGCTTCGCTAGAGTCTAAGACTCCCTAGCTACTAAATATTTTGTAACATTTAAACAAGTCAAACTTACCATCCTTACAAATTTCTTGCTTAATGCATCTGCCACCACATTGGCCTTTCTCAAATGGTACTGGATGGTGAAACCATAGTCTTTCAATAAGTACATCCATCTTTATTGACTCAGATTCAAGTCTTTCTGAGTGAACACATGCAGCAAGCTACGTTGATCCGTGAACACCTTATAGTTTACCCCATATAAATAGCGCCTTCATATTTCAAGTGGAAAGACTACAACTGCCAGCTCTGAGTCATAAGTCGAATAGTTCCTCTCATGAACTTTAAATTACCTTAAAGCATAGGCAGTCGTTCTTATCCTACATAAACATAACACCCAAACTAGAACGTGAAGCATCATAAAATACTATAAATCTTTACCTTCAATAGGCAAGGCAAAAATAAGAGTCGTGGTCAGAAAAGACTTGAGATTTTGGAAGGTTTCTTCACACTTATCAGATCTAACAAAAGGCACCTCCTTCTAAGTTAATCTTGTCAAGTGGGTAGCAATCAAAAGCAAAGTTCTTACAAAATCTACGACAGTAGCTATCTAAACCTATAAAGCCGTGAATTCAGTCACAGTGGTCAGCCTGACCCAATTCTCAACCGCCTCTATCTTTTGATAATTTACCATCACCCTTTTCTTAGAAAAAACATGCCTAAGAAGGATACAAAAGACATCCAGAATTCACAATTGGAGAATTTTACATAAACCCTCCTTTCCTTCAACACATCCAATGCAATACACAAATACCATGCATTTTCTTCCTTATTCTCAGAGTACCCCAAAATATCATCAATAAACATTATAAGAAAGAATCTAGGAAGAACATAAAAGCACGATTCATAAAACTCATAAAGGTTGGCGGTTAGTCAAGACAAATAACATCACCAAGAACTCATAACGCCCAAAATGAGTTGGAAAAGTTGTCTTAGGAATAACTTAAGGCCGGATCTTTAAATAATTGTACCTAAACCTTAGATCTATCTTAATGAATACTGAAGCACCCCGCAACTACTCAAACAAGTCTTTTATCCTATGCAACATGTACTTATTTCAAATGATAACCTTATTCAATTTTCGATAATCTATTCACATACAAAGACTACTATCTTTCTTTTTGACAAAAAAATAGGAGCACCCCATGGTCAAGCACTAGGAAGGATAAAACCTTTGTTACGAAACTCCTGTAATTAACCCTTAAGGTCTCTTAACTCAACCAGAGTCATCCTATATGAAGGAATAAAAATAGGATGAGTTTCCGACTTTAAGTTGATACAAAAATACATATCCCAATCCGGAGGTATACTAGGTAAATTATAAGGAAACACTTCCTCAAATGTACATACCACAGGAACTAACTCAAGAGGTGGGGCTTCAACACTAGTGTCCCGAAGATGTGCTAAGAAAGATGAACACACCATCCCTTCTAAATTCTTGGTATGAATAAAAGAAATGTATTTCACGAGGGCGGGCTTATAGTCACCCTCTCACTCTAGTCTATCTATCCCTGGCATAGCTAAAGTTATAGTCTTACCATTACAATTTTAAATAGCTTAATTAGGAGACAACCAAGCCATACCAAGAATAATATCAAAGTCTATAATATCTAATATCACCAAGTCAACCCAAGTCTAAAAGCCTATAAACAATACTAAACAAGCACAATAAACAAGGGTTACTATAATAGAATCCTTAGCCAAAGTAAACACATGAGTAGGTGCATCAAGCATGTTAAAGACCAGATTTAATCCCATAGAAAATCTAACAAATTTATAAGAAAAGGTAGAACCTGGATCAATTAAAACTGAAGCCATCAGGTCAAAAACAAAAATGGAACTGTGATAACCGCATCCAATTCCTCAATATAAGATTTTCCTAGGAAGGCATAAAATTTGCCCTATTATCAATCTAACCACCTCACTTTGCTGAATGTGAACCACCTATACCAGAATTTCCACCTCCCCGATTACCAACTTAACCTGCCTGATACCAACTACACACACCCTGTGGATGATCCTTAGCATTTTCTCTACCCTATCTACCAGCGACAAGTAAATCTCTAGATTTCTGTTGCTGACTCGAGAAGCCTGACTATCCGACACTAGGAAAATTTCTTTTAAAGTGTCCAATACAACTGCAAGCATAACATGCACGATCCAAGGAAGGCCAATGAACAGAAAAGTAAGAAGCCACCTGACTACCCGCACCTGAAGATTGTTGAATGGTCCTTGAGGGACCTGCTATTGAAACTGGAAAGGCTAATTGAATAGGATGGGAAGCGTAAGTGTGAGAACTATGACCTCTGGAGTATGAACCACTAAATTTTCCTGCATTATAGGCCTTTTTCCCAGCCATCTTCATATATTTCTCTTGTCTCACTCCCTCTACATTTTCCACTTAGTCTACTATTTCTTGAAATGTCTTACCCAAAGAAGGCATCTAAGGTGCTGGAATGTGAAGGTTAGTGTTCAAACCTTTCACAAAGCAGCGGATTTGATCCTCTTATGTATCTAACATCTAAGTAGAAAATCTATACAGGGCATGAAATGTGGCTTCATAAGATACAACAGATATGTTACCCTGTTCAAGAATAAGGAATTCATCGCTCTTCCTATTACATAGAATGTGTAGTACATACTTCCCAAACATGGTATGGAACTGGTTCTAAGTCAATGGAGGCAACAAAAAAGATCTATATTTATCAAATGCCCTATACAACAACTTGTCATCCCCATGCATCTAGAAAGTCGCAAACTCCACTCCATACTGCTCTACTATACACATCATATGCAATCACTTATGATAGTCCATAATGAACTCAAAAGCATGTTATGTTTCAGTACCCAAGAAAATTGGATGCTTCATTTTTAAGAACTTACACAACTCATGTTCATTTTGGTTATTGTTGGACCCAGTATCGGACAGGGGAAAACATCCATCTCTGAAAGCTTATCCATCATGGGGCTACGATGATAGCATACTGCATCCCCGACTACTGGGAAACAAGAACTATAAGCATGGCCCCAGTATCGGCTAGACCATTCAAGAAATCCAAGACTTGATTTATTAGCTCTTAGGACATCTGAACAGGGGATACACCTTCCTAGACTAGTGCGACATCCTCATACCCCGGTGCCTCATCATTCACCAACACTTCATGATAAGGCTCGGGTGGGGGAGGTGACTCTGACCTCTATCTAGACTAATTGGCTGTAGTCCGTGCTGCACCCCTAGCGGGTGATGTCCTACATCCTCAAACCCTAACTGCAGCCTTATTAACTAGATGGATTGGGAACATCTGCTCTGGCTCTGTTGTACCTTATTTGTTCCATTTATATGAAATAGAATGAAAAATATCAGATACAAACTTGGATTTCCAGATACCAAATGGGATCAAGTTATAGCATGAAAGAAATAAGAAAGTGAACTTTTTTTTAAGTCTTGAAGCCTCTTGAAGAAAAGTACCAACATTTTTGTACTGTTCTGCAAGACTCCACTAGACTCATTCTTGTATGATTAGATCAACAAACCTAGGGATTTGATACTAATATTTTCATGACCCAATCCCTCATGAGTGGCACCCATAGAAACCTTCCGGTGGGAGAACCATCTATCCAAAAATAAAACCATTCAGTTATCCAATTTTTAAATACATAACAGTAATTCTTTAGTAAAAGTTAATAATTAAACATTCGACACTAGAGTGGAAAATAATATCATCTAAACATCCCTAGAAACTGAAAGTCAGTATATCAAAATTGTATTTAAACAAGTCTACAGGTACAATTAATAAAAAAACAATAATCACAAGGGTCAATGTCCGAAAATAGGGATAAGACCAAATCTGAATGATCCATGGTATCCCGAAGAATAAATTCTCACCCTTTGATTAGAAATGTTTTGTCACCTACAAATGATGTCTCGTAGAATCCTCTAAAATATTCTCTGCACTCAATAGAAGAAGAGAACAAGGTAGTCTCAGTAAACAGCTATATATTGGTAGGTATCAAAGGCCTACTCAACTTAACTGATATGAACACTTAACCAAATAATTGTAAACAAGTAACACACATGTCAATTTATTTAATATCATCCACACAAATTAAGTAGCAAGGATTCTGGTTATGCATGTTCATACTCAATTAAGTAATTATGACCAAGATTAACTTACAACCAATTCAAGTTGTTATTTACATCATGAAAACCTCATTATATTATTAAAATTTAGGAAATAGTTCACACCAAGTACTAATAATTATATTAAGTCCATAATCTGGTCGACATAATGAACCCAAAGTAACATCTAGTGTAAATGGTTCTCACAAGGAACCCAAAGGTAATATACATAATAATAAACTCAGTCCTCTCAAGGAACCGTCATATTCTCTAAATCATAGTTTACACATATGTTATGGGACTTATGATTGTCCACTTGCCATGACCTGTAGGGGACGAGCTCAGTCCATGAACTAATCATACTAGACAACTAGGTATTTTCCCAACCTTATTCTAAACAAGTGTTATGCTACCCTTTTTCCAATATCCCCATCCTTATACAACTTTAAACTACCAATTCAATCAGTGGCTATACATTTAGCATCAATTAATTCACAACAATAACCATATACTAGTGATATATACAATCTCTATAATAAATTCATTATTACCCAACATTGCACTTTATACTTAAACATTTATCATTTAAAAACAAGCATGACTTGAAAATAGGTAAAGAAACATTCATATAATGAGCACATATACAATCAAACTGAGTCTTAACTCTAATTCAATCATAACCTACCTTGAACAAAGCCTAAAATTGCTCTAAATCACTTAAGCCTTGCCCTTTCTTGCAGCCTCAACTTGATCTCGAAGTTAAAATACAAAAAAAAACCATTCAACCAATAATCTACAAATTTTAGGCATTATAAAACTAAATTCATTGTTTCTAATCAATGTTCATGGACAATTTCACTATTCTAGGGTTTTCTACCCTTCATTCCACTCAAATTCCCCATAAGTTGAGATGATAGGTCTAATTTAATCTAGATGACATAATTTCACAATTCTAAGTCAAATTCAAGGGAATTTAACCCATTCATTCCACCTTGCACTAGATAATCCAACCTAGGTCAATTTTACTATTTCCACCATGAACATAATCTAGTGATTCGAAGAATTAGAGGAGAAAAATCACATTAGATTAGTGGAATAACTTACCTTGATGGTAGAATTTAGTTAGGAGCTGCAGAAATTTGCCCCTTTTTCCCCTAGGTCAATTCTTGGAATGTTTGGAAAGAAAAATACACTTAAACCTGCTGAAAACTGATATTTACTACATTGAGCCTAATATAACAACTCACTTCCCACTACAACGGTGGTGCTATAGTAGGATTATGCTCACTGTAGCGGTTCGACAAACCAAAATACCTCTGTAGTGGCCCATATCCAGGCATAGCGGGATCACTGCAGTGGCCCTAAATCCTGCGACACTACAGAGTAACTAGTGGAAATTGTCAGGTCTCGTCTATTTAACAACATATTTCCATTTTGTAAGTTTCTATGGATTCCTGAATCCCTTGGCAACATTATATAATCTTAGATCCATCCAACACTACCCATTAATCACTAGATTCACCTATACCACACAACACCTGAAATTCATCTGAAATTACCCTAGCCTAAAATTTCCAAAATTTTTACTTTGGGATAACTTAACCTAAATTTTTGCAGGATAGGAAATATCACAATGACCAATAGGGTGGTTACACAATGTTTGATTAAAGGATTTTAGATCTTTAATCTTATACTCCCTTTTGACTTACCAAGGCAAAGACTCTCTTATTTTTGAAAGTGCATTTTCGTCCTATCCCCATTTTGTCCCCACAAAGAATTTGATAAAACGGACGTGATCTCTTTATGTAACGTATCTAGAAATTGAAAAAAGATAAAGCATACAAAGCAATAGTCGAAGGACAAACTTAAGCGTCACATTTTTTTTGTTGGACCTCAGAAATTATTTTTCCAACTTTTAATCGTAGTCTTTACCATATCAGTGAAAAAATCCAACATTTTCTCTTTGACCTCTCTACTACAGCCGGTTGCCCCATATATAACCCTAATTTAACTTTTTTAAAATGCCCAAGTTCCTCTATAATATCATCTTTCTAAAATTCACCTTTTACCCCAAGCAATTTTGATAAAACTTCTTAAGATTTTAGCATCTCTAGTAAAATTTTGTGTGTTAACATTACAAAGGATAAAAGAGTCATCATCAAAGAAAAAATGATATATTATTGGCCCACTTCTAACTAAGCTTAGACCTTGTATATCCCTTTTATCTTTTGCTTGATTTAGTAATCTGGAAAGACATTCAACACTTAATAGAATAAGATAAGAAGATAACGGGTTTCATTATCTAAGTCCTCTAGTAGGTTTAACTTCCTCTACTATATCCCTAGTAACATTAAATCTATAGGTCGGGGTAGTAATACAATACATGATCTAATTGACCAAAAAATCATGAAATGCCATTTTACTAAGTAATTCATGGAAATCGAACCACTCAGTACGATCATAAGCTTATGCCATATCTATGTCTTTTATTCTTTAGTAAATGAATGTATTCATGTGTTAGAACAAAATTATCAATAATATATCTTTGATTAATAAAAATAGATTGATTAATAGTAATATTTTGTAGCTAATTCTTGATTATAGCAGTAATAAACTTAGCAATAATTTTGTAAACCGTAAAACATAAACTTATGTGTCTGAATTGACTAATTTAAGTAGGATTTTTTACTTTAAGAATCAAAGTTATCAGTATCTGAGTGCAAGAAGGCAGCAAACATCCTGATGAGTCATGATCACATGACACTTTCAATGCTTAAAACAAGGAAAATCTGCAACAACTTGGGTATGTCTTGTAGGTATGATGTGTTTTCTGTCCTATTTTGCAGGGAAATAGGTTATTGAGGCAAAATGGAGATAAAGTGAAGAATATTGTACCAAAATGGAGTAAAAGAAGATGAAAGAGTCAAGATGAAATCATAGAGGAGACCCACAACAGGGACCTACGTGGCATAGGTCAACCCACGTCACGTGGGCCTATACCGTGGATCAACTTCAGAGGGTGAAAGTAAAACCTGATTTCCATGACAGGCAGTCACGTGGCGTGACTACACTTACATGGAATGACTTGGTTCCATAAGTCAACTTCTAAAGATGTCAAATTGTGCCTGATTTCTACGGAGCTTATTTATGTGGTTTGACTTGGTTCCACGACATCAAGCCACGATACCCGTGGAAAATTACTGACTATTAACCTCCTACTTTGTTTAGGATAGGATTCGTCTTATATCTATAAATACCCCTGTATTGTCCTACGTTCAGGGGGACTCCATTACATTATTTTGAGTTAGATTTTCGTTATTTTTGAGTTCAGAAACACATTATTATTTTGTAATCTTGGAACACCGATTCTAGGGTTTTATTAATCATTGAGATTTCAGAGATTCTTCATTATTATGAGTTTAAAATCATGTTTTCATCCTTGAATTATTATTTTGCTCTTGCAAACATGAGTAGCTAAACTCATGAACTAGGGTTGTGTGAACCGTGAGGAATTAACAAGACGGGTTAAGTGCAAAGCAATTCTAAATCGGTGTGAATGGATGTATTGCTATTTCCTTTGTTGTGATTGATCTTCTAATGGTTGCAAATGTTAGAAACTCGCCTGTATTCTAGACTTGCTTGAGAGAGAGGTAGAGATTGGGAAAAGGAAATAACAACAGAGATTTGAAGCTATCAACCTTCCTCTAATAACTTTAGCCTTAGCAGGAATAGTTATCTGAGATCCAGGACAAGGGTTAGTAGTGTGACGCTCAGAGACCAAGAGGGGAAGAGTAAAATTCGTCTAACCAAGGTAGAGAGACATTTAGATGAACATATCTTGTCAGATTTTGCATGCAACGCAGTGGGACAATTTTGTCACACAAGTAACCGGTAGAGTTAAGGAATCATTGGGGATCAAAGTCCTAGTGTATTTCTTATATTGAAAACAACTTCAAAGAATCAACACTTGTTACTATCACTACTTGTTTACAAATATTTCCCCCTTTATACTTATTTGCCGACTACTCGAACAAGAACTCAACCTATTTTTGTCCTATTCCCAGTGGGATCGACCCCAACCTAGTTGGGTTCTATATTTGATACAGCGACCGCTTTATACTTCTTAGGAGTTATATTTTGGGCGACATCAAATTTTGGCACCATTGTTGGGGAATACGGTTACGAAGTTGATTAGTTTATTTGTTAAAGTTGATTGGTATCGTTTTTCTACACTTCTAAGGGCACACTCTAGTGTATGCCCAATACTAGGAGTCAAGGCAATCCCTTCATTCCTCTTGATCTTGAAATATAAAAGACTATGAGAGCTAATCAAAGAATGGTGAATACTGACGGGGTTTAGAATACCGCAACTATGGGAGACATTCATAACCAGCAAATTCAGCCAGTTGGTCATGAAAAAGCAGACCAAACTACTGCTCGATTGACATGGGAAGAGCAAGCTAGGAAAGCTGCTCTTAGGCAAGAAGAAAGAGATAATTGAGCTATGCAAGAAGCAGCATAGCGTGTGGCTGATGCTGAAGAGCGACAAAGAAGACTGAGAGCGCATCAGAGACCATATGTGCCTGTTTATGATGATCCTGAAGAAGAGGATATGGATTATCTTGAGCCGGTTAAGACTGGTGCTAATATTCCACCAGAGTTACCTCATGGGCACTAAGTTTAACATTACAAGTTCCATGATTCATTTGCTAAACTTGAAAGATGTGTTCGTCGGTCTTCCTACAGATGATCCAAACATGCACGTGATGAACTTTGTGGGGGTCTGCACTTCATATAATTTACCTGGAGTTAACCAAGAGGCTATTAGGTTGAGATTGTTTCCATTCTCTTTAACAGGAGAAGCTACTTTATGGTTGGCCGAGTTACCACGTGGTTCCATCATTACTTGGCAAGAATTGAGAAATTAATTTCTAGAAAGATTTTTCCCACCTTCTAAGATGCTGCAGTTGAAGGATGAGATTTATAACTTTAGACAACTATAGACAACTACATTCTAAAGAACTTTATGAGACATGGATAAGGTTTAAGAAGAAGCTGCAGAATGTGCCAAATCATAGGATGAGTGGTAGATACTTACTTGAAATCTTTTACAGAGCTTTAAACGTCAATACTAAGGCTGTAGTTGATACTATAACTGGTGGAGCATTTATGAGTCTGAGGTGGGAACAAGCTTCAGAAATATTAAATCGTATCACTAAGACCAATAGAGGATGGCATACTTAGGAAGCAGATACACCTGCTGATGCATACACTATTGGAGCATCAGCTGCACAACGGGTTTTGGATGAATCTGTAGCTCAAGAGGTCACTCAGCTGAGGACAAAAATTGGTCTTCTGGCCAAATAGATTACAGCTAAAGATGCTAAAAAGGTGCATGCCATCGGTGCACAAGGTAAAACGCCTAGGCATGACGATTATGAATCTGATGAAGAGGCTAAGTATTTTGATCGAGAAGTGTAGGGTTTCCAAGCCAAGGGCCAAGGGTCTAACTAAGACTCCTGGAACTCGAGGCAAGGGAATCAAGGTCGGAACTACTATGGTGACAGTTACAACAAGTCAGGATATAGAGATAGAGAACGAGATCGTAATGGTTATTGGAGGAGGAAGGATGATTATAAAGAGAAGAGTGGCGTATATATTCCACCAGGAAATCACAATGCTGACTCTGGAAATTCAAGAATGGAATCCCTTCTCAATAAACTGGTAAAAGGGTCAGAGAGTCAAGAACAGTGCCTGAAGGAGATTAGGTCAGACATCTCGGGAATAAGTCAGAAAGTAGAATCCCATTCGACTACTATTAAACAGTTGGAGCAGCAATTCAGGCTGATATCGGTGGCATTGAACCAACGCCATCCAGGTACCCTTCCAAGCAATACCTTCCAGAATCCGAAGAATGATAGTCACTGTCTGGCCATTACTAGTAGAAGTGGGAAATGCACAACAGATCCATCTATACCTGTGGATAGTAGTAAGAGCAATGAGCCGATGATAGTTGATGTAGAAACTGAGATAGAGCCAGATAATTCAAAGATCGAAATAGTTCCAAATCCTCGTGATACTGGTGAAAAGGCAAAATCTAAAAAGAGGCAGGAAAAGGAGGTCCCATAAATGCTGAAAACTATCCCACAACCTCCTTCTCCCTTTTCTCAAAGATTGAAAAAGAATGATGAGGAAGGAAAATATCAGAAGTTATTACAATGTTAAAAGAGCTATCGGTAAACATCCCTCTTGTTGAGGCGTTGGAGCAAATGCGAGGTTATGTGAAGTTCATGAAAGACTTGGTGACAAAGAAGAGGACTGTCAGTTTTGAGCCGGTAGATAACTTACATCATTGTAGTGCAGTTGCTCCACGTTCCCTAGTTGAAAAGAAGAAGGATCCAGGAGCATTCACATTTTCTTGTACTATCGGGTCCTACAACTTTGCTAAAACACTTTGTGATTTGGGTGCTAGCATTAACTTAATACCATTAGCCGTTTCCAAGCAGTTGGGGTTAGGCGCACCAAAACGAACCTCTATGAGACTTCTAATGGCGGATAGGCCTGTGAAAAAGCCGGTGGACATTTTGTATGATGTTTTGGTAAAAGTTGTATCTTTCATATTTTTGGCTGACTTTGTGATCCTAGATTCTGAAGTTAATTTTGAGTTTCCCATTATATTGGGAAGACCATTCCTTGCCATTGGTCGTGCATTGGTCGACATGGAAACAGGGCCGATAAAATTCAGGTTAAATGATGAACAAGTCACTTTCAATGTTTATTGTTCCATGAAGCAAATGAAAGATATGCGGGTGATTTTGATAACAGATGCAATTGAGGATAGTGATATTGTCGTGCCTCTTGAAGAAAGGTTGGGGCTAGAAGATTTCACGGTCGTGATTATATATTTTGATAGCAACAGTATTGAGGAATACGATGAGACGGTTGGTGCACTCACTGGTAAGGGAGCATACACTTACTCTCCAAAGAAAGTTGATCTCGATTAGAAGAATAGGGTGAACCCACCAGCTCATCCTTCTATTGAGGAACCTCCAATTTTAGAGCTTAAGGCTCTTCCGACTCACCTTTGCTACACATTTTTGGGAGCCAACAACACCTTGCCTGTGATTATTTCTACTAAATTGGTGGAGTGCCAAGTAGAGGATCTGGTTTTTGTATTGAGAAGAATTAAGAGGGCCAGTGGTTGGTCCATTGTTTATATTATAGGAATTCCACCCGGCATTTGCAATGACAAAATTCAACTTAATCCTGAGTGCATACCAAGAATTGAACACCAACATCGTCTAAACCCACCGATGTAAGAGGTTGTGAAGAAAAAGATCATCAAGTGGTTATATGCAAGACTGGTTTACCCTATTGTTGATAGCAAATGGGTGAGCCCAGTTCAATATGTACCAAAGAAGGGAGGAATCTCTATGGTTCCAAACGACAAAAATGAGTTAATCCCAATGAGGCCGGTTACTGGATGGAGAGTTTGCATGGATTATCAAAAGATGAATTCTTGGACAGAAAAAGATCACTTTCCTATGCCCTTCATGGATGAGATGTTAGACAGTCTTGCTGGTAGAGAATGGTATTATTTTCTCGATGGCTATTAGGGGTATAATCAGATTTTCATTGCTCCCGGAGATAAAGAGAAGACCACTTTCACTTATCCATACGGGACATTTGCATTTAAAAAGATGCCCTTCGATTTATGTAATGCACCGGCCACTTTCCAAGGTTGCATGCTGTCTATTTTATCCGATATGGTGGAAGACACTATTGAGGTTTTTATGGATGATTTTTCTGTTGTAGGAGAATCATTTGATGATTGCTTGGCACACCTTTCTAATGTGCTGCAAAGATGCGAGGAGTGCAACATAGTGCTAAATTGGGAAAAATGCCATTTTATGGTAAATGAGGGTATCGTATTGGGGCATCAGATCTCAAGGAAAGGTATTAAAGTTGATAAGGCAAAGATTGAGGTGATTGAAAAGTTACCTCCACCTATTTTTGTGAAAGGAATTCAAAGTTTCTTAGGTCATGCTGGCTTTTATAGAAGATTCATCAAGGATTTCTCTAAGATTGCACATCCATTATGCAAACTTTTGGAGAAAGAGGTGAAGTTCGTGTTTGATGAGGCATGTCTAAAAGCATTTGAGTGTCTGAAAGAGAAGTTGGTTTCAGCCCCTATCATTGTGTCACCAGACTGGACGATGCCTTTTGAGGTTATGTGTAACACTAGCAGAGTGGCTTTGGGTGCAGTCCTTGGCCAGAGACGTGAGAAGATTTTACATTCGATTTACTATGCTAGCAAAGTTCTTAATCCAGCTCAAAAGAATTACACTGTGACTGAACAGGAATTGTTGGCAGTGGTCTTTGCTTTTGAGAAATTCAGATCTTACTTGATTGGTACGAAGGTGATTGTGCATAGAGACCATGCAGCTCTTTGGTATCTTATGTCAAAAAAGGATGCTAAGCCAAGGTTGATTCGGTGGGTACTTCTATTACAAGAATTTGACTTTGAAGTCAAGGACCGAAAGTCAACCGAATCAAGTTGCCGACCATCTATCACGCCTTGAGGAGGAGGCCATGCTTAAATTAAGGGATGATCTTGAGATTGATGATACTTTTCCAGATGAGCAAGTACTGGCAGCATCACAAGACTTAATCCCTTGGTTTGGTGATTTTTCCAACTTTTTGTCAAGTGATTTAGTTTCGAAAGATATGTCGTATAAGCAGAGAAAGAACTTTATGCATGAGGTGAGAAAATTCTTCTGGAATGAGCCGTATTTATTTAGGGTATGTGCAGATGGCATGATTCGATATGTATTCCAGAGATCGAGATGATAAGTATTTTGGAAGCATGTTATTCATCTCCAGTTGGGTGTCATCATGGAGGTACACGGACTGCCCATAAAATCTTGCAATGTGGGTACTATTGGCCCAGTATTTACAAAGATGCTCATGATTACGCTTGAGCTTATGACCAATGTCAAAGGCAAGGGAATTTCTCATGCAGACGCAAACTTACCATGCCAACTATACTTGAGCTTGAATTGTTTGACGTGTTGGGAATTGACTCCTTTTGTGAGCTCACATGGGATGAAATATATTTTGATAGCTGTCGACTATGTTTCTAAGTGGGTGGAGGCAATTGCACTTCCTAATAACGAAGGAAGAAGTGTCACGACATTCTTAAAAAAAACATATTTTCACGATTCGGTACACCCCGAGTTATCATTAGTGATGGAGGATCCCACTTCTGCAATCGTTTGTTCAAGGCCCTGCTAGAAAAATATGGTGTTAAACATAAGGTGGCAACACCTTACCATCCTCAGACAAGCGGGAAAGTTGAGGTGTCAAGTCATGAGATCAAGTCTATTCTGGCAAAAATGGTGAATGCCAATAGGACTAATTGGGCTCGAAGATTGGATGATGTATTATGGGCATATCAAACTGCTTTCAAAACACCAATTGGTGTATCACCATATCAGTTAGTTTTTAGAAAATCTTGCCATTTGCCTGTCAAACTTGAACATAAGGCTTTATGGGCTTTGAAAAGGTTGAATTTAGACTGGAGTGAAGCGGCTAAATTGAGACTTGAGCAGATGAATGAGATGGATGAATTTCTTCTCCGGGCTTATGAAAGTTTAGAAATTTATAAAGAGAAGATGAAATTATATCATAATTGATGCATTAAGAAATGAGAGTTTCACCCTGGAGATGTGGTGATACTTTATAACTCCAAGCTTCGATTGTTTGCTGGAAAGTTAAAGTCCAAATGGTCCAGACCATTCACGGTTGTCAGGGTATTCCTACATGGAGCAATTGAGCTAAAAGGAGTTGATAATGTGCTATTCAAGGTCAATGGGCAGCGTGGAAAGAATTATGTGGGAATCACGGAGGAAATAAGGACATGTGAGGAGCTTGAGCTTGATAAAGTCTAAGTAGTCAAGCTAGCCATGTCGTGCTGCGACATTAAATCAGGCGCTTCATGGGAGACAACCAATGGGCTGGTTGGGGAAGTCAGAGTATCCAAGTTAGCCGTGTCATGCCGCGACATTAAATCAGGCGCTACTAGGGAGCAAACCCAAGATCTGATTATATTATGATCTGAGCATTGGAGGACACGTTTGCTGGTCAATATTATTCATACTATCCACTCCAGGAACCTACAAGACATAAGACAACCCACGTCTCGTAGGTTGGTGCCGTTAGAATTAGAGAAAATATATCGCCTGCAGAATTCGACCCACGATAGTGTACCCATGTGACATAAGTAGACCCACATCACGTAGGTGGTGCCGTGGAAATCAGAAACTATCTTTGTCCTTCTGAATCATACCTACGGCAGGGTACCCACATGTCGTAGGTATACCCACTTCACGTGGGTGGTTCCCTAAAACTCAAAAACTCAAATAATCCACGACCCAACCTGACCCGACCCTTCATTTATATAAATTTCAGTATACTCCTCAAAACCCGACCAAAATCCAAATCCACACTCCACTCTCTCAAATTCAAATCCTCTCATAAACCCTATTTTCCACAATTCACAAAATTCCCTTGTACCAATTCCTAAATCATCAAATCCCCCCTTACCGATTTTCAAATTTCTCAAAAGCTTAATCACCTAAATCCCCAAATACCCCAAAATCCAAACCTTACCCAAAAATTTGCCAAAACCTGACCCACACACAACCCAAACCCAACAGACCCATTACAAAACCCGACAGACCCATTACAAAACCCGACATCATGCCCCCCCAAACCAAACCCGAAACGTGACCACCTTGATTCTTCGTCAAGAATTCGAACAAAAAATCCAAAATTTCTGACCCAGTTGTGTAATAAACCGACAGAGTCAGGAAAAAGTGGGTTCGGAGAGGTTTTTGATATTGGCATTGATGATACTTTACTATTTCCTTGTACCACGAAGTTATAAATTCGGGCACAAGCTGCTGCCCGGGCCGCACTTCAGCCCATTCCATAGCCTATCAAGCCGGCTGTTCCTGATCAGTCTTCTGACTCCTCCCCCAGTCTGAAGAGGGGGAGGATGACTTGGTATCGAGCTCTGTGGATAATACTATAGGACAGGGTACCTCTGCCGCAGAGGCTACATCATCTATTAACAGAGTGCCCCGACTCCCTCACATAGAAGGGATATCCAACGGTGGTGTGTTCAGGGCATGCGGGAATTTTATGACAGGGATGCTAAGCTTACTGAGTGAGGCCTGTGTAGAAGAAGTATCATGGAGGAGCCCCAATATCGACTAGAGGAGTTAAAGGCATTGCCTGACATTTGGACTGCGTTTGAGCAGTATGGGTTTGGATGGATGGCAGAGCCTCCTGGTCGCTATAGCTCAGAATTGTTCCCAGAATTTTATACATCCTATGCTGCATCCGTTGATTTGAGCACACCTTTTGGGCAGCGATTTTGGGACCAACCATTATTTACTCACACTTTGGTTCGAGGGACCAGAGTCGATATATCTGAGTAGACCATCCACCGATTCTTGTTTGGTGTAGACCAGATACGACTGCTGGGTTTGATCACCATATGGAGACTGTTAGAAATCAAATTAAAATGAGGGATGCTGATCAAAAGTTGGAGTTACTGAGGTGGATTGCTGGTTATATAGCGGAGGAAGGTGTTGATGCTAGTTGGGTGAATGGGAAGCTGGATATAAAGAAGTCCACACTCTATTTTGCTGGCAGATTTTGGTGGTCAGTTGTTAGGCATTATTTGGGACCCACTAACGCTGATAATTCACTCACTTTGGATCGGGTTGTTGTGGTAGCTAGCATCCTTGCCGGTTATGACATCAATATCGCCAGGTACATTATTAGGGAGATCCATGAGCGGGCCTTTTGAGACCATACGAGTATCGTTTTCCCCTATTTGATTTAGGGCCTATGTGATAGGGCGGGTGTGGTTAGGCTACCTACCATCGATCACTATATTGAGGTGACTCGTATAGTAGATATTGGGTTGATGCAGCAGTGGGGATCTAACCCTATTATTCTATGAAGGTCTCAACCTTTCGGGTCTTCAGGAGCAAACCTTTTTGAAGGGTCGGGAGATCGCGAAGAGCCGGTGAGTACCCTAGCACCAATGAGTATTCTCAAAACAATGCATGTACCTACTGAGGGCACAGGATCGGTGATTGATGATGAGGCTCTAGGAACTTCCGTACCACCGCTCCCTTCTGGTATGGTTTCAATTTCGAGGGACTTCCTGCAGCAGCTGGTTGATAGGCAGACGCAAATGTTTGAGAGGCAGGCCCATACAGAGGCACAAATGGCTAAGTTGGTATCCCAGCTTAAGCCATGGGTTAGGACCACAGTTGAGGCTGCAGAGGCTAGAATGGAGGCCCGTATGTCTGTGTCTATGGATAAATTCATACGAGAGCTGCATGGATGGATTGATAGCTTTGAGTTATGGATGGCTACCCGGTTGGGTACGACACAAAATCCTGGTATGGCAGCATTGACACAGGAGGTAGCTATATTGCGAGAGGAGGTTCGAGCTTTGGCACTGAGCGGCGCCCCTGTTATTTGAACTCTGATGCAGCCAATTTTTGAGGTGGATTTTTTTGCCGATGAGGAGCCTATTATTGATAGAGGCAAACGACCACGCAGTCCAGAGAAGCAGGTGGATAGTGGTGAAGAGTATGAGGTTGATCTCCAGAGAGCGGTTAAGGCCTCCAGGTCGGAGTACCATACTATTCAGATTGCCCAGGAGCAGAGGGCACGAGGTGCATCCTCTAGTCAGGCACCCCTCCACCAGATGCACCTAGCAGAGATCCCAAAGAGCATACTGATGATCCCGCTATGGGAGGGCCCACTTCTGATGCTTAGGGCACCGCAGGTATGTATTCACTCCCTTACATGTATTGTATTAATAGCTGTGCAGTAGGGGCAGTGCACTATTATTTAGTTGGGGGTGGGGGTGTACCACCACTTGGGGGTTTTTGTTACCGTGTTTCTTTTCCCCCAAGTGTTCTATCATAGTAGAACCGACATTTTAGGTTGTTATTTATAGTATTTATGTGTTTTATTGTTGAATTAGGAGAAAAATAGGGGAACCGTAGTGCAGTCCAATTTTGAACAAGTTATGCTGTTTGATTATTTAAAAGACACCCCTACGGAAAATTTTGTTTTAAAATGTGTGTGTAGCATTTTAGTTTGTGACAGCTGTTGGATCTTGTTATGGAATTAGGATTATAGACAAAATAATTGTAGCTAGCATTGCATGAACCCAAATAGGTAGTAGTTGATAATGTAACCCTGTGCTATATGTGTGTGAGGTCATTACTTAGTTGACTTTGTGTATGCGATCCAGAACTTGCCCGGTTAGTCTTGCCTAGGTTAGAAGATAGTGCTTAGGAAAAGATCATAGGCCATTTTTGAATAAGTATACTTGTAGCCTAAATGCCCGACCAAATGAAATAAATATCCCTTGATCCAGATTTTGAGCTATAATTGACATATTTTTGTCATTAGCCTATTCACCTTCCCGTTTTGATTTATAATGAACCTGTCTTGACCCTGGTCCCTCCTTATAAATTCTGTACCTCAACTCAGGAAAATCGCCTAAGTTGAGGGTGGCTTTTATAGGGGTGCGTAAATTGATTTGGGCATGAAGAAGGGGTTAGTAAAAAAAATAAAAAAAGAGAGAGAAAACAAATTTGGGTGTGAAGAAAAAGAAAAAAAATTAAAGTGAAATCAATAGAAATTGCAACAAAAAAAAAAAAAAAAAAAAGAGTTGTGTTTTGAAAGTGAAGAAAATCACACCCGAGAATCTGAAAATAAATAAAGGAGAATAAGGGAAAATAAATAAGCATGGTTGAAAAGTGGAGCCAAAGATAGTGTCGAGTGAAGGAGGGTTGAGTCACCATAGCCATATGTACTATCCCCATCCCCAAGCCTACATTACAAGCCGATTAAAGTCCTATAGTGACCCTAGCCCAACTGTCCGAAAAACTAAGACATAGAAAATAAGGGCAAGCCTATGGTTTTCATGCACACTGTTTGAACTTTTTTCTGAGAGAGAGTGTTTTGACCGAGTCCCTAATTTGAGATTCATTAGTATACTGTGAGTGCATGGGACTTCTTTGATTGTGAAAGTACATGGGTTGTATTGTTAGCTGCTACTTGTTTGGACAATGTCATTTGCATATAAGCTTAGTTGTTTGTTCATAATCTCATGCCATCACTTGATCCCTTCTATGTTATGATAATATGCTGCATGTATGTACACAGTGGTTTTGATTTGCAAGAAGAAGGGGCCAAAAAAGTTTTGAGGTCAAAAGCAATGAGTCGACTGCCGTAGGTCCCTTAGGTTTCTCTTAGTTAAGCATCGTATAAGTTTGTTATGTTTTGTTCACCTGAGGACATGCAAAATTTATAAGTTGAGGGTGTTGATGAGTCATGATCACATGAAACTTTCAATTCTTAAAACAAGGAAAATATGCAATAACTTGGGTATGTCTTGTAGGTATGATGTGTTTTCTGTCCTATTTTGCAGGGAAATAGGTTATGGAGGCAAAATGGAGATAAAGTGAAGAATATTGCACCAAAACGGAGTAGCAGAAGATGAAAGAGTCAAGATGAAATCACAGAGGAGACCCATAGCAGGGACCTATGTGGCGTAGTTCAACCCATGTCACGTGGGCCTGTACCATGGATCAACTTCAGAGGGTGAAAGTAAAACCTGATTTCCACGACAAGCAGTCATGTGGCGTGACTATACTTACGTGGCGTGACTTGGTGCCGTAAGTCAACTTCTGAAGATGTCAAATTGTTCCTGATTTCCACGGAGCTCATTTACCATGGAAAATTGTCGATTATTAGCCTCCTACTTTGTTTAGGATAGGACTTGCCTTGTATCTATAAATACCCCTGTATTGTCTACGGTTAGAGGGACTCCATTATATTATTTTGAGTTAGATTTCCGTTATTTTTGAGTTCAGAAGCACATTATTATTTTGTTATCTTGGAACACTATGCTAGGGTTTTATTCATCATTGAGATTTCAGAGTTTCTTCATTATTGTGAGTTTACAATTATGTTTTCATCCTTGAATTATTATTGTGCTCTTACGAATATGAGTAGCTAAACTCATTAACTAGGGTTGTGTGAACCGTGAGGAATTAACAGTCGGGTTAAGTGCAAAGCAATTCTGAACTGGTGTGAATGCATGTAATGTTATTTTCTTCGTTGTGATTGATCTTCTAACGGTTGCAAATGTTAGACACTCGCCTGTATTCTATACTTGCTCGAGATAGAGGTAGAGATTGGGAAAAGGAAATAACAACAGAGATTTGAAGCTATCAACCTTCATCTAATAACTTTAGCCTTAGCAGGAATAATTATCTGAGATCCAGGACAAGGGTTAGTAGTGTGATGCTCGGAGACCGAGAGGAGAAGAGTGAAATTCGTCTAACCAAGGTAGAGAGACATTTAGATGAACATATCTTGTCAGATTTTGCATGCAATGAAGTGGGACAGTTTTGTCACACAAGTAACCGGTGGAGTTAAGGAATCATTGGGGATCACAGTCCTAGTGTATTTCTCATATTGAAAACAACTTCAAAGAATCAACACTTGTTACTATCACTACTTGTTTACAAATATTTCCCCCTTTATACTTATTTGCCGACTACTCGAACAAGAACTCAACCTACTTTTGTCCTATTCCCAATGGGATCGACCCCAACCTAGTTGGGTTCTATGTTTGATACAGCGACCACTTTATACTTCTTAGGAGTCATATTTTGGGTGGCATCACATCCTGAGTGAAAAAAAAACTTTTAACAACTTCACAAATATCACTAGATAAAATGTTCCAAAACTTTTGAATGAAAAATGGGTCATTCCTTCGGCTACGGGTCTTTTAGGGGATGCACATCAAAAGGGATTTTCCAATATAATCTTCCGTGACTTTCATAATAAGCCTATCAATATATGTATTATTTGCTAGAGTGGGAATTACATTTAGGACAGGGCAAATATTTATCGGTTGAGAGGTAGTAAAAAGGTTCTTGTAGAATATTTCAATTTCCTCCACAGTTTCAATGTGAGTGCTTGAAAATTTAGTGACCATCATCTAATTTAAACCCTTTAATATTGTTACATTTACACCTATGAAGAGTTCTCATATGGAAAAAAGGTATTTTTATCTCCTTATTGAAGCCATAAAGCTGTAGATTTTTGCTTTCATTAGGCTTCTTCATTCTTATACACCTTCCCATATTCTTTACGAAGCAACATCAATTTATTAAGGTCAAAATTACTAGAATCATTCTTAAGATCCTCAATTCTCTTCTTAATAAGTATAATCTTTTTCATAGAGTTTTCCTTTACCCTTCTAAGCTAGGACAATAATGAGATCCTACAAGTCTTAATTTGAAAGCAAACTTTGGATTGCCTACCCCCCCCCCCCCCCGCCATTTCTATATTTTATGATCTGGTCACGGTCAAGTTAATTTCTTCCTTCTCGCTCCAACATGTAACACCTCATACTTTGCTATGCTCAGAATCAGACTTAGTGTAGAAAAATTGGATGAAAAATTCAAATCCCAAACCAGTATGACTTATTGTATGAGTCATACATTGAAACCACTAGTCATACCATGAATCACTGTATGATGAACAAAACAAGCGAAACTCCCAGGTTACCATGACTTAGTGTACGACCCATAGAGTGAACCACGAGTCATACTATTTAGTCATGCAATCTAGTCTACAAGTTGACAGATTTCCCTTCTAATCATGGATTAACAGTACGACCTATGAAGTGAGTTCACGACCAATACTATAACTCCTAGGAACAGTTCCAAAAGCAGTCAAAAATTGGTTCCAGTGGACCAAGACTCAAACCATGAGTAGTGGAACCATTGTATGAGTCATAGAGTGGACTCCTGGGACCTTAAACATAATCTATCCAAATTAGTCCCAGGGACCACAAGTTAGACCATGAATCATAGAATAGACCCAATGTAAGAGTCGTACAATGGTTCGTGGGACATAATTTTTAGAAAATCAATTACATTTTTTAAAGGGAAAATTAGTTTTTTCCTATTCTTTTAAGCCCTATACTATATTGTTTTGGATTTTTTAGAGGGAGATTAAATGTTAAATAGACAACCTATTCCCTGATTCTCACAATTAACACTCAGAAGTCATTATTCAGATTCTCTCAAGTCTCTCAAAAGCAAAACTAGGTTACTTCATCCAAGTTACATATTTCACGTCTTTAGCCTAAATCCTTCAAGAAGCCAGGTATGTGAGAATTCAATAAGGGTTTGCTTTCACCCTTATGCTCAAATCCTTAGCTTTTGAATTATAATTTTCATGATTTTACATCTTAAGGTTTAGACCCAATTTTTATCATTTGTCTTGATTATCAATTCCAACTTGTTTCTCATGATTATCTATCCTGTCAAATACATTTATACATAATTTTACAGCCTTGCGTATAGTTTATAACCTTGATACATTATTTAGCATGATTTACACAAAATTAAGCATGTTTAAGAACAAATTAACATGAATTGACCTTATGATCACATAAATCAGTAAAAGTGAACATGACTAGTTCTAGTACTTTAGAACTTCTGCTAATCAGATAATTCATCAAATCTTATGCTTAATTTTAGACTACCAAATTAACTATTATGAGTAAATAGTACATAGTTTTGGAAGTAGTATTTAGTACCAAGCAAATATGGGTTCCAAATAATCCAAGTCCCAAAACTACTCCTAAAATTGTTTATAATGATTGCTCATAATACTAATGTTCTACAATTGAATCAGAAAATACTTTATCTGAAAGTATCCTGAAGATATGTATTACTGAAATTATTGATTATGCTTACTGAAACTAAGGCTCTACAACTACAGTCAAAAGCCTATCAAAATTGAAAATATAATATAAGTCTGTAACTGAAACTACTCATGTTTATTCATTCTCAAAAAAGAAATACTGGGATCGTGCGTTCATAACACGCCAAAATTTATGAATGTAAGCTAATCCATATGAATATACTGTTAAATCAATCTATTTATCAAGTCATATAATTTTGAGATATGCAGGATGCCAAAAACATTTAAAAAATTCAAATATCAAATCATAATCATAAGAATACTGAAATAGAAGGAATTTCTCAAACTGGATTACAACCCTAAAACCATAATATTTAAATTTGATGTTTAACTAAAAGCTTTTTGGGACACAAGGGTGAATGAGGACCCTTATTGAAATGCCACATACTTGGATGGAGAGTTCTTACTAAGAACTTGAATTCTTGAAGCCTTTGGGAAGAACCATAGTTCATACCTTGGGAGTTTAATTAGTCTCCTAAATCTGTTGTTTATGTGTTGGGGGAAATAATGAGGGAAAGAAAGAATCTAAGTCCTTTTAATCCATTCCCAATAGGCTTTAAAATGACAGTTTAAGAATAGGAGGGCTCTCATGATCTTATGTTAGCGGCCATAGTTTTTGTTTTGAATATTTGGCATAATTATCTCTATGGTGTGTATGTTAATGTATTTACAGATCATAAGAGCTTGTAATACGTCTTCACTCAGAAGTAGTTGAATCTTCAACAAAGGAAATAACTTGAGCTTCTTAAAAATTATGATATGAATGTGTTCTACCATGCCAGTAAGGCTAATATAGTTACCGATGCTATAAGCAGGTTGCCTATGAGGTGTGTTGCCTATGTAGAGGAAAATAAGAAAGAAATTGAAAGAATTGCGTAGATTTGCACAGTTGGGAGTTCATCTCATGGATTCTAATGAAGGTGGTGTTGTAGTGCACAATTTTTTTGAGTCCTCGTTGGTGATTGAGGTGAAATAGAAGGACCTGATATAGATGGGTTGAGGGTACCAATTCTAAATGAGGCTCACGGTTCTATATACTCGATTCATCCAGGATCTACTAATATATATTGGGACTTGAGGGAAGGTTTTTGATAGAGTGGCATGAAGAAGGACATTGAAAACTTTGTATCAAAGTGTCCAAATTGTCAACAGGTAAAGGTAGAACATCAAAGACTTGATGGTAATACTTAGGATATTAGCATTCCAACATGGAAGTAGAAATGATAAATATGAATTTCACTATTGTTTTACCTCAGATGCATCATCCGCATGATTCTATTTGGGTGATATTAGACAGAATGACCAAATCTGCTCACTTCTTGCCAGTCAAAACTACAGATTCAATAGAGGATTATGCTAAGTTATAGATTTGTAAGTCAGCCCATCTTCGTGGATTCCCCTTGTCTACCATTTCAGATAGGGGCACTTAGTTGATATCTTAGTTTTGGAAGTCATTTTAGAAAGGTTTAGACTCTAGGGTAGACCTTAGTAGAGCCTTCCACCCATAGACTGATGGACAGGAAGAGTGGACCATTCAGACACTTGAGGATATGTTAAAGGAGTGGGCTATCAAATTTAAAGCTAATTGGGATAAACACTTGCCTCTTATTGAATTTGATTACAACAATAGTCATTATTTTAGCATTCAGATGGCCCCTTTTGAGTCACTTTATGAGTAGACATGTAGGTCTCTTATTGGTTGGTTTGAGGTAGTGAAGTTGCCTTGATAGGGCCAGACATAGTTCATCAAGCCATGGATAAGGTCATGTTAATTATAAAATAGTTGAATACTACTTAAAGTAGGCATAAATCATATTCTGATGTGAGGCGTGGAGATTTAGAGTTTCATGTTGATGATATGGTCTTTCTAAAGGTTTCTCCTATGAAGGGGGTGATGTGATTCAACAAGAAATGGAAGCTTAGTACTTGTTATATAGGCCCCTACAGAATTTTGAGTAAGTTTAGGACGGTAGCCTATGAGTTGGAATTGCCTACAAAATTAGCAGTAGTGCACATTCTGTTTCACGTATCTATGCTCAAGAATTATATTGGGGATCCATCATTGGTACTCCCTTTAGAGAAGGTTGAGATTAAGGACAACCTTTCATATGAAGAGGTTCTTGTTTAAATTTTGGATCGTTAGATTCACAAATTGAGAATGAAAGATATTGCTTTAGTCAAGGTGTTATGCTGAAATAAAGAAGTTAAGAAAGCTACATGGGAGGCCGATGAGGCTATGAAGACTAGGCCGCACCTTTTCACTATTTATGATGAAAACATCTCAGGTAATGACCTTCTTTCTATAAAAATTCATAGCAACCCTTACATCTAAGGTTCTTGGCTTGTAGTTCTATGCTTATGTTTATGCTTTGTATGTTTCACTCTAGCCCCCTCTTGGTATGAATAATTATAGTTTATATTAGTAATCAATATCTTTGATAGTAAAAAAGAGAGTATTTTCATTCATCTTTTCACACTATGCTTTAGTTTTCATTCGAGGACGAATGATCCCAAGGGGGAGATATTGTAACACCCCAAATTTTTAAACTAAGATCCAAACTGTTCTTCAAATGTGTATAAACCCAAACCCAATGATTTCAAGTTTTACATAGGTGTTAAGATCAATTTCTTAGTGTGAAAAGAGCTTTGGGTATGAATTATGGTCATAAGGAACTTCTATCTCAAAGTTAAGTTGAAAGCTTCTTTACAGTTTGAGTTTTCTTATATGATTTTACTAGGGCCAACTGAAAATGCACATAAGTCCTTGAATATGAAGTATTTTTCAGCTCAAGACCCACCAAATTAAAGGTGTTCGGGTCTTCTTTCCAACTCCACTAACCTTTTACCAATCAAATACAAGAATAAAATGTTATGACCATTTTACCAGAGGGTGTTCGCCTATCAATGGACGATGGGAACAACGATGGTTTATGATGGCCCTTCGGGCTTGGTTCTTGTTTATTCAGATTATTCATTAAAATGTTTTAGAACTTACCGTATGATCTCATTACATCTTCCGCTCAAATTTCATATAATATACTAATTTATGCTATGCCAAGTGTTATCTTGGGACAATTTGTGGTTTTAAGTACCATGTATTGGCTAAGGTGTAGACTCTGGTCGTGACACAAAGCTTATTCAACTTCACATCTTCAAATTCTGTAGCCCTTCTTTTATTAAGGAATGTCAACTTTACTTCAATACTAGTTAACACTCCTCCTCTTTCTGACACCTCGAACTGTATAAATTACTTAGCTAGAGTATGAAACTCCCTACCTAATGGATGATTTGTAACATTTAACCAAGCCAAACTTCCTATGCTTACACATTTCTTGCTCAATACATATGCCACCACATTGTCCTTTCTTCAATGGTACTGGATGGTGACATCATAATATTTCTACAACACCATCCATCACTGTTGTCTCAGATTTAAGTCTTTCTGAGTGAACACATGCTTCAAGCCGCGATGATCCATGAATACCTCACAGTTCACCCCATATAAATAGTATCTTAATATTTTAAGTGCAAAGACCACAACTGCCAGGTCTATGTCATGAATCTTATAGTTCCTTTCATGAACTTTCAATTGCCTAGAAGCATAAGAAATAGTTCTTATCTTGCATCAACACAACACCCAGACCAAAATGTGAAGCATCACAAAATACTACAAAAGCTTTACCTTCAATGGGAAAGGAAAAAATATGAGTCATGGTCAGAAGAGACTTGAGATTTTGGAAGCTATCTTCACACTTATCAGACCAAACAAAAGGTATCTCTTTCTGAGTCAATCCTATCAAGTGGGTAGCCATCAAGTGGGTTGCAATCAAAACAAAGTTCTAAAAAAATTTGTATTAGTAGCTAGCTAAATCCACAAACCACGAAAATCATTCATAGTAGTGGTCCTAGCCTAACTATTAACCGCCTTGATCTTTTAAAGATCTACCATCACCCCTTTCTAAAAAACAACATGCCCCAAGAAGGATATAAAGACATCCAAAATTCACACTTGGAGAATTTCGTATAAAGCTTCCTCTGCTTTAACGCATCTAAAAAAATAGGCAAATACCCTGCATGTTCTTCATTATTCTCAGAGTACACCAAAATATTATCAATAAACACTATAACAAAATAATCAAGGAAGAACTTAAAAACACCATTAATCAGAGGTTGCCGGTTAGTTAACCCACATGACATCACCAAGAACTCATAATGCCTATAATAAGTCCAAAAGGTTGTCTTAGGAATATATTAAGGCTGGATCTTTAACTAATGGTACCCCGACCTTAGAATTATCTTAATGAATACTAAATCACCCTGCAATTGATAAAATAAGTCATTTATCCTAGGCAATGGGTACTTATTTTAGATTTTAAACTTATTCAATTGTCGGTAACCTATGCACACACAAACACTACCATCTTTCTTTTTGACATATAAAACTAGAGCACCCATAATAAAGCACTAGGATGAATAAAACCTTTGCCAAGCAACTTTTACAATTGAACCCTAAGCTATGTTAACTTGGACAGAGCCATCCTACATAGGAGAATAGAAATGGGAAGAGTGTCAGGCTCTAAGTCGATACAGAAATCAGTATCCCAATCTAGAGGCATACTAGGTAAATTAGTAGGGAACACTTCCTGAAACTCACACACCATAGGAACTGACTCATGAAGATAGGGCATCTATCCTCGGGGCTACTATAGTAGCATGTTGTATCCACAACTAGTGGTAAATAGGAAAGATAGGCTTGGCCCCAGTACCTACCAGCCCACTCAAGAAACCCAAGACTTGTTTTATCAGCTCGTAGGACATTTGAATAGGGGCTTCACCTTTCTGTACTATTGCTGTATCCTCGTGTACTAATACCTTATCATTCACAACCTCTTCATGATTAGGCTCGGGTTGGGGAGGTAACTCTAACCACTCTCTAGCCTTATTAGCTACAGTCTGGGCCCTACCACAAACTGGTACTGCCCTACCTACTCCCATTCCCCTCACTCGTACTCGTCTCCTAACTGTGGCCTTAGTAACTGGAGCAGCTTGCTCAGGAACCTCTGCTCTGGCTTTGTTGGACCGTGACCTCACCATCTGTGAAGAATAGAAAGAAGAATATTTGATACCAATTTGGATCACCAAATACAAATTTTAATCAAGTCATAGCATGAAATAAAGAATAAAGTGAACTTTTTCCTCAGTATTGTAGCCTCTCAAAGCAAGTACAGACAATTATGTACCGTTCTGCAATACTCGACGAGTCTCTTTCTTGTATGATAAGATCAACAAACCTAGGCATCTGATACCAAATTTATCACAATC
This sequence comes from Capsicum rhomboideum, assembly GCA_031232105.1. Classification (NCBI taxonomy): domain Eukaryota; kingdom Viridiplantae; phylum Streptophyta; class Magnoliopsida; order Solanales; family Solanaceae; genus Capsicum; species Capsicum rhomboideum. The sequence continues at coordinate 84,867,384 of CP124719.1, read as the reverse complement.
TAACCCTCATGAGTTGCATCTATACTAACCATCCAGTGGGAGAACTATCTAACCCTAAATAAAACCATTCACTTATCTGACTTTTAAAAACAAAATCACAATTCTTTAATAAAAGTTAATAATTAACCATTCCACACTAGTGCAGAAAATAATATCATCTAAACCGAAACACCGAGTCCATTTTCGACCCTACTTGACTGGTGATCTAGGGCGTATTTGAACCATGTTTACCATAGTTTTGAGAGCAATAAGTGCATATTTTGTATTATTTTTTATGGACTATTGATATTGTGCTAATGTCAGCAAAGAAAAGTAGAAGAAAGGAAGAAAATCAGAGTTTAAGTGTCAGGCGCACCCAGGGGCGTGCCGGGCCGCTTTTGATAGAATTTTTTTTGGCATGGGCAGCATAGGGGCGCGCCAAGCTGCTTTTTGCCAAATTTCTTGTAACACCCCAAAGATTTCCGAACCAAATTGATTCCCGTGATATATATGGATTTGATTAAACATGCATGATATTTTTGAGGAATTACACATAAAAGTGTTGGGCCAAATTAATATATGCAAAAGGGCTTAATTTAAGCCCAAATGCATGGCCCAAATGGAGAAAAGAGATCCATTCTTCCATTTGACCCATTTGACCTATTCAACATGATAATTAATGTTGATAAAGGATAATAAGAGACTTGAGGGCCTATATATAAGCATGAAAATCAGATTTTTTATTCCATTGGACACTCATGCTTTGTCTAGAATTTTCCACAACATTTCTCTCTTCAACCAAACCCTAAGCCTTCATTCCTTTGGTCAAGATCACCTTGGATAAAGACTTGGTAAGTGTATATTATCATGGTTTAATATATTTTATGCATTGAATATGGTTTATATCATGTTGGTTATGTTGGTGAAGAGTGAGAAGGTCACTATGTGTAAACCAATTTGTGTTTGCTAAATCGGAGGATGATTTTTGTCTTGAAAACTTGAACATGGACTTGTGATATTGAAGGAAATAAACTTGATGGATTAAATATTGACATGTGATATGTGATTATAGTCTTGACTTGTTTTGTCATGATGTATAATGTTTGGAATTTCTATTGTGAAATTGGTTATGGTTTTGGTGGCGTATTGGCCGTAAAGTGTTGTTTTGGGTATTGTATGTGAGTTGTGAGACCATGAATGATTTTTGGCATATGAGATGATCATAAATATGTTAAAATAAGTTTGTGTATGATCTTGGACCATTCATTGCATTAAAATACCCCAAAAAGACCATTCCGGACCAAAACGGGCATCCGCCCCCTCAGACGGAGGCATCTGCGGGTGCAGATGCCAACGCAGATGGCTCTGGCTGCGGCCAAAGGCCATCTGTGGGAGTAGGTGGCTGACCTAAGGGCGCAGTTGGCAGCGCAGGTCAGCCCAGATTTGTGCTTTGCATGTTTTCGTATCCCTTTGATCCCCGAAAGCCCCGATACCCTTTTGGATGAAATTATGAACTTGTGATGTCATTTTAATGAATTTAAAGTGTCGTATGAAGGTATGTTGGACTGTATTAAGTATGGATTAATGTTCACATGTTGGTAAGGAAGAGTAATGATGACGGAATAACAATGAAGGGACGTAAGGGGTAAGTGTAGTGTGAAATGTTATTGGGTTGGGATGTATTGGTCAATGTGTGGTATGTTATTATATTGTTGGCATGTTAATGCAGTGAGTTGTGTTGTGAAGGACTAAACGATGCTATAAAGCAGCCACGTAACTCATTGTGACACTTATGCGTTTGTAAGGTGAATAGTTGTTAACAAGAATTCTATTATGAACTTGTGATGTAGAGTAAGACGTATGGAAGGAGCTAGCTCATCGTAATCACATATAGGATTATACTTTCACATTGAGGACATAAGGTATGTAAGGTTACTCTTCTATATCCTTCTGCAGCATGAATGTTCACATTGTTAGAATACTCATTCGATTCCGAAATGCCCTAAGGTATTCCGTATCCGAAAGTTGGCTAGAGTTACTCATATGTTCCTTATTCATTGGTCAATGGTGAATCATATGACTCAGTTTCATTGGTTGACTTATGTTCATTGATTGACTCATGCCCATTGGTTGACTCATGTTCATAGGCTAACATGTCAAAAGTTCCAAATATTGTAAGGTATTGCATCTCAGGTTGGTGAACAGTTGATATACATATGTATAGTATTTAGTGATCATTATCCTAAGGTTCCAAAAGTGTTCTATTTCGAAGGGGAATAAGTGTCCTACTCCTAGATGAATTATGATTCACTTATTTCTTATTCATTGACTAAGGTTACTAAGCTGTCATAATGTTGTAAAGTCTAAGAGAACTATCTCAACAAGAGTAATGAGGTAAAGAGGGCTTGTTTAGTTTGAACAACATTATTCCAATCATGTCATGATCTAAAGTTCCAATAGAGTTATACACATATCTCCTCTTCATTAGTAATGTTCCAAAAGTCCAATGAGGTCATTGTTCCAATGGTTCCAACAGTGTTATATTTCCATGAAGGTTATGTTTCCAATAATGCTTATTCACATGTTTCTCACTCATTGATTATTGGTCCAAAGCTTCAAAGAAAGTTGTGACTACCATTGTGTCAATCTCTCACAAGTAAAAACACCAATCTCTTAAAAGTAATAAGAGGCGATGTGCAAGTTAGTATAATTATTCCTTATAAGTGAAGATGTGTATATGAGTGTGAGCTTTAGTGTCATGATGTATAATGTATCACTCTCATAGCTATGTCAAGGAAATAAGATTGTGAAGAAGTAATGCACCAATGGTTACTTTACGTTATGTTTCATTGAGAATGGATTACAATCAAAAGGGTATAAGTTCAAGATGGAATAATCCCAATAGTATGCTATGTTAGTTATTATAGCCCACCAAAGGTGGATGTACGGTATTATATTCATATATTATAGCCCACCAAAGGTGGATGTCCGGTATTATATTTATACATGATAGCCCACTAAAGGTGGATGTCCGATATTATATTTATATATGATAGCCCACAAAAGGTGGATGTCCGGTATTATATTTATACATGATAGCCCACAAAAGGTGGATGTCCGGTATTATATTTATATATGATAGCCCACTACAGGTGGATGCCCGGTATTATATTTATATATGATAGCCCACTAAAGGTGGATGTCCGATATTATATTTATATATGATAGCCCACTAAAAGTGGATTCCGGTATTATATTCATACATGATAGCCCACTAAAGGTGGATGTACGGTTTTATATTTATATATGATAACCCACTAAAGGTGGAGGCCCGGTATTAACTAATTGATTGAACAGGTAAAAAAAAAATAGTTGTAAAGATATGAGAACATATCCCTTGCGTGTATAGATATAAATAAACATGAAGATGCTTATAAGAAAGTGATAATGATGCGACTGATTGATCAAGTACTGAGACTAATAGGAGTAATGAACATGGTTCCATATATTTAGGACGGAGGTATACCCATTTTGATTATTCTCTTATGCTTAATTTCTTGGAAGTACTTATGTATTATTAGAGTTTCGCATGGCCTTACATACTCAGTACTTTCTTCGTACTAACCCCTTTTGGGGGATTTACCTTACATGCTGCAGGTACAGGTGTCAGTAGATCTCCGTAGTAGGCGACACGATATCTGCAGATTGTTGGTGAGCTCCAGTTGCTTCGAGGCTTCCCAAGTCACATGTGTTCATTAGGTTTTGGCATTTTATAAATATTGTATAGACATGGTTATGTATCTATTAGAGGCTTTGTAGACATATGTGGGGAGATGAAAGTAAAAGATGTACATTCACTTTAACGTAATGGCCCTAACGACCGAGTTTCATATATTGCACATATTGCCATGACTTCCGCCATTAATATTTAATTACATGAAATAAAATGATATGCATACGCGAACATACATATGAGAGTACATGAGCAGAGATTGATTCTCTCAGGACACATCGGCTTTGGGTGCCAATCACGCATCATTGGAATTCGGGGCGTGACAAAAGTGGTATCAGAGCAGTTCGTTCGAAGGGTTATCTACAAAGCCGTGTCTGAGTAGAGTCTTGCTTATGGACGTGTTGCGCGCCATATTTATAAGTAGGAGGCTACGGGACATTTAGAAGTTGTTTCATTTCTTCATTCTAGATCGTGCAATAGAGCCATTGTCATAGGTGGGATTACATCTGACCATTGCAATTGGTTTCCTTTGATATAATAACAATGTCGATTACAAGACAAAGTATGGGCAAAGATAAACAGGTAGAGATGCAAGCGGGAGAAATAACTAGTAAATCCCCACCTAACCCAGCTAGTTAATATGGGGTTGAAACTGAGTCTACATCACGGGCACCTTCTTCTCCCCCTTTTCCAGGGAGACCACAAAGGAGGGAAGTAGCCCCAGAATCGCCTGTTAATGTTACTAGGCAGGAGTTAAAGGATTTGAAAAATGCGGTGCAAATGTTGACTCAGATAGTTGTTGCCCAGAGTCAAGGACGAGTTGGTCTAGTGACAAGTGATGATGGTGCGGCTAGGATAGATAGTCGGCGGACACAGGATTTTCTGAAATTGGATCCTCTCACATTTACCGGATCCGATCTTAATTAAGATCCGCAAGACTTTATCGATCAAATTCAAAGAGTTCTAGATGTTATGCATGTGACGGGTGTAGAAACACTGGAGCTTGCAGCATATAGACTGAAAGGAAAGGCTATATTATGGTACGAAGATTGGAAACGATCCAGAGGTACCGGTACAAATCCAGCTAGTTAGGAGGAATTCAGGGTAGCATTCCTTGATCATTATCTTCCATATAAGGTCCGCGAGGCTCGTGCGGATCAGTTTTTAAATCTTCGTCAAGGAAATATGAGCGTTCGGGAGTACAGTCTTCGGTTTAATTCATTGGCTAGATACGCTCCTCATATAGTAGCAACTATGGCCGATAGAGTTCATTGGTATGTAGACAGATTGGAGCCCTACTTGGTAAGAGACTGTACTATTGCTGCATTAAATAAAGACATGGATATAGCCAGAATACAAGCCTTCGCGCAAAAGATGGAGGATCAAAGGCAAAGGGGAAGGATACAAGAATCTGAGGCAGGGCCATCAAAGCGGGCTAGACCCATGGGACAGTTCATGGCATCCCAAGGAGGATTTAGGCCTTGGGTTTTCCCAAGACCACCTAGACCATTATTTTCTTACCCTACAGCGGGTACTCCACCTCCATTTCGAGGGTCTAGAGGCACTCCGATTGGGCAGAGTAGTAGGATACGGGGTTCGCAGACAGTAGGATCTTTTCGTTAGCAGTGCCAGTGCTGCGGAAAGTTTCATTCAGGTGAATGCCAGTTTGAGACGGATGTTTGCTTCTGGTGTAAAAATACAGGACACGTGAAGAGAGAATGCCCACAGAGGGCCACGGGTAGCATGACACGACCTACGGGGTCAGAAGAATTCGGAGGCCCTCCTTGATATGGTGACAGGTATGTTATCTATATGTTTACCTAATGAATATGCATCAATTGATCCGGGTTCTACCCTATAAGATGTTACTCTATTGACTGCGGAAAAATTTGAAGGAACATTAGAGTTAATAGTTAAGTCAGTTGGGATGTCCACACCAGTTAGTGAATTGGTTATAGCTAAAAGAGTATGTCGCGATTGTATAGTAACTGTAGTGATCACGTTACATTGACGAATATTATTGAGATGGAAATGATAGATTTTAATGTTACCATGGGTATGTCTTGGTTGGCTTTTTGTTAGGCCGCAATAAATTGCCGAGCAAAGAAATTTTATTTTCATTTTTCCATAAAGAATTTTGAATGGAAGGGTACATATGTCACTTGGCCAGAGTGAAGGACACTAATGTTAAAGATACTAATTTGAAAGATACTAGTCTACCCCAGTAGGATGTCCCAGTATAAATTGTATCGACAAGGGATGACACGTTGAGTATGTACATTAATTATAGGCATCGGATTGACGCGTCAGGAAGATTTTATGTATTGGATATATATCTATGAGCTAAAGAAATGCATTATGGTAATGCGCACCACTCACGACGTGCGATTTAGTATTGAGTAATCAATAGGTGTCATTATTGGAAGTGATTTATTGACAGGATTACATGAAGAGAATATTGTGAAATTACACTTCGGTGATCGAAGGGATGGCTAGTAAAGGTAAGAAATAGATGTGATACCATATGGGCGATAATTGATAGGCTTACCAAGTTAGCACAATTGTAGAACTGTTTCTGGGGAACCTAAGGGGATGTAAACATGGTTTTTGTTTTCAGACAGAGGGACAAGCAAACCGTATTGTTTAAGGATGAGGCAATGTTACTAACATTCGAGGACGAATGTTCCTAAGGGGGGAAGAATGTAACACCTCGAAGATTTCTGAACCAAATTGATTCCCGTGATATACGTGGAATTAATTAAACATGCATGAGATTTTGGAGGAATTACACATAAAAGTGTTGGGCCAAATTAATATATGCAAAAGGGCTTAATTTAAGCCCAAATACATAACCCAAATGGAGAAAAAAGATCCATTCTTCCATTTGACCCATTCAACATGATAATTAATGTTGATAAAGGATAAGAAGAGACTTGAGGGCCTATATATAAGCATGAAAATAATATTTTTTATTCCATTGGACACCCATGCTTTGTCTAGAATTTTCCACAACATTTCTCTCTTCAACCAAACCCTAAGCCTTCATTCCTTTGGTCAAGATCACCTTGGAGCATGACTTGGTAAGTGTATATTATCATGGTTTGATATATTTTATGCATGGAAGATGGTTTATATCATGTTGGTTATGTTGGTGAAGAGTGAGAAGGTCACTATGTGTAAAACAATTTGTGTTTGCTAAATCAGAGGATGATTTTTGTCTTGAAAACTTGAACATGGACTTGTGATCTTGAAGGAAATAAAATTGATGGATTCAATATTGACATGTTATATGTGATTATAGTCTTGACTTGTTTTGTCATGATGTATAATGTTTGGAATTTCTATTGTGAAATTGGTTATGGTTTTGGTGGCGTATTGGTCGTAAAGTGTTGTTTTGGGTATTGTATGTGTGTTGTGAGACCATGACTGATTTTTGGAAAATGAGATGATCATCAATATGTTAAAATAAGTTTGGTTATGATCTTGGACCATTCATTGCATTAAAAGACCCCAAAAAGACCATTTCGGACAAAAACGGGCATCCGCCCCCGCAGACGAAGGCATCTGCGGGCGCAGATGCCAACCCAGATGGCTCTGGCTGCTGCAAAAGGCCATATACGGGTGCAGGTGGCTGAACTGCAGGCGGAGGTGGCAGCGTAGGTCAGCCCAGATTTGTGTTTTGCATGTTTTCGTATCCCTTTGATCCCCGAAAGCCCTGATACCCTTTTGGATGAAATTATGAACTTGTGATGTAATTTAATGACTTTAAAGTGTCGTATGAAGGCATGTTGTACTGTATTAAGTATGTATTAATGTTCACATGTTGTTATGGAAGAGTAATGACGACGGAATAACAATGAAGGGACGTAAGGGGTAAGTGTAGTGTGAAATGTTATTGGGTTGGGATGTATTGGTCAATGTGTGGTATGTTATTATATTGTTGGCATGTTAATGCAGTGAGTTGTGTTGTGAAGGACGAAACGATGCTATAAAGAAGCCACGTAACTCATTGTGACACTTATGCATTTGTAAGGTGAATAGCTGTTAACAAGAATTCTATTATGAACTTGTGATGTAGAGTAAGACGTAAGGAAGGAGCTAGCTCATCGTAATCACATATAGGATCGTACTTTCACATTGAGGACATAAGGTATGTAAGGTTGCTCTTCAATATCCTTCTGCAGCATGAATGTTCACATTGTTAGAATACTCATTCGATTCCAAAATGCCTTAAGGTATTCCGTATCCGAAAGTTGGCTAGAGTTACTCATACGTTCCTTATTCATTGATCAATGGTGAATCATATGACTCATGTTCATTGGTTTACTTATGTTCATTGATTGACTCATGCCCATTGGTTGACTCATTTTCATTGGCTAACATGTCAAATGTTTCAAATGTTGTAAGGTATTGCATCTCAGGTTGGTGAACAGTTGATATCGATATGTGTAGTATTTAGTGATCATTATCCTAAGGTTCCAAAAGTGTTCTATTTCGAAGGGGAATAAGTGTCCTACTCCTAGATGAATTATGATTCACTTATTTCTTATTCATTGACTAAGGTTACTAAGCTGTCATAATGTTGTAAAGTCTAAGAGAACTATCTCAACAAGAGTAATGAGGTAAAGAGGACTTGTTTAGTTTGAACTACATTATTCCAATCATGTCATGATCTAAAGTTCCAATAGAGTTATACACATATCTCCTCTTCATTAGTAATGTTCCAAAAGTCCAATGAGGTCATTGTTCCAATGGTTCCAACAGTTTTATATTTCTATGAAGGTTATGTTTCCAATAATGCTTATTCACATGTTTCTCACTCATTGATTATTGGTCCAAAGCTTCAAAGAAAGTTGTGACTACCATTGTGTCAATCTCTCACAAGTAAAAGTACCAATCTCATAAAAGTAATAAGACGCGATGTGCAAGTTAGTATAATTATTCCTTATAAGTAAAGATGTGTATTTGAGTGTGAGCTTTAGTGTCATGATCTCTAATGTATCACTCTCATAGCTATGTCAAGGAAATAAGATTGTGAAGAAGTAATGCTCCAATGGTTACTTTACGTTATGTTTCATTGAGAATGGATTACAATCAAAAGGGTATAGGTTCAAGATGGAATAATCCCAATAGTATGCTATGTTAGTTATTATAGCCCACCAAAGTTGGATGTCCGGTATTATATTCATATATTATAGCCCACCAAAGGTGGATGTCCGGTATTATATTTATATATGATAGCCCACTAAAGGTGGATGTCCGGTATTATATTTATATATGATAGCCCATTAAAGGTGGATGTCCGGTATTACATTTATATATGATAGCCCACTAAAGGTGGATGTCCGGTATTATATTTATATATGATAGCCAGCTAAAAGTGGATGTCCGGTATTATATTTATATATGATAGCCCACTAAAAGTGGATGTCCGATATTATATTTATATATTATAGCCCACTAAAGGTGGATGTCCGGTATTATATTTATATATGATAGCCCACTAAAAGTGGATGTCCGGTATTATATTCATACATGATAGCGCACTAAAGGTGGTTGTCCGGTCTTATATTTATATATGATAGCCCACTAAAGGTGGAGGCCCGGTACTAACTAATTGAGTGAACAGGTAAAAAAATAGTTGTAAAGATATGAGAACATATCCCTTGCATGTATAGATATAAATAAACATGAAGATGGTTATAAGAAAGTGATAATGATGCGACTGATTGATCAAGTATTGAGACTAATAGGAGTAATGAACATGGTTCCATATATTCAGGACGAAGGTATACCCATATTGATTATTCTCTAATGCTTAATTTCTTGGAAGTACTTATGTATTATTAGAGTTTCACATGGCCTTACATACTCAGTACTTTCTTCGTACTAACCCCTTTTGGGGGATTTACCTTACATGCTGCAGGCACAGGTATCAGTAGATCTCCGCAGTAGGCGATACGATATCTGCAGATTGTTGGTGAGCTCCAGTTGCTTCGAGGCTTCCCAAGTCACATGTGTTCATTAGGTTTTGGCATTTTATAAATATTGTATAGACATGGTTATGTATCTATTAGAGGCTTTGTAGACATATGTGGGGAGATGAAAGTAAAAGATGTACATTCATTTTGACGTAATGGCCCTAACGACCGAGTTTCATATATTCCACATATTGCCATAACTTTTGCCATTGATATTTAATTACATGAAATAAAATGATATGCATACGCGAACATACATATGAGAGTACATGAGTAGAGATTGGTTCTCTCGGGCCACATCGTCTTCAGGTGTCAATCACGCCTCGTTGGAATTTGGGGCGTGACATTTCTTCTCCGACCACTAGTCTCTAAATGGGGCTCTTGGGTTATTGTATCATTATTCCATCTTGGTGGGACTACTCTTGGGAAATTTTTGGCATCCAAATAAGGGTTAATTCTACTTCCTTTTTATTTTTATTTCTTTTTTTATAATTTTTATCAATTTATGATAAATTAAGCCATGAGTGGCTAAAATTGCTTATTCTTGCGGTCGAGGCTACGAACATGAATATCATGAGTTGAATATTGTCTTAACTTTTATGGAATTCTTTAAACATGAGATAGTTGGTGGAACATGCATCAAATTTGTTGGGCTAAATTAATCTTGTGCTATTGGGCTCAATTAAGGCCCAAAATCATACAAAAGACATGGCGCAAAATGGGTAAATGATCCATTATTGTGTTGACCAAGTAAACACAACATTGATGAATAATTAAGTGTCTAAGGATGACTAGGAGGTCCTATATAAAGGCACAAAAATCAGATTTTTATTCCACAAAGCACACATGCCATTTCTAGATTTTTCCACACTTTTCTCTCTACTATCAAACCCTAAGGTTGGGACTAGATCATCTCTTTGAAAGTATTGGTAAGTGTTTATCCTTGTGATTTAATATATTATATGCATGAGGGATTGTGCAGATCATGATGGTTATGTCTAAAGGTGTTGAGTGGTGCACTTTTGCTTTTTGCTAAAAGATGTGTCATCTATGTGACTTGAACTTGAAAGGAGACTTGAGGTTTTGATGGAAGTGAATGGTGTGGTTATGTCCTTAACTTGCTTTTTCTATGTGTATAACTTGTGGGATTGTTGTTATGAAATGTATTGAGGTGACTTGATGGAGTAATTGTGACGTAGTGTTAATGAGGAAGTGTAATTGACAAACTTGGAGTGAAATGCTATTGGTTTATGATGTCTTGGTCAATGTCTGGAATGTTATGGTAGTTTTGGTATGACATAAAAATTCCGTGAGTGGTATTATAAAGGGTGAAATGACGTTTTATGGCAATCATGTAACTTATTGTCGTCTTATGCACTTGTAAGGTAGTTAGTTGTTAACGTGAGCTCTGTTATGTACTTGTGTTGTAGAGTAAAACTTAAGGAAGGAGATGGATTATTGTATTTACATATAGGACTGTCTATTCATATTGGGAGGATAAGGTATGTAAGGTTACTCTTTCCGTATCCTTCTGCAACACATATTGTTCACATTACAATTGTACTTGTTCCATTCTGAAATGTCCAAAGGTCTCTCATTTCAGGTTGTCGTATGGTATTACTCACAGAACCAATTGTGATTCACATGTCTCATGTTCATTGACTAATGTTTCAAAGTTCCAATAATGTACAATTACCAATGTATCACTCTTATAATGAAAGAATGAAGTAATGTATAATTGTTTAAGTATTCGTGGGTAGCATCCCAGGGGTGGAAGAAACACCTAGCATGGGTCAATCCCAATATCATGGGTGGTATCCCAGGGGTTAAAACACCTAGCATGGGTCAATCCCAATATCATGGGTGGTATCCCAGGGGCAACAGAAAAGCCTAGCATGGGTCGATTCCAATATCACAGTAGCATCCCAGGGGCGACAGAAAAGCCTAGCATGGGTCATATCACAGTAGCATCCCAGGGGCGACAAAAAAGTATAGCATGGGTCATATCACAGTAGCATCCCAGGGGCGACAAAAAAGCCTAGCATGGGTTAATCCTGATTTGTATATGTATGAGGACCGCATCCCAGGGGTTAAAATACCTAGCATGGGTCATCCTTTTTTACCACTGATCAGTTGGTCATTTGTTTACCATATGCTTTACAAGTTCTTAATGCAAAGAACAATAACGCAAAGTAATGAGTGATAATGATGAATGAACGTAAAGGCAAAGAAAGTAATGAATGTAATGTACATGGTTCGACACATACCGAACGGTGGTTTATCCATATTGACTATTCTCTTACATTTGATTCTATTGAAGTACTTATATATCATACAGTTTCATATAGCCTTACATACTCAGTACATTCTTCGTACTGACGTCCCTTGTGGGACTTACCTTACTTGCTGCAGGCACAAGTGTTAGTAGACCTCCACAGTAGGTTACGGGTCATTTGCGCATCATTGGTGAGCTCCAGTTGGTTCGGGGCTTTTCGAGTCGCTATGTACATGTAACACCTCGTACGTTTCTGAGTTTAGCTGACAGCCATAACATTTATGGAAGTATGAAAACATGAGAGATTTGATTAATTATGCATTAAATTTTGGGCTTTATATATTAAATATTGGACATTTCCAAGTCTTGTGCAAATTGGGCCTTAAATGAAGCCCAAATTCATGAGAAAGACATGGCCCAACATGGGAATTGACCCATTCTTCCAATATTTGTCCATGTTGACTAATCAACCATGTATTAAATGCCAAAATGGGATAAGGGAGACTTAAAATGGGCCTATATATATGAGAGAAATCAGATTTTTATTTGTTTGGATACCCATGCCTTTTCTAGAATTCTCTACAACATTTCTTATCTCACACAAACCCTAGTCCCTCATCCTTTAGGCCAAGATCAACTCCTTTCAAGCCTTGGTAAGTACTTATTATCATGGTTTAATATATTATGTGCATGAGAGGGTGCATATATGATGTTGGTTATGTTGGTGATGTATTGAGAATTCACTATGTGTGTAATATTGCACTTTTGCTAAATCGGAGGATGATTTTGTCTTGTAAACTTGAACATGGACTTGTGGTCTTGAAGGAAGTGAAACTTATGGATTCAATATTGACATGTGATATATGATTATGGTCTTGACTTGTTTTGTCATGGTGTATAACGTTTGGAATTTCTATTGTGAAATTGGTTATGGTTTTGGTGGCGGATTGGCCGTAAAGTGTCGTTTTGGTGTTGTTATGTGTGTTGTGAGACCATGGCTGATTTTTGGCATATAATATGATCAAAAATATGTTTAAATGAGTTTGTTTATGATCATGGACCATTCATGGCATTAAAATACCCAAAAAGAAGCCATTTCGGACCAAACAGGCATCCGCCCCCTCAGACGAAGCCACCTGCGGGTGCAGATGCCAACGTAGATGCCTTTGGCTGCTGCCATAGGGCATCTGCGCGCATACCTTGCCACCTGCGGGTGCAGGTGGCAGCGCAGGTCACCTCCAGATTTTGGTTTTGTGTGTTTTCGTCCCTAGTTGATCCCCGAAGGTCCCGATACCCTTTATGGATATAATTAGCAACTTGTGATGTCATTTTAATGAATTTAATGTGTCGTATGAAGGCATGTGGGACTGTATTAAATGTGTATGGTTGTTCATATGTTGTTATGAGGTAAATTGATAAGCGTAAATGTGACGGAATGGAAATGGGAAGGCATAAAGGGTAAGTGTGGTGCGAAATGCTATTGTTGTCTGAAATCTTGGTCAATGAGTGGAATGTTATGGTAGTGTTGGCATGTTGATGTGATAAATGACATTGTAAGAAGGAGAAATGACGTTCTAAAGTTACTATGTGATTCATGGTCATCTTGTGCAATTGAAAGGTAGTTGGTTGCTAATATAAGCTTCGTTATGAACTTGTATTGTAGAAGAAGATGTAAGGAAGAAGCTGGACTCTTGTGTTCATACATAGGCTTGTATATTCGTGCTTGGAGGTGAAGTTATGTAAGGTTACTCTTCTATATCCTTCTGCAACATATGGTGTTCACATTGTCATAGTACTCATTAGATTCCGAAATACTCTAAGGTATTCCGTATTCGATAGTTGGCTAGAGTTACTCATATGTTCCTTATTCATTGGTCAATGGTGAATCACATGACTCATGTTCATTGGTTGACTTATGTTCATTGATTGACTCATGTCCATTTGTTGACTCACGTTCATTGGCTAATGTGTCAAGAGTTCCAAATGTTGTAAGGTATTGCATCTCAGGTTGGTGAACAGTTGATATCCACATGTATCGTATTTATTGATCATTATCCTAAGATTCCAAAAGTGTTACATTCCAAAGGGGTCCTGTAGTATTTTAAATAAGGTAGACATATAGTGTCATGAACAAGTTTCCTACTCCTAGATGAATTACGATTCGCTTATCTCTTATTCATTGACCGAAGTTCCTAAGCTGTCGTAATGTTGTAAATTCTAAGAGAACTATCTCAATGAGAGTAATGAGGTCAGGAGGGCTTGTTTAGTTTAATAGCATTTTTCCAATCATGACATGTGTCCAAGTTCCCATAGAGTTATATACATGTCTCATATTCATTAGTAAGGTTCTAAAAGTTTGATGAGGTTATGTCCCAAGGTTTCAATAGTGGTTATACTCATGTGTCTTGTTCATTGATCATTGTCCAATGGTTCCAATGGTTCCAACGGTGTTATGTTTCCATGGAGGCTATGTTCCAATAATGTTTATTTGCATGATTCTCACTCATTGATTATTGATCCAAAGCTTCAAAACTTCAAATAAAGTTGTGCCTATCATTGTATCAATCTCTCATAAGCAAAAGTACCAATCTCTCACAAGTTAAAGTATCAATCTCAAAAGTAAAGAAATGAAGTAAGAGTAAAGTAATGTATGTTGTGCTTCAAGATTTAAGAATGTTTTCAGCATCAAGGTATCACTCATTGAATGAAAGAAAGAGTAATGAAATAAAGAAGCAATGTTTAATGGGTGGCATCCCAGGGGTTAAATACCTAGCATGGGTCAATCCCAATAACACGGGTGGCATCCCAGGGGCGACAGAAAAGCCTAGCATGGGTCGATCCCGATACATTGATACATCCCAGGGGAGATAAGCCTAGCATGGGTTATCTCATGACATCCCAGGGGCGATACGAAAGCCTAGCATGGGTTCACATAGCATGACATCCCAGGGGCGATAAGCCTAGCATGGGTTCATATGACATCCCAGGGGTCAAAGTACCTAGCATGGGTTCATCTCATCCCAGGGGCTACAAAACAGCCTAGCATGGGTAGAACAATAAAAATAAATGAAGATGAAAGCAAGAGAAGTAAAGAACGTAATATACATGGTTTCCTACATACAGAAAGAGAGCTTATTCACATTGGCTATTTCTCTTATATTGATTCCATTGTTGTTGTTATTATGTATGAATGATCATAAATGACACTAACAGGAGCATTGTACATAATTCCACATATGGAGTTTTCTTATAATTACTTCCATTGAAGTTCTTATGTATTGATGTAGTTTGATTATGGCCTTACATACTCAGTAAATTCTTCGTACTGACCCCTCTTGGGGACTTACATTACATGTTGCAGGTGCAGGCTTTAGTAGACCTCTTCAGTAGGCTGCGGATCGTATACAGGTCTGTGGTGAGCTCCAGTTGCTTCGGGGCTTCCCAAGTCACACGTGAACACTAGGTTTTGGTATTATGTAAATATTGTATAGACATGGTCATGTATCTGTAGAGGCTTTGTAGACAGTTATGGGAAGACAAATGTAGGAGGTGTATGTCCATGATGAGTTAATGGCCTTGTCGGTCAAGTTTCACATATGTAAATATTTAGTATATGATTCATGAATTTCATTATGAGCATGAGAAGTTCTTACGTGGTAATGGTATTATTTATGGCATGCATATGAACGAACATAAGCAAAGATTGGTTCTCTCGGACCATATCGGCTTCGGGTGCCAATTACGCCTCAATTGGAATTCGGGGGGTGATAAAGTGGTATCAGAGCAGTCGTTCTAAGGGTGTCTACAAAGCCGTGTCTGAGTAGAGTCTTACTTATCAATGTGTTGTGCACCACATTTATAAGTAGGAGGCTACGAGACATTTAGGATGTTGTTTCTTTTCTTCATTCTAGATCGTGCAATAGAGCCAATGTTGTAAGTTGAATTATGTCTGACAATGGTAATTGTTTCTCTTTGATATAGTAACAATGCCGAACACTAGAAGAGGTAAAGGCAAAGGTAAGCAGGTAGATGTGCCTGCTGAAGAAGGAATGAGTAGATTACCACCTGACCAAGCTAGTCGAGGTAGAGCAGATGCTGAAATTACATCGCGGTCTTCTTCTACCCTCCCAGCTCCAGAAGAGCCAAGAGGTAGATATGAACCCGCAGAGCCGCCAATGAACACTACAGATCAGTATCTTAGACACATGTTGACTCAGTTAGTGGCTGCACAAGCACAAGGACGAACTAGTAAAACGATAAATGAAGATGACACGGTTAGAGCAGCTAGTCATCGTACATAGGATTTTCTAAAATTGGACCCTCCTATATTCACTGGGTTAGACCTGAAAGCGGATCCACAGGATTTTGTGGACCAAGTTCAAAGAGCACTAGAGGTGTACATGTAACAGGTATAGAAATAGTTGAGCTGGCAGCTTACAGACTGAAGGGTGAGGCCATATTGTGGTATGAGGACTGGAAAAGATCAAGAGGCATTGATGCACTCCTAGCTGGTTGGGAAGAATTTAAAACGGCATTTCTAAATCACTATCTTCCTTATGAGATCCGTGAGGCTCGTACAGATCAGTTTTTAAATTTGCGTCAAGGAAATATGAGTGTTCGATAATACAGTTTTCAGTTTAATTCCTTGGCTCGGTATGACCCAAATGTTGTGGCCATGATGGAAGCTAGAGTCAATAGATATGTGGATAGACTGGAGCCATACTTGGTACGAGACTGTACTATTGCCGCTTTGAACAAAGATATGGACATTGCAAGAATTCAAGCCTTCGCACAGAAAATGGAGGACCAAAGGCAAAGAAAAAGAATACAGGAATCTGAGGAAGGTCTATCAAAAAGGACGAGACCTATGGGACAATCTATGATGTTTCTAGGAGAATCTAGATCTCGGATGTTACCGCCTAGACTTACATTCTCTTATTCCACAGCAGGTGCTCACTCTCAATTCTGAGGGTCTAGAGGTGTTCCATCTAGACAAAGTAGTGGAGTCGAGGCTCACAGACAGTAGGATCTTCTCGTCCTCCGTGTCAGCATTGTGGAAGGTACCATTTAGGTGAATGTCGGTTGGGGACAAATGCTTGTTTTTGGTGTGGCACAGTGGGTCACCTAATGAGAGAATGCCCACAAAGTGGTGCAAGTGGTATAGCACGACCTACGGGATCAACTGTTGTATCATCAGCATCAGTTCCTTCCCCGATCAGAGGCGTTCAGCCTATTGGTCGTGGTAGAGATATGAGAGGAACAACTAGTTTCGATGGGGTCCAAAATCGCATCTATGCTCTAGTGGACCGGCAGAATGAAGAGGCACCTCCTAATGAAGGTACAAGTATATTATCATATTTTTCACATGATGTACATGTAGTGATTGATTCTACCTTTACCCTATCATATGTTACTTTATCGACTACCGTGAATTTAATAGTACATTGGGGTTATGAGTTATATTAATGGCAATATTTCCACTTGTTAGTGAGTTTAGTGTAGTAAAAGGAACATATCGTAAGGGTATAGTGGATGTTGTGATCATAGATGATAGATATGCATAAAAGCGTCACCAATGAAAGGGTTAATGGGGTTAAAAGAAAAGATTGACCCTATATAACGTGCTATGTACAATTTGCCGGAAGTGCATAAGAGTTTTCTTTCACATTGAGATCAAGATACCCCTATTTGCTCCAGATGCATTTGTTGCACATGAGACAACGATGTTAACATTCGAGGACGAATGTTTCTAAGGGGGGAAGAATGTAACACCCCGTACATTTTTGAGTTTAGCTGACAGCCATAACATTTATGGAAGTATGAAACATGAGAGATTTGATTAATTATGCATTAAATTGTGGGCTTTATGTATTAAATATTGGACATTTACAAGTCTTGTGCAAATTGGGCCTTAAATGAAGCCCAAATTCATGAGGAAGACATGGCCCAACATGGGAATTGACCCATTCTTCCAATATTTGTCCATGTTGACAAATCAACCATGTATTAAATGCCAAAATGGGATAAGGGAGACTTAAAAGGGGCTTATATATATGAGAGAAATCAGATTTTTATTTGTTTGGATACCCATGCCTTTTCTAATTTCATTATGAACATGAGAAGTTCTTACGTGGTAATGGTATTATTTATGGCATGCATATGAACGAACATAAGCAAAGATTGGTTCTCTCGGGCCATATCGGCTTCGGGTGCCAATCACGCCTCAATTGGAATTCGGGGTGTGACAGTACATTTGTTTTTGTATTGCATAACTGTTGTATAAAGAGGGGACGTGTCCCGACTGTAGGTTGGTTATGTCTATGTATCTGTAGAGGCTTTGTAGATGCTGTGGGTAAAATGAAGGAAATGTAAGGAATGTATGTTTTTGACTTGGTGGCCCTAACGACCAAGTTTCATACATATATATATATATATATATAAAACATGTTTCCGTGACTTCCGTCGTATCTACATGAGGTAGAATGTTGGCCTTTTAGTGACATGCATATGAGCTTACATGAATGTAGATTGGTTCTCTCGGGCCTTAACGACTTCGGGTGCCAGTCCGCTCCGTTGGAATTTGAGGCGTGACATAAACATCCCCAGAAATTGAAAGTCATCATACCATAATTGTATCTACATAAGTTTATGGGTACAATCCGCAAAAAAAATAATCACAAAATTAGGGTCGATGTCAAAAAAGAAGGGACAAGACAAAATGTGAATGATCTATGGCAGCCTGAAGATTAAATGCTCACCCTTAGATTAAGAACGTGTTGTCACCTACAAATGAGGACTCTTAGAAGCCATTGGAATATTCTCTACATTCAACAATAGAAGAGCAGAGAGTAGTATATCAATACCAACCACTATATAATGTAAGGTATCATAGGCCGACTCAACTTAACTGATATGAACACATAACCGAATAATTGTAAATAAGTAATACACATGTCAATTTATTTAATATCATCCACACAACTTAAGTAGCAAGGATTCCCGTTATGCATGTTCATATTAAATTCAGTACATAAAACCAATATTAACTTACAACCAATTCAATTTGTTATTTAAATCATGAAAACCTCATTATCTTATTAAAATTTGGGAAATAGTTCACACCAAGTACTAATAATGATATAAATTCCATAATCTAGTACACACAAGGACCCCAAAGTAACATCGAGTAAATTGTTCGTACAAGGAACCCAAAAGAAATGCCAAAATAAATGGTTCACGCAAGGAACCCAAAGGTAATATACATAATAAAAAACTCATTCCACTCAAGAAACCATCAAATTCTAAAAATCATAGTGTACACACATGCTATAAGACCTATGGTTGTCCATTATCCATTACCTATAGGGGACAAGCTCAGTCTATGTGCCAATCATACTAGACAACTAAGTTTCTTGTCGCCCTTATTCCAAACAAGTATTCTGCCACTCTTATTCCAACATCCACCCTTATACCATCATAAAACACCAATTCAATTATAAGCTATACATTTATCATCAATCAATTCACAAAAATAACCATGTACTAGTCATAATTACAATCTATATACTAAGTTAATTATCATCCAACATTGCACTTTATACTCAAACATTTATCAGTAAAAAACAAGCTTGACTTAAAAACAGGTAAACAAACATTCTGTTAATGAGCACATATGCAATCAAACTGAGTCTCAACTCTAATTCAACCATGACCTACCTCAAACCAAGCCTTGAATTACTCTCAATCACTTGAGCCTTTTCCTTTCTTGCATCCTCGACATGATCTCAGTGTAAAAAATATAATCAAGTAACCATTCAAACAATAATCTAACAATTCTAGGCATTATAAACCTAAATTCATGGTTTTTAATCAATGTTCATGGATAATTTCACCATTCTAGGGTTCTCTACCTTCATTCCACTTAAATTCCCCATAAATTTAACCCATTTATTCCACCTTGCATGAGATAATTCAACCTAGGTCAATTTCACTATCTCCACCATGAACATAATCTTGTTATTCTAAGCATTAGAGAAGCAAAATCACGTTAGATTGGTGGAATAACTTACCATGATGGTAGAATTTAGTTAAGAACTACAGAAATTTGCCCCTTTTAGCCCTAGGTCGACTCTTAGAATCTTTGAAATGAAAATTATGCTTAAACTTGGAGAAAACTTATATTTACTGCATCAAGCCCATTATAGCGGCCTACTTCCCACCGTAGCGGTGACGTTATAGCAGGATTATGCCCACTGTAGTGTTATGACTTAAACAAAATTTTTGTTTCAACGGCCCTAAATCCTACTATAGAAGCACTGAGGTAGTAACTAGATGAAGTTTCAAGTCTGGTCCAT
This sequence comes from Capsicum rhomboideum, assembly GCA_031232105.1. Lineage (NCBI taxonomy): Eukaryota > Viridiplantae > Streptophyta > Magnoliopsida > Solanales > Solanaceae > Capsicum > Capsicum rhomboideum. The sequence continues at coordinate 84,847,062 of CP124719.1, read as the reverse complement.
TTAACAACACATTGCCTAGATTTCAACATTATGACTCAAATCTCTTTACATCAAATACAATAATCGAGCTCTATTAACCCGAATCTTATTCCATAAGTTTTTATGGATTCCTAACCCCTTGGCTATCAAAATATAATCTTAAGACCATGCAACACTACCTGTTTCACCTATACCACACAACACCTAAAATTCATCCAAAACTAGTATAGCCTAAAATTTCTAAGATTTTCATCATAGTATAACTTAACCTAAATTTTCCCATAATAGGAAATATTGTAAAGTCGGATAGGGTCGTTACACAGTGCTTGATTAAAGGATTTTAGATCTCTAATCGTACATCTCCTTTAGACTTAGCTAGGAAAAGACTCTCATTTTTTGAAGTACATTTTCTTCCTATCCCCATTCTGTCCCCATAAAAAAATTGATAAAATAGACGTGATCTCTTTACGTAAAGTATCTAGAAATTGACAAGAAGATAAAGTATACAAGGGAATAGTTGAAGGAAAGACTTAAGAATCACCTCTTTTCTTAATCTTAGTCTTTACCCCATCTTTCATAAACTCCAACATTTTCCTCTTTGACCTCCCTACTAAAGACGGTAGCCCCAAATATAACCCTTATTTACCTCTTTGTAATTGTTCTAATTCCTTTATAATACCATATTTATAAAAATTAAAAGTATTTTTATTTAAGAAAATAACAGATTTACTAAAGTTCACCTTTTTCCCCGAACAATTTTCATAAATTCTTAAGATTTCAGCTACTCTAGCAGAATTCTGTGGTGTAACATTTCAAAAGATAAAAGAGTCATCAACGCAAAACAAATCATATATTGTTGGATAAATTATAACTAATCTTAGACCTTGTATGTACCCTCGATCTTCCACTTGATTTAGTAATCTGAAAAGACATTCAACACATAATAAAAAAAGATAAGGAGATAAACGGTCTCCTTGTCTTAAGTCCTCTAGTAGGTTTAACTTCCCCCACTATATCCCTGTTAATATTAAATCTATAGGTTGGGTATTAATACATTACATGATCCAATTGACAAAAATATCATGAAATCCCATTTAACTATGTAATTTATGGATATAGAACCACTCAACTCGATCATAAGCCTTAGCCATATCTAGTTTCAGGGCCATATATTTTTGTTTTCTATATCTTTTATTCTTTGGTAAATGAATGTATTTATGTGCTAGAACAACATTATAAATAATACATCTTTGACCAATAAAAATAGATTGGTTTAGAGTAATATTGGGTAGCTAATTCTTGATTCTAGTAGTAATAATCGTAGCAATAATGTTGTAAACCGTAAAACATGAACTTATGTGTCTGAATTGACTAATTTAAGTAGTATTATTTACATTAAAAATCAAAGTTATCAGAGTTTGATTCCATGAAGGTAGCAAATAACCTGAGTGAAAAAAACTTTTAACAGCTTCACAAATATCACTAGATAAAATGTTCCAAAACTTTTGAATGAAAAAATGGGTCTTTCCATCTATTTCGAGACTTTTAGGGGATCCATATAAAAATAGCTTTTCCAATCTCTTATTTTATGACTTCCGTAATAAGCCTATCATTAACTATATTATCTGTTGGAGTAGGAATTACATTTAGGATATGGTCAGTATTTATAGGTTGAGAGGTAGTAAAAAGGTTCTTGTAAAATATTTTGATTTCCTTCATAATCTCGATATGCTTGAAAATTTAATAACCATTATCTAATTTGAGCCCTTTATTATTGTTACATTTACACTTCTGAATGGTTTCATCTGGAAAGAGAGGTATTTTTATCTCCTCATTAAAGCAATAATGCTCTAGATTTTGCATCCAATAATCTTCTTTATCCTTATACGCCTTCCCTAATTCCTTATGAAGCAACATCAATTTATGAAGGTCAAAATTACTAGAATAAATCTTAAGATCCTCAATTCTCTTCTTAATACCTATAATCTTTTTCATAGATTTTTTCTTTCCCCATCTAAGCTAGGACAAAAATGAGATCCTATAATTCCTAATTTTAAGGCAAACTTTAGATTGCTAACCCCCCCCCCCCCCCTCTTCTCTATTCTAGTATCTAGTTACCATCAAGTTAAATTCTTCCTTCTCGCTCTAACATTTAACATCCATGCTTTGCTATGCTCAGACTCAGACTTAGGGCAAAAAAATTAGAAAAAAAATTCTTATCCCAAACCAGTATGACTCATTGTACGAGTTATACATTAAAGACACTAGTTGTACCATGAATCGTGATATGCTGCCCCAAATAAGTGAAACTCCCAGGTTACTATGACTTAGTGTATGACTCATGGAACCTAGTTTAAAAGCTCATAGATTTCCCTTTTAACCAGGGATCAACAATACGACCCATGAAGTGAGTTCACAAACTGTACTGTGGCTTGTGGGATCAGTTCTAGAAGCAGTGCAAAATTGGTTCCAGTGGACCACAACTCAAACCACAAGTCATGGAACCATAGTATGAGTCATAGAATGCACTCTTAAACATAATCTGTCTAAACTAGTCCTATGGGCCACGAGTTAGACCATTAATCATGGACCCAATATACGAGTCGTATAATGACTCATGGGACACAGTTTTTAGAAAATCAATAATGTTTTTTAAAGGACAAATTAGTTTTTTCCTATTCTTTTAAGCCCTATACGACGTTGTTTAGATTTATTAGAGGGATATTAAATGTTAAATAGATGATTTAATCCCTCATTCTCACTATAACACTCAAAAGTCAGTATTTAGATTCTCTCAAGTCTCTCAAAAGCAAGACTAAGTTTCTTCACCCAAGTTTTAAATTTTAAGTCTTTAGCCCAAATCCTTCAAGAATCCAGGTATGTGAGAATTCAATAAGTGTTTTCTTTCACCCTTATTCTCAAAATCTCAGCTTTTGAATTATGAATTTCATGATTTTGCATCATAATGTTTATACCCAATTTTTATCATTTGTGATGATTTTAATTGCAACATGTTTCTCAAAATTATCTTTCTTTTCAAATACATTTATATATTATTTTATAGGATTTCTTATAGTTTATAACCTTGAGACATTATTTAGCATGATTTACACATTATTGAGCATGTTTTAGAATAAATTAGCATGAATTGACCCTATGATCACATAAATCAGTAAAAGTGAGCATGACTAGTTCTAGTACTTCAAAACTTTAGTTAATCAGATAATTTGAACAAGTTTTATGCCTATTTTTACACTGCCAATTTATCTATTATGAGAAAATAATATATAGTTTTGGGAGTATTATTTAGTATCGAGCATATATGGGTTCCAGATAACCAAAGTCGCAAAACTACATGCTACCGTAAGTTATTGTCATGACCCAACCCTATACCCTGGACGTAACACGGTGTTTAAAGGCACAAGTGACGCCAAGATAACCCATGGCATGGTATTTTACTAATTAAATTGGAAATAGCTGAATAGATTATTTTAGGTACTTGTAAGTCTGTAATAATTCCAAGTCTGGGTAAAACACAAATACAGAAAGCCTGTGTGTTTGAAAGCCTTTTTTAGCTAATCAGTTGCTAGGACAAACCCCCAGCTAACTCTAACTATATAAAGCCAAAAATAATTTGAAAAAGGGAAATAAATTATATCTTGTCCTAAGATGATGAGGACTCACCACTATCAATTGTTGAGATGGCACTAGGGAGTACTAACCATAGGGGTGATGTTGAACATCGGAACCTATATCATAAGGCAATACATTGTAAAGAAGATATGTGATCGGTACATTGAATGTACTGAGAATGTGAGATAAGAAACTACAAAAATAAACTAAACATCCTTGGAAAAATACTGACATGTTGTACAGAAATGCAATACTGAGTGCAAAAGCTGAATTGTAGTACAATGACTCTATTAATGATGCCTAAACATATATATATATATATATATATTGATATGAACTGATGGTTTGAGAAATCATAGTTTAAACGCAAGTAATACTGAAATGAGGGTCATGTACAAATATTAAGTCTGAGTCTATAGGAGAGCCAATTAACTGACATAAACCATACAAGCCAAAAATGGAGTCAGATGTATACGCCCTATCCAGAGGACCCAATATACCTTACTAGGGTATAAAGGCATGACTAGTGTGATCAATAAACTGATACCCAATTGAGAGGACTAAATAAACCTATATTGGAGTGTAGTTTTAGGATATGGGTGTTCTAAACTCAAGTCCAACTTTGTCCTAAGTACTACTCCCTAACTGGTTTATACTAATAGCTCACAAAAATATTGTTCTAAAATTGAATCAAAAAATACTTCATCTGAAAGTATCCAGAAGATCTATATAACTGAAAATATTGATTATGCTTATTAAAATTAAGGCTTTGTAACTGAAGTCAAAACATATCTAAACTCAAAATATGTTATAAGTCTGTAACTGAAACTACTTAGGTTTATTCAAACTAAAATCCAGAATATTGGGATCGTGTGTTCATAACACGCCAAACTTTATAATCGAAAACTAATCCATATGAAAATACTGTAAAATCAAGCTAAGTATCAAGTCATAAAATATTGAGTTATTCAGGATGACAAAACCATTTAAAACATGCAACTATCAAATCATAACCATGGGAATATTGAAATAGAAGGAATTTGTTAAACTAAATAAGAATCCTATAATCATAATATCTAAATTTGATGTTTAACTAAAAGATTTTTGGTACACGAGGGTGAAAGGGAACTCTTGTTTAAATCTGACATACCTGGATGGAGAGTTGTTGCTAAGAACTTGAATTCTTATAGCCTTTGGGGAAGAACCCTAGTTCCTACTGTGGATGTTTAATTACTCTCTTGATTTTATGGTCTAAGTGTTGGGGGAAATACTAAGGAAAAGAAATCATTTAAGTCCCTTTAACCCCTTCCCAATAGGCCATAAAATGACGTAGTTTAAGAATAAGAAATAAGGAAAGTACAAAAAACTCCCCTGATTAATTGGTTTTTTTAAAATTTTAGATCACGACGGATGAGTCACACAATGACCTATTCAATGAACCAATGATTTGTTGGTTTGATTCGTGGTCACCGAGACATTTTGGTTGTGTTTCTAGTTCTATCCCAATGAATACATAGAATGACTTATTGGTTGTCCCTACGAGTCCTTCTGAGTAAATTGTTGGTTCCTGGGCTAAGGCAGCCTAGTGACCACGACCACATCCTATAACTGATGGGATCTCCCAATAGGTTGTGGTAATCCACTCATGGACACTGAGGTAAAATATCAATTTTTAAGACTTCACCTAGGGTTGCTCAGAATGAGTGATACAAAAACTTGTCCTATCTCACAACGGTTCATTATCACCACTCATTGTCACTAAAAGTAAACTATCAAAACTTTAGGCTTGTCACTCAGAATGGATCACCCAACGAGTCGTTGGTACTAACCACGACTCGTGGTATGTGTCATTGAATTCCCTGTTGGTTTCTGCTCAAAGTCTCGGATATGATTTTAGGGACCTTCTTGGGGTGTTACAATTATATTTAGCCCTTTAAGGCTTAGTTTAGTGGATCCACCTAATTTCATTTTCTATACTAATGGTAAGGTATAGAGCAGCCCTCTCAGACATGACCATATGTTTTACTCTATGTGTGCTCACATGAGTTATGTCGGTTAGAAAAAACTCCCCAGTAAATAATTTAAGTATAATGATTGAACATGACTAACCAACTATTTAGTTCATATATGACTAGTTTATGATTTACTACACATTACAGTTTTCCATTTTGGACTTATGAACTTGTGGGTCATTGTACATCTATTTATGCATGTTTTAACAGATTTTCTTATTACACTATGATTTCAATTTTATAGCATAATATCTAAGATTAACTTAGATTTGGCTACAATTAGTTGAAGATCAGGGTAGCAGACAAACCTATGAGTATCTTTAGGCCTCCTTAAGACCACTATGAGTTCTTGGTCATGACTTTTGCGTTGACCAATGCCCCCACAACATTTATGGACTTGTTGAACCATGTGTTTAGGCCTTATTTGGACTCCATTAGGATAGTATTCACTGATGACATCCTAGTCTACTCGAGGAGTATAGTGGACCATGAGCATTATTTGAGTATTGTGCTCAAGACTATGAGGTACCAACGGTTGTATGCTAATATTTCTAAGTGTGATTTCTATCTTAAGTGTGTAGAATTCTTGGGGTATATGGTGTCTAAGTGTATGCTTATGGCATACCCAGTGAAGATTGAGAAAGTTTATTATTAGGTTAGGCCCACTTCTCCTATCGAGGTTCACAATTTTATTAGGCTAGAAAGTTACTTTAAACAATTTATGGAGGGTTTTCTTCGATTATAATTCCATTGAATAGATTGACATGGATAGATATCCCTTTCCAATGGTCCAATGAGTGTGAGGTGAGTTTTCTGATGCTCAAGACCTTATTGACTTCAACTCTAATTTTGACTTTTCTGATTGAGTGCCAGGGTTTTAGAGTTTATTGTGATGTTTTCAGGAATGATTTGGGTTGGGTGTTGATTAAATAGGGTAGAGTTATTGCATAATCTTCCAGGCAGCTTAAGGTGCATGAGTGGAGCTACCCTAACCATGACTTGGAGTTTGCGACTATAGTTTTCACACTAAAGATTTTGAGGCATTATTTTTATGTTGTCTATTATGAGATCTTCACTGACCATCATAGCCTACATTACATCTTCAGCAAGAAGGACATTAATTTGAGATAGCACATATGTTTGGAGTTACTTAAAGACTATGAAATTTCAATTATTTACCTTATTGGCAAGGCAAACATGATAGCGTATGGCTTGAACTGAAAGACGATGAGTATGAGGAGTTTGGCATTCTTTGCAGCTTTTGAGACATCCAATTTTTAGCTAATCGGTTCATTCAACTTGATATTTCTTACTTCGAGCAGATTCTTACTTATGCTGAGCCAAGTTTATATTTTTAGAGCAGATTTAGTAGCTATAATTCGAGGATGAGAACTTAAGGGTGATTTGAGACAAGGTGTTGAAGGGTAAGACTTGGCAGTTGACCTTATATCTGTGTACCTAGAGTAAAAGATCTAATCAGGTTGATTTTGGAAGAGGCCCGTTGTTCCAAATATTTTATTCATCTAGGGGCATCTAAGATGTATTAGAACTTAAGGAAACATTTTTGGTGGTGAAGGATGTAGAGAGATATGGTAGACGTTATATCTCGGTGCTTTAAATATCAGTAGGTGAAGTTCAAGTATTTGAGACCTGATGGTTTGACTTAGAGGTTACCCATCTGAGTTGATGTGGGGATGGATAGCCATGGACTTTGTGCTTGGTTTGATGCATACATTTGGAGGGTTTGATTCCATTTGGATCATTGTTGATCGATTGGCCAAGTCTGCTCACTTCCTACTGGTTCAGTATTACTACAATTAAGAGAGGTTGGCCTAGATTAACATTCAAGGGATAATCCATTTACACGGGGTACTAATTTCTATTATTTCTTGTCATGGTACCTATTTCACACCAAGTTTCTAGAGGTCTATTTAGAGGGTGTTGGTCACCCGAATTGAGCGTAGCATAAATTTTCACCTTTAAACTAATGGTAAGTTAGAATGAACCATCAAGTTCAAGAGGATATGTTTTGATCTCGTGTTATTGATTTTGAAGGCTAGTGGGACTAGTTCATATCTTTGGCTGATTTTGCATATAATAAAAACTACCATTCTATTATTTAGATGGCTCCGTTCGAGGTAGGCAATGTAGGTCCTTGGTAGATTAGCTTAATGCTTTTGAGGTTAGGTCGTAGGACACAGACTTGTTGCTTGATCTATGGATAGATTTCAAATAATTCAAGATAGACTCTATACATCTCAAAGTAGGTAGAAAAGTTATTCCGACTAGAGGGCGTGAGACATAGAGTTTGAGGTTAGTGATCGGGTGATTCTATGAGTGTCACACATGAAGGACATGATGATGGCCGGGAAAAAGGTCAAGCTCAGCTCTTAATATATCAATCCATTTGAGATTTTCCAGTGGGTTTGTGATGTGGCATATGAGTTAGCTTTGCCTCTAGCTTTTTTAGCTGTTCATCTTGTTTTCCATGCATCTATGGTGAGATGGTACATTCTAAATGAGTCTCACATGCTCTAAAGGGATTCATTTCAGTTTGATGAGAGTTTGACTTTTAAGGAGGAGCCGATGGCTATTTTGGGTAGAGAGGTCAGAAAGTTGAGATCTAGGGATATTCTCAAAGTCAAGGTCTAGTGGAGGCACCACTAAGTCGAGGAGGCTATATGGTAGATTGACCATTACATGCAGACCCAGTATCCTCCCTTTTTTGAACCTTTAGGTACTTTCTAACAATAGATTTTTAAGGACAAATCTCCTTTTAGTCGTGGATGTTGTAATGACTTTTCATGTCATTTTCTTAATTTTCACGTATTTTCCCTATTTTAACCCTCCTTGTATTTGCTATAGGGTATTTATGACTTGTTGGGATAGGTGGATCGATCCTTAAGGAGTTTAGTTAGATTTTAAACACATTTCCCTATTTTGGAGCTTTTAAAGTTAAGAAGTTTGACTTCGGTCAAAATCTCTAGTAAATAGACTAGGATGAAAATTTTGACAATTTTATTAGCTTCAAAACACGGATTTTGGGCTAAGGGGAACTTGGGTGTGGGTCATGAGGCTTTCAGACTCATTTTGGGTTCTTGGGTGGATTTTAGTGAAAATAAAAAAAATATTGACTTTGGTAAACATTTAATCAAAACGACCTATGTTTGTCATTTTTTCAATTCCATTGAGTCTGGAGTACCATTTACAATAGGGTAGCATATCTGGTCTGCATTCATAAGATTCTGAATGAATTTGGAGGGTCTATTTAGAATCATTTTTAACCATGGCTTTTGTTGGTGTACAACACTTCTTTTCACATTCGTGGAAGGGGCCTTGCATTCATGAAAGTTTAAGATTTTGACCTTCAAGTTCATGAAAATGGACCCTGTGGGCTCCAGGCCAGCTTCTTGTTTTTGTTCATGAAAGGACCTCTGCGATCATGAAGGGTCAACCTATTATGATCCCACGATCACGGTGGGGTCCCCAAGTTCGCAAAAAAGGGGACCCCTGAAAGTATATAAGCCCCCAACAATGATTTTTCAGCCATTTTCATGAACCTTTATAAATATTTGAAGCTTGGGGAAAAATTCTTGTAGGATTTTCCTCTCTAATTGTGTCTGGGTAAGTCCCTTATGAATCCCTCCTAAATTCTCGTTGATTCACACTATAAATTTTGCCCTTATTTCTCTTAAAAATATGAATTACATTCTTCAATTTTCGGTGACTTTTAGGGGTTTAGATTCTATATATGTCCTATTCTTTCCCAAACTTTAGTCATGAATTCCTTATCTTACGGGTGAGGTAATTGCAAAATTGATTTTTGGTATCATTTTTGGGCCACAATGGTTGATTTATGACCCAATTTTTCAACCCAAATAATAAATTTTAAATATGGATAGCAATGTTCTTTTCTTAATGAGTGGGTTACAAATTTGTTAGTGTGGCAGCATTTTGAGGCAGTCGATAGTAATCTGTTTAGTTCATATGTTTTCTCTTCTGCGCAACACCATCAATCAAGGACAAATGATCCTAAGGGGAAGATTTTATAGCACCTCTCAATTCATGTTATTTTTACAGAGTCCATGCACCTTATACAGCTTATAAATCAAGTCTTATGATCCCCAGATCGATTAAAATTATTTGGAACAGGTTCCATGACTTAAATAGAAGTTCTAGGCACGTAAAATGGCCAGCAGGATGCGTTAGATAATCCATGCCATGGGGTCCATGCCGAACCTATCACTAAACTTTTCCATGCTAAAAATCTGCCATCCAACATAATGAGGTCTGCGTAGCATAGCCTAAACTGTGCTATGGGTTGTGCGTCACACCCTTCATGTTCTAGACGATAAATTTTTCCCACTTCATCCAATTAAGGGTTTTTCCATACCACCCTTTTTGGAAAAATCAATTTTCACAACTTAAAACCCTTCTAATATGTTTAACCCCCCAAAATACATTATACAAACTCCTCTCCTCTCTCAAGTATCCCACAGGTTTCAAGAAAACCTCTCAGAAGCTTTTAAGAAGGAATCTAGTTGTTTTCTCCAAGGTTCTTTGATTTATCAGTTCTATTAAGCTATTTCAGTGTTGGAAAGCTATTCTTCTGCACAAGCATGTCTCAATTTCAGTTTGGTTGATGAATCAAAGAAATCCTAGAACCTAGTTCTTTGTTCCTTGATATAGTTCCTGGAATTCTCCATAAAAGTTAGTAGAAACTTCAAAGTTTGAGTCTATATCATGATTTTACATATCATTCAAGTGCATGGAGTCTATTTTGAATTCTTGGAAAGTCATTTTTGAATGCTTGGAAAGTCATCACATGTTTTACAAAAACATCTCATGATATTTAAGGAAAGTACTTTTTTGTGATTGTGAAAGTTTACTTCATGAAAGTCTACAATATATGTCTTCTGCATAGTTAAATGTTTTGAAAAGGAAGAATGTCTTCTTATTTTGAAAGTTCAGTTTAGCATGTTCATAAATATTTAAAGCCAAGGATCAACAATAGTATTTTTTAGATAAAATGGAACCAAGGCTCACCAACAATATAGTTTAAGATGTGATTATGAGAAAAGATGCACCAACATGATTATAGTTCAGTATGAGCATTTCTATGTTTTGGGATGATTATTTAGCATCGACTAGGGTATCAGTTCAAAGATAAATGCCTTGAAAACTATGTATGTCAGCGTATGATAGGATCATTCTGCATGGTTTGAAGACTCCACTTTTAGACCAAGAGGATTAGTTTGGATCCATATTTAAATTGGTCCTATGCCCCAACATGGTGTAGGACAACTCTCCCAACTTGGATTAGAAGTTGGACATCATGAGCTCATGTCATGTATCACTAAGACATGTGATGAGGCGAGGTTTAGATGGCCCAATGTGAAGGTGCAAAAGGTTGGATATAGTAGGTACGAAGAGGGGTAGAGGTTGGATGACGAAGTATTAGGGTGAGGTGATTAGACAGGAAATGAAGCATATTCAGGTTACAGAGGACATAACCTTAGATAGGTGTTTGTGGATGATGCATATTAGTTTAGAAGGTTAGTCGGGTAGGAATGTTTTCATGCATCATAGTATGGTAACTTAGGGTGTAGCCGTAGATTCTATCATTGTTGTTGTTTATTGTGTTTTGATTATCGCACTATTTTGTGTCTGATTATTATTTTTCAATGGCTGATTATTATTTTCATGGCTTATTAGTTGTCGTATTTTCTTCACTATTTTACTCTTCTTTGTACCTAGATTTCCTATACTTAAGCCAAAGGTCTTCTGGGAACAGCCTCTCTACCTCACCAAGGTAGTGGTAAAGTCTGCGTACACTTTACCCTCACCAAACCTCACTTGTGGGATTTTACTGGTTATGTTGTTGTTGTTGTTGTTGTTGTATAGTTTACTAGCTACTCATTTTTGACTTATGCAGTTGCTCAATTTCAGACATCCAATTATCCTATTACTCTAGCCTTTTTGTTGCATAATTAATTCAGATAATCAGAATCCCTTATGTCTCAGTATTTAATTATTTTATGATCTATGTATATATCACACTTATTTCTAGCTGTTCACATTTTTTCAGTTTATCATTTTCTTGTTGTTTCACTTCAGCTTTATTACATACCATACATTTCATGTACTAACGCCATTTGGAGTTGTATCATTTTATGATACAGATTCAGGTACTCTGGTTTGTGACTAGACACTTTAGTAGGCTCCATCTTCTAAGCTATGGGTGAGCCCTCTTCACTTTCAGAGGACTTAGTCAGTAGATTAATTTAGTAGTTAATGTTATCTAAGCAAAGATAGACCGAGGACTTTTCCATGTAAACATTATTCTCTATACCTGTAGATGTTTCATACACAATAAGTAGATCAGTCAGTTGTATTCAGTTTTCAGTTCACGTTATGTCTACTTTTTAAAAGTACTTTGTTACTTATCATTTAAAACAAAAATTCTTACTTTATGCTATTCATAGATCAACTTATTTTTCAGAGCTAGTTGTAGTAGTTTGACAGACCAGGGGTATGCTCGGGCCAACAATGGCATTGGGTGCCTGCCACGCCCAATGTCTAAGCTCAGGGAGTGACAAACTTGCTATCAGAGTACAAAGTTTAAGGGTCCTTGGTAGTACATGAAGTTGTGCCATTAGAGTCTCATTTATTGGTGTGAGGGCCTGACTTCAATAAATGTCATGACGAAATGGTCGTGAGTTACACCCACACTAACCCTTCGGTGGGAGAACCATCTAACCTAAGCCTTTAACCCATGCAGTTAATCAATTAAGATATGATAATAACAAACAAATGGGAGAATTCTAACCATATATCCAGAGAATCTGAAAGTCACCGTAGAAGGACGCTAACAAAAACTTTTTAAGAATATGTCATAAAAAACGAAAATGAAATAACTCCATTGCCCGAAAGAAAGACGATAGTCATTACGAAGACCCGTGGCAGCCTGAAATACTAGTAGCTCACCCTCAGATTGATCAGCTGGAAGTAGTAGAGATTAGGTCGCGTCTCAGGATCTACACCACTGTCTGTACTCAACAAAAGAAGAGTACGAGAAGAGTATTAGTACAAACCACTATGTACTGGTAGACATCATCGGCCGACCTAGTTTAGTATCAAGTATATCTCTAGAATCTAATAAACAAGTAGATAGGTGCATCAACACATAAACAACTAATAGGAGCATCAAACACATAAACAAGTAGTCTTAACAACCAAACAAATACTCGCAACTCATAAAAAACAATGTCCACAAAAAACAAGGATATCTATAAGGCACAGACATATATCATCAATCATGAACTCAAAACTTTAAGAAGTCACATCACAAAACAAGGATATATGTCCATACCCATATCATGTACATATATATACCTTTAAAACCTCTCGATTCACACTATGTACCATGACAGCTCTCATTACAATCACTCATTTATACACACATGCCTGGGTGTTGTTTCTGCATAATAGTCATGACATGTAGGGAACACACTAGGGTACATGTACCCACCAGAACTATTTCCCATCGGCAAATTTACGCTCGCCAGAAATATCTTCCATCGACACAATAACACTCGCCTAGACCATTTCCAATCGTCACAATAACAATATGAAGTTCACAAATAACCATGATACTGCTCATCAACTGGAATATTATATCTATACCTTTACCTTCTCAACATATCATAATATTGATTCACCTTCTTCAATTTCATTAGGATAATACAAAAAGTACAAAAACCTTACAAGTGCACTTGAATCATCAATAAAAATTCAATAGGTATCAACGATTTACAAATTATGTATACAAACCTTGTCAATCCAATAACCAATAAATCACAAGCTATGCTCGAAGATCAACTAACAAGTTATTCAACCTAGAGCATACAAGCGAGTAAATCAAATCTGACTCCACATAACCAATAACCTACCTCCACCTAAGAATAAACTCAAGTAAGCTATTTGGGAAGAGCCTTGCCTTTCTCCAATGCTTCAGAATGCTCAAAGTCTAAAAGAATCACAATATAAGGAAAATTAATCATTAACTCTTCAAGTTTAAGCCTTGGGGACTCAACCCTACTAATTTTACCCTTATTAATAACCTATAATCTTAGCCAAGGATTTTTCAACTATCAAATTGCCCCTATTTCCATAATTTACATTTCAATATCAATAATTTTATGCTATGAACTGTTATCTTACACCCTAGAAGCAATTCTAGATAGTTTTACATCTAACCTAGGGTTTCACCCATGAATCCATTGCAAAAAGTTTTCCTAATGATTCTAGGGTAGTATAGGATTACAATGTAAAAAGGTGGATGAAATTACTTACCTCAATAAGGAAATCACCTCAGCCCTGAAGGAAATGGCATCTTAATAGTTTAAAGTGAAACTTTTGAATTTGTAAGATAAAAATCGAAGAAAACTAACTTAAAATGATTTAATCTGCACATCATCCACTACAATAATCTTTTTACCACTACAGTTATCTCACTATGGCAGAATTTGGCTAGTTACGATGGCCTACTACTACTCCACTACTACTGCTACTTTGGGACATTGATCGCTATAGCGGACTCGATGCAGCGAGAATGCTACCACTGTAGTGTGCCTTAAACTGTGTCTCGAGGAAGAACTAAATCTACCCCAATTTAACAACAAAAACCATGCGCTTAGGACATCACAACACTTCCCCAACATGGTAGATACTAAAATCACACTTTACAACTTTATTTTAGTCCTAAATCTTTTCTAATAGGATATTATATCACCTGACAATCCCATATCAGGCACAACACAACCAATCACCACTCCATGAATTAAAAAATACCACTGATACACACAACACCAGGGTTTCATCTAAAATCACCCTACCTTGAGATATTATCAACTCTATTACTAGTGAAAATTCTAGCAGGTAATTATGCCCTAAACAATTCTATAATGGCAGAAAGGTAGTTACATCACATTCCAATTAAACAACCATTCATTCATGAATTAACATGAAAGGAAACAAGGGAAAAAAAGTTACCTAACTCAATAAAAAGATGGGGATACTTGCTTCACATGTCTGATTCAATCTCTTAAGTGGCCTCCTCAGCAGGAAGGTTCTTCCACTGGACCTTCACAAACCCAATTTGCCTAGATCTTAACTTGTAGACCTCTCTATCTATAATAGCCATAGGTTCCTCTTCATAAGAGAGGTTTTCATCCAACAGGACCAAATCTCAAAAAATAATGCAGTTCCTATCATTATGATACTTTTTTAGCATAGACGCATGAAACACTGGATGAACTCCCGACAAACTTGGAGGCAAAGAGAATCTATAGGCCACTAACCCTACATAATCTGAAAAGACCCCAAAAACCTCAAACTGAGCTTACCTCACTTACCAAATCTCATAACACCATTGGTGATACCTTGAGCAACACATGCTCACCTTCCATAAAAGCCATATCTATTACGTTTCTGTCTGTATATTCCTTCTGTCTACTCCAAGCTGCTAGAATCTTTTCCTGAATTTTTTTTTCTTTTTCTATTAATTCCTTAAAAAGCTTAGTAACCCACAGTCTCACCACAAAAGCCTCAAACTAGCCAATGGAAATCTACACCACCTCCCATATAATGCCTTAAATGGAACCATATGCTCAAGTGGTAACTATTATTATACGTAACTTGAACAATGGTAAAAACTAGTCCCAGTGATATTCAAACTCTAATATGCATGCGCGAAGCATATCCTCTAACACCTAATTCATCCTCTCACACTGCCCATCGATCTGAGGGTGAAATGACATATAAAGGTCAAACCTAGTACCCAACTACTTATGCAATTTCCTAATGGTCTGAATATAGTAATCAACATAAGGAACATATACTCACCCCTTAATTCTAAGAACATTCGTCAATAATTAGGTCCTCTTTTTCCTCTCCATGTAAAACTTTATCATGAATCTTACTCTATTTAACATCTTTAAACTATCTGATTTGATCTGATAAAAAATAAAGACCTTGCTTCAATACAAGCCAACACTCCACCATTCTTAAACATCTAAAATCTCATAAAGATATTATGTAACACCCCAAAAATTCAAGCTAAGATTAGAACCATGCTTCATGTACATGCAAAATCAAACATCATGTTTTGGTAGTATGAGATGTGATTTAGAGATGTCTTAAGGCAACAAGTAACTCCTAGCTCATAGCCATGTTGAAACCTTCCTTACAGTGGTTTTCTTGCGAAGAATCTCCTTATAGTCAACTTCAAACAAGCATAACTCCTAGGTTCTGAAGTATTTTTGAGCTCAAGACCCACCTAATAAAATATCTTTTATTCATCTTTCCAACTCATCCAGTTTTGCCTTAATTCAATTTTGGAGCAAAGAGTTATGGTCATTTTAGTTAAGCACTGGCCAGCAGTTGGATAGTACTATCATAACCACGATCGTGAGTTAGATTGTACAACCCTACAATCCACCCGTCTACATGAAACAGACCAAAAGACTTAAAGCTGGCAAGTATACCTTCCAACCATGAAACAATACCATGATCCTGGGTAGAAACCATGATCTTGGGCACTATCTTGACTCCGAAAGTTCATTCGACTTGGACTTTCAACCTATGAACCAAGGTATGATTGTAGGTGGATCCCACAATCATACTTTGGATTGTATGATCAAGTCCAGAGAGCCTCAAATAAGACACCCAACCATGAGCACCACCCACAATTATAGGTGGGTCCCACAATGATGGAATGGTCCGTAAGTCATCTTTCGCACCTTTTTGAGTTATGAATTTAAAAGGGCACATCAGTCTTTTCCCACTCTTTTATTTGCAAAACTACATCGTTAAGCTATTTCAAGACTAATTATTAAGCCTTATATTACCCTAAGTCCCTCATTCTTCCTATTATAATTGATACTTAAAAAAAAGACAAAGAAAGAAGGGATTTTGTTTCACTAAGGTAGATTTAGGGTTCTTTAACATCAGTCCCCAAGTTCAAAGATTTCTTCAAATTCTTGTCTCCAGGTATGTGGGATTTTATTTTTGGGTTTCCTTTCACCCATTAAGTACCGAAATTAACCTAAATTTCTTAGTTTAAATCCTTCCTCAGAGCCTAGGGTTCATGAGTAGTATGAATTCCTTTATATTTCTGTTCTTTGTCATAATTGAGCCATGGACCCATGTTGCCCCATGAATTTCAGTATCGTCACATGCTTATAATTCTTAACTCTAAGTGGAATGTATAATTTATGATTTTAGACTTACGTTATAAAATTCCATATTTCATTTTCTTTATGGGAATTGTCATAACAGTTGCATTCTTCTGAGATGGCGGGTTATGAACACCTGATGACCTAGGATTTCATGCATACATTTATGAATATTCAGTCCTTCAATTTTCACGATTTGAATGCTTTCATATAAAGTACTTATTTTTAGTCTTGAGGATATTAATATTATTGAGCATTTCAGTTATCTATTGTTATTCAGTTGGGAGTAGCACTTAGCACCAAGCGGACGCAGGGATGAAGGCTTACCCATCAACTAGGATGAGACCTTTAGTAGCATTCCCTAAGACACAGAACTATGGCGCCACCTTAGGTTTTAAAGGGTCACCCGTTTGACCAGGCTTGACACCTTAGTCCTTTTGGACATTAGTTTAGTGGATCAACATCAGTTAATGTTTGTACCCTTAGCAAGGTACTGAAAACCCTTGCAGTTGGGGTTATAGGTTGTATCTCGGTTAGCTCAAATTGGGGTATGTCTTGTAACGGTAGCTTCCACAGACCACGATTCAGATTCAGATATATGCATGACCTTGTATTCAGTTTGTTTAGCTTTTTATACTACTACATGTTTATTACTTGGTCATTATATCAATTTGCATGTCTCAACTCTATGTTCAGTTTACCATGTTATTTCCAGTATTTTCAGCTTATATTTGATCATGCATATTTAACACGCTCAGTATATCCAAAGTACTCATAGCATACTTTTTTGTGGTATATTGTCTTATAATATTAGTTCTGATGTCCACCTTCCCACTCGATGCTAGTACGATTCTGCACCATACCAGCAGCAGTGTTTGGTGAGTCCACATCATTCGAGGGTCAGTTAGCAATACTTTTTTTAGTTTTATTTTAGTTTCAGATAGTTAGAGTTAGTTGGGGGCTTGTACCAACAACTTTTCTTATTTAGAGGCTTTCAAACAATCAACTAGATTATGTTTTTAGCCTTATTGGTTTTTATTCATATATTGTCACTTGGGCTTATTGTAAAACTTATTATTCATATT
This sequence comes from Capsicum rhomboideum, assembly GCA_031232105.1. Lineage (NCBI taxonomy): Eukaryota > Viridiplantae > Streptophyta > Magnoliopsida > Solanales > Solanaceae > Capsicum > Capsicum rhomboideum. The sequence continues at coordinate 84,829,116 of CP124719.1, read as the reverse complement.
GTTAAATTCCACATCAGTGATTTCCAATTTATTTCAGTTATTATTGTGTCATGCCAGGCCATGAGTTGGCTTGGGGCCACTTATGACCCTAAGCACCACGTTATAACTAGGGGTAGTCTCGGATCGTGACAAAATTGGTATCACATCATAAGGTTTAAAGTATCCTGGGGTATCTAAAAGTCGTGTTGGGTACAGTCTTATACATGGGTGTGAAGCGCGCTACACTTATGAGTGAGAGGATATGAAACATTTTAGGAAAAATTTCACTTCTTTCATAATCATATTGTGCGATAGAGTGTGAACTCCATTAATATCTTGTTCTAACTTGTGCTCTACGCATTAAAAGAAAATGAATCCCAGAAGAGCCAATAAAAGGAGAAATAGAAATGCAAATGGTTACAGGAATGGGAATCAGCAAGTACCCCCAGCTCCAACAGACTCTTTGGATGAGCAAGTCTTGCATGCTGAGTTAGAGGCTACTTCTATGGTGCTAGCTCAGGCCATGACTGTCCAGACTAATTAGCAGGTTGTTTCCCCTATCAATCCCACTTGTACCATAGTAACAGCTAGAGTTTGGGACTTCACTCGGATGAATCCTCCTGAGTTCCAGGGTTTTAAGACCGAGGAAGATCCACAAGAGTTTCTTAATGATATTCAAAAAGTTTCTGAGATTATGAGTATCACACCAGTTGAGAGTGCTGACTTGGCTGCTTATCAGTTGAAGGAAGTAGCTCACACTTAGTGCAAGCAGTGGAAAGAAGATAGAGGTGCAGATGCAGGACCCATAGAATGGAATGAGTTTGTTATTATTTTTCTGGATAGGTTATTCCCACTTGAGTTGAGGGAAGCCAAGATTCAGGAGTTCATTAATCTAAAGCAGGTTAACATGAGTGTGAAAGAGTATTCTTTTAACTTTACTGAACTGGCTAAGTATGCACCGACAATGGTTGTTAACTCTAGAGATCGCATGAGTAAGTATATGTATGGAGTTTCTGAGGATGTGGTCAAAGAGTGTAGGACTGCTATGTTTGTTAAGGAGATGGACATCTCTAGGTTGATGGTTCATGCTTAATAGATTAAAGAAGAGAAAATCAAAGAGAAGAAAGAGAAAGGAAGAGGGCTAGAACATGTAGCTTTAATTTCTCTCTATAGAGGTCAGATGGTGGTAATCTTTCTCAGTTCTGCCAGAAATCGTCAGCTCCATCCCCATCTTCTACTAGTGGTCCAGTGCCCAAGTTTAGGCAAGATAATCGGGATAGAGCATGTAACACCCCAAAATCCAAGCTAAGATTAGAACTATGCTTCAAGTACATGTATAATAAAACTTCATATTTTGTTAGTATAAGAAGTGATTTAGACATATATTAAGGCTACAAGTAACTCCTAGCTCATAGCCAAATTAAAACCTCCCTTACTGGTTAATTTCTTGTGAAGAATCTTGCTATAGTCAACTTCAAATATGCATAACTCCTATATTTTGATGTATTTTTTACCTCAAGACCTATCAAATAATATATATTTGAATTATATTTCCAACACATCCAGTTTAGTCTTAATCTGGGATTGGAGTAAGAAGTTATGGCCATTTTATTGAAGCACTATCAAAGTTGTCAGTGACGATGATTCAGACACAACGAGTCATTTGGAGACCCGACGAGTCGTCAGGAGACCTGATGATTCATCATTCGACTTGTAGTCAAGGAAGTGGGAAGCCAAAATTAATTCCCAGATGATGAATCAGACCACGACTCATCTCTAGACCCGACGAGTCGTCACGAGGGTCGTCGGCACTGATTCCAGAAATTTTATAGATGATTTTTAAAGGGGTTTTTGGTATTTTCCCACTCTTTTAACATAAAACTACATTGTTTAATCTACCCAAGGGTTGATAATATTCCTAAAACACCCCAAGTACCCCATTTCTCATAATTCACTCGACACTTAGAAAATTTAGAGAGAAGGGGGTCGTAGTTCTCCTTCAAGCAAGAATTAGGGTTCTCAAAGTGCAGGCTCCAAATTCAAAGATTTCTTCAAGGTTCTCATCACCAGGTATGTAGGATTTCATCTTCGGGTTTCCTTTCACCCATTGAGTCCCAAAGTTAACTCAAATCCTCAGTATAATTCTTTCCTCAGAGCGTAGGGTTCATGAATGTCGTGAATTTCTTGATATTCTAGTTCCTCAATATCATTGAGTTATAAACCCATGTTTTTCTATGAATTTTGGTACCATTACATGTTCAAAACTATAAACCCACATTAAATTGTGAAATCCATGATTTTTGAACTTAAGTTATGATATTCTTTAATTTATTTAGTTTATGGAAATTGTCATAGTAGTTGCATTCTTAAGAGATGGCGGGTTATGAACACCCGATGACCTAGGATTTCATGCATATATTTATGAATAGTAAATCCTTCAGTTTTCATGATTTGAATCCTTTCAGATAAAGCACTTATTTTCAGTCTTTCAAAAATTAATATTATTGAGCATTTCGATTATTAGTTGTTATTCAATTGTGAGTTGTACTTAGAACCTAGCGGTCATAGGGATGCAGGCTCACCCGTCAGTTAGGATGATACATTTATTAGATGTCCCTAAGTCCCCAAACTACAGAACCACCGTAGGTTCTAAAGGTTCACCCGTCAGACCAAGCATGATACCTTAGTCCTTATGGATATCAATTTAGTGGATCCATGTCAGTTAGTGTTCATACCCTTGGCAAAGTACTGAACACCCTTCTAGCTGGGGTTATAGGTTAGACCCTAATTAGCTCAGATTGGGGTATGTCGGTTAACGATAGCTCCCACAGTCCACAGTTCAGATTCAGATACTTGCATTACTTCGTATTTAGTTAATCAGCATAACATACAACACATGTTTATTACTTGGTCTTGCACCAGATTACCATGTTACATGTATTATGGTAAGCCTATGTCAGTTATTTTCTCTGTAACATACTTAGTATATAAAAATTACTGATTGCATACTTTTCTTTGTGCTATATTATTTTATAATAAAGGTTCTAACATTCAGCCTCCAGATCTCACATAGTATGATCTCCTACTATGTCAGCAGCAGTGCTTTGGTGAGTCTTTATCATTCGAGGGATAGTTATCAGTATCTTTCATTTATGTCTTTTTAGTTTACAGACAATTAGAATTAGCTGGGGGCTTGTCCCTGCAACCCATCTTAGTAGAGGTTTTCAGACATACAGTTAGATGTTCAGCTTTGTGGTTTTAAACTCAGATATTGTTGTTGGTTTTGGATTATTATTTTTTCATTTATTTCAACTTTTGCACAGTATTTTATCTGTTATTTTAGTAATTATAGTGTCATGTCAGGCCATGGGTTAGCTTGGGGTCACTTATGACTATAACCACTATGTTATGACTAGGAGGGTAGTCTTGAACCATAGTAGAGCACCAGGCTCTATGTCCCAGGGTAGTATGAATAGTAGTTGTACTAACTCTCTTTGCAAAAAATGTGGTAAAAACCACAAGGGTGAGTGTATGGCTGGTAGTGATGCTTATTTTGGGTGTGGCAATCCAGGCCACAGATTGAGGAAATGTCCAATGGCTTCACAGAGATATAGGGATGCTCGTCATTAAAGTGAGTCTAACTCTTCAGCAGCTCCAGTAGGTCACCTGACTCAGCAGGGTGCCTCATCTAGTGCAGCTTGCAGGCAAAATCAGAATAGATTTTAAGCTCTTCAAACTCGATAGAATTAGAAGATTTTTTTGATGTAGTCACAGGTATGTTATACATCTTTCATATTCATGTTTATGTACTGTTAGATCCCGAAGCCACACTTTCCTTCATGACTCCTTATATAGCAGTAGACTTCGGTGTCAGTCTCGAAATCCTCTCAGAACCCTTCTCGGTCTCTAATCCATTCGGTGATTCAGTCATAGCAAGGCAAGAATACAAAAATTTTCCTGTCACAGATTCTCAGAAAGTCACCTCAGTTGATCTTGTAGAGTTAGACATGACATATTTTAATATTATTCTTGTCATGGATTGGCTCCACTCTTGATATGCCTCTATTAATTGTAAAAAGAGAGTAGGCTAATTTCCATTTCCAAATAAGCCAGTCATAGAGTTGAAGGGTAGTACTTCAGTGCCTATAGGTCAGTTTGTCTCTTACCTTATGGCTAGAAAATTAATTTCCAAAGGGTACATTTATCATCTTGTTCGGGTTAAGGATTCAAAGTCTGAGACCCCAACTCTTGAGTCAGTTCCATTGGTTAATGAATTCCCAGAAATGTTTCTTGAAGATCACCTGTAGTTCCTCTAAAATGGGATATTGACTTCAAAATAGATGTCATTCTAGATACCCAACCTATTTTAATTCCACCCTACAAAATATATCCAGCCGAGCTTAAGAAATAGAAAGAGCAGTTGAAAGATCTATGAGATAAGGGTTTCATCAGAGCTAATATCTCTCCATGGGGTGATCCAGTTATTTTTGTGTGCAATAAAGACGGTTCTCTCTGAATGTGCATAGACTACCGTCAGTTGAACAAAGTCACAATCAAGAATAAGTATCCCATCCCCAGGTTTGATGACATGTTTGACTAGCTTCAGGGTGCCAATTGCTTCTCTAAGTTAGACCTCTGATCCAACTATTATCATCTTAGTGTCAGAGAATGTGACATTGCGAAGACAACCTTCAGAACTCAGTATGGTCACTTCAAATTTGTTGTTATATCTTTTGCACTGACGAATGCTCATGCAACTTTTATGGACTTATTGATTAGGGTGTTCAAGCAGTACTTGGACATGTTCGTCGTTGTATTTATTGATGACATCCTCATTTATTCTTAGAGTGAGGATGAACATGCATACCATTTGAGAATTATCTTACAGACTCTCAAAGATTGCCAGTTATTCGCTAAGTTCAGCAAATATGAATTATAGTTGAAATTGGTAGCATTCCTTGGTCATATCATTTCTTGTGAAGGCATTTAGGTTGATTCTCAAAAGACCAAAGTGGTTAGGAATTGTCCTAGATCCATCTCTCCATCATATATCAGGAGTGTCTTGTACCATCCAAGTAAAGCCAATGTTGTGGCAGATGCTCTTAGTAGGTTGTCAATGAGAAGTGTTGCTCATGTATAAAATGATAAGAAAGAGTTAGTTTGCGAGGTTCACCAGCTTACTAGATTAGGAGTTCAGTTGGTTGATTCAGTCGAAGGTAATATCTTGGTTCAGAATGGTTCAGAATCTTCATTAATATATGAGGTGAAGGAAAAGCAAGATTGTGATCCTATTTTTCTTAAGTTGAAAGAAGCGGTCCAGAGTCAGAAGGTTGAGGTTATCTCCCAAGGAGGAGATGGGGTTCTTTATTGTCAGGGAAGACTATGTGTTTCTGATGTGGATGACTTGAGACAACGGATGCTAACAGAAGCTCACAGTTCTCGATATTCTACTCACCTAGGAGCCACTAAGATGTACCGTGATCTACAAAAGTCTATTGGTGAAATGGGATGAAGAAGTATATCACAAAATTTATGACTGTGTCTAAATTGCTAGCAGGTAATAGTTGAGCACCAGAGACCTAGTGGTATGCTTCAGGATATAAATTTCCTACTTGGAAGTGGGAAGTAGTGAATATGGACTTCATTATAGGGTTTCCTCGTACTCGTTGACAACATGATTCTATGTGGGTTATCATTGACCAAATGACTACGTCAGCCCATTTCTTGTCAGTTAACACTTTCGATTCAGCCAATTATTATGCTAGACTCTATCTTAGGGAGTTGGTGAAATTACATGGAGTCCCTTTGACTATCATTTCAAATAAAGGTACTCAGTTTACCTCTAGATTTTAGAAAACTTTTCAGAAGATTCTTGGTACCCCGGTTCATCTCAGTATGATTTTCCATCCGCAGACTAATGGTCAGGTGGAGCAGACCATTCAGACTTTGGAGGATAAATTCAGATCATGTGTGATCGATTTAAAGGGTAATTGGGATTATCATTTTCCTTTAATTGAGTGTATTAATAATAATAGTTAGCACTGCAGTATTTAGATGGCCCCATTCAAAGTATTTTATGGTAGGAGGTATAGATCTCCTATTGGTTGGTTTGATGTTGGTGAAGCTACATTGATAGGGCTAGACTTAGTTCATGAGGCTTTGGAGAAAGTTCAACTGATTAGAAAAAGGCTAAAAATAGCTTAGAGTCATTAAAAGTCCTATGCAGATGTGAGCAGAAGGGAGCTTGAGTTTGCTATTAGGGATTTTGTCTATTTGAAAGTTTTGCCCATGAAATGGGGGAAGAGATTGGGTAAGAAGCGAAAGTTCATACCCCGCGATGTTGGTCCTTATAAGATTGTGGGTCCTTTTGGCAATGTAGCCTATTAGTTAGATCTACCTGCAGACTTATCATTAATGTATCCGGTCTTTCATGTGTTCTTGTTGAAGAAATGCTTTGGTGATCCCACATCAGTTGTGCTCTTAGAGAGTGTGGGTGTGAAAGATAGTCTTTCTTACAAGGAGGTCCCAGTTGAGATCCTCGAATGTCATTTTCATAAGTTGAGGAATAAGAAGGTCATTTTGGTAAAGGTTCTTTGGTAGAATCAGTCGCTTGGGGGAGCTACTTGGGAAGCAGAAGTGGATATGAAGACCAAGTACCCCCATCTCTTCCCTTCGAACTTAGTTCCAGCATGAGGTAACAATTTCCCCTTAATTAATTCTTTCTGTCTCATGTCACCTCAGTTCTTCTCATTTCATAGCATGCATTCATGAATTTGGTTCAGTCCATATTTCAGTTACATACTCAGTTATCATGTCGGTATTAAGCTCTTTCCCTAAAATTTTAGTTTAGTTAGTTTTCATTCTGGGATGAAGGACCCTAAGAGGGAAATATTGTAACACCCAAAATCCAAGCTATGATTAGAACCATGCTTCATATATACATAAAAATAAACATCATGTTTTGGTAGTATGAGAAGTGATTTAGACATATATTAAGGTCACATGTAACTCCTAGCTCATAGCCAAGTTGAAACCTTCCTTACCGGTGGTTTTCTGGCAAAGAATCTCCTATAGTCAAATTCAAAAGAGTACAACTCCTAGATTCTGATATATTTTAGAGCTCTAGACGCACAAAATTAAAGGTCTTTGAGTTTTATTTCCAACTCCTCTAGTTTTGATTTAATCCAATTTCATAGCTAAGAGTTATAGCCATTTTAGTGAAGCACTATCTAGCAGTAGGATAGTACGATCATAACCACAATCGTGGGTTCGATTATACTACCATACAATCCACTCGTCTGTATGAAACAACCCAAAAACCTAAAATTTTGCAAGAATACCTTCCAACCATGAAAAGGTACCACGATCTTGACTCCTAAAGTTCATTCAACTATGACTTTCAACCTACGAACAAAGGTACGATCATAGGTGGGTCCCACGATCAGACCATGGCTCATCTGATTAAGTCCAGAGAGACACAAATAAGCCACCCAACCACGAGCACCACCCACGATCGTAAGTGGGTCCCATGATAATGGGATGGTCCATACGTCACTTTTCATAATTTTTTCAGTAATGAATTTAAAAGGGCACATCAGTCTTTTCCAACTTAACATCAAAACTACGTCTTTTAAGATATTTCAAGGCTGATTATTAATACTAATATTACCCCAAGTCCCTCATTCATCAAATTATAATTGATATTTAGCAAAAACACAGAGAAAGAGGCGATTTTCATTCCCCAAAGCAGAGTTAGGGTTCTTCAACTTCAGTCCCCAAGTTCAAAGATTTCTTCAAGATTCTTGTCTCCAGGTATTTGGTATTTCATATTTATGTTTCCTTTAACCCATTGAGTCCTGAAATTAACCTAAATTCCTCAGTTTAAATCATCCCTCAGAGCCTAAGGTTTATGAGTAGTATGAATTCCTTCATATTTTTGTTCCTTGTCATTATTGAGCCATGGACCCATGTTTCCCAATTAATTTTAGTATCATCACGTGCTTATAATTATGAACTCTCAGTGTAATGTATAATTCATGATTTTAGACTTGAGTTGCAAAATTCTGTATTTCATTCTGTTTAAGGAAATTGTCATAATAGTTGCATTCTTCTGAGATGGCGGGTTATGAACATCCGATGACCTAGCATTTCATGCATATATTTATGAATATTCAGTCCTTTAGTTTTCATGATTTAAATGATTTCAGATGAAGTAGTTATTTTTAGTCTTCAAGAAATTAATATTATTGAGCATTCTAGTTATCAGTTGTTATTTAGTTGGGAGTAGTACTTAGCACCGAGCGGACAATGGGATGAAAGATCACCCATCAGTTAGACTGAGACCTTTCATAGCAGTCCGAAAGACTTAGAATTACAGTGCCCCCATAGATTCTAAAGGGTCACCTATCAGACTAGGCTTGACACCTTAGTCCTTTGGACATAAGTTTAGTGGATCCACGTCAACCAGTGTTTGTACCCTTGGAAGGTATTGAACACCCTTCCAGCTGGGTTTACAAGTTGGACCCTAGTTAACTCAGACTGGGGTATGTCAGTAAACGGTAGCTCCCATAGTCTAGATTCATATTTAGATATATGGATTACCTTGTATTCGATTGTTCAGCTTTTTATACCACTACATGTTTATTACTTGGTCATTATATCAATTTGTATGTCTCATCTTCATGTTCAGCTTACCATGTTACCTCCAACATTTTCAGCATATATTTGATCATGCATATCTCATATGCTCAGTACATTCAAAGTACTGGCCGCATACTTCTTTGCGCTATATTGTCTTATAATATAGGTTCTGATGTACTGCATCCCACTCGAGGCTAGTATTATTCTGCACCATATCAATAACAGTGTTTGGTGAGTCCTCATCATTTGAGGGTCAGGAATCAGTATTTTTTTCAGTATTATTTTAGTTTCAGATAGTTAGAGTTAGTTGGGGGCTTTTCCCTCTAAACAAGATAAGCTACTCATACTCATAGGCTTCCCTCTCAACGCATCAGTCACAATACTAGCCTTACTTGGATGATACATTAGGGTAATATCATAATCCTTGAGGATCTCCATCCATCTATGCTGACGCTCTCTCAAGTTAAGATCCCTTTGAGAAAACACGTTATGCATACTGTAGTGATCAGAAAAATCTCACAATGGACACCATAAAGATAGTGTCTCCAAATATTGAGAGAAAACACCACCACTGCTAACTCCAAATCATATGGAGTATAGTTCTTTTGATGCAACTTAAACAACCTAGTAGCATATGAAATGGCTTTGTTTTCCTACTTCAAACCAACACCTAAACCTGAATGTGAGCATAATAATAAACAACAAAGTCCTTGCGCTCCAGAGGCAAGGCAAAGATGGGAATTGTAGCCAACAATATCTTGAGCTTTTGGAAGCTCTCCTCAAACTCAGTAGGCCATTGACACATTTTTGAGTTAAATAAATCAGATGAGAAGCAACAAAGGTAAATCCCTTCACAAACCTGGTGTAGTAGCTATCTAAATCCACAAAGCTGCGAACCTTGGTCACTGAGTTTGGCCTGGCCCAGCTCTTAACTGCCTCTATTTTTTGTGGGACAACTATAACTCCATTCTTCAAAACCACATGCTTCGAAAAGGACACATAAGATAGCCTGAACTCACACTTGGGAAATTTACCATACAACTACTTCTCTATAAACAAACCCATAAAAGTGTTGGGGCATTAGTAAGACCAAAAGATATTACTAAGAACTCGTAATGCCCATGGCTAGTTCAAAATGTAGTCTTAGGAGTGTCTTCAACTATAATCTTTAACTGATGATATTCAGAACTTAAATTAATCTTAGAAAAGACTGATGCACCCTGCAGCTTGTCAAACAAATCATCTAAAAATATTCTTAGGGTTGTCTCACAAACTTCCAGTTCGGAGACACATGATGTCATAACCCTTAAAGGGTGAATCAACCTAAATCTATAAATTATTTCACTTACCTTAGCTTGAGAAGAGATGATGCAACTTAAGAACACTAGAGGGAAAAATAGAGTGGCCTTTTGCTGTTCTAGAGAAAGGTAGAGAGAACTTGTGAAATATGATTTTTTGTGACTTAAAAATAAAGGAAATGACCAGCAACTTGGCCTTATGAAGGCCTTATTTTGGCTGCCTCTTTTGCTGCATTTTGGATCACAAATTTGTCAAATTGGTCCAAGTAGGTGATGCACCTACTTAAGGAGTTCAAGCTGCTCAAAAGGTCAAAGTAGGTGATGCACCTACTTGCTTGATTCTTTGTTGAACTTAATTAAGGTGGGACTTCACAGATTTGGGTGTTGGGACCTTTCTCCACTTTCTTTTTCTTTTACTTAGTTTGGGCCCCAAATGAGTATATTAATATAGGTCCAAATCTGATCCATATCCTTGACTCCATTAGCTTGGTCCATATAGCTCGAGTAGGTAGCTCACCTACTAGCTTAATTAAGTCAAGCAAGTACCTCCATATTTTATTCCATTTCTAAATCTTAATCCTTTCATTTCAACTTAAACATTACATACACTCAGTCACTTTAAACTTTAGACCCAAATACCACCTTACGATCCCTAGTTTAAATAATTGCATCGACGTTAACTTGATCATGCTGTATTGAAATGTACAAACATTTTCCTTCAAACCTATTTTACTGTCACTACTTGTATAAAAAATTGATTCCATTACTTATACCACAAGGCTATGTCAAGTTCCATATAGGTAGAAGTAGTACACGCAGAATATAGGGTGTTACATCCTCCCCTTCTTAGGAACATTCATCCTAAAATGTTAGTATACCAACCAACCCAAGCAAATTCAAGCCTACGTTAAGTTCTACTGTTAGTCACATAATGAACATAAACTTATACTTACTTGTTAATTCTTCAACTCCACACCTTCATCTACCACTGTAGATTGGAATAAATGAGGATACTTGGATTTAATTGCTTCTTCTGCTTTCCATGTTACTTCTTCTACATGTTGGTTTTTCCATAATACTTTTACGAAAGCTACTTCTTTATTTCTTAACTTCTTAACTTGTTGATTTGGAATAGAAATGGGTACTTCTTCATAAGTGAGATCTTCTGTAACTTGTACATCTTTAGTAAGAGTAATACAAGATGGATCTCCTATGCACTTTCGAAGTATGGAGACGTGAAACACCGGATGAACCATTGAAAGTTCCTGGGGTAGCTATAACTCATATGCGACTTGGAAAAATATTTGAATAATCGTATATGGTCCTATATAGAATGGACTTAGTTTTCCCGTTTTACCAAACCTCATTACCCTTTTCATTGGTGACATCTTCAAGAATACCCAATATCTTATAGCAAACTCTAGCCCTCTTCTTCTAGCATCGACATATGATTTATGTTGACTTTGAGATATTTCTAGCCATTGTTGTATCACCTTAACCTTTTCCATGGCTTGATAAATAAGATCTGGTCCAAATAAAATAGTTTCATCCACTTCAAACCACCCAATTGGTGATTTGCACTTTCTCCCACATAAAGCTTCATAAGGTGCCATTTTAATACTTGAATGATAGATATTATTGTAGGCAAACTCAATAAGCGGCAAATGATCATCCTAACTATCTTTGAAGTCCAATACACAAGCTCGCAACATATCTTTAAGGGTTTGGATTGTACGTTCTGCTTGACCATCCATTTGAGGGTGAAAAGTTACACTTAAATTCACTTGTGTTCCCAAACTCCTCTGGAAAGACTTCCAAAAATTTACAGAAAATTAAGCTCCCCTATCAGAAATAATAGAGATTGGGACTCTGTGTAGCCGAACTATCTCTTTAATATACAATTTTGCATACCCTTCAGCTGTGTAAGTGGTCTTAACAGGTAGGAAGTATGCTGATTTGGTTAGTCTATCAACTATTATCCATATGGAATCAAACTTTCAAAGTGTACGAGGAAAACCAGTGACGAAATCCATATTGATAGTATCCTACTTCCAAATTAGAAGATCCATACGTTGTCTATAACCTCCAGAATTTTAGTGCTCTACTTTAACTTGTTGACAATTTGTACATTGGGCTACAAATTCTGCAATGTTCTTCTATATGTCACCCCACCAAAATATTTCTTTCAAATCATGATACATTTTAGTTGACCCCGAATGGATAGAATATCTAGAATGATGTGCCTTCATCATAATCCTCTTTCTTAGCCTATCTACATTAGGTACACACAATCTGTTTTGGCACCGAAGTACTCCCTCTTGCGTAAGCTTAAATGCCTTTGTCAGACCTTGTTGTACATTCTTCTTAAGCTGTAATAGAATAGGATTTGCATACTACTTTTCTTTCACCTCATCTACTAATGAGGATTCTGTCGCATTTTGCACAATAACTCCTTCGTCTGAAGATTCAAGAAGGCGAATAAGCTAGTTGGTGTAGATCTTTAGTTATTCCTTGTCTTTCCGTGGACTGCCCATAAGTGGTCGCCATTGCCTTATGACTTAACGCATCATCTACAATGTTTGCTTTTTCCGGATGATACAAAACATCAATGTCATAATTTTTTAATAGCTCAAGCCACCTCCGCTGCCTCAAATTCAGTTCCTTCTGCTTAAAAATATATTGCAAACTCTTATGGTCAGTATATATGTCAACATGAACCCCATACAAGTAGTGGCGCCATATCTTTAAGGAAAATACAACCATTGCTAGCTCAAGATCATGTGTTTGATAATTTTGCTCGTGTGGCCGCAATTGTCTTGAGGCATAAGCTATTACTTTACCATACTGTGTCAATACATATCCTAAGCGTACTCCTGAAGCATCACAATACACTGCATACCCTTCTGTACCTTCTGAAAGTATCAATATTGGTATAGAAGTCAACTTATTCTTAAGATCTTGGAAACTCCTTTCACATGCGTCATTCCATTGAAACTTGGTTGCTTTGTGTGTTAGCTTTATTAAAGGTGCAGAAATGGAAGAAAATTCTTCAACAAACCTTCTATAATAACCTACCAACCCAATGAAACTACGAACCTCCGTAGGTGTTGTAGGTCTTAGCCAATTCTTCACGACTTCTATCTTTTGAGTATCAACCCTTATTCCTTCATCAGATACAACATGACCCAAGAATGCCACAGATTTTAATTAAAACTCACATTTAGAAAACTTTGTATATAACTTACGATCACGAAGAATCTAGAACACCTATCGTAAGTGACTACCCTGGTCCTCTTTTGATCTTGAATAAACCAGAATATCATCTATAAATACTATCACGAGAGATTGTAACACTCACATATTGAAATCAAATAATACGATTGTTATGATATTTTCTTGTCCTGATTATTATTTTTTCGACTTGAATTTTATTGTCTACAGATGGTAAGTGTTCCTTTGTCCGTAACCAAATATTCGAACATTTAAAATGAAATCATTTTTTACAAAGAACGTTTTACCCCCAAAGTGTATTTCCTTCCGCGAATTTAAATTAATTGGACCCTAAATCGAGTAATGGATACTAACTTGGAATACCCCCAAAAGAGAATTATCGATTGATATAAAGTAACTATCCAAATCACATACTCCTTCTGTTTCAATTTGTTTGGTCTACTTTTTTTTAGTCTGTTTCGGAAAGAATGGCCCGTTACTTTTTTAGCAACTCCTTTTTTAACTTTTCACATGTCATGCTTAAGACCGCTAGATTAAATGACATTTTAGTACATTCAACATATCTTTAATTGAAGAACAGAAGATTTAAATTATAATTTTATTTTATTTTCTTAAACTATGTGTCAAGTCAAAATAGGTCAAACAAATTAAAACCGAGGGAGTACTAAACTAGTGTTGGCATTAGTTGTATTCTTTATGTTTGTACTGCCGCATATTTCTTCTTGCACAACGTTGTCACTTCGACGCTATAAATAAAAGGTGTAGCTTTTCCTTTTTATAACACCTTGGCCCTCTGCCTAACCTGGATAATTCAAGAAAATGGTCGGGTAAAATGAACTTCTACTTCTAGATAAGTTGACGTACCATTATGATCACTTTTGGACTTCAATCATTGATCTTCGTTGCCAAATCATGCAAACAATTATGCATGATTTTAACTGAATATGGGAAGGGCAGTGAATGAAAAACCATTTGATTTGCCCCTGGATTATTTAGGTTTTCATTTTTTGCTTTTTTTTTGGACTTTCGTTTTGGAAATGATTTTTTAAAATGACTTTTATTTAACTGTATAAGATGTTTAGACAATTAAATTATTTTAAAAGTAGTTCAATTAAATGTGTACATAAATATCATCTCATAACATAAAAAGGAATATAAATAATATATTTCTTCCTCTTATCCCAATTTATATGACTTACTTTTCTTTTTTAGTCAATCTAAAAAAGAATGACACATTTCTATATTTTGTAACAATTTAACTTTAAAATATCTATTGATTTGTAGTCACACAAACATTTGTTACTTATTTTAGACCGCAAATTTCAAATGACTTTTTTTTTTAAAACTCTATGTCAAGTCAAATTAACTCATATAAATTGAAACGGAAGAGTATAATCGATCAAATTGTGTTAAGGATGTATACTTCCTTTCTTTCTTTGTAGCGAAAACAATAATTGTGGGGGTCAAGGGACCAAAACCTTACAAGATTCTTGCAGAGAAAGATCTAATTGTTCGGAAAAGTAGATGGGGTTGGTGGTCCACCGGCATAAAGGGTATTTCACGGTTTCAATTTCTACTTCATGTTACCTCCTCTGATCTTAAATAAGTAATGTTATAATTTTTTATTTTATTCCTAAATGTTTTAGATGCTAGATTGAAAAGATATTAATGATGTTTCTTTTAATTTTATCTTTTTTTAAATAAAGAGAGTTTTATATCATCAAAAAAATATTAAAAAGTTACATTTTTTCAAGATATATTTACTAAGAATAAATTAGTAAAAAGACTTTTTAATTTCTAAGAATAAGTAGTTTTTTTAAGAAGTATGTGTAAACTAAAAACATCACTCATTTAGAAACGAATGAAGTATAGTCTGTTTGTCAATCTTCTAAAAAAATTTTATAGAAAAACTAATTTTTTTAGCTTATGAAACACTCCTTATTCTACTCCTCAGAAACACTTATTTTCTTCTATAAATTTGGCCAAACATCTCAATTTTTAAAATAAGAATTTTTGAGGAAAAAATAAACACTTTGAGAGAAAAATAAGCTTCACCAAACATGCTATTAATCCCCAATAAAATTTCACAACTGTACACATGTCATGTGCATACTTGTTAGAAAACAAATGATCGTTGAATTCTCAAATGTATGGAAAACATGATCTTGGATTGATAAACCCACATAAGTTTTTGATACAATAGCACCAACCCCTTATTTTATGTGACATATTTTTTAAAAATTTATCAAAAGAAATTATACGTTTTATCTAAAAGTAATTTAATTGTAATTTTATATTTTATTCCTAACTAATATTCGGGACGTGGTTAGCCCATGTATTTCATACAAATGGATATACAATTTGCGGTTTAAAAAAAAAAATGTTTGAGTTATAAAATTAAGAATATGTAAGCTCCTAAAAAATATGAGGATATGTGGGATATTATAAAGATATAGATCACAAAACACCTAACATTCACATTTCGGTGTCTCGTTTAATTATCATAATTTATAATTCAATTTGTTAAATTTCTTTCATCCTATAAATTTGAGTGCAAGATGAGAGAACTTTTTGTATTTTCCTTGTGTGTATTATACCTCTGCAATCAGTTTACACAAACCTATGAAGAAGAAAGTGACAAAGAGTTACAACAATTTGATCTGTGTGCCTCTATTACTTGTTAACCTGTAACAAAATAAGAAGAAAAAAATGTTGAGCTACGAGTTATGGTAAATTTGTTGAGCCATGAACTATGCTACACGTGGAGTTTTGATAATTAAAAAATATAATAAATATGATGTAAGAACCAGATACTAAACATGTTTCATATAAAGATAGGTAGTTTCAATGACAAATAATTAAAGAATCAATTCCTTAACATGTCTACTGTGAAAGTTGGATTACAAAAGTACACTACAAGTGAGGAATAAGGTCTGTCACAATATGCTAGAGAAGACTCTTGACGAGGCGCAAAATAGATTTCAAGTGCATGAAGGATTTCTTAAGGAATTGGGATTACGGCTAATCACATGGATTAAGGATCAAAAAATCAAGATGGAAATATTTCAATATTTGTCCACATGGAAAGATCTTTCGAAATAGGAAAAAAAAAAAGTGAGGCCGACGCACGAAAAGGAAATCAAGTTGGACTTGGATTAGTTTCTTAGATTGTTGAACTTTTTCTTATTGGATTTGGAGAACAACAAGCAGTCATTCCTACTCCTATATATAAAGCATCACATTAATGTTGTTGACAAACAAAAGGGAAAACAAAACACTCTAGTACATAAAAAGGAGAAAATATGCAGAGTGCATTCGTGAGAGAAAGTCAATTGACAACGTGAAGAAGAGCTTGTTTCAATCAAGATTTATGCTTACAATTCTTAGTTGTCTAGTTTAATTCATTGAGCTTAAATTGCAACTTTTTATGTTCAAAGAGAATTTTTATTATCTATTTATTCATTGAGTTGTAAAGACTTTTTATGTTCAAAGAGATCTTACAATTCATTGAATTTAAATTGCAACTTTTTATGCCTTATCTATAATCGACCCAACTCTTGTTTTTTTTTTTAGCTCATAGATTGATCCTCGAAGGATAGAAACTTCTTTTCTCTCTAGATCGTTGGCACATAACACCTTCTTTTTTGCTGATTCGGTTCATCGAAGATATGCAGAAGGTTCTAATAGATGGTTGAGCTTTTACACAATGTCTTGTCTTTAGCTAGATATTTTCCTTTGGTTTTGTAATGACCTATTTAGTCTTTATAGTGTTGTTTTGTTGTAAGCACACGAGTAGAGTTTATCTTGAGATGAGAGCTGTGAAAATCTCAAGCTAGGGTGAGTTTAGATGAAATTCGAGTATTGCATGGATAAAGGTTGGTGGTGTCTCATGATATTTTGTTTGATGGTTTCATATGCGTGACGTGATAGATAGAAAATTTAGTAATCCATAGAGACTTTTGAAATGATATTCGAATTGGTAGAACTCTGATTATTGTGTTTTTTTATGATAAAGTATTAATTTGTTGTAAAAAAACCAAGGGGATGTTGTAACATGGGCGAGTTTTCGAACCTCCCACGATACTCTGCCAGTGGCCACTACAGTAGGACCCCTCTCGTTGTAGCAGGTGGCCGACTATTGTAGCAGTCGGCGAGTGTCCCCTTTAGACTACTGCAGCGGGCGGCGCTACACTGGACCGTTGTAGTGGGAGCCACTGTAGCAGTCGATGAATGTACACTCAAGACCACCATAGCGGGCACTTGTTCTCTATAGTGGGATCGCTGTAGCTGACAAGTGTCTGCTGTACGAGCAGTCTAAATAACTAGTTTCTCGAGTTTGATCGTTATTTCTCCCAAAAATCTAAAATTTTGACCTAAGGCTTTGTGTGAGGCACTTTTCAGAGTTCTTGAGTGATTTTTACTATTGAGGTAAGTTTGTTTTGCTATTTAATAGATTAATTCCTTTAATTTCTAGAATTACTAGAATCATGAACTAGGAAGAAATTCATGGATTAAACCCTAAAAATGATGAACTGAAAAGAATTGCCCATATGTAGGCTTAAAATCAGTTATAAATAATTCTGGGTTGTTAGATTGTACTTTATAACATAGAATGCTTCCTCATTAAAATAAATTATGGAGAATTTGGGCATATTAAGGGGTAAAAAACCTTGAATTGGTATTTTAGGCTATGAATTAGGGTAAAATTAATGGGGTATGATTCCTAATGTCTAGAAGTGGAGGATTAGTTGTTGATTACGAATTGTTTATTATTTTTAGATCGAGAACAATCTGTAGTGGGGAGAAAAGGAAAAGCTTTAGTGGATTAGTGCACTCGAGCTTGTGTTTTGAGGTAATATATAGTTTATATTGTGATTATTGACTTGACTTAGAGTCCATTATGAATGTGTGTGAATTAGCCTTCAGGCCTACACGTAATTTTGTGTGTTAGTATATATGGGTTCTTTACATGAAATGATGAACTGGATTTTGACTAAGTGTCTAAAAAAGTGTGTACTTGCAAGATTGGTGCACTACAGTTCTTCATGGTTAATATTTGATGATGACATTCATACATTGTGATGATTGGGGATCGAGTACCACGCAGGTACAAGTTACTATTGGTACAAGTTACTATTTTGGGAATCGGGTACCACGCCAATATAAGTTATTATATTTTAGGGATCGAGTACCGCACAGGTACAAGTTACTATATTTTGAGGAGCAGATACCACGATTCAGTACAGTACATGGACACTAACACATCCTCTATAGGTCATAACTAGTGGGAATATAAGACTCATAGTAGGTGTGTACAGATTGAGAGGATGGGGTGATAGTTGTGCTTTATGGTTGCATATGCATATTTATTTGATCGTATATACATGTTCATTGATTGTTCATTCACATTATAATGTGTTGTATTGAATATTGAGGGGGCATATTTTACTCTTGTGAGATGATTTGGTGGTAATGGATTGAGGTGTTTTACACTTATGTTATTTAGAAGAGTCATAGAACTGTTTCCTTGTTATTGAACTTATGTTAGTCAAGGTTGGTCTAGTTGAGTTTAGTGGTTGGCTAAGTGTTTGCCTATGGTTGGAATTACTTGTTATGTTTGATTGCTAAATCACCCATATTTGATTTATATTTATGTGTGAGTTTTAAGTTAAGTAGGACGATGGTGCATACTAGTACATAGTGTTTGTACTGATACTACCTATGCTCTTCTTTTATTGAGTATTGATAATGTTCTAGCGACTGAGACGAGACCTCAAATTCACGCCGTGACTGACAACTTTTCGTTCCAAGGGTGAGCACCTACCTTCAGGCAGCTATTGGATCTTCTTATTGATCAGGTGTTATTAATTGTTATGTTTAATTGCTAATTCACCCATATTTGATTTACGTTTATATGTGGGTTTAAAGTTAAGTCGGACGATGGTGCCTACCAGTACATACTATTTGTAATGATACTACCTATGCTCTTCTTTTATTGAGTATTGACTACATTCTAGCAACTGAGACGAGACCTCGAATTCAGATCGTGACTGACAACTTTTTGTTCCAAGGGTGAGCACCTACCTTCAGGTAGCTATTGGATCTCCTTATTGGTCATGTCTACTCCTTTGGACAATGACACTTCTTTATATTTGTTTTTAAGATATTCATTTCAGACATCAGTTTTGTTTTAGAATGTTCTTTTATGGTGACTTTAGGGTCCTTGAGATTATGTAATAGTAGTTGATTTTGGCGCTATTATTAATTTTTTAATTGTTTGGACTAATTACTCTTTTAGTTGAGATAATTGTTTAGAAATGCTTTAAAATGGTTAAGTGTTCGGGTAATGATTTGGGGTTAGATAGTTCTCCCACCAAAGGGATAGTGTGAGTGTCACTCACAACTATTTGGATTTTGACAAAGATGGTATCAGAGTCCTAGGCTTGTCAATCTCGTCATACTAGAACGAGTATAGTAGAGTCTTGCGGAATGGTATGGAAATATCTGTTCTTTCCTTCAAGAGGCTACAAGACTTTAGGAAATTTCACACTTCTTCTTTCTTTTGTGCTAGTACTTGATTCCAATTGGTATTTGGTGATCCAAATTAGTAGTTGATTCTTTCAATTTTATCTCATAGATGGTTAACAATGCGTCAATAGAGCAACAACAACATAATACTCGAACCAGCAGCTGGGGCCACAGTTCATGATAGAGGCATAGTGAGGGGGAGGGAGAGAGTAAGGGATCGTAGGGCAACACCCGCCATGGGTGAAGCTTAGGCCGCCAGAGGTCTAGCTAGACAGAGATTACTATCTCTTTCCCTACATGAGAATGCTTCAGATATAGTTAAGAATAAGTAGGTGGTTGTAACACCCCGTACATTTCCGACCTTACTTGCCAACTTTGAACCATGTTTACCTTAGTTTTGAGAGCAATAAGTACGTATCTTGTATTGCTTTGATGGGGTATGGGATAGTATGCTAATGTTTGCAAAGAAAAGTCGAAGAAAGGAAGAAAATCAAATTTTTGGAGTCAGGCACGCCAGGTAGCATGCCGGGCCGCTTTTGGATGAAATATTGTTGGCATGGGCAGCAAAGGGGCGCGCCCAGGGGTGTGCTAGGCCACTCCTGCACCCCTTTTCTAGAGCTAAAATTCAGCTAAGTCTCAGGGGCGCCCGGGGGCGTGCTGGGGTGCTTTTTGCCAAATTTATTCTACGATTATTAGTCTATAAAGAGGACTCTTGGGTTATGGTATCATTATTCCATGGTAGTAGGACTACCCTTAAGCGAGTTTGGCATCCAAGTTGGGGTTAATTCTTCGTCACAAGTATTCTATCAAATTATGTTAAATTAAGCCATGAGTGGATAAAATTACTTGTTCTTGGGATTAAGGCTACGAACATAAATCTCGTGAGTTGAATATTGTCGTAACATTTATGGAATTATTTCAACATGAGATAATTGGTGGATTATGCATTGAATTTGATGGGCTAAGTTAACATGTGTTAGTGGGCTCAATTTGAGGCCCAAAATGAATCCAAAATGCATGGCCCATATGGGAAAATGACCCATTCTTGTGTTGACTAAGTAAGGCATGGCATTTAATGCCCAAGAATTGGCTAAGGATGACTTGAGGGGCTATATAAGACAAGAAAAAATCACATTTTATTCACATAAACACACATGCCATTCTAGACAATTCCACAAGTTATTTCTCTTAGCTCTCAAAACCCTAAGTCATCTCTTTGGACAAGATCATCATTTTTCAAGCTTGGGTAATTGTTTAATCTTATTCTTTAATATATTATATGCATGGGAGAGTATGTAGATCATGATGGTTATGTCTAAAAGTGTAAGTAGTGCACTTTTCCTTTTTCCTAAAAGATGTGTCATCTATGTGATTTGAACTTGAAAGGAGACTTGAGGTTTTGATGAAAGTGAATGGTGTGGATGAAATATCAACATATATGGTGTGGTTATGTTCCTTAACTTGTTATTTTTTTATGAGTATAAATTGTGGGATTTTTTTTGATATGTTGTTATGAAGTGTATTGAGGTGACTCGATGGAGTAATTGTGACGTCGTATTAATGAGGAAGCGTAAAGGATGAACTTGGTGTGAAATGCTATTGATTTGTGATGTTTTGGTCAATGTATGGCATGTTGTGGTATTGTTTGTATGACACTGCCATGAATGATATTGTAAAGGGGGGAAATGACATTATAAGGCAAACATGTAACTCATTGTCGTCTTATGCACTTGTAAGGTAGTTGGTTGTTAACGTGAGCTCAGTTAAGTACTTATGTTGTAGAGTGAAACGTAAGGAAGGAGCTGGACTATTGTATTCACATATAGGATTGTGTATTCATATTGGGAAAACAAGGTATATAAGGTTACTCTTTCTGTATCCTTCTGCAGCACATATTGTTCACATTGTCATCGTACTTGTTCCATTCCGAAATGTCTAAGGCATTTCATTCCAGGTTGTCATGTATTATATTCATATGTTCCTTATTAGTGGATCAATTGTTATTCATATGTTTCTTAATCATGGACTACTATTCCAAAGCTCCAATAATGTTATAACTATCAACGTATCAATCTCTCAAAAATTAAAGAAATAAAGTAATGCATAGTTGTTGGTTGCAAGAGTACGGGTGGTAGCTTTAGAGGCATAAGCCTAGCTCAAGCCGATCCCAAGATTATTGGATCAGGGGGCAGTCATAGAGGCATAAGCCTAGCTCGGGCCGAACCTGACAGGGGGTAGCTCTAGAGGTAAGAACCTAGCTCGAGCCGAACCTGATATATTGGTTTATAGGTGGTAGCTCTAGAGGTAAGAACCTAGGTCGAGCCGAGCCCGATATATTGATTTATGGGTTGCAGCTCTAGAGGCATAAGCCTAGCTCGGCCCGATCCCAAAGCATAACGTTATGTTATGTTAAGACCCACTGATGAGTTGGGGCGCGGGTACGATATAACACAAGTGATGATGAATAAACATAGAAGTAAAGAAAATAATGAACATAAAGTACATAGTTCCAAACATATACAGAACGATGATTTATCTATATTGATTATTCTCTTACCATTGTTTCCATTGAAGTTCTTATGTATTGATGCAGTTTCTTATAGCCTTACATACTCAGTACATTCTTCGTACTAACGTCCCTTGGGGGACTTACCTTACTTGCTGCAGGCACAGGTGCTAGTAGACCTCCACAGTAGGTTGTAGGTTAATTGCTGATCATTGGTGAGCTCCAGTTGGTTTGGGGCTTTCCAAGTCATATGTGTACATTTGTTTTGGTATCGTAATATTGTATAAAGCGGGGATTGTCCCGACTTTAGGTTGGTTATGTATATACATCTGTTAGAGGCTTTGTAGACGTATGTGGTGGGATGAATGTAAGGGATGTATTTCCATTTTGACTTGATGGCCCTAACGGCCAAGTTTTATATATGTATATATCACATGTTTCCATGAATTCTGCTATTAGCATCTTGTATCTATACGTGATGGTGATGTTTCTTGAGTGACATGCGTATGAGTGTATATGGATGAAGATTGGTTCTCTCGAGCCTTATCAGCTTTGGGTGCTAGTCCGCCCCGTTGGAATACGGGGCGTGACAAAAGTGGTATCAGAGCAGGTCGTTCGAAGGGTGTCTACAAAGCTGTGTCTGAGTAGAGTCTTACTTACGGATGTGTTGCACCCCACATTTATAAGTAGGAGGCTACGGGACATTTAAGAGTTGTTTTTTTCTTCATATCTAGATCGTGCAATATATCCAATGGTGTAAGTGGAATCATATCTGACCATGGGAATTATTTTCTTGTGTTATAGTAAAATGCCGATGACAAGACGAGGTAGGGGCAAAGGCAAGCAGGTAGATATGCTTGCTGGAGAAGGAACGAGTAGATCACCACCTGACCAAGCTAGTCAAGGTGGGGCTGACACTGAATTTACATCGCGGGCTTCTCCTACTCTTCCGTTTACAGAAGAGCCAAGATGGAGAGAAGTATCTTCGAAACCACCTGTTAATAATATTGAGCAGGATTTAATGAGTGCGGTGCAAATATTGACCCTTGTAGTTGTTGCACAAGTTCAAAGACAAGCTTTTGCGCAACAGATGGAGGGTCAGAGGCAAAGGAGGAGGATGCAAGACTTAGAAGGAGAATCATCAAAGAAGGCTAAACCCATGGGACAGTTTATGGCATCCCAAGGAGGATTTGGGCCTCGAATTTTTTACAGACCGCCTAGGCCATCATTTCCTCAATCCACAGTAAATGCTCCCCCTCTATTCCAAGGGTTTAGAAGTAATCAGTTTGGGCAAAGAAGTGAGATTCAGGATTTATGGGTAGTGGGGTATCAAGCAAAAGAAAGTATGAACCGCTCGAGGTCTTCTCGTCAGCTGTGCTGGCGCTGTAGGAAGTTTCATTTAGGTGAATGTCGGTTTGGAATGAATGTTTACTATTTTTGCGGCGTGCCAGGGCACATGGTAAGAGAGTGTCCACAAAGGAGCACGGGTGGTGTGGCACGATCTATGGGATTAACCATCGCATCGCCATCATAGGTACCTCCTTTGGGCAGAGGTGCACAGCCTACAGGGCGTGGAAGAGGTTCTAGAGGGACTGTTGGTGCTAGTGGAACTCAGAATCGTACCTATGCCTTAGCAGATCGACAGAATTTGGAGTCTTCTCCTGATGTAGTGACAGGTACATTATCTGTCTTCTCACATAATATATTTGCATTGATTGATTCGGGTTTTACCCTATCATATGTTACTCCATTGATTGTTAAAAAAAAAAAATTTAAAAGGACACCAGAATTATTAGTTAACCCATGTGAGGTATCTACACCAAAAGGTGAATCTATTGTAGCTAAAAGAGTATATCGTAATTGTATAGTAATTGTTTGTGGTCACGATACAATGGTTGATCTTATTGAGCTGGACATGGTGGATTTTATGGATTGTGCCATAGTAGATTGCTGAGCTAAGAACTTATAGGATGTTCTTGAATGGAAGGTTAATGTTGGAGTACCGGGAGGTAAGGTTATTTTTCATCTTAAGCCAAAGAAAATGATACCCAAAGGGGTACATATGTCACTCAGTAAGGGTGAAAGATACTGATGTGGAGTCACCAACTCTTCAATCGGTTCCGATGGTAAATGAAATTCTTGAGGCATTTCCTGCAGATCTTCTGGGTTTGCCTCCACAACGGGAAGTAGAGTTTGGTATTGATGTGATTCCAGGCACTCAACCTATTTCTATTCGTCCGCATAGAATGGCTCCAGCAGAGTTATGGGAATAAAAAAGATCAATTAAAAGGCTTGTTGGACAAGGGATTTACAAGGCCTAGTGTGTCCCCTTGGGGTGCACTAGTGTTATTTGTACAGAAGAAAGATGTTACACTGAGAATGTGTATTGGCTATTGGCAATTAAATAAGGTGACAATTAAGAATAAGTATCCCCTTCCTAGAATTGATGATTTAATTGACCAATTACAGGGTACCAAATGTTTTTCAAAGGTTGACTTGAGATTGGGTTACCATCAAGTCAGAGTTAGAGAAAAAAAAATATACCCAAGACAGCTTTTCGAACACGGTATGGTCACTATGAATTTCTAGTTATGCCATTTGGGCTAACCAATGCACCAGCAGTTGTTAGGGATTTGATGAATAGGGTGTTCACACCATTTTTAGAAGTATTCGTGACCATGTTTATAGATGACATTCTGGGTTATTCAAGATCATAAGAGGACCATGCTAGTCACTTACGGCGGGTGTTACAGATTCTTCGTGATCGTAAGTTATACGCAACGCTCTTAAGTGTGAATTTTAGTTAAAATCTGTAGCATTCTTGGGTCACATGGTATCAGATAAAGGAATGAAGGTTGATACACAAAAGATTAAAGCGGTGGAAAAAAACTGGCCAAGGCCTACGACTCCCACAGAAATTCGTAGCTTCCTTGGGGTGGCAGGTTATTATCTAAGGTTTGTTGAAGGGTTTTCTTCCATTGCTGCACCTTTAACGAAGCTAACATACAAAGCAACCAAGTTTCAGTGGAATGAAGCACGTGAGAAGAGTTTCCAAGAGCTGAAAGATAACTTGACTTCTACACCTGTATTAGTACTTTACGAAGGCACATAAGGGTATGCAGTATATTGTGATATTTCAAGAGTCGGCTGAGGATGTGTATTGCTGCAACACGGTCATGTAATAGCCTATGCCTCAAAACAATTGCGTCCACATGAGAGAAATTACCGAACACATGATCTTGAGCTAGCAGCTGTGATATTTGCTTTAAAGTTATGGCGCCATTATTTGTATGGAGTTCATGTGGACATCTACACTGATCACAAAAGTTTGCAATATATCTTTAAGCAGAAAGACTTAAATCTGTGGCAGCGGAGGTGGCTTGAACTCTTAAAAGATTACGATATTGATATCCTATACCATCCAAGAAAAGTAAACGTGGTATCCGATGTATTAAGTCATAAAGCAATCGGAAGCACTAATAGCCAGTTGAGGGAAAAGCAAGGTATAGTCATGGATCTATATCAATTAGACAGCTTGGCATTTTATTTTCTTGAAACTCTAGATAAAAGAGTTATAGTGCAAAATGCGGCAGAGTCTTCATTTGTAGAGGTGAAGGAATAGCAATATGCGAATCCTATTTTTACTGCAGTTGAAAAAGGAATGACAGCAAGGTTCGATAAAGGCATTTGATCTTACGCAAGAGGGAGTGATTTAGTGCCAAAGTAGATTGTGTGTACCGGATGTAGATGAACCACGGAGACAGATTATGATGGAGACACATCATGCAAGATATTCTATTCATCTAGGAGCTACAAAAATGTATCATTCTTTGAAAGACATGTATAGGTGGGGTAATACGAAGAAGAACATTGCAGAATTGGTAGCTTATTATCTGAATTAACAACCAGTAAAAGTAGAGCATCAAAAAAAATAAAAACCTGGAGGTTATATGCAAAGTATCAATCTTCCAGTATGGAAGTGGGACATGATTAATATGGATTTCATCACAGGCTTTCCTCTTACACTGCAGAAATTTGATTTCCATGTGGGTGATAGTTGACAAGCTAACCAAGTCAACGCATTTTCTACCAGTCAAAACCACTTATACAACTGAAGATTACGCAAGGTTGTATGTTAAAGAGATAGTGCGATTACATGGGATTCCAATTTCTATTATATCAGACAGGGGAGCTCAATTTACTGCATATTTTTGGAGATCTTTTTAGAAGAGTTTGGGAACCCAAGTGAGTTTGAGTACGGCTTTTTCATGTCCTCAAATAGATGGGCAAGCAGTACGTACTATCCAAACACTTAAAGGTATGCTACGAGCTTGCACATTGGACTTTAAAGATAGTTGGGGTGATCATCTATCGCTTATTGAATTTTCCTTCAAGTATGAAGATGGACCCTTACGAAGCCTTATATGAAAGAAAGTATATGAAAGAAAGTGTAGATCCCCAATTGGATGGATTGAAGCGGGTAAACCTGCTTTACTCGGGCCAGATCTTGTTCATCAAGATCTGGAGCAAGTTGAGGTGATACAACAGTGGCTACAAACAGCCCAAAGTTAACACAAGTCATATGCCGATATTAGAAGAAGGGAATTAGAATTTTCCATAGGTGATTGGTTATTTTTGAAAGTTTCACCAATGAAAGGGTAAGGAGATTTGGGAAGAAAGGAACGATGGCCCTATATAATGTGCCATATGAAATTGTCCGAAGATTTGGGCAAGTTGCATATGGATTGGCACTACCCCAAGAACTCTCCACAGTTCATCCAGTATTTCATGTTTCGATGCTTTGAAAGTGCATAGGAGATCCATCTCGTATTACTCCTATTGAAGATGTACAAGTTACGGAGGATCTCACCTATGAAGAGATACCTATTGCCACTCTGGATAGACAAGTAAATAGGTTAAGGAATAAATACATAGCATCCGTAAAGGTACTTTGGAGAAATCAACAAGTAGAAGAGATCACGTGGGAAGCTGAAGAAATGATGAAGCCATAGTACCCGTATTTGTTTCACAAGGAAGAAAAAGTTCAAAATGCGGAAGTGGAGAAATAAAAAGTAAGTATCGATAAGCATTATGTGTATATGTATATATGCTAATATGAAGGTGCATTTATTGTACATGAGACGATGTTATTAACATTCGAGGACGAATGTTTCTAAGGGGGGAAGGATGTAACACCCCGTACATTTCCGACCTTACTTGCCAACTTTGAACCATGTTTACGTTAGTTTTGAGAGAAATAAGTATGTATCTTTTATTTCTTTGATGGGGTATTGGATAGAATGCTAATGTTTGCAAAGAAAAGTCGAAGAAAGGAAGAAAATCAAATTTTTGGAGTCAGGCGCGCCAGGTAGCGTGTCGGGCCGCTTTTGGCCAAAATATTTTTGTTATGGGAAGCAAGGGGGCGCATCCAGGGGCATGCCAGGCCGCTCCTGCACCCCTTTTCTAGAGCTAAATTGAGCTAAGTCTCAGGAGCGCCCGGGGGAGTGCCGGGGTGCTTTTTGCCAAATTTCTTCTACGATTATTAGTCTATAAAGAGGACTCTTGGGTTATGGTATCATTATTCCATCGTATTAGGAAAACTCTTATGTGAGTTTGGCATCTAAGTTGGGGTTAATTCTTCGTCACAAGTATTCTATCAAATTATGTTAAATTAAGCCATGAGTGGCTAAATTACTTGTTCTTGGGATTGCGGCTACGAACATAAATCTCGTGAGTTGAATATTTTCGTAACATTTATGGAATTATTTCAACATGAGATAATTGGTGGATTATGTATTGAATTTGATGGGCTAAGTTAACATGTGTTAGTGGGCTCAATTTGAGGCCCAAAACGAATCAAAAATGCATGGCCTAAATGGGAAAATGACCCATTCTTGTGTTGACTAAGTAAGGCATGGCATTTAATGCCCAAGAATTTTCTAAGGATGACTTGAGGGGATATATAAGACAAGCAAAAATCATATTTTATTCACATAAGCACACATGCCATTCTAGACAATTCCACAAGATATTTCTCTTAGTTCTCAAAACCCTAAGTCATCTCTTTGGACAAGATCATCATTTTTGAAGCTTGGGTAAGTGTTTAATCTAATGCTTTAATATATTATATGCATGGGAGAGTATGTAGATCATGATGGTTATGTCTAAAAGTGTAAGTAGTGCACTTTTGCTTTTTCCTAAAAGATGTGTCATCTATGTGATTTAAACTTGAAAGGAGACTTGAGGTTTTGATGAAAGTGAATGGTGTGGATGAAATATCAACATGTGTGGTGTGGTTATATTCCTTAACTTGTTATTTTTCTATGAGTATAAATTGTGGGATTTTTGTTGGTATGTTGTTATGAAGTGTATTTGTCACATCCCGAATTCCAATGAGGCGTGATTGGCACCCGAAGCCGATATAGCCCGAGAGAACCAATCTTTTCTCATGAACATTCGTATGCATATCCTCGTATGAACCTTATTACACCTCATGAAACTATACGGAAGTGCCATATATATATATAAAACTTGGCCGTTGGGGCCATCACATTAAACTGAACGTACATATCTTACATTTACATACCCATATAAGTCTACAAAAGCCTCTAACATATGCATCAACAAGACCAGCCTAAAGTCGGGACAAGTCCCCGCTTTATACAACATTTACAACAACAAAACAAATACACAACTGTGACTTGGAAAGCAACGAAACAACTGGAGCTCACCAAAGATCTGCAAATGGTCCACAACCTACAGAGGAGGTCTACCAGTACTTGGGCCTGCAAACATTAAAGTAAGTCCCCCAAGAGGGGTCAGTACGAATAATGTACTGAGTATGTAAGGCCATAAGAAATTCATGATACATAATAACCACAACAATGGAGTCAATATAAGAGAAATAGTGAATGTGCATAAACTCTCTTTGTGTATGTGGGGACCATGTATTTTACGTTCTTTACTTCTCTTGTCTCCATATTTAATCATCTTAATTGTTCTACCCAAGCTAGGCTGTTCTGTCGCCCCTGCGATGAGATTAACCCATGCTAGGTACTCTGACCCCTGGGATGTTTTAGTAACCCATGCTAGGCTTTCATGTCGCCTCGGGGATGTCATTAACCCATGCTAGGTACTATGACCCTTGGGATGTTATGGTAACCCATGTTAGGCTTTCGTGTCGCCCCTGGGATGTCGTTAACCCATGCTAGGTACTGTGACCCCTGGGATGTTATCGTAACCCATGCTAGGCTTTCGTGTCGCCCCTGGGATGTACCGTTATAACTCGTGCTAGGCTTTTATATCGCCCCTGGGATGAATTGGGATCGACCCATGCTAGGATTTCATGTCACCCCTGGGATACCACCCATGTTATTGGGATCGACCCATGCTAGGTATTTTAACCCCTGGTATACCACCCATGAATTCTCATTAATTACATCTCTTATTATTCTTACTTCCATTCTAAGAGGGAGACATACTTCATCTTTTGAGAGATTGATACATTGAGGATCATGACATTATTTGAAGCACACATATATATTACTTCACTCCTTTACTTCATGAGATTGATACTTTAGTGAGTAAACATTATTGGAACTTTGGAACATAACACTATTGGGACTCATCAAGGATACATTACTTCACGTCTTTATTCTTGTAAGATTGATATCTTTAGTTTTGATTGATAGATACATTAGCTTACACATTACTTCCTTCATTAGCTTTATGAGAATGGTACTTTTACTTGTGAGAGATTGGTACAAACATAATCATAATATTATTAGATTTTTGGAATATGACATGACTGGAAACAAAATGCTATTCAAGAATAAATAGACTCTCTTTACATCTTTACTCTTTCTTGAGATAGGTCTCAACAACATTATGACGGCTTTGGAATTCCAGTCAATGAATAGGAGATAATGGAATCATAATTCATCTAAGAATAGGACACATGTGAATAACAACATATGTCAACCTGACTTGAGATACTATAGAACCCTCTAGAATGGACTCAGTATAATGTCAATGTGAATAATATCTGCTGCAGAAGAATACGGGAAAAGTAACCTTACATACCTTCACTTCCAAGTATGAGTACACTAGTCTATATATAAACACAACAGTCCAGCTCCTTCCTTATGTTTCACTCTACAACACAAGTTCATAATGGAACTCTCGTTAACAACTATTTACAGTACAAGTGTACAAAATGACAATGAAATATATGACTGCCGTATAACGTCATTTCATCCCTTACAATACAATCCACTGCGTTCTCATACCAACAATACCACAACATTCCACACATTGACCATGATATCATACATCAATAACATTTTACACTACACTTACCCTTTATGCTTTCTTATCATCATTCCGTCACAATTACTCCTTCGTAACAACATATGAACAACAATCCATACTTAATACAGTCCAACATACCTCCATATGACACTTTAAAGTCATGAAAATTGAATCACAAGTTGCTAATTATATCCATAAAGGGTATAGGGGCCTTCGGGGGTCAAAGGGGGACAAAAACATGCCAAACTGGGTTCTGGAAGGGACCTGCGAAGCCACCTGCGCCTGTAGGTGGCTGACCTACAGCCTCAGATGACCCTTGGCAGTGTCCAGGGGCATCTGCGTGCAGGAGCCTCACCTGGGAGGGCGGATGCCCATTTTTGGTCAAATTGGTCTCTTTTGGGTCTTTTTATGCAATGAATGGTACATGATCATAACTACACTTATTTTAACATATTTTTGATCATATTATATGCCAACAAGAAACCATGGTCTCACAACACACATAAACATCACCAAAACCTTACTTTCTTTTCAATCCGTCACCAAATCCATAACCAAATTTACAACAACAATTCCAAACATTATACACAAGGATAAAACAAGGCAAGACTATAATCACATCTCATATGTCAATATTGAATCCATCAATTTCATTTACTTCAAGATCACAAGTCCATGTTCAAGTTTACAAGACAAAACCATCCTCCAATTTGACAAACACAAATTGTTTTACACATAGTTGACTTCTCACACTTCACCAACATAACCAACATGATATAAACCATATTCCATGCTAAAATATATTTAACCATAATAATATACACTTACCAAGTCTTGCAAGATGATGATCTTGGTCCAAAGGAATAACTTAGGGTTCTTGAGAGACAAAAATAAAATTTTGGAAAAGTCTAGAAAATGGCATGGGTGTCACATTGAATAAAAATCTGATTTTTGGTGCCCTTTTATAGTCCCTTTAAGTCTCTCTTATCCAATCTTGGCATTAAATGCAATGTTGTCTTGGTCAATGGAAGAATATTGGAAGAATGGGTCAATTTCCCATGTTGGGCCATGTCTTTCTATGGTTTTTGGGCTTCATTTAGGGCCCAATTGTACAAGACTTATTAGTGCCCACAATGTAATGAATAATTCATCAAAGCTCTCATGTTTAACTAATTCCATACATGTACATGTAGTCGTATTGGTTCGACATCATACGGGGTGTTACACCTCCTACAAAGGTCTAACCCCATGTACTAGACCCAATATCAATTATCTCATCAATAACATTAAAAATACAAACTTTTGACTCTCAACACTTGAGTAACCATTGTTCAACGTCGTCAAGTAGAGTTTGGTAGATACGGGGTGTTACATTCTCCCCCCCTTAGGAACATTCATCCTCGAATGTTAATAACACCGTCTCATGTACAACAAATGCATCTCTATATTAACATCTCGATACATATACTCATATAGATATTTCTTAGTCTCTCCCCACTTTCATACTTTTGAACTCTTTCCTTCTGTTTGGAACAAATATGGGTACCTTGGTCTCATCATTTGTTTTCAGCTTCTCAGGTTATCTACTCTACTTGTTGATTTCCCTCAAAGAACTTTTATGAAAGTTACATCTTTATTTCTAACCTTTGCAATTGTCGGTCTAGAATAGCCATCGGTATCTCTTCCTAGTGAAATCCTACGTAACTTGTATATTTCTAATGGGAGCAATATGAAATGCAACTCTTATGCACTTCCAACAATTTCACATGGCATATTGTATAGGGCCACTTTTGTTTTCCTTTCTTTTCCAAGCCTCATTACCCCTTTCATTGGTGAAGCTCTTAAGAGTACCTTAGCATTTATGATCACGACATCTACTATACCATTACAATATACAATATATTCTCTTAACTATACTAAATCCACCAATTCACCGATAGGTGGAGATATATCCATTGACTTAACTAATAACCCAAGTGTACCATTATATTAACGGTAGTCGATAGAGTAACATACGATAGAGTAGAGCTCGGATCAATCAGTACATATACATCATGTGAAAATATGGTAATATACCTGTACCCTCATCAGGAGATGCCTCCTCATTCTGTCGGTCCACTAGAGCGTAGCTGCTATTTTGGGCCCCACTGAAACTAGCTGCTCCCCTAATATCTCTACCACGACCAATAGGCTGAACGCCTCTATCTGAGGAAGGAACTGATGCTGATGATACATCGGTGGATCCTGTAGGTCGTGCTATACCACTCGCACCCCTTTGTGGGCATTCTCTCATTATATACCCCGCTGTGCCACACCAAAAACAAGCATTTGTCCCCAATCGGCATTCACCTAAATGGTACCTTTTGCAACGCTGACATGGAGGACGAGAAGATCCTGCTATCTATGAACCTTGCACTTCACTATGCTGTCCAGACTGACTACCTCTAAACCCTCGGGATTGGGGTTGAGTGCCTGCTGCGGAATAATAAAATGAGGGTCTAGGCGGTAACATTCGAGATCTCGAGTCTCCTGGGGATGCCATAGACTGTCCCATAGGTCTTACCCTTTTTGATGGCCCTTCCTCAGATTCCTGTGTCCTTTTTCTTTGTTTTTGGTCCTCCATTTTCTGTGCGAAGGCCTGAATTCTAGCTATGTCCATATCCTTGTTCAATGCTGCAATAGTGCAGTCGCCTACCAAATATGGCTCCAGTCTATCCACATATCGATGGACTCTATCTTCCATTGTGGCTACTACATTTGGAGCATAGCGAGCCAAGGAATTAAACTGCAAACTATATTCTCTAACACTCATATTTCCTTGACGTAGATTTAAAAAATGATCCGCACGAGCCTCACGGATCTCATAGGGAAGATAGTGATCCAGAAATGCTGCTTTAAATTCTTCCCAACTAGCTGGAAGTGCATCAATGCCTCTTGATCTTTTCCAGTCCTCATACCATAAGATGGCCTCACCTTCAATCTATAAGCTGCTAACTCAACTGTTTCTACACCTGTTACATGCATCACCTCTAGTGCTCTTTGAACTTGGTCCACAAAATCCTGTGGATCTGCTTTCAGGTCTGACCTAGTGAATATAGGAGGGTCCAATTTTAGAAAGTCCTGTGTACGCCGACTAGTTGCTCTAGCCGCGTCATCTTCATTTATCATTGGACTAGTTCGTCCCTGTACTTGTGCAGCCACTAACTGAGTCAACATATGTACTGCATTTTTTAAATTCTAATCAGTGGCATTAAGTGGCGGTTCTGCAGGTACTTCTCTACCTCTTGGCTCTTCTGGAGCTGGAAAAGTAGAGGAAGACTGCGATACAATTTCAGCGCCATCTCTATCTTGACTAACTTGATCAGGTAGTGACTTACTCATTCCTTCACCGGCAGGCATATCTACCTGCTTACATTTCCTCTACCTCTTCTCGTGATTGGCATTTTACTATACCAAAGAAAGCAATTACCTTGATCAGATACAATTCAACTTACAACACTGGCTCTATTGCACGATCTAGAAGTGAAGAAAAGAAACAACATCCTAAATGTCCCGTAGCCTCCTACTTATAAAGGTGGTGCACAACACATCGATAAGTAAGACTATACTCAGACACGGCTTTGTAGACACCCTTAGAACGACCTGCTCTAATACCACTTTTGTCATACCCCAAATTCTAACGAGGCGTGATTGGCATCCGAAGCCAATATGGCCCAAGAGAACCAATCTTTGCTCATGAACATTCGTATGCATAGACTCGTATGAACCTTATTATACCTCATGCAACTATACAGAAGTCATGGACTTGGAAACATATGCCATATATATATATAAAACTTGGCCGTTGGGGCCATCACATCAAACTGAACGTACATATCTTACATTCACATACCCACATATGTCTACAAAAGCCACTAACAGATGCATCAACAAAACCAGCTTAAAGTCAGGAAAAGTCCCTGTTTTATACAACATTTACAACATCAAAACAAATACATAACTGTGACTCGAAAATCCCTGAAACAACTGGAGCTCACCAAAGATCTGTAAATGGTCCACAACCTACAGAGGAGGTCTACTAGTACCTGCGCCTGTAGCCAATAAAGTAAGTCCCCCCAGAGGGGTCAGTACGAAGAATGTACTGAGTATGTAAGGCCATAAGAAATTCATTATACATAATAACCACAACAATGGAGTCAATATAATAGAAATAGTGAATGTACATAAACTCTCTTTCTGTATGTGGGGAACCATGTACATTACGTTCTTTACTTCTCTTGTCTCCATATTTAATCATCTTTATTGTTCTACCCATGCTAGGCTGTTCTGTCGCCCCTGAGAGGAGATTAACCCATGCAAGGTACTTTGACCTCTGGGATGTTTTAGTAACCCATGCTAGGCTTTCGTGTTGCCACTGGGATGTCATTAACCCATTCTAGGTACTGTGACCCCTGGGATGTTATCGTAACCCATGCTAGGCTTTCGTGTCGCCCATGGGATG
Source organism: Capsicum rhomboideum (assembly GCA_031232105.1). Taxonomy (NCBI): domain Eukaryota; kingdom Viridiplantae; phylum Streptophyta; class Magnoliopsida; order Solanales; family Solanaceae; genus Capsicum; species Capsicum rhomboideum. Next base: position 84,794,123 of record CP124719.1, on the reverse strand, counting down.
TCATTAACCCATGCTAGGTACTGTGACTTCCTGGGATGTTATCGTAACTCTTGCTAGGCTTTCGTGTCTCCCCTGGGATGTACCGTGATAACCCATGCTAGGCTTTTATATCGCCCCTGGGATGTATTGGGATCAACCCATGCTAGGCTTTCATGTCACCCCTAGGATACCACCCATGTTATTGGGATCGACCCATGCTAGGTATTTTAACCCCTGGTATACCACCCATGAATTCTCATTAATTACATCTCTTATTATTCTTACTTCCATTCTAAGAGTAAGACATACTTCATCTTTTGAGAGATTGATACATTGAGGATTATGACATTATTTGAAGCACACATATATATTACTTCACTCCTTTACTTTATGAGATTGATAATTTAGTGAGTAAACATTATTGGAACTTTGGAACATAACACTATAGGGACTCATCAAGGATACATTACTTCACGTCTTTATTCTTATAAGATTGATATCTTTACTTGTGAGGGATAGATACATTATCTTACACATTACTTCCTTCATTAGCTTTATGAGATTGGTACTTTTACTTGTGAGAGATTGGTACAAACATAAACATAATATTATTAGATTTTTGGAACATGACATGACTGGAAACAAAATGCTATTCAAGAATAAATAGACTCTCTTTACATCCTTACTCTTTCTTGAGATAGGTCTCAACAACATTATGACGGCTTTGGAATTTCAGTCAATGAATAGGAGATAAGTGAATTATAATTCATCTAAGAATAGGACACATGTGAATAACAACATATGTCAACCTGACTTGAGATACTATAGAACCCTCTGGAATGGACTCAGTATAATGTCAATGTGAATAATATCTACTGCAGAAGAATACGGGAAAAGTAACCTTACATACCTTCACTTCCAAGTATGAGTACACAAGTTTATATATAAATACAACAGTCAAGCTCCTTCCTTATGTTTCACTCGACAACACAAGTTCATAATGGAACTCTCGTTAACAACTATTTACCGTACAAGTGTACAAAATGACAATGAACTATATGACTACCGTATAACATCATGTCATCCCTTACAATACAATCCACTGCGTTCTCATACCAACAATACCACAACATTCCACACATTGACCAAGATATCATACATCAATAGCATTTTACACTACACTTACCCTTTATGCTTTCTTATCATCATTCCGTCACAATTACTCCTTCGTAACAACATATGAACAACAATCCATACTTAATACACACCAACATACCTCCATACGACACTTTAAATTCATGAAAACGGCATCACAAGTTGCTAATTATATCCATAAAGGTCATAGGGGCCTTCGGGGGTCAAAGGGGGACAAAAACATGCCAAACGGGGTTCTGGAAGGGACCTGCGAAGCCACCTGTGCCCGTAGGTGGCTGACCTACGGCCGCAGATGACCCTTGGCAGTGTCCAGGGGCATCTGCGTTGGCACCTGCGAGGGCGGATGCCCATTTTCGGTCAAATTGGTTTCTTTTCGGTCTTTTTATGCAATGAATGGTCCATGATCATAACTAAACTTTTTTTAACATATTTTTGATCATCTTATATTCCAAAAAGCAACCATGGTCTCACAACACACATAAACATCACCAAAACCTCATTTTCTTTTCAATCCGTCACCAAATCCATAACTAAATTTACAACAACAATTCCAAACATTATACACAAGGATAAAACAAGGAAAGACTATAATCACATATCACATGTCAATATTGAATCCATCAATTTCATTTCCTTCATGATCACAAGCCATGTTCAAGTTTACAAGACAAAACCATCCTCCGATTTGACAAACACAAATTGTTTTACTCATAGTTGACTTCTCACACTTCACCAACATAACCAACATGATATAAACCATCTTACATGCATAAAATATATTTAACCACAATAATATACACTTACCAAGTCTTGAAAGATGATGATCTTGGTCCAAAGGAATGACTTAGGGTTCTTGAGAGACAAAAAGAAAATTTTGGAAAAGTCTAGAAAATGGCATGGGTGTCACATTGAATAAAAATCTGTTTTTTAGTGCCCTTTTATAGTCCCTTTAAGTCTCTCTTATCCAATATTGGCATTAAATGCAATGTTGTCTTGGTCAATGGAAGAATATTGGAAGAATGGGTCAAATTCCCATGTTGGGCCATGTCTTTCTATGGTTTTTAGGCTTCATTTAGGGCCCAATTGTACAAGACTTATTAATGCCCACAATGTAATGAATAATTCATCAAAGCTCTTATGTTTAACTAATTCCATAAATGTACACGTAGTCGTATAGGTTCGACATCATACGGGGTGTTACACCTCCTACAAAGGTCTAACCCCATGTACTAGACCCAATATCAATTATCTCATCAATAACATTAAAAATGCAAACTTTTGACTTTCGACACTTGAGTAACCATTGTTCAACGTCGTCAAGTAGGGTTTGGTAGATACGGGGTGTTACAGTATTGAGGTGACTCAATGGAGTAATTGTGATGTCGTATTAATGAGGAAGCGTAAGGGATGAATTTGGTGTGAAATGCTATTGATTTGTGATGTTTTGGTCAATGTATGGCATGTTGTGGTATTGTTGGTATGAAACTGCTGTGAATGGTATTGTAAAGGGAGGAAATGACATTATAAGGGAAACATGTAACTCATTGTCGTCTTATGCACTTGTTAGGTAGTTGGTTGTTAACGTGAGCTCTGTTATGTACTTGTGTTATACAGTGAAACGTAAGGAAGGAGCTGGACTATTGTATTCACATATAGGATTGTGTATTCATATTGGGAAGACAAGGTATGTAAGGTTACTCTTTTTGTATCCTTCTGCAGCACATATTGTTCACATTGTCATCGTAGTTGTTCCATTCCGAAATGTCTAAGGCATTTCATTCCAGGTTGTCATGTATTATATTCATATGTTCCTTATTAGTGGATCAATTGTTATTCATATGTTTCTTAATCATGGGCTAATTTTCCAAAGCTCCAATAATGTTATAACTATCAACGTATAAATCTCTCAAAAATTAAAGAAATAAAGTAATGCATAGTTGTTGGTTGCAAGAGTACGGGTGGTAGCTTTAGAGGCATAAGCCTAGCTCAAGCCGATCCCGAGATTATTGGATCAGGGGGCAGTCCTAGAGGCATAAGCCTAGCTCAGGCCGAGCCTGACAGGGGGTAGCTCTAGAGGTAAGAACCTAGTTCGAGTTGAATATTGGTTTATGGGTGGCAGCTCTAGAGGTAAGAACCTAGATCGAGCCGAGCCCGATATATTGATTTATGGGTGGTAGCTCTAGAGGCATAATCCTAGCTCGGGAAGATCCCAAAATATAACGTTATCTTATGTTAAGACCCACTGATCAGTTAGGGCCCGGGTACGATATAACAAAAGTGATGATGAATAAACATAGAAGTAAAGAAAATATTGAACATAAAGTACATAGTTCCAAACATATAAAGAACGATGATTTATCTATATTGACTATTCTCTTATCATTGTTTCCATTGAAGTTCTTATGTATTAATACAGTTTCTTATAGCCTTACATACTCAGTACATTCTTCGTACTGACGTCCCTTGGGGGATTTACCTTACTTGCTGCAGGCACAGGTGCTAGTAGACCTCCACAGTAGGTTGCAGGTCAATTGCTGATCATTGGTGAGCTCCAGTTGGTTCGGGGCTTTCTGAGTCATATGTGTACATTTGTTTTGGTATTGTAATGTTGTATAAAGTGGGGACTTGTCTCGACTTTAGGTTGGTTATATATATGCATCTGTTAGGGCTTTGTAGACGTACGTGGTGGGATGAATGTAAGGGATGTATCTCCATTTTGACTTGATGGCCCTAACGGCCAAGTTTCATATATGTATATATCACATATTTCCATGGCTTCTGCTATTAGCATCTTGTATCGATACGTGATGGTCATGTTTCTTGAGTGACATGCGTATGAGTGTATATGGATGAAGATTGGTTCTCTCAGGCCTTATTGGCTTTGGGTGCCAGTCTGCCCCATTGGAATATGGGGCGTGACAGTGGTAATAGAGGATGGAGAGGCGATGATTCAGAAAGATATTGCGCCAGTTCATGGGGGTGCGACTCAGGTTCTGATGTCTTTTAAATAAAGTTAGTAGGTTCTGGGGTTTCTGACTAGTTTAGCCAGTACATGTGCTATACTAGAAATTCTGATTGTTTTGTATCAAAGGCTGCAATATGCCACTGCCGTGGCACCCAGAATGGACGAGGAGTTAGAGCTTGGTGCTTTCCCACGTCAGGAATTGAGTCTGGTGATGACCGGACATAAGCATGACTTGGTTTATAAATTTCTTAAGATGAAGCCTCCTATGTTTCTTGATGGTGAGTTAGAAAATGCCTATGAATTTATCATTAATAGTCATGAAACATTTCACAAGTTGGGAGTGGAAGAGATGTATGGTGTGGAGTTTGTTTCTTTTAAGTTACAGGGGATGCCAAGATGTGTTGGAGGGCATTTATTGAATGTAGGTTTGCAGGGTTGCCTCTATTAACTTAGACTCAATTCCACTCTGTCTTCTTGGAGAAGTATGCACCATGTAGTTTGAGGGAAAGGAAAACAAATGAGTTCACTAAACTCGAGAAGGGAGGTATGTCGGTTGTAGCCCATGAGGCCAAATTTCATGCCTTGTCCAAATATTCGTGTCACGACCCAAATCACATATCATGTGGGCACCGACCCAACTCTATCCTAGATAGGAGAACCCTTTCCACTCAAACTTTAATCATTGAGGAAACATTGTTAAACCTTAAGCATTAGTAAATAATAACTCTTTATTTTAAAACAAAACTCATTATAAAGTATATTGCGGAACTTAAGTACACAACTACCCAAAACCTAGTCAAATAGGTACAAGAGCACTAAGTAAATGAAGGATGACTCAAGACACAACATCCATGTAAGAGTAGAATGACAGGAGCTGCTGAAGAATGATCATCGTTGCACCTATAAAACTCCAACTGACCTGTAACATGGTTATATCCCCAAAAGGAGATATAGTAAGTGTAGTATCTGTACAACCACACATACTAGTAGGTATCATTGGCCGACAAGGGTTAGAAACATATAACAACATATAGCAAACAAGAAGAGATCATGACAAGTATACATACTTAATAACAGAGCACACTTAACTTTATTCAACTTCCAATTTTACCACCTTTCCTTTATTATAGCATTATTAATTTAACCTCAGAGCGAGACTAACTGACACAATTTCCTGAATTAATCCAACCCACATCTCTTACACCTCTCTCTCTCTCGTTAATCCTCTTTTATGACAACCCTCGCTCTATATTCTACTAACATTAACCATTAAAATTGGAACAACCAAGACAATCAATACAACATCAATTACTTCACAAGAAGGGACACTACAATAAATATCACGTATATAACTATACCCATAAGAGAGTAACATTTATACATAATCTAAGACATAACTTATATTCAACATAACCAGTCAATACAAAGAACTGTAATATATCATCAACACAACTCGGTCCACCCAAGGAACTATCAAACTCTCCAAATATGGTGTATACACATACTAGGGTCAGCAGGGACCCTCAATTATGGCTTGCAGGGGACGAGCTCAGTCCATGTACCAGTGTCAGTGTGGTACCTGATCTAAATATTAGTATCGGCATGACACCCAATCGCAGACAACTAGTGTCTTCCACCCTTAACCCAAACTAAATGTTATACAACCCTTATTCCAATGTCCCTACCCTTATCCTCCCTGAGATTCCTAATTCCGTGAGAATCAATCATTACTGGTTCATCTCACCACAACAAACAACACTACAAACAAGTACAATCACATGATGATATAAACAAACCACACCTGTATATCAAACAATATCCTTTTTACCAATCTTATTATAGGTTATCAATTTCCAAACTTGTATTCAATAATTAACAAATTTATCATTCTAGGTAAAAAAAAAAATATCCACTAACACATGAAATCATAAGTATGTTCGAAGGTCAATTCACCACTTATTTAAATGAGCATTATCAAACGCCATCATTAATCACAGACATGTCAAAAGATCAATCAATCAAGTTTCCATTTTTGGAGTGCGCATTCCACCAAAATTAGTTTCTACACTCTAATTTAACATCTTATTTCATTGACTAATCTAACCCTCTTTATTCCTATCGAAGCTGGTAAATTCAATAACTAACTAGCAAACCCTTACATCTAAGACGTCACTGAGTTTAACACACTATTCCATAATCTAATTATTCAACCACTCAGCTCTATTAAACTTGCATTTCTAGCTTGAGTGATACATCTTCACACCTCCTACTTCCTAGTACTTAGACAAACTTAAGTTTAGGTTCTTAAGTTATGACACCACATCCTCTTATCATGATCAATTCTCATAACTATCTTCAAGCAAGAATATCTCATATTCCAAACATACACAATATCAGATTTACCCTTTTTAAGGTATTAAAGAGTAGTTGTATAGATTGCAAGCTTACCTAATTCCTCTATTGTTTCCCACATTTAAATATTAAACCTGTAAATCAGCAAGTAAGACATACAAACAAAAACACCAATCTAGGGATCCCCATAAAACACAACAACACTCAATTATATCTTCATTACATTAATTCTATGTTTTATCCATCCCAACTTTGTGCCTGTAGGCTCATACGTGAAGTCTCCCATCAAACTATAGTAATTACATATATCTAACCCAAGTCTACTACACATATAACCATAACCTACCTCGGTTGAAGATCTTGAAATAAGCAAGCCACCCCAAAGTTACTCTTCCCTTTCCTTTATGCTTCTTTTATCCCAGTCATCTAGAAATCAAACCATTATAGGATTAATTAATCTATTACTCTTCGAATAACTACTTTGGAAATTCAATCCACTAATTCTATCCTTATTCATGGTCTAAAACATTACCCAAAGGTAAATTAACTATTAATTAATACTATCATACTCAATCCATCTCCATTAATGGACTTTCATAGATAAAGATTCTATTTTTAATGAATTGAAGGTCCCCAACCATCAATTTCATGTTTTAGAATCACTAATTCATGCTAGGAATTATTAGTTAACAATCTAGAAGTAATTCTAGGTGATATAACCCCAACTCATGGGTATTCCCCAAAATCTCATGAACATAAGGTTCTAATCCCCAAGAATTTCACCATTAAAGATCATTCTAATGATTCTAATATGTTATTGGATTGAAAGACAAAGAAGTTGACATAAGAACATACCTCAACGAAGAATTTCCATCCTAGAACTTGAAAAATTGCTCCCCTAGGGTTTTGGAACAAAAATTTTGAGTTAAAAACCCAAAAATGTCAATAATAAGCTTAAATGTTGCCCACTTGCGCTGCAGTGACTAGATTGTCACGACATCAATGTTAAACTTTATAGCCCGGACATTCTTCAGTAAAACGATCATAACATTTTACTCTGGAAGCAGATTAACAAATATTAGAGGCGTTGGAAAGATAACTCAAAGATCTTTCATTTGGTGGGTGTTGGGCCCCATAACTCTTTATATTTTAGGAGGAGTGCTTGTTTGAAGTTTACACTAGTTTAAACTTAGCTCAAAACTCAATCGGTAAAAATGCTTCCAACTTATCTTTATTCTAGGGGTATTGTATAACTTTAGTTCATGTGTAATGCACTCCCGTACTAAAAAATTGATCCTATAACCTATGATGAATGAGGTTCTTATGCCTTTACTGCAGATATTTTTAGTAATGATGGAATGGATTATTACAATAGATACCAATTTACCCACGTTTGTCCCCGAATGGGTACGGTAACTAGGAGGGAGAGTTTTTTTTTGCACGATTCTTGGAACCCAGCATTTTCAAAATGGTTGAAATAAAATATAGCCTCCCATATACTTCTAAAATAATTTATAACACTAACTAAACCGCCATCCTATAAAAAACACGGAATAACTACCCAACCAGCCTACGCACCACAGGCCACTAAGCTCTAGGCACTACTTATGATCACTATAACCCAAGGAATATAATTCGTAATAAAATTTCAGGTAACGGGTCATCTAAAATGTCTGGAACACAACAAAATGCTATAACACATAAAAATTTTGGGATGAGATTGAAATAGTGGGGAATGAAAATGGCACTTTTTTATTTAACTGGCACTAACTACATACTCGTCGTTGCGGTGACAGATTTATTGCTGCAGCGACACATCTATCGCTGCGGCAACACTCAGACAAATCATACTATTACTATGGTGATTCTTCTGTTGCTGCCACAACATTGTTGCAGCGATAAAACCGTCGCTGTAGTGATGCTAAAATAGTGGCTCGAGATTTTTTCCCAGCTCTGTCCGTCCACAACACACTTCTCCGATTTTGACATTACAAATTTACCTCAATGCGGCAACCTCTATAACTAGAATCCTAGGAACCTATTTGTCTTTTTGAAACTTCCTATGAAACACTTTATAAATCAACTATCCTGCAATAATCTCATCACCACCAATCATCACACAATGATCCACAATTCACCACTAAACCCTAGATTTTCAACCAAAACCACACTGCTTCGAGGTCTGCCATTTCTATACTAGGATAATCGCTTAGTTGGGTACTTACACCCTAAGAAATGTAATAATAACACATCACCACCAATACACCACTATGGGTTTCATTAACACATAAATTCTCCACCACAACTCAAATTAGTGTATTCGACCCTCAACATACCTCAAATACTCAAGGAGAAATACCAACCAAGTATTATCAGGTAACAACGAGAGGGATATGCATATGCCAAAACACATCTAATAACTCTACTCCCTCGATCGACCCAATACTAAAGACCATCAACCAAAATCAAGCTAACTTATTTTACCAACCTAATCAACTCGACCAAACCACATTCAAGGGATACTATTAACCAATAATTATTCCCATACAATAAGCATATACACAATATCGGACCATAATATGCTAACTAAAATATCATTCTAGTAGCCCTGCCTCCTCACTAAGCCTATGAACATTCTCCACTTATCACTTTATTCACACCCTTAAAACTTAACCAATTTTATTCATTTTTATCCACCATGGGTTTTGTACAATTGGTTAGTCTACAATTAGGACATCAACGTCTTTACCCTTCTAAATCATTCAAGTCACTAACCAAAAAAATACATAATTGTCAATCACACAGTTAAGGTTTAACTGACCAACATCAAGCAAATCCATTATTATCATCTCCCCTTATCATATTATAGGAAACAACCAATTTTATATACCTAGTCAATTTACCTTGCATTAATGATATCAACTACACAACTTACCTTGCGTTCAAGTCACCAAGGTTGTACAAAATAACTAAGATCATCTCTGTTTAACCAATTACTTATTAAGACATCATTAGTAAGTCAACTCATTAACTAAATTATTCATACAAGGATGACCTAATAGCACTTCAGGCCTGCAAAGACCAAAGGTCAGACAACACAAGGATCCCAACTATAATCATCAAAGTTTGAACCATACAAGGATCCTAATTATAGTCATCAAAGTTTGGACCATACAAGGATCCTAAGTATATTGGCAAAGACCAAATAGAAATCAATACATACCTCAAATCATAGAAATCAATACATACCTGCGATCACGGAGATCAAGACATGCCTCAAAATCACAAAAATAAAGATATCTCAAAATCACACCAAACCTTTACGATTCACCGAATATTCCTTTGAAACTACTCATATCATATTACTCATAATAATAATTTGCACTTAAGAAGTTTGGCCATCAAACAACTAGGTAATAGTATGGTCAAATCAATAACAAACCACACAAGGAATACACGTAGCATTCTATCATACCACCATAAAAATATTTAAAACACAAGTATCTTTCAGATAAACATAACCAATCAACTAATGAAAGAGTATGCTTACAAACTGCACTAAAAACTCCAATCTCTCACTTAATCAAACAACATAACCTCTTAAAAATGTACATACCACTCATTCAATACATAATTCATAACATTAGAATACAAGTCTCACACCTCTTATCAACCTCTATCGATTAGAATAACACTATTCCAATCTTTCAAACATTATCGAGATACCAATTCGGACCAACTAATCCCGATTATGAGTGTCAAAATACCAATTGGAATCTGCTAGATACCAATTAGACTACACTTTGGGAGACAACACTAAGATAGTATGATGGGAGAGAAGAAAGTGAGATTGATTTTCTTGATGCCTTGTATCTTCCTACAGATTTTATGTGGACATTAACATATCAATATGTAGGAGGCTACTCGATATTTGTACTTATGCTAGAAAACTGGTAACTTGGGCACTGATTCCAACTTGTCATGACCCAAATTATAGATCATGTGAGAACTACCCAACTCTACCCTAGATAGGAGACCCTTACCACCCAACCTTTATTCATAGCAAAAAAATTATTAAACCTTAAGCATTAGTAAATAGTAACTCTTTATTTTAAAACCAAAATCATTATAAAGTATAGTGCAAAATTTAAATACACAACTTCCCAAAACCTAGTCAAAATAGGTACAAGAGCACTAAACAAATAAAGGATGACTCAAGACACAACATCCATGTAAGAGTAAAATGACAGGAGCTGGTGAAGAATGATCACCGTTGCTTCTATAGAAACTCCAACTGATCTTTTAACATCGCTATGCCCCCAAAAAGATATGTCGTAAGTGTAGTGGCAATACAAACACACATACTGATATGTATCATTGGCCGACAAGGGTTAGAAACATATAAAAACGTATAGCAAACAAGAATAGATCATGACAAGTATACATGCTTAATAACCGAGTACACTTAGCTTACTTCAACTTTAAATTTTATCATTTTTCCTTTATTATTGCATTATTAATTTAACCTCATAGCATGACTAACTGACACAATTCCATGAATCAACCTAACCCACATCTCTTACACACTCACTTTGTTACAGTAACTCTACACCTCTCTCTCTCTCTCTCTCATTAATCCTCTTTAATGACAACCCTCACTCCCTATTCTACTACTATTAATGATCGAGATTACAACAACTAAGACAATTAATAAGTTATCATCAACTTTGAAAGAAGGGACACTATGATACACATCACGTATTTAACTATACAGACATAGGAGTAATATTTATACATAATCCAGGACATACCTTATATTCATACTTTGCTGCAATGCACAATCATAATAATCAACTTAACCAGTCCACACAAGGAACCATAATATATTAACAACACAACTCGGTCACCTCAAAGAATAGTCAACTCTTGAAATTATAGTGTACACACATACTAAGGTCAGCAGGGACCCTCAGTTATGACTTGCAGGGGATGAGCTCAATCCATGAACTAGTACTAGCATGGTATCCAGTCTAAATATCAGTGTCGGTGTGACACTCAATCCCATACAACTAGTTTCTGCCTCCCTTATCCCAAACCAAGTATTATACCACCCTTATTCCAACAACCCCACCCTTATTCTCCCTGAGATTCCCAATTTTGTGAGGGTCAACTTTTATTGATTTATCTCACCACAACAAACAGCCCCACAAAAAAGTACAATTGCTTAATGAGATAACTCAACCACACTTATATATCAAACAAGGTTCTTTTTGCCAATCTCAATATAATTTATCAATTTTAAAACTTACATTCAATAACTAACAAATTCATCATTCTAGCTAAACAACAAGTATCCACTAATATATGAAATCACAAGTATGCCCAAAGGCCAATTCACCACTTATTCAAATGAGCATTATCAAACCCAATCCTCAATCACAAACATATCGGAAGATCAATAAATCAAGTGTCCATTTTTGGGGTGCATATTCCTCCAAAATCGATATCTATACTCTAATTCAACATCCTATTTCATTCACCAATCTAACCCTCTTTTATTCCTATCAAAATCAGTAAATTCAGTTACTAACAAGCAACCCTTACAGACAAGACGTCACTAAGTTCAAGACACTATTCCATTAGCCGATTATTCAACCACTCGGTTCTATTCAACTTACAATTCTAGCTTGAGTCATACACCTTCATACCTCCTACTTCCTAGTACTTATCCAAACATGACTTTAGGATCTTAAGTTATGACACCACATCCTTTTATCATGATCAATTCTCCTAACTATCTTCCAGCAAGAATATCTCATACTTCAAATATACTTAATATCGGATTCACCCCTTTTAAGGTATTAAAGACTGGTTGTATAGATTAGAAGTTCACCTAATTCCTCTATTGTTACCGACATTCACATATTAAACTTGTAAATCATCAAGTAAGCATACAAATACAAACACCTATCAAGGGATTCACATAAAACACAACAACATACAATTATATCTTTATTACATTTATTCCAGGTTTTATCCATCCCAACTCCGTGCCCATAGTCCTAGACATGAAGTCTCCCATCAAACTATAGTAATTACATGTATCTAACATAGGTCTACTATATATTAAATAATAACTTACCTCGATCAAAGATCTTTGAATAAGCAAGTCACACCAAGGTTACTCTTCCTTTTCTTTATGCTTTCATTATCCCAATCATCTAGAAATCTAAAATTTATACGAGTAATTAATCTATACCTCTTCGAATAACTGCTTTGGGAATTCAACCCACTAATTCTATTCTTATTCATGGTCTAAGATTACTCAAGGGTAAATTAACCATTAATTTATACTATCACACTCAACCCATCTCCATTAATGGAGTTTCATAGCTAAAGATTCCATTTTTATATACTTTAAGGTCCCCAACCATCAATTTCATGTTTTAAAATCACTAATTCATGCTAGGAATCTTTAGTTAACAATCTAGAAGTAATTCTAGGTGATATTACCCCAACCCATGGGTTTTCACCAAACTCTCATGAACATAGGATTTTAATCCCCTAGAATTTCATCATTAAAGATCATTCTAATTCTTCTAAGATGTTATTGGATCGGTTAGAATACTTCCAACTTAAATTTATTTTAGGGGTATTGTATGAACTTAGTTCATGTATAATTCACTCCCATACTAAATAATTAATCCTACAACCTATGATGAATGAGGTTCTTATATCTTTAACAGAGATATTTTCAGTAACAACAAAACTGGTAGTTACAATTCATCACAATTGTTGACTACTATGGAAGAGCGGATTCAATTGTTTTCAAAAGGGTTGAATATTGTTCTCCAAATATCTGTATGTCAAAAGACATCTTTACGCAAGACCTTCCAGGAGATGGTTGATTTTGTGAAAAGGAAGAGGGTGTGAGGCAATATAGTTACACCAAGTGGGGGAGAAGAAGGCCCATAAGGTGGGCAATTATAATGGATCTTATTCTCGAGGCTAGAGTTTGCAGAGCTACCCTGTCTGACCCATTCAATTTGTGATGCTTGTGTCTACTGGGTTCCATCAGGGGCCAACTCGCCATCGACAGACTTTGGTAGTTATGTTTCTTTTGGATTTAATAGCTTAGTGACTCACCTTGGATTACACATGCTATGAGTGTGGTAGGGTTAGTCACCTTCATATGAACAGAATTCTATTAGAGAAGTTATACTTCTGAGAAAAAGAATTGAAATATTTTTAGACAACTTGTTTGATTTTTTTTAAAAAGGTAGATTTGATAATGGAGGCAAAAATTTGAAGACAATTACAATGGATGAACTCATGAAAACTTAAACTTGAAGAGCTATGACAAGAAACTTCAAAATCAAAAGAATACTCCTTCGATAAGGAATGTGAACCTGGTCCTTGCAGTTATCTAGAATCAAGATCTTATTGAGAAGAGATGACATTGATAACTACAAGATTTACTGTTAGGAAATAATAATTTTTTAGCACCTCAAATCTTAGAGCACTTGATAGAGGAAATTTTGAGGTATTTCATAGGCGTGGGAGTCCTGAACATTTTACTAGGCAATGTCCATAAAGAGAGACTAGGTCGAGAAAGAATATTCCTCACAAAGAATGTAGGGATCAATTTCCAATAAATAGGATAACTACTAGGCAAAAAGACTAAGTAGTAATAAAAGTATTGGCCTCCATGAAAAACTTCTCAAGTAATGATGAGCAGTATGAAGCTGAAAAGGATAATCAATAACTAATAGTCAAAAAAAAATCACACTATGAGAGATCTTAGCACTAATGTCCAAGTTTGATTCAAACTCTAAAGAGGACAACTGTGCGGTAAAATTTTGCGAGATCAATAATGAAATTCATACATACCTTAAGAAGAAACTAGAGTGTTTGAATCTCATTTTTGTTGATGTATTTTAAAGTCTCCATAATGAAAAGGGTAAATTAATGTATATATATTCACTTCTCTTGAATTGGATCATAAAATCCTAAAAGAAAGTAAAGAGAACCTGTAAAATATGATTGACTTTTCAAGAACTAGGTACACATTGAGTAATGAACTAAGTTGGAGACAAAGAAGGAGAAGGAGAAGCTTCTAGCTTCACCTTCTAATGGAAAGAATCACGCCAACGACATTTAATGAACCTAGAATATTATAAGTTGTCAAAGAGTATCTCGATGATGAACATGAATACTTCAAGAAGATTTGAAGAAGTGATTTAATAAGGGCACTTCAATGGAATAGATCCTAACACTTATTGACATCATTTTATTCAAACCACATTAGTGGCAAACAAGGCTTAAATATAAAGTTATTGAAACCGCTATAATTCCAAAAAGTATATGTCTCTTCCTCTTAAAAATGTATAGTTTCACATTGTGGAAATAAGCCATATCAGAGATGCATGCAAGGGTAGATTCAAGGAAACTCAGAGGAATATGAAATATACTTAGAAAAGGAGGAAAAAATCTTGGTTCAATTATGTCTCTCAACCTTTATGAAATATGAAATATGCTAGAATATTGATTGAGGTAGATGTCTCTCAAACTTTACATAGGTGATGCAATTCGAAACCCTTTCTGGGCCATTGGAGAAACTGGTTGACTATGAGTGGAGTGCAAAATATTGTAATAAGTGTATCAAATTTAGGAATATAGACTCAGATTATTGGTATCAGAAGGAGAAAACTATAGATACTGATAATAAACTTAAAGCACTTGAGCCCATTATAAAAAAGAAGAAAGTAAGGCACAAGAAACCACTATAAAAAGTATGGAGATCTACTAGAGATAATAGTCCTATCGAGAAACCAAGTGGAGACCAATTGCAACAGACCCCTAATGGGGTAGGAACAAAGGAAGTGAGGCCTTCTACCACTAGGTAGGATCATGAGGCAAGGATGGGGGGATGCTGAGATCACCTAGAGGACTGGTAAACAGATCATGATTAAGAAGAGTGCTTCACCAAGTGCTAGAAACTTCATGCCATTCCTCCCACCCTGATCATCTCTACTTGGAACATTAGGGGCATCAATTAGGCCCACAAGAATAAGAAGACTAAGCTCCTTCATACAAATAAGAAGATTGATGTCTTTGGTTGTTTAGAAACTAGAGTAAAAAAACCAGGTGCACAAAGAGATCTACAAAAAATGGCTCAAGGTTGGAGAGCTTGTCATAACTATTCAACAACCTCTAATGGAAGAATTTGGCTTTTGTGGAAGAACTACATAAATGTAATGATCACTGAGAACCAGAAATAATTTATTCATTGTATTGTTAAGGATTGAGGAACTAAAGGGACTATCTACCTTGCTGTGGTGTATGCTAGTTCAATACATCACTATTAAAAAGTTTACAACAACTATAATCTAAAAGAAACAGAAACTCAAACTAAATACAACAACTCTGACTGACTATCTATGAAGCCTCTACTGATACTGACTATAGGTAGCTAGGACATGACCCCCAGCTATCCCTGATAAATACATATGAATAGGAATAAAATACTAGAACTACAAACTGACTTGAGTCCTCGACTAAAGAGAACTCATCACCTGCTAGCTGAAATCTGTGATCTGCTTGACTATGATCTTGATAGTAAGCACCTGATTCTACATAACATGAAAATATAGGCAGAAAAGGTATGTGATCAGTACTTTGAATGTACTGAGCATGTGAGATATGCACTAATTATTAAAAATGCTTAAAACATGCTTTACAACTAAGTACATAAACCATTTACTAAAATATGCATTTAAATCATGTCAATACAACAAAGCTATGGGATATAGTGAAATCGCTGAATCATGAGCTAAAACATTTTTGAAAACTACAAAGTTGTAGAAGCATAAACATTTCATATGATTTAAAATTAATGCTGAACATGCTGTAAAATTGTACTAAATGCAAACTGAATATAAAGAGTTGAACTGTAGTACAATGACTCTACGTGAACTACATATATAACGATATAAAATGATAATCTTAAAAGTCATAGTATAAAAGCAAGTAAAATTGAAATGATGGTCATGTACAAATACTGAGTCTGAAACTGTGAGAGCTACTATTAATCGATATACCCTAACTAAGCCAATCAAGGGCCAACTAGTAACCCCAGTTGGATGGGTGTTCTATACCTTGCCAAGGGTACGAACACTGGCTGGTGTGGATATACTAATATGATGTCCAAAGGACTAAGGTGTCAAGCCTGGTCTGATGGATAATCCTTTAAAACCTATGATGGCTTTGTAGTTTTGGGACTTAGGAACTTTTACTAAAGGTCTCAGCCTAACTGATGGGTGCATCTTCATCCCTATGTCCGTTCGATACTAAGTGCTACTCCCAACTGAATTATACTAAATAACTAATAAGCTCATCAATACTGAATTTTGAGACTGAAATATAGACACTTTATTTGAAAGCATCCTAAAATATGTGTAACTAAAGAAATGAACGTTTAATTGTCAATGCATGAAAAACTAAGTCATCGGGTGTTCATAACCCACCATCTTTGAAGAATATAATTATTTATGAAATTTTTTATATTCTTAACAGAGTAAGAATTCATAAAAGTATGAGTCCCAAAATACTGAATATCAATATACTGATTGCTCATACCGTAGGAAATCATCATGAAAATAAGGATGAAACTAGTCTTAAATTAAACTTTTTATCATGGTCCTGACATGTCGAAAACTAGTCATGCTTCTTTACTATTTCATAGATCATTAATGGAATATCTGAATGTCTAACTGTATAACCATTGATGGCATACCTGACTGTCATGCCAGTCATGAATCATATACTTGAACCTTCTTATGATATCATGGTTTTTCAACATAAGGTAAATAATACTTTATAGGAAAAATCTTATAAAAAAGACTTGATACTTAGGTGTAAATCTTAGTAGAAAACCATGGATTCATGATAAACTGAAACCATAAGATTAAATTTCGTCAAACTCTTGTAATTCATGCTAAATCTTGGGAACTCATGTAAATAATGTAGTTTGTGACAAATCATGGGAATCATGCTAAATCATGTATTGCATGCAAAACATGCGATTTCATGTTGAATCATGTAATTTAAGTTTGAATCATACAAATCATGTAACTTTATATAAGTCATGGATTCATGGGTCTAAATTGTGAGAAATATGTTAGAAATCATAAAAGTCATGTCTAGACCATGGATAATAGTCATAATATCATGAGAAATCATATAGGTAGAAAATCATGAGAATTGGGTATGAACCCTAGTTTATCAAATCATAGATATTTAATTAAAACTAAAGTTTTAGGCACAAGGGAGAAAGAAAACCCTTGTTGAAATGTTACATACCTGAAAGTAGAAGATTTCTTGGTGAAAACTTAATTCTTGGAGAAATTCTTGAACTTGGTAGCTTTGGAGCCTTGAGATTTGAAAAACCCTTTCGTGAGTTCTTGAATTTTGGGAGAGAAGAGAGGTGAGGGTTTTGAGATGATTATAATTGTTTTGGGACGAATTTGGGGATTAAAAATTGATTGGGGAAGTTACATGTGGTTAAAGGACTAGTTTGCCCCTAATTTAATAAGAGAAACATAGATTTTTATGCCTGGGAGGGCTGCCCCACACCCCACATCCCAACGTGGAGGCTAACAAATAGATTCCTCTCACCAGCTCTGCCTCGTGCTACCTAACACTCACCTGGGATAGTGCCTCACTAAAATGCGCATAACTTTTACTCCAAACTTGGATTGACAAACGGATGATGGTGTTGGAATAGAGACTCAAAAACCTTTAATTTGGTAGGTAACGGATCACATAACTCATCATATTCTATGAAGAATGATCATTTGAAGTTGACCCTAGCGAAATCCTATACGAAAATTCAATCAGTAAAGAAACTTTCTACTACACTTTATTCTAGAGGTTCCTTATGATTTTAATTTATATCCAAATCTATTATCACACTAAAGAATTGATCTTATCACCTATGTAAAATAAGAAATCATTAGATTTAATTCTATACGCATTAGAAGAATAGTTCGAATCTTAGCTTAGAATTTTTAGGGTGTTACATAGAATGGGATCACCTGTCACAACAATTGAGGTTAGCAGTTTCAAGGTTTGGTGGAGACTATGCAGTTGACTCTTTTAAGAAGTATAGGTTTGTATTATAACTGGTGTGATATACAGGAGGCCAAGAAAAGAGTTTATAGCAATATTGAATGGGCTCTTCAAGATTTCACTTAGTTACCACAATTTGGTCAAGTGGAGCCTAAACTCCACAATCCTATAGTTTCTGATCCCACCTCTATCCTCATCAAATGTTGCAAACATATGAGTTTGTATCCAAGACCTTTTAGGTTCTATCTTAATGTCATGAAACATCCTATTTTGATAATATCTTGAGACAAATTATAACATCTTGAGACAAATTTGGGCACAAGATGAATTTAATCAACCAATACAGAGGGTGTGGTATAAACTAAAGCAACTTAAACTTCAGTTGAAGGATATAAATAGTTATATGGAATCCTACAAACAGAGGCTGAGCATATCTAGGGAACAATAGGATATTATTCAAGTGCAGATGCAAGGGAAGCTACTAAACGAACATTTTCTAGA
Organism: Capsicum rhomboideum; assembly: GCA_031232105.1. NCBI lineage: Eukaryota > Viridiplantae > Streptophyta > Magnoliopsida > Solanales > Solanaceae > Capsicum > Capsicum rhomboideum. The sequence continues at coordinate 84,775,042 of CP124719.1, read as the reverse complement.
GCAAGAAAAAAAGTTGATTCTAGAGGTGGAAAACTAGAGCTCTATTGAGGAGAAAGTGCTTATACATAAAGGTAGAGATACTTGGGTGGAGTGTGGGGACTCCAAGTATAAATACTTTCATGAAAAATGAAAAATTAGAACTAGTCACAATGCTATAACTGTTGTTTATACAGATGATAATGTTAAACTCACTAATCCATAATCTATTAAGCAGGAGTTTATTAGAGTTTTCTCTAGTTTGATAGGGAAAGTGCTACTGAGTATCCCTGTATGAACTCTTCAGTGGTAAAAGCTTGACATTGACTAGCACTACATCAGCAATAGGAACAGATTAAAGATTTGACATATAAGGAGATACATGCAGCTAACAGAAGTATGCCCAAGAAGAGAGCTCCAGGGGTGGATGGATTCCCCATTGAGTTTTTCAATAGAAACTGTGAGATAGTGAAAGGAGATAAAGTGGAAGCTGTGCAATATTTTTTAGGACAAGTATCTTATACCCTACCATTAATACCTTTATTATATCCCTGATCCCAAAATTTCCATCTCCTAAAAAGGTAAAGGACTATAGGCTTATTGCTTGTTATACTATCATATACAAGATCATTTCTAAGGTGTTAAGAAAGTGGATAAAAAAGGTCATTGCTGATTTAGTGGGTAGTGAACAACCTACTTTTGTTAAAGGTAGGAACATCATATATAACATCATGTTTAGTCATGAAATTTTGAAATGTTATACTAGGAAGTGGACATCGCCAAGGTGTGTATTAAAGTTTGATGTAAAAGAAGCTTATAACACTTCGAATGGAGGTTTCTGAAGAAGTGCTACTTGTGAATATATGATTTCCTGCTAAATGTGTTCATTGGATTATTACTTGTTTGTCTACTGTATCCTATTTACTACTCTTAAATAGGGGTCAGACTCATGCTTTCTCTGCTAGAAGAGGCTTGAGACAAGGGGATTTTATGTCCCCTTATCTTTTTATATTAGCTATGGAGTACCTAGGCAGGGAGTGGAGCCAGCTAGCACTAAATGTAACTTTAATTTTCATCCCATATACAGGAAGATGGGTAGTATCCATATTTGTTTTAATGATCTCTTGATGTATTGTAGGCTGATATTATTTCTATTAGACTACTAATTAATGCAACTTTTATGAGATTTTTTTGGCTTCTGGCTACACGCTAATGTTGCTAAGAGTGCTTTGTATATTACTGGGGTACCATGACACATTAAATAGGACATCCTGGATAAATTAGGGTTTGAAGAGGGTCATCTACCTTTCAGAGACCTAGGGGTGCCTATGGAGGCCAAAAAGCTGAGTGTTCACCACTATATGCCTTTAATAGAGAAGATCACAAAAAAAAGTGACTTGTTGGTCAACTAAGTTGATTTCGTGTACATGTAGAGTCCAGTTAATAAAATCAGTGTTGTTTGGTGTGCAAGAAAACTGGTCACATGTATTCCTTATCCTCAAGAAAGTGGTAAAAGTCATTGAACAAATTTATAGAATATTTTTATAGACTTGTGCTATTACTAGGTCAAAGAAAGCTTTAGTTTCTTGGGATACTATCTGTAAACCCATGCTGTTGGAGGTTTGAATATACTAAACTTGGGTTTATGGAATCAAGTTGTTATTCTGAAATAGTTGTGGAATGTGGCAAGGAAGAAAGACTGCTTGGGGATTCAATGGGTTCACAACTTCTTTATAAAGAATAAGGATATAGAAACTTTGTAGATATCCAAGAATGCATCTTTAATTGTGAGGAAAATCTTGGCTTCAAGTGAGATATTGTTGCAAGGACAAACTAACCAAGGTGCACTACTTGCAACTTTTAGGCCAACTCAGAAGGGGGACAAATACTCTACACATATGTTGTACACAAAATTGTTACCACAGTTTACTAAAATAGAGTGGAAAAGTTGTACTTTTCATTCAAGTATGCACCCTAGAGTGAAATTCATCCTATGGCTGGTAGTCTTAAAAAGGCTAGCATCAATGGAGAGATTGTTGAAGTTTTGGATTCAAGTGCCTCCTGATTGTGCTTATTGTGGACTGACTGTGGAGACTTTTGATCATCTATTTTTTGAGTGTCATGTAACCTGTTCTTTATGGAGTAGGTAATGCTTATGGATAGGGCTCTACAAAACCCCAAAAGACTAGAACACAGAGTTGAAATGGGTATGTTTGTTGGCTAGACAGAGGACAGGAAGAGCTGAGACTGCTATTAATGTATTTGTCATGCTAGTCCATATTGTCTTGAGAGAAAGGAAGAAGATCGGATTTCAAAACGGTAAATTTGAAGTAGATAGGGTGTTGAAGGAGATTATTTTAGCATCTGCATATCAAAGACCAAACAGGGACAAAAAGGCAACTAGCACTCCAACAGTTAAATGTGTATCCTTAGGAATATGTTAGGAGTAGAGCTATGAGTCTGTATTTGTATAGGATTTTTGTAGATGAGTGAACTGAACTGTATAGGAGTTTTATAGAGGAGTAGGAAGGTAATCCAATCCTACTCTGATTTGTAATTGAACTTTTGGTTATTAATGCAAAAATCTACAGTTTACCCAAAAAAAAAGAGCTTGCTTCCTCTATAAAAGGTTCAAATCTTCTAGGATTAACAGAGAACCATTCTACTCATTTCTCTTCTCACAAAAGGGACCCAAGTTAGTTTTGGTTCCTACAACTCATCTCTAATTTACTTTACAAGGTTAAAGTGATGGGATGTAAAGGTATATAGTAAGTTAGCTGCTCTTAACATATGGAAAGAGAAAAATAATATTTTTTCTTACTGAAAGTGTATCAAAAGAAGTGTGAAATTTATTTAAGAAAGGCAAAAGATAGTTCTTAATTGTCTAGTTTGATTTTTTGAGTTTAACTGTAAAATTTTAAATTCATTGAGAATTTATATTAGGTATTTATTCCTTTTGTTGTAAAACCTTTCTAGATTAGGATAGAATCTTTAAACTGACAGTTGTAACTAGAAAAGAGTGAATGGTGCTAGAATTAGACCCTTTAAACTTTCATAAAAAAATTGCTCAAAGTTTAATAATATTTGAGGAAAAAGTCTACTGATTTAGGTCGTGATTTTTGACACCCGAAAACGAGGAGCTTTTTACATAAAATCTTTGTGTTGATTATTATTCTGCATTTTCTTCTTGATTAATTGCTGAATAATATGATTCTTTAATACATAGGTTACAACATCGAATAATACAAAATCTATACAAAATAACATTATTGTGGTGTGTCAACACAAATTATTTGATGTATAATTTCATGTGATAGCAAAAGCTATGTTTAAATGATTCAAGATCCTAATTTGCATTATCTAAATGAATTATCTAGACATATGACTTTAACTTTTGTATGAAATTATAATTCAATCTTAGCTTGGGAAGCTTTTAGAACTGAAAAGAAATTAAATTTTGTTAAGAGTAAGTAGGTCCAAGCTCCTCTAATACAGTCATCAACTATAGTTAAGAAATACCTAAAGCCATTTTAGATGATTGTGATATAGGGTTCCTATGTATCAGCGCGAATCAACTAAATTATTTACTTGACTAAAATAAAGCTACTAGTAAATAGCAGTTTATGTTGTTTGGCAAGTGAATAAATATCACAAGGTGTAGAAAATTTAAAAACTGGGACTGAAATAGAATCAATATTCTTCGTATTATATAATGGTAAATGACCTAAACAATCTTTTCATAGACCTTATTTTTTATCAAAGTGCTTAAAATAGGAAGAAAACACTAAAACATCCTAATTCCTACATAAGTTTTTACTAAAAAAAGGTAGTTCGAGGCACTAAAGCTCTCGTTATCCGTGGGGTCCGGGGAAGAGTCGGACCACAAGAATCTATTATATACAACCTCACCTTACATTCTTGCAAGAGGTTGATTCCACAGCTTGAACCCATGATCTCCTAATCACATGGTAACAACTTTACCTTTTACTCCAAGACTCCCCTTCTTAAATAAGTTTTAACTCCAAACAAAAGTTCTAGAAACTAAAATTATAAATGACTTCTTAGAGTTGATATAAATATGTCTTGGCTTTACAAGGTCGAGTCCTCGTTGTATGTCACACCCCAAATTCCAACGGGACGGACTGGCACCCGAAGCCGTTGAGGGCCGAGGGAACCAATCTTTACTCATGTACACTCATACGCATGTCTCTGTCTGAATAGCATTCTTTCACATATAACTTATAAAATACAAATGGCGAAAGTCATGGCAACATATGCTATATATATGAAACTTGGCCGTTAGGGCCATCAAGTCAATATGGACATACATCTCTTACATTCGTTTTCCCACATACATCTACAAAGACTCTAACCAATGCATGTACATGAACAACCTACAGTCGGGAAAAGTCCCCGATTTATACAATATTTACAATACCAAAACCATGAACACATATGACTCGAAAAGCCCCGAACCAACTGGAGCTCACCAATGATCAGCGGATGACTCGTAGCCTACAGTGGAGGTCTACTAGCACCTGTACCTGCAGCAAGTAAGGTAAGTCCCCCAAAAGGGGTCAGTATGAAGAATGTACTGAGTATGTAAGGCTCATATGAAACTGTATGATACATAAATGCCTCAATGAACTCAAATACAAATGAATAACCAATATGGATAAGTCACCATTCTGTACGTTGGAAACCATGTGTATTGCTTTCATTACTTTCTTTGCTTCTTTACTTCTATGTTTGTTCATCATCACTTGTGTCACTATGTACCCGGGCCCCGACTGATCAGTGGGTCTTAACATAACATAACATTATATTGGGATCGGCTCGAGCTAGGCTTATGCCTCTAGAGCTACCACCCATAAATCAACACATTGGGCTCGGCTCGAGCTAGGTCATTACCTCTAGAGCTGCCACCTATAAACCAATATATCAGGTTCGACTCGAGCTAGATCATTACCTCTAGAGCTACCCCCTGTCAGGTTTGGTCCGAGCTAGGCGTATGCCTCTAGGACTACCCCTGATCCAATAACCTCGGGAGTGACTTGAGCTAGGTTTTTGCCCCCAAAGCTACCACCCATACTCCATCATTAACCACATATGCATTATTTCATTCTTTACTTTTGATATTGATACAATGATAGTCATAACCTTATTTGAACTTTGGGAACATAACATTATTGGAACCATAACATTATTGGAACAATGGGATCTTTGGAACATTAGTCAATGAACATGAGACATGTGAATCACAATTGATCAATGAGTAGGAAATATGTGATAATAATGATTGGTAACCTGAAATAGGATACCTTAGAATATTTTGGAATGGAACAATACAATGTCAATGTGACTACTATGTGTTGCAGAAGGATACGGATAGAATAACCTTATATACCTTATCTTCCCAATATGAATATACAATCCTAAATGTGCATACAATAGTCCAGCTCCTTCCTTACGTTTCACTCTATAACACAAGTACATAACGGAGTTTACATTAACCACCAACTACCTTAAAAATGCATATAATGATAATGAGTTGCATGATTGCCTTAACATGACATTTCCCCCTTGATAATACCATCTATGAAATTATCATACCAACAATACCACAACATTCCATACATTGACCAATACATCATAAACCAATAGCATGTCACACCAAGTTCATAATTTACACTTCTCCATCACCACAACATCACAATTACTCCATCAAGTCACCTCAATACACTTCATAACAACATATCGACAACAATCCCACAATTCATACTTATAGAAAAATAAAAAGTTATGGAACATAAACACACCATACATGTTAATATTTCATCCATACCATGCACTTTCATCAACACCTCAAGTCCTTTTTCAAGTTTAAATAACAAGGATGGCACATCTTTAGCAAAAAGTAAAAGTTCACTATTCAATACTTTTAGGTATAACCATCATGATCTACATACTCTCTCATGAATATAGTATATTAATCCATGAGAATATATACTTACCAAAGATTGAGAAATGATGATCTTGCCCAAGAGATGACTTAGGGTTTGAAGTGAAGAGAAAATATCTCTTTTTGGTTTCTTGGAAAAGTCTAGAAATACATGTGTGTTACAATGAATAAAATTCTGATTTTTGGTGCCTTTTATAGACCCTTGAATTCATCCTTAGCCATTTGGCTCAATAATTGATTAGTCAAAGCAAGAATGGGTCATTTGATCCATTGGGCCATGTCTTTTAATTCATTTTGGGCATTCCTTTGAGCCCATTAACGCATATCAACTTAGCCCACCAAATTCAACGTGTAATCCATCATATATCTCTGGTTTAAATAATTTCATAAGTTTCACGACAATATTCAACTCACGAGACTCATATTCGTAGCCTCAATCTCCAAATAAGAAATTCTAGCTACTTATGGGTTAATTGAACATAAAAGGGTAAAAACGTAATTTGGATGCTAACTTCGTCCAAGCGTAGTCTTACCAAGATGGAAAAATTATATAGTGACCCAAGAATCACATTTATAGGCTCGTGGTTGGCGAAAAAATTCGGCAAAAAGCACCCCGGCACGCCCCTGGGCGCCCCTTGGACTAAAAACAATTTCCAACTTTGGGAAGGTGTGCAGAGGAGGCCTGGTACGCTGCCTAGCGCACCCCTTTTCTGCATGTGGCACAAAAAAAATAGCCCAAAGCGGCCTGGCACGTCCCTAGGCGCGCCTGTCCCATTTTTTTTTGAAAATTTTCCTTTCTTCGACTTTTCTTTGCGGATTCGTTTAGATACTTCAAGTCCAACTATTTAGCTTAGTTCTTAACATTAAAAACCTTTGTTTGGAAGTCTTTCAAGCCTCACTTATCACTCCCAAAATTTTCCAAAAAGTTTCAAACTTCCTCCTACAAAAGTCTAGTCACATTGACTAGTACGATAGCAAATTTTCCATCCAAAACCAATACAACACACGTACTTAGTGCTCTCAAAGCTAAGGTTTATAACGACACCCTAAGTCACCAATCCATCAATTTAGGGTCGGGGATGTACGGGGTGTTACATCCTTCCCCCCCCCTTAGAAACATTCATCCTCGAATGTTAGTAACATTGTCTCATTGTAACAACTTAAGTCGAAGTGAATCCTTCACATTATCATAGAAACACATAATACTTGTAAAGACTTACTTATTATGACTCCAAATCCGTATCTTGAACTTTTTCTTTTGTGTACAACAATTACGAGTACTTTAGATTTTATTATTTCTTTGGTTTCCCTTGTGATTTCTTCTACGTGCTAATTTCTCCAATAGTGCCTTTACGGAAGCTACTTCTTTATTTCTCATTGATTTCACCTATCGATCTAGAATAGTAAGCAGTACCTCTTCAAATGTGAGATCTTCTATAACTTGTATATCTCCACTAGGAGCAACACGGGATAATCTCCTATACACTTTCAAAGCATCGAATATGAAATACTGAATGAACTATAAAGAGTTCTTGGACTAGTGCTAATAGATACGCGAATTGTCCAAATCTTTGGCCAATTTCCCTTTCTTTTCGAATCTCATTGTTTTTTTTTTCATTAGTGACACTTTCACAAATAACTAATCACCTATGGCACATTTTAATTCCCTTCTTCTAATATCGGCATATGATTTGTATTGACTTTGGGCCATTTGTATCTGCTGTTATATCACCTTCACTTTCTCTATAGCTTGATGAACAAAATCTGACCCGAGCAAAGCAAATTTCATCAACTGTAACCCATCCAATGGATGATCTATATTTTCTTTCATATAAAGCTTCGTAAGGTGCCTTTTGATAATTTTTTTTTTTTTGTAAGCAATTTCAATAAACGATAGATGTTCATCCCAACTACTTTTAAAGCCCAATGTACAAACTCGTGGCATATCTTCAAACGTTCATATAATACGCTATGTTTGTCCATCCATCTGAGGATGACAAGCCGTACTTACATCCACCTGTGTACCCATGCTTTACTGAAAAGACTTCCAACACTGTGCAATAAAGTGAGCTCTCCTGTTTGATATAATAGTGAGTGGAATCCCATGTAATTGTACGATCTCTGTAACATACAACTTTGCATAATGTTCAGCTGTATCGGTGGTCCTAACTGATAGGAAATACGCTGACTCGGTAAGTCTGTCAACTATTACCTCTATGGAATCAACCTTCGCAGGGTACGAGGCAGCCCTGTGATTAAATCCATGTTATTCATGTTCCACTTCCAAACTGGAAGGGTAATACATTGCATAAAACATATAGATTTCTGATGCCATACTATTAATCAGTGACTGCTTGGACATTGAGCTACAAGTTCTACAATGCTCTTCTCATGTAACCTTACCAAGATATCTCTGTTAAACCATGGTACATTTTGGTTGCTTCTGAATGAATAAAATACCGTGAACGATGTTCTTCTGTCATAATTCATTTCCTTAACTCGTCTATACCCAGTACACATAATCTACATTGGCGTTAAACTACTTCCCCCTTGTGTTTGCTCAAATACCTCTGCCGAACTTTGATGTACATTCTTTTTCAATTGAACTAAAAATAGGATTTACATATTGCTTTTCCTTTATCTCAGATACCAATGAAAATTCTGCCACATTTGACATTATAATTCTTTCATCTGAAGTTTTATACAAGTAGTAGTGCCATCTGTTACAAGCAATTGTCACAACTGTTAACTTAAAATCATATGTGGGATAATTTCTCTTATGTGGACGCAATTTTCTTAAGGAATACGCTATCACATTGTCGTGCTGCATGTATACACATCCCACACCAACTTTTAAAACATCACAATACACTGCATACTTTTATGTGCCTTTGGGAGGTACTAGTACAGGTGTAGGAGTCAATTTATCTTTCATCTCTTGTAAACGTTTCTCACATACATCATTCCGCTGAAACTTAGTTACTTCGTGTGTTAGCTTTGTTAAGGGTAATGGCAGAAAACCTTTTACTTCTGTAATAACTGGCCAACTCAAGGAAGCTACAAATTTCCGTAGGCATCGTAAGCCTTGGCCACTTCTTTTGTATATATTAATCCTTATTCCTTCATTCTATACAATGTGTCCTAAGGACGATACGGATTGTGACCAAACTTGCATTTAAAGAACTTGCATATATCTTACGGTTACGAAGAATCCGTAACACCTGTCACAAGTGATTAGCATGGTCCTTTTGTGATCTTGAGTAACCTAGTATAACATCTAAAAAATTATCACGAATACGCTTAGCGATGGCTTAAACACCCTAATTATCAAACCCATCAACGCAGCTAGTGCATTTGTTAGCCCAAATGACATAACTACGAATTCATAACAACTATACCTCTATTTTGGGTATCTTTATTTTCTCTGACCCTTACTTGATGATCTCCTGACCTTAAGTCAATCTTTAGGAAGAATTTAGGCACCCTATAACCGATCAAATAAGTCATCAACCCCGGGGAGAAGACATGTATTCTTCATTGTCACCTTATTCAGTTGTCGATAGTAAACACATATTCTCAATGTGCCCTTTTTTTTGTACTATGAACACTGATGCACCCCAAGGGAACATACTAGGTCTTATGATTAAGTTTCCCTTTTTTTTTTTTTTTTTTTCTAATTCCCATAACTCTGTCGGGGCCATGCTATATAAGGAAATAGAAATAGGTTGAGTACCTGACGTCACATTAATACGAGCTCATACATCGAGGAATTTATTTACCACCAGAACTGATTGAAGAGTTGGTTGCGTCACATCAGTATCTTTCTCTCTTACTAAGTGACATACATATCCCTTAGAATATCCTTTTCTTTGATTTACTTTAAGATGGGGAATAAATTTTTCCTCTTGGTGCCCCCACATTTCCCAGGCCATTCAAAAACATTCTTTTGGGGAAAACGACAATATAACTTCTTAGTTCGGCAATCTACTTGTCACGCCCCGAATCCCATCGAGACATGATTGGCATCCGTAGCCGATAAGGCCCGAGAGAACCAACCTTTGCCTACGTCCAATCATATGCATATCATAAACATCACCACCACTACGTAAGAACATGAAAGACGAATAACGAAAAACATGGGACATATATATACATACATATGAAACTGGGTCGTTGAGGCCATCCAGTCAAAAACACATATATCGTTTACACTTATACACCCATATTCGTCTACAAAAGCCTCTAACAAGAGCATTGACCAAAATGAACCATAAGTCGGGACAAGTCCCCGCTTTACACAATATGTACATCACCAAAACATATATACACTGTGACTCGGCGAAGCCCCAAAATAGCTGGAGCTCACCAATGATCTGCAACGACTGGCAACCTATTGTGGAGGCCTACTAGTGCCTGCGCCTGCAGCAAGTACGGTAAATTCCCCAAGAGGGGTCAGTACGGAATAAGTACTGAGTATTTAAGGCTCAGATGAAACTATATAACACATGAACATATCAATGAACTCAATACAAATGACTAATCAATGTGAGTAAGTCACCATGTTGCATTTTGGAAACCATGTAAATTGCTTTCATTACTTTCATTACTTTCTTTACAATCAATGCGTGCTAGTCAATACATATGTCATAATGTACCCGGGCCCCTACTGATCAGTGGGTCTTTACATAACATATCATCATGTTGGGATTCGGTCTATCTAGGCTTATGCCCCTAGACCTGCCACCCATAAATCAATGCATCAGGATTGGGTCGAGCTAGGCTTATGCCCCTAGACCAGCCACCCATAAATCAACATATCAGGTTCGGCTCGAGCTAGGTTTTCACCCCTAGAGTTGCCCCCTGTCAGGTTCGGCTTGAGCTAGGCTTTCGCCCCTAAAGCTGCCCCCTGATCCAACACTATCGGGATTGGCTTGAGCTAGGCATTTTGCCCCCAAAGCTGCCACCCGTACTTGATCATTGACCACATTTGCATTACTTTATTCATTACTTTGAGATTGATACTAAGATAGTCATAACATCACTTTGAACTTTGGAACATAACATTGTTGGAAGCTTTGGATCATTAACTAATGAGTGAGAAATATGTGAATAAATATCATGAGAAATATAAAATTATTAGCACCATGAAACCATTGGAATCATTGGACAATAATCCATGAACAAGAGGCATAAGTATAATCACTATTGGAACATAACCTTATTTGAGCTTTTGGAACATTGACCATGAATATGAGACATGAGATTTACCAATGATCAACGAGTAGGAAATATATGACAATGACCATGGACAAGCGCATATGGGATACCTTAGTACATTTCGGGATAGGACTAGTGAAATGTCAATGTGGATACTATTTGTCGCAGAAAGATACGGACAAAGTAACCTTACGTACCTTGTATTCTCAATACGAATATACAACGTTAGATGAGTATACAATAGTCCCGCTCCTTCTTTATGTGTCACTCTACAACATAAATACATAACGAATTTCGCATTAACCACCAATTACTATACAAATGCATACAATGTTAATGAGTTACATGTTTGCCTTTAAACATGTCATTTCCCCTTGACAAAACCATTGATAAAATTATTATTCCAAAAATTCTATAATATTCCCAACATTGACCAATACATGATAATTGATACATTCACCACAACACTTCTTCTTTACACTTCTTATCCATATCACATCGCAAATAACCCATCAAATGACCTTAATACAACTCATAACACATATCGGCCAAAATCCCACAATATCCACTTATAGACAATAACAAGTTTAATACCAAAAATAACACCATACATGTTCATATTTTGTCCATACCATGCTCTTTCATCAAAGGCACAAGTCCTAATTCAAGTTCAAATCACCAAGATAGCACATCTTTCACCAAAAGCAAAAATACACTATTCAGCACCTTGCCAACACAACTAGCATAATATACATAATCTCACATGCATATAATATGTTAATCCATGAGAATAAATACTGACCAAGGCTTTGAATAGGATGATCTTGTCCAAGAAGTCCAAAGGAATATTTTGCTTTAGGGTTTGGAACTTAAAGAAATGTTGGAGAAAATATCTTTAAGGCATGAGAGCTTTGAATGATTAAAAATCTGATTTTGGGGCCTTTATATAGACCCCAAGTCAAGCTTAGCCATTCCTTGGCATTAAATGTGGTCAAAGGGGAAGAATGGGTCATTTTGCCCTTGGGCCATATCTTTTAAATTCAATTTTGGGCCTAACTTTGGGCCCAATAACACATAGCCATGTAACCCATCAAATTTCATGTATTATTCACCATATATATCATGTTTACATAATTCCATAATGTCACGACAATATTCTCTTACGAGATTCTCATTCATCGTTTCGATCGCAAAAATAGGAATTCTAGTCGCTCATGGCTTCATTAGACATTTTGGATCACTATTCATATTTCATGATTTGATCATGTAGGAGTATGTAGGAGTGTATTGAAGTTTTTGAAGCTTTGACAATGCTCAAAGAACTCCAAAGAACCAAAAGAAACCATCCAAGAATCATCGTAGAATTGCGTTACAAAATGAGTCCGGAAAGGCACATTATTTGTGCCTTGCGCCACTAGCTGCAAAGCAAGCTGTGGTGAAAGAAATGAGACCCCTCTGAATTCAGGTGGCTTGCGACACACCCCTGAAAAAGGGTAGTGGCGCAAGTTTCAGCACCTTGCTGAATTTTTTGGCCACTTCTACAAAACTTGCATATCGTCCAATACCTTATCAAAACACTACAAAATACTTACTTAGTGATATTAATCATCAAGTAAACATGACTCCAAGTCACCAAATGAGGTTAGAATGTGTACAGGGTATCACCCAAATGCTCCACGAAACCACAAAACACCTCCTACAAAGGTCTAATCGCACATATCAAGTCCGCTTCCGCTATCAAATATTTCACCAATGACACTATAAAACACATACTCATGGCATCTCAACACCTAGGTAGATATGACCCCAAGGTATCAAGTGAGGTTAGAAAAAAAATACAGGGTGTTACATTCTTCCCCCCTTAGAAACATTCCTCCTCGAATGTTAACAACATCGTCTTATATACAACAAATGCATCTCTACTTTAACATACGTATACACATACATACAATGCTCTTAAATACTTACTTGTTATTGTTCCACCTCCGCACTGTGAACTTTTTGGTCCATTTGAAATAGATGGGGATATTTGGATTTCATCATGTCCTCCGCTTCCCATGTGATCTCCTCTTTTGTTGATTTCTCCAAAGGACTTTTACGGATGCGACATCTTTATTCCTCAATCTCTTTACTTATCGATCCAGAATAGTAATGGGTACCTCTTCATAAGTAAGATCCTCCGTAACTTGAAAATCCTCGACGGGAACAATACGAGAAGGATCTCCTATGCATTTTCGAAGCATCGAAACATGAAATACCGGATGGACTGAGGAAAGTTCTTGGGGTAGTACCAACTCATACGCAACTTGCCCAAATCTTCTAATGATATCATATGGGCCTATGTAACGTGGACTCAATTTCCCTTTCTTTCCGAACCGCATTACCCCTTTCATCGGTGACACCTTTAAAAATACCCAATCACCTATGGCGAATTCAAGCCCTCTTCTTCTAACATCGGCATATGACTTGTGACGAGTTTGGGCTGTTTGTACCCGCTGTTGGATCACTTTAAATTTCTCCATAGCATGATGAACAATATCGGGTCCAACTAAAGCAGTTTCACCCGCTTCAAACCATCCAATTGGTGATCTACATTTCCTTCTATACAAGGCTTCATAAGGTGCCATTTTAATACTTGAATGATAGCTATTGTTGTAAGCAAACTCAATAAGAGGCAAATGGTCATCCCAACTGCCTTGAAAATCTAACGTACAGGCTCGTAGCATAGCTTCAAGTGTCTGAATAGTACGTTCTGCTTGTCCATCAGTCTGAGGATGGAAAGCCGTACTCAAATTCACCTGTGTACCCAAAATCCGCTGAAAAGATCCCCAAAAGTGTGCTGTGAACTGTGCTCCTCTGTCTGATAGAATGGAAAGTGGAATACCATGCAATCGTACTATCTCTTTCACATACAACTTTGCATAATCCTCAGCTGTATAGGTCATTTTGACCGATAGAAAATGCGCTGACTTGGTAAGCCTGTCCACTATGACCCATATAGAATCAAACTTCTAGGCAAACCCGTAATGAAATCCATATTGATCATATCCCATTTTCAGACTGGAAGATTGATACATTGCATGTAACCTCCCGGTTTCTGATGTTCCACTTTCACTTGTTGACAATTTGGGTATTGCGCGATAAATTCTGCAATGTTCTTTTTCATGTTGCCCCACCAATACACTTCTTTCAATTCATGGTATATTTTAGTAGCACCCGGGTGAATGGAATAACGCGAATGGTGAGCCTCTGTCATTATTCGTGTTCTCAGCTCATCTACGTCCGGTACACATAATCTCCCTTGACATTGAAGCACCCCTTCCGGTGTAATATCAAATGCCTTGGTCAAATTCTACTGCACATTTTCCTTTAGCTGCAATAAAATAGAATCCGCAAATTGCTTCTCTTTCACTTCAGCTATCAAGGAGGATTCTGCTGCATTCTGCACAATAACTCTATCATCTGAGGATTCAATAAGGTGAACTCCCAAGCTGGCTAATTGATTCAAATCTTTGATTATCTCATGCTTTTCATTCAACTGACCACTAGTGCTTTCTACTGCCTTACGGCTCAATGCATCAGCTACTACATATGCTTTGCCTGGGTGATAAAGAATATCAATGTCATAGTCTTTTAAAAGCTCTAACCACCTTCGTTGCCTCAAATTGAGTTCCTTCTGCTTAAAAAGATATTGCAAGCGTTTGTGATCCGTATAGATGTCAACATGAACCCCATATAAATAATGACGCCATATCTTTAAAGCAAAAACTACCGCTGCCAATTCAAGATCATGTGTGGGATAGTTTTTCTCGTGTGGCCGCAACTGTCGTGAGGAATATGCTATGACATTACCGTTTTGCATTAATACATAGCCGAGGCCAACCCCGAAAGCATCACAATACACTACATAACCTTTGGTACCTTTGGGAAGCACTAAAACTGGTGTGGAGGTTAATTTATCTTTCAACCTTTGGAAGCTTTTCTCACACGCATCATTCCACTGAAATTTTACTTCCTTATGTGTAAGCTTTGTTAACGGTGCAGCAATAGAGGAAAACCCTTCCACAAATCTTCTGTAATAACCTGCTAGTCCAAGAAAACTACGAATCTTTGTGGGTGTCGTAGGTCTTGGCCAATTTTTCACTGCTTCAATCTTCTGTGTATCAACCTGTATACCTTCATCTGACACAATGTGTCCTAAGAATGCAACTGATTTTAGCCAAAAATCACATTTAGAGAACTTGGCATACAACTCACGCTCACGGAGAATCTGTAGCACCTGTCGTAAGTGCTTAGCATGGTCCTCTGGTGATCTTGAATAAACCAGGATGTCATCTATAAATACCGTGACGAACACATCCAGAAATGGCTTAAACACCCCATTCATCAAATCCATAAACATAGCTGGTGCATTTGTTAGGCCAAATGACATAACTAAAAATTCATAATGACCATACCGTGTTCGAAAAGCTGTCTTGGGCACATCTTCTTCTCTAACTCTGACTTGATGGTAACCCGACCTCAAGTCAATCTTTGAAAAACACTTGGCACCCTGTAACTGATCAAACAAATCATCAATGCGAGGGAGGGGATATTTGTTCTTGATCGTTACCTTATTCAGTTGCCGATAGTCGATGCACATTCTCAAGGTGCCATCTTTCTTTCGCACAAATAATACCGGTGCACCCACCGGGGACATACTAGGCCTAATGAAGCCTTTGTCCAGCAAATCTTTCAATTGCTCCTTCATTTCACGCAATTCTGTTGGAGCCATTCTATATGGAGGAATGGAACTAGGCTGAGTGCCTGGAATCACATCAATGCAAAATTCTACTTCCCGTTCTGGGGGTAAGCCTTGAAGATCCTCTAGGAACACATCTAAAAATTCATTAACCACTGGAATCGACTGCGGAGTTAGTGGTTCCACATCATTATCTTTCACCCGTACTAAATGACATATGTAACCCTTAGCAATCATTTTCCTGGCTTTCAGATAGGAAATAAATCTCCCTCGTGGTGCCCCTACATTACCCTGCCATTCAAGAACACCTTCTTGCGGAAAACAAAATTGTACCTTATTAGCCCGACAATCTACCATAGCATAACAAGAGGCCAACCAATCCATTCCCATAATTACATCAAAATCCACCATGTCCAATTCAATGAGATCGGCCAACGTATCATGACCACACACCGTTACCACATAGTTATGATATACTCTTTTTGCAATAATATATTCACCAACCGGTGTAGACACTTCAATTGATTTAATTAATAACTCTGGTGCCTTTGCAAATTTCGCAGCAACCAATGGAGTAACATAGGAAAATGTAGAACCGGGGTCAATTAATGTATATACATTATGTGAGAATATGGATAATGTACCTGTGACGACATCAGGGGAAGCCTCTGAATTCTGGCGGTCCACCAAAGCATAAGTGCAATTCTGGACCCCGCTAGTACTGGATGATCCTTTGGTACCTCTACCACGGCCAATAGGCTGCACCCCTCGGCCCAGTGAAGGAACCGATGTTGATGACGTAACAGCCGACCCAGCCAGTCGTGCTATACAACCCATGCTCCGCTGTGGACAATCTCTCGCTATATGTCCTGACATACCACACCAAAAACAGACATTCCTCCCTGACCAACATGTGCCTGAATGAATATGCCCGCAGTGCTGACACTGCTGGCGAGGAAAACCTGCTGCCTGTGATCCGTGACCCCCACTACTCTGCCCAGCTGAACCACCTCTAAGCCCTCGAGACTGAGAATAAGCACCCCCTGTAGAATAGGAGAATGATGGCCTAGGTGGTCTAGGAAACATATAGGTCCTAGATCCTCCTTGGGACATCATAGGTGGTCCCATAGGTCTAGCCCTTTTGGATTGTCCCCTATCAAATTCATGTACCCTTCGTCTCTGTCTTTGATCTTCCATTTTCTGGGCGAAGGCTTGAATTCTCGCTATATCCATGTCTTTGTTCAAGGCAGCAATAGTGTAATCCCGTACCAAATATGGCTCTAGCTTGTCCACATATCTATGGACCTTATCTATCATCGTAACCACCACATTTGGCGCATATCTAGCCAAAGAATTAAATTGCAAGCTATATTCCCTGACGCTCAGATTTCCCTGACGTAGATTTAGGAATTGATCCGCACATGACTCACGGATCTCATAGGGCAAGTAATGATCAAGGAAGGCCACTTTAAACTCTTCCTACGTAGGTGGATTTGCACCAATGTCACTGGATTTCTTCTAATCCTCATACCACAGTATTGCCTCTTCTTTCAACCTGTACGCAGCAAGTTCAACTGTCTCTACCCCTGTCCTGTGGATCTGCTTTTGGATCTGACCCTGTGAAGATAGGAGGGTCCAATTTGAGGAAATCCTGTGTTCTGCGACTTGTTACTCTAGCCGCATCATCATCATCTGTCATTGGACCAGCTCGTCCTTGACTCTGGGCTACCAGTAACTGTGTTAACATATGAACTGCGTTTCTAAGATCCTGATCTGTGGCATTCATCGGTGGTTCTACGGGTACTTCCCTACCAATTGGCTCCTCCGGAGCTGGGAAAGTAGATGAAGACCGTGATGAAATTTCAGCATTTGCTCCACCTTGACTAGCTTGGTCAGGTGGTAGTCTACTCATTCCTTCTTCAACAGGCACATCTACCTGCTTCCCTTTTCCTCTACCTTTTGTGATTGGCATTTTGAATATACCTAAGAAAAACAATTACTATGGTCAGACACGATTCAACTTACAACATTGCCTCTCTTGCACGATCTAGAATGAAGAACAGAAACAACATCCTAAATGTCCCGTAGCCTCCTACTTATAAATGTGGTGCACAACACATTGATAAGTAAGACTCTACTCAGACACAGCTTTGTAGACACCCTTAGAACGACCCGCTCTGATACCACTTTTGTCACGCCCCGAATCTCATAGAGACATGATTGGCACCCGTAGCCGATAAGGCCCGAGAGAACCAACCTTTGCCTACGTCCAATCATATGCATATCATAAACATCACCACCACTACGTAAGAACATGAAAGACGAATAACGGAAAACATGGGACATATATATACATACATATTAAACTGGGCCGTTGAGGCCATCCAGTAAAAACAACATATATCGTTTACACTTATACACCCACATCCCTCTACAAAAGCCTCTAACAAGAGCATTGACCAAAATGAACCATAAGTCGGGACAAGTCCCCGCTTTACACAATATGTACATCACCAAAACATATATACACTGTGACTCGGTGAAGCCCCAAAATAGGTGGAGCTCACCAATGATCTGCAACGACTGGCAACCTACTGTAGAGGCCTACTAGTGCCTGCGCCTATAGCAAGTAAGGTAAATTCCCCAAGAGGGGTCAGTACGAAATAAGTACTGAGTATGTAAGGCTCAGATGAAACTATATAACCCATGAACATATCAATGAACTCAATACAAATGACTAATCAATGTGAGTAAGTCACCATGTTGCATTTTGGAAACCATGTGAATTGCTTTCATTACTTTCTTTACAATCAATGCCTGCTAGTCAATACATATGTCACAATGTACCCGGGCCCCTACTGATCAGTGGGTCTTTACATAACATATCATCATGTTGGGATCGGATCGAGCTAGGCTTATGCCCCTAGAGCTGTCACCCATAAATCAATGCATCGGGATTGGGTCGAGCTAGGCTTCTGCCCTTAGACCTGCCACCCATAAATCAACATATAAGGTTCAGCTCGAGCTAGGTGTTCACCCCTAGAGTTGCCCCATGTCAGGTTCGGCTTGAGCTAGGCTTTCTCCCCTAAAGCTGCCCCCTGATCCAACACTATCGGGATCGGCTTGAGCTAGGCATTTTGTCCCCAAAGCTGCCACCCGTACGTGATCATTGACCACATTTGCATTACTTTATTCATTACTTTGAGATTGATACTAAGATAGTCATAACATCACTTTGAACTTTGGAACATAACAATGTTGGAAGCTTTGGATCATTAACTAATGAGTGAGAAATATGTGAATAAATATCACGAGAAATATAAAATTATTAGCACCATGAAACCATTGGAATCATTGGACAATAATCCATGAACAAGAGGCATAAGTATAATCACTATTGGAACATAACCTTATTTGAGCTTTTGGAACATTGACCATGAATATGAGACATGAGATTTACCAATGATCAACGAGTAGGAAATATATGACAATGACCATGGACAAGCGCATATGGGATACCTTAGTACATTTCGGGATAGGACTAGTGAAATGTCAATGTGGATACTATTTGCCGCAGAAAGATACGGACAAAGTAACCTTACATACCTTGTATTCTCCATACGAATATACAACGTTAGATGAGTATACAATAGTCCCGCTCCTTCTTTATGTGTCACTCTACAACATAAATACATAACGAATTTCACACTAACCACCAATTACTATACAAATGCATACAATGTCAATGAGTTACATGTTTGCCTTTAAACATGTCATTTCCCCTTGACAAAACCATTGATAAAATTATTATTCCAAAAATTCTATAATATTCCCAACATTGACCAATACATGATAATTGATACATTCACCACAACACTTCTCCTTTACACTTTCTTATCCATATCACATCGCAAATAACCCATCAAATGACCTTAATACAACTCATAACACATATCGGCCAAAATCCCACAATTTCCACTTATAGACAATAACAAGTTTAATACCAAAAATAACACCATACATGTTCATATTTTGTCCATACCATGCTCTTTCATCAAAGGCACAAGTCCTAATTCAAGTTCAAATCACCAAGATAGCACATCTTTCACCAAAAGCAAAAATATACTATTCACCACCTTGCCAACACAACTAGCATAATATACATAATCTCACATGCATATAATATGTTAATCCATGAGAATAAATACTGACCAAGGCTTTGAATAGGATGATCTTGTCCAAGAAGTCCAAAGGAATATTTTGCTTTAGGGTTTGTAACTTAAAGAAATGTTGGAGAAAATATCTTAAAGGCATGAGAGCTTTGAATGATTAAAAATCTGATTTTGGGGCCTTTATATAGACCCCAAGTCATGCTTAGCCATTCCTTGGCATTAAATGTGGTCAAAGTGGAAGAATGGGTCATTTTGCCCTTGGGCCATGTCTTTTAAATTCCATTTTGGGCCTAACTTTGGGCCCAATAACACATATCCATGTAACCCATTAAATTTCATGTATTATTCACCCTATATCTCATGTTTACATAATTCCATAATGTCACGACAATATTCTCTTACGAGATTCTCAGTCGTCATTTCGATTGCAAAAATAGGAATTCTAGTCGCCCATGGCTTCATTAGACATTTTGGATCACTATTCATATTTCATGATTTGATCATGTAGGAGTATGTAGGAGTGTATTGAAGTGTTTGAATCTTTAACAATGCTTAAAGAACTCCAAAGAACCAAAAGAAACCATCCAAGAATCGTCGTAGAATTGCGTTACAAAACGAGTCTGGAAAGGCACATTATTTGTGCCACTAGCTGCAAAGCAAGCTGTGGCGCAAGAAATGAGACCCCTCTAAATTCTGGTGGCTTGCTCCACACCCTTGAAACAGGGTAGTGGCGCAAGTTTCAGCACCTTGCTGAATTTTTCGGCCACTTCTCCAAAACTTACATATCATCTAATACCTTATCAAAACACTACAAAATACTTACTTAGTGATCTTAATCATCAAGTAAAAATGACTCCAAGTCACCAAATGAGGTTAGAATGTGTACGGGGTATCACCCAAATTCTCCACGAAACCACAAAACACCTCCTACAAAGGTCTAATCTCACATATCAAGTCCAGTATCAAATGTTTCACCAATGACACTATAAAACACATACTCTTGGAATCTTAACACCTAGGTAGATATGACCCCAAGGTATAAAGTGAGGTTAGAAAAAAAATACGGGGTGTTACACTACTATGGCACAATCCCTTTATAACATCAAAATTACACTATTTCCAACTCAATAAGATCAACCAGTGTCTCACGACCACAAACAGTTACTATGCACTTATGATATACTCTTTCAACTATAATAAATTCACCAACTGATGTATAGACTTCCTGTGACATAACTAGTAATTCTGGTGTTCTTTTGAATTTTCAGCAATTAATGAAATAACATATGCTAGTGTCGAATATGGGTCAATCAATACGTATACGGTACCTATAGCTACATCAGGAGAAGCTTCATTTTGTTGCTCGACATACCACACCAATAACAAACATTCAGTCCCAACCGACATTACTAGATGATAACTTCCGCAGCACTAACACGGCTGACGAGGAGACTTCGGTTGGTTCCTACTTTCTACGTTTTTGTGCTTGATACCCCATTGCCCATAAATCCTAAATCTCACTTCTTTTCCCAAACCGATTGTCTCTAAACCCTTGGGACCGAGGTAGAACATTTACTATAGACTAAGGAAATAATGGTCTAGGCAATCTGTTAAACACCCAAGACCTAAATTCTCTTTGGGACGCCATGAACTGTCTCATAGGTCTATCCCTCTTTGACGACCCTTCTTCAAATATTTGTGTCCTTTTCTATTGCCTCTGATCCTCCATTATCTGTGCAAAAAGACTGTATTCTGGCTATATCCATATCTCTTTTCAAGGTTGTAATAGTACAGTCCATCTATCCACATACCGATGCACTCTATCGGTCATAATAGCTACCACCTTTGGAGCATACCTAGCCAAAGAATTAAACCGAAGATTGTACTTTCTGACACTCATAGTCCTTTGGCAAGGATTTAGCAATTGGTCCGCATGAGCTTTTCAGACCTCATATGGGAGGTACTGGTCAAGGACTGCCGTTTTAAATTCCTCCCAAATATCTGGAAATACATCAATACACAGTCACATGCATAACATCTAGAGCCCTTTTGATTTTGTCTATAAAGTCATGTGGGTCTTCATTCCATGTCAGCCCCACCTTGACTAGCTTGGTCAGGTGGTGATTTACTCATTTCTTCTTCGACAGGCATATCAACCTGCTTACCTTTGCCCTTATCTTGTCTACTAATTAGCATTTGACTATGCAAAAGAAAACCAATGTCAATGGTACATATGCGTCCACCTACAACTTTGGCTCTATTGAGCGATCTAGAAGTGAAAAAAAGAAACAACTCCTAAATGTCCCATAGCCTCCTACTTATCAATGTGGTACACAACACATCTATAAGCAAGACTTTACTCAGACACAGCTTTATAGACACCCTTAGGACGACCTACTCTAATACCACTTTTGTCACGCCCCAAATTCCAACGGGACGGACTGGCAACCGAAGCCGTTGAGGCCCGAGAGAACCAATCTTTACTCATGTACACTCATACACATGTCTCTGTGTGAATAGAATTCTTTCACATATAACTTATAAAATACAAATGGCGGAAGTCATGGCAACATATGTTGTATATATGAAACTTGGTCGTTAGGGCCATCAAGTCAATATGGACATACATCTCTTACATTCGTTTTCCCACATACGTCTACAAAGACTCTAACCAATGCATGTACATGACTAACCTACTGTCGGGACAAGTCCCAACTTTATACAATATTTACAATACCAAAACCATGAACACATATGACTCGAAAAGCCTCGAACCAACTGGAGCTCACCAATGATACGCAGATGACTCGTAGCCTACAGTGGAGGTCTACTAGTACCTGTACCTACAGCAAGTAAGGTAAGACCCCCAAGAGGGTTCAGTACGAAGAATGTACTAAGTATGTAAGGCTCATATGAAACTGTATGATACATAAATGCCTCAATGAACTCAAATACAAATGAATAAACAATATGGATAAGTCACCATTCTGTACGTTGGAAACCATGTGTATTGCTTTCATTACTTTCTTTGCTCTTTTACTTCTATGTTTGTTCATCATCACTTGTGTCACTATGTACCCGGGCCCCAACTGATTAGTGGGTCTTAACATAACATAACGTTATGTTGGGATCGGCTCGAGCTAGGCTTATGCCTCTAGAGATACCACCCATAAATCAACACATTGGGCTCGGCTCGAGCTAGGTTATTACCTCTAGAGCTGCCACCCATAAACTAATATATCAGTTTTGGTTTGAGCTAGGTCATTACCTCTAGAGCTACCCCTGTCAAGTTTGGTCCGAGCTAGGCGTATGCCTCTAGGACTAGCCCTTGATCCAATAACCTCGGGATCGGCTTGAGCTAGGCTTTTACCCCCAAATCTACCACCCATACTCCACCATAAACCACATATGCATTATTTCATTCTTTACTTTTGAGATTGATACAATGATAGTCATAACCTTATTAGAACTTTGGGAACATAACATTATTGGAACCATAACATTATTGGAACAATGGTATCTTTGGAACATTAGTCAATGAACATGAGACATGTGAATCACAATTGATCAATGAGTAGGAAATATGTGATAATAACGATTGGTAACCAGAAATAGGATACCTTAGAATATTTCGGAATGGAACAATACAATGTCAATGTGACTACTATGTGCTGCAGAAGGATATATATAGAATAACCTTACATACCTTATCTTCCCAATATGAATATACAATCCTAAATGTGCATACAATAGTCCAGCTCCTTCCTTACGTTTCACTCTATAACACAAGTACATAACGGAGTTTACATTAACCACTAACTACCTTACAAATGCATATAATGATAATGAGTTGCATGATTGCCTTAACATAACATTTCCCCCTTGATAATACCATCTATGAAATTATCATACCAACAATACCACAACATTCCATACATTGACCAATACATCATAAACCAATAGCATGTCACACCAAGTTCATACTTTACACTTCTCCATCACCACAACATCACAATTACTCCATCAAGTTACCTCAATACACTTCATAACAACATATCGACAACAATCCCACAATTCATACTCAGAGAAAAATAACAAGTTAAGGAACATAACCACACCATACATGTTAATATTTCATCCATACAATGCACTTTCATCAACACCTCAAGTCCTTTTTTAAGTTTAAATAACAAGGATGGCACATCTTTAGCAAAAAGTAAAAGTTCACTATTCACAACTTTTAGGTATAACCATCATGATCTACATACTCTCTCATGCATATAGTATATTAATCCATGAGAATATATACTTACCAAAGATTCAGAAATGATGATCTTGCCCAAGAGATGACTTAGGGTTTGAAATGAAGAGAAAATATCTCTTTTTGGTTTCTTGGAAAAGTCTAGAAATACATGTGTGTTACAATGAATAAAATTCTGATTTTTGGTACCTTTTATAGACCCTTGAATTCATCCTTAGCCATTTGGCTCAATAATTGATTAGTCAAAGCAAGAATGGGTCATTTGATCCATTGGGCCATTAACACATATCAACTTAGCCCACCAAATTCAATGTGTAATCCATCATATATCTCTTGTTTAAATAATTTCATAAGTGTCACGACAATATTCAACTCACGAGACTCATATTCGTAGCCTCAATCTCCAAATAAGAAATTCTAGCCACTTATGGCTTAATTGAACATAAAAGGGTAAAAACGTAATTTGGATGCTAACTTTGTCCAAGCGTAGTCTTACCAAGATGGAACAATTATATAATGACCCAAGAATCATATTTATAGGCTCGTGGTTGGCGAAAAAATTCGGCAAAAAGCACCTAGGCACGCCCCCGGGCGCCCCTTGGACTTAATTTTTTTTCAACTTTTGGAACGTGTACAGGGGCAGCCTGGTACGCTGCCTGACGCGCCCCCTTGCTTCCTGTGGCACAAAAAAAACAGCCCAGAGTGGCCTGGCACGCCCCTGGACGCGCCTGGCCCATTTTGTTTTGAAAATTTTCCTTTCTTCGACTTTTCTTTGCGGATTCGTTTAGATACTTCAAGTCCAACTCTTTAGCTTACTTCTTAACATTAAAACCCTTTGTTTGGAAGTCGTTCAAGCCTCACTTATCACTCCCAAAATGTTCCAAAAATTTTCAAACTTCCTCCTACAAAAGTCTAGTCACATTGACTAGTACGATAGCAAATGTTTCATCCAAAACCATTGCAACACACGTACTTAGTGCTCTCGAAGCTAAGGTTTATAATGACACCCTAAGTCACCAATCCATCAATTTAGGGTCGGGGATGTACGGAGTGTTACATTGTACTTCAGCAAGACCTAGAGGACTTTACAGAGAAGGGCCTTGCAATATGCAAAGAGTGGAAGAGAGAGGTTGTAAGTAATTGAATAGGTTTTATAGCTTATGAACTTATAAGAGATTGAATTTTAATGAAGGAATAAAAAGAATACAGTTTAAAAATTAGGTTACGAAATAATAAAATTGACTTTGAACGTGCAACCTCAAATTTATTAAAACAAGAAAAATATACAGACAAAGGAACTAAAAACTTAAAGGCTTTAGTTGAATATTACAAATTTATTAAACATCATATGCTCAGAAGCACTACTATCCATAATTCAGTTTCAAAATGTGCAAAGTAAGAAGATCATTTATACTAGAGAGAAGTACCAACACAATTTGCATTCACCCTAGCGTCTGAGGATGAGGATCCTTGTTGATCAAACTTCATTTGCTGAAAACGATTAACAATATGAATCAACTAATCCTGGGTAGAAAACATTCCACCTGGAGACTTAAAACTCAACCTGCGACCATTTGATCACCATACTTACAATTAAAGAGATATTTTCAAATATATACAATAAAGTAATTAGTTTACCAGAAATATAGCCATGTTTTTATTTACAAAAAAAAATAGGCAAAAGGAAAAAATACTCGCTTTTTAGCCACGGTCTAAATTGTATACAAACCGTGGCTAAATGGCTAGATTTTGTTTTTAGTAACTAATAATTTTATTAACCACCAAGGGAAATTCATATATAAATTCTCGAACATTATATATACACTTATATAGTGTATATGTAATGTATCGATATTGTATAAATAGTTATATAGTGTATATGTAATGTATCGATACTATATAAATAGTGCAAATACGTGTATCGATATTGTACAAATGGTGTATAAACGTGTATCGATATTGTATAAATAGTGTATAAACGTGTATTGATATTGTATAAATAGTTATGTAATGTATCGACACTGTATAAATTGTGTATAAATGTGTATCGATATTATATAAATGATCATGTAATGCATATGTAATGTATCGATATAGATATTTATTTGACTATCATGCATTCCAACCTAATAAATAAAAGTATAAACAAAAAATAATAAAATATTTGTATTATAAACAAAATAGGATCCACCAGGAAGTAGGAAGTGCAAATGTGCAAAAGAAGGGCTAGTTAACAATAAAGCAAACAAGAAAAAAACCCAGAGGGCAACCGATCTTTAACAACTAGTGTCTACTAGGAACAAGATGAAAGTCTCCTCTAATAAGATTGATGCATTCATGGGTGCATCACTTCTCAAACAGAAGATCAAAAGAGCCCAGGTATGGAAGAAGCTATAGTAGAGTTGGAGAACATTATAGGGTACTAAATACAAAGGTCGTCCACTTTTAATAACTCTAATATGTTTGAAATATAAGAGGGACAACATTAAAGACAAAATCATAGAATTCGCCTTTCCATTCAATTACAAAAATGAATGGAAGAAATATTTGTTGAAAGATAAGTGTCATGGGGTACGCAGAATCGGCCGAGAGCCAACTGAGTTGGATTGAATATATATATATATATATATATATATATATATATGTATATATATATATATAAAGAGATCCTTGTATCCACATTTCATACATGTCCCATGCAGTTGCCTTCCCATTTCACCATGACACAATGCACCTGTAGCCTTGCGTACACTCCCAAAGGTAAACATGTCTAGCATAAATAAAAAATGAGTACCCTCACAGTATCATTACCAACAAAAGATATTACCCACTTCTCCCTTGTCTTCAATGAAGCACAATCCATAGCCATTAAAGAACTTGGTTAGCAAGTTCTTTCAATCCCGACTAACTCAAAATGCCCGTCTCGATGTTTTGAGTCTTTTGATATATAATTCACTCAAAATGGTTCACGTTTGCGATACGACGAATTTTAAAGAAGCAGCCCGGAAGAAGGAGGAGGAGGAGAAAGGCCCATAATCTTCTAATTTTCTTGTAATTAACTTTGTCGAGATGCCATGTGTCATGTCGGTTAATTTTTAGGTAATTAAGTTGGCCGAGTGGCCATTTGGCATAATTATCCCTACATTAAAATTGTATCATTTAGACCCAAGTAGCTGACTCATTGAGAATTTGTCACACTTTTTCTAAGAGCGTGAACTGCATATAAGACCATTGATATGGACCCGAAGGACTGATGACAATAGAAGAAAAAAAGACATTCTTTTAGAATTATCTTTCCTTCTCTTGTTCAAGTTCTCCCTAAGCCTGTAACACCCCGTACGTTTCTAAGTTAGCTGACAACCGTAATATTTATGGAGAAAATGAAAACATGAGAGACTTATTGAATTATGCATTAAAATGTGGGCATTTATAAGTCTTGTACAATTGGGCCATAAATGAAGCCCAAAAATAGCAAGAAGACATGGCCTAATAATGAATTTTTGACCCATTCTTCCAAAGTTGGTCTATTTGACCAAATCAACCTTACATTAAATGTTAAGGAAAAATATAAGAGAGACATGAGGGACTATAAAAAGGGAAAATCAGATTTTTTATCTCATTAAACTCTCATCTCATTTCTAGATTTTTCCGCCAATAACTCCTTCGCTCCCAAGAACCCCAAATCACTCTTTGGGCCAAGATCATCAATTGGTAAGACTTGGTAAGTGTTTATTATGATGGATTAATATATTTTATGCATCCTATATGGTGTATGTTATGTTGGTTATGTTGGTGGAATATTGAGAAGTTCACAATAAGTGAAAGGTTACATGTTTGCTTAAATCGGAGGTTGGTTTGTCTTGTAAACTTGGCGATGGACTTGTGGTTGTGAAGGGAGTGAACTTTTGGAGTACATGTTGACATGTGAGATGTGATTATGGTCTTACTTTTTTTTATTCTTTTGCATAACATTTGGAATTGATATAGTGAAAATTGGATATGGTTTTGGTACCGTATTGGTCGTGAAATGTGGTTTTGGGTGTCGTTATGTGTGTTTTGAGACCATGGCTGAATGTTGATGTTTAATAGGATCAAAAAATATGTTCAAATATGTTTTATTGTGATCATGGACCATTCATGGCCTTAAACGACCCAAAAAAAGTCATTTCGGACCAAAACGGGCATCCGCCCCTGCAGACGAGGGCATCTGCGGGCGCAGATGCCAACGCAGAAGGCCCTGGAATTTTCCAGGAGCCATATGCACGTACATTTCAGCCACTTGCTTGCATAGGTGGCAGCGCAGGTCACCTACAGAATTGATTTTGTATGTTTCCGACTCTAGTTGATCCCCGAAAGCCCCGATACCCTTTTTGGATGTAATTATCAACTTGTGGTGTTGTTTTAATGACTTTAAAGTATCGTATGGAGGTGTATTGGACTGTATTAAGTATGTATTATTGCTTATATGTTGTTATAAAGGAATAATTATGATGAAATGATAAAAGGAAAAGCGTAAAGGGTAAGTGTGGTGTGAAATGCAATCGAGGTATGATCTTTTGGTCAATGTGGGTAATGTTATGGTGTTGTTGGTATGGAAATGCAGTGGATTGTATTTTAAAGGGGTGACATGACGTTATATGGTAGTTGCATGGTTCATTGTCGTCTTGTACACCTTTATAGTGACTAGTTGCTAATGTACGTTCCGGTATGGACTTGTATTGTAGAGTAAGACGTAAGGAAGAAGCTGGACTATTGTGTTCGTACATAGACTTGTGCATTATTCATACTTGGAAGTGAAGGTATGTAAGGCTACTCTCTCCGTATCATTCAGCGGCACATAGTGTCACATTGTCCTTACACATGTTTCTTTCCGAAATGTCCAAAGGTATTCCATTCCAGTTGTTAATCATTGTTACACACATGTTCCTTATGCATTGATCAAATGTAATTCACACGACTCATGTTCATTGATTAATGTTCCAATAATGTTCCAAAGTTCCTATAACATTGTAACCACTAAAGTACCAATCTTTCACAAGTTAAAGTATCAATCTCAAACGTAAAGAATTAAAGTAATGAACACTTGTTGAGAACGGGTGGCAACCCAAAGGGGCATAAGCCTAGCTACGGGAGATCCCGAATGATTATTGGATACATGGGGCAACTCAAAGGGGCGTAATCCTAGCTAGAGACGAACCTGCTTTATTGATTTATGGGTGGTAGCTCAAAGGGGCATAAGCCTAGCTAGAGACGATCCCAATATTATTTCCCACTGATCAGTTGTGCCCGGGCATATATGATTGATGATCACATGATTGATGAAGGAGTAAAGTAATGTGAAATGAAGCAAAGAAAGTAATGCACATGATCCCACACTTGTATACTATAGTAGTTTATTCATGTTCACTTGTACTTGTTTTCATCAAAGCTCCTATATCTCAGATGTTTACCTATAGTCTTACATACGCAGTACATTCCTCGTACAGACCCCTCTTGGGGAATTTACCTTACTTGCTGCAGGCGCAGGTGCTAGTAGGCCTCCACAGTAGGTTGCCAGTTGTTGCAGATCGTTTGTGAGCTCCAGTTAGTTCGGGGCTTCTCCGAGTCTCACTTGTATATGTATTTTGGTATTGTACATGGTGTATAAAGCGAAGACTTGTCCTGACTTTTAGTTTGTTTTGGTCAATGCAACTGTTAGAGGCTTTTGTAGACGCATGTGGGTATATGTTTATAAGGTGACTCATGAAGTCTTGGTTTGATGGCCTGAACGGCCAAGTTTCTCAAATGTGTATATCTATATGTCACATGTTCCATGATTTCCGATATTAGCCATTCATGTTCGTATGTGATAGTGGTGTTTCCTATGGCATGCGTATGAATGTATAGAAACATAACTTGGTTCACTCGGGCCTTATCGGCTATGGGTGCCAATCACACCTCATTGGGATTCGGGGTGTGACAAAGCCACTATACCACCATATTCAGCACAACCATTTTGTTAAAAGAAAATTCCTATTTTCTATTTAGTAATAATCAGAGGTGGATCCAGGATTTGGACTCTCCGGGTGCCAATTAAACTCATCGATAAATCAACTAAATTATTCGTCTTTTTGAATTTCGATCTATATGACAATTGACAAATCAATCAACAAAAAAAGAACAGTAATAAGATGACAATTATGCATTACATATACTACAAATTCACACCCCACATTCGACTAAGATCATGAAGAGGAAAAAGCTTAAACTTTCAATAATATTACTAATATCATAACATCCACCATTCATTACAATTGTCCTCGACAAGTTTTCATATTCTAAAAACGGTCAACGATGGCATCATTACTTACATTTGCAAATACATCACGCTCTATGTAACATACTAAACAATCATTTAAATATTGATCACCAATACTATTTCGCACTTCATTTTTTATGCGCTTCATGGACAATAAAGATAAAAAAAATAACAAAACTAACTAATTGAATTTTATATTTTAAACAAATAAAGAAAAGTCAAAGACTTGTAATAGTCAAAAATAATTTTTAATTAATACATCAATGCATAAAACGATAGTCATGACTGTTGTCAGCTAGAAAGTGAGTTGATTGAACTGAATTTTTTTTTTTTTTAAAAAAAACGCTGTCCACGGGATTCGAACCCGCGCCCTTGGGGGTGATAATTTGACCCTTTGCCACTAGCACCACAGGCACTTTGATGCTGTGGGTGGCACATTTATTATTTATAGATATATTCTGTATATATATTCTGTATATATATACCTATATATATAGAGTTTTCGTCGAAGCTTGCAGGTGGCGTGGCACCCTCACCGCCCTTAGTAAATCCGCCCCTGGTAATAATCAATCAAATCTAAATCTTCATGAGAGCTTCAGATAAGAATATTGCTCACCAAAATATGTAGTACTCAATCACTACGGAGAGAACAATTTTAATGAAGAAAGAAGTAGAAAAGAAATTCTATTGATATAAATTAGACAAGTGTAGAGATGCAACATGTTTTCCTTTTGGTAGAATTACACAAGAAATCCACCTAAAATCCCACAAACCTAGAAAATTTTAGCTTCAATTCACCCCTAAATTCTACAACCTAGAAAATCAACCTCAATCCACAAACTTAAGAAATCCCAAAACTGATTCTTGACTAAAAGTACAAAAAAAACATAGTCAGAAAAACTAAGGTACTACCGATCCATGTCCTCATTCTTCTTTAATTGTAGTCTACTAATGGTGAAGGTCGTGATGATGATTATGGGGGTCAATACAGAAGTGGTGGTAATGGAACCGAACATGGTGGAGGTGGATCACCAGGTTCATAATATGGTGGTGGAGACATTGGTGACAGCGACCAAGCAGTTGCAAAAAGACAGCGAGGGCCAGCCAGAAAGACTTTTTTTTTGGGCACAAAGTTTTGTTTTAAGTTTTTTTGGCTTACTAGGATTAAAACCCATATTTTTTCTTATCGATTTCTTACCACCTCATTGCGTGTGATATACACATATCCTTATTATATTTTTTGTTTGAGTGACATGTCTAAATGACATTATTTTAATATAAGTAAAGTGCTCAAATGATCACATATTGAGTTTAAGTGGCTATGTGGAATACATAGAATAGTTTAGGAGACAATTTTTGTATTTGGCCTGTACTGAATAACGTCGCACATAGCTGGATCAAAACTAGGTTTCATGATAAGATGGTATGTATTAATAATAGAGGGGTCAAGGTTTAAAATAAGACTTAATATAAGGTAAAAATTCAGCTAATGTAGTAGACACAGTTGGGTTTTGACATGTGAAAGCATGGGCTGAAGCTAGACCTAGGTTCACAAAGAAACTTGATCCTAGTTTAGCTAAAGGTTCAAAGAGATTGGGGTAGCCGACATCCTAATACATAGAGATTCAACCTATAATCAGAAAATCTAATGACATCTCCTTCATACGACCTATTCTCTCCGTTCTAGTTCTTTGGGCCTAGTCTGGGGTATGTAAGCAATGATTTCAGATTTATCATCAATCAACCTTGAGCTCGGTGCTAATTTTAGACGTGCGGCACTACTCAAGTACTATTTAGAGTAGTATTTTTCTTAGGTGTTAAAATATCCTTTTAGCGTAGGTATCCATAACCTTTTTTCCCTTACACAGGAGAAGAATAAATTTGACCCTCACTTGTAATACAGAAACTCTATTATTAAGTTCAAATAAGCAAAATATCATCTTATTTCTTGTTCTAGTTCTAGCAGTTATTATTTGATTTTCATATTATTATTCCTAGGATAATATATATTCTTTCATTTATTCTTGTTTCATCGACCTAACCGAAAAAAGAAAAAAGGAATTTGATCGACGTTAATTTACTTGTATTTAACTCCTATTTTATAAATTTAGATGTTCTTGCAAACAATTTTTTTTTGGCAAATAGTTTGGGATCGTCTAGTGGGATAAATTTTTTTGATATTATTTTGATATATTACTGTAAATCTTTTCGAGGTCATTATATTCTATGTACTAAAAAACCAATATTATGTCTAGAACAAAGCATAACAACCCGGGTGTTAGAGACCAACTCAACACATCCCCGCTCCTATATGTTTTCTTAACCCTTTGGTACCATTAAACTTAGAGGTTTTATAATAGTAGGAGGAGCATTAACAATAAATAGATGATGATCAAGCCTATTCGCAAGAAGATGTAAAACGAGAACACGTGAGAAGATGTTGAAAGCAAACATGCAAGAAGAAACTGATCCCAAAGCAATGAAAGCGATAGTGATGATGGGTACCATAGAGATCAGTACCTTCTTTAAAAGGGCCAATATCGTCATCCAATGGCAATATGGATTTAACAATGAAAAATTTTAGTGCTGGAGGAAGTTATGGCAGGGTGATAACTGCATAGAACACCTTTATGATAAGGATGGAAGGTTCCATATTAACCTTTACTAGCAGCACTCATACTGGAGTCGACACGCTGACTAGTCATGGAGTGACTAGTACTCCGTTGAACACCTCATCAAATTTAGGTGCGGTAGGACTTCTAGGGAACTATGGGGTAGGTGTAAATGGGCTTGGAGCAACACAGATCTTGTGGATCCATTTAGGGAAAAGCTTCTCAGCTTAGTTTAAATAATCCACTCAAGAATGGACCAAATCCTAGGGGCCCATAAATCATTAGGGTGACAGATACTTAGGGATACTCCAAGTTACCCTTCAAGCCAAGTGATACACCAACACTTATCCCAAAAAATTTAAGATAGCATAGATCCTAAAGTTAGATGGGACCATAGATCTGCAAGAGCACGTATCATCTTATATGACTGGAATTAATAGAAATAATCTGCTACCAAATGAGATCAAATCTGTGATGCTAAAAATATTTGGGCCTACAC
This sequence comes from Capsicum rhomboideum, assembly GCA_031232105.1. Classification (NCBI taxonomy): domain Eukaryota; kingdom Viridiplantae; phylum Streptophyta; class Magnoliopsida; order Solanales; family Solanaceae; genus Capsicum; species Capsicum rhomboideum. The sequence continues at coordinate 84,741,304 of CP124719.1, read as the reverse complement.
TTACAAAAGGGAGCTTTAACTTAGTGTGCTCTATTGCCTGTAAATTTGATTATCTCTTTGCTATGCTTGTGATGAGTTTTTAAACGCTTATTGTAATACCCCAAAACTTCAAACAAAGATTAGAACAGAACCAAACTTATTGATTTGGTAGTATGATTAGTGCTTTAGATATGAATTAAGGTCATATATAACTCCTAGCTCATAGTTAAGTTGAAAGCTTCCTTACCGATTGAATTATTTAGGATCTTTCTAGAGACAACTTCAAATGAGTATAAATACTAGATTATGAAGAGTTTTGAGGCTCAAGACCCATAAAATGAAAGTTCTTTGAGTCTTCCTTCAAACACCTCCAATTGTTTGTTAATCCGATTTCGGAACAAGGAGTTATGAACATTTTAGCGAAGCACTATCTAGTAGTAAGATACCACAGCCAATCTAATGATCGTTGGAAGATAGGAAGACCGTCCTATGTCTTATCTATAGAAATCTATCCCAAAAGTTTAGAGGGTTGGCAAAGTGCTTCCCTTGGCAACGAGAAGGATCAACGATCGTTGGAAGAACCAATGAGTCATTGGTGTCACTAGTAGCCCAAAATGAGTTACCAACGACCAACCAAGGGATGATTGGTTGGAGGAACCAATGGCCATCCCTTGGATTTTCTAAGGAAATCTAGAGAAGCCACTAAGGCTCTACCCATAACCAATGAGCCAACCAACGATCATTGGTAGAACCAATGACCATTGGTAGGTTCATCTATCCCGACTCTCAGTTTTCAATTATGTTTTTATAAGGGGTACATCAGTCCTGTCCTATCATTTAACCTTCTAAACTACGCCATTTTAGCTAACTGAAAGCTGATTATTAAGCCTAAACTACCCCAAATCTCTCATTAACATATAACTCAGTCGACACTTAGAAAATTCAAGAAAACGAGTGACTATTTTCTCACCAAGGTAAGGACTAGTATTCATCATCTACAGGCATCAAATCCAAAGATTTTAGCAAGGTTTTCACTTTCAGGTATGTGGGATTTCATCAATGGGTTCCCTTTCACCCATTAAGTCCCTAAGTAAACTCAATCCTTCAGTTAATTCAATCTTCAGAGCTTAGGATTTTCATGAAAGCATGAGTTTGTTTATATTTTAGTTCCTTACCATGAAGAATCCATGAATACATGTTTCCTATGAAATTATGCATCTTAACATACTTGTATTTGTAAATCCTCAGCAAATATTGTGAATTCAAGATTTTGGGCTAGTGTCGCATAAATTCGTATTCTATTCAGATTATAAAATTGTCATAAATAGTTGCATTCTTCAGAGATGGCGAGTTATGAACACCTAATGACTTAGTTTCTCATGCATTGTTAGGTGAACATTCTATCCTTCAATTTCACATGTTTTAGGATGCTTTCGAATAAAGTGTCAATCATTCAATCTCAGATATCAGTATGTATTAGCTTATCAGTGTTCCAGTATAATATTCAATTAAAAGTAGTACTTAGCACCAAGCAAATGTAGGGATGAAGGCTCACCCATCAGCTTGGTTGAGACCTTTAGTAGAAGTCTCTAAGTCCCAGAACTACATTGGTACTGTAGGTTCTAAAGGGTCACCCGCCAATTAGGCTGACACCTTAGTCCTTTTTTGACATCAATTTAGTGGATCTACATCAGCCAGTATTCATACACTTGGAAAGGTACAAAGCACCCTTCCAGGTAGGGTTACAAGTTTGGCCTCATTTAGCTTAAATAGGGTTATGTTAGTTAACGGTATCTCCCACAGTTTAGACTCACATATTGCATGACTTTGTATTAAGTTTATTCAGCATATTATTATTCACTTACATGTTTATTTACTTGGTCATTGAATTAGTTTACATGCTTGAGTCCTACATCCAGTTTATCCTCTCATGTTAAACATATATAGCACAGTGCATATCTCACATACTCAGTACTTTCAACGTACTGATCACATATTTTTTTTGCAGTAATTTTTATCATAATGTAGGTTTAGAAGTTCAACATCCAGCTCATGTTTAGCACGATCCCGTATCACCTCAGCAACAGATTTTGGTGTGTCCTCATCATTTGAGGGAAAGTTTTTTTAGTATTTCTTTGTCATTATTATTTCAGTTTTCAGACAGTTAAAGTTAGCTGGGGGCTTGTCCCAACAACTCGTCTTAGTAGAGGCTTTCAGACAGATAAACTAGTGTTTTTACTTTTTTGGTCACACTTGATGATTCCATTTTGGACTCCAATATTGAGTATTTATTTTTGATTGTTATTACATCATTCAGAATATAGCTTCGGCCCAGTATTCTTAGTGTTATGCCAGGCTATGGGTTAGATTGGGGTCCTTGTGACTCTAAGCAATAATGTTATGACTAGGGGTAGTCTTGGGTAGTGACAAACTTGGTATCAGAGCATTAGGTTTAAGGTGTCCTAGGGTGACTGAAAACAACATTAAGTTTAGTCTTATTCATGGGTATGAGACGCGCCATACTTATAAATTAGAGGCTATGAAATATTTTAGGAAAAGTCTCACTTCTTTCATATTTATATGGTGCGATAGAGTGTGAACTCTATTTAATCTCCTCCTAACTTATGCTCTACTCATTTACAGAAAATGCCTTCCAGAAGAGGGAATGAAAGGAGAAACGAAAACAGAAACAGAAACCATCAAGCACCACCAGTCCAGCAGACCCTTTTAAGAAACAAGTCTCAAATACTGAGTTCAGGGCTAATTTTAAGTGCTCTCTTAGGCAATGACTACCTAGGTGAACCAACATATTATTGTACATGTCAACCCCAATAGTGGTACGACAACGGCTAGAGTCTTGTATTATAATCAAATGAATCCTCCCGAGTTCCATGGTTCTAAGGCTAAGGAGAATCCACAAGAGTTTCTTGATAATATTCAAAAAGTTACTTAGATCATGGGTATCATTCCAGTTGAGAGAATAGATTTAACAGCTTACCAGTTGAAAGGAGTGGCTCATAATTGATATTAGAAGTAGAAGGAAGATAAGGTGTGGATACAGGTCTAGTAGATTGGGATGAGTTCATAGTTGTATTTCTAGACTGGTTCTTCCAACTTGAGTTAAGGAAACCCAAGGTTCAAGACTTTATTGATTTGAAACGAGGGAACATGATTGTGAAGGAGTATTCTCTTAAGGTTACTCAGCTCTCTATGAATGCTCTAACAATGGTGGCTGATTCTAGGGCCCGTATGAGTGAGTTCATGTTAGGTGTTTCACAGAATGTGGTTAAAAGAGTGTAGAACTACTATGTTGGTCAAGAAGATTAACATCTCTAGATTGATGACTTATCCCCAACAGATCGATAAGGAAAAGATCAAGGAGAACGAAAGGGAGAATAAGAGGGCTAGAATAGGCAGTTTAAACTTTTCTCAGCATAGGTTAGGTGGTGCTTCTCATTTCCATCATAAGCCTTCAGCTCTAGCCCCATCCTTTGCTAGTGTCCTAATACCCAAGTTCAGGCAGGAGTATTAGGATAGGGCACTAGGCTCTAAGTCGTAGGGTAGTGTCACTATTTGACATACTCATCTAGATTGAAACTGTCACGCCCCGAATCCCATCGAGACGTGATTGGCACCCGTAGCCGATAAGGCCCGAGAGAACCAACCTGTGCCTATGTTCAATCATATGCATATCATAATCATAACCACCATTGCATATAATATGAAAGACGAATGAAGGAGAACATGGGACATAATGATACATACATATGAAACTTGGCCGTTGAGGCCATCCAGTCAAACCAACATATGTCCTCGACATTGATACACCCACATCTGTCTACAAAAGCCTCTAACAAGAGCATTGAACAAATTGAAACATAAGTCGGGACAAGTCCCCGCTTTACACATATGTACAATACCAAAACATATATATACTCTGACTCGGAGAAGCCCCGAATGAGCTGGAGCTCACCAAAGAACCGCTAACACTGGCAATCTACTGAGGAGGCCTACTGGGACCTGCGCCTGCAGCAAGTAAGGTAAATTCCCCAAGAGGGGTCAGTATGAAATAAGTACTGAGTATGTAAGGCTCAAATGAAACTTTGTAACACATGAACATACTAATGAACTCAATACAAATGAATAGACAATGTGAGTAAGTCACCGTGTTGCATTTGGGAACCATGTGGATTGCTTTCATTACTTTCATAGCTTTCTTTACATTCAAGACTCATTGTCATTACATATATCACAATGTACCCGGGCCCCGACTGATCAGTGGGTCTTTCGTATCATCATATAGGGATCGAGTCGAGCTAGGATTATGCCCCTAGACTTGCCACCCTCGGGATCGAGTCGAGCTAGGCTTACGCCCCTAGACTTGCCATCCATAAATCCATATCTCGGGATCGAGTCGAGCTAGGATTACGCCCCTAGACTTGCCACCCGTACTTGATCATTGACCACATTTGCATTACTATGCTTTACTTTGAGATTGATACTTTGATAGTCATAACATGACTTTGGAACTTTGGAACATCACATTGTTGGAAACTTTGAATCATTGACCAGTGAGTGAAGGACATGTGAATAATTATCAATGAAAAATATAACCTTACTAGCACCATGATACCATTGGAACCATTGGACATTAATCCATGAATAAGAGACACAAGTATAGGCACTATTGGAATATTGGAACGTAACTTCATTCGAGCTTTCGGAACATTAACCATGAATATGAGACATGAGATGCACAAATGATCCATGAGTAGAAAATATATGACAATGACTAGTGATAAACGGATATCGGATACCTTAGCACATTTTGGGATAGAACTAGTGACATGTCAATATGGACACTATTTGCCGCAGAAAGATACGGATAAAGTAACCTTACATACCTTTGTTTCCAAGTATGGATATGTTAGTCTATGTAGGAAGACAGTGGTCCAGCTCCTGTTTTACGTCTTACTCTACAAGACAAGTTCATACCAGAATTTACATTAGCAACTAGCTACCATGTAGGCGTACACGACGTCAATGAACTATACGACTGCCATACAATGTCATGTTCCCCTTACAAGACAATTCAAGGCCTTATCATATCAACAACACCACAACACTATGCACATTGACCAAGAAATCCTATATCGATAGCATTTTATACCTCAGTTACCTTTTACGCGTTTCTCTTTATCATTCCGTCACATTTACGTCATTATAACAACATGTGAACAAACTTTCATACTTCATACAGTACCAACCACCTTCATACGATACTTTAAAGTCATTTAAACGACATCTCAAGTTGATATTTATATCCAAAAAGGGTATCGGGGCTTTCGGGGATCACTTAGTGACGGAAACACACAAAATGAAATCTGGAGGTGAAATGCGCTGCCAACTGAGCATGCAGGTGGATGGATGCGCTCACAGGTGGCTTCCTGGAAAATTCCAGAGCCATCTGCGTTGGCATCTGTGTCCGCAGATGCCTCGTCTGCGGGGGCGGATGCCCGTTTTGGTCCGAAATGACTTTTTTTTGGTATTTTAATGCCATGAATGGTCCATGATCACAATCAAACATATTTGAACATATTATTGATCATATTAAACATCAACAATCAGCCATGGCCTCACAACACACATAACGACACCCAAAACCAAATTCCACGGCCAAAACGACACCAAAACCACAATCGATTTCCAAATAACCATCACACATGTTATGCACAAGAATCCAACAAAGTAAGACCATAATAACATATCACATGTAAATATCTACTCCACCAATTTCATTCTCTTCAAAACCACAAGTCCAAAATCAAGCTTACACGACAGACCACCCTTCAATTTAGCAAACATGCACACTTCACTTTTTGTGAACTCCTCAATAGTCCACCAACATAACCAACACAATATACACCATATAACATGCATAATATATATTATTCCATCATAATAAACACTTACCAAGACTTACCAATGGATGATTTTGGCTAAAAGAGTGACTTGGGACTCTTGAGAGCAAAAGAGAAATTGTTGGAAATTTCTAGAGATGTGATGAGTGTTAAAGGGAATAAAAATCTGATTTATTTCCTTATATAGTACCTCATGTCCCTCTTATATTTTCCTTAGCATTAAATTCCATTTGATTTAGTCAAATGGATCAAGAAATGGAAGAATGGGTCAAAATAACCCTTTTTGGGCCATGTCTTCTTCCTTTGGGCTTCATTTAAGGGCCCAATTGACTTAGCCTTGTACATGCCCATAATTCCATACAAAATTCATCAAGTCTCTCATGTTTCATTATTGTTTCATTATTTTTCGATCGTTAACTAATTTTTCAAAACATACGGGGTGTTACATTCTTCCCCCCTTAGAAACATTCGTCCTCGAATGTTAACAACATCGTCTTATAGAAAACAATTGCATCTTTACTTTACGTATACACATATACACATAAGGCTCGTTAATACTTACTTGTTAATGGTCCACCTCTGCATTGTGTATCTCTTGAGCCATGTGAAATAGATGGGGATAGTTGGATTTCATCATTTCCTCCGCTTCCCATGTGATCTCCTCTTTTTGTTGATTTCTCCAAAGGACTTTTACGGATGCTATGTCTTTATTTCTCAATCTCTTTAATTGTCGATCTAGGATAGCAATGGGTACCTCTTCATAAGTAAGATCCTCTATAACTTGAACATCTTCCACGGGAACAATACGAGAGGGATCTCCTATGCATTTTCGAAGCATCGAAACATGAAATACCGGATGGACTGAGGAAAGTTCTTGAGGTAAGGCTAATTCATATGCGACTTGTCCAAATCTTCTAATAACTTCATAGGGGCCTATGTAACGTGGACTCAATTTCCCTTTATTCCTGAACCGCATTACCCCTTTCATCAGTGACACCTTTAGAAATACCCAATCACCTATGGAAAATTCAAGTCCTCTCCTTCTCTTATCAGCATAGGACTTATGTCGACTCTGGGCCATTTGCAATCGCTGTTGAATCACCTTGACTTTCTCCATAGCTTGATGCATCATATCCGGTCCAAGTAAAGCAGTTTCACCTGCTTCAAACCACCCAATTGGTGATCTACATTTTCTCCCATACAAAGCTTCATAAGGTGCCATTCGAATACTTGAATGATAGCTATTGTTATACGCAAATTCAATAAGAGGCAAATGGTCATCCCAACTGCCTTGAAAATCTAATGCGCAAGCTCGTAGCATATCTTCAAGTGTCTGAATAGTACGTTCTGCCTGTCCATCAGTCTGAGGATGGAAAGCCGTACTCAAATTCACCTGAGTACCTAAACTCCGCTGAAAAGATTTCCAAAAGTGTGCTGTGAACTGTGCTCCTCTGTCTGATATGATAGAAAGTGGAATACCATGCAAACGTACTATCTCTTTCACATATAATTTTGCATAATCCTCAGCTGTATAGGTCGTCTTGATCGGTAGAAAATGCGCTGATTTAGTAAGTCGGTCCACTATGACCCATATGGAATCAAACTTCCGCAATGTACGAGGCAAGCCCGTAATGAAATCCATATTAATCATATCCCATTTCCAAACTGGAAGATTGATACATTGCATGTAGCCTCTTGGTTTTTGATGTTCAACTTTCACTTGTTGACAATTTGGGCACTGCGCGACAAATTCTGCAATGTTCTTTTTCATGTTACCCCACCAATACACTTCTTTCAATTCATGGTACATTTTTGTAGCACCCGGATGAATGGAATAGCGCGAATGGTGCGCTTCTGTCATTATTCGTGTTCTCAGCTCAGCTATGTCCGGTACACATAACCTCCCTTGACATTGAAGTACCCCTTCCGGTGTAATATCAAATGCCTTGGTCAAATTCTGCTGCACATTTTCCTTTAGCTGTAATAAAATAGAATCCGCAAATTGCTTTTCTTTCACTTCAGCTATCAAGGAGGATTCTGCTGCATTCTGCACCATAACTCTATCATCGGAGGTTTCAACAAGGCGAACTCCCAAGCTGGCTAATTGATTCAAATCTTTGATTATCTCACGCTTTTCATTCAACTGACCACTAGTGCTTTCTACTGCCTTACGACTCAATGCATCAGCTACTACATTTGCTTTGCCGGGGTGATAAAAAATATCAATGTCATAATCTTTTAAAAGCTCTAGCCACCTCCGTTGCCTCAAATTGAGTTCCTTCTGCTTAAAAAGATATTGCAAGCTTTTGTGATCCGTATAGATGTCAACATGAACCCCATATAAATAATGACGCCATATCTTTAAAGCAAAAACTACCGCTGCCAATTCAAGATCATGCGTGGGATAGTTTTTCTCATGTGGCCGCAACTGTCGTGAGGCATATGCTATCACCCTACCATGCTGTATCAACACACATTCGAGACCAATCCCGGAAGCATCACAATACACTGCATAGCCCTCTGTGCCTTCAGAAAGTACTAACACCGGTGCGGAAGTCAACTTATCTTTCAATTTTTGAAACCCTCTTTCACATGCATCATTCCATTGAAATTTAATTGACTTGTGAGTTAACTTTGTCAATGGTGCCACAATAGAAGCAAACCCTTCTACAAATCTTCGGTAATAACCTGCCAAACCCAGAAAACTGCGAATCTCTGTGGGTGTCGTAGGTCTTGGCCAGTTTTTCACTGCTTCTATCTTTTGTGTATCAACCTGGATCCCTTCATCTGACACAATGTGACCCAAGAACGCGACTGATTTCAACCAAAACTCACATTTGGAGAACTTTGCATACAACTTTCGTTCACGAAGAATCTGTAACACTTGCCGTAAATGATTAGCGTGGTATTCTGGTGATCTTGAATAAACAAGGATATCATCTATAAATACTGTCACGAACATTTCTAAGAATGGCTTAAACACCCTATTCATCAAATCCATAAACACAGCCGGTGCATTTGTTAGTCCAAATGACATAACTAAAAATTCATAATGGCCATACCGTGTTCGAAAAGCTGTCTTGGGTACATCCTCCTCTCTAACTCTGACTTGATGGTAACCCGACCTCAAGTCAATTTTCGAAAAACATTTGGCACCCTGTAACTGATCAAATAAATCATCAATGCGAGGAAGGGGATATTTGTTCTTGATCGTTACCTTATTCAACTGTCGGTAGTCAATGCACATCCTCAATGGGCCATCTTTCTTGCGTACGAATAATACCGGTGCACCCCACGGGGACATACTGGGCCTAATGAAGCCTTTGTCTAGCAAATCTTTCAACTGCTCCTTCAATTCACGCAGTTCTGCTGGAGCCATCCTATATGGAGGAATAGAAATAGGCTGAGTGCCTGGAATCACATCAATGCCGAATTCCACTTCCCGTTCTGGGGGTAAACCTGGAAGATCTTCTGGAAATACATCAAGAAATTCATTGACTACTGGTACTGACTGTGGAGTTAATGGTTCCACATCGTTATCTCTTACTCGTACCAAATGACATATGTATCCTTTGGCAATCATTTTTCTTGCTTTCAAATAGGAAATAAATCTTCCTCGTGGTGCCCCTACATTACCCTGCCATTCAAGAACACTTTCTTGTGGAAAACAAAATTGCACCTTCTTGGCCTGGCAATCTACCGTAGCATAACAAGAGGCTAGCCAATCCATTCCCATAATTACATCAAAATCTACCATGTCCAATTCAATGAGATCGGCCAACGTATCATGATCACACACAGTTATGACATAATTACGATACACTCTTTTTGCAATAATAAAGTCACCAACCGGTGTAGACACTTCAATGGATTTAATTAATAATTCTGGTGCCTTTGTAAATTTTTCCGCAACCAATGGAGTAACATAGGAAAATGTAGAACCTGGGTCAATTAGTGCATATACATTATGTGAGAATATGGATAATGTACCTGTGACACCATCAGGGGAAGCCTCTGAATTCTGGCGGTCCACCAAAGCATAAGTGCGATTCTGGACCCCGCTAGTACTGGCTCCTCCTCTGGTACCTCTACCTCGACCAACAGGCTGCACCCCTCAGCCCTATGAAGGAACCGATGCTGAAGACGCAACAGCCGACCCAGCTGGTCGTGCTATACCACCCATGCTCTGCTGTGGACATTCTCTCGCTATATGTCCCGACATACCACACCAAAAGCAGACATTCGTCCCTGTCCGACATGTACCTGTATGCATACGCCCGCAGTGCTGACACTGCTGACGGGGAAAACCTGCTGACTGTGATCCATGCCCCCCACTACTCTGCCCAGTTGAACCACCTCTAAACCCTTGAGACTGAGAATAAGCACTCCCTGTGGAATAAGAGAATGACGGTCTAGGTGGTCTAGGAAACATGCGGGGCCTAGATCCTCCTTGGGACATCATAGGTGGTCCCATAGGTCTAGCCCTTTTGGACTGTCCCCTATTAAATTCATGCACTCTTCTCCTCTGTCGTTGGTCTTCCATTTTCTGAGCAAAGGCCTGGATTCGAGCAATGTCCATGTCCCTATTCAAGGCCGCAATAGTGCAATCTCTCACCAAGTATGGCTCTAGTCTGTCCACGTATCTATGGACCCTGTCTGTCATCGTAGCCACAACATTTGGCGCATATCGAGCCAAGGAATTAAATTGCAAGCTATATTCCCGGACGCTCAAATTTCCTTGACGGAGATTTAGGAACTGATCCACACGTGCCTCACGGATCTCATAGGGCAAGTAATGATCAAGAAAAGCCACTTTAAACTCTTCCCAGGTAGGTGGGGTTGCATCCATATCACGGGATTTCTTCCAATCCTCGGACCACAATATTGCTTCTCCTTTCAACCTATATGCAGTAAGTTCCACTATTTCTATCCCTGTCACATGCATAACTTCCAATGCCCTCTGAATTTGATCCACGAAGTCTTGTGGATCTGCTTTTGGATCTGCCCCTGTGAAGATAGGAGGGTCCAATTTGAGGAAATCCTGTGTTCTGCGACTTGCTACTCTAGCCGCATCATCATCATGTGCCATTGCACCAGCTCTTCCCTGGCTTTGTGCCGCCACTAACTGTGTCAACATCTGAACTGCATCCCTAAGATCCTGGTCTGTGGCATTCGTCGGTGGTTCCACGGGCACTTCCCTTCTTCTCGGCTCTTCTGGAGCTGAAGAAGTAGAAGAAGCTCGCGTTGCAAACACAGTTTCAGCCCCACCTTGATCAACTTGTTCAGGTGGTGGTCTACTTGTTCCCTCTCCAGCAATTGTATCTATCCGCTTACTTTTACCTTTGCCTCTTCCTCTTCTAGTGTTCGGCATGTTGACTATACCAAAGAAAAACAATTACCAAGATCAGATACAATACAACTGACACCAGTGGCACTATTGCAAGATCTAGAATGAAGGAAAGAAACAACATCCTAAATGTCCCGTAGCCTCCTACTTATAAATGTGGTGCACAACACATCGATAAGTAAGACTCTACTCCGACACGGCTTTGTAGACACCCTTAGAACGACTGCTCTGATACCACTTTTGTCACGCCCCGAATCCCATCGAGACGTGATTGGCACCCGTAGCCGATAAGGCCCGAGAGAACCAACCTGTGCCTATGTTCAATCATATGCATATCATAATCATAACCACCATTGCATAATAATATGAAAGACGAATGAAGGAGAACATGGGACATAATGATACATACATATGAAACTTGGCCGTTGAGGCCATCCAGTCAAACCAACATATGTCCTCGACACTGATACACCCACATCTGTCTACAAAAGCCTCTAACAAGAGCATTGACCAAATTGAAACATAAGTCGGGACAAGTCCCCGCTTTACACATATGTACAATACCAAAGCATATTTATACTCTGACTTAGAGAAGCCCCGAATGAGCTGGAGCTCACCAAAGAACCGCTAACACTGGCAATCTACTTAGGAGGCCTACTGGGACCTGCGCCTGCAGCAAGTAAGGTAAATTCCCCAAGAGGGGTCAGTACGAAATAAGTACTGAGTATGTAAGGCTCAAATGAAACTTTGTAACACATGAACATACTAATGAACTCAATACAAATGAATTGACAATGTGAGTAAGTCACCGTGTTGAATTTGGGAACCATGTGGATTGCTTTCATTACTTTCATTGCTTTCTTTACATTCAAGACTCATTGTCATTACATATATCACAATGTACCCGGGCCCCGACTGATCAGTGGGTCTTTCGTATCATCATATAGGGATCGAGTCGAGCTAGGATTATGCCCCTAGACTTGCCACCCTCGGGATCGAGTCGAGCTAGGCTTATGCCCCTAGACTCGCCACCCATAAATCCATATCTCGGGATCGAGTCGAGCTAGGCTTACGCCCCTAGACTTGCCACCCGTACTTGATCATTGACCACATTTGCATTACTGTGCTTTACTTTGAGATTGATACTTTGATAGTCATAACATGACTTTGGAACTTTGGAACATCACATTGTTGGAAACTTTGAATCATTGACCAGTGAGTGAAGGACATGTGAATAATTATCAATGAAAAATATAACCTTACTAGCACCATGATACCATTGGAACCATTGGACATTAATCCATGAACAAGAGACACAAGTATAGGCACTATTGGAATATTGGAACGTAACTTCATTCGAGCTTTCGGAACATTAACCATGAATATGAGACATGAGATTCACAAATGATCCATGAGTAGAAAATATATGACAATGACTAGTGATAAACGGATATCAGACACCTTAGCACATTTTGGGATAGAACTAGTGACATGTCAATATGGACACTATTTGCCGCAGAAAGATACGAACAAAGTAACCTTACATACCTTTGTTTCCAAGTATGGATATGTTAGTCTATGTAGGAAGACAGTGGTCCAGCTCCTGTTTTACGTCTTACTCTACAAGACAAGTTCATACCGAAATTTACATTAGCAACTAGCTACCATGTAGGCGTACACGACGTCAATGAACTATACGACTGCCGTACAATGTCATGTTCCCCTTACAAGACAATTCAAGGCCTTATCATATCAACAACACCACAACACTATGCACATTGACCAAGAAATCCTATATCGATAGCATTTTATACCTCACTTACCTTTTACGCGTTTCTCTTTATCATTCCGTCACATTTACGTCATTATAACAACATGTGAACAACCTTTCATACTTCATACAGTCCCAACCACCTTCATACGATACTTTAAAGTCATTTAAACGACATCTCAAGTTGATATTTATATCCAAAAAGGGTATCGGGGCTTTCGGGGATCACTTAGTGACGGAAACACACAAAACGAAATCTGGAGGTGAAATGCGCTGCCACCTGCGCACGCAGGTGGCTGGATGCGCGCGCAAGTGGCTTCCTGGAAAATTCCAAAGCCATCACGCAGATGCCTCGTCTGCGGGGGCGGATGCCCGTTTTGGTCCGAAATGACTTTTTTTGGGTCTTTTAATGCCATGAATGGTACATGATCACAATCAAACATATTTGAACATATTATTGATCATATTAAACATCAACAATCAGCCATGGACTCACAACACACATAACAACACCTAAAACCAAATTCCACGGCCAAAACAACACCAAAACCACAATCGATTTCCCAATAACCATCACACATGTTATGCACAAGAATCCAACACAGTAAGAACATAATAACATATCACATGTCAATATCTACTCCACCAATTTCATTCTCTTCAAAACCACAAGTCCAAAATCAAGCTTACACGACAGACCACCCTTCAATTTAGCAAACATGCACACTTCACTTTTTGTGAACTCCTCAATAGTCCACCAACATAACCAACACAATATACACCATATACCATGCATAATATATATTATTCTATCATAATAAACACTTACCAAGACTTACCAATGGATGATTTTGGCCAAAAGAGTGACTTGGGACTCTTGAGAGCAAAAGAGAAATTGTTGGAAATTTCTAGAGATGTGATGAGTGTTAAAGGGAATAAAAATCTGATTTATTTCCTTATATAGTACCTCATGTCCCTCTTATCTTTTCCTTAGCATTAAATTCCATTTGATTTAGTCAAATGGATCAAGAAATGGAAGAATGGGTCAAAATAACCCTTTTTGGGCCATGTCTTTTTCCTTTGGGCTTCATTTAAGGGCCCAATTGACTTAGCCTTGTACATGCCCATAATTCCATACAAAATTCATCAAGTCTCTCATGTTTCATTATTGTTTCATTATTTTTCGGTCGTTAACTAATTTTTCAAAACATACGGGGTGTTACAGAAACAAGTGTGGTAAGAACCAATAAGGTGAGTGTATGGTCAACAATGGTAGTTGTTTTGGATGTGGAAAGCCCGTACATAGATTGAGGGAGTGCCTAGTGGACTCACAAAGGGGAAGGGATGCTCGTCAGCAGAATCTGTCCAACTCTTTAACAGCTTCAGCAGGTCGCCCGACTCAGTAGGTTGCCTCATCTAGTGTAGCTAGCGGACAATATCATAATAGGTTTTATGCATTTCTGAATCGATAGGATCAGGAGGGTTCCCCTGATGTAGTGTGAATTCTTAAATATTGCCATTTGTTTTATAAGTTCCGCAAGTGTGATTCTTGTTGAAATCAATAACATTCCTCGTTTATATCATTTTTAGTGAGGGCATTCAGGTTGATTCTCAAATGACCAAAGCAGTTAGAAATTAACCTAGACCCATCTCTCCATCCGATATCATGAGTTCTTGGGTTTAGCTAATTATTAAAGATAATTTTTTGAAGGATTTTCATCTATTGCTTCTCTTATGTCTAGATTGACTTAAAAGAAAGTCAAGTTTCAGTAGTTCGATGCTTGCGAGAAGAGTTTTTAGGAGTAGAAGACTCGGCTTACCTCTGCCCTAGTTTTGACTCTGCCTGAGGTTCTAGATGGGTTTATGGTTTATTGTGATGCTTTAGAAGTGAGACTTGGTAGTTTATCGATGCAGCATGATAAAGTTATAACATATGCCTCTAAATAGTGCAAGCCTCATGATAAGAATTAACCGACTAATGATCTTGAGTTGGCACCAGTTGTTTTTGAATTAAAGATTTAGAGGCATTATCTTTAAAAGATTTATATAGATGTGTTCATGGATCACAAGAGCCTTCAGAATATGTTCAGTCAAAAAGACCTAAATCTTCATCAGAGAAGATGGCTAAAGTTGCTAAAAGGTTATGATATAAGTGTCTTGTACCATCCGGGTAAATCCAATTTAGTGGCTAACACTCTTAACAGGATGTTTATGAAAAGTGTTGCTCATGTAGAGGATGAGAAGAAAGAGTTGGTTTGTGAGGTTCACAGGCTTGCTAGATTGGGAGTTTGGTTGGTTGATTCATCCAAAGGTAGTATCATGGTTCTTAATGGTCCACAATCTCCCTTATTAGTTGAGGTGAAAGAAGCAAGATAATGATCGTTTTATGCTTAAGTTGAAAGAAACTTTTCAAAGTTAGAAGTTGAGGTTTTCTCCCAAGAGGGAGATAATGTTCTTTGTTGTCAGGGAAGACATTGTGTTCCAGATGTAGTTGACTTGAGAAAATGGATGCTAACAGAAGCTCATAGTTCTCAATATTCTGTTCACCTAGGAGTCACTAAGAAGTACCCTAATCTACTAAAATTCTATTGGTGGTATGATTTAGGATATCAGTATTCCTACTTGGAAGTGGGAAGTGGTGAACATGGATTTCATTACAGAGTTGCCTCGTACTCACCGACAACATGATTCTTTTTGGGTTATGATGGACCAAATGACTAAGTCAGTGCATTTCCTTCCAGTTAACACTTCATATTCAGTCGAGGATTATGCTAGTCTCTACCTTAGAGAGTTGGTGAAATTGCATGAAGTCCCTTTGACTATCATCGTCGATAGGGTATGCAATTTACTTCTTAGATCTGGAAAACATTTCAGAAAGGTCGTGGTACCTAAGTTCATATCAGCACTGCTTTTCCTCAGTAGATAGATGGTCAGGTAGAGCAGACAATTCAAACCAAAGAGGACATATTGAGAGCTTGTGTGAGAGATTTCAAAGGTAGCTGGGATAATCACTTTCCTTTGATTGAGTTTGCCTATAATAATAACTATCACTCCAGAATTCAGATGGCCCTATTCAAAACATTGTATGGTATGAGGTGTAGATCTTCTATTGGTTGGTTTGAGGTTGGTGAAGGTAATGTGACAGGGCCTTGTTAATTTTATGAGTCTATGGAGAAAGTTCAGATGATTACAGAAAGGTTGAAAATAACTCAAAGTTGTTAGAATTCCTATACAATTGTGAGGAGGAGCTTGAGTTCGCTATTGGTGGTTCGGTTTACTTGAAAGTTGCCCATGAAAAGGGTGAAGAGATTTGGCATGACAGGGAAACACGCTCCCTGCTATGTTGGCCCGTATAAGATTTTGAGTAACATTGGCAATGTAGCTTATAAGTTAGACTTTAATATCGACTTAACATCAGTGCATCCAGTTTTTCATACGTCTTTATTGAAGAAGTGCATTGATGATCCAGCCTCAGTTGTATCTTTATAGAGTGTGGGAATAAAATATAGTCTCTCTTATGAATAGGTCCCAGTTGAGATTATTGATTGTCAGGTTCATAGGTTTAGAAACAAGAAGGTAGCTTTAGTAAATGTTCGTTGGAGGAATCAGCTAGTTGAAGGATCTACTTAGGAAGCAGAATCTTATATGATGACCAAGCACCCTCATCGTTTCTCCTCAAATTCAGTTTCAGCAGGAGGTAGCAATTTTTTCCTTAGTACTTCTCTCAGTCTCATGTCACTCAGTTACTCCCATGCCATAACCAGAATTTATGATTCCATATAAGTCCATGTTTCAGTTATGCATTCAGTTCTGATGTCGATATTCACCTCTTAGAACTCAGTGTTGGTATTGCAATTATTTCCCTATCCTTTCATCTTAGTTAGTTTTCATTCGGGGATGAATGATCCCAAAAGGGAGATATTGTAATACCCCAACACTCTAAGCTAAGATCATAACCATGCTTCAAGTGTATTTAGAACTAAACTTAGTGATTTGGTATTATGACAAGTGCTTGAGATATGAATTAAGGCCATATTCAACTCCTAGCTCATAGTTAAGTTGAATGCTTCCTTACCGATGGGAATCTTCGATAGGATCTTTCTAGAGCCAACTTCAAACAAGTATAACTTCTAGATTATAAAGTGTTGAGGCTCAAGACCCACCAACTGAAAGGTATTTGAGTCTTCTTTTGAACGCATCCAATTGTTAATCCGATTCCAGAGCAAGGAGTTATGACCATTTTAGTAAAGCAGTGTCCAATAGTGAGATACCACGAATCCAACGACCGTTGGAAGATAGGATGACTGTCCTATGTCTCTTCTCTAGAATCTGTCCCAGAATTCCAGAGGGTTGGCAAAGTGCTTTACTTGGAAATGAGAGGGACCAATGACCGTTATAAGAACCAACGAGTCATTGGTGGTCACTAGTAGCCCCAAATGAGTTACCAATGATCAACCAAGGGACGATTGGTTGGACGAACCAACGAACGTCCCTTGGATCATCTAAGGAACCCCAGAGAAGCCATTAAGGCTCAACCCCTAACCAATAAAATAATCAATAATCGTTGGCAGAACCAATGACCGTTTGTGAGTTCTTCTATCACAATACTCAGTTTTCAATTACATATATATAAGGGGTATATTAGTATTTTTCTATCATTTTACCTCCTAAACTACATCATTTTAACAATCCTAGGTGGATTATTAAGTCTAAACTACCCCAAATCCCTTATTAACTCATAACTCAGTCGACACTTAGAGATTTCAAGAAAACAAATGATTATTTTCTCTCCAAGGAAAGAACTAGGGTTCATCATCTCCAGATATTAAATCCAAAGATTTTAGCAAGGTTTTCACCTCCACGTCAATGGGATTTCATCAATGGGTTCGCTTTCACCCATTGAGTCCCTAAGTAAACTCAATCCTTCAGTTAATTCAATCTTCAAATCTTAGGATTTTCATGAAAGTATGAGTTTCTTTATATTCTTGTTCCTTACCATGAAGAATCCATGAAGACATGTTTCCCATGAAATTTTGCATCTTTACATACTTGTATTTGTAAATCCTCAGCACAACTAGTGAATTCGTGATTTTAGATTGGTGTCGTATATATTTGTATTCTATTCAGATTATAAAACCTATCATGAATAGTTTCATTCTTTAGAGATGGCTTAGTTACTCATGCATTGATAGTTGAACATTCTGTTCTTCAGTTTCATAATTTTTAGGATGCTTTCAAATATAGTGTCAATCAATCAGTCTCAAATGTCAGTATCAATTAGCTTATCAGTGTTCCTTTGTAATATTCAGTTGGGAGTAGTACTTAGCATCGAGCAGACCCAAGGATGAAGGCTCATCCGTTAGTTAGGTTTAGAACTTTAGTAGAAGTCCCTAAGTCCTAGAACGTTGTTGCCGCCATATGTTCTAAAGGGTCACCCTCCAGATTAGGCTGATACCTTATTTCTTTTTGGACATCAATTTAGTGGATCCACGCCAGCCAGTGTTTGTACCTTTGGCAAGGTATAGAGCATCCTTTCAATTAGGGTTATAGGTTGGGCCCTTTTTAGCTCAGATGGGGTTATGTTGTTTTGCAGTATCTCCCACAGTTCAAACTCATATATTGTATGACCTTGTATTCAATATATTCAACATATAATTGTTCAGTTACATGTTTATTCACTTGGTCATTGTACTAGTTTACATTCCTCAGTCCCACGTTTAGTTTATCATCTCATGTTTAGCATATATAGTGTAGTGTATATCTCACATGCTTAGTACATTCAAAGTATTGACTGCCTACTTTCTTTTGTGCTATATTTTATCAGTATATAGGTTCAAACGTTCAACATCCAGCTCACGGTTAGCACGATCTCACATCACTCAGCAGCAGAGTTTAGTGAGTCTGCATTATTTAAGGAATATTTTTTAATATTTCTAGTTCATTATTATTTCAGTTTTAAGACAATTAGAGTTAGTTGGGGGCTTGTCCAAGCAACTCGTCTTAGTAGAGGCTTTCAGACAGCTAGACTAGTGTTCTTAGGTTTATGGTCTGATTAGATGATTCCATTTTGGACAGTATTGAGTATCTGGTCACGAACGTGATGCACAACTAAAATTCCCTTTACGAATGCGGGTGAAGGGCCGTAAATGCGAAGATCAATGGAGATAGACCATCGTGAGTGCAGACAACCAGCCACGATCGTGATAAAGAAAGTTGACCTAGTCGGGGATGACTTGCATCGCAAATGCGAGAAGTTAGGCTAGCAATCACAAAGGCCAAGAACTTGACACTTTGCGAATACGACTTGAACCTCGGAAATGCGATGAACAAAAGGGATCCACTATATTGCTGGAAAACCAACAATTTTCCTATAGTTCCATTTTACTTCAAATCCACCCACTAGCCCAAAATGAGTCTAAAAGCCTCGGGACTCCAACCAAGTATACCCCTAGACTAAAATCTATATTTTGGAGCTGATGGTGCTGTCAGAGTTCTTATATGAGGCCATTTACTAGGCGCGTTTGTCCAAGACCAATTCATTAACAGCGAAAGCTCCAAAATTAAGAAATGAACCTAAAGCTAAATGAACTGCCCGATAACTGAACCGACAACTTCAGTAAGTCATAAATGACTTGCAGTCGCTGTGGGAAGGCTTGAAATGCATAAAATGCTCAAAAATTTAGAAAATAACTTGGAGGGTTATTATAAAACTCCTGACACCAATACACGAAACAGTCTCCAGACTTAACTCATAAAGGTTAAAGAATGAACCATGTGCCAAAATGAGGTCGATAAGTCTTCCTCATAAGCACCAATCAAAATAAATTTCCCTTCTTTTATCATGAACCAGATGATGATTTTTAATTTTTTTCTAATTAATTACATGATTAATCCCCTATTATAGCACGTGACCTGATCTTGTATACCTAAAATTAGCCAGGAATATGATTCTTGTAAAAGGATTTGAAAGCAAATAAATGCTTAGTAACCAACAAAATTTTTCTTCCAATGAAAAATATACTTTCCTCAATTGCTTGATACAAACATAGTTTGGAAAAAGTATTATGTTGGATGATACTTATGGTTATGTTCTTTTATAATTAAATAGCCTAGGGCCATGCATTGTTGTTAAACATAAAAATAATAAGCAAAGGAGCTTAAATTACAAACTATAACCTGACCCAAAGCAAAAAAAATACAAAACAAAGATAACAAAAGAAAATATACACAACAAAAAAAATCTAGAACATCCTCAAGACCCCAAAAGGGAAACCCTATTGTCCACTTTGTTCACACATTCCTCTACAACTAATCATAGAAGAGTGCTATACTGATGGAGATAGTAGAGTTCTCCCAAGTAGGTTAAGATTCTATTTTTTAGGTCGGATCTTTACCCCCCATCTCTTTCTTATGAATCAGATGTTGATCTCTTTATCTTCAATCTCTTCCTTATGAAATAGATATTTATCTTTGATCATAATAAGAAATTAGGAGTAAAATACCCTAATTACACTTGAAGCTTGACTTTGGTGAATGAGTAAAAAACAATACCCTTAAAATACCAGCCAACACCCTTAAGTTGTTCCAAAAAGATTTCCAGTAGCTCGAAAGAAAACACAGTTCCAGAAAAGGATTGAAATATAATAATCTTGACAGCTAAATGTTTAATATTCGGTCTAAGGAATTGCAACCATTTCCCATGAACTAATCTTTTGCTCTACTTTTTTGAAAATCTCTCTATTTTGGGTCATAAAAATAATGCTAGATTAAACTCTAAAGTGTTGGACACAAATAGAAATAGCAAAGAGAGAGTGATTGGGATTGAAGATAGTGACATACAGGGTAAAAATTCAGCTAGACCAAAATGCAAGTCGAGAGAGTTTTATAGAAGAACGGTCTAGAGAAAACCTTTGAGAAAAATAGAGATTGCACAAAACATAGTAAGGATGTAGAAGAAGAGAAGGAATTTAAAAAGCTTTGAAAAGATAACCAAGTCATTATTTGCTTTAGAACCAGGGTGTGACAAACCTCATAGTGATTTTTAATGTTTTTGGTATTTTGGCCATTTTACCCCTTCCCAAAATTATTTTATGGTATTTGTGAGTTGTGGGAGTAGGTGGCTTAGTTCTCGAGGTGTTTGATTGGGTTTTGTAAAAGTTTTTTTATTTTAGAAGGTTTTAAAATTAGTAGAGTTGACTTAGGACAACATTTGATTTTTTAGATGTTGTTTGAGAATTCTGTCAGTTCCATCATCTCTCGAATGCCACTTTGGGTTAGTAGTGCTATTGGTTTAGGTTTTGAGTTGTTTTTTTGTATTTTGAGTGTTTGATTGGAAAAGTTGGTAAAGTTAGCCTATAGTTGACTTCAGTCAACATTCATAAAAAATGACCTACATTTTCCATTAGATCTAGAATGTACTTTATGATCCATTTTCACTATTGGTTTAGGTATATAGGGTTTGGAATGAGTTTTGGGTGTTAAAATTAAAAAAAAATTATAGATTTTTCTATTGTCTAGTGCGAGCATGATCACACTCTTAGAGTGTAATAGCGCTGATAAAAATCTGTCGGGTAGTGCTGTTGGCTTTATGGTAGCCATAATAGGGTCAACATTTTCAAGTTCAACACCATATGTCTGCCACACACCTATGGCTTTAGCCCTCATGTTTTTTACTTAACATTTAGTTTCCTAGGGTTACAAAATTAAGGACACAAGCATTTAAAGGAATTTTTTCCCAACTTTATATTCAAACTCATCCCATAAAGATGCACATAAACGCAACCAACTCTAGCCTGTGCCTGCCTGCCTATGTCTACATATAAGCCACAACCCAGTTACATGCCAAGCACATGTCAAGCTTATGCCCTACCCTGAAAATAGTTGACAATCCAACTATTAGGACTATTTAAATTCAAATACGAATTTCAAATTACAAGTTCATCCAATGTTGCTGACAATGATGAAATTATTAAAACTGAAAAAACTTCTCAACTACAGACGCATGTGAGAGGCACATGCGTGTAACCTTCAAATATGGCAATAAACATCTTTTTTGGCACCCTTCTTTTTACTTGCCACGTGACTACCTCGTGTGCAGGTTCTACCTTGCACAACTTTCCATTGGTGCCCATTTGTTTTAGTTGTCTGCTTTGCTCATCTCATAGCCTAATAACTTGACTTAGCTAGGATCATACTGCACCATAGCCTTGCATTAGTTTGCCAGCCCTTGTTATGCCTTAGCCACACCACTGTCAAGGTCTTGCTATGCCCTGCAGATATGCCCATGTTGACAAACTGGCCTCAAGTAAACTTGATCTTAACCAAAGTCATTGGGTCATGGCTAGGTTCATCGTGTAAATCTCTAGCCATGCCCGAGCCGCCCAAACCATTAAGCTGAGAGTCTAATAAACTTACCCCACCAGATTAACTCATCGTCCTCATTGAGGTAGCATCTAATTACCCCTTTACTTTCTATTCAAACTACGACAATGATGGTCCTTTGTTCCCAGTATCATCACTCACTTGCTATCCCTTTTATTGAACCAAAAATTCTATTCGATTAGTCTTCTTGCTTAGTCCCAAAGTTTGGTGATCCAAGATCTTTTCAATGTCCTCTTTATACTATTTTTGCACAATAGGAGGAGCACGTATAGATGCCGACCTTTCTAGATCTTCATTATCTTCATGAAATGGCTTTAGAGAGCTCACATGGAAAGTAGGATGGATCTTTAGCTTTTTCGGTAGATTCAATCGGTAAGTTACTTCACCCACCCATTCTATCCCGTTAAAAGGCCCATTATACTTTAAAATTAGTCCATAATGAAGGGACTTTCTACTGATTTTCTTCCATATTTAAGAAGTAAGCTTCAACAACACTTTGTCACCAACCTTGAATTCTAAAGCATGCCAATGATTATCAGTATACTTCTTATTCCTTTAGCTGCCTTCCTCAAAATGTCTTGCACTTCATCTAGCTTCTCTTGCTTGTCTTACACATATCTGTAGGCAGCAAGACACTTATCATCTGGTTTTGACTTAGGGACTTCTAGTGGCGTGTTATGCTGAATGCATAACACTAATTCAAAAGGACTCTTTTTAGTTGCTGAAGAACTGTACAGATTATAACAAAACTGCACACTGTCTATCAATTCCACCTAGTTCCTCTAACTTGCAATCATATAGTTCCTCAAATATTCTTCATGCGGATGACTGATTCTTTAGGTTTGTTCATCTGCTTGTGAATGATTTGCAATTGAGAATTCCAGTTTAGTACACATCATGTTGAATAATACAATTCAAAAATAGTCTATGAATTGAGCATCTCGATCACTCAAAATATATAGTGGAACCCTAAAGCATTTCACAACAAATGTGTAGAATAGTTCAATAACATCTCTAGAGAACAAATATTAGGAGCAGTAATGAAAACAACATACTTTGGGAACCTGTCAACCACAACCATGATTGATGCTTTGCCATCAACTTTTGGAAACCTGCTAATGAAATCCATAGAAACATAAGCACATGGATTCTCTAGAATAGGCAGAGGTTGTAGCAGACCAACTTTCTTCTTTATTTTAGTCTTACAGTTAATAGATAAGACAAGACTTCACATGGGCTTCAATGTCATCTTTCATTTTCAATCAGAAATAATTTTGAGAAAACAATGTCATCATCTTTTCAACAATTGAATGACCAGCATAGACAATGTCATGTGTTTCTTTTAAGATTTTCAATGCAACCCATCACCTTGAAGTACAATAATTCTCCCTCCTTAAAATACAACAAATCATCCTCGATCCAATACCATCTAATAGTACCCTCTTTCACTTGATCCACATATAATAAATAATAGGCAACACATAACTTAATCTTATCTAAGAAATCAGATTCAAATAGAGTGACTGTACAAACTATAATAAACACCTCCTTATGACTCAATGTACCTGTAACTTGATTTTTCTTTCCTGGTTTGTATATCCAAATAAAGTCATACTCACCAAGGATCTCCTTCTATCGAGACTGCTTCAGACTCAATTTCTATTGAGTTTCGAAGTAAGTATTAGCCACATTGTTCATCTTGACAACAAAATTCATTCCTAGCAAATACACCCCCTAGATTTGAAGATAATGGTGGAATTCTACTATCTACTTTTCATGAGCAGAATACCTTTGCTCCACTAGATTCAATTTTTTGCTCTCAAATACTACCAGATGATCCTCTTACACCAGCACCCCACCGACTGCATAATCAGAAGCATCAGTGTAAATATCAAATGGAAAATCAAAATTAGGCAACCGTGTATTGGTTCAGAAGCAATGGACTTCTTTAAAGACTTGAAAGCCTTGGCACTTGCTTTTGACCAAAATCAGTTAACATTCTTCTTCAGCAAATGAATTTATGGGGTAGTGTTCTTTGAATAACCCACAATGAACATCCAATAGTAGTTTACCAAGCCCAAAAATGATCTTAATTCTTTAATCCCACTTTGTGCCTATCAGTCAACAATGGCTTGCATTTTCTTATGATCCATTCGCAACTAATATTCACTAACCAAGTAGCCCAAAAATTTGATCTCATGACTTGTAAGCCATATTTTCCATTTTGACACAGAGTTGGTATTCTCTAAGTCATCAACACTATTCTCAAATATAGCGAAGGATCTTCTAGTGTTCTACTATAAATGACTATATCATCTAAGTAAACAACTACAAATCCATCGAGGTAATCATAAAGAACATTATTAATTAAGTTGTAGAAAGTAGCCAGGGCATTATTTAGTCCAAAAGGCATTACAAGGAACTCATACCTACCATACCTTGTTATACAAGTGGTCTTTGAGGCATCCCCCTCAGCTATGTGTACTTGCCAATATCCGGACATTAAGTCTAACTTAGAAAAGAAACATTCCTTAGAGAGTCTATTCATCAAGTCTTGAACTAGCAGCACCAAATATTTTATGTTCTTAGTTACTTTATTTAGTGCACGATAGTCAACACACATTGGCATACTCCCATCTTGCTTTTTTAGGACATAATTGGTGCACCATATAGATCCTTTGAAGGCTAAATCAGTCTAACCTTAAGCAATTCAGACAACTGCTTCCTCAATTCTACCAAATCCAATGAATACATGTGATAAGGAGGGCGTGCTGGTGGCACTGATCTAGTAATTAATTCAATCATGTGATTAATTTCCCTTCGTGGAGGAAATTTTATAGGTAGTTCTTGTGGAATCATATCTTTGAATTTTTTCATCAACTTAGCAACACTATTCAAAACTTCAATCTGCACATCCTGTTTCACTTTGACTAAGACAGAAAGATAAGCAGTTTCACCATTCTTCAAACCCTTTTCAAAGGCCAAGGCTAACAATATTATAGTAATTTTGGTGTTCTTCTTCTTTCTCTTGTCAACGGGATTAATACCCTTCATAAATTTGGGGTTGTTTTCCCCCATAAACATTTAGCCATCCAAATGAGGAATTTGATCAACCTTGAATTTCCTCATAAAATCAATCCCAAGCAGAAGATTAAAGTTATAAGTGGCACCACAATAAATTTATATGTTCATGCTAATGTCCTATAGCCTGTGGGACATCCAGTGTTATTTCATAGCATGGCTGCGATGCAGAATTTACAAACTTCATTCTTATTGCATAGTCAATCATTTGACCGCATCTATGCTCAACAACATCTGCCTTGTTTCTCCTCTTCCACCAAAAGAGCATTGATTTTAACCTCTTTTGGATAATTTTTTGCTTGATGCCCTAGATTTTGGCAAGTCCGTCAAAAATTTTCACCAACCAATTTTCTTTGTTTTGATGCAAAAGCGTTCATTTTTCGTTTGCCTACATTATTTCCTTCTTACCTTTGATTATTCTTCTTTCAGTCTCTGCCCTTTTTCTTTTTCTTAGTCTTAGAAAAACTAGGATCAGGAGAAGCACTGGTTGAATGGAAATTAATCAGTGCATCTATCAATGCAAAGACACTTGGTAAATTTGGAACCTTCTGTCGACACAGTTCATTCTATGCCCAGCCCTGTATTCTGGAGATAAAGTTGTTCAACTTATCTTTATCAAATATGTTTTGAATATCATGCATGAAAAAAATGCTTCCACATAGTTTTGTATGAAATCAACATGCTTCAACTACTTTAATTTTTCCCTAGCAACCCAAGACGAATTGTTAGGAATAAACTTTTCACTAAGTGCATCCCTAGTTGTTCCCACGTATCACACTTGGGTCACCCAACACATTTGTCATTTGACTCTTATTCTGAGATGTTTGATATATCTATCGTATTTAGTGTCATTTTTCACTTGCATGTTCATGCATACTCATTCATCTCATGGATCTTTGAAGAGTGATAGTATAAGAAAATTAATTTTGAATCGAGTGAACTATTATATTTGCTGAATGGTGAGATTTGATATATTAGCTATTTCGTTGCATTTGCTGGATAGTGAGCTATCGACTGATTTTGAGTGATTATATATGGACCTCGTGAGTTCCCTATGGATCCCGTCCTGGTGCGATATATTGTCGGAGGGTGTATAATGGTAGGCTTTGGCCATTAAATATCATCTCATATCACTGCATTACATTATTATATTTATTGATTTATGTTGTGATTAAGATATATCATGATATTACTTGATATTGAAATATTGGGAGTTTTTTCCTTGTAGGGTTACTTTTTACTCGTTATAGTTTTCTGCTTAATCTTGGTCAGCCTATGATTCCTACTGAGTACAAGTAGATTGTACTCCCTCCTAGTTTTTTTGAATTTTTTTTGTGCAGATCCCAATTTGAATGCTTCCTATGGTGTGTGATCATGTGCTGGTTATTTGCAATTTGAAGCTATGGCGATATTCCCTTTCAGGAGTCTACTTCGGCTTTCTGTATATTTATTTTTGTATTTTTTTGACCTATCATAGAAAACTATGTATTACCGGTTATGACTTCAACATTTAGAGTTGCTCTTGTACTTATGACTACTGAGTCTTGGGTTGGTCTTGTTCAGTTATTTTAGAGATGGTTTGGACTAATGTTATGATTTTCAACTATTTATCTATATTTGGAATTTGTTATTTCCTTTCTCCTTATCTCCTTCGGTGTGTTGAGTCATGCTTACCTACTAGATTGGGTGGGTATGTGCCATCATAACTCATCCGTTTTTGGGTCGTGACATTGGGATACGAGGCTCTCTACTCAAATCATCTTATGGACAGAAGACTTAACACAAAAGGACACATATGTTTAGAATAATAAATTCCAAGGAATGTTATCACTTCACATATGTCAGAAGGTTTTGGAATATTTTATTTCCTATTAAGAGAGTAAAAACTCTTTTGCTTCATAAGTACATTTCACCTGGTATGTGGAAAGTGGAGGACTATTAATATGGGAGAAAAATGAGGCTACATAGTAGGACTAGTGGATGTTTCATATGTGAAATCATGGTCTGGGACTGGAATTCGATCAACAAATGAAATCCTGATCCTTGTTTAGCCAAAGGCCCTTATAGATTTGGGACCGAAGACATCCCAGTATATAGTGATTTATCCTACAACTAGGAAAGTCGGCGTCATCTCATTCATTGGACATATTCCTCTCATTCTGTGTTCTTTGCCTTGTCCAGATTATGTAAGCAATGATTTCATACCTGACATCAAGTAGCCTCGAGGCCAGTGCCACATTCAGGCACATGATACTACTCAAGTATTGTTCAGAATAGTTTTTTTCATAGTTGGTAGAATAACTTGTTAGCACTGGTATTCATAACCTTTTTTCAATTTAAGTAAGTCATTGCATGAACGAAGAAGAAATCTGATTTTACTTGTAATACAAAACCTTATTATTGAGCTCTGATAAACAAAAGATCTTTTTTTTTTTCTAGTTATAACACTTTACTATTTCGACTTCGTATTCTAGTTCATCGACCTAACCAACAAAGAAAAAGGAGGTTGATTGACATTAATTCACTTGTTTTTAACTCCTATCTTACAAATTTAATTTTTTTTGGAAAGACACAATCTTTCCATTAAATGGACTTATTCTTGGAATGTATCAAGAAACTCATATTAGGTACCCTTCTCATTCCAGTCAACCTTGTTCATAAAAAACTTGGATGTATCAAATATCTCCTTGCTATCGTCAATGCATCCATCCTATTGTGAAAAAGTTACATTCCACCTCACTTAGGCGCCGTGCTTCGAAGAGAATTTTGTCTTTGTTAAATAACCCTATAGTTACTTATTTTACAACCGAAACAATAGGCTTGGTAGTGTTTATGCATTAGCGAATTAATGAAAATGGTAAATGCTCAAAATCCACAACCTTATTGAAATTTAATTATAAATTATGCATATGTATTCTATATTCGATGCTTCAAACTAATATACTACATATAACAATATCTTAACAGAGGCATACATTTAAGATATATAATCACTTTCTCCAGATGAAATGTTGTTTGCTAGTTTTGTGAGTTAATATTATAATTTTCCTTGAATTTTCTTGTTTCTCCTTTCATCTTTTATAGTTTGTATCATTTGGTTATATATTAATGAGATCAATAAAAGGTATATAGTTATGACAATTATACAAATAAATGGAAATGATAAATTAAAGAGTTGTGTTAAATATGGTATAATCAGTGTAGATATGAGAATATTTTCTAATCCCTAGAATCATGCAATTATGAGATTGTGTAATATTTTCTTATTTTCTTTCTTTATATAAATTATTTGTAACAACTGTTTAATCCCATGAACTTAAGGGAATAATAAATCAATACAATTCCCTATATCTCTTCTCTTCTTTTTCAATTTCACATAGTATCAGAGCCTAGGGTTCTAGCCCCCTCTGAATGTTCATTTCTTAGTAACATAAATCGAAAACAAAAAAGGGGGGAGATCAATCAACTGGTTGCTAAATCAACCATATCAGAAAACTATTGAGTCTCAACTTTATCTTTCTCCAGATCATTTATTTTTTGTATAAATTACTTTTTTCCTTTCTCTTTCTCTGAATATTCACGTTTCTTTCTTATTCATCCAAAAGAAACAACAACAAAATAGGTGATAACCAAACTAATAATTAGAGAATAGGAAATAGATTGTTAAGTCAATTGTTTCCTCTACATCACTTAAAATTACTACATTAAAGTTAGATGGTAGTGGTAATTACACCTCCTAGCAATCTCTATAGAATTGTGGTTTATAGGTCAAGGATTTGAAGATCTCTTGCTCAAAAATAGTAGTAATATTGGGCCAGCTGATGGACCTTCTTGGGTTAAAAAAGATGCCCAATTGAGTAGACTTCTATGGAATTCACTTCATCCTAAGTTGCTAAATTTGTTTTAGTCTTGTAAGACTTGCTGCAAAGTATGGAACAAAGACAAAAATTTGTGTGTAAATGACATACAACTCATCTACAAAGTTTTGGCTGACATTTTTCATCTACAACAGAATCAACAGGACATGGCGTATTCCTTGGGTCAGGTAGAATCCTTAAAGGATAAATTTGATTCTCTTATGCCTTTATTGACAAATTGGATGATCAAGAGACACAAAGAGACAGGTTCTTTATGGTCTTTGATTTGGTTGGATTGCGAGCAGACCTAACCTTATTTCCAGACCAAATTGTTTCTAGTCCAAATGTTCCAACCTTGGAAGAAGTATTTGCAAGATTTAGATCTACACTTCATGAGGTAAATTCATATGATGCATCTATCATGATTGTCTAAACTAGTAATTTTCAAGGTGGATATAGAAAAGGAAAAAGAAAGAACAATAAGCAGTGTACTCATTATTATGAGGGAGGACATGTAAGAGAGGAATGTTAGCCTTTTATCTTACATTACACTCATTGTAACAAAGGAGAATATGTAAGAGAGTAATGTCGACTTGTTCATGGTAAGCCTCCATGCAATAATGATCGTTCTGGACACACAGCAAATGTGGCTTATAACAGAGATAGCATTTTGCCTACACCTGATGTCAGGGATGGATCATCTTAATCTATCACTTTAACTGTAGTAGACTACAATGACTACCTTCAGTACCAAGCATCAAAGCAACAATCATCAACTTCATTAGTTGCTTGCACAGTACCACCTGATAACTCATTTACTTATGCCGCACAGTCTTCATCTCAGGAATAATGGATTCTTGATTCTGATACTTTTGACTATATTTTTGGTAACAAAAAATACTCTTTTTAATCTTACTACTCCTTCTACCCTGTCTACTATTATTTTGGGTAACTAATCAAAGTTTATCGTAAAGGTGATAGGTATAGCTCATCCTTTGCCTTCCATGCCTTTAAAATCAGTCATTTTTGCACCTGAATGTCCATATAATCTTATTTCCATTGGAAAATTAACCAAAAACCTAAAATGTGTTGTAAAATTCCTTGATGATTATGTTCATCTATAGGATCGGAGTACAAAATAGATGATTGGTGATCTTAGGTATATTTATACTCCTAAGTGACATTATCTATGTGCGTTTAACTTAGTTTTGAGGATAACTTGATGTCCTTATTGAGTTATAAAGTGTGTAATTGTGTACTTGGGTGATAATTTACATGTTTAAAGTGTTTAAGGTCCATTTGAAACAAGTCAAGATTCAAAAGGATCAAATAGAGCTTAGAAGATATAACTAGTGTTGCTAGCTTGCACTATGCTTGTTCTAGTGTACTTTGATGAGCTCTATTGTGTTGTATGGACTTATGTTTGTTATGATTTATTGTAGGAGACCAATGGTGGAGCTATGGAATCTAAATGAATCATACAACCAAGCCACAAGGAGTGGGTATACAAGGAACAAGCGGATGAGAAGAAACGAAGAAGATTCAGACGCACACTCAACCTATAGAGGGGGACATGCACCGCACTTCCCAAAGAATGGGAGGGGGCCATGTGATGCATCTCTCAAGGCATGGGAAAGGGTATTCCTTGATCCTCTCATTGTTAGGGCCTACTGTTTTGGGCATGCAATGTCCATACAACGCACCACCCTTGGTGTCTGATGAGCCATGCGCCGCACCACCCCTTAGGATGCCTAAAAGTTGTTTTTTTGCTTGGTTTAAGTTGAAGGCAAAGTTGTAAATGCATAAAATTCATTTGAGGAACCTATTGGATGACCTAAAGCACTATAAAAGGATCACTTAGCCACATTTATACACATCTTTTGGAACAACACAAGATTGGAGAAAGGAGGAGGCATTAAAGGCTCTACTCTAGGGTTTTTCTTCTTTCTACTTTAGTTTTCTTGTTATTTTTACTTATGAATTCTATTATGGAGATCCTTTGTATGACTATGAGTGGATAAAAATTCTCTTTCTAGGGTTGAGGCTACGGACTTGATTGCTTAGCTTTTATTTGAGTTGGTTATTGTTAATTATCGCACTTGGTTGTTCTTGTGTTCTTGAATTTACTATTCTATTGACTCGCGACATTTAGAATACATCTATATTTCTTTTATTAGCCCAGAAGGAGTAACATTAGATTATAATGTGGAACATAATGAATGGGTTCTTGTCTCTAAGCTAAATTAAGGAGGAGTTTCACGGTTAGGATAGGAATATACCTAATTCGGCCCATTTGGGTCAAATACGGGATGAAATATAAATGCATTTGAATTAGTTCCCACATCCCCAATAAATGATGTAGTTGTGAGGCTAATTTAAATAGATGATTAGAGGCTCGAAAGACCATGTTCATGATATTAACCTCTTGAATCAACAATCAAGATAGTTAACTTAACCAACGAGAGTATATTGCTTTGCATGATTGTTCAAGATGCCTTGTCCCTGGAATTCTCCAAATTATTGTTTCCAACACTTTTAATTTCCGTATTGTTCATTTTTACTTTTAGCATAATAAAACACAAACTCACTTTGGTTATAAATTGTGCTCATTTAATCTTAATAATAATACTCAAATTGGATTATCTGCTAAATGCCAAGGCCCTATGGGATCGATATTCGGCCTATAAGAGCCACTTTATTACTTGCACGACCACATACACTTACGTGTGTGGTTGGACGCAACATGTTTTCGGAGCCATTGCCGAGGACTTGAAAAATTAGCAACCTTCTAATTTTTAGTTTTACTATTTTGTTTTATAAGTGCTAACAATGTAGTCTTAGCTACTGAATTTGCTGCTACATGTTTTAATCTTAAGCAAACTGGCAAGGGAGAGGAAATTAGTTGAACCACATCCCGAACCTGAGTGACACTTGCACCAATTAAGGAGAGAAACAACACTTCTCAATTGGATCCCGCAAGATCAACAGTACGAGATCAATCCTGCATTCATGGATGATGAACAACCACCTCACAAGATAGTGCATGATGTGGATATCTCACTCGTAACTAATGTGACCTCCACTATCCAAAAACCTGATGCAGAAGGCAGATCTGAGCTTAAACAAAACATGGTACATTGTTTCACACGAGAGGGTAGTTTACAGGCTTGTCACATTAGGACCCACAGGTCCATCTTCCAAATTTTATAGAGATCGGTGACACATTCATTCCCGTAGGAGTCTCTACTGATTACGTAAGGCTCATTCTTTTACCATTTTCACTCTTATGAGAGGCAAAGAAATGCTTGAAGGCAGAACCGTTAAATTCAGTCACAACTTGGGATGACTTGGCAAAGAAATTTCTCATTTGATTCTTTCCTTCTGGTAAAATAACAAAGTTGAGGAGTGAAATCTTGAATTTTAAGTAGAAGCCAGACAAAAATCTCTATCGTGCATAGGAGAGATTCAAGTCCATTCTTAGAGATTATCCACATCACCAATAAACAAATGAGGTATTAACCCACACTTTTGTTGAAAGTTTTGACCATAAGACAAAAATCTTGCTAAGTTCAGCAGCAGGTGGTCAAGCATTAGAGAAAACCTTTGACGATCTATGTACTCTCCTCAACTATATTGCACAAGGTAATCAAGAATGGTAGAGTGATATATCTAGAATTTTGGTGAAGAAGCCTATAGGTATGCTTGAGGTAGACGGTGTCACAGCTTTGGCTGCACAGTTGCCCTCTTTTTAGAACCAGATGATGAATTAGTTCAACAAGTTGAGTGTGGCTCAACTTGAGGCTCAGGTTAATGCGTTGCAGTAAGTTCAAACTTAGTGTGAAACTTATGGTAATAGAGGTCATTCTGCAGACTTATGTGCAGCAAAGTTGGAATCGATAAATCTTATGGGCAATGTACAAAAAGGTAATCAAAACTATGGTAATGGCTACAACCTCAACTGGCAGAGTCAATCCAACTACACTTGGGGCAATAATAAGGGTCAAGCTCAACAATTTTAGCAGCAACAAGGTATTCAAAACCACACACAGGCCAACAATATAGAAGAGACTTTGAAAAAAATTCTAGCAATTCAAGAACAAATAGCTACAGAAATAAAAAATCAGCAATTGGACCAAAAGAATTTAGAGACACAGATGGGTCCGTTAGCTCATTCACAAAATGCAAAACCGCAAAGGGGTTTGCCCAGTGACACAGATGCTCCAAAACAAGTTATGGCAATCACCTTTAGGAGTGGAAGAGATTTTATTGATACACATCCAAAGAAAAATCATGAGGTGCAAGTAGAGTTGATCACATCTAAGCAGACAATAAAACAAGTTGAGTTCAAAGAAACTGAGAAAAAGGGGAAGTCTGAGCACCCTAATCAAAAGTCGGTTGAGCAGCCCCAAAATAGACCACCACCACCATTCCCTCAAAATCTTAAGAAAGCCAAAGAAGATGCTTGTGTTAAGAAGTTCTTTGATATATTCAGAGAACTTCACATTAACCTTCCTCTGTTAGATGTGTCACAGGGAATGCCCAAGTATGATAAGTACTTGAAGGATGTGGTGACAAACAAAAGAAAGCTTGGTGATATTAAAACTCCGGCACTTACTTAAGAATGAAACTTCTTGGTCATGAGCAAGATGCCCAAAAATTTCAAGGACCCTGGAGTTTCACCCTCCCCATATAAATTGGTGAAAGTGATATTGTTCAAACTTTGAGTGATTTAGGGGCAAGCATCAACTTGATGCCCCTTTCAGTGTTTAATACTCTTAGGTTAGGGAAGCCAAGGCCTGCACCAGTTGTGCTCTAAATAGCGGACATAACTAGAGTGGTTCCCAAAGGAATTATTGAGGATGTTCTCATTAAGGTTGTTAAGTTCAGTATTCCTGCTGATTTTATTATTCTTGATTATGATGGTACCAATCATATTAGGACGTTCATTCTTGGCCACTGGTGGAGCATTGATAGATGTTAGAGAGGGCACAGTCAAGATGAGATTGAATAATGAAGAGGTGGTCTTTAGAGTGTATAAAAAACTCAACACACCCTCACACTACAGAGAGATATGCATGATCGCAATGATGGAAGTGGATGATTGTGGGGTAAAAGAATTCAAACTACCAATTACCTCTTTGAACTCTCTATGGAGTTGCCTAAGTTGACAAATAAGCCTAAACCCACAAAAGTTGAATGGAATCGTGAAAAGATAGGTGTAATAAAGGCTGCAAACCTCAATTATGAGCACCCAAAAGGTCAGAAAAGAAGGAAAAAATAGGCTCTAAGTAGGAGGAAGAGGATGAGAGACTGTGGAGGAGAGTTGCGATGTGAGTCGTACCATGTTAATAAATCAGGCGCTGCTTGGGAGGAAACCCAAGTCAAGATAGTTATTTTTATTTTATTTTAGTTTTCGTTAGTATCACCTTTGGTTTTGTTTTTGTTTTGTGTTGACAGGTTGAAGGGAAGTTTGAGTACCTTAGATCTTAGCTAAGGAGCATGGAAAAAACTAAGTGTGGCATCCTCATGATGGACATGATGCTACTAGCTAGATCTAGAGGCCTCATGGAGTATTTTCTAACCTTTGTTCTTAATTTGATTTATACTTTGGGGATAAAGTGTGATTTTAAGTTGGAGTGGGAATCTCCCAAGTTGTTTAGAGTGAAGTGAACTATAGGATTTTTAGTTTTATTTAGTTGCAATATTTTTTACTAAATCTTAAAAATACAAAAAGATTTTATCTTTGATTGTTTTTAGTTTTTGTTGTTTTGTCTATTTAGTAAAAGCACACTTCACCCACCCCTCGGTTTTTCTTTTCGATTCTTTTCCGAGGGGAAGCCTTTTGAACCCAGTATCCTTTTTGATTTTTAGGAGTAATTTTAAATTTTTGTCATTAGGAATAAATAGTGATGCTCTTGCTAGGTTCTACACATAATTACTTGATGCAAATTGGTGTTGAATTCTATGGCATGATGTGAAATTGAATATCTTCTATGTCACACCTAGGCTCTTTTATTTGACGCTTGTGTAATGTTGGCTTAAATTTGAATTCATGTGATTGCTTGGTTGAGAGTCTATAGAGATCCTTCTTGAGTTAAACATGTGCCATGTGTGTTGAGGTTTTTGTATATTACATATGTACATATTGATGTCTAGAACTTGTCCGCTGTGTTTGCAAAGCAAAATAAAGAATGTTGAGTTTGGAGATGATATCGGCATTTCTTTGATAGCCATGTTTTATACCTTCTTTATCTACCCGTGATGCAAGATCTTAGCTAGCCTCGTTGAGCCTTTAGTTTATTATTTTGTAGCTTCATATGTACCTTATTCCCTTTCATTCAATTGACCATAATTTGTTCCAAAACTCCTAAGTGCTTTAGTTAAAAAATTAAAATGTTAAGGAGTGGAAAAATGAGAAAGGAAAAAGTGAAAGTGAAGCCCCAAAATAGTAGATGTTGGTGTTGTGAAATTGTTTATATGTTGCCAGTTGGGAGTGATGTAACAAAAAGAAAAATTGATCAAAAGTGAATCATATGTTGATTGTAAATACTCCTTGCTAAAGATATGTAAGCTAAATTAAAGATGTGGGGCAAAACAAAGGAAAGGTGGGAAGCTAATTTTGGTGAAAAATAGGTGGTAGGTGGTTGGAGATGAGTTTAATGTAAATTGTAGTATATTAAAGTGCATAGGGAAGATAGTCACTATTACTGGCCAGAATAGTTCCTACCCATCCCTTAGCCTACATTGCAACCCACAAAGTACTACTTGATCTTGAGCTTTCATATTATGATATTAGTGGAGTACTACACTAAGGGAAATCTTATGGTTCATCTTATGTGATATGTGAATTCTTTGTGAAAGTGAGTAAAATTTGATTCTCACTCCCATTCTTGTGATAAATTGTATACTAGTGAGTGAATATAGGTGAATCTCTTGTGATGAGGGAACATGTTTAATGATGGATAGGTGAATTATATGATCTCTTTGTTGAGTAATATGCATGAGTTTGCCAACT
Organism: Capsicum rhomboideum; assembly: GCA_031232105.1. Taxonomy (NCBI): domain Eukaryota; kingdom Viridiplantae; phylum Streptophyta; class Magnoliopsida; order Solanales; family Solanaceae; genus Capsicum; species Capsicum rhomboideum. The sequence continues at coordinate 84,704,952 of CP124719.1, read as the reverse complement.
TGTAGAGTGAATCCTTGAGGCTAGGAAGTTTTGAAGTAGTATTCATGTGCTTTTAATTGCAATATGACATGCCTATTGTAGCACTTGCTATGCATGTAGTCATTGTAGTTCTAGCTGGAGATTCTTTATTAAATTAGTAATATAGAGTCTTCCTTGATTACAAAGATTTTTTCCAGTATTAATAAGGCTTTAAGTGTGGGGTGGTGATCTTAGGCGTATTTATACTCCTAAGTGACATTATCTATGCACGTTTAGCTTAGTTTTGAGGATAAATTGATGTGATTATTGATTTATAAAGTGAGTAATTGTGTACTTGGGTGATAATTTACATGTTTAAAGAGTTTAAGGTGTATCTGAAACAATTCAAGAGTCAAAAGGATCAAATAGAGCTTAGAAGAGATAACTAGTGTTGCTAGATTGCACTATGCTTGTTCTAGTGTACTTTGACGAGCTCTATTGTGTTGTATGGACTTAATTTTGTTATCAGTTGTTTTAGGAGACCAAATAAGGATCTATGGAAACTAAATGAAGCCTACAAACAAGCCACAAGGAGTGGGGAAACAAGGAACAAGCGGATGAGAAGAAATAGAGCAGATTCAGAAGCACCCTCACCCAATGGAGGGGCCCATGCACCACACATCCCAAGGAATGGGAAGGGGCCTGCATTTTACCACCCATCCTGAGAGGCTACTGGTTTGGCCTTGCGATGGCTATACGATGCACCACCCTTGGTGTGCGATAAGCTATGCGCTGCACCACCCCCTAGGACAGTTAAAAGTTGTTCTTTTGCCTGGTTTTAGTTGGGGGCAAAGTTGTAAATGCATATAATTCATTTGGGGCACCTATTGTACGACATAAATCACTATAAAAGGATTACTTAGCAACATTCACACACATTTTTGGAACAACACAAGATTGGAGAAAGGAGGAGGCATCAAAGGCTTTACTCTAGGGTTTTTCTTCTTTCAACTTTAGTTTTCTTGTAGTTTTTACTTATGAATTCTATTATGGAGATCCTTTGTATAAATATGAGTGTATAAAAATCATATATCTATGGTTGGGGCTATGAATATGATTTCTTAGCTTATATTTGAGTTGGTTATTGTTGATTATCACATTTGGTTGTTCTTGAATTTCTTTTGTGAGCCTGGAAGGAGTAACATTAGATTAGAACATGGAATATAGGGAATAGATTCTTGTCTTTATGATTAATTAAGGTGGAGTTTTGCGGTTAGGATAGGAATATACCTAATTCTCCCCATTTAGGTCAAATATGAGCTGAAATATAAATGCGTTTGAATTAGTTCCCACATCCTCGCTCAATGATGTAGTTGTAAGGCTAATTTAAATAGACGATTAGAGGATCGAAATTCCATGATCATGATATTAACCCAGTGAATCAACAACCAAGATAGTTAACTTAACCAACGAGAGTATATTGCTTTGCATGATTGTTCAAGATGCCTTGACCCTGGAATTCACCAAATTATTGTTTCCAACACTTTTAATTTCCGTATTGTTCATTGTTACTTTAAGCATGATAAAAATCAAACTCTCTTTGGTTACAAGTCACACTCATTTAATCTTAATAGTAATATTCGAATTGGATTGTTTACTAAATGCCAAGTCCCTATGGGATTGATATTCGGCTTGCAAGAGCCATTTTATTACTTGCACGACCACGTACACTTGCGTGTGCTGTTGGACGTAACAATTGGAAAAATGATATGAGTCCTAGGGATTGTACCTGCTATCTATCCCAACAACACATTTTGCTTTCTTTTTTTTTAGTCAACCATATGTTGCTTTCACTTTTGTTGTTTCCTTTGAATTGCTCCATAGTCAATTGGGTCATCCGAGTCTCTTGATATTGTAGAAGATAGTTGCTAGTTTATCTAGTTTATCTTTGTTAGAATGTGAGTCATGTAAGCTTTGGAATCATACTCGTGCCTCTTTCCCAAAGCGCGTCAATAATAGGGCCACCTCAATATTTGAAATTATTTAATTGGATATATGGGGTCCAAGTCGTGTCAGTTCTTCCTTAGGCTTTTATTATCTTGTGAGTTTTATTAATGACTATTCTTGATGCATGTGGTTATTTTTAATGAAAAATAGATCTGATTTATTCTCTATCTTTCAAAAAATTTATACTGAAATTCACAATCAATTTGGAATTTCCATTAATAAGTTAATCAGTGGTAATCCCTGAGAATATTTCTGTACTTCTCTTTTTTTTTATGTCATACCAAGGCATATTTCACTTGTCTTCTTATACACATACGCCTCAACAAAATGGTGTTGCTGAGAGAAGGAACAAACATCTAATAGAAACAGCTCATACATTGCTTATTCACAATAATGTTTCCTTAATATTTTTGAGGTGATGCCACTATTACTTCTTGTTATTCAATAATTTGTATACCTTCATCTGTTTTGTAGTACAAGAGTCCACACCCAATCCTCTATCCTGGCCAAATATTGTTCACCCTTCCTCCATGTGTGTGTGGTTGCACTTATTTTGTTCATAACCTTACCTCTGGTAAAGACAAACTTGAACACAAGGCTTTTCAATGTATCTTTCTCGAGTATTCTCATCTATAAAAAGGTTACAAATGCTTTAATCCCTCTACCAATAAGTACTTGATCTCTGCAGGTGTTACCTTTTTGAAACTTCATTATATTTTTCTCCTAATATAGAAAATCAGAAGGCAATACCAGTCCTTCACTTTCAACTATTACAGCCCCAGCTCCACCTTCGTCTCTTAAGGTTTATTTCCAACAACCTCAACCTCCTTCTGAGCTTGCTAATGTAAATAGTATTTCTAACATTGATACAGGCACACAAAGCTTTTTGAGTGGCTCATTACCTGCTCTAACGATGTCTCCTGCTTCGATCGAGCACTTATCAGATGATCATCCCATTTGTGTTTGCAAAGTTACTAAAATTACTGCCAATAAAACTCTGATTTATGCTTATTTAAGTCAGCATCATCTATCACCTTTATATCATGCCTTCATTACTTGCTTATCAACAGTCAAATTTCCCAAAATTATGGCAGAAGTACTGGTTCATCCAGGTTGGCGTCTTGCTTTGATTGTGGAGATGATTGCTTTGTATGCTAATGGTACTTGAGAGCTTGTTCCTTTACCTAAATAAAAAACCATAGTTGGTTGTCATTGGGTATTCACAGTTAAGGTAGGTTCAGATGGAGTTGTTGATCCTCTCAAACCAAGATTAGTTTCTAAGTGATACATTCAAATTTGTGGCATCGATTATGGAGATACTTTCTTACCAGTTGCCAAGATGGCTTTTGTACATCTTCTCATCTCTATGGAAGAAATGAATCACTGGCCCCATTTTCAGTACGACATCAAAAACAATTTCCTTCATGGAGAACTTGCTGAAGAAGTATATATGGAGCAACTGCCAGGGTTTTTTGCTCAGGGGTTATATCAAGTTTCAGTTCTGCTTCCAACTACGATGGGAGAAGGTTTTTTTCTTACATCTAGTGATACATCTAAAAGTCCAGTCCCCTACATCATTTGATATCTTTTGTCTGAGTCTGAGTTTCGTTCAATAAGATAGTTTTTTTAGATCCATTACAGTCCCCTTAGTGTTTAGTAACTCTCTCATTTTCTTACCTTATCCTTAGACAAGCAAAAGACATAGGCTTGAAATTCAAGTTAAGGTATATCCCCCTCAAATTACTGTCTCTGATGTTGCTGTTATAGCTCAAATTATACAGACTTAACTGGAGATGCGTGCTTAACTGGGGAGCAACCAATAAAAGGTCCTTTCCAAAAATAAAGGATTGTTACCCTTGTCCCTAACAATACCACCCTTGAAGCTGAAATAAATTCTTGTGCTGCAAGTGAAAACCATTTTGGTACCTTACTATATGTTTGGCCTTCATTTCCTTTTTTCTGATATCTGTCTATGTTTCTGATAGTGAAGGAAGAAATTTTGACAATGATAGTGATAATGGAAACAAAGTAGGCTAAAATGCCTCCTAATCCAAGAACTCAATTGGGAATCTCCATTCCTCTTTTATGATGATGAATGGAACTGCTGTCCCGTGTAAGCCATTGGAAGCAAACAATCATATAAAGGAAAAATAGAGAAGTAGTCTACGTAGAGCTAAGCTAAAAACATGGGCAATCCTATGTATTCGATCTAGTGATCTCACTTTCTCCTAAAAGAAGCATGATGGATCATTGCAACTGCACGTTGACTATCGCGCACTAAAGAAGATAATCGTGAAGAAGAAATACCCCATTCCCTTGATCGCCAACTTGTTCGATAGATTAGGGAAGGCTAAGTTCTTCATGAAGTTAGATTTGTGCAAAGGATATTACCAAGTGCGTATAGCCGAAGGAGATGAGCCCAAGACCACGTGCGTAAGAAGGTATGAACATCCGAGTGGCTCGTGATACCGTTAAGTAAGGCACCAACCACATTTTGTACTCTCATGAATAAGATTTTGCAGCCATACCTTGATTAGTTTGTGGTGATATACTTGCATGACATAGTCATTTATAGTAATACCCCAGAGAAGCACATGGAGCATCTACATAAAATCTTGCAACTACTCCATTTTACATCAAGAAAGAGAAGTGCTCATTTGTTAAGGAGGAGGTAGACTTCTTGGGGCATGTCATAATCCAAATCAAGATGGATGAGGCCAAGGTGTCTACCATAAGGGAGTGGAAGGTGCCTACTTTTGTGATCGAGTTGCGGTCATTTTCGGGGCTCGTGAACTAGTATTGTTGGTTTATTTAGAAAGGGGTATTTTTCCATTGCTGTACCCGAAGAAGAATCGTTCTTGGGAGTGGAATGAGAGCTTCCAAAGAGCCTTTGATGAGTTAAAGGCCACCTCTATTTGCCAAAATAGGGGAACTTAAAGCTCACTCTTCTAAAAGGAATGTCATCATAAAAAGTGGGCTAGTCATCCGAGGCAACAAGGCATACGAGCACTCTTGGAGTCGGCATATTATTAGTCGCAAAGAGAAAGAAGAGACAACAATTTGATGCATCACTATGGAGAAAAAGTACTATATGCTTTATGTTTCCTATGCAGCTACTACAACTAATAAGCTATGCATGATGATATGTGATGCATGCTTTGACTTCTAAGGCTTGACAGGTCCTTTTGGTCAATTTCCTGTTGATTGCCTTAACCTATCGATTGAGTGAGTTAGAGAAGAAAGTCTTAGAAGGCTAAGACTCTATAAGTTTTGCGTCTTATTTTTTTGCATGTCTACTATTTATTTAGGTGCAAACATCCAAAGCAGTTCAAGCTATTATATTCTTTGTCTGCTCTCTATTTTCACCGTTGATGCAATAGAAGCAATTAATGCCATATTTGGTGGTGAAGATATTCCCGCTGCTACAATTGGAGTTGACGGTCCCAGTTTTGTTAGATTAAGATCTCTTGCTGGAATAACCAGTGCTAGTTACATGACTGTTGGAGGAGAAACCATTTTTAGAAATGCTCAAGTAGAAGCTTCTCTTTCATCTGCAGGTATAGACTTTTTTGGATCTTATCCGCTTTAGAGGTTAATCAATAGAGAAATATACATTTCTTTATCTTCGTCTAAAAAATTCTTTTTCATGGGCATCTTCTATTCAAAAGGATATTACTCAATTCAATAGAAACAACACTTCTACCCCACTTTTTTTCTTTTCAGGCTAAATTGTTTGGACAGAGGCCAAATTTTTGGGATAGACTTTTTATAGGGATTCAAGTTTGCAAAATGCTTTATCATTCTTACTGAAGAGTCAAACCTACTGGCTTTTGGCGCAGGTGTGAAGCAAATCTATGTGGAAAGAATAGGAAAAAGCTCTATACGATACACGGGTTGTTGCTGGGATTCGATTAAGGACTCTGTTTGCCCAAGTACCTTGCTTTAAGGACTATCATATTTTTAGTAGTACTAACACTGTGCCTACCACTACCCTTTATCAATCTGGCTTACAAGAGTTTTGGCTTTCCCAATCTAACAAACTTTTAGGGAATCAAATTTCTTTCCCCTATTCTATTTATATATGGTCCTAACCTTGCTACTCTTACATGCACTAGCAAGAGAACTTCTGCTCATAACATACCTCTAAGGATATAATCTTACTCATGAAGCCAGCAACTTTAACTGCCAAAGGAGCGGGGCAACTCGAGTTAGACAAGAGGCAGGGATGTAATTTCAAAGAGGCTCAACTGAACCCAAGAATAGGATAGAAGAGAGGCCCCACTGTGATACCTCATGCAAGTTATAGTTAATTAACTAAAAGAAGTCACTAGTTTCTTGTTATTGAGTGTGCCTTAGCCTTAGTTTACAAGGAAGCTTTGTCGTATTTAGAAATGGATGGTTCTAAAGTTGGTGTCTAGCTAACAAAAGGCAGAGAATTTTATAATTTAAGAAAAGAAAGGCTTTTCCCAATACATTTATTCTATACAGTAGAAATTCTAAGCCGTAAAAGGTAATTTGAATTCCTACGACTCCTCTCACTCTCAGGAATGGATTGAACAATAGCTGTTAGGGAAGGATCTCTATCATTGGTTCATCAGAAGCCATCAAGCACAAAAGTAGTAAGGAGTGTGCTAGTGAGTCCCAAGAGAATGAAAGAAATACATGAGAGGCACAAAAAGGAATCAAGGACAAGACACGACTCAGACCCTAGTAAATTTGATATTCATTGGCCTTGTTGTCTGCAGATCGATTACTTTCCTTTGAAGGTAAAGCCTATTTGAAGATAATTCATGGTATCCGAGATTGGACATTTAAAGATAAGGCAAGGTTTCAAAGTCTATTATAGAAGTAGACACCTACCGGTGGTGATACCCCAATTTCATGGATGAAGGCTAGCATTTTCTATTGGAATAGAGGGATGTGTAGAACAATTTGACTATTCACTTTGCCATCTAGAGATAGTTTGCCCTAAGTTAGGATACGTAGTTAGAAGAGAATGCCAGTATACAAGTTAATCTTCATCAAAGTCCAAGATCTCCATAAATTCAATTATTTTGCCTCTTTTTACTTCTGAGGCAGTTTCAAGTTTTAGACGATCCTGGAGGTCCAATAAAAGGTCATTCCTCATCCCAATCTTATTAAAGAAGGAAGTTAACAGATCAAGGTTTCTATTTACTTTTGTTATGAAGGGTGTGGGCAGGGGAGATGATGGGGAGGCCAACTCTATGACCCCGGTTGGTTGCCAAAGATGACCCCCCACCTTGGTCTCCAAATAAGTTTTTCTAATAGTAAAAAGTACCTTAAAACCACTGATAAGTTGGAGATGAGGGTGATAAGTTGGGATCCTTTAAGGTGGGGGCATGGGGTTATAGACTTGTTACTTTATGTTTCGAAGTCAATTAATCCATCGATCAAGTCCTAATTAGAAATATCTGAAGAGAAGAAGAGAAATCATTTGGATTTGAGGCGAAACCCCTCTCCAATGATTCAAGTCGCCCAAGGTCCACCTCTTCACCATTACAGAGTTCTTCTGCTCTAATCTCCAAAATAGAAGGTCAGCTGACTGAGGAGTTAGTATTGATTCATGTAAATATGCTCATTTGAAGCTGGAGTAAGGAATTGTCCACTTCATCACCCCGAAGAGTAGTGGAACTATTGTTTTGCACTCCTACAGAGAGAGACTCCAAAATGATGCTCAATCAAAATAAAGACCAATCAATTATATACTTAACTATTGCTCTAGGAATCTATAGACACAGAGAGAGGGTACGAGCTAATATTTTACTAGAGGGAAAGTTGGAAAAATGTATAGAGAGTGCATACTATGCTCTAGCCCTCTTTACATCCTCAAAGCTAAAGTGGGAGAAAAAGCATACTAGAGAGTGCATAAAAAAAGAATGGAAATTGGATCGATTTATTCTATGGTGAAGCATCTGAAGTATAACTGCACACTCACATAATATTTGTTTAGAGACAGGAGCATTCTGTGGAACTAGTGAACTATACTTCCTTCTAGATAGATGTATAGGGTAGAGGGCTTGTGGTATCTAATGCCCACCCTTCCTCCTCTGCTTTGAAAATCGTGTGAAGAGAGAGTGGGCAGAAGAGAAGGAGGTATTTATACGAAGTCGCACACTTACTTGAGAAATACGGGAGACTATGGAATGGGTAGAATAAACTCCTCTAGGATTAAAAAAATAATAGTCAAAGCTTTACTTAGATAGGGCTTTCATTGGTATTTTTTTTCTTAGTGATTAGAAATGAGGGAGCCTGGGTATGTTATAAAAAGGGAAGGTAGAAGCATCGAATGGCGATAAGAGGTGGCTCGGCAGGGAAGGAATGGGAAATCATCAAGGATGACTTCTTTATTGGCGAAATGAAGGTCGCATTAGCAAGAGTGATTCTCTAAGCTGGTCTAGATTTCCAATGCCTCGGGAAACTGTTCAAGATAGATGACAACACCTTTTCATCTCTTTCTAATTGGTAAGGAAATCTTCTCTTATGGCCTTCACCCTCCTCCTGGAAATAGAGAACTAAGACCCTTTTTGATCCATCCATTTCTACAAACAGGGAGGATCCAGAGCTTTTCCCTCTCTTATTCGTGGACAGATGGCCGTGCCTCACAAGTACCCACCCTTTCTTTTGCTCTTCCTTCGATTTACCTCCATAAAAGTATCACTTAGGAGCCCTACTCATATTCCAAAAGTGCTACTTCAGTTTAGGAGTAAGCCCCCCTTCTATTTCATACTTAAAAAAGCTATAAACAAAGTACCAAAGTTGTTCTAGGAACAATACACTTTGGTTAATGGCAAAGGCTTCCAAAGGTAACAAGCTTTCCATACTAGTTATTACCTTACACTACCATTTTTCCAATAATAATGACTAACATGGACTGAGGCAAAGATAACTCAAGTGGGAGAGTCGTGTTATGGGTGATCTTATTGTACTGTTCAGAGAGCACTTGTGTATGTGTGCAAGTGAACATCTACGAAAAATTTGTCGCAAAGTTTCATTCTTTGTTCCGTCATCGACCCTATCTATGTTTTCTATGATGGCCCAAGAACACGCTTATTCTTCAGCTGTAGAGAGACTTTTTAATTCCGAGGTACCATTACAAGCTCAATATATATGAGTGTTATTACATGAAATAACTCAAATTTCAAATCATTCACTTGCTTTAAATACTCATGCTATGGATGTAGGAGCTTTAACTCTATTTTTGTGGGCTTTTGAGGAGCGAGAGAAATTGTTGGACTTCTATGAAAGAGTCTCAGGAGCCAGGATGCATGCTAGTTTCATACACCAAGGTAGAGTGGCATAAGATCTACCTCTTGGCTTATGTATAGATATTGATTCATTCACATAACAATTTGCTACTCGTATCGATGAATTAGAAGAGATGTCAACCAACAACCATATCTGGGAACAATGATTATTAGATATTAGTACTGTCACTACAGAGCTAGCAAAAGATTGGGGATTGGTGTAATGTTAAAAGGTTCTAGGGTATGTTGGGATTTGCGAAAAGAAGCACCTTACAATGTTCATGATCAATTGGATCCTGACATACCGGTAGGTACCAGAGAAAATCACTCTGATTGTTACTTTATTCGTATCGAAGAGATGCGTTGTGCAATTTCATAATCAAATGCCTAGTGGCATGATCAAAATAGATGATCGTAAGCTATGTCCTCCATCATGATATCGAATGATACTATCCATGGAATTCTGTGACGTGTGAAATGTATATCGTCACTGTTCTTAACTAAGACTCAGGTTAAGCTCCATCTCGAAACCTTGTGGGGTTAGGAGTAAAACATCTCAAGGTTGGAGCATCTCATTGAGCGTGGAGAAGCATTGGGAACCAAATATATTTTTCTTTAAAGCCATTTCTTTTTCCGTCCCCCCGCCACGGCATAGCGCTTCATTTTTTATTCTTCAAAAGGATCAATTTATGTCTCTCTTCTTCATTGGTTTAGGGGAAAAGGAATCATCTACTAGTTGGGAATCTAGACATCAAGTAAGTGGTTTGATGAGGAGAACTAAGCTAACACGCCAGAGTTGGTTGCTGGCATAATATGGTGGTGCCTTACCACACCGTAGGAAGATGCACGGTAGCGTTCATGGTGGTGCTTCAGGATTCCAATAGACTGCATCCAAGATCAAAACAAACTTGCCAGCAGACCACTGCCATCCCATTCTTGAGTGAGCTGGAGTGTAACCATATTATCCACTAAACTGGCTAGAAGCTATCGCTTCGGGTCAAAGTACTAAAGAAAAGGACCAGGAAATACAGCGGCATAGGAACCATCGGATCCCCTACTAGTAAAGGAAAAATGGAAGTGCGCTCTCACGCATCAGCTGAAAAGGCCATTTCCTTTTTTAATAATAATAAATAAAGTATGATTTATTGATCCAACCTAGTCAAGGGGATTTGATTCCCTGTGTATATGTTGAGTTACTCATTATGGGATCTTTATAGTAGTTTGGACCAAGATCTAGCCGAGAGGGGCAGTCTTTAGAAATAAATGGTTGGGAAAAGAAGAGAACACTTCATATTTTCTTATCTTCTTCCCTCCCTAGGAGTAACACAAAAAGAGGGATTAGCATAATTGACCTAATGATAAGGAAATAACACTTTACTCGTTGGGGCTCTACACACTGGGAAAAGGTTGATGCAATGGCAAACCATCCACTAGTTACAAAGCTCCAACAAGGTATCGAGAGGGCTATCACAGTCAGGTGCAAATTTCATACCCAAATTTGGAAACTACCTCATTTTCTATTTAGGGAGTTGAGGCAAAAAATGGCTTGATGAACCATTCGCCACGCACCAACCACATTCACTTACTTATCATATAGGTTGTAAGTACATAGTTCCCCATAAGTAGGCTATTTTTTGTGGAATATATTCCAAGATAACTGTAACCTTGTACATATAGAAATATATCTTCAATGCTATCATTTCTAAATGTCCGCTTCTACCGCTCTTTCACCTCCCAAAGAGCAAAGTTGGCTTAATGAGCGGAAATGAGGAAGCGAGAGTAAGAAAACCAATAATCTCTTTCTTATCCTTCTACTTAAGGTTAAAGGACAAAGAGAAGTGCTTTATCTATTGAGAAAGCGAATGATCAGTGCGAAGGTTTAATACTTAGCCGAGCATTAGAGAAGCTAGATTCTCATTGAGCGGCGCTTTGAGTTAGCAAAACGCTGTAGTAGTGTCGAAGCCCTATGTGCTATAATGCTGATCCAAGGATGCTCCACTTCTCTATAGAAGTAATCAACTGACTTTTGAACGAATTAGCTCCTTGGTGATGGCTTAATCTATAGATAGAAAGCCCTATGATGGGAAACTACCACGTTAGGTTTGGAGAGAGATGGGATCGATTATATAATAGGGGAAGCAAATGCAAGCTTTTTCTTTCAATAGCTAGCCAATTGACTATAGGATTATAGGTCTACTCTACCTCAATTCACCCTTTGAAACCTTATATAGAATGTTTTTCCATACTATCTCCTTATACCTATGCCGCAGTAGAAGCACCTAAAGGAGAATTTGGTTTCTTTCTAGTCATAATGGAAGCAATCGTCTCTATCATTGTAAAATAAGAGCACCTGGCTTTTCCTATTCATAATGAATTGATTCTAGGTCCAAACATCACATACCAGCAGATGTGTTCACCATCATAGGTACTTAAGATATTATGTATGGAGAGGTGTATAGATAGGACTACTAGTTGCTTGATTGGGACCCTATCCTTATTGCGAGTCAAAAACCCAATTTAGACACCTTCTTTCTTTATTTTTAGAGATTCTATCCAATTATTATCCCTGATATGGAAAGGAGTAAAGAAACAAGAGTTTAAGACAGCTTAATAGTAAGAGAGAACCCCCTCATCTCGTGGCTAGAAACATCTATGTAGATGGGATTGGATTCATAGTGCCAGTTAGGGGTAGGTATAAACTTTCATTCATCTTCTTTGATCTTTCTTGGAGTATTTATCATCTTGTTCTCGATCTTGTTAAGCTCTCCCTGATCTAAAGTTCCTATTTTTCTGCCTCTTTGATCGTCTCCGACTCCCTAAAAAAGAAGATTTGTGACCTAGATAGTCAGGGTATTACCTTACCTTAGCTGAGCCTTATGTCCCTTCAACATTCCTATTCATCTTGTCTTGTCTTGGGCACCACAGTGGACTGATTATCCTATATATAATATCTATTCTAACTATTAAGAGGATAGAGGGTCTCCCTTCCATAGATTTGATTCGGATTTATTATCAGGATCTAGCCCTTATTAGAGGTGTGCCTACCAACACCTGTCAAAGTCTTTGGATTGTACGACGTATCCTTCCATTTGTTCTGGCTATGAAAAAAAGAATGGGACCAATAATTTCTTCTCTTCTACCGCTCTTTATTTACTTTTGGCCTTCCCAAACTCCTACACACGAGGATTCAGATCTTGGAGTAAGCTCCTGTCCACGAGTAATCTACTCAAGAGTTTAGGCCCCTAATTCGGTCTATGTCTAAGCTGATGTCGTAATCAAAGGTGAGGGGCTTCAAAATTTGATGTGATTGGCCTCAGAGGAGAGGGGAGGCAACTTGGGATTCTAGGAAAAGTGCTTTTTTGTATATAGGCCTTCGTATAGGATAGGATTTTCATTCCTCCCGCCAAAGCTAGAAAAGAAAGAAGCTCTCTTTTTTTTCTAGCCTTCTTTTAATTTTAAAGGCATATAGTGCAATCTCGCTTTGAGGGGGAATTCTTGGAAAAATATAGTACAAGGAGAAAGTAAGGGTGGGACAAGTGAATTCAATGTGAGGGAAGGATTGTTGCATCAGTCAAAACTAGGACTTATACAATTGAATCATAAGTGCACATGTAAGATAAGAATGGAAGGAGATAGCCAAAGTAGGGATTGATCTATTCCAAAATCACTAGGCAAGGACCTATTCCTAAGCCATTTTCAGTAGACAGTCAGGGAAAAGGATGAAAAACATTATTCACAATATGATAGCAAGCATTAGATGAAGTCGTCTTTGTCCATCTCACATATCAACTTCCTCTATCGATAGCGTAAAGCCGCCCAACATAAAAAACAAACATGGTCGGTAGGTAATTAATCTTTGTTTGGATAACAGTATGGTACACGCATAAGGACATGATCTTTGATTTTCCATCCCTGGCGTTCAAAATAAAAAGGGGGAAAAGAGAGTTAAAATCCCCCTGTAGATAAAGATCGAGAGCCTGTAGACCGGGGTTGAACCATATCCCCCATCTGTTAATCGAGAGTGTGACAAAGTGAACCATAAATATTGTGCGGTAAACTGATGTTGTAAGGCAGAGATAGCTGCAATTCTTGTTCTTTTTTCCCTTTAAATCTTTAATGCTTCTTTCAGGTCTGGCTACCCCTGACCATAAGAAAAATGTTATATTATAAGAGAGAGGTGCAAGTGGTGCAAGTGCTGTATAAAGTTCAGCTATTCGTTAATCAAGCCCTTTTTTAAGAAGAGTGCTTTCTTTTCGATCATTGGCAAGTCTAGATAGGCTTTCACACCCACTTATGTTGTGGGTTCCACGAAGGTATCTATATTATTATAGGGAAGAAGATCGTTAGATGGTTAATGTCTAGGATAAAACAAAAGGCGTTGTATGGAGGTTTCCAAGCAGAGGTGTGAAGTAATTGAGATGCATATAGAATCGATGGTAGGGTTCCAAACCTCACCTAGCATTGAAAGAGAAGGCCTTGTTCTGCAAGGTACACCCCTGGACAGTGGAAAAAATAAAATAAGATAGAGCCTACCTACTTTGTTTGCACAAAGTAGATAGATCAAAGGAATAGAATCTAGGTGGTTCTTATGCCACTTTTGATTGTCTTGGAGATAGATGGAAAAGCATTAGATCGATGGCCGAGGTAATTTTCTTCCTAATCCAAGGCATATTGATCTGGATCCCAGGGAATAAGTCTCAGATAAGTAGATGGCGCGGCTTTATTGGGAGATGGGAAACTATAGACGGAGTTAGAGGTAGAGGGACTTGTACTTGGATAGCCATTAGAGAGATGGTAAGCATATTGTTCAATTGCTTACCCACGAAGATGGATTTTCATCTGGTCGGCCACCATAGTACTAAGAGTGAAACCCTTCTAGGTAGTCTATATAGAAGGGAAGTCACCAAACGTGGGAAAGAGTACCTTTTTCTTACTCGAAGGAACCGCTACCATAGGATTTTTGACAAGGATGCCTTATTGTTTGGGCTTTCATTAAGGATAGACCTAGGCTTGAAAGAGTCACAATAGATGGATAGCATCTTAAATGGATTGATGGCTTCTTCAAGAAAGGATTGGCCTTCAGAAGATGAGGACTTTTTTGGAAGGATAGAGTCATTGTATTCCCGAGTACTGATTCTCTTTTACGATGGTATTCTTTTAAATGAAGGCTATCTTCTTGCTTGGAAGGATGGGGTAGAAAGATATAGTACAGTTAGATTGATGGATAGTGCACTATCATTCTCCGAATCATTTCTCAGGAAAACCAATAAGTACAACTTATTAAAGGGAAGCTACGAAAAAGATCTTAGAGCTAGCTGTCTCAATCATTCACAACTTCGAGATTAATATGCTCTTTTTTATGCTGGATTCATAGCTTATCTAAATTCTTATTCCCACCTCTACAAGGTCTTTAAATAAAATGAAGATAAGATGATAACTTATTGTCTGAATTTATAACTACTTCTTGTTTATATATACTACTAAAAGGTTGAATTTCAAATGATTAGGTTAGGGCAAGGTGGATTTCCTCTTTAGCACTGTTCTTTTAGGTGTAGTTCCATCTAATCAAGGTATAAAAGAAAAAGAAAAGTTGACCTTTTATTTTCCATGCTTTTTTACATTTCAGTTTAGATACATTATTCGACTTGCGCCTTTGCACGCTCGACTGCTCTTCCATACAACCTGGCCTATTCTAGCATTAGTGAGGAATAACCTGACTCCGTAGAAGCTGCATTCTCAAGGGCTGAGTGATTATTCCAGTGATCAAGATATCAACCACATAAATATCTAGTAAAATATTTATGGACCCACGATGATGAAATGGAAGTGATGCGTCAGACTTAGAAAATCTTAGGCCAAACTAAATGTTGATAAATGAAGACAAGAAAGCTTTTAAGTGTAGACGACTACTTGTACTTGAAATTTCATTCCTTTATCCGATGGGAGGATTTAGAACCAGTTAAGCCAATAGCATGTCTAGCAAAAGCTTTAGTAATACTTGCTACATCAGTAGGTCATTGATTAGCATACCTCCTCTGAATTATCTATGTAGACCCTAGTTTTTATTACTATTAATTTGAATTAATCAAGTAGTGCATATAGTCTTTACTCTCTTAAAGAGTAGGAGGTTTAGCATCAACTCATTCAATGAATGTTCTTTCATTTACCACATGGATGAATCCTACTTTGTATTTTCTAGTGGACAGTCATTTTCCTAAAGAGAATAGATGTATACCAGCTCTCTCTCATAACAGAATGAAAGCCAGAAAGAACGAAATGAGCACTTACCCTATCGACCGAAGCTACTATCTTAAAATCAAAAACTCTAAAATTAAATAACTACAAGAAAGACAATATAGTGAGCTAGCCCCCTGTTAAGCACTAATGTTTGAAGAGGACCGTTAAACTTTACCAAAAGAAAGAAGAGCTATTGGTCATTTTCTTATAGTTGACCGATAGAGCTCGACTGATTGAGACAGGGCAAATTCCACCGATGGAAGGGATCTAATTAGAAGAAAGAAGTCATTTGTGGACTGATTCCAACCCTTAACCAGATGATAAGAGATTCACTGTATGGCTTCAGAAAAGGTATTCATTAGGCAAATATCATCTTAATGAATCAAAGTTGTTTGTAAATTACTACTTTTCTTTCTACAACAAGTAAGAGTACTTTTTCTTATCATGCACCTTATGAATGATTAAATCAAAAAATTATGACTCCTAAACTAGTCCCCTTCCTTTGTTTCTTCAAAGACAGAGGTACACATCACCGGAAAAAACCCCAAAAATAGAAAGAGAAAGAAGTACGTAAAAAAATAGGAAATACTGCTAGATGGCTACCTGATTAGCAACAAAGTATGCTTTTAGTTCCTCTTGGAAAAACAAAACAAAGTAGTAATACGGGAGAAGGTGGTCCAGTAATCTTCTCCAGCAGAGTGGCCATAGTGAGATATAATGGTGAAATAGGTTCCAAATAATAATAGATCGAGCAGGGAAGGCAAAAGTTATGCATTGGAATCCACTTCAAGGTAAGCCCCACTCCAGTGAATTAAAGAATTCCAGAACACATATCAGAGAGTGATCCAATGGCAGTGGGGGCACAATTGAGAGAATTTCAATGATTCGAAAAGAAAAAGAAGAAAGTTAGTGTTTAATGAGCTTGAGATAGTTGCCTGATGAGAGGAAGGGACGTCGAGTATATTCTTTCTTTGGTTCCAGCCCCTCGATTACACTAAAGAACATCGGTCAATACTGTACTATAGCATCTACACCTGTGAGTTAGCAAAATAATATCGTATGTTAATAAATAACCTGAGTTAGAGAAATGAAAAGAAAAGCTAAAACTAACTAAGTGTTTAGTTACCATGCCCGAAAGTCCCATGACATTCTTGGTTGGATAAACAAACCCAACCGGTGATTTCCAACAAGTCTCTCTTTTGGGAGCAGAGCAAATGAACAGAAATCTTTCTGAATATCATGAATATCCTTCGCCCCTTATCTCCATATTTCATTCGTTATATGATTCTCCTTTCTACCCTTTTTTTACTACCTATCTCTTGTATCATTTGATTGCCTTTGATCTCTACCTTATTATGGAGAGGGTCAAATGTTCGTTTTTCCTCCAAGCCTTACATACTCTTTTTAGGCTCTTTGGTTTTGAAGTGCCTATATGCCTTCTTATTTCATGCCTCACTTTGGTTGGTGGTTGTAGCAACTTACACATGGATGATAATTCCGCTGGAGGTCAACCTGCAGCGGTACAACCTGCCAACCTTTCTCCTAGTCTTGGATGGACAACCATCTTCAAAGACTACTCTAGGTGAAAAACGATAGGCTCTTTCAAGCCAAGCATAAACCAACCACCTCTGATCCCGGAGCTCCACCTTTTCCTTCTCCATGATGACACCTATCGAGTGGAGATTGCGAGTAGGTTAAGAACCCTTTTATGGGAGAAAGCATATAGGGATGAAATGATAGACTCCATTGTTGAAGCTACACTTGTGGAATGGGACTATTTGATTGAGTCTCTTCTTGCGAAGATGTACCATATCAGGGGGCTCATCTTCTACCCTAAAGGATAAGAACTTACTGAAAGGACTTATGCTTTGTACCTGAAAGAGATTTTTCAATTGGGTACAGTGCAAAGCATTTTATTTTGGCTGGTTGATACCATGTTTTTCATTGGTCAACAACCAACTAAAGTGCTCTATACTTCTTCACTAATAGTACAGGCTTGATAGAGTTAAGCTGTATTTAAGGAATCATTTTGTCTCAATCAATCAAGAATGCCTCAACTAGATAAATTCACTTATTTCAAACAATTCTTCTGGTCATTACTTTTCCTCTTTACTTTTTATATTCCTATATGAAATGATGGACATAGAGTACTTGGGATTAGTAGAATTCTAAAACTATGGAACTAACTAGTTTCACGCTGGGAGAACAAGATCCAGAACAATGACACCAATACTTTAGAAGATATCTTGAGAAAAGGTTTTAGCACCGATATATCCTATATGTACTCAAGGTTTTTTAAAGTATCCCAATGGTGTAGCTTTGTTGACTTCTTGGGAAAAAGGAGAAAGATGACTTTAATCTCTTATTTCAGAGAAATAAGTGGCTCACGAGAAATGGAAAGAAATAAATTATATTTGATCTCTAAGTCTGTACATAGCGATCCTGGGTGGGTCATCACTTGTAGGAATGACATAATGCAAATCCATGTTCCACACGGACAAGGAAGCATCAATTTTTAATCTCATTATGACTAAGTCATTCGAAAGAGCAATTAATTTGATTAGAATAGTAGAATGGAAAACGACAAAAGAATTAAATACTCTTTTCTTTTCCAATCACCCCACGAAGAACAATGCTCGAAAAGGTTCTCAAAATTCTTAATTGCTATTTTTAGTGGGGGGGAATAGTGTGTGAAGGGAGCGAGATCAAGCTGAGCCACAGTAGGGTAAGCCCTTCCCACGTGTCAAATTGAATATGAATAAATGAATGCAGCCTCAACCAGATAGATCAATATGTGCCTTTGATTTGAGGCCGCTGGAGGTGCAGAATGAACTAATCCACTACCAGTAAGTTTTCCAAAAGAAAAATGAATGGAATTGTTACTTTCCAAAAATCTTGCTTCAAATCAAAGAAAGAAGGTCAATTTTCCCACGTAGTTCGTCTGTCAAACCAATGATTCTCTTCTCAAAGTAATAGAGAGAGTCTTTTTCTAGTTATACTTCGATCAATGAAATGAAAGAACTATCCCTTCCTATTTCTTTGTTTGTCCTATCAGATAGAAAAAAAAATTAAACCCCAAAGAGCCCTTCTTTATTTTACTACTTTAGGGGA
Source organism: Capsicum rhomboideum (assembly GCA_031232105.1). Taxonomy (NCBI): domain Eukaryota; kingdom Viridiplantae; phylum Streptophyta; class Magnoliopsida; order Solanales; family Solanaceae; genus Capsicum; species Capsicum rhomboideum. Next base: position 84,686,374 of record CP124719.1, on the reverse strand, counting down.
TGGAGGTGAAGGGGGTTTACATAGAACCGAGGCAAAGTGGTTTATGATTAAATCTTAGAGGTATACTCAACATTTGGTAGATCAAAGTCCATGTCCTATTTTGGGTTCACTCGAAGCTTTGGCAATAACCGTAGTAGGTGTAATGTACATGCACTAATTTCAAGGGGGTGCAACACTTCTTAGTTTGGGCCTCATATTTCTCCTATATGCCATGTTGGTATGGTGGCACAATATTCTATATGAGTCCATGTATGAAGGATATCATACAAAAGTTGTACAATTAGGACCTCGATATGGTTTTATTCTATTTATCGTATCAGAGGTTATGCTCGTTTTTCCTCTTTTTTTAAGTTTCTTCTCATTTTTCTTTTTCACCTAGGGTAGAGATTGGAGGTATTTTGCCCCTAAAAGAGACTGTGATTTTAGATTCTTGGGAAATCCCTTTTCTTAATATCCTTATTCCCCTTTCATCCTAAGCTGACGTAACTTGGGTTCATCATGCTATACTCGCAGGGAAGGAAAGATGAGCAGTTTATGCTCTAGTATCTACCGTATCACTGGCTCTAGTATTCATAGGCTTTCAAGGAATAGAATAGTATTTACTATTTAGAATAGTATTTATGGTTCTACCTTTTTCTTAGCAACTGGCTTTCATGGTTTTCATGTGATTATAGGTACTATTTTCTCGATCATATGTGGTATTTGCCACTATCTTGGTTTCTGACCAAGGAGCATCATATTGGCTTTGAAGCAGCTGCATGTACTGGCATTTTGTAGACGTGGTTCAGCTATTACTATTTGTGTCTGTCTATTAGTGGAGAGGTATATAAAGGAAGGGATCAGTGGATTGAACAATGAAAAATCAAAGTCAAAGAGAACCGGGCATTACTACAGCTTTCCCACTCCCTTTAATTATTATATAAAAAAGGTCTCTTCCACTTTCCTACTAGATCTCTCTCTATTTTGACACATAAATAAATGGGTTGAAGTAATTATGGAAGATCATGTTCACCAAGAAATGACCTGAAATTGGATCTTGGTCTATTTGAGATTGTTCCTTTTAATCGCAATCAAAGATATAATAGTGTCTTCCACCATGTCAGAAAATATAGGCATCATGCAATGTTAAAAAGTGGTAGGTGCATTGCATAGACCAAACGACATCCTTTTGAATGTGAATGTCCCGTATGGACAGGTGAAAGAGGTCTTCTCCTTGACTTTGGGGGTTATGGAAATCTGATTGTACCCCTAACAACTATAAAGAAAACAATACCATCTTCTACCAGTAAGACGGTTTAATAGCTGGTCTGTAAAGGGCATAGAAAAATGATCCTTCTGGATCCATGAATTTAACTTTCGGTAATCCATGCAAACTCTCCATCCGATCACCAGTCTCATCAGGATTAACTCATTTTTCTCATTCAGAACCATACTGATTCCACCCTTCTTCTATACATACTGAACAGGACTAACCTAATTGTTATCCATAATAGGGTAAACCATGTCTGCATCTAGCCACTTGATGATTTCTTTCTTTACAACCACTTGCATTGGTGGGTTGACACAACGTTGATGCTCAATGATAGGTATATAATCTGGCTCGAGCTGGATTTTATGCATACAAATTTTGGATGGAATCCCGATGATATTAATAATGGTCCAACCAATGGCCCACTTAAACCTCTGTAACACAGAAACTAAGGCCTTAACTTGCCAATCTGACAAGTCTGTTGCAATGATAACCGACAAAGTGTTATTGACCCCCAAGAATGCATAACGGAGATGGAAAGAAAGAGCCTTATGCTTCAAAATAGGCGGTTACTCAATAGAAAGACGAGCTAGTGGGATTACTCTAGTCTTCAGATTAATATCAAGCTTCTTTGGCACATAAGTGTAGGAACCCTTACCAATAAGTGCTTTTATCGTTTCATCGTATTTATCAATACCATCACTCTCAAAATTCATGATAACTTCCTCAAGTGTCTCAATTCCTAGTCGCTCTTCAAATCAAACAAAAAGTGCCTCCTCATCCACAGTTTCAATAACCGACACAAAATGCATCTCCTTCAATTGCTTCATGGATTTGCAAACATTGAAAGTAGCATGCTAATCATTCAATCAAAACTTCATCTGCCTAGATTTCAAATCAACTAAAGCACTATCAGTCACAAGGAATGGTCTTCCCAAGATGATGGAAATCTCAAAATCCACCTCACAGTTTAGAATCACAAAATCATTTGGAAAAATGAGAGATGCCACCTTTACCAACACATCATACAAATTTCCCATCGGCTTCTTCACAGTTCGATCTGCCATGAGCGGTCTAATAAAAGTTGGCTTAGGCTACCCTAATCTCAACTTCTTGAAAACTGCTAGCACCATCAAGTTAATGCTAGCACCCAAGTCACACAAAGCCTTTGCAAAATTGTATGACCTGATAGTACAAGGAATCGTGAATGCTCCCGGGTCTTCCTTTTTACTAACAAGGGAACTAGAAATGATTGCACTATAATGAAGCAAGTTATCAGCAGGCTCAAAACTGACAGTCCTCTTCTTCATCACCAAATCTTTCATAAATTTTGCGTAACCTGGCATTTGCTCTAAAGCCTCAACAAGAGGGATATTCACCAATAATTCCTTCAATATTGAAATAAATTTTTGATATTTTTCCTCTTTGACTCTCTTCTTCAACCTTTGTGGATGGGGAGAAGGACGTTGTAGAATAGGCTTTACTACTTGAGAGGTCTCTTTCACCTATTATTATCAGACTTAACCTCCTTTTCAGCAACTCGAGGCTCTTAAGATGCCTTGTCCTCAACCACCAAGTTTTCACTTTCATTCTCATTCTCATCATTATGTATTATGGGATCATCAAGTACTACAGGCATAGGTTGATAAGAATCAAAAGGAAAGAACACGAAGGAAAGAAAAACAAAAGAAGGATATGTGGATTAATATTCAAACTTTTGAATTTTTGGGCAACAAGTGACTTGATACCCTCACCACCCAAACGAATTCAACAATTCAAACAAAAACCCTAGTTTGAGAAAATCAAAGGAAACCAAGAAGCCACAAATGAGTAACCTTTGATTAACAAAACCAAGATGTTCACCAACTATTCCAAGATCCACACTACTTAAATTACCAACGAATGCTAGGCTTCACCTAGAAACTACAAGCTTCAAAGCTCAATATTCAATATTCATCAAAACTCCCATATAAAATGAAGAAATATCCTATTTATTCTAAGGAAATGAAAAGACATTACCCTTAATGAGGCAAGGGCCTTGGTTGGTTGTCTTCTTGGTGGATTATTAAATTTAAGGTCTAGCCACTTGCACAAATGGCCTCTTTTCTTCATCCACATCACTCCCACGGACTACTAAGCTTCCCTTTTCACAAACATCATACGTGTCATCCATCCCATCTATGCTTGTGTCAACCATGCCATCCATGTTAGTATCATCCCCCTCTTCTTGAAAAGGATTCATCTTCAAATCCAAACCTTAAAAACACATGACAAGGACAATAACCAAAAAATCCTCAAAGCATAAGGGTTTGTACAAGGGTTAACAACAATATCACCATGCCAATGAGGCACAAATTTGAGGTACAACCAAATATCCTTTTCTTCCAATAAAAGCAACTAATCAAACAAGGTGCAAAGGTTTTGGTTACGATAAAAGTCAAGATACAAGGCAAATGCAAAGGTCTTTGGGGTATCATGAATTCCAAAAAATGGTATCACATTTACCTTTGGAGCTATAAGACCCAATTATTTCATTGTCTCCCAAAAAGGCCATGCAAAAAAGGGCGTAATCACCCACAAGGGTTTATCCGGGTCAAAGAATTAAAAGACCCACATATCTCTACCCCCATAAAAAATAAATCCCATACCATCATGGGTATCATCATAAGCAAAAAAGGTAGTAGAGAAAGGTGTTAAGCTCACTATCCTTATCTAGGGCGTGCCAAAAGATAAGGACACCGGTAGATAAAAAGAGACATTTTAAGCACAAAATAACCCTCTATATCAAGCAACTATTCAAAGAAAGGAAGTGCACCAACAAAGCCATGCTACTAGAATAGTCGAGGGATCTATTAGGAATCAAATCAATTTATTCCAAATAATACTCCCAAAGATTTTGGGTCCCTCCTATCATAGCACCAAGCATGCTTCCAAGAGTCCCATTTGAAACTTCAACTTGTCCAACCCTATGAAGGTGACAAAGATCTTTCAATATCCACGGACTCTCCCAAAAAAATAATCAACTTAGCATCCACAAGCATGAGACCACATTTGAGAAAAAGGTCATCATATGAAAACAAGTTGTAAAGAAAGGAATAAAAGACATTCAACTCATTCTGAGGGTTCTGAATTGTAAATAGGCACTTTAAGGCAAGAATGTTAGCAAAATGGTAATTACAATTTGGAACACAAGAGGATAAGATTAAGCATTTCAAGTACACTTCATTGTCCTTCCTTAAACAAACTCCCACAAGGAAAATGCTCCTAAGAATCCATCCTAACACCTCAACTTTCCTAACCACATAAGTGTGACAAGGAGTAGAACACATAATTTGTGCACCACCGATGTACCATGGATTATTTTCCAAATAACAAGTATAGTTGACATCCAAAACATGTATCTTACACAATTTAAGAACAAAAGAAATAAACCATGAAAGAATCTTGGAGACTTTAATATTCTCATGGTATGATAAGGGATCACCCATTTCCAAGATTCTACTTACCATAAGAAAAATATCATCATGTCTCCAAGGATCACTAGGAATAGAAGGGGGTAGGTACATACCTTGGGAACAAGGGTTGGAGCTTGTTTTCTTGTCTTGTACTTATTCTTCACAAGGATTGTCCACCCTCTTCTTTGTAGGAGGTTCTTTGGTAGGTAACTCCCCTTCTTGAGCCAATTTTTTGTCCTTCTTCTCAAGTACTTCTTCTCTCTTAAGTTCTCCCCGGAGCTCTCTCATTATTTTGCAGTCCTCACTCACTTGATCAGGTGTTAATGGAACAAGAGTGTGCTTTCATCCTCCAAATACAAATGAGTATTTGTTGGACTTCACTTGATATCGAACAATCCTATCGACTATCCAAAGTCTACCAAACAACATATGATAAGATTGCAAGGGCAAAACATCACATAATACCTCATCTTTATACTTGCCAATGCTAAAATTCATGACCACTTGTTTTGTTACCTCTACTTCTTCATTCTCAATGAGCCATTAAAGTTGGTATGGATTGGGGTATCTTTGTGTAGGAAGCTTCATTCTATCAACCATAGTGCAACTCACCACATTAGTACTACTCCTACCATCAATAACCAAGGAACATACCCTATCAATCATCTTGAACCTCGCATGGAATAGGTTCACACTTTGATCAAGTTACTCTTTAGAAAGATCCCCCATGATTAACTTTAGATTACAACAAGAGTTCAAATCCTTCTCCAATTGCTCATCATCTTCATAGGCTTGTTCTTTCCTTTTTATGTTGTCGTTATGTTGAAAATCTTGACTTTCATCTTGGGACATTGGAAGACTCACCATGTTGTCACTCATCCCTTGATTTGGAACACATTAAACACCATATTGATCACTTTGATCTTTACACATTCCTCCTTCATCCCTATACCTACCTCCACTATTCCATTTCCCTTAACATCTCATGCCTTGGTTCATACCAAAGCCTTTGAACCCTTCCCACCATTAACTTGGGTTAACCTCCTCACACATTTTATCACAAAGAGGGTTTTGATAATAGATATCTTGGTAGGGTACTTGTGGGTAGTGTTTTTGGGTTGGAACATAGGGTCCATGCATGGATTCATATGATACATTTTGTGGAGGTTCTTGGCTTCTAACTTGGGTCTTCACAAAAGAAGGACTCTTTTATGGTGGATGATATGTTTGGGTATTTGGATATAGGGTTGATTTCCTAACATAGCTCGGGTTCATTTGGAATGTAGCTTGAGGGTAGGTTTGGTTCCAATTTCGTTGGGGGGTAGTATAGGTTGGATTCTTGACCCGAGGCCCTTCTTGTTTCTTTACTTCGACTTGGAAGCTCCTTTCAATCATACTATCCATCCTTTTCACCCTTTCCTCCATACCTCCAAACTTCTCATTTGTTTCAACCACCCTCTCATTCACATTGGTCACTCTCCTTGACACATTGGAATTTATCCCCATGTTGTTCACCGAGCTCTTTCCTCCATGGTTATAAAAAAAATAATAAGACATTGTACCTACAAAACTCAACAAACAATATTAGTAGAAAAAGCCTCACATCACTCGTATGTCAACTCTCAACTCACCTCCTAAAGTATCGTCTAAAAACTGGTAGTAAACTAGCTTTGCTTGATCAATTCAAGATCAACCATCCTTTGTGGTTGAGTGGATTCGTGTGACTCTTGAAAGAAGGATGCCTTGATTGAAGGTAAAAGTACTTACATAAAGAATTTCATCAATTAATTAAGATGAGAAAAGTTAAAGAAAAGAAGCACGGAAGAAAACGGACTCAAAAAAAACTAAGTAAGAAAAGTAGAAAAGTTACTTGTGTTGCTTAATTTGAAGGATCAAAGAAGTGATTTAATGTTTAAAACTAGTTAACAAGTGATTAAAGATGTTAATTACTTGTTAATAGTTCAAAAATTGAAAGAGAAAGGAGTCTAAAGAAGAACCACGGAGTTTCGACACTTAGAAAAAAATTTGGAATCTTACAAGTTTGAGTGTCCCAACAAGCATCTGGCCCTTCCTAGGGTACTAAGATTTACAAGCTTGATGGTTTGGGTGCCACAACAAGCGTCTAGCCCTTCCTATGGAACTGAATTTTTTTATTGATATGGCAGTTGTTGACTAGTGTTGACTGCTGAGTAGGCACTAATTTGGATCTGACTTGGCTATTGATGTGGTGCCACGTGGAAAATCAATTTAATTTTATTTTTTTTCAAATTTCCACAAATGGATCTACCAACACTTGAACAACTTTGACCATAAAAATTTTGGATCAAACTGTACTTTTGTTATCTTCTTCTTCAAGAATAAGATGAAGATGCTCAAGAACACCAAAAACACACACCAAACCCTAACACCCTCAAATCAACTCTGAATTAGCTCAAAATTTAGGAGTAGCTTCCCAATGACTTAGAGAACAAATTCCAATGAATTTTAAGTCCTAATTTCTCCTAAATAAACAAACCCACTTTCCAAGTTTTGAAAACTCAAAAGCTTGAAAACCCTTTAATGGAAACTTCACTTCTACAACTCTGAATTGAATGAAATTTGAGATGTAGACTCACAAGACACTATGGAATCAAGATATAGTGGCAAAAACAAAAAAATCAAAACAAAAAATTTTCTGGATTTTTGGATTTTTGTAAAGATCAAAATCCCAAGATTAAGATTTGTGAATACAATCCTTAACCTAGGCTCTTTATATAAAAATTATAAGAATCAAAGAGGAAAGAAAAACAAAATAAGGATATCTGGATTAATATTCAAACTTTTGAATTTATGGGAACAAGGGATTTGATACCCTTACCTCCTATTTGAATTCAACAATTCAAATAAAAACCCTAGTTTGAGAAAATCAAAGGAAACCAAGAAGCCACAAATGGGTATCGTTTGATTAACCAAACCATGAAGTTCACTAATAATTGCAAGATCCACACTACTAAAATCACCAACTAATGCTAGGCTTCACTGTAACACCCCGTACCTTCCCGACCCTACTTTCCAACCTTGAACCATGTTTACCCTAGGTTCGAGAGTAATAAAATACGTATTTTGTATTGTTATTGATGGAACATTTGATTTTGTGCTCGTAAATGTGACTAGACCTTTGTAGGAGGTGTTTTTGACTTTGTGGAGCATTAGTTGGGTGAAAATTGAGGTTTAATAGACATCCAAGCAAGGGATATTAAATATAAGAGGAAAGAAAAAGGTTGGAACTTGAAAGATCCAACCAAATCCACAAAGAAAATTTGAAATCAAAAATTAAGTGTGGGTCTCTGCAGGTGGCGTGCCAGGCCGTTTCTAGCCGAATTTTGTTTGGCACAGGAAGAAAGGGGGCGCGCCCAGGGGCATGCCAGGCCGCTCCAGGCCACCTTTTCCAGAGCTGAAATTGAGCTAAGTCTCAGGGGCGCCCGAGAGCGTGCCGGGGTGCTTTTTGCCTGATTTCTTCTACGATTATTAGTCTATAAAGAGGACTCTTGGGTTATGGTATCAATATTCCATCATAGTAGGGCTACTTTTGAGAAAGTTTGGCATCTGAGTTGGGGTTGATTCTTTGTCACAAGTATTTTATTAAATTATGTTCACTGAAGCCATGAGTGGCTAGAATGTCTTATTGTTTTGAGATTGAGGCTACGAACATGAATCTCGTGAGTGAATATTATTGTAATATTTATGTAATTATTTAAACATGAGATATATGGTGAATAATGCATTAAATTTGGTGGGATAAGTTAACATGTGTAAATGGGCTCAATTTGAGGCCCAAAATGCAAGGCCCAAAGGGAAAAATGACCCATTCTTTAAATTTGACCAAGTAAGCATAGCATTAAATGCCAAGAATTAGCTAAGGATGACCACAAGGACTATATAAAGGCAAATAAATCATATTTTTATTCCAAAACTCACACATGCCTTTCTAGACATTTCTCTAAAAGATATTTCTCTATTTTTAAGACCCTAAGGTAACCATTTTCTTTGGACAGTTTGGACAAGATCATCACTTTACAAGCTTTGGTAAGTGTTTATTCTTGTGATTTAATATATTATATACATGAGAGATTGTGTAGATCATGATGCTTATGTTGGCAAGGTTGAATAGGGCACTTTTGCTTTTAGCTAAAAGATGTGCCATCTTTGTGATTTAAACTTGAAAAGAGACTTGGGGTTGTGATGAAAGTGCATGGTATGGGTGAAATATCAACATGTATGGTGTGGTTATGGTCCTTAACTTGTTATTTTTTTTTCTATAAGTATAATTGGTGAGATTGTTGTCGATATGTTGTTATGAAGTGTATTGAGGTGACTTGATGGAGTAATTGTGATGTTGTGTTGATGGAGAAGTGTAAAGTATGAACTTGGTGTGACATGCTATTGGTTTATGATGTATTGGTCAATGTATAGAATGTTGTGGTATTGTTGGGATGATAATTTCATCAATGGTATTGTAAAGGGGGAAATGACATGTTAAGGCAATCATGTAACCCATTGTCGTCGTATGCACTTGTAAGGTAGTTGGTTATTAACGTAAGCTCCGTTATGTAATTGTGTTGTAGAGTGAAACGTAAGGAAGGAGCTGGACTATTGTTCTCATATTTAGGATTGTATATTCATATTGGGGAGATAAGGTATGTAAGGTTACTCTTTTCGTATCCTTCTGCAGCACATAGTGTTCATATTGTCATTGTATTTGTTCCATTCTGAAATGTTCAAAGGTATCTAATTTCAAGTTTTCATCCATTGTTAGTCTTATGTTTCTCATTCATTGATCAAATGTTACTCATGTGTTACATAATTTGCGGACATGTTCCAAAGTTCCAATAATGTTATGACTATCATTGTATCAATCTCTCAAAAGTAAAGAAATAAAGTAATTCATAGTTGTTGGTTACAAGAGTACGGGTGGTAGCTTTAGAGGCATAAGCCTAGCTCAAGCCGATCCTGAGATTATTGGATCAAGGGGTAGTTCTAGAGGCATAAGCCTAGATCGGACCTAACCTGACAGGGAGCAGCTCTAGAGGTAAGAACCTAGCTCGAGCCGAACCTGATATATTGGTTTATGGGTGGCAGCTCTAGAGGTAATAACCTAGCTCGAGCCGAGCCCGATGTATTGATTTATGGGTGGTAGCTCTAGAGGAATAAGCCTAGTTTGAGCCGATCCCAACATAACGTTATGTTATGTTAAGACCCACTGATCAGGCGAGGCCCGGGTACAAAGTGACCCAAGTGATGATGAACAAACATAGAAGTAAAGAAGCAAAGAAAGTAATGAAAACAATACACATGGTTCCCAACATAAAGAATGGTGACTTATCCATATTGGTTATTCATTTGTATTTGAGTTCATTGAAGTATTTATGTGTCATAAAGTTTCATATGAGCCTTACATACTCTGTACATTCTTCGTACTGACGTCCCTTGGGGGACTTAACTTACATGCTACAGGTGCAGGTGCTAGTAGGCCTCCACAGTAGGTTGCCGGCCATTTGCAGAACTTTGGTGAGCTCCAGTTGGTTCGGGGCTTTTCGAGTCACAGTTGTACATATGTTTTGGTATTGTAATGTTGCATAAAGTGGGGACTTTTCCCGACTTTAAGTTAGTTATGTGTATGCATCTGTTAGAGGCTTTGTAGACGTATGTGGAAATATGAATGTAAGGGATGTGTGTCCACTTTGACTTGATGGCCCTAATGGCTATGTTTCATATATGTATATATCACATGTTTCCATGACTTCCGCTATTGACACCTTATATCTCTATGTGATGGTGTTGCTTATTGAGTGACATGCATATGAATGGATATGAGCAAAGATTGGTTCTCTCGGGCCTTATCAGCTTCGGGTTCCAGTCCACCCCGTTGGAATTCGAGGCGTGACATTCACCTAGAAACTACAAGCTAAATGCTAGGCTTCACCTAGAAGCTACAAGCTAAATGCTAGGCTTCACCTAGAAACTACAAGCTAAATGCTAGGCTTCAACTAGAAACTACAAGCTTCAAAGCGCAATAGTCAATATTCATCAAAACTCCCATGTAAAATAAAGAAATATCCTATTTATACAAAGGAAATAAAAAGACATGGGTTTTTTACAAAATTGCCCTTTATGAGGCAAGGTCCTTGTTTGGTTGTCTTTTTTTGGCTTCTTGAATTTAAGGTCTAGCCACTTGCACAAATAGCCTCTTTTTTTCATCCACATCACTCCCATGGACTCCTAGGCCTCCCTTTTCACAAACATCATACGTGTCATCCATCCCATCCATGCTCGTGTCAACCATGTCATCCATGCTAGTATCATCGTGGATCAAAAGTAGTTTTATCACTTCAAGTAATTATAGCTAACCAATGACCGACATTTTTGGGATTTTAGATGATGTTACTTGGAAGAGTGCCTGGTTGACGCTGATTCAGTGCGGTAAACATCTGCCCAAATTATTGCTCCAGTTGTTTGAGGGCGGCCGCATGAGATTTCACCTTTTTGCTTATCCCTGAAATGTCTTCCCTAATCTCCTTAAAGCAATTTTCTTGAATTTTCGACCGCTTAACAAGTTTTGCAAGCATGGCTTCCATTATTAAATTTTTAGACTCAGCATCCTGGCTCCCCAATGGAACATGCAAACCACTATTGTCCTTGTAATCACCTTTTTACCTCTAATCACCATCACGATCCCTGTGTCTGTCTTTATACTCGGACTTGTTATAGTTATATCTATAATAGTTCCGACCTTGATTCCCTTGGCTCGAGTTCCAATTGTCTTGATTCGCCCCTTGGCCTTGGATCAGAAACCCGCTACTTCTCTATCCTAGTACTTAGCATCCTCTTCAGAATCAGATTCTTCATACCTAGGTTCTTTGCTATGTGCACCCTCCACATTGACTTTTTTCGTACCTCCAAATGTAATTTGTTTGGCTAGCAAGCCAATGTCCATTATCAGTTGCGCTACCTCTTGAGCCACAGATTTATCCAAAACCCTTTATTCTGTCAAAGCTCCAATAGCATAAGTACTCGCGGGTCTGTTTGCTTCCCGAGTATGCCAACCTCGATTTGTTTTAGTGATCCAATCTATAATCTCCTATGTGTGCTCCCAGTGCAAACTCATAAATGCACCTGCAGTGGTGGTTGTTGCACTTTAGGTCTGCTCTGTCTTTCCTTAAGTGCAGCAAGATGCTACGCTACCTCTTGCATTGCTCGATGGTCTCTGTCTGGTTGTCTCACATTCTTATCAGCCATCAACCTAGCAGTTATTTTTTTCGTAGTCTCCTGACTAGTCGAATTAAGTGGTGGCTGATTATGAATTTCACCCATAGTTGAGGGATCATGAACTCCATCATTATTCACCATTCTTCGATTATTCCATAGAGTTCTTTTAATTTATTGGTCAAGTGGAATTTGGGGATTACCTTGCCTCCGAGTGTTGGGCATACACCGACGTGTGCCCTCAAAAAATCAGAATAGTAACAGACTTAAGTGTATATCACATGTTTCCATAACTTCCGCTATTGACATCTTGTATCTCTATATGATGATGACAACGTTCATTGAGTGATAAGTATATGAATAGACATGAGCAAAGATTGGTTCTCTCGGGCCTCATCGGCTTTGGGTGCCAGTCCGCCTCATTGGAACTCGGGGCATGACAAAAGTGGTATCAGAGCGGGTCATCCTAAGGGTGTCTACAAAGCCATGTCTAAGTGGAGTCTTGCTTATGGGTGTGTTGCGTGCCACATTTTAAGTAGGAGGATACGGGACATTTAGGAGTTGTTTCTGTTCTTCATTCCTAGATTGTGCAATAGAGCCAAAGTTATAGGTGGACACATATGTACTTATTGACATTGGTTTTCTTTTGCATAGTCAAATGCTAATTATCAGACAGGATAAGGGCAAAGGTAAGCAGGTTGATACGCCTACTGAAGAAGAGTAAGTAAATCACCACCTGACCAAGCTAGTCAAGGTGAGGCTGACATGGAATTTTCCATGCGGGTTTCTCTTAGCCAAAAGGTAGAGAAGTACCTGCAGAACCACCTATAAATGCTACTGAATAGGATTTAAGAAATATAATGCATATGTTGACTCAGATAGTTGCTATACAATATCACAGGTGAGCTGGCCCAATGAGGAGTGATAATGGTGCGGCTAGGGCAGCTAGTCGTTGAACACAGGATTTTCTGAAATTAAACCCTCCCATGTTCATCGGGTCGGATCTGAATAAAGACCCACAGGACTTTATAGACCAAATCAAAAGGGCTCTAGATGTTATGCATGTGACTGTGTATTGATGTACTTCCAGCTTGTTGGGAGGAATTTAAAACGACATTTCTTGACCAAGTACCTCCCATATGAGGTCCGAAAAGCTCATGCTGACCAATTGTTAAATCTTTGCCAAAGGATTATGAGTGTCAGAAAGTATAGTCTTTGATTTAATTCTTTGGCTAGGTATGCTCCAAATGTGGTAGCTGGTATGACCGATAGAGTGCATCGGTATGTGGACAGATGGATTGTATTATTACAGCCTTGAAAGGAGATATGGATATAGCCAGAATACAGGCTTTTTGCACAGATAATGGAGGATCAGAGGAAACAAGAAAGGACACAAATATTTGAAGAAGGGTCGTCAAGAGGGCTAGACCTATGGGATAGTTGATGGCGTCCCAAGGAGAATTTAGGTCTCGGGTGTTTGATAGACCGTCTAGATCATTATTAACTTAGTCTATAGTAAATGTTCTACCTCGATCCCAAGGGTTTAGAAACAATCGGTTGGAGCAAAGAAGTGAGATTCAGGATTCATGGGCAATAGGGTATCAAGCACAATAACGGAGAAAGTAGGAACCAACCGAAGTCTCCTCATCAACCGTGTTAGTGCTGCAGAAGTTACCATCTTGGTGAATGTCGGTTGGGGCCGAATGTTTGTTATTGGTGTGGTATGTCGAGTCATAAAATGAGACTTCTCCTAATGTAACTACAAATACCGTATATGTATTGATTGACCCATATTCGACACTAGCATATGTTATTTCATTAATTGCTGAAAATTCAAAAGAGCACCAAAATTATTAGTTATGTCATAGGAAGTCTATACATCAGTTGGTAAATCTATTGTAGTTAAAAGAGTATATCATAAGTGCAAGTAATTGTTTGTGGTCATGAGACATTCGTTGATCTTAATGAGCTGGTATTAATGTGATGTCAGGTACTCAACCTATTTTTATTTCCTCATATAGCATGGCCCCGGCAGAGTTATGGGAATTAGAAAAAAAAAAGGAAAACTTTAAAAGATGTGATGAACAAGGGATTCATAAGACCTAGTATGTTCCCTTGGGGTGCACCAGTGCTAATTGAATGAAATAAAGATAGTACGTTGAGAATGTGTGGCGACTATCGGCAACTGTATAAGGTGACAATTAGAAATAAATATTTCCTCCCCAGAGTTAACGATTTGTTTGATCAGTTATGGGGTTAGGAAAAAAAATTGAATGATGATGATATACCCAAGATAGAATTATGAACATGGTATGGTTATTATGAATTCTTAGTATGTCAAATGGGCTAGCGAATGCACCTGTAGTTTTTATGGATCTAATGAATAGGGTGTTCAAGACACTTTTAAATGTGTGTGTGACAATGTTTGGTGATGGTATTCAAAATCATAAGAGGACCATACAAATCATATTGCAGCAAGTGTTATAGAATTTTCTAAATATGAAGTTTGGTTACAACCCATGTCGTTCTTGAGTCACATTGTATAGGATGAAGAAATGAAAGTTGCTACGCGAAATATAGAAATGGTAAACAATTGGCTAAGGCCTACAATGCTTACAGAGATCCATCATTTTCTTAGGTTGGTTGATTATTATAGGAGAATTGTTGAAGGATTTTCTTATATACCGACACCCTTAACAAATCTTATACACAAGGCAATCAAGTTCCAGTAGAATGATGCATGTGAGAAAAGTTTCCAAGTTGAAAGATAAATTAACTTCCACACCAGTTTTAAGTGCTTCCCGAAGGCATAAGAATGCTATGTAATGTATGGTAATGATTTCGGGGTTGGCCTTGGATGTGTATTGATGTAGCACGATAAGGTAATAGCATATGCCTCACGAAAGTTGCGGCCATATGAGAAAAACAAATTATTACCCAACACATGACCCTGAACTAGCAGCTATGATATTTGCTTTAAAGTTATGGTGTCACTATTTGTAAGGGATTCATGTTGACATATTTACTGGTCATAAGAAAATGTAATATATTTTTAAGCCGAAGGACTTAAATCTGAGGTAGCGAAGGTGACTTGAACTATTAAAAGATTAGGACATTGGTATCTTGTATCATTCGGGAAAAGCAAATGGGTAGTTGATACATTAAGCTGCAAGGCAGTAGGAAGTATTAATGGCCAGCTCACAGAAAAGAAAGATATAGTCAAGAAATCTATATCAATGAAGCAGTATGGGGTTTGTTTTCTTGAAACTCCAGATGAAAGATAAACTGACTCCTACACATGTACTAGTACCTCCCAAAGGCACATAAGAGTATGCAGTGTATTGTGATGTTTTTAAAGTTGATGTAGGAGGTGAATACATGCGGTACGATAATGTGATAGCGTATGCCTTAAGAAAATTACGTCAACATAAGAGAAATTATCCCACATATGATTTTGAGTTGACAGTTGTGACAATTGCTTGTAACAGATGGTACCACTACTTGTATACAACTTCAAGTGAAAGAAATATAGTGTCAAATGTGGCAGAATTTTCATTGGTATCTAATTAAAGGAAAAGCAATATGTAAGTCATGTTTTTAGTTCAATTGAAAAAAAATGTACAGCGAAGTTCGACGAAGGTATTTGAGAAAACACAAGGGGGAGTACCTTAACGCCAATGTAGATTATGTGTACAGCGTATAGACGAGTTAAGAAATGAATTATGACAGAAGAACATCATTCACGGTATTTTGTTCATTCAGAAGCAACTAAAATGTACCATGGTCTAGTATAGATGTCGGGGTAAGGTTACATGAGAAGCACATTGTAGAACTTGTAGCTCAATGTCCCAGCGGTCACTGATTAACAGTATGGCATCAGAAATCTGTATGTTTTATGCAATGTATTACCCTTCTAGTTTGGAAGTGGAACATGAATAACATGGATTTAACCACAGGGTTGTCTCGTACACTGCGAAGGTTAATTCTATATAGGTGATAGTTGATAGGCTTACCGAGTCAGCGTATTTCCCACCAGTTAAGGCCACTGATACAGCTGAACATTATGCAACGTTATATGTTAATGAGATAGTCTGATTACATGGGATTCCACTCACTATTCTATCAAACAGGAGAACTCACTTTAATGCAGAGTGTTGGAAGTCTTTTTAGTAAAGCATGGGTACATAGGTGGATGTAAGTACGGCTTGTCATCCTCAGATGGATGGACAAACAGAACATATTATATGAACACTTGAAAATATGCCACGAGTTTGTACCTAGGACTTTAAAGGTAGTTGGGATGTACATCTATCGTTTATTGAAATTACTTACAATAAAAGTATCAAAAGGTACCTTACGAAGCTTTATATGAAAGAAAAATGTAGATCATCACTTGGATGGGTTACAGCTGATGAAATTTGCTTTGCTCGGGTCAGATTTTGTTCATCAAACTATAGAGAAAGTGAAGATGATATAACAGCAGCTACAAATGGCTCACAGTCGATATAAATCATATGCTGATATTAGAAGAAGGGAATTTAAAATGTGCCATAGGTGATTAGTTATTTTTGACCGTGTCACCAATGAAAAAAATAATAATAATGAGATTCAAAAAGAAAGGGAAATTGTCCAAAGATTTGGGCAAATTGCGTATCTATTAGCGCTATTCCAAGAACTCATCACAGTCCATTCAGTATTTCATATTCACTGCTTTGAAAAGTGTATAGGAGATTATCTCGTATTGCTCCCAGTGGAAATATACAAGTTATGGAAAATCTCACATGTGAAGAAGTACGGCTTGCTATTCTAGCTCGATAAGAGAAAGCAATAAGAAATAAAGAAGTAGCTTCCGTAAAGGCACAATTAGAGAAATTAGCACGTAGAAGAAGTCACAAGGGAGACCAAAGAAATAATGAAATCTAGAGTACTCGTAATTGTTGTACATGGAAGAGAAAGTTTAAGATATGGAATTGGAGTCATAATAAGTGAGGCTTTGCAAGTAGTATATGTGTACATTATAATGTGAAGGATCCATTTCCACTTAAGTTGTTACAATGAGACAATGTTACTAACATTCGAGGACGAATGTTTCTAAGGGGGGAAGGATGTAACACCCCGTACATTACAAACCCTAACTTGATTGATTGGTGACCTCGGATGTAGTTATAAACCTTAGCTTCGCAAGCACTAAGTACGTGTGCTGCATTGATCTTGGATGGGACAATTGATATCGTACTAGTCAATAGGACTAGACTCTTGCAGGAGGAGTTTGAAACTTTCTAAAACATTTTGGGGGTGATAAGTGAGGCTTGAACGACTTCCAAGAAAAGGGTTTTAATGTTAAGAGGTAAGCTAAAGAGTTGAACTTGAAGTATCTAATCGAATCCGTAAAGAGAAGTTGAAGAAATGAAAAATTGCAAAATTTAAGGGTGGGGCGCGCCCATGGGCGTACCAGGCTGGTTTTGCAAAAAACAATTCTTCGACTATTATGATATATATAAGACCTTTGAGTCATGGTATCATTACTCCATCATAGTAGGACTATTCTTAAGCGCGTTTAGCATCCGAGTTGGGGTTAATTCTTCGTCACAAGTATTTTAACAAATTATGTTCAAATAAGCCATGAGCGACTAGAATTTCTATTTTTGCGATTGGGGCTACGATCGGGAATCTCGTAAGTGAATATTGTCGTGACAATTATGGAATTAATTAAACATGAGATATATGATGGATTACACATTGATTTGTGTGGGATAAGATAATATGTGTTAATGGGCTCAAAGGAAGGCCCAAAATGAATTAAAAGACATGGCCCAATGGGTCAAATGACCCATTATTGCTTTGACAAGTCAATTATTGACTTAAGTGGCTAAGGATGAGTTAAAGGGGCTATAAAATGGCAAGGAAATTAGATTTTATTCATGAGAAGGCACATGTATTTCTAGACTTTTCCAAGAAACCAAAAAGAGACATTTTCTCTCAAATTCTCAAACCCTAAGTCATCTCCTTGAGCAAGATCATCATTCTACAATCTTGGGTAAGTGTTTATTATTATGAATTAATAGATTATGTACATGAGAGATTATGTATATCATGGCGGTTATGTTGGCAAGGTGTTGAATAGTGCACTTTGGCTTTTTGCTAAAAGATGTGCATTCTTGTGAATTAAACTTGAAAAAGGACTTGATGTTTTGATGAGAGTGAATGGTATGGATGATATCTCAACATGTATGGTGTGGTTATGTCCATAACTTGTTATTTTTCGCTATGAGTAAATTGTGGAATTTTGGTATAAAATGTATTGGAGTGATTTGATGGATTCATTGTGATGTGGTGTTAATGAGAACATGTAAAGGAGGAACTTGGTGTGAAAAGCTATTGGTTTATGATGTTTTGGTCAATGTATAGAATGTTATGGTATTGTTGGTATGAAAAGACTATGAATGGTATTGTAAAGGGTGAAATATAATATGATAGGGCAATCATGTAACTCATGGTCATCTTGTACACTTGGAATGTAGCTTGTGGTTAATGTTGGTTCCTTTATGTACTTGTAATGTAGAGTGAAACGTAAGGAAGGAGCAGAATTTTTGTACTCACATATTGGATTGCATATTCATATTGGTAAGACCAGGTATGTAAGGTTACTCTTTTCGTATCTTTCTGCAGCACATATTAGTCACATTGACATTGTACCTATTCTATTTCGAAATGTTCAAAGGTATCCCATTTTCAGTTATTAACTATTGTTACTCACATGTTCCTTATTCATACATCAATTGTGATTCACATGACTCATGTTCTTTGGTTAATGTTCCAAGTTCCAATAATATTACAATTATCAAAAGTATCAATCTCTCACAAGTAAAGGTATCAACCCCAAAAGTAAACAATAAAGTAATGCATATATGTGGTTAATGATTGAGTATGAGTGGTAGCTTTGGGGGTGAAATGCCTAGCTCAAGCCGATCCCGAGATTATTGGATCAGGGGGTAGTCCTAGAGGTATAAGCCTAGCTCAGACCGAACCTGACAGGGGGTAGCTCTAGAGGTAATAACCTAGCTTGAGCCGAACCTGATAAGTTGATTTATGGGTGGCAGCTCTAGAGGTAATAACCTAGCTC
Organism: Capsicum rhomboideum; assembly: GCA_031232105.1. Classification (NCBI taxonomy): domain Eukaryota; kingdom Viridiplantae; phylum Streptophyta; class Magnoliopsida; order Solanales; family Solanaceae; genus Capsicum; species Capsicum rhomboideum. The sequence continues at coordinate 84,667,305 of CP124719.1, read as the reverse complement.
GAGCCTAACCCGATGCTTTGATTTATGGGTGGTAGCTCCAGAGGCATAAGCCTAGCTCGAGCCGATCCCAAAATAATGTTATGTTATGTAAAGACCCACTGATTAGTTGGGGCCCGGGTATGATATATCACAGGTGACGATGAGTGAATACAGAAGTAAAGAAAGTAATGCACGTCATGTACATAGTTCCAAACATACAGAACGATGGGTTATTCATAATGAATGTAAGGTACATGGTTCAACATATGCAGAATGGTGATTTATCCATATTGATTACTCACTTATATTGGGTTACATTGAAGTATTTTTGTTTCATACAGTTTCATATGGCCTTACATACTTAGTACATTCTTCGTACTGACCCCCTTGGGGGGATTTACCTTACTTGCTGCAGGCACAGGTACTTGTAGACCTCCACAGTATAGTGCGGATCATTTGCAGATTTTTGGTGAGCTCCAGTTGATCCGGGGCTTTTCGAGTCATAGTGTCCATTGATTTTGGTATGGAAATGTTGTATAAAGAGAGGACTTGTCCCGACTCTAGCTTGGCTATGTACATGTATCTATAGAGGCTTTGTAGACATATGTGGGATGAGGAATGTAAGAGATGTATGTCTATGTTGACTCGATGGCCCTAACGGCCAAGTTTCTTATATGTATATATCACATATTTCCATAACTTTCGCTATTGACATCTTATATCTCTATATGATGATGACGAAGTTCATTGAGTGATAAGCATATGAATAGAGATGAGCAAAGATTGGTTCTCTTGGGCCTCATCGGCTTCGGGTGCCATTCTTCTTCGTTGGAACTCGGGGAGTGACACTAATGCCTAAGGTAAGTCACTGAACTGAAGATGATGATGTTATGTAAATATCAATCTATGAGGACTGATAACTAACCCTAGAGAAGGCCCCTGCAAACACAAGAATGATGGAATGGAATGAATGAGAAGAATAAATCAGTGAACTATGGCCCTTCTAATAAGTACCACTTAAATGACCCAATTTCTGGGGCTTCTATACCTTTGCCTTCACCTTTTTTTGCTTCTTAATCGCTTGTAATAACCCTCCAGGTCATTTTTGGTGTTTTCATCCTTTCTAACATTTAGAGATTTCCCATAGCTTTACCAAGTCATTTATGACTTAATGGAACTGATAGTTTGGTCACTGGGCAATATGTTTGGTCTTTAGGGCTAATTTTTTTTTTGGAGCTTTCACTATTAAGAAATAGGCATCGGACCTAAACTTTAGTCAAATGGTCCTAGATGCCAATTCTGACTATTTTGTTAGCTCTGGAACATCAATTTTAGGCTAGGGGAACCCTTGGTTTTTGTCTTGAGACTTCCAGACTCGTTTTGGACTATTGGGTGGAAGTTGGTTAAAATGACCCTCAGGGTATGGGACCCATATTCAATCAAAACAACCTCAGATGGAAATTTTGATGGCATCGATGAGTTTGGAATATTGAATTTGGTGTGGTAGCATAGTTTTTTTTGCACTCACAGGATCTTGAACGAGTCCCGAGGTGTTGATCGAAGACTTAATTATCTTGGCCAAGTACTGGTGCATGTTGTTTCTGGTGCCATTGCGTTGGTGATTCCTTGTCCACCTAGACTATATTGCCTTAGCGTACCTTAGTTCACCTACGCGAGTAGGCTATGTTGTCATGGCGATCACCCAAGTAAATCCCTGGCTGCCTGGGTGAGCCTTGTGCCGCCTTGGCGCTGAGGTATCCTAGCAAGCCATCGCCCAAGCAAGGACTTGGCTACCTAGGCGATGCTGCCTTGGTGATGTCATGGCTGCCAAGGCGATGGGGCTAGTGTATTAAAAACCCTTTCCTACCTTAATTTTTAGGGCATTTTCCAAGGGAGAAAACCCCATTAAAGGCCTTTCCTTGGGAGGTCAATTCTTGTGAGGGATCGATTAGCTAATGTCAAGTTTGATCTAAAGGCGAGATTATGGACATTCCCTTGACTTTATTTTCTGTAAGTTTGAAGTAAATTCTTAGTTAAATTTCCGATTTAACTCTTAGTTTTTGAATAATGTTGGGGTTGATTTGTGGCTCATTTGACCTCAAATTTCACCCAAACTTTAAAGTAAATGAACCTTGAGCTATAAGGGATGCATTGATGATTTTTATTTAATGATTCTTTTAAGTGGGCCCCACATGGATTTTTCTTTTGATTCTTGACTCAGGGCGTTTATATGCAATATGGGTATCATTATTTTTATTGTAATGCGTGGATTATAATTTTGTTAGTGTGGTAGCATATGGGGGCTTCTCAGAAGGAAAAAGCATCGGAGTAGAGGATTTTTTTGAGCTTTCATTGGAATCCAGGTAGGCTAGGCTTACTTCTTCATAGATTGAGCTTTATTACAGTATTAGTGTAGTATTATGCAAGTGATGGGTAGGTATTTACCACTTGGTTGTTATTTGGGTAATTTGTGGGTTAAAGTTAGCCAGTTTGGGGCCGTTTTGGCAGAAATTGGCATTGTCTTCCCTATAAATAGTTAGAATGGTACTTTAAGGCTAGTTTTGGGATATTCAAGACATTGGGATGAAATTTTAGGGCCTTAGACCAATTTTGGGGTTGATGCTTGCCTTCATTTAGACTTTTGAGACTATTAGCGTGCCCTACAGGTCCTCTTTTTGGTTAAAAGATTAAATTAGCTCCTTCTATAACTAAGAGTTCCCTATACATCCCCTTAGACTATACCTTGAGCCCTAGGATTACTTAGGCTATCCCATGAACTTCTGTTAGTCTTACAACCTTGTATAAAGTATCATTTCGGCTTCTAGATCTATATAGTTAGATTGTATGATTAATATTACTTCCCTTATTAGCTTGAGTGTATGAATTGGGGGTCTAGATATTAAATGAATGTTAGGGAAAATCATGACCTTGGAGTATTTTGACACATGGCTTTTTTATTCAGTTCTGGTTCATGTCCGATGAATAGTTGCTATCTTATTGTTCATTATGTTGAGTTTATTTATAGCATATTTACCACATGGTACACAATTAGTAGTTTCGGTTCAAGTTCGGCATTTATGATCTATATACGGTACTTTATTATAATGATACTTTTCTTAGTTATTCAAGTCCCACATTTATGGTTCGATGGGAGTTCTAGGTATGTTATCACTTGTGGGCATATTTTAACTTATTATTGTTGATAGTTCCTCCTTGTTTGCATTCATCGGGCTTATGGGGGCTCGATTGGGTTGGTCTTTTCATGTTTGTATCTTCTGGGCTTATGGGCCCCCAGTTAGGTTGTATCAAGGATTTATTTAATTTTGAGTTACTTATTATGCATAATTATTGCTTATTTATTATTTGGAGTATTATTTCAGATGTAGCCTTTTATTCCCGACCTAGTTTACATTCTCGCATTGTATTATACTTTTATTGTGATTTAGCTCAGGCGACCGATGATGTCTATTGAATACCCATTGTTTTTGGTTGTTATTCTACACTTTTGCATCCTTTTTTGGTGCACATTCGAGTATGAGTTACCACTGTTGATGCTTCACTTGGGCTTGTTTTTGGAGATTTAGAGATAGGGTGAGCTTTCAGAGTCGCAGCTAATTCTCTCTCCCTCTACTATTTTTGGACAGTCTTTACATTTCCAAGACTACCTATATATTTGGTATTATTTAGTACTTTATTTTTATTTAGTTGCTCTTGTACCGACCTTACTAGGTCATGGGATACTCTTTTGTAATTTTCCTCCTTTCTAGTACTATCATATTAATGTATTCTTCTACTTTGTATTCCTATTGCATGTTTACACTTTGTATTTCTTTATCTTTCGCTGTCTAGTCCATTACTTATCATTTCGGGCTATGGTTTGGCTTACCTACTGACGGGTTAAACTAGGTGTCATCATGACTTGAGAAATCAGGTCGTGACCAATTGGTATCAGAGTCTAGGTTCACTGGTATTATTTGTACAAGATCAAGTGTCTAGTAGAGTGACATGGATCGGTACGATGACATCTATATCCTATCTTCGGGAGGCTACAGGATATTCCTAGGAAAACCTCACTTTCTTTGTTCATTTTGTGCACTAAGTCTGATTTGGTTTCTAAGTTTTCATGTGTTTCACTATTTCGTAGATGACAAGTACGTGAGCTATGATGGTCAGGGACTGTGATCCCGAGACTACAGCCAGGGCACCTATTAGAGGTTGTGGTCAACACAGAGGTCGAGTCCAGGCTAGACCTGCAACAAATGTTAGGGGTCAAGATAGAGAGCCTTTGCCAGATCCTGTTATTCCTCCCTAGCTAGAGGTAGCTCCAGAGGTTCAGTCACCCTAGCCACAAGTGCGCTAGGGGTAGCCTAAGCCCTACTGAGGTTTATTTCTTCCTAAGTTCTTAGAAATGACTTGATTTAGTTACTGGGGTTAGTATGTGGTACACCGTCTAATGGTGCTCAGTCAGCGGACCCAAGGGGTGCTGATTTAGGAGCATAGTTTGTAGTTAAGGCTCCTAGAGTTTAGATTTCTCTAGTATCGACAGTTCTACAGACGATAATTTCTCAGCCAGTTATGACTGTCAAAGAGAAGAAAGTGTTTGGCCGATTCTTGAGATTGACTCTACCTAAGTTTGCACGGGACCTAGGTGAGGATGCATTTGAGTTTCTGACTACTTGTGAGGAGAAGCTCTATAATTTGGGCATGGTAGAGTGATATAGTATGGACTACACTACCTTTTAGTTTGATCGAGCCGCAAGATAGTGGTGGAGAGGTTATATGGATTCCAGGCCAGATGGATCTCCACCTATGACATGGGCTCAGTTCTCCAAGGCTTTCTTGAAGAAGTATATGCTTCGTAACTTACGCGAGTGTCTGAGGGATTAGTTTACCAGTTTGGAGCAAGGTTCTATGATGGTTGTTGAGTATGAGGTATGATTTCATGAGTTGGTCATACATGCTACTATGATATTACCTACCGAGTGTGAGAGGATTCGGAGTTTGGTCAGAGGACTGAGACTTCATCTTCGCATGGCAACTCAGAGTCTAGTTACTAATGGTAGGTCTTTTGTGGATATTTCTAATTAAGCCCAGACTATACAGGAGATGCATCGCGAGTCTTTAGGCCCATTTAGGCAGCACTTCAGATTACGATCGAGGGTCAGTCCGATGCTAATGACTTTAATGGCCAAGGTAGTGGTCAATAATCGAGGGGTGCACATTCATGGTCTTCAAGTTGAGGTAGCCATTCAAGGTTAGCCAAATCTTGTGGGTAGAGTCAAGTGACCAGGGCATTCTATGATTGTGGGGTAGTCAGCCATTTATCTAGAGAGTGTCCCTGCCGTGGGATGATTTAGCCTGCAACATAGAGTGTTCAATCAATCAGATCAATGTTACCTCAAGCTATAAGTGGTGCATAGGGTCGTAAGGGTGGTCCTCAGGGTTCTAAAGGAGGTCCTCAGCTAGGTAGGATAGGTGGTTGGTTAGGTACCTTATCTGGAGGTGGATGAGGTTAGATATAACCTATACTGGGTAGGCCGAAGGTGGAGTCTTCAGACGTTATTATTATAAGTTCAATTTTCAGTATGCCATCTGCCAGCAATTACTTTATTTGATTTGGGATCCACTTATTCATATGTTTTTCCTTAATATTCATCCTGACTAGAGTTGTCTTTTGAGATTTTTTCTGTGTCATTGTATGTATCTACTCTCATAGGTGATTCATTAGTAGCGAAATGGGTTTATAGATCATGTGTTGTGGTCGTTTGAGAGTTTGATACTCAAGCTGACCTTATTATGCTAGATATGGAGGATTTTGATGTGATTCTACGAATGGATTGGTTATCCCCATATCAAGCGGTTTTGGATTTTTTTTGCCAAGACCTTTACCTTAGCCATGCCTGGCATACCCTTGGTTGTTTCATAGGGTTCTTTTAGTTGTGCACCGATGGGAATTATTTTTTAGGTTCATGCTAGTAGATTGGTATCGAGGAGTTACGAGTCTTATCTTGCTTATGTTCGTTATAGTAGTGCAGAGATTCCTTTACTTGATTCTGCCCCTATTATTGGTGAGTTTCTTGATCTTTTCCCTACCCACCTACATAGCCTTTTTCTTGAGCGTGATATTGAGTTTGTTATTGATTTTGAGCCAGTCACCTGGCCTATTTTACCGTATAGGTCGTACTGAGCTAAAACAACTAAATTCTCAGCTTTAGGATCTTTTGGGTAAGTGTTTCATTAGGCCTAGTGTATCACGTTGGGGTTCTCCTGTTTTGTTCCTAAAAAAAGATGGTTTCATACATATATGTTTCGACTAAAGTTATCTGAATATGATCACAGCGAAGAATAGGTATCCTATGCCTTATATTGATGATTTATTTGACAAACTTTAGGGTGTGGCAATGTTTTTTAAGATTGTCTTACGATCTGGTTACCATCAGTTGAGGATTCGAACAGAGGACATCCCTAAGACAGCCTTCAAGATTCGCTATGGCCATTATGAGTTCATAGTGATGTCTTTTGAGTTGACAAATGCCCTAACAACATTTATGGACATGATGAACCACATTTTCATGCTTTATTTAGACTCTTTCATGATCATTTGCATTGATGTTATTCTTGTTTATTCGAGAAGTAGGGAGAAGCACGAACAACATTTGAGGATTGTGCTCCAGACTTTTAGAGTAGGCATTTTTTCCAAATTCTAAAAGTGTGAGTTCTGGTTGGAGTAGGTGGCATTCCTAGGACATGTAGTGTCTACGGATGGGATTATAGTGGATCTAGCAAAGATTGAGGCTATTTGTGATTAGGCCAGTACCTATATCTCTGACTGAGGTTTTTAGATTTATTAGTTTAACAGGCTATTATAGGCAGTCGATCTAGAGATTTTCTACCATTGTGACACCAATGACCTGATTGACCTGGAAGGAGGTTCTTTTTTAGTAGTCCGAGTGTGAGTCGACCTTTTAAAAATTCAAGGACTTGCTCACTTCAGCACCTATTTTGACTTTTCCAATTACGGGTGAGGGATTTACAATTTATTGTGATGCTTCAGGTTTTGATTTGCGTTTTGTTTTGATGTTGTAGGGTCACTTATTATTTATCCATTGAGGCAATTGAAGGTGCTCGAGCGCAACTACCTCACTCATGATTTAGAGTTGGCAATGGTAGTTTTTGCACTTATGATTTAGAGGTATTACTTGTATGGTATTCATTATGAGAAATATACTGACCGTCATAGTCTTCAATACATTATGACCCAGCAAGAGCTTAATTATAGATAACATAGGTGGATCGAGTTGCTGAAGGACTATGATATCTCTATTCTATATCATTCGGGGAAAGAAAATGTTGTAGTGGATGCCTTAAAACTAAAGGCGATGAGTATGGGTTGCTTGGCCTTCATTTCAATTTTAGAGTGGTTGTTGGCTTTGGACATTCAGTCCTTATCCAACTTGATGGTTAGAGTTGATATTTTGAGCCTAGAAGGATTATTGCCAGTATTGAGGCTAGCTCTACATTGTTTGAGCAGGTTCATGGTCGTCAGTTTGAGGAAAGTAGACTTTGTGGCATCTATTACCAGGTGCGGAGAGATGAGTCCAGGAGGGCTACCTTAGATTCATAGGGCATTCTGAGATTTAATGGTTATATTTGTGTTCTAAGGGTTGGAGATCTTATTCAACTGATACTTCGAGAGGCTCATGCTCCAGATTTTTTATTCACCCTGGGACAACTAAAATGTATAGAGATTTGAGACAATATTTCTGGTGGAGTGGCATAAAAAAGGATGTAGCATACTTTGTAGCTCGGTGTTTGCGTTGTCAGTAGGTAAAGGTCGAGAATCAGAGAGCAGGCGAATTGCTTTACATACTAATTATTCTTGAGTGGAAGTGGGAGTGGATTACTATGAACTTTGTGAGTGGGTTGCCTCACACTTCCCGCGGTTTCGACAGTATTTGGGTCATTGTAGATTGGTTAACCAAATCAGCTCGTTTCCTCCCTATTCAGATTTACCTCAGTGCCGAGTATCTATGTTCGTGAGATAGTTCACCTTCATGTGGTACCCGTGTCTATTATATCATATAGAGGCTTAGTGTTCACTTCTAGCATCTGGAGGACATTTCAGGAGAAGTTGGGTACTTAGGTTGATCTTAGTACTGCCTTCCACCCTCAGATCGACAGATAGTCGGATCAGACTATTCAGGTTTTGGAGGATATGCTCCATACGTGTGTTATGGACTTTGGAGGTTAGTGGGAGCAGTACTTAGCCTTAATAGAGTTTACTTATAATAATAGCTACTATTCTAGTAGTTAGATGACTCCATTTGAGGCATTGTATGGTAGGCATTTTTGATCTTCGATTGGTTGGTTTTAGACTTTAGAGGTTAGCCCCTATGGTACTGACTTGCTTTATGAGTCTTTGGATAAGGTTCAGATGACTCAGGATAGGCTACGGGCTATGCTGACCGTATGCTTTATGGTTTGAATGTTGGAGTTGGTGATTGGGTCTTCTTTCAATTGTCACCCATGAAGGGCGTGCTGAGGTTTGGTAAGATGGGAAAGCTTAGCTCTAGGTATATCAGGCCATATGAGATACTTCAGACAGTTGGAGAGGTAGCTTATGAGTTGGCCTTGCCTCCAGACTTTTCAGTTGTTCACCCAGTGTTTCATGTATCTATGTTGCAGTGCTACATTCTGGATGAGTCTCACATGCTTCATTTGGAGTCGGTTTAGTTGGATGAGAGGTTGGCCTTCGTGGAGGATCCAATTTCCATATTAGCTAGGGATGTCATACGATTGTACTCTAGTGAGTTTCCAGTGGATAAGGTTTAGTATAGACACCATCAAATCAAAGAGGCCACCTGGGAGATAGAGAGGAGACGTAGGCACAATATCCCCACCTATTTGAGCCCTAAAGTACACCTTGATCCTTTACTTTTACGGACAAAAATCTTTTTAGTACTAGATATTGTAATGACCGTCCAGGTCATTTTCTATGTTTTCGTTCTTTTTGATGTTTAGAGATTTCCCACAGCTGCACCAAGTCATTTATGACTGGGACTAACAGTTTGGTCACCGGGCAGTTCATTTGGTTTTTAGAGCTAACTCCTTGTTTTGGAGCTTTCGTTGTTAAGAAATAGGTATCTTACCTAAACATCAATCAAACTTTCCAAGATGCCTATTCTAAAAGTTCCGTTAGCTCCAAAATGTCGATTTTAGGCTATAGGGACCCTTGGTTAGGGTCCCAAGACTTTAAAACTCATTTTGGGCTATTGGATGGAAGTTGGTTAAAATGGCCCTTAGGGTGTGAGACCCACATTCGATTGAAACAACCTCGGATGTAAATTTTTATGGTGCCATTGATTTTTGAATGTAAAATTTCGTATGTTAGCATAGTTTGTTTATTCTCACGAGATTTTGAAAGAGTCAAGAGGGGAAGATCAGAAACTTGGCATCTTCGCCAAGTCTTGGTGCATGCTATTGCTGGTGCCATTGCCTTGGGGATACCTTGGTTGCCTAGGCGATGTCACCTTAGCGTGCCTTGTGCTTCCTAGGCGAGTAAGCTACCTTGGCATGACCATCGCCCAAGCAAGGCCTTGGCCTCCTAGGAGAGGCCGCCTGGGCAAGCCATGTAGCGCTTTGGCGATAAGGTTGTCTGGTATGCCAATTCCCAAGCAAGGGCTTATCTGCCTAGGAGATGCCATGGCCGCCTAGGTGATGGGGCTGGTGCATTAAAACCCCTTGCCTACCTCATTTTTTAGGGCATTTTTTGAAGGAAGAAAACCCCATTAAAGGCCTTGGGAACTCAATTCTTGTGAGGGATCGATTAGCTAGTGTCGGGTTTGATCTAAAGGCGAGGTTATGGTTGTTCCCTTTAGTTTATTTTCTATAAGTTCCAATAAAATTCTTGTTTAAATTTATGATTTAACCCTAAGTTTTTGAATAATGTTAGGGTTGATTTGTGGCTCATTTGAGCTTAAATTTCACCCAAACTTTGGAAATGAACCTTGAGCTATGAGGGATGCGTTGATGGTTTCGATTTTGTGATTCCGCCAGCGAGTCCCACCTGGGATTATTGGTTTGATTTTTGACTCGGGGCATTTATATGCAATATGGGCATCATTGTTCTCGTTTTAATGCGTGGATTATTATTTTCATAGCATGGAAGCGTGAGGAGGCTTTTCGAAAGGGAAAAGCTCGGAGTAGAAGACTTTCTTGAGCTTTCGGTTGAGTCCAGGTAAGCTAAGCTTACTTTTTTTGTAGATTAAGCTTTATCATAATATTATTGTAGTATTATTCTAGTGATGGGTAGGTATTTATGACTTGGTTGTTTGTTGGGTAATTTATGGGTTAAAGTTAGCCATTTTGGTAGAAATTGGCCTGTCTTCCCTATAAATGGTTAGAATGATACTTTAGGGATAGTTTTGGGACATTCAAGAACTTAGGATGCGATTTTAGGACCTTAGACTAGTTTTGGGGTTAATTCTTGCATTAGTTTGGACTTTCGGCACTAGTAGCTGGTCCACAGTTCATCCTTTAGGTTAAAAGACAAAATTTTCTCCTTCTAGAACTAATATTTCCCTACAGATCCCCTTAGATTATACTTGAGCCTTAGGATGACTTAGGTCATTCCATGAACTTCTATTAGTCTTACTACCCTGGATAAAGTATTGTTTCTGCTTCTAGATCTATATACTTGTATTGTATGGTAAATATAACTTCCCTTATTAACTTAAGCGTATGAATTCGGGGTCTAGATAGAAAATGGTTGTTAGGGTAAATCATTACCTTGGAATATTTGGCTTGGCTTATTTATTAAGTTTTTGTTCAAGTCCATTGAATAGTTGATCTCTTATTGTTCATTATTTTGGGTTTATTTATGGCATATTTACCACATAGTACACAATTACTTGTTCCGGTTCAAGTCCGGCATTCATGATCTATATACCGTACTTTATTATGATGATACTATTCTCAGTTTTGGTTTAAGACCGGCATTTATGGTTCGAAGGAAGTTCAAGGTATATTATCACTTGGGGACATATTTTAACTTATTATCGTTGATATTTCCTCCTTGTTTGCATCCATTGGTCTTATAGAGGCTCAGTTATGTTGTTCCTTACATGTTTTTACCTTCTGGGCTTATGGGGCCCCAGTTAGGCTGTAGCTAGGACGTATTTAATTTCGAGTTGCTTATCATATATATTTATTGCTTATTTATGATTTGGAGTATGATTTCAGATTTAGCCTCTTATTCCTAACCTAATTTACATTCTCATATTTTATTAAACTTTTATTGTAATTTAGCTCAGTCGGCCGATGATGGCCTACTCTAATGTGAGAGTTAGGGTCTGGGCCTACTCTACGTCTCGACTACCACCAGTGGTCCCAAGTATTGATATAGTGAACCTTTTAGAGTTGTCCAGACCAGGTTAGAAACAGGGTTACATAAAATTGAATAACAATATGAGGTAGAACAGATTATCAAGGACAAAGAAACACAAGAATGTTAAATGATAATTAGGTTACAGAGAGACTAAGTGTTAATTGTAATGCATGTATGAACGAGCATAGAAACCAGAAATTTACTTAAAGTCATGGCTTTTTTCCTATTTTCTATTATTATTATTTTCTTCTAACCTTTGCCAGCTAACGATACCTACCAGTACATGTGGTTGTACTGATACTACACTTACTATATCTCCTTCAAAGGGATATAACCATATTGCAGGTCAGTTGGAGTTTCTATAGCAGTGAAGGTAATCATTCTCCAATAGCTCCCGCCCTCTCGATCTTGCATTGATGTTGTGTCATGTATTCCCTTACTCTTTGTCTAGTGCACTTGTACTGATTTAGGATAGTTTTAGGGGATTCACTTTTGATTATTTTCCGCATGAAATGAATGATTGGGTAGTAAGGATTCTCTTATCTAGGGTAGAGTTAGGTAGGTTCTCGTACGATTCGTTGCTTGGGTCGTGACAAGATTGTATCAGATCCCCAGTTATCGATCAACCAATACAAGAGCAAATGTCGAGTAAAGTCGTGTGGATTGGTGTGTTGACGTCCACATCAAATCTGTAGGAGGCAAGAAGGCATGTAGGAAACTGTTTCACTCTCTTCTCTCCTATCGTGCCATCTCAATTATGTCTCCCCAGGCTTAGTACAATTAGTATCTAGCAGATTCCAACTAGTATCTCAACCATCACTATTAGGACTAGTTGGCCCCAATTGGTATCTTTTTCATGTTTGAAAGCCTAGAACAAGACATTCCAGATAGTAGAGTTCAATAAGAAGCATAAGGATTGATTGTGGTATTGTGAGAATTTGCTTGTTATTGTGTGAAGTATTTGCTGCAAGACAATAATGTGTAGAAATGTGTTATGTGGATGGCGCTAAGTGTAGTATATTGTGATTTACTATATGAAGGCTAAATATATTAAGTGTAAATATTTGTTATGTGCGTTGATTTGAATGATGTGTGGCCAAGGGTCTTAGGCATCATGAGGACCAGGTGTGATCTCGAGGTGTATCTTGATTTCCGCAACATGAGACACATCTCATCTCTCTGTGATTTGGAGTATTCTTTAATTTCTATCCAAATACTGACAAACTACCCCGGTACTTAGCTATTTTAGGGGAGGGAAAACTTTTTGGAGTAGCTAATTGGGTGACTAGGAGAGGGAGGATAGTGTTAAACTTACTGGGATTACTAACTTGAATCGTGTTAGTAATGGCTCGGGATGATAAAATGAGTATTCGGGTTGAAATTTTTTGTAGACAAAATGTAAATAAATAGCAGAAGTGTTAATGGGATAGTATTTTGTGTAAAAAGGGTCTGGGACTGGTTAGAAGATGAAAATGTGAAACCACTGGAGGGTACCGCTGCAGTGGTAAATCAACCATTGTAGTGGTAACCCGGCAGTAGCCAGCCCAAACTCTCTTAAAACCCCCCTATTGTTTCAACTCTTCTAGGTCATCTATTTTCCCCTAAAAACACCCTGAATAAACCCCACTTCCATAATCATGAGATTTCAAAGGCCAAGTTTCATGAGGGCGATATCAAGGCACACCCTGCGAGAACCCGACAGGGGAAGATTCTTAGCACATGTGGGACAACTTTGTCCTCTCAATAGCAACATGTTTCATCTACTAGGTAGGTTATGATTAATTTTTAGTAGACTTGGTCTAGATTCATGTAGTATGTAATTGTAATATTGGGAGTTTCATATCTTAGGCCTTCAGGCATAGAGTTTGGATGGATGGAAACAATAATAATCTTGTTAGGCTTTAATATTATAGAGAATTGTTATTGTACTCAGCTGATGTGATGATTCACATTGGAGATTTAGTCGAATCTTGTGAGGAATTGAATCAGTTGAAAAAATATAAAGGCTTATGAGTAAAGTAGGGATTGAATAAAATAAAAAGCGGAGGAAAAGAAATGAAATATGGTTGAATTAGGTTATACTTAGTGATACATATAAACTAATGCTTTCTTAAATAATGTAAATGAGACTTAAGTATGACAGAGAAACTATGTCAGTAAAGTGACTCAACTGGTAGTGTTCAGTTTATAAATATTGTCAAAGAGGGTGAGGAAAACTCAAGGGTGCACATAGGCATCAGGATTTAAGGGGTTAGCATTGGCCCTTAAAGTAATTACATGGAACAAGAGGGGGTTATGTAAATATATGTATAAAAGGTATACATATACATATTATAAATGAAGCTTCAATTGACTGAGAAAAAAGGTAGAAAGGTTAAGATGGATGTGATATTGTGGGGATCAATACATGAGAGGAGGTGAGGTAGCTCTTCTGGTCTTATATATATATGTATGATAGAATGTGCATAATTGCTTTTGGGCAATGTTTGTGATTATGACTACATTGTATAACCATCCATGATATTGTTGATGATGATGGTGATGACTATGATACTGAGCTCATGATGTTCATGATGGTGATGATATTGATGTTGATATTGATTATGATGAGATGATGATGATGATAATACTGAGCTTATGATGTTTATGATGTTGACGATATTGATGATGATTAGTATAATGTTATATCATGATGTTCATGATGTTAATGTTGTTGATGATGATGGTGATGAGTTTAGAAGGGGAAGAGAAGTTGTACATGTTGCATACATTCATTCCTCATATGCATTAGATGTACATTCATAATTATATGTTGTGATTGTCTGATTTATGAAAACCTGTAATTATGTTTAAAGGTTGGGCCCTGCTAGTCAGTCTCGAGGGAATATGTCACGAGTATAGGTACCTAAAACTACTTGATTAGATTTGCTATACTATTTAAGAATTAAATAATAAGGAACATGACTACCACCAGTGGTCCCAAGTATTGACATAGTGAACCCTATAGAGTTGTCCAGAATAGGTTAGAAACAGGGTTACATAAAATGAAAAAACAATATAAGGTAGAACGGATTATCAATGACAAAGATACACAAAATATTTAATGATATATAGGTCACAAAGAGACAGAGTGTTAATTATAATGCATGTATGAAAGGCTTAGTAACAGGAAATTTACTTAAAGTCATGTTTTTTTTCCTATTGGCTATTATTATTATTTTTTTCTAAGCCTGGTCGGTCAATAATACCTGCCTGTACGTGTGGTTATACTGATACTAGAATTACTATATGTCACAATCTGAGACTACCCCCTAGTCGTAACACAGTGTTTAGAGTCACAAGTGACCCCAAACTAACCCATGGCTTGGCATGAAACTAAGAATATTGAAATAAATGATGAAATACTAAGCGGAAGCTCTAAACTGAAATGACATAATAATGGTTAAAACCAATGTTATTACTGAAATATCTAAACCGTAAGCTGAATCTGATAATCTATCTGTCTGTCTGTTTGAAAGCCTCTAAAAAAGATGAGTTGTTGGGACGAGTCCCCAACTAACTCTAAGGTCTGAAACTAAAAATAAAATGAAATGTTGATAACTAGTCCTCGAATTATGAGGACCCACCACAACGTTGTTGTTGAAGTGATACTGAATAAAACTAAGTGCAATCGAGATGCTGAAAATTTGAACTTATATTATAAGACAATATAACGCAAAGGAAAGTATACAGCCAGTACTTTAAATTTACTAAGCATATGAGATATGCCCTACACAATATGAGATGACATGCTGAAAGTGACATAATAAAATGAACATGGGACTGAAATCTGTAAACTGATACAATAACTAAGTAATAAGCACGTAACACTATAAGATGTGGAATAAACTGAATTCAAGGTAAAGCAAGGTCTGAGACTAAAGTATGGAAGGTTTCTATAACCAACATAGATCATATGAGCAACATGGAATCCAACCTGTAACCCAATTTGGGAGGGTGTTCTATATTTTGCAAAGGGTACATACCATGATTGGCATGAATTCACTCATGAGCCCATTAAGGGCAAGGAAGACACTCTTAACTAGCGAGGACCCTTTCAAGCTACGGTGGCACATAGTTTGGGACTTAGGTTATCTAAACTCCTGTCCTCCCGGTGATAAGTACCACTCCCAACTGAAAGTAAACTGATATACTGAAATGTTTAACAATACTGATGTTCTGAAACTGAAAGATACATGCTTTAATTGAAAGCATTCTAAATCATAGAAAACTGAAGAACTGAGTATTAAAATGACAATGCATGATATCCTAAGTCATCGAGTGTTCATAACCCATCATCGTTGAATAATGTAACTAATCCTGACAATTGTATACCTTGAACGTTATAAATAATTTCATAGATCAAACCCAAAATAAGCAATTTATCAACATATGGAGAATTAACAACTATGCGAATGTACAGGCACTAGAATTCATGGGAAAACATGTATTCATGGATTAATCAAAGCAAGAGACTGAGACATAAGGGAATTACATACTTTTTCATGGAAACACTTAAGGAATGGTTTAAACTGAGAATTTGAATTCACTTAAGGACTAGATGGATGAAAGGAAACCCAATTATGAAATCAAACATAAAAGAGAGTGAAATCCTTGGTGAATCCTTAGAATTTGGAGCTTGCGATTGAAGAACCCTAATTCTTGCTTTGGAAGAGAAAATTACTTGTTTTCTTATTTTCTCTCCAAGTGTCGAATGATTTTTGAGTAATGAGTGATTTAGGGTAATTTTAGGCTTAACAATCAACTTTGGGATAGCTTAAATGACATAGTTTAGGTGTATAAATAGTAGGAAAATACTGTAATGCCCCACATAAAATGTAACTGAAAAAGCTCCAGAATGTGACATATAGAGGACCCACCTACAATCATGGATGGTGCTTATGGGTTGGCTAGATTTAAGGCTTCTCTGGACTCCATCAAACAAGCCATGGTATGACTCATGGGACCTCCTATGATCGTACCTTCACCAGTAGTTGGAACTCCAAGATGAATCAACTTTAGGAACCAAGATCATACCTACAATCGTGGGTTCTAACCAAGATCGTGGGATCCCTTCATTGTTGGAAGCTAGATTTTTCAATTTGTGGGTGTTTTGGGATTTTTCATGTAGACGAAAGAATGGTACGGTCGTACAATACAACAACGATCATACTATGGTTCGTGGGATCTTACTGCTGGACAATGCTTCACTAAAATGGTGATAACTCTTAGCTCCAGAACTGTATTAACGAGTAATTAGATGCATTAGAGAAGACTCAAAGAACATTCATTAGGTAGTCTTTAGCTCCCAAAACACTTCAAAATCTAGGATTTATGCTCGTGAAATTAACTATAGAGAGATTCTTCACAAGAAATCAATCGGTAAGGGTGGTTTCAACTTGGCTATGATCTAGGAGTTACTTGTGGCCTTATTACATGTCTAAATCACTTCCCTTATTAACGAGTAATTAGATGCATTAGAGAAGACTCAAAGAACATTCATTAGGTAGTATTTAGCTCCCAAAACACTTCAAAATCTAGGATTTATGCTCATTTGAAATTAACTATAGAGAGATTCTTCACAAGAAATCAATCGGTAAGGGTGGTTTCAACTTGGCTATGATCTAGGAGTTACTTGTGGCCTTATTACATGTCTAAATCACTTACCATACTACCAAAACATGAGGTTTGGTTCTGCATGTACTTGAAGCATGGTTCTAATCTTAGCTTGGATTTTCAGGGTGTTATAATAGCTACCCGTTGGGGTCATTCCTCCTCGAATGAAAACTAATTAAGCTGAAAAAATAGGGAAAGAGTTGCAATCCCAACACTGAATTTCTGAATGCTAAATACTGGCATGATAATTGAGTTTATAACTGAAATATGGACTGAATTGGATCATGAGTGCATGCTGTAACATGACAATAACTGGGTGACATGAAACAGAGAGAATTAATTGAGGGAAAACTATTAACTTAAGATGGAACTGACTTTGAAGAGATAAGGTCAGGGTACTTGGTCATCATATCAGCTTATGCTTCCCAATTAGCTCCCTCAACTAGCTTATTTCACCAAAGAACCGCTATTGAAGCGACCTTCTTATTCCTCAACTTACGAATTTGACGATCAATAGTTTTAACTGGGAACTCCTTATAATAGAGACTATCTTTCACACCCACACTATCTAAAGGCACAATCGATGTCGGATCACCAATACATTTCCTCGACTGAGACACATGAAATACTAGATGCACTAATGCTAAGTTTTTAGACAAATCTATCTAATAGGCTACATTGCCAAAAAGACCCACAATCTTATAAAGGCCAACATAGCAGGGACTGAGCTTCCCCGTCTTACCGAATCTCTTTACCCCGTTCATGGGTGAAACTTTCAAGTAAACCCAATCACCAATAGCAAACTCAAGATCACTTCTCCTCATATCTGTATAGGACTTTTGACGACTTTATGCAGTTTTCAGCCATTCTCTTATCAGTTAAAATTTCTCCATAGCCTCATGAACTGAATGTGGCCCTATCAAGGTATCTCTACAAACTTCAAACCAACCAATAGGAGATCTACACCTCCTACCATAAAGATCTTCAAATGGGGCAATCTGAATACTAGAGTGATATCTATTATTATAAGAAAACTATACCAAAGGCAAATTATCATCCCAACTACCCTTGAAATATATTACACACGCTCTCAACATATCTTCTAAAGTTTTAATGGTCCGCTCTGCCTGACCATATGTCTATGAATGAAAATCCGTACAGATATGAACTTTGGTACCAAGACCCTTCTGAAAAATCTTCTAGAACTGAGAGGTAACTTGAGTACCCCTATCTAAAATGATAGTCAAAGGGACTCCATTTAATTTCACCAACTCCCTAAGATAGAGCCTAGTATAATCCTCGATTGTATCTGAAGTGTTAACTGGCAGGAAATGGGCTTAGTCGTTCGGTCTATAATAACCCAAATAGAATCATGTTGTTGATGAGTACGAGGCAACCCTATAATAAAGTCCATATTCACGACTTCCCACTTCCAAGTAGGAATACTGATATCCTGAATCATACCACCAGGTTTCTAGTGCTCAACATTATCCTTCTTTATGCCATTCCACCAATAGATTTCCTATAGATCACAGTACATCTTAGTGGTTCCTAGGTGAATAGAATATCGAGAACTGTAGGCTTCTGTTAGCATCTACTGTCTCAAGTCATCTACATATGGAACACATAGTATGCCCTGACAATGAAGAAAACCATATCCCCCTTAGGATAAAACCTCAAACTTTTGATTCTGGAATAATTTTTTCAACTTAAGCAAAATATTAACGAAGATTCTAAACCATTCTAGACTAAGATATTACCTTCAGTTGGATCAACCAATTGAACTCCCAGTCTAGCAAGCTGGTGAACCTCGCGAACTAACTCTTTCTTCTCAATATGCTCAATATGAGCAACACTTCCTATAGATAACCTACTAAGAGCGTCAGCCACAACATTGGCTTTGCCTGGATGGTACAAGAATAGTACTTCATCAACTCTGACAATATCTTCTGATGAATATTTAGATCTTTCAGGTTGAACACATACCGGAGGCTCTTGTGATCCGTGAAAACTTCTACATGAACCCCATAAAGGTAATGCCTCCAAATCTTTAAGGAAAAAACTACTGTTACAAACTGAAGATCATGAGTCAAGTAATTCTTCTCATAAACTTGAGCTGTCTGGAGGCATATGCTATAACCTTGCCACGATACATCAATACATAACCAAGGCCAACTTAGGAAGCATCACAATAAACCATAAACCCATCTGAACCCTCTAATAGAGTAAAAATTTGAGTGGAGGTGAGTTGAGTCTTCAACTCCTGAAAACTCTTCTTGTAAAAATCAAACAACTGAAATTTGACTTTCCTCTAAATCAATCTGGACATAGGAGAAGCGATATAGGAAAATTCCTCAACAAATTCCCTCACTGAAAGTGATATGACTATGTAATGCTAATGATTTCAACCAGAATTCACACTTGTTAAACTTAGCAAATAATTAGAGATCTTTGAGAGTCTGCAAGACAATCCTCAAATGTTCTGCATGTGCATCCTCACTCCGAGAATAAATGAGGATGTCATTAATAAAGACAATGACAAACATGTCCAAGTTCTGTTTGAACACCTTACTTATCAAGTCCATAAAAGCTGCAGGAGCACTCTTTAGTCCAAAATACATAACAACAAATTCGAAGTGACCATACCGAGTTCTAAAGTTTGTCTTCAAAGTGTCACATTCTCTGACTCTTAGCTGATGATAGTTGGATCTGAGGTCTATCTTAGAGAAGAAATTAGCACCCTAAAGTTTGTCAAATAGGTCATCAATCCTAGGAATGGGATACTTATTCTTTATTGTGACTTTGGTTCAACTGACGGTAGTTAAAGTACATTCTGAGAGAACCGTCTTTCCTGCACCCAAAATGAACTGGAGCACCCCATAGAGAGAAGTTGGGCATGAAAAAACCCATGTCTAGAAGATGTTTCAACTGCTCCTTCAATTCTTTATGCTCGGCTGGAGCCAAAGTCAATTTTTCATTCGGGAGGAACTCCGATCAGATCTTCAAGAAATATTTCTTGGAATTCATTAACCACAGGAACTGACACAAGTGTTGGGGTCTCAAATTTTGAATACTTAAACCCAAATAAGATGATATATGCACCTTTTGGAAATCATTTTCCTAGCCTAAAGGTAAGTGACAAATTGATAAATAGGCACCGAGGTACTACCTTTCCACTCCATGACTGGCTCATTTGGAAACAGAAATTGGCTACTTTATTTCTACAATCAATTGAGGCATAGAAAAAGTGTATCTAATCCACACAAAGAATAACATCAAATTTTGTCATGTCTAACTCTACAAGGTCAACTGAGCTGACTTAATGAGAAGCTGTGACTGGGCAATTTCTGTATACCCATCTTGCTACGACTGAATCACTGACTGGAGTAGAAACTGAGAAAGGTTCTTAGAGGATTTCGAGACTGGCACCGAAGCCTACTATTATATAAGGAGTCACAAAAGAAAGTATGGCTCCAGGATCTAACAATGCACAGACATGAATATGAAAATCCTGATCCTATCTAGTTTGAAGGGCATAAAACTTGTTCTGATGTTGTCCACCAGCCACACCAGATGAGGCACCCTACTTAGTCAAGCGACCGACTAGAGTTGCTGAAGAGGTATCCTGAGTGAATCCATAGATATCACCTCTCTTGGCTGATGGACAATCTCAAAGTCTGTGACCTAGATTACCATAACCAAAACACTCATACTTACCTACCAAGCATTCTTCGGGATGGTTTTTCCCACACTTCCTACAAGTTGGGAAAGTATGACCACTAGAAGCACTAAAATAAGACTTAGAGCCTGACACTCTACTTTTTTGATCTTGCCTAGTCCAGGGAGATGAAACATTAGTAGATAATGGTGATAGGGCTGAAGAACTCTGCTAAAACTGAGAGTGATTACCACCACCCGACTTCTACTGAGAATAATCAAAGTTCCCAGTTCTAGCTTTCTTATTCATATCCTCGTTTTCCTTCTCTTTAATTTTCTTCACCAATCTTTGAGCATGAATTATAAATCTAGAGATGTCCATTTCCTTGAACAACATTGCAATTCTACACTTTTTAACCACATCCTCAAAAACCCCAGACACAAACTTGCTCATAGGGCTCTAGAATCAGTAACCATTATCAGAGCATACTTAGAATATTCAGTAAGCTTGAAGAATACTCCTTCACACTCATGTTTCCCATCCTTAAATTTATGAAACCATGGACCTTGGCATCCCTTAACTCAAGTGGGAAGAGCCTGTCTAGAAAAATAGCAACAGACTAATCCTGTTCTACCGATCCTACATTTCCACCCGTATCCTCCTTCTACTGTTAACACCAAGTGGCTCCTATGGTTAACTAAAGTTTGAAACCTCCAATTATAAGTTAATAACTCGGATTAGAGGTCAAACACATAACAATTAATCAATTAAAAAGACAAATAAACAACACCCATATAATTATCACCACCCATTCATGCATAACCCCAAGATAGAAATTTAGCTACTCATAACAAAAGGTAAGAGAAATATACCCATATATTTATTGAGATCTGCCATAAAATCCAAATAATCCAAAAGAATTCCAAATTCAAAGCAAAAACTCAAACACAAAATAACTAAAATTCAGTCTAGGGTTTCAATTACAAACTCACAAATCTCAGACTTGAAAAAAAATAGGGTTTTCATTTGTCAAAAAGTCTTTTATAGCATCAGCAAAAATGATCCATTTAATTAAAGAAATGCCACCACATCCGAATCGACGAAGGTGGAGATTATCGCCGAACACTTTGGGATGCGCCAAAGTGATTTGCTATCACCAAAATACTTTTATTGTTGATACTTGGAGTTGTGTCTTTTGTTTTGTCTTTTACTATATTAGAAGCTCTTGTACATTTTCTAGAGTAGGTCTTTAGGGAAAGTTTTATCATTTATAGTTTATTATACTTGTATCATTTATTAGATTTTGAAATCCATAATGAAATTGTTTTTAGCTTCAGCATGTATGTTGAAATGAGCGGTAAGGTTTCTTCTATATAGGTGGATTATAGTAGGTGCCCTCATAATTTGTTTTGTTAGGTCATGATATCGACCGAGGATGTCTACCAGTAGGTGTGGTTGTACTGATACTACTTTTGTTATACCCTCTTTGGGGTATAGTCTGCTTGAAGGATCAGTTGATATTTCTTATATCATGTGGCTAGTGATCTCCAGCAGCTTCTACTCATTCTATTCCTATGGCAAATGGATGAGTTTTGTGTAGCTCTCGTACATGTCTAGTCTGCATTGTTGGGGAAGATTTAATTTTTTTTGTTTTGGTTGTATTATTTCGAGGATATGATTATCAATTTATAATTTTCATAACTATCTTTTCCCTCGCTTGTACGCATGCTTTGTATATTTTTCCCTTATTAGTCACCTCATTTACTATTATATACCTATTCTTTTCTTTTCCGCCTATTAGCCTGTTACTCGTCATTCTGGACAATTATTTTGGCTTACCTACTGGCAGGATGTAGTAGGTGCAATCATGACCTATGTTTCTGGTTTGTGACAGTGGGAGATGAGGAATCGAATCTAGTCTCCGTCTGCCAGTCAGCCATGAACTCATCGCGTTGGGCTTGCTTAGTGTAGTTTATATCTTATATATGGTTTGCGAGCTATTACACAATGAGTAGGTTACACCAATGTGCTCACCATAGAGTGCTCACACAAAGGGCAAGGGTTGTGGGTTTCCAAAAAAAATATGTGTTTCCACATAGTGGACATAGAATAATAAAAAATTTAATGGTTTTAAAAAAATATTCAATAAAAAGAGGAATTAGTTGCATATTTTCATTTTTTATTAAACAAAATTATACATTTTATTGTGATGAAATTTCCACCCTTTATGGTAACTAAGTTAAATTTTGTTCATGTTAGAATTTATACCTAAGTTTGTCCGATTTTTTATAGCTAATAGCTATTTATATAAACAATAGAGAAAATTAAAAGGAAAAATTCACTTAGTTTATGCGATATATTTTTTTTGTGTGTGTTGTATTTAACGGCTAAAAGATTACAATTTAAACCTAATTAGTGAATTTATTTTTGTGAACCAATTTGTAGTGCAAGTCAATCAAGTTTTGCTATCAAGAAAAGAAAAAGTCTTGACTTATAGATTATATTAATTCATACACAAATTTTTCATGTACATTATCATCTACCTTAACATTATTTACCTTATAGTTTTATATTGGTAGAAGTAAAAATGAAAGAGCAAATTTATATTCACGAGTTAAATTTAGTGAAAAATATAGGTTAGAATTTAGGCTTATAATAATGCTTCCATCTTCCCTTATTCACTCTATATATGTTTAAGTAATTATATTTCATATTATATATAGCCTTGCTAATTGATCTTAACACATAAAAGGTCACAATTAAAATCTAGTTGAGTATTTTGTCTTCTTTTAATAATCTTATAAGTAAATTTATGTTATACTATATATGTCCATTGTCATGAGTTAAAACACATAGTGATAAAAAAGTAACAATTTAAACGAGTTAAATATTCCATCTTCTTTTAGTATTTCCTATTAATATTAGACTCCGTGTGATGCTCAATCCACATTAAAAAAAAAATTAATCGTTGTAAATAATTTTCTTATCTTTTTGAGCACATCAAATCAGATAAATTTTATAAATTATAATGACAATTTTATATCCACACACAATACACTAAATAGGCTTAATAACATCAAACATATCCTTTTGAAGGTATTGGTTTATTACTAGACATATTATGATGGTAAACCTTAAAGTATTTTAATGTTTTATAAAATCATCTACTCGTTAAAATTTGCTTAAAGATATTTGAAATAAGAATTTTTTACTATCAACATATATTTGAATTTTGTATATTGTTAAAAAAATTTAAGCTAAATTATAGTCGATGATAAAATAAATGTAAGCTAATGACTTTGAGACTTATTATCAAGTCATTTTGTACAATAACTCTAGGGGGCTTTTCCAATCCTATCAAAATTTCTATAAAAATTGAATTGACAAGATAAACAATCATAATCATTAAAGAAAAATTTAAAGACATAAAAGAATTAAAAAAAAAAAAACATTGAGCATTAATTTTAATAAATTAGTAATTGAATAATTACATCAAAGTGTGCTCAATTACATTCACCTACATGAATGGTTCCTATAGAGTTTGGAGATTTTGATTTTGACTACTAGTGAATAGTCTTGATGAAATGTTGCTGACATCTACGTTTGTCCCATCAAAATCCATCGATGGAGCCACCCAAGGAAACATCTATTTAGGACAACCAGAAGGGTCCGAAAGAGGTGTTGTTGGCCCCTCAAAGTTTGTCTTATCAAGTTCCATCAGAGCAACAATGGGTTGAAAGGCATTCAATGCAGAACCCTCCCCATCAGTCCTTTTTTTCATCACTTCGTGTATCTTCTTGAGATTTTCGTTCATCACAAAACATAGATCATTGAGATCACAAGGGTGGATGTCAATGGGAATATCTTTTCCATTCAACACTCCACACATCATGTTCTTGAGTTCTCTTACACTGTGTTCCTTTCTTTCCTTGTTTAGTTTTTTGTCCATCACTCTAGACATGCCTTGAGCGGAGGAAAATGGGGAGAAATATGTCTTTATCGATAATTATGAAATTGCTTTGTTGTTATGGTGTGATGATTACATAGAATTGGCTCTTATTTGTAGGGAAAATTTAGATTATGTAAATTTCTTAATAGTTTAAATTTATTTATTTTGACTTGTCAATGATAACTATTTTGGTATGAAACTAAATAAGGGTGTATTACATACCAAGTTAACTGTTATCATCTTTGCAATATATCCAATTTATGACTCCAACCTTATGTTGACCAATTTTATCGGGTCAAAGTTTCTCATTAGTAGAATGATTTAGTGTGGTTTAACTATGAGTAAGTTGTATTCACAAAAAATGATAATAGAATAATAACATGTATTTGATAATTTGTTTCAGTCAACAAGAAAATTACTTTTTCTATATTTTAATTTATGTATATACAAAATTGAAGATTATAATAAGCAAATATTTGAAATACTGACTAAGTATTTTGAAGTATCCATTGAGATATCATTATAAAATTCATAAAATAATTAATTTTTTTAAAAATACAAATATTTTTATAAACATTACATGGTGATAGATGTTGTGGTGCTTATAGAAGCACATAATTATTGTTTTATCAATTTTAAAAGAAACCATTCTTAGTGTAAATTTTTTTCTACTTTCAAATATATTAAAAATAAAATCTTGCTTGTATATATTGTTACTATTTGGTATTCACCAACCTGTCACTCGACTCACATTGAATGTCTTTCTAAATTGATTTTGACACAAATCAATATGAAATAGTTGCACAATACACTTATAAAAAAATATGTATTTACACATAGTTGAGTGTCACGACCGAGAATACGAATCGTCATGGCACCTGTTGCACCCTGTGACATAGGTAAGCCTATCCAAAACAAAACACAATAATCAAAGTAAAACAGAAGTGGAAGAAGTAAGAAATGAAAATAACCCCCATATTATATAATAAGAGGTACAACATCAACACAGCATCCCAGGTCTAGTTGTCACTAGTACAATCATCTAATATAAAATACAATAAAATAGTGTGAAGTATCTTAAATGCGAATAAGAATAAGATAAAAGAAGAAGAGATCTAGGCAAGCATTGTGATCCAAGAGTCTCTGCCTTAATCTCTGAAAAGCCAACACCGGGAATTGCAATCAATGCTCAGCCACTCGCTCAATACTTACACGTGGTGCAGAAAAGAAAAGAAAAGCAAGGTTGAGTAGAAAACACATGTACTCAGTGATCATTATCGACATCCAACTCTAATACAAAATGATAGGAAGAACCAACACCCTAACCATCCATATTATCCCAATAAACCTGCACACAGAAAAGTTCCACCTTAATCTAATATATAGCAACGTTTAGCAAGGTAGCCAAACTAGTTCAATTAAGACAGACATGCACATGTTTAATATCAATAGTAATAGTAATAAGTCACATCTGGAGAAAATTTCACCAACACAATATCTTATAGCCACTCACCATGCCAAACCAAAAATCCTGGATAAGATAGGGAAAATGCATATTACACAACCAACGAATGTATTGCAATAGTCTCAACGGTTCAAGCCGTAACCATTACACAACATGTAATAATGTTTCAATCATAATATCACCCAATAAAAAGTGTAATGCAATGCAATATAGTGATATGAGATGAAATACACTAGAAAAATACAACCTATATACACCTTTTGAGCCTAATGTATTGACCCAAACCATTGTTACGTGTGAAAATGCCCAGAAAATAATTTATAGTAAATAATAGGCTTGATATAAACTGGTAAAAAAATTAACTCCGGAAAAAATTGGAGCCTAAGGCAATTTGGGCCAAGAGGCCCAATTAGGGGTTGGGTTGGACTTTTGATAACCGCTGCAATAGTAGGATAACCACTGCAGTGGTAGGATAATTGCTGTAGTGGTACCACTGAAGGGTAAAATTTTTGATGCAGTGGTAATGGACAGTGTGCCAACCTAGGGGTTTTTAAAACCCCTCTTTCATTTTATTTCCCTAGGTTGCCCCCTTCAGTAAAAAATACTCTGAAAAATCCTAAATCCCCAACCATGAGCTTTCAAAGGCCAAGGTTCATGAGAGCAGTTTCGAGGCACACCAGAGGGAATTCAACATGGGAATATGTCTAGCATACGCGGGGCAACTCACTCCTCTCTCTAGCAGTATGTTTCATCTACGAGGTAAGCTAAGGTTTAATTTGTAGCTACTACACTTAGGCTAGATTCATTTAATAGTAATAGTAATGTTGGGAGTGTCATGATTTAGGCCTTCGGGCATGAACTTGGTTGGATGGACATGTTAAATCTGGATACATTTGAATATGTTGAACTCTTGTAGTTCATGTTAATGTATTTTTGGATAAATGATGGATAGGAATATGAGGCAAAGGTATGTATCTTGTTATCACTCAAGGTTGAGTATGGTGGAAAGTTGCATAAAATAATATAAAATGGTAAAATTGAAAGTTAGGGCGACCTAACTAGTGGATGAATGCTTAAATATCCGAATTGCGTTAGGGGAAAACATGTGTTGTCCTAATGTCTTGGTGGTCATAATTGATGCTTTCCAGAGTTTAGAACCTGAAATAGTAACTCAAATGGTATTGAAGTTAACCAGTTTGCAGTGTTGGCATTACTTACTATATTATCGTGATCAATGTTTTCCAAAGTTAGAAGGTAATGTGAAATCTCAAGGTTAGGGTACGGTCAGAGGAAAAGAACGTAATAATGTGAACTCGGGTTATAGCAGTCCTGCTGGGGTACTTGGTAAGTCATGATTGTGAAAGTTATGTAAGGGATAAGTTTATCGAATAAATGAATTATACAGTTGATGTAACGGTAGACTGAATTGAACCGTGATGGATTATGGGCTGACATTTGTGATTGTCTTTGGCATGAATTATGATTTATTAATTTCTTACACATATTCATATGCATTATGTTGAGTTGTTGATACAATAGGTCGGGTAACACTCCTGTACAACATGATATGATGAGAGATTGGGTCGAGTACCATGCCGGTATAATATGATATGATGTGATAATTGGTTGGGTACCACGTCGGTACGTTATGATGTGATAATGGGTCGTGTACCACTTCGATACCGTTATGATGTTGATAATGAGAATGAGAAGGGGATGAGATGATGCGCACATTTTGCATATGATTTGACTGTATTTATATTTTAGTTGCCTTAATACATACACTTGTTGTGGTAAGTGAGAAAAGATGGTACGAATGTGTTATGGGTCCCTTGGGAGGACCGGGTATGGTATAATATGATCGGAAAAACTTATGATTATTATTGCATATGCTAAGGTGGTTTCTTGTGATTGTATAGAGGACTTGGGTGGATGTAAGATTTGGGGATTAAAGATATACGAAACATAAGTCAACGAACAAAGATATACAAAACATAAGCCAAAGGACAAAGATATATGAAACATAAGTCAAAGGACAAAGATATACGACACATAAGTCAAAGAACAAAGATATATGAAATATAAGTCAAAGGACTAAGACATAGAAATATTTTAAATGACAGACAGATCACAAAAATGTTAAAAGATGTGTTAAAAATTCTGCCATTGGCGGGTCTGAATCGGAACTTTACTTGATGTTGTGATTTTACCGTATCTATTACTCATGTTATTTGTTTCTAAATCTGGCCAGAAGATGATAATTACCAGTACATATGGTTGTACTGATGCTACACTTACTATACCTTCACTCGGGGGTATAGCCATGGTGTAGGTTAGTTCGAGTTTCTATAGTAGCAATGCCGATCACTCAGCAGCAGCTCCTACTATTTCTATTCTACATGGATGTTATGTCATGGATGTCCCTACTCCTTGTATAGTGCTCTTGTACTGGTTAGGCTATGTTCTGGGTAGTTACTTGTACTCATTTTTTACATTTACTTTTCATATTCGATGTATTAAAATAAGTTTTGGAAAGAATTAAATAAGTAATAGTATTTCAACGTGATTAGACATTCAGATGGTGAATGTTAAATTAACTAAGTGTTTATCATTTTGACTGCTACATTTGGTTGAATCATGGGATTATATGTGTTCTCCTATCTGGGGTAGGTGTAGGTAGGTGCTCAGCAAGACACGATGGGTTGGATCGAGACAAAGATGGTATTAGAGCCTAGGTTACTGATCCCCCAGTGCAAGAGAAATGCTAAGTAGAGTCTTGTGGATTGGTGTGTTGACGTCCTTATCAAATCTATAGGAAGCAACAAGGTATCTAGGAATCTATCTCTCTTTCTTCCTTCATGTCGTGCCACCTCAAAGTTGTATCCCTGAATTGAATCCAATTGGTATCTAGTCGATTCCAAATGGTATTTCAATCATCACAATTGGGACTAGTTGTCCCAATTGTTATCTTTTAACGTGGAAAGATTAGGACAAAACACCCAATGAATATAAGTCAGTAAGACCTAGGAAGTGGATTATGATGTGTATTTTATATGGTGTTAATTACTTCTGATGAGCTAGTGATGTTTTAACTATATATAATGTGTATGGTTGTTAATGGTAGTATATGTTCACTTGTTGTGATGTTTAGCTCTTGAATATGATTGTTCAGTATGTGTATGGTTGGATAGTGCGTAACTGAGCAAACCGGTGAACGTAAGGACCTGGTGCAATCCCAAAGGTGTCTTCATTTCCATGACTTAATCCATGGCCCATCTTTATGTGATTTGGAGTACTACTTGTCTTCTATCCGATCATGTATGAACCACCTAGATGCCTTACTATTGCTGGAGTACTTGGAGGGTAGCGACTTGAGAAGGTAAGGAGATCAACGAAGTGTAGCACTATTAGATTTCATAGATGGAAAATTTTGTTGGTTGTGGTTCAGACTTAATAAAATCACGAATTCAATTTAGATTAAGTATAATGAGAGATTATTACGCTACTTGAATAGGCATAAAAAGAGTTTTGTACATAAAGAATCTAAGATTGGGTAAAGAAAAATTCAAGGCAGAGCTATAGGAGGCTACTGCTGCAGTAGATTTTTTATCGCTGCAGCAGCTCCAGGAAGAATCCTGCCAGGCGCATCCCCTATTTTTGAAGATTTACAATTGTTTCAAGCAACCTATTTTCAAAGAAATACAGTGAAAAAAAATACACCCAACACGCATTACAAGATATAGCAATTACTATTAAGCGGACGGGAAGGAAAAAATTTGAAAGTGCTGAAAAATAAAAATAGTAATTGTCTGATACATACCACAAATGGGGGCAACCCAAATCGATAACAATAAACTGTAATCAAGGGGGTGGGGGAAGAGTCTAGCTGGTGGCATTATTCCCAAGGATGGAGGCATTCAAACCCTCATCTATGCTGCTGAGGCATGAGCACTCCTTGGCATCCTCCATAGTCCGTACTAAGCTTTGAGAGCTCCTTATCAAGGAAGGTGCACAAGAACATAACTTGTATGGCCTTCCACATCCTCACCAACATGTGGTCCCGAGAGTGGCATTTCTTCTTCTCTTCATCTAGCTCCCTTCGAAGCTCAGCACTAGCTCGGGTTGAATCCACTGGGGCAGTAGATCTTTAAGGAGCCAACCCCATCTGAGACATCTGGGCCCTTTCAATGTAGCTATGAATAACAACAAGGCTAGCCACCCAGTCACTAGGAGGAATGGGTGTCTGAAAATGGGGAGTACCTCGACTCCCACTAGCTTTGCTTCTCTCACCCTCCTCTTCCATATTCCTCTTCTTCTTGCCTCCACTTCAGATACTCCTTCCTCTAAGAGGGTTGTACGATACGTCACATTCCTCTCAGATATCTTAATCTGCCTGGGGAATACTTACCCAGTTGTACAACTTCATAATTAGGAAAGGTAAGAAGAGGTCCCTTGGCGACCTCTCCCGAGAATAAAAGTACCACCACTCATCCATGATCTGAGCCCCCATATTCATTTCAACCTCAGCTATAACACACACCACCACCATAGCCGGTGGAATATGTTTGTAATATTTCTCAAAGGATGAATCCTCCGGGATACCAGTTGCAATCAAATCTTAGCCTCAAGTAAAAAGTATACACTCCTGGCCCCCTTTTGATTGGACCACTTCACTTCATTAGCCTTACCATCGGTGCCAACTACCAAACCACCCACCCCAAGTTTTACTCCTGAATCTTAGCCTCAAAGTCTGCATTAGAGGGGATGGGAACCCCAGGACCTCGTTGATGGTAGTAGCGTCCAAGGTCACATTCTTTTGGCAGATCAGGATGGTAGGGAGAGGCACTACCCAATCCAGCATAGGTAGTATGGCATAAATTTCTCGGGACCAGTATGGTAAGGTTGCAATTTGAGACCATGTCAGTTAGTATCTCACACCCAAACATCTTCCAATGGTCGCTGAAATTAGGTAACCCATCCTCTACCTCATCCATCACAAACCCTTACTTACGAAGGAAATTTCTATTATGTCATCCCTTCTCATATCGGGTGTGACAAGCGACATTGGGAAATTTTTGGTAGGTGATTTATTGGGCCATAATGATCCTACAAATACCACAAAAATAGTTAGAACCATATCGGGATACCAAGGAAGGGAAGAGGAATTCAAGTTTCAGAAAATACATAACTGGGGACACATTGCCCAGTATCGCAGTGGTGGATATTTACCGCTACGACGATACTGCTGCAGCAGTAAAGATACAGCTACAGTGGTTCATTATCTTCGACCAGCCAACCTTTGTTCCTATTGTGGTTTTTGACTATTCTTCATAGTGTCTAAAATTAAGCATAGATCGAGTTTAGGGTACTGCAAGGGATCCTTTTTACACAAAAATGAGAGTGTGAAACACCCAAAATCAAGCCCAAATTGATGGAATTCATTGGAGAAGATGACTTCTTGATTTCAACTATTCCATGGCCAAACCCCACCATGAACTAAGTTAATCTTACGTCCCAAATTCTATAGGAGCGTTGAAAAGATAAGAAAACTACGCATGCCAACTACTATACTCAAGAATACCACCAAAAATCAAACTAAACAATTTTTACCCAAAACCACCCGAATTCCCTTTATTCTAACAAAATTCTATGATTCTACAATGGAAAGTAAGTAAAGTATGTAGCAAAGAGAAAGAAATTACCTTAAATTCATTGATAGAGGGAGATTTGACAAAGAGAGTTGAGAGAATTTTGAGAGAGAGTAGAGTGAAATGGGGTAAAATTTATTTTCCCTTATAAAACTGCCTCAAATTGCTGTTGCAATTAGGTACAACTGCTATGATTAGTTACCACTATAGTGGTAATTAACCATTGCATTGATAAAATTTCTCCGAAATTAATTCAGTCTTCACTTTTCATTCGTTGAGGTGTTGTACTGTGTTAAGGTAATCATTATTGGGAATTATCCCACAAAATAACTGCGTACATCGACTGAGGAAAAATGTGGGAATAATTGTTCGGCCTAGATTAGGCAATGTTGTAACGGTCACCCAATAAGGGGCATGGTTGAACAATGAACCAGCATACGTTAGAGAATTCTCTTAGTAGCTAGTTATGGTTTAAAACACATCGAGCGTTCGTGCAAATGTTTTGATTTCACCCTTAGGGCCATTTGTGGATGAACGATGGGTAAATTGGTATCTAATGTAATGAATCAAATAGTCATTATGCGTGAAAATGTCCCAAAAATAATTTACAATAAATAATAGGCTTGAAAAGGATCAGGAAAAATTTAAATTGGGGAGAAAAATGAGGCCTAAGGAAATTTGGGCCAAGAGGCTCAATAAGGGGATCGTCTGAACTGTTGATAACCGCTGCAATGGTCAGATAACGGGCAGTGGGCCGACCGAGTGATTTTTAAAACCCCTTTTTCTTTTTATTACCCTAGGTCGCCCCATCCATCCAAAAATAATCTGAAAAACCCTAAATCCCAAACCATGAGATTTCAAAGGCCAAGGTTCATAAGAGCAGTTTTGAGGCACACCCAAAGGGAATCCCATATGGGAATACATCTAGCACACGCAGGATAACTCACTCCTCTCCGTATCAATATGTTTCATCTAAGAGGTAAGATAAGGTTTAATTTGTAGCAGCTAGACTTGGGTTAGATGCATTTCATATTAATGGTAATGTCAGGAGTATCATGTTTTAGGCCTTCGAGCACGGAGTTGGTTGGATGGACATGATAAATCCAAATAAGCTTGAATATGTTGAACTATTGTATTTCATGTTAATGTATTTTTGGATAAATGATGGATGGGAATATGGGGAAAAGGTGTGTATCTTGATATCACTCAGGGTTTAGTATGGTGGAAATTTGAACAAAATAATATGAAATGGTAAAATGGAAAATTAGGGCGACCCGACTAGTACATGAATGCTTAAATGTATGAATTACGTTAGGGGGAAAATTGTATTGTCCTAATGTCTTGGTGGTCATAATTGATACTTTCTAGAGTTTAAAAGATGAGATTGTGAGTAAAAAGGTATTGAAGTTAATCGGTTTGCAGTGTTGGCATTGGTTGTCATATTTTCATGATCAATCTTTTCCAAAAGTAGAAAGTAATGTGCAATCTCAAGGTTAGTGTACGATTAGAGGGAAAGCACATAATAATGTGAACTCAGGTGACAACAGACCTATTGAGGTGCTTGGTAAGTTGTGATTGTGAAATTTATGTGAGGGCTAAGGTCACCGAATAAATGAATTAGACGGTTGATGTAACAGTAGACTGAATTGAACCGTGATGCATTGTGGGCTGACATTTATGGTTGTCTTTTGCATGAAGTATGATTTATTGATTTCTTTCACACATTCATATGCATTGAGTTGAGATGTTGAAACAATGGGTAGTGTACCATATTTGTATAACATGATATGATGAGAGATTGGGTCGGGTAACAAGTCGGTACAATATGATATGATGTGATAATGGGTCGGGTACCACACTGGTACATTATAATGTTGATGATGAAATGAGAAGGGGATGAGATGATGTGCACATCTTGTATATATGCATTTTGCATATGTTTTGAATGTATTTATATTTTATTTGCCTTCATACATACACTTGTTGTGGTGAGTGAAGAACGATGGTACGACCATGCGGTGGGATACTTTGGAGGACCGGGTATGGTATAATATGAAAGAAAAAAGTTATGATTATTATGGCATATGGTAAGTTGGTGTCTTATGATTGTAAGTACCGAGAGGACTTGGGTGGATGTAAGATTTGGAGATTAAAGATATATGAAACATAAGTCAAAGGACAAAAATATATGAAATATAAGTCAAAGAAATAGGAACCATAAATCAAAGGACAAAGATATACGAAACATAAGTCAAAGGAAAAATATATACGAAATATAAGTCAAAGGACAAAGATATACAAAAATGTTAAATGACAGACAAGTGACAGAGATGCTAAAATATGTGTTTAGAATTTTACCATTAGCGGGTTAGAACCAGAACTTTACTTGATGTAATAATTTTCCCATATTTATTACTGATGTTATTTGTTTCTAACCCTAGTCGGCCGATGATACTTACCAAAACATATGGTTGTATTGATGCTACACTTACTATACCACCACTCAGGGGTATACTTATGGTGCAGGTTAGCTGAAGTTTCTATAGCAGCGATGGAGATCACTCAACAGCAACTCTTACTATTTCAATTCTACATGGATGTTGTGTCATGGATGTCTCTACTCCTTATCTAGTGCTCTTGTACCGTAGTAAGCTAGGTTCTGGGGAGTCACTTGTAGTCATTTTCCATAATTACTTTTCATATTTGATATATTAGAACATGTTTTGGAAAGAATTAAATGAGTAATAGTATTTCAACATGATTAGACATTCAAGTGGTGAATATTAAATATACTAACTATTTATCATTTTAACTTCCGCATTTGGTGGAATCATGGGATTATCAGGGTTCTCCTATCTGGGGTGGGTATAGGTAGGTGTCCGTCATGACTCGATGGATTTGGTCATGACACCAAAGCTCCCGGTGAGGACCAATAGGGTATTCACAACCTATATACTAACTAAAATCTCATCAATCAACCTTGTTGGAATTTTCCTCAGTTAAGGCATTTTATAAGTTGGTTCATATTCTTTCGAAAAGAATCCAAGTTCCATAGTAGTATCATTTCCATGAAAATGAGTGATGAATGAGTATGGCTAAATCATGGCAAAATCAACAATGCACAATAATCAGCTCAACAATGGTATAAATGAATCCAAGTCACCCGAATCTCAGTAAATCTGGATACAAGACATTACACAGGCGTCGCAATAATAATGAGAAACTATTAATGCTAAAACAAGACCAACACTAGCCCTTTCACAGGCATTACAATGATAATAATCTCCAAAATTAGTAATACAGTTCACACAAGCCTCCTCAATAATGATAATCAACTAAGTCAATAAGTTCACACAAGTCCCCACACGGGTATAATAATAATGATAATCAACCCAAATAATATAAACATGTAGGGTTCACCCAAACCAAAGCATGTTTTACATGATAAGTTTCTACCTCTCCCAATTATGACATAATTAGACTCAATGTAACGACCCTCCTGGTCATTTTCTATGTTTTTTGTCCTTTTTCTACATTTAAAGCATTGCTACAGCTGCCCCAGGTCATTTATGACTTATTGGCACTAAAAATTTGGTTACCGGGCAGTTGGTTTGGTTTATAGAGTCATTTCCCTATTTTGGAGCGTTTGAAGTTAAGGAATGAGTCTCAGGCTAAAACCTCAAGAAAACGACCTTGGATGCCATTTTTTATAGTCTCATTAGATTTATAATGTAAATTTTAGGATAGGGAGACCCTTGGTCTTGGTCCCGAGGTTTCTAGACTCATTTTGAGCTATTTGATGGAATTTGGATAAAATGGCCCCTTAGGGGTGGGACCCTTTTTTTATTAAAATGAACTCGAATGGAAATTTTAATGGTTTTGTTGAGTTTGAAATGTTGAATTTGGTAGGGTAGCATTGTTTTTTGTGAGCACAGGATATTAAACCAATCCCGAGCACCCGGTTAGAGTTTGTAACGAACCATTCCATTGTTACTAAAAATATCTGCGGTAAAAACATGAGAACATATTTCACCATAAGTTATAGGAACAATTATTTAGTATAGGAGTGCATTGGACCTGTACTATTTTCATACAATACCCCTAGCACAAAGTTGAGTTGAAAGTGTTCTTACCGATTGAGTTTTGAGCTAAGTTTAAACTAGGGTCAACTTAAAACGAGCATATTTCCTAGAATATAAAGAGTTATAGGCCAAAATACCACCAAATGAAAGATCTTTGAGTCTTCATTCGAATGCATCCAATCGTTAATTAATCTACCTTTGAAGTAAAATATTATGACTGTTTTACTGAACACTGTCTGAGCTAAGAAGTTAACCGCCGCAGCGGTACCGCTGCAACGTCAATCTAACCTCTACAGTGGTAATGGGATAGTATCTAAGGCTAGTTTTGATGGGTTTTAGCCCCAAAACTCAAATATTTTATTCCTAAGCCCTAGAGGGGAGATATGCTCATGGTTGGGGTGGAAATCCTTTATTGAGGTAAGATTTTTACTCCTTTTTAACATTGATTAATCCGTTCATCTTCTATAATCATTAGAGTGGGGAATTATGGTAAAATTATTAAATCATGGGGAAAACTTATGGGTATATTTATTTTCATCTACAATTGATTTTAGATTGTAACCTAACTCTTCCTAGTATGAAACTGTGGGGCCTTTTGCTTCGAAACTTCATTAATGGAGTTGGGTTGAGTTTGATAGAACTAACCGGATGATTATTTAATCCTTGGGTACTTTTATAGATCATGAATAAGGGTAAAATTAGTGGGTTTGAATTTCCAAGGTATTTGTTTGAAGATTAGTTTATTAATTACTCTAATACTTGTTTTTTAGATGATTTAGTCTTCAAAAACGTGAATAAAGAGGAAGATCATCTGTGATATAGCTTACTAGTTGTAGTAAATTGGCGCCAAGGTAGGCTATGGTTTAATGTATAGTAGACTTGGTTTAGATGCATGTAATAACTGTAGTTGACGGTAGATTTCATGTCTAGGCCTAAGGGCATAGATTCTGGATGGATAAAACACGAAAATAGTGTACTAATGATATAATTGTATGTTATAGTGTTTTGTATGGATCCCTTGATTGGTGTTTGTGTTGTATGACTTACTTGATGATGTATAACATTAATATATTCATCTGAATATTAATAGAAAGATTAGGTGACCTTCTAATCTATAAAGCTAGTGTTTAATACCTTAAAAAAAGTTAACCCAATGTTGGGTATAATTGAAGTATGAGGTATTCTTTCTAGAAGATAGTTAGAAGGATTGATTATGATAAGTGGAGGTGATGATATAACTTAAGAACCTAAAGTTAGGTTTTGCTAAGTGCTAGAAAGTAAGATGTTTAAAGGTGGATGACTCTAGCTAGAATTGTAAGTTGAATAGAGCCGAGTAGTTGAATAATCAGCTAAAGAAGATAGTGCCTTGAACTTAGTTATGACTTGAGCTTTCTAAAGTCTGAAGCTAATCCTTCTCCTTCTGCTTTAGTGATAGTCTGTTGTATTTTCGAGAATACTGTATATATATGTATATTTTTGGATTCTATCTAGTACTTTACATTTTTGTTATAGTTGCTCTTGTACCTACCTTTCCAGGACATAGGAGGGATTTATTTTGTACATTTTGTCATGTTCTGTTTGTGTACAGTATGTTATGTATGTATATCTCTTCTGTTTCCACCTATATTATTGTTATTATTTTTTTCATTCTTGGTTTTTCTTCACCCTGTTAGCCCATTACTTCTCGTTCCAAGCTATGGCTTGGCTTACCTACTGGTGTGTAGAACTAGGGGCCATTTTGAATTGAGAAATCGAGTCATGATAGCTTAGTAGAACCTAAGTTCACTGGTATTATTAGTACAAGAGCCAGTGTTTACTAGAGTCCCGTGGATTGGTATAGCGATGTATGTATCCTATCTTCGAGAGGCTAAAGGAAATTCTTAGGAAAATCTCATCTTTTTGGTTCACTCCTATGCGTTGTGTCCGCATTGATTTCTAAATTCTTATTTTTTCACTCTTTGACAGATGTTTAGGACACGAGGTACGACAGCCAGGGATCAAGACTCCAAGCCTGCTATTAGAGCGCAAGTTAGAGGCAGAGGTTGACCCTAAGGTTAAGGTCAGGCCAAAGCTGTAGTCCCAGCTCAAGGTCAGGTTAGGAAGTCATTTCCAGATCCTATTATTGCACCTGAGCAAGAGATATCACTAAAGATTCTGTCGCCACGGCAGTAGGTGGGCTAGGGGGCAGGGCCAACCCCACTTGGGTTTATATCTTCTTTAGTTCTTAGCGATGTATTGGTTTAGCTGTTGGGGTTAGTTGGTGGTCCACCGACTAACGATGCTCATACGATAGCTAAGGGTGGACTTGGTGTAGGGGCGCAGCCTGCAATTATGGATCCCAGAGTAGAGATTCTACCAGCACCAGTAGTTCCAGAGCCGGTAGTGGCCTAGTCATTTATGACTGTGGATGAGAAGAAGATGCGGGGTCTATTTCTAAGGTTGACTCCACCTAGGTTCACCGAGTCCCCAGGAAAGGATGCTTATGAGTTCTTGTCCAGTTGTGAGGAGAGCCTACGTAATTTGGGGTTGGTCAAGTTGTGTGAAGTGGATTATACTACTTATCAGCTAGACAGAGTAGCGAGAAAGTGGTGGAGAGGTTATCTTGATTCCAGTCCAGCTGGATCTCACCCTTTGACTTGGATCCAGTTCTTTGAGGCTTTATTGGGAAAGTACATGCCTCGTAGCATGCGTGAGCGCCTTAGGGATGAGTTTTCTAGATTGAAATATGGTTCTATGACTATGGCCGAGTATGAGGTGAAATTTCACGAGCTACCCAGGCATGCCACCATGATTTTGCGTATAGAGTACGAGAGGATTTAGTATTTTGTTAGAGGGTTGAGACTACCGCTCCACAAGGATACTCAGAGTTTAGTGACTTTAGGGAAGTCTTTTACTGATATTGGTGATCACGCCAACACTATAGGGGTGATGGATCACGAGGCCCAAGGGGGAAGCAATAAGAGGCCCCATTATCATGGCAGTTATAGTGGGAGCCATAGCGGCTCATATTCCAAAGGCTAAGGATTTCAGGGTAGGTACCACCAGCATATGTCTTATCAACACCAGCATCAATCTAGTAGGCCTGTCAGGCTGCACTTTAGATTTTAGATAGGCGTCAGCCTAGTTATGGTAGTTCTGGAGGTCAAAGTAGTGTGGTGTTATTGGCCACTTCACCAGAGAGTGTCCCCATCGTGGGATGATTGAGCCTTCAGCATAGACTTTTCAGCCAATTAGATTAGTGTTGTCTCCAGCTAGGGGTGATGCTCAGGGTCATAGAGGTTGTCCCCAGGGTTTCAGAGGTGGTCCTCAGGCAGGTAGGACAGGTGGTCGGGTAGGCACCCCATCCAATGGCTAACAGGGCCATTTGTATACTATTCCTGGTTGGCCAGAGACTAAGGCTTCGAATGTTGTGATCACAGGTACGATTTCAGTATGCCATTGGTTAACTTATTTTTTATATGATTTGAGCTCCATATTTTTGTTTATTTCTGATTATTATGCAAAGTATGTGGGGTTATTTTTAGAGCCTTTATATGTGCCATAGCGTGTAGCCACTCCTATGGGTGATTCTTTAGTAGTGGATCGATCTATAGATCATTTTTGGTGACTATTCGAGAGTATGACACTCAAGTTGATCTTATTGTGTTAGATATGGTGGATTTCGACATGATTCTAGGCATGGACAGGTTATCCCCCTATCATGTGGTCTTGGGTTGCTTTGCCAAGACAGTTACCTTAGCCCTGCCTGGCATACCCTCGATTGTGTGGCAGGGTTCTTTTAGCCACGCATCGATGGGGATTATTTCATATATTTGGGCTAGAAAACTGGTATCGAGGGGTTGTGAGTCATTCCTTAGTTATGTTTGGGATGTTAGTACTGAGAGTCCTTTGGTTGACTTTATTCCTATAGTTTGTGACTTTCGTGATGTTTTTTCTACCAACCTACCTGGCCTTCCTCCTAAACGTGATATAAAGTTTGCTATTGACCTCGATCCAGGCACCCAACCTATTTTTATGGCTCCTTACTATATGGCTCCTTCTAAGCTTAAGGAGATAAATATTCATCTTCAAAATCTTTTGGATAAAGGTTTGGATCTGACCAGGTATGTCACCTTGGGGTCCGCCAGTCCTATTTGTAAAGAAAAGGGATGGTTCTATCCATTTGTGTATCGACTAAGCGAAGATGAATAAGGTAATAGTGTAGAATATGTATCCTATGCCTCATATCGATAATTTATTTGACAAGATTTAGGGTGCGACTGTGTTTTCTAAAATTGATTTGAGGTTTGGTTACCATCAATTGATGATCAGGGATGAAAGCATCCCTAAGACAGCTTACAGGACTCGCTACGGCTATTATGAGTTTCTGGTGATGTCTTTTGGGTTGACCAATGTCCCAGTAATATTTATGGACTAGATGAATCATGTTTTCAGGCCATAGTTGGACTCCTTCATGATTGTTTTTATCGATGATATACTTGTCTATTCGAGGAGTAGGGAGGAGCACGTGCATTATTTGAGGATTGTGCTCCATAATTTGAGGGATCATTGGCTTTATGTGAAAATCTCAAAGTGCGACTTCTGGCTTGAGTCTGTTACTTTCTTAAGGAACGTGGTATCCAAGAATGGTATTGTGGTAGACTCAACAAAGATTGAGGCTATTCGTAATTAGGCTAGGGCTATGTCTCCTACTGAGTTTCGCACTTTCATTGGGTTAGCAGGCTACTATAGGAATTTCATCAAGAGATTTGGTACTATTACATCCCCTATGACTAGATTGACTAGGAAGGAGGTTCCATTTCAGTGGTCCACGAGTTGTGAGGTAAGTTTTCTCAAGCTTAAGGACTTTCTCATTTCAACTCCTATTTAAACCCTTCCAGTTGAGGGCGATGGGTTCACCGTCTATTTTGATTCTTCTGGTGTTAGTTTGGGGTGTGTTCTTGTGCAATGGGGCCTTGTTATTGCATATGCATCAAGACAACTAAAGGTCCAAGAGCGTAACTAACTTACTCTTGATTTGGAGTTGGCAGCGATAGTTTTTGTGCTTAAAATTTGGATGCATTACTTGTATGGTGTTTGTTGCGAGATCTTCACTGACCATCGTAGTCTTCAGTACATTGGCATCGAGAGGGAGCTTAATTTTAGACAGCTCAGATGGATGGAGTTACTGAAGGACTATGATATCTATATTCTTTACCATCCGGGCAAGGCAAATGTAGTAGTTGATGCCTTGAACCGGAAGGCAGTGAGTATGGGTATCTTGTCCTTTATTTCTATTTTTGAGAGACCATTGGCCTTGGACATTCAGTCCTTATCCAACATGATGGTTCTACTTGATATTTCTGACCACAGGAGGATTCTTGCCTGTGTTGAGGCTAGATCTACCTTGTTGGAGCAGATTTGGGGTCGTCAATTTATGGATAGTAGATTTTGTAGCATTTGATAGCAGGTGTTGAGAGGTGAGTCTAGGAGATCTACCTTAGATTCGAAGGATATTCAAACATTTGACAATCGTATTTGTGTTCTGAGGGTCGGGGATTTGATTCAGTTTATACTTTAAGAGGCTCACAACTCCAGATATTCTATTCACATTGGGATAGCCATGATGTATAGGGATTTAAGGCAGCATTACTGGTGGAGCAGTATGCGGAGAGATATAGTAGGGTTTATGGCTTAGTGCCTATGTTGTCAGCAGGTGAAGGCCGAGCATTTGAGACCTAGTGGATTACTTCAAAGACAACCCATTCCTGAGTGGAAATGGGAGCAGGTCACTATGGATTTCATAGGTAGTTTGCCTCGCACTTCTTATAGTTTTGATAGCAATTGGGTTATGGAAGGTCAATTGACAAAGCCTTCCCATTTCATCGCTATTCAGACTTCCTTCGGCGTCGAGAGGTTGGCCCGTATCTATATTTGGGAGGTCGTTCGCCTTCATGAAGTACCCATTTCGATTATTTAATATTCAGGCTCTCAGTTCACTTCTAGCTTTTGGAGGACATTTCAAGAGAATTTGGGTACCCAAGTTGACCTTAACGCCATTTTTTATCCCCAGACTGATGGGATGTCGGAACGAACTAATCAGGTTTTGAAGGATATGCTATGTTCTTATGTTTTGTATTTTAGAAATCAGTGGGTCCTGTTTTTAGCTTTGGCAGAGTTCGTGTATACTAACAGCTGCCATTCAATTATTTAGATGAAACCATTCAAGGCATTCTATGGTAGGGATTGTCAATTTTTAGTTGGTCGGTTTGAGACTTCTGAGGTTAGGCCTCGTGGTACAGATTTTCTTCATGAGTCTTTGGACCAAATTCGTATGATTTAGGATAGAATATGGGCAGCTCAGAGTAGGTAAAAAATTTATGTTGATCGTAGATTTTGTCCCTTGAAGTTCAGAGTTAGTGACCGGGTCTTTCGGTAAGTATCACCCATGAAAG
This sequence comes from Capsicum rhomboideum, assembly GCA_031232105.1. Classification (NCBI taxonomy): domain Eukaryota; kingdom Viridiplantae; phylum Streptophyta; class Magnoliopsida; order Solanales; family Solanaceae; genus Capsicum; species Capsicum rhomboideum. The sequence goes on along the minus strand of CP124719.1, from coordinate 84,625,049 downwards.
GCATGATTAGGTTCGGGAAGAGGGGCAAGCTCAACCTCGGGCATATTAGACCATTTGTGATCCTACGATCAGTCGGGGAGGTAGCATATGAGTTAGCTTTGCCCTTATCATTTTCATCCATCCACCCAGCATTTCATGTATCTATGCTGTGACGGTATATCCTAGATGAGTCTCACGTGCTTCGATAGGACTTGGTTCAGTTAGATGAGAGGTTGACCTTTATAGAGAAACCTATACCTATTTTATCTAGAGATGTCAGAAAGTTGCGCTCCAGAGATATTTCGGTTGTTAAGGTTCAGTGGCAACACTATCCAGTTTAGGAGGCTATCTCGGAGATCAAGCATGATATGCAGACCCAATATCCTTACATGTTGGAGCCTTCAGGTACTTCTAAATCTTTTACTTTGGCGGACGAAAGTCCATTTAGTAGTGGATGTTGTAATGACCCTCCAGGTCATTTTCTATGTTTTCATGATTTTTCCATATTTAGAGCTTCCCTACAGCTTCCCCAGGCCATTTTTGACTTGATGGGACAGACAGTTCTGTTATCGGGAAGTTTGTTTGGTTTTTAGAGACATTTCCCTATTTTGGATTTTTAAAGTTAAGGAATGGATCTCGGGCCAAAACCTCAAGTAAACAGCCTCAGATGCCATTTCTGATAGTCTCACTAGCTTAGAAATGTCAATTTTAGGCTGGGGGACCATTGGTCTGGGTCCCGTGGCTTATGGACTCATTTTGAGTTATTGGGTGGAATTTGGCTAAAACTACCCCTTGAGGGTGGGACCCTCTTTTTATCGAAATAAACTCGGATGGAAATTTCAATAGTGTTGTTGAGTCCAAAATGTTGAATTTGGTAGGGTAGCATAGTTCGTTTGCGAGTACGGGATTCTGAAACAATCCCGAGCTCCCGATCAGAGTCTGTTGGGACTTGTTAAAATTGGTTGGTCCCAAGTTATCTGGTGCAATCGCTTTAGTGGATTGGCACCGCTTTAGCAGAATCCAATTAAGTGGCTCTGGACTTCATTAACAGAGCTTGGCTAGTGTAGTCCAAGTCACTTTAGTGGCCTCCCAGGAGCTTTACTGGTGACCGCTTTAGCGGTAATTTAGTCGCTAAAGCGACCATCGCTGGTACATTTATATACTTGTCTTTGTCAAATTCTAGCTTTTATTCTAAGTTAATAGTACCATAGTAGACCCTTGGGGAGCTCAAATTTAGTAAATGAATTATTAATTGGAGCTGGTTTGGACTCGGGGAAGTGATTGTGAGCATTTTAGTGTCGTTATGTTGTAAGTATTCGATTCTATTACCGATTTACTTGGTAGTTTAATTCCTTGTTTCTCCAGATTCTCTTGGGACTGATTTGGGGGTTGTTTGAGCTCGGATGTAGCTATATTCATGTGGGAAACGATCCTTGATCTATGAGGAATGTTGTGAAGGTTTAAATTTTTTGATTCCACAAGAGGCCCCCACATGGGAGTTTTAGTCTGATTTCTAATTCGAATTGTATATACACAATATGGGTAATAATTATCTTAACTTGACGCATAGATCGTTGTTTCGATAGCATGGCAGCTCTCGGAGGCTTCTCGAAAGGTAAAAGGACCGATATAGATGATTTGGCAATCATTCGGCAGTGTCCAGATAGGATAGGTGTAATGACCCTCCCAGTTATTTCCCTCATTTTCGTATGTTCTCAGCGTTTAGAGCTTTTCTATAACTGCCCCAAGTTATTTATAAATTGTTGGGACTGACTGTTCGATTTCTGGGTAGTTCGTTTGAGAATATTATTTATATCGAGCGTGTTGCAGAATATTTAAATTAAATTAAAATTTGGTAAATTGATATAATTAATTACCTTTCGAAAATGTTTTTAAAATTTATAAAATTCTTTAGTTATGATATATCTATACTACTTTATGATAGTTTTATAATTTATTAACATTCTAAGCGGAGATAGTAAATCTAAATATGTTAAAATAATATTTATTTATTTTATTTATTTTATAGAGGTTGTATTCAAGATAATTTTTCTATTAATTATGGAATATTACCATCTAAGTAATATGTGTAGGGTATAAGCATGTTTTAGAAGAAAAAAATGATTTTTTTTTTATATATATATATATATATATATACACACATAACCCCACCATTTTCTTCTAAAACATTCCCAACATTTCTCTATCTATATTCCACCATCTTTGATCAATTTAAGCTCAACTTTGAGTATTTCTAGTCAGATTCAAGGTGAAGGGTTGGTAGATTTGGATCTGTGGTTGCGTTCTCGTTGTTTCTACGGTACGTTTTCTTATTTTTACGGTAGTTTTAGTTACGGTGGTATTGTTGGGATTGGTGTTGATGTTTGAGATATATTTTGGGCTTAAATTGAGCGGTGCTAGTTGTGACTATTGGTCATTGGGTGATTTGGGACATAGTGACAGGTTCAATTTTTGCGATCCCGCAAGCAGGTCCCACGTGGATCGTTTGGCATTTTTTTGAACTAATGCAATATGGGTATCAATAGTCATGTTTTGACATATAGTTTATTATTTTGGTATCTTGGAAGCAGTCAGAGACCTCTTGAAAGGAGAAGACTCTTATATAGCTGGTTTCTTTGGCAGGCTTGCAGCGGCGTCCAGGTAGGCTAGGTTTCCTTTACACTTAGATTGGTCTTATTTGTGATATATGTATGCCATTATGCTGATGTTGTGGGCTGGTGTTATAGACTTGGTGGTGGTTTTGCTGTGATGTAGGCCTTTTGGGATGGATAGGGCTGTTCGGACATATTACAAGCCCGTTATCCCCATGGCACTCCACAGATGACCTATTTGGGGGCGGTTGGTATTATTATTGTTGTGGGTTGGGGATTTGGAGACATTAGCCCAGACTTAGACAAGTGTAGCCAGGCTTGATTCTGGGATCTCGTAGTGGTCCTCGCTACCCTTCACAGTCGACATGCTTAGCCTTCGACGTTGTTAAGCTTAGTTAAGCCCTGGGATGACCTGATAGGCTTATGGTGGGGTAGAATTACCCCAGTTATGCCCTTTTGTCCTATTTAGCCTTGTTAGTCCCTGATAGCACCGTATTTGACCGGGGTTGGCTAGTTTGAATTAGAATGCGGACCTGCCTTGCCCTGTCTTATAATGTATACCCATACTAGTATATACATATTATTTATAGTAGAGAGTTGACCTAGAAGGATCTGGAGATTGACTTGTAGTACGTTGTGGGTTAACTCTTTTATTTATGTTTTGAGTTCATTCTGGGGCTGGTATGTCCCTGTTTACTTGTATTTGTGTGGATTCTGGCACTATTCTTTCACTTGGTTACTGATTATGAGTTTTGGTTCGAGTCCAACCACTAATTCAGAAATGATGGTTACTGATTATTTTGAGCTCCGATTTGAGTTCGGCATCTGATTCAGATATGATGGTTACCTATTATTATGAGTTCCAGTTCGAGTCCAGCTACTGATTGCGATACTGTTTGAGAGTTTTGGTATTGAGTATCGTGGTTCTGATACTGTGATTCACTAAGCTCCGATTTGAGTCCAGCATCTGGCTATGAGATATGATACATTATATATGTGGCCTCTCGTTATTATCCATTATTACCAGTTCAAACTCAGCATCTAGACTCTTGTTATTACCTATTGGTGCTGGTTCAAGATCGATGCACACCTGGATGGTTACTTGGAATTGGATCGATTATGGATTATTTACGCTTTCTTTTACTTTTCTTGTGTGTCCCACCGGTTTATGGGGGCCAGGCTGGGTTATTGTTTTCTTTTGTGTGCCTATCGAGTGTATGAGGACCCAAATAGGTTATGTTTGACCTGTGTGTTTACTTACGCATTTATTTACATCTTATTCAGCATCACACTTATTTTTCTCCTAAGTATATCCATACGCCTCGACAGTTACTTATGTATTTATTATTTATACCCCGGACCTAGCATGCACCCTCGCATTTTAGCATTCCTATATTATATTGAGCTTAGTTGGCCGATGATGCCTCCTGAGTACCCATTGTACCGCCCTCACCAGATCTTGGGAGGGGTTCTTGACTTTATATACTATTTTCTTCCTTCTCAGTCTCGATATATGTATATATTGGTTTTATTTTTAAATTGCTAGTATGTTTATTAGTATGGTTACTTCTACTTCTTCTCTATTTTCTGAGATTTTGCCCTGTTAGCCTGTCGTTTGTCACTTCGGGCTTGGGTTTGTCTTACCTATTGGTGGGTTACGGTAGGTTGCATCATGACTCAAAAAATCGGGTCGTGATATCTTGGTATCAGAGGCTAGGTTTCACTGGTATTGTTGGTGCATGAGCCGATGTTTAGTAGAGTCTCAAAAATTGGTACGGAGATGTTCGTATCCTATCTTCTGGAGGCTATAGACCATGTTTATGGTAAATCTAATTTCTTTGATTCACCTCTGTGCGTTGGTGTCTATGTTGGTTTCGGATCTATATATGGTTCACTCTTTACGTAGATGGATGGGATGCGTGGTGTGAGAGCCAGGGGTCGAAATCCCAATCTTGTAGTGAGGGCTCTTGTTTGGGACCGAGGTCGACCTAGAGGTCGAAGGCAGGGCAGAGCAGTATCCTCAGGCCGAGATCATGCTAGGAACCAGTCACCCGATCTTGTTATAGTTTCAGATGTTCCGCCGCTACAACATTCGGTGGGCCTGGGAGCAGCCCAGGCTCCGCCTGAATTTATTGATGCTTCAATGCTCTGAGATACTTTGGTGCAGTTGCTGGGATTAGTTGGAGGACCTTCAGCCGAAGGAGCCCAGCAAGCAGTACATGGAGTTGGTATTGGTGCGCAGCCTGCAGCTATAACCCCTAGAGTTGAGGTTCCGCCTGTACCGGTAGCAGTCCAACCAGTTTTATCTACCGAGGAGCAGAAGATGTTGAGTCATTTTATGAGATTAGCTCCACCTAGATTTGTAGGTACTCCAGGAGAGGACGCTTATGAGTTCTTATCTAGCTGCAAGGAGAAACTGAGGAATTTGGGATTAGTGGAGTCGTGCGGGGTAAATTTTGTTGCTTATCAGTTTGATATAGTCACGAGGAGATGGTGGAGAGGTTATCTTGATTCCAAGCCTTCTTGATCTCTTCCCATTACTTGGGCACAGTTCTCCGAGGTGTTCTTGGGGAAGTATATGCCCCGTAACATGCGTGAGCGTCTTTGAGATGAGTTTTCCAGCTTGAGGCAAGGGTCTATGACAGTAGCTGAGTATGAGGCTAGATTTCATGACTAAGCCAGGCATGCTACAATTATTTTACCTAACTAGTATAAGAGGATCAGGTGTTTTATTAGGGGATTTTGGTTATCACTTCACTTAGCTACACAGAGTTTAGTGACTTCAGGGAAGTCGTTTGTAGAGATAGCTGAGCATGTGTTTTGATCGATGATATGGATCGCGAGGCCCAAGGGGGCAGCGATAAGAGACCCCGATTCTAGGGTAGTTACAGTGGTAGTCACAGTAGCTCACATTTTAAAGGTTGCGAGTTTCAGGGTAGGTGCCCTCAGCAGCAGCAGAGGAGTCTTTTCAGAAATAGGATCAGCCTAGTAGGCTCGTACAGTCAGCCTTGCTGATTTCTAATTGCACCTATAGTGGTTCTGGTAGTTAGTCTCAGGTACATGGTCAATCCAGTTCATTAACTAAAGGTGGTCATACTGGATCAGCCAGAGAATGTTATACTTGTGGGGCTGTCAGTCATTTCATGCTTGAGTGTCCTCAGTGCAGGGTGATTAAGCCTTTAGTTCAGATGGCACAACCCATCAGATCTATATCGCCAGTAGGCAGATGTGGTGCACAGGTTCGTCGGGGTAGTCCTCAGGGTTCTTGAGGTGGAGTGGCAAGAGGTTGGACTAGTGGTCTGGTCGGTACTCATACTAGTGATAGCCAGCGTAAGTAATATACCGTGCCGGCTAGGCTGAAGGCTGAGGCTTCGGATGCAGTGATTACAGGTACGATTTTCGTATGCCATCAGCCAACTTCTGCATTATTTGATCTCAAATCCATGTTTTCTTATGTATCTACTTATTATGCACCACGGTTGGGTTTATGTTCTGAGTTATTATCTATGCCCTTATGTGTATCTACCCCCAGTGGTGAATCCTTAGTAGTGGATCGGGTATATCGATCATGTCTGGTGATAATTCAGGAGTTTGAGACTCAGGTTGATTTTATTATATTGGCCATGGTAGACTTTGATGTAATTTTGGTCATGGTCTGGTTGTCTTTTCATCAAGCAGTCTTGGATTGCTTTGCCAAGACCGTTACCTTAGCCATGCCCGGTGTACCCTCGGTAGTGTGGCAGGGTTCTGTTACTAACACACCTATAAGGATTATTTCATATGTTCGGGCTCGTAGATTGATGTCGAGGGGAGGTGATTCATTCCTTGCTTATGTTCGGCATGCTAGTATTGAGAGTTCGTCACTTGACTCCATCCCTGTTGTATGTGAGTTTCCTGATGTATTCTTAACTGACCAACTTGGCTTTCCTCTCGAGCGTGATATAGAGTTCATTATTGACCTCGAGCCGGGCACTCAAACTATTTCTATGGCTCCTTATCGTATGACTCCTACTGAGTTGAGAGAGCTTAGTCAGCTTGAGGATCTTTTAGAGAAGGGTTTTTTTAGGCCGAGTGTGTCATTGAGGGGTGTTCTAGCTCTGTTTGTAAAGAAGAAGGATGGGTCTATGCGAATGTTTATCAATCATAGGCAGCTAAATAGGGTGACGGTGAAGAATAAGTATCCTATGCCTCGTATTGATAATTTGTTTGATCAGCTTCAGGGTGCCGCAGTGTTCTCAAAAATAGATTTGAGATCTTGATATCATAAATTGAGAGTTAGGGTTGAGGACATCCCAAATACAGCCATCAGGACCCAGTACGGCCACTATGAGTTCATGGTGATGTCTTTTAGGTTGACGAATGCCCCAGCAGCCTTCATGGATTTAATCAATTGTGTATTTAGGCCATACTTAGTCTCTTTTATGATTGTGTTTATTGGCGAGATCTTAGTTAATTCGAGGAGTAGCGAGGAGCACGAGCAACATTTGAGGATTGTGCTCCACACTTTGAGATATCATTGATTTTATGCCAAGTTCTAAAAGTGTGCGTTCTGGCTTAAGCCTATAGATTTCTTGGGGCATGTTGTATTCGGACAAGGTATCATGGTAGACCCAGCAAAGATTAAGGCTATTCGAGGTTGGACTAAGCCCACGTCGCCTATCGAGGTTTATAATTTTATTGGGTTGGCAGGTTATTACAAGTGGTTTGTTGAGGGTTTCTCATCTATTGCATCTCCTATGACTAGATTGACCAAGAAGGAGGTTCCATTTCAGTGGTCTGAGAACTGTGAGGCGAGCTTTCTAAAGCTTAAGGACCAACATACCTCTGCCCCTGTGCTGACTCTTCCAGTTGAGGGAGAGGGTGTCACCATACATTGTGATACATCTGGGATTAGTTTGGGATTTGGTATGATGTAGCCGAGTCCTGTGATTGCTTACACATCGAGGCAGCTAAAGGTGCACGAGCATAACTACATCACTCATGATTTGGAGTTAGCAGTAGTTGTGTTTGCACTGTGGATTTGGAGGCATTATCTATATGGTGTTCATTGTGAGATCTTTATAGACCACCACATTCTTCAGCATATTATTACTCAGAGGGATCTTAATTTGATGCAGCGCAGGTGGATTGAGTTGCTGAAGGACTATGATATCTCTATTATTTATCATCCGAGCGAGGCGAGTGAGGTAGCGGACTTCTTAAGCCTGAAGGTAGTGAGTATGGGCAGCTTATCCTTAATTCTTGTCTCTCAACGGCCGTTGGCTTTGTACATTTAGTCCTTATCTAACTCGATGGAGCGTTTGGATATTTCTGATTCTAGAAGGATTATCGCATGTGTTAGTGCAAGATCTGCTTTGCTAGAGCAGATTTAAAGTTGTCAGTTTGAGGATAGCGGTCTCCGTAACATTCAAGATCCGGTATTGAGGGGTGAGTCTGAGAGAGTTACCTTGGGTTCTGATGGAGTTCTGTGGTTGGACAGTCTTATTTGTGTTTCGAGGGTTGGAGATTTGATTCAGTTGATTTTGCACGAGGCGCATATTTCCAGATATTCTATTCATCCTGGGATAGCTAAGATGTATCATGATCGGAGACAACATTATTGGGGGCGTGGTATGCAATAAGATATAGCAGAGTTTCTGACCCGATGCCTGTGTTGTCAGCAGGTGAAAACGGAGCACCAGAGACCCGCTGGTCTACTTCAGCAGTTGCCCATTCCAGAGTGGAAGTGGGAGCGAGTCACTATGGATTTCATTGGTAGGTTAACTCGTAAATCTCGTGGCTTTGATAGTATTTGGTTTGTTGTAGATCGGTTGACTAAGTTCGTGCACTTTATCCCTCTTCGAGTTTCCTATAGTGCTGAGAAATTAGCTCGTGTATATATTCAGGAGGTGGTTCGCATACACGGAGTGCCATTGTTTATTATATCAGATTGAGGGTCTCAGTTTACCTCCAGTTTGTGGAAGACCTTCCAGGAGGAGTTGGGTACACAGGTGGACCTCAGTACTGCATTTCATCCTCCGACCGACGGGTAGTCGAAACAAACTATTTAGGTATTGAAGGATATGCTCCACGCTTGTGTGTTAGACTTTGGCGGTCAGTGGGATCAGTTCTTACCTTTAACAAAGTTCTCATATAATAATAAATTCCACTCCAACATTCAGATGGCTCTATTTGAGGATTTATATGGTAGACAGTGTCGATCTCCAGTTGGTTAGTTTGAAACTTCAGAGGTCAGTCCTCGTGGCACAGATTTTCTTCGAGAGTCTTTGGACCAAGTTTGGGTAATTCAGGATAGGTTGCGGACAGCTTAGAGTAGACAGAGGAGTTATGCTGATCGTAGACGTCGTCCATTGAAATTTAGAGTTGGTGATAGGGTCTTCTTACTAGTATCTCCTATGAAGGGTGTGATGCGGTTTGGAAGGAGAGGCAATCTTAGCCCCAGGTATATTGGACCCTTTGAGATTATGTGGACAGTCGGGGAGGTAGCATATGTGTTTGCTTTACCTCCGGCCTTTTTAGCTATTCACCCGGTGTTTCATGTTTCTATACTGCGACAGTATATTCCAAATGAGTCGCATGTGCTTCAGTGGGATTCGGTTCAGTTAGACAAGAATTTAGCATTTGTAGAAGAACCTATATCCATTTTAGCCAGAGATATCAGACGGTTACACTCCCGGGACATTCCATTAGTTAAGGTTTAGTGGCGTCACCATCTGGTTGAGGAGGCCACTTGGGAACTTGAGCGTGATATGCGAGCCTAGTATCCCTACTTGCTCACATCTTCAGGTATGCACTTATTGTTGACTTTCGCGGACGAAAGTCCTTTTAATAGTGGATGTTGTAATGACCCTCCCGGTTATTTCCCTCATTTTCGTGTGTTCTCAGTGTTTAGAGCTTTTCTATAACTATCCTAAGTCATTTATGACTTGTTGGGACTGACAGTTCAATTTTCGGGCAGTTCATTTGAGAATATTATTTATATCAAGCGTGTTGCAAAATATTTTAATTGAATTAGAATTTGGTAAATTTATATTATTAATTACCTTTCAAAAATGTTTTTAAAATTTATAAAATTCTTTAGTTATGATATATCTATACTACTTTATGATAGTTTTATTATTTATTAACATTCTAAGCGGAGATAGTAAATCTAAATATGTTAAAATAACATTTTTTATTATTTTATTTTATAGAGGTTGTATTCGAGATAAGTTTTCTATTAATTATGGTATATTACCATCTAAGTAATATGTGTAAGGTATATGTATGTTTTAGAAGAAAAAAATGATTTATATATATACATAACCCCACCATTTTCTTCTAAAACATTCCCAATATTTCTCTTTCTATATTCCACCATCTTTGTTCAATTTAAGCTCGACTTTGAGCATTTTTAGTGAGATTCAAGATAAGGAGTTGGTAGATTTGGATTCGTGGTTGCGTTCTCGTCGTTTCTACGGTACATTTTCTTATTTTTACGGTAGCGTTAGTTACGGTGGTATTGTTGGAATTGGTGTTGAGGTTTGAACTATATTTTTAGCTCAAATTGAGCAGTGCTAGCTGTGACTATTGGTCACGGGGTGATTTGGGACGCTGTGACGGGTTTGATTTTTGCGATCCCACAAGCGGGCCCCACATGGACTATTTGGGCATTTTTTTGAACTAATGCAATATGGGTATCAATAGTCATGATTTGACATGTAGTTTATTATTTTGGTAGCTTGGCAGCAGTCAGAGTCCTCTCGAAAAGGGAAGGCTCCTATATAACTTGTTTCTTTAGCAGGTTTGCAGCGGTGTCCAGGTAGGCTAGGTTTTCTTTATACTTAGATTGGGATTATGTGTGATATATGTATGCCATTGTGCTGGTGTTGTGGGCTGGTGTTATAGACTTGGTGGTGGTTTGTTGTGATGTAGGCCTTCTAGGCCGGATAGGACTGTTCGGACATATTACAGGCTTGTTATCCTCGTGGTACTCCACAGATGACTTATTTGGGGTCAGTTAGTATTATTATTGTCGTGGGTTGGGGATTTGGAGACATTAGCTCAGACTTAGACAGATGCAGCTTGGCTTGATTCTGGCATCTCATAGTGGGACCCACTAACCTTCACAGTCGACATGTTTAGCCTTCGACGTTCTTAGGCATAGTTAAGCCCTGGGATGACCTGATAGGCTTATGGTGGGGTTGAATTACCCTAGTTATTCCCTTTTGGCCTGTTTAGCCTTGTTAGTCCCTGATAGCACCGTATTTGACCGGGGTCGGCTAGTTTGATTTAGAATGTGGACCTGCCTTTCCATGACTTATAATGTATACCCAGACTTGTATATACACATTGTTTATAGTAGATAGTTGAACTGGAAGGATCCCGGGATTAACATGTAGTACGTTGTGGATTAGCTCTTGTATTTATGTTTCGTGTTCGTTCTGGGGCCGATATTATCCAATTTACTTGTGTTTGTGTGGATTCTGGCACTATTTATCCACTTGGTTACTAATTATTATGAGTTTCGATTTGAGTCCGGCCACCGATTCAGATATGATGGTTACTGAGTATTATGAGTTTCGGTTCGAGTCTGGCCACTGATTCAGATATGATAGTTACTGATTATTATGAGTTCCAGTTTGAGTCCGGCTACTGATTGCGATACTATTTGAGAGTTCTGATACTGAGTATCATGGTTCAGATATTATGATTCACTAAGTTCCGATTCAATCCTGGCATCTGGCTATGAGATCTAATAGATTATATATGTGGCCTCTCGTTACTATCCACTATTACGGGTTTGAACCCGGCATCTGGCCTCTCGTTATTACCCATTGGTGCCGGTTCAAGCCTGGTGCACACCTGGATGGTTAATATGGTTATTTGGCATTGGATCGATTACGAATTATTTACGTTTTCTTTTGCTTTTCTTGTGTGTCTGCGTCTATCGGGTTTATGGGGGCCCAGATAGGTTATGTTTGACTTGTGTGTTTACTTACGCATTTATTTACTCGCTATTCAGTATCGAAATTATTTCTCTTCTTAGCATATCTATACGCCTCGGCAGTTACTTATATATTTATTATTTATACCCCGTACCTAGCATGCACCCTCGTATTTTAGCTTGCTTATATTATATTGAGCTAAGTCGGCCGATGATACCTACTGAGCACCCGTTGCCCCGGTACTCGTACTTCACTTATTCATCTTTTTCCCCGATGCAGATTCGGGCACTAGCCGACAATTTTGACGTGACTCTCTTCTCAGCACTGACTCCTAAGCACGGAGAGCTTACTGAAATTTGAGGTAGATCCTACTCCATCTCTACTGTATAGTCTTTTGTGGTCGAGAATGTAGTACTTGTTGTATATATTTGGTTTCTGTCTTGTATTTGGGGTATGTCTAGTACTGGCTCTTGCACTTCCCTTACCAGATCTTGGGAGGGGCTCTTGACTATATATATTATCCTCTTCCTTTTCAGTCTCGATATGTATATATGTCGGTGTTATTTTTACATTGCTAGTATGTTTATTAGTATGGTTACTTCCACTTCATCTCTGTTTTCTGAGATTCCGCCCGTTAGCCTGTCGCTTGTCGCTCTGGGATAGGGTTTTGCTTGCCTATTAGTGGGTTAAGGTAGGTACCACCATGACTGAAAAGTCGGGTCGTGACAATAGGCTTATGGACTTATACGAATAGCGAAAGTCAAGACTAATAATATAATAAGAAGACAAGAAGAAAGTAAATATATACCCAAAACTAAGAGAAGTTCGTACAGGAGCTTCTAAGACAACAGGAGTACAAATGAAATATATATAGACAAAGATGTCTCTAAAATACAAGGTAGAGATCAGTCCAACAATAAGAGGGAGAGCAGGAACAATTCTGAACATCAGAAGCTCTCCTAAATCTCCGATCCATTGCTACTACGCATGATGCACATATCAACGGTGATAACTGGTACTATGATCTGCAGGCTACAGAAGTGTAGTATGAGTAACAAACATATGGTACTCAGTAGGCATCGACCGACTGAGCTCCAGAAATAATGCAAGCATAAATAACATGTAAAAAAGGAATATAAACTATAGGAAACTATCCAAGAAACTAAACATAACAATGTTGATGGAGCAAAACGGATAAACTATCCTATTCTAACAGTAGTCAGGAATTAAATTACAATGTCGTATATCACTAGCCAATACATAAATGAAGAGAGAAAGAAGGATATCTAATAGTAATACAAGGCTCAAAGGATACATATACAATATGATAAAAAAGGGAAGAGAAGGATATACGGTAATACCATACATATATATATATACATATATAGGACTAAACTCAAGGGTAATAACCTGAGTGAGCCAACCTAACATCTTGAGGGGCATAACCAAAAAGAAAAACTAACACTAGCATAATCGATGTTTCTAACCAAAATGATACTAATCATAAGGTAACTTAACAATAATATAACTTACGGTAATGGAGAAAAGAGATCAGAAACGTACCGACAATCTTGGGTACCAATCCATAACCGTCCTACCACGAACTAACCATAAAAACCAATAATAAAGTAACTGGCTAATCCGGATAAATAATAACCTAACCGTGCCCCCATAAGCCTGGAAGGTTCAAGAAAGCACTCAACACACAATAACTATAGCTTATACATATACACCCCCCCATAAGGCTGATAGCTATAAGCACCAAACAATCATACTGGTGATAGGCGATGCATATGAATAAATAAATACAACATAAATCGATAATACCATATCCAAACTGAGTGCCATAACATACCATCTGTATACACCTCCTCCAGCTCAATAACTTGCAAAGACATGACCTATGATGACCATCCTTCTTTGGCACTGTGGCTCATGAACGAAGGAGCCCATAGAGGACTCGGTATATCCGTATACGCTATCTGGTCCCAAACCAGGACTTTAAATAACTATCATAACCAATCTACTTCATCCAGTACCGGAGTGATATATAAGTATAATAAGTGTTCGAACTGGACCGAGACTAAAAGAGTATAAATCTGTAAATCCATTGCCCGAGATCGAGTTTGATACTAAATCAATATAATAGTGTAGAAAGGGTTGAAATCTCCCCAGACCACAGTAAATAGTAGTGGTAAAAGAGTGGATTAATAATGGACCGAAATCAACCTAGTCTAATTTCAAAAATAGCATATTAAGTTTCAAAAGCTCATAATTCATTAAATAAAGTAGTACAATTCATGTTGTAAAAGAATTCATTTTAAAAATGTACAGTGGGAATAAATCCTTTTTTTGAAAATAGTTGGAAAATTAAGGTTTTGGTTGGAATCGTACCACTAAGTGAGCATCAATGCACCTAACAATATGCATGCCATCATCAGTATCCAAACAATATAACCATAAGAACCTAAGTGTCTATAAACTGGAATCATGTCCCCTTTAATGATAAAATACTCACCTGAAGTCCAACTGGTATCCTAACCATGACCTCGGGCATAATAATATATAATAAACATGATTAGGGACATAATATTATGGTAAACAAGGGCATAAGGCAATAGTAGTCCAAGACCCTAATGAGGGGCTAGTTAAACAAGTATGCCTGAAGATTGGAGTCAGCATGCAAATCAATGATCCTACTATGGACCCCTTCCACCCTTCGATTTTATTTGTTAGTAGTATAGTTAGTTTGGATCCCGAGCCTTTATATTTCATTTTGAATGATTAGACGAAAATTAGTTAAAATAGCGTAAAAGGGGTCCCAAGGGTTAATTTGTTGTAAATGACATTTTTTCGTAAATTCAATGATTACATTGGATCTAGTGTTTTTTTATGATCAAAAGCACTATTGGTTAATATTCATAGGGTTTCGGATGAGTTTCGAGGGTCAAAAACAAGTCTTAGAAGTTGCTGATGCTAGTATGGCCGCTTTAGCGGCTCTTGACCGTTTAACCGACTGTTAAAGCGACCATTTGACAACTTTAGTGGTACATTGACCCTTTTACTAGGTCTCTTTAGCAGTTAAAGTTCCTCTTTAGCGGCCATAGCTAAGTATAAGACCCAAATCGAACCCATTTCATATTTTTGACATTTTTGGAGCTAGGAAGCTCCAATTTTGACGATTCCCGATGAATTTTTCTCATATAATCATTGTATATATTATTATAACTTCATATTTCTCATTTCCCAAGAATATCCATTTCGTTTTTCATAATTTTTGACTAAAATTGTGATTAAAAACCCTTTCTCCGACATTGTTAGAGCTTGGAGCATGGGAAATTATGGGAAATCATCCATTGAGGCTAAGGTAAGCTAATTAAACAACTCTTGATAATTTTCCATTGTTTTTCCCCATCAAATTCATCTCTTTTCCCTGTAAATTCCTAAAAATTAGCTTTTGAATTTCTTAACTTTGTGGGCTCATTTGGGCCTCGATTCGTGCCCCGTTTGTGCTCAAATTTTTAGCATGCATTCCTTATCCTTTGAGGGACCTCATGATGGATTCAATTTCGGAATCACATTTGTGGGAACCATGGTACCGATCTTGACCTGAATTTCAGCCTTGAGTATTATATAGCAATATGGGTATCATTTTACTCCTATTAATGTGTAGATTAAGATTTTGATAGTGCGATGTCGTTTCAGGATCTTGGAGTGAAGATGATCAATTTGTGGATGGTTTGAGATTGATGTTCGACTACAAGGTAGGCTTCGGTCTACTTTTCTCTATGAGATTATGGTAAACAAGGGCATAAGGTCTCATAGATAAAAGTAGACTGAAGCATATGTCTTAGTTGAACCACAATCTTGAACCATCTATTAATTGATCATCTTCACCCCAGGATCGTGAAACGACATCTCACTATCAAAATCATAATCTACACATTAATAGGAGTAAAACGATAGCCATATTGCTATATAATACTCCGGGCTGAAATTTGGGTCAAGATCGGGACTATGGTTCCTATAAATATGATTCCACAATTGAATCTGTCCTGAGGTACCTCGAAGGAAAAGGAATGCATGCTCAAAATTTGAGCACAAACGGGGCTCGAATCGAGGCCTAAATTAGCTCACACAGTTAAGAAATTCAAAAGCTAATTTTTAAGAATTTACATGGAAAAGAGCGGAATTTGATTGGGTAAAATAATGGAAAATGATCAAGAGGTGTTGAATTTGCTAACCTTAGCCTCAATGGATGATTTCCCACAATTTCCCATGCTTCAAGCTCTAACAATGGCGGAGAAAGGGTTTTTAATCGTAATTTTAGTTGGAAATTATGAAAAATGAAATGGATATCCTTGGAAAATGAGAAATATGAAACTATAATAATATAGACAATGATTATATGAGAAAAAATCATTGAAAATCATCAAAACCGGAGCTTCCTAGCTCCAAAAATGTCAAAAATACGAAATGGGTTCGATTTGGGTCGTATACTTAGCGATGGCCGCTAAAGAGGCACTTTGACCACTAAAGCGACCTGGTAAAAGGGTCAATGTACCACTAAAGTTGCCAAATGGTCACTTTAGTGGTTGTTTAAATGGTCAACAGCCGCTAAACCGACCATACTACCACCAGCAATTTCTAAGACTTGTTTTTGACCCTCAGAACTCATCTGAAACCCTATGAATATTAACCAATAGTGAAAATTGATCATAAAAAAAGTTCTGGAACCAACGTAATAATTGAATTTCCAAAAAAATGCCGTTTACAATAAATTAACCCTTGGGACCCCTTTTAGGCTATTTTAACTGATTTTCGTCTAATCACTCAAAATTGAATATAAAAGCTCGGGACCCAAACTAACTATGCTACTAACAAATAAAATAGAAGGGAAGAAGGGGTCATGCTGACTTCAATCTTCAGGCATATTTTTTAACTAGCCCCTCATTAGGGTCTTGACCTACTTCAATCTTCAGGCATATTTTTTAACTAGCCCCTCATTAGGGTCTTGACCTACTATTGCCTACCGGTTCAGTTTCCTTTAGTTCAGATGGATCATACTTGATAGATGCTTGAAGGTTGGTCCATTGGTGCATGGTATTGGTTTCTACTATTTTTGACCTTGGTTCTCAGTTTTTGTCAGAATTTTGTATGCCTACCCAGCAAAAGAATTGTACCCAAGTTTGTTTTGCATGATTTCACACTCAGCCGGTAGGAAATTCTGGAGTGGACCATTCAGTTTTGAGAGCTTGTACATCGGACCCATGACTATTGATTTTGAGGGTCATACAGACCAGTTAGTGGCTTGGCACAGATCGCAAACATTGGTTATCACCATTTGAGTATTCAAGTAGAGCATTATGGGCTTGATTCTTATGCTACTCCATGTGGATTTTAGAAGAGCAACTTTAGTCTTTAGAGATTAGTAAGAGGAGACTATGCAGATACGACTCGAATGATGTTTGGAAGATTTTGGATAATTTAGAGTGGACATCAGGTTTGGAAAGGTAAGAAAATGTTAGATTTGAAGTTTTGAGTTGGCTGTATGGTTCACGCTTGTAACACCCTGTACCTTCCCGACCCTACTTTCCAACCTTGAACCATGTTTACCCTAGGTTCAAGAGCAATAAAATACGTATTTTGTATTGTTATTGATGGAACATTTGATATTGTGCTCATAAATGTGACTAGACCTTTGTAGGAGGTGTTTGTGAATTTGTGGAGCATTAGTGGGGTGAAAAGTGAGGTTTAAGAGACATCCAAGCAAAGAATCTTAAAGATAAGAGGCAAGCAAAAGGTTGGAACTTGAAAGATCCAACCAAATCAACAAAGAAAAGTTGAAATCAAAAATTAAGTGTGGGGCGGTGTAGGTGGCGTGCCAGGCTACTCCAGGCCACCTTTTTCAGAGCTGAAATTCAGCTAAGTCTCAGGGGAGCCTGGGAGCGTGCCGGGGTGCTTTTTGCCCGATTTCTTCTACTATTATTAGTCTATAAAGAGGACTCTTGGGTTATTTTATCATTATTCCATCATAGTAGGGCTACTCTTGATCAAGTTTGGCATCCGAGTTGGGGTTGATTCTTCGTCACAAGTACTTTATTAAATTATGTTCACTTAAGCCATGAGTGGCTAGAATGTCTTATTGTTTTGAGATTGAGGCTACGAACATGAATCTCGTGAGCGAATATTGTTGTAAAATTTATGGAATTATTTAAACATGAGATATATGGTGAATCATGCATTGAATTTGGTGGGCTAAGTTATCATGTGTAAATGGGCTCAATTTGAGGCCCATAATGAAGCCAAAATGAAAGGCCCAAAGGGGAAAATGACCCATTCTTCAAATTTGACCAAGTAAAAATAGCATTAAATGCCAAAAAATTGGCTAAGGAAGACCACAAGGACTATATAAAGGAAAAGAAATTAGATTTTTATTCCAAAACTCACACATGCCTTTCTAGACATTTCTCTAAAAGATATTTCTCTATTTTCCAAACCCTAAGGTAACCATTTTCTTTGGACACTTTGGACAAGATCATCACTTTGCAAGCTTGGGTAAGTGTTTATTCTTGTGATTTAATATATTCTATACATGAGAGATTGTGTAGATCATGATGGTTATGTTGGCAAGGTTGAATAGGGCACTTTTTCTTTTGCTAAAAGATGTTCCATTTTTGTGATTTAAACTTGAAAAGAGACTTGGGGTTGTGATGAAAGTGCATGGTATGGATGAAATATCAACATGTATGGTGTAGTTATGGTCCTTAACTTGTTATTTTTATTCTATAAGTATAATTGGTGGGATTATTGTCGATATGTTGTTATGAAGTGTATTGAGGTGACTTGATGGAGTAATTGTGATGTTGTGTTGATGGAGAAGTGTAAAGTATGAACTTGGTGTGACATACTATTGGTTTATGATGTATTGGTCAATGTATGAAATGTTTTCGTATTGTTGGGATGATAATTTCATCAATGGTATTGTCAAGGGGGAAATGACATGTTAAGGCAACCATGTGACTCATTGTCGTCGTATGCACTTGTAAGGTAGTTGGTTATTAACGTAAGCTCCATTATGTACTTGTGTTGTAGATTGAAATGTAAGGAAGGAGCTGGACTATTGTGCTCACATTTAGGATTGTATATTCATATTGGGGAGATAAGGTATGTAAGGTTACTCTTTCCGTATCCTTCTGCAGCACATAGTGTTCACATTTTTATTGTATTTGTTCCATTCCGAAATGTTCAAAGGTATCTCATTTCAAGTTGTCATCCATTGTTAGTCACATGTTCCTCATTCATTGATCAAATGTTACTCATGTGTTACATAATTTGCGGACATGTTCCAAGTTCCAATAATGTTATGACTATCATTGTATCAATCTCTCAAAAGTAAAGAAATGAAGTAATGCATAGTTGTTGGTTACAAGAGTACGGGTGGTATCTTTAGAGGCATAAGCCTAGCTCGAGCTGATCCCGAGATTATAAGATCAGGGGGTAGTCCTAGAGGCATAAGCCTAGCTCGAACCGAACCTGACAGGGGGTAGCTCTAGAGGTAAGAACCTAGCTCGAGCCGAACCTGATATATTGGTTTATGGGTGGAAGCTCTAGAGGTAATAACCTAGCTCGAGTCGAGCCCGATGTATTGATTTATGGGTGGTAGCTCTAGAGGCATAAGCCCAGCTCGAGTTGATCCCAACATAACGTTATGTTATGTTAAGACCCACTGATCAGGCGGGGCCCTGGGTACAAAGTGACATAAGTGATGATGAACAAACATAGAAGTAAAGAAGCAAAGAAAGTAATGAAAGCAATACACATGGTTCCCAACATACAGAATGGTGACTTATCCATATTGGTTATTCATTTGTATTTGAGTTCATTGAAGTATTTATGTATCATACAGTTTCATATGAGCCTTACATACTCAGTACATTCTTCGTACTGACGTTCCTTGGGGGACTTACCTTACATGTTGTAAGTGCAGGGGCTAGTAGACCTCCATAGTAGGTTGCCGGTCATTTGCAGAACTTTGGTGAGCTCTAGTAGGTTCGGGGCTTTCCGATTCACAGTTGTACATTTGTTTTGGTATTGTAATGTTGTATAAAGTAGGGACTTGTCCCGAATTTAAGTTGGTTATGTGTATGCATCTGGTAGAGGCTTTGTAGACGTATGTGGGAATGTGAATGTAAGGGATGTGTGTCCACTTTGACTTGATGGCCCTAATGGCCAAGTTTCATCTATGTGTATATCATATGTTTCCATGACTTCCGCTATTGAAACCTTATATCTCTATGTGATGGTGCTGCTTATTAAGTGACATGCATATGAATGGACATAAGCAATGATTGGTTCTCTCGGGTCTTATCGGCGGTGGTGCTGCTAACTATCCCGCACATAATCTTGAGTTAGCAGTGGTGGTTTTTTCTTTAAAGCTATAGCATAATTATTTGTATGGAGTTCATGTTGATATCTATACTGATCACAAAAGTTTGCAATATATCTTTAAGCAGAAGGAACTCAATTTGAGGCAACGAATGTGGCTAGAGCTCTTAAAAGACTATGATATTGATATTCTCTATCATTCGGGAAAAGCAAATGTGGTAGCTGATGCATTGAGCCACAAGACAATAGGAAGAACTAGTGGCCAGTTGACGGAAAAGCAAGAGCTAATCAAAGATCTACATCAACTAGCCAGCTTGGGGGGTCACCTTCTTGAATCTCCAGATGAAGGGGTTATTGTGCAAAATGCAGCAGAATCCTCCTTAATAGCTGAAGTGAAAGAGAAGAAGTTTGCGGATCCTATGTTATTGCAGCTAAAAGAGAATGTAAAACAGGGTCTGACAAAGGCATTTGATCTTACGCAAGAGGGAGTACTTCAATGCCAAGAAAGATTATGTGTACCGGATGTAGATGAGCTGAGGGGACGAATTATGACAGAGGCGTTTCATTCGCGATATTCTATTCATCCGGGAGCTACCAAAGTGTACCATGACTTGAAAGAAATATATTGGTGGGGAAATATGAAAAAGAACATTGCAGAATTTGTAGCTCAATGCCCAAATTTTCAACATGTGAAAGTAGAGCATCAGAAACCAGGAGGTTACATGCAATGTATCAATCTTCCAGTCTGGAAATGGGATATGATTAATATGGATTTCATCACAGGTTTGCCTCGTACACTGCGGAAATTTGATTCTATATGGGTCATAGTTGACAGGCTTACCAAATCAGCGCATTTCCTACCAATCAAGACCACCTATACAACTGAGGATTATGCAAGATTGTATGTTAAAGAAGTAGTGAGATTACATGGAATTCCGGTCTCCATTATATCAGACAGAGGGGCACAATTTACCACATATTTTTGGGCTATTGGTTGGAAATTAATTAAAATAAAACTATGGATGTGGGGCCCATATTTAATTGAAATGATATCGGATGAAATTTTTGATGATTCCATTCAGTCCAGGATGTCAATTTTGGGTTAGTAGCATAGTTAGTTTGGTTCCCGAGCCTTTATATTTTGTTTTGAGTGTTGAGATAAAAATTAGTTAAAATAGCCTAAAAAGGGTCCCGAGGTTTAATTAGTTGTAAATGACCTTTTTTCATAAATCTAATGATTGCATTGGATCTGGAATGCATTTATGATCAATTTGCCTATTAATTCATTTTCATAGTGCTCCGGATGAGTTTTGAGGGTCAAAAACAAGGTTTGGAAATTGCTAATGCTGGTATGGCCGCTTTAGCGGCCGTTGACCATTTGGCCAACTGCTAAAGTGACCATTTGACCAGTTTAGCGGTACTTTGACCCTTTGACTAGGTCACTTTAGTGGTCAAAGTGCCGTTTAGTGCCCATCCCTGAGTATAAGACCTAAATCAAACCCATTTCGTATTTTTAACATCTTAGGAGCTAGGAAGCTCCGATTTTGACAATTCTTGATGTAATTTTCTCATATAATCATTTTCTATGTGATTATAACTTTGTATTTTTCATTTTCCAAGAATACCTACTTTGCTTTTCATAATTTCTGGCTAAAATTATGATTCAAAACCCTTTTTTCACCATTGTTGGAGCTTGGAGCGTGGGAAATTATGGGAAATCATCCATTAAGGACAAGGTAAGCTAATTCAACACCTCTTGATAATTTTCCATTGTTTCCCCCCATCAAATTATGCTCTTTTTCGTGTAATGTCCAAGAAATCAGCTTTTGAATTTCTTAACTTTGTGGACTGATTTGGCGCTCGATTTGAGCTTCTTTGTGCTCAAATTTTGAGTATTCCTTATCCTTCGAGGTACCTCAGGAAAAATTCAATTGTGGAATCACATTTATGGTACCCACAACCGTTCTTAACCCAAAATTCAGCTCAGAGTATTATATAGCAATATGGTTATCATTTTACTCCTATTAACGTGTAGATTATGATTTTGATAGTGTGATGTCATTTTGAGATCGTGGGTGATGATGATCAATTCGTGGATGGCTTGAGATTTCAGGTCTGCTACGAGGTAGGCTTCAGCCTACTTTTCTCTATGAAATTGTGTATTGTATAGATTGCATGCTAGGTAGGGATTAATGATAGGTTTAAACCTAGTAATTCCATAAATTGACATATTTAGGGGAGTTAGAATAGAAAAGTGACCCGAACCTTAGCCTAGAACACCCGTTATGGCTATAGAATCCTATTATCCTTGTTTATAGTCATGTTAACCATAGATTGACGTTAAGGATCCTTTAGTATAAAATGTGTCATATTACTTAGTGATTTGGGCGGTATTTCCCTATTTAGATCCTTTTAGCGACCTTATGCCCTTGTTTACCATAGTTTCCTGAGTTATGATGCTTTATCCTATTTATTATATATTATTGGGTCTAAGGTCGTGGTTACATTACCAGTTAGACTCCAGGTAAGTATTTTATTCTTAATGGGACATGATTCTAGTTTATAGATGCTTAGGCACTTACGGTTGTATTGTTTAGATATTGGTGATGGCATGCATACTTTTAGGTGCATTTATTCTCACTTAGTGGTACAATTCCAAAAAAAACCTTGATTTTACTACTATTTTCAAAAAAAGGGATTTATTCCCCTTTTCATTTTTAAAATGAATTCTTTTACAATAGGAATCGTACCACCTTATTTAATGAATTATGAGCTTTTGAAAATAAATATCCCATTTTGTAAATTAGTCCAGGGTTGATTTCGGTCCATTATTAGCCCACTATTTTATGACTACTATTTACTGCTATCGAGGGAGATTCCTACCCTTTCTACACTATTGTTCCGATTTAGTCCCAAACATGATCTCGGCCAAATGATTTACTGATTTATACTCTTTTAGTCTCGGTTCGAGTCTAAGCACTTATTATTCTTAGATATATCTCTTGTACTGGACTGAGTAGATTGGTTATGATAGTTATTTAAAGTCCTGGTTCGGGGCCAGGCAGTGTATACCGATATCCCGAGTCCCTTATGGGCCTCTTCATCCTTGAGCCACAGTGCCAGAGAAAGATTGGCGCCATAGGTACTGCCCTGGTAAGATACTGAGCTTGGTATGTACACTTGGTATATTATGGCACTCAGCTTTGATATGGTATTATCGGTTTATGTTGCATTCATTCATTCATATGCACTACCTATCACCAGTATGATTGTTTAATTCTTATATCTATCGACCTTATGGGGGGATGTATAGGTATAGGCTATGGTTACTGTGTGTTGAGTGCTTTCTTGAACCTTCCAAGCTTATGGGGGCCTGATTAGGTTATTGTTTGTCCGGACTAGCCGGTTACTTTTTTTTAGGATTAGTTCATGGCAAGATGGTTATGGATTGGTACCTCAGATTACCGATACATTTCTAATATCTTTTCTCCATTACGGTAAGTTATATTATTGTTAAGTTACCTTATGATTAGTTTTATTTCAGTTAGAGACATCGATTATGCTAGTGTTATCTTTTCTTTTTGGTTATGCCCCTCGAGATGTTAGGTTGGCTCCCTCTGGCTATTATCTTTGAGATTAGTCCTATATATGTATATATACATATATATATGGTATTACCATATATCCTTCTCTTTCCTTATTTATTCATATTTTATATGTATACTTTTGCCTTGTATTACTACTATATATCCTTCTTTCACTCTTCATTTGTATATTGGCTAGTGATATACGATATTGCACTTTAGTTCCTGAATACTCTTAGAATAGGATAACTTATCCTTATTACTCCATTAGCATTATTATGTTTAGTTTGTTTGATAGTTGCCTATTGTTTATATTCCTGTTTTACATGTTATTTATGCTTGCATTATTTCTGGAGCTCAGTCGATCGTTGTATACTAAGTACCATGTGTTTGGTACTCATACAATACTTTTGTATCCTACAGATCATAGTGCAAGTTATCGCAGTTGATGTGTGCATTTGCTGAGCAACTATAGATCGGAGGTTTGGGTAAGCTCCTGATGTTCAAAGTTGTTCCTACTCTCCCTCTTATTGCTGGACTAATCTCTACCTTGTATTTCAGAGACATCTTTTTTTATATATTTATTTTGTATTTCATTCGTACTTCTGTTGTATTAGAAGCTCTTGTACTAACTTCACTAGGTTTTAGGTGTATATTTACTTTCTTTTCGTCTTCTTCTTATATTATTAGTCTTGACTTTTACTTTTCTTATTAGTCCATTACTACCTGTTTGGGACTATGGGTTGCCTTACCTAAGGGTGGGTTATGGTAGGTGCCATCATGATCTGAGAAATCATGTCGTGACAAGCCTCTTTTCACTTAAACCTTCTTAGGAAGTACCCTTTCTCTAAAACACCCAGAACAAACCTTGCACCTAAAATGATGAGATTTTAAATCCCATGCTTCATGAGACCAATTTCGAGGCATACCCGACGAGATTTTGATGTGAAAAGAGGCCAAGTGCATACGAGACAACTCTCCACCCTCTATAGTAGCATAATTCATCTACTGGGCATGTTATGGTTAATTGTAGTAAACTTGGGCTAGATGCATGTAGTAATGATATTAATTTTGGGAGTTTTCATGTCTTAGTCCTTTGGGCACGGTGTTTGGATGGATGAAATTACAATAATCGGATTATGCTTTAATGTGTGATTTGAAATGTTATTATATTGAGCTGGTGCATCCCTTCATGGATTGAAAATATAGTTTTGTATGAATTAAAGTTAGTCGGAGGATTACAAAGATATTAACGGGTTGGTATGAGGGTAAGGGCGACAGACAAATGTAAAGAGAGTAAATTGGGGTTAAGATAGGTTGCTAGTGGAATCTTAGGAACCAAGTGGTGTTGTTTGGGTAATGGAGAGATAGTGTAAATACAGTGCATGAGCCCAATGATAGAGTTAGTGGGGTTGAGTGTGTCATGGGAGCATATTTAAGTAGTTATGATCGATAGTATGATAGTCTAGGAATGGTGTTTGAATAAGTCGAAGAAATCTAGATAAGGGCTTAGTGTTTGGTAAGGGGTCACCAAATGATAGAGGTGTAAAAGTTGTAGGGTCACACTTAGTGTTTTGGGTATGGGGTATTAGGTAAAGGCATGGGTAGCTACCTAAGAGTATGAGCGTGCATCTATACAAAAGAGTTGCCAGATGTCATTCAAGTATGGTATTTTATGAGTGCACAAATATATTAATAGCAATCCCAAAAGTGTGAAAGCATAAGATAAAGTGTTTGAATAACCCTTGGTATTGTGATAAGTTTTAACTGTAACAAAACAACTTGCTTAACTCTGTGCTTATACGTAAATTAAGTGTTTGTAATTACCTTTGGCACTATTAATGATTTCTGACTGCATATTACATACTGCATTAATGATATTGATGTTAATAATGATATTGATTATAGTGAGACGTGAACGTGATGGTAATGGTATGATGATGTGATTATATTTATGATGTTATTGAGATCGGGTTACGATGATATTATTCTATTGATGAAGCTGAGATGATGGCATGATGTTGATGAGGCAAAGATGAGATAATGTTGATAATGGTGATGAGATAATACTTATATATTGCATGCATATATCCATCAAACTTTATGGAGTACCTATATGTGTATGTTGTTGTCATCTTAATTATGGGGACTTGCTTAACTAAATTGACTTATTGTTTATTTGCATATCTGTGGGAATGAAGAGTGGTGTTTATACTTAGTTATATTTTAAGTTATAAAGTGATGGGCAATCAGAGTACCCTATCTAGTACCTCTGGGATGTTAGTATAGTGAAGTTTATTAGGATGGCAGAAATTGTTAGAAGTAGGATCAAAGAATTAGGGAAAGAAGATAAGATAAGATAAGGCATATGATTTATAAAGAAGGATAGGTTTGTCAAAGGACAAATATATGCCAAAATATTAAATAACAGGTAGATCACAAAGATGCAAAAGGTAACATGTCAATGATTGTATAAAAGGGAATTAGTAATTGAAATCTTACTTAATGTCATGATTTTCTTCCTAATTGTTGTTATTGTTATTTTTTTCTAACCATGGTCAGCCGATGATACCTAGAAGTATGTGTGGTTATATTGATACTATACTTACTATACTTCTTTTTGGGGGTATAGCCATGTTTCAGGTCATTTGGAGCTTCTATAGAAGAGAAAGTGATCACTCTTCAACAACATCTATCCTTTCAATATTACATGGATGTTGTGTCCAGGATTTTCCTGTTCTTTGTCTAGTGCTCTTGTACTGGTTCAGAATAGGTTCTAGGGATTCACTCCATATTATTTTTCTCATTGTTTTTACTTATCAAATGTACTGAACAAAATTTGATTTTGATTAAAAAGATTTATCTTGCTTTTAAATAAGAGTTTTACTTATCTTCCGCATTAAATGAGTGGTTGGGTCGTAAAGGATCTCTTATCTAGGATGGAATAGGGTAGGTGTCTACACGATCCTTGATTTGGGTTGTGATAGCTAGTTGCTAGTGTTTTGTTAATCACTGGGGGTTTGGAGGTCCCATATTCGTGAGATGGCAAGCTTCTATGTGGGTACCGGATTCTATTAATGGGTTAAAAGTAATAAAATGAACATCTTAACTATTCTCTCTACTTATTGATATGTTTATGTTAAAGAGTGGACAAATGACCTATTGATCATTAATAAATTGGTTGATGGAATTATTGGGGTTTAGTAATCATATAGGCTATGGAGAGATTGAAGTTATAAATAAGAAGTTAAATAGAGGAATCTTGGTGTAATAACTATGTCTTGTGAAGGAACATGCTTGTTGATGAGTATATTTCCCTTTTAAGTGTTTGAGTCTAATTGTGTCATAATTAAGATGGGAACTTATCATGTAAAGTAGGCTATGGTTTGGGTGAATCCTATATGTTTATATTTTTTTGGTTGATTATCATTATTGTGATGTACGCGTGGGGACTTGTGTGAACCT
Organism: Capsicum rhomboideum; assembly: GCA_031232105.1. NCBI lineage: Eukaryota > Viridiplantae > Streptophyta > Magnoliopsida > Solanales > Solanaceae > Capsicum > Capsicum rhomboideum. The sequence goes on along the minus strand of CP124719.1, from coordinate 84,598,094 downwards.
TATTATTGACTTTATTGATTATCATCATTGTGATGCTCGCGTGTAGGCTTGTGTGAATTAGCTTCTCACATCCCCGCTCAACGATGTAGTTGTGAGACTAGTTTGAATAGATGATTAGAGGAAGACCATTCCCAAATCATATAATCAACCCTGTAAATCAACAACTAGATAATCAAATAAGTTGATGAAATTGATACTAAATATGATTGTTAGAGAAACCATAATCCTAGATCTATTCATCCATTGATTGTGTAACAATCAACTCTTTTCTTGGTTAATTGTTCTTTAGTTATTTTATTTTTATTTTTAGTTTAGTTAATTTATAAATATATCTTGAAATCCACCACTTGAATAAATATTTAGCATTAGTCTAATTTAGTAAAATAGTTAATCAACAAGTCCCTGTGGGTACGATATTCGAACTTAAAATTCTTATATTACTTGTACTACCGTATACACTTGCATGTGCGTTTGGACACAACATATTTCTAAAGCGGCTACAGGTCATTTATGTCTTGCCGAGACTGTCGGTTTATTTCTCGGGCAATTCTTTTGGGTTTTAAACCCTTTTCCCTGTTTTAGAGCTTTTGAAGTTGAGAAAATAGTCTTGGGAAAAAACATCTATTAAACGACCTCGGTTGAAAATTCTAGTAGCACTATTAGCTCTGAAACATGGATTTTAGGCTAGGGGGACTCTTGGTCCGGGTCCTGAGGCTTTTGGACTTATTTTGGACTATTCGGTGGGTTTTGGTAAAAATAAAAACCTTGGATATAGGGCCTACATTTTTATAGAAACAACACCAAATGGAAATATTGATAGTTTTATTGAGTCTGGAATGTCAAATTTGGTAGGGTAGCATAGCTCATTTACGTGCATAGGGTTTTGAATGAATCTCGAGCACTCGATCGGAGTCCATTAGGACTTAGAAAATTTGCTTGTTTTTGGTAGTTGGTGCAACCACTTAAGATGCTTGAGATCCTCTTTAGCGGTACTTGTCTTCTTTAGCTGACATCGCTTAAGTGACCAGGGTGCTGCTTTAGCGGCATCTCACCCCTACTGTTGCCGCCGCTTTAGCTATCATTTGTCGCTTTAACAGCTCAGTGGCAGCTTTCGCGATTATTGCTGGGTGTTATTTATATAATCTTTGCTCTGCGATTTTCAGCCATTTTCTAACTCCTCTTTCACCATTTTTGAATTTAAGGGATCAAGGAATTGTGGGATATCATAAATTGGAACTTGGATTGAGTCAGGGACGTGTTGGTGATCACTTTCCGATAATTATCCCATACGTTTCCGCCCTATTTCTCCATTTAATCCTCAAATTTACTCTTATGTTCCTTAGATTTTGGGGCTGTTTTGAGCCCCTATTGAGACTCCATTCATGCTCAATTTTTGAGCACACGCTCCCTGTCCTTCGAGGGACCTCATGATGTATTCAATTTTAGAATTTTGTTAGTGGGCCTCACAGGCCTATTTTTTTTACCCGATTTCCTACCCAGCGTTTGATATTGCAATAGGGGTCTCATTTTACTTGTGTTAATGTGTAGATTGTGAATTTGATTGCTCGATAATATTTAGAGATCGTGGAGTAGAGAAGAGCATTTTATGGATGGTTCAAGACTGTAGTTCGGCTACAATATAGACTACGATCTACTCTTCTCTATGAGATTGTGTATTGTGTAGATTGCATGCTAGGTAGGGTTTATAGGATAGGTTTATAGCTAGTTGTATCTTGATTTGACCTATTTAGGGGATTTAGATTAGAATTGTAATTTGAGTCTTTGCCTAGAATATCTGCCATAGCTATAGGATATGGTTAAGCTTGATTATATACTTGTTTGACCTTAGGTTGGCATTACGGATCCCTTGGTATAAGATTTATAGTAGTATTAAGTAATGTGGGCGATTAGACCCTTCCAGTAGCTTGATGCCTTTGTTTATCTTAGCTGTTTGAGTTTAATGTTGATATTTTTTTTCTTTGCATATATTTGGGCCAGAGGACTTGGATACGATACCAGTTGGATACCAGGTTAGCTCTTTGTGTCTTGATAGAGTCGTGGATTATTTATAGACGATTAGGTGCTTACATTTCTATTGTTTGGATAGTGATAGCATGCATGCACTTACACTCATTCATTCTTATTTAGTGGTACGATTCAAACTAAAACATTGGTTTTACTATTGTTTTCCAAAAGGGATTTAATCCCACTTTAACTTTTAAAATTGATTTTTAAATGGGAGTCGTACCACCCTTATTATTGGTTTATAATCTTTTAAACTAAGCATCTTACTTTGAAAACTCATATAGAGGCAGATTCCGGTCCATTCCTGATCCACTCATTTATCTCTATTTACTCGCTTTGGTTGAGGGAGATTCTGACCATTTCTACATTATTCTACCATTTAAGTCTCGGGTACTTGACTTTTGGTCATTTGTTATTTAGGGTCACTTTTAGGCCCTTAGGCATTTAGGGTCACTTTTGGGCCCATTTTGTAATAAATAGTCTATGGCTATAAATATCTAGGATTTCCCTTTTTCTTGCTTCGATGATTTTGGATGAAACTTACACTTGAGAGTGTTTTAAGCTTGTTCATAGCTTTGTTGACTTTGTTTAGAAACGTTGATTGTGAGTGGATTAATTTACCTCTCGGTCTTCATAGGAGTTAGGTGCTTGTTGGTAGTCTAAATGGAAGGTCATCAGATTTAACATATCTTTTGGTTGTCCTTTTATTATCATTTTGTGTCTATTTATCCATCTATTTCAATTCCAACTTCATTTTCTTAGTTGCATAGTTTATTTATCTTTTCCTATTTTGGGTTTGTATCATTTGGTATCAGAGCCAAGCTTAGGATCATTCCCATGATTCTAGACTTGGGTTGTGGTATTGAAGGAAAAAAATTGAAATTTTCATTTTTATCAAAAATTGTTGTTTTTAAGTCTTATTTGAGTTTTCGATACTAGAGTCGTGTTCTCTAGTATCTATTGTGTCTAGATATGAGATTTGGATTGATTTGGAGTGGTTTTTGAGAAAATAGCATTGGTGGGCTCTTGTAGCTTGAAGAAGAATAAGTGGGTTCTTCTATCCGGGCTTAATTGGGCATTGATTTGTATTGGAGTTTGTTCTCCTTATTATTTGGAGCTTGGATCTGAAATTTGAGCAAAAACGGTGAAGAAATCCGTTGGGGTTAAATTTGATGTTCTTCATATTCATGGTGCTCTTCATGACTTGAAGAAAAGTTCAAAATGGGTTTTAAAATCTGAAAAAAATTTGTTTGGAATTGGGGACTAAAGGGTATTGGGAATGTTTTCCCATCGCGAGAGGATCCTAGAGTTAAAATTTCTTGGAATTTTGAGTTAAAATGAGAGAGTTATGAATTTTAGATCTTCATATTATTCTTGGTGTTCTAGAAGACATTCAATTCTTCAAGAAGAAGTTTCATCCAAAAAGGGTTGTTTCATCCAAAAGTAAAGGTTAAAAGAAGGTGTACTTGTTTGTGCTAAAGGAATCTTCTAAAAGAGGAAAAATTCGATGGGAAGAAGTACAAAAAGGCCCCACAGAAGCATAAATTTGGAGGCTCCAGCTGAGCTGTCTTGGCATCTGCACCTCCCATCTGCATGAGCAGGGGGGCACCTGCAACAGTAGGTGACTAAGGTAGGTCACACTTAGACATTCTGTCTGTGACATGCGAACCCCACCTACATGGGCATGTCGTGACCTGCATCTGCACATCACTCCAATGCACGTCAACCGTCCCAAATCCAATTTTGCTCAGGTTCCAACTTCTTAGTTTTAATTTCTTAATTCCTAAACTAATTAACAATTAGTATTTGATCTACATATTTGATTGATTAGTTCTTGAGTCCATTTCTTTCTTGTCCTTTTCTTTGTGAGCTTTTATCGTTTATTTCTTAGTTAACTTCTTTGATTCAAGTCCTTTAGTTTTCAACCAAGTCGTCTGTTCTTCTCTCAACAAGAATCCACTCTAACCAAGAGTAGAAAATTGGCACTTCATAGACCAACGAGAACAAACAAAGTTTAACAAAGTTGAGCTAATTGTGAAATGATCCAAGTGTGAACACACTAGTGATCATGTGTTTTTATTTCACTAATGTTAACCTTGTTTGTTAGTTCTGTTGAGTTTCTTATTGATAGGTACCATGGTACTGGGAGATGAGATCCAACCTACCATGGGTGGGGTAAACTTAGACACTTTGGTCGAGGCCCTCATGGGTTGCAATAGTATATAAATGTGATGAGAAGAGAGATGTCAAACATGAATGAGAAGATATCAAACGTGGAAGGGAGAGTGATGAATATAGATGGAAGGATGGTATGTGTGGAGGGGAATCTTAACTCCTCAAATACTACTCCATAAAAAAATCTCCAGGAGTCCTAAAGTGGGCATGCCCAAGATACATCGGCTACCATCTCTCCTAGAACTCTCCAACACATGTTTTAGCCTCCCCAATAAGGTAATGTTACCTTACCTACTACTATGACCAATCAAACTCCACATAATGTTGCCCGACCACCATAATTTAAGCCACCCCAACAAATGCCACAAAACCCACCACCTCAAGCTGTATAAATTCTCACTCCACACTATCAAACACATAGAACCAATTACCAATCTACCAAATTCCACAAAGATTGAACCCACAAGGTCTAATTCCACCTTATCACCTACCCTATCAAGTTCCACATGGCCAAAACTCACCCTATCAAAGACGACAAATCCCAAAACCCACCCTACCAAGCTCCACTTAACGAACTACCACCCAACCAAGTCGTGGGAGTTCAAGGAGAGTTTGAGGGATACATAAAAGGAAGTTACGGGTATGGTGCTCAAAGAAATATCCCAAGGGACTAAGAAGGGTATGGAGGTCGTTACATGGGCCTCAACTCTATCAAGGTCACTCTTCCTAGCTTTCAAAGAGGTAGTGAACCTGAAGGATACCTCAAATGGTAGTCGCAATGTGATAGAATCTTCTAAGCTAATAATTTACCTGATGTTAAGAAGAAAACTATGTCATTGCTCAATTTGAGAGATACGCATTGACTTGATGGGAGTCGGCTAAGAGATTACATAAAGTTCTTCATGGAGTTCATTATCCACCATAGGAGGTAATGAAGGCCATTATAAGAGCTAAGTATATGTTAGAGAGGTATAGGCAAGGGTTGCTTACTAATATGTACAATTTGAGACAAGTAGACAAGAGTGTTGAGGTATACTATGATGAATTCCAAAACCTACTCTTGAAGCTTGATTACAATGAGGAGGAAGAGAAGTTACTTAGGTTATAACCAAATCTCCATTTCACCCGAAGTTCAGAAGAAGACTATATTTACATGCCCTTATGGGACATTCTCCTTCAAGAGTATGCCCTTTAGGTTATGTAATTCTCTTGCAACGTTCCAAAGGTGTATGATGTCAATTATTTCTTATATGGCCAAAGACACTTTATAGGTGTTTATAGATGATTTCTCTGTGGTAGGTGGTGCTTTCAAACACTGCTTAGCAAATCTAAGTAATGGATTGCAAATATGTGAGGGGTTTAATCTCGTGCTCAACTAGGAAAACTGTCACTTTATGGTTAACGAGGGCATTTTTTTGGGCACAATATTTTAGCCAGAGGAATTGAAGTTGACTGAGCCAAAATAGAGGTGATTAAAAAACTACCTCCACCAATCTTAGTGAAGGGAGTTAGAAGTTTCCTCGACCATGCAGGTTTTTACCAGAGGTTCATTAAGGACTTTTCTATAATTGCTAATCCATTGTGTAAATTGTTATAAAGAAAGCTAAGTTTGTTTTTGATGGTGATTGTTTAAAGGCATTTGAATGCCTTAAAGAAAAGTTGGTGGATGCCCCTATTATTGTTGCTCCAGATTGGTCTTAACTTTTTAAAGTGATGTGGGATATAAGTGGAGTAGCACTTGGAGTTGTTCTTACGCAAAAGCGAGAGAAAATATTTTCAGCCCATTTACTAGGCAAGCAAGAAATTATATGGGCCCAAAAGAACAACATAATTACCGAACAAGAGCATTGGTCTTTGACTTTGAGAAGTTTTGGACGTACTTACATAGCACTATAGTTATTGTACACACTAATCATGCTACCTTGACATATCTCATGGCAAAGAAGGATTCAAAATCTTGGTTGATTCGGTAGGTATTTCTACTGCAGGAGTTTGACTTTGAAGTCAAAGATTACAAAGGTGTGAAAATCAGGTAGCAAACCATCTGTTTAGGCTTGAGAATGAAGGAATGATGACAACCAAATTGGAGATTGATGACTCATTTCTGAATGAACAGGTGTTATCTGCATCTCTTGATATTATACCTTGGTATATTAATTTTGCTAATTGTTTGGTCAGCGACATGATGCAGAAAGAATTGACTTTCCACCAGTGAAAGAAATTTCTCTATGATGTAAGAAAATATATTTGGGATAATCCTTTTCTATTCTGATTATGTGTTGATAACATTAGCAGAAGATGTGTGCAAGAAGTAGAGATATTAAGCATTATGAAGGCATGTATTCTTTCCCTGTGGGATGACATCATACTAGTGCTCGCACGACCAAGAAAATATTTCAATGTGGGTATTACTAGCCCACCATCCACAAAGACGTCCAAAACATTGCCAAGGCATGTGATCAATGCCAATGGAAGGGCTCAATCTACCAGAATCAGGAAATGCCTATGTCTAAGATGTTGGAAATAAGGTTGTTTGATGTGTAGGGCATCAATTTTATGGGACCATTTGTGAGTTCTTATAGTCACAAGTATATCTTTGTGGTAGTGGATTATGTATCCAAATGGGTAGAAGTTGTGGCTTTAGCTGACAGTGAAAGTAAAAGTATGGTTGTGCTCTTGAAAAAGAACATTTTCTCTTGGTTTGGTATTCCTCGCACAATCATCAGCGATGGGGTTTCCTATTTTTGTAACAAAGTGTTCCATGCAACTCTAGCCAAATACAGGGTCAAATAGCGCAAGGTGGGTGCTACCTATCACCTGCAAACAAGTGGGCAAGTAGAGGTGTCAAATCGAGAAATTAAGATAATATTAGCAAAGTCTGTAAATGTTAACTGTAGCGATTGGTCATAGAAAGTTGATGATGCTCTATGGGCTTATCGTACTGCTTTCAAAATGCCAATAGGCATGTCTTCTTACAAACTTGCCTTTGGTAAAGCTTGTCATTTACCAGTAGAGCTTGACCACAAGGCCTTGTGGGCTCTTAAAAAGCTTAACTTGAGTTGGAGTGAGGCTATGGATTTGAGGTTAGAACAACTAAATGAGATAGACAAATTTTGGCTTCAAGCTTATGAGAGGGATGCTCTCTATAATGAGAAAATAAAGTTCTACCACAGTCGAAGAACTGAAAAAAGAGAGTTTAAGGTGGGTGACTTGGTACTGTTGTTCCATTCAAGGGTCAAATTGTTTTCGAGCAAGCTAAAATCAAAATTGTTTGGGCCATTTATAGTCACCCAAGTGTTCCCACCGGGAGTGGTAGAATTGGAAAACAAAGATGGAAAGTTGTTTAAGGTAAACAACCAATGGTTAAAATAATATGTTGGAGTGTCGTAAGGGATATAAGTATTATATTTGGTGTATCTTGATGATGTATGAGTAGTTAAGATACTCGAGTCGTTCTACGATGTTAAATCAGGTGCTAATGGGAGGCAACCCATATTTTGTTGTTGTAAAATGACTTTAGAGTAGGTTTAGTCTTGAGCATACTTAATTTGATTATTGAAGTGTGAAGGCAAAAAGAGACAAAATATATGGGCGCAACTATTTGAAGTGACGATGAGAGTGACATTCCATCAACCATATGATGAGCCATCATCTCATGTTGTCAACTTTAAGAGCTAAAATGTACATTCTTGGTAAGGGGGACGATGAGAGTCTACAAGCCTTTAACACCGTGACAAGCAGTTAACTCAGGTCATCACTTGGTGAGTGAGAATGAGACAATCTAGATAAAGTTGAAAAGCTTACTGACGAGATGTCATCCATGTGAAAAATTCTTACACCATGCCGTCACTTGGTGAAACAATAAGAGTCAAACTGCTAAGGTTGACAAGCTTACTGACAAGACATCAGCTTGCTCACAAGCCGTCAGACTGATGTCAGGCTCAGGTAAGTATGTATTTTTATTAATTTGGTCGGACGAACATCCTTTACCCAATCAAATATCAACCCATAAAGATTAACCACATAAACCCGACCCGACCATCTTTAACCAAAACAACCCAATCTAAACCCAAGACCCAATTTGCTCCATTCTACTAAAAAAGGAACTATTTCAAACCCCTCTGCCAAAAACATAACTCTCTTTCTTAATTTCTAAATCTTAAACTCCTCTCCCACTCATGATCCCCATGTTCATATTCTCCAAAAACTCATCACAACACCTTTCTCAAGATATAAATCACCTCTAAATATTCCCAACATTCACAAACACACACACTGACATAAAACTAGTGTACAATATGAAGAAAATATAATTCGAGCTTATTTTGATTATTTTCTGTGTTATTTATCACTGAATTCTCACCAAGGCATGCTTAATACTTAACTTTCTCCTATTTGGTTTGAATAATAAAGCAAACCCAACTGATTATGCATAATCGGGTGAGCAAAATTTTGAATTTTGGGTGAAGTCTGAGTAACCCTACCCTGTATTTGATTAAAAATCTTGAACACTCCACTCTAATATAAGACATACATTTCCATTGAAAATGTAAACTCATTGTGATAGTGGAGTGTTAATAATTTTCAAAGGAAAATGCTCGCTCTTGTAGTTTGAATAAATTGTAGAATTAAAGACGAGAGTGACGAGCTATCACACCTGTGAGGAACCATCAACTCTTGTCATCATAGATGAGGAATTAGAGATCTAATCTGTTTAAAGATGATGATGGAGCTTGACAAGCCATCACACCAGTGATGAGCCATCACCTTATGTCTTCATGTAAAAACATATGGGTATATATTCTATTTAAGGCTGACAATGGAGAATGATGAGTCGTCACACCAGTAACGAGCCGTTGTCACCCAATGTTTGAAACCTGTTTATGCTTGATGATGAGGCCTGACGAGCCATCACATTAGTGATGAGCCATTACCTCATGTCGTCAAGCCAGTATATATATATAGTTGTACTGAGTTCAAATCCCTTTATTTTTTCCATTATTTTTCCCAAGCTAACAACAATTCCTCCACAGGTACAAAATGCCTCAAAAAATTTCACCCAAGCAGGGGGTGCAAGTAAAAGATCATGCAAGGGTACCTCAACCCGGAAGCTAACTAATGATTCTAAACTTGAGGTCGGGGAGACCAAGGCCCAAGGCTATAGGACAAGGCAGAATGCCAGACAAAAAGCGCTAGCTCCAAGTCTAATGAGGGAGTTGAGTCGAAAGAAAGTGAATCCAGCTCCAAGAGTATGAGCTCTGAAAAAGAAGTTGATAGTGGAACTGATACAACCGTCATCCTAGAAGGATCCCCTAAACTAGTTCAAGGTGATGCAATTAAAAGTAAAATCCAGGGAATTAGATAAAGTGTCTGGTAGAAAGTGAAAGGGGCAGACGATTTTTATCAATAGGGTCTCTCTTTTACCAGGAAGCATTGTACTAAGAGACTAGTAGCTGAGGAGGTGAAGATAATTACATCAGGGATAGAAAATTAACCTGTAATTGAGCGATGGTTCAACCACTATGAATTGGGTTGGACTAGCACAAACTTGAGAATGTACTACCCAGCTATGATATGTGAATTTTATGCAAATTATACAACTACTTTGAAGAATCAATGCAAGAAAGGGAAAAAGGCTACTGAGTTACCAACAAGAACAAAATTCAAGTTTGGGGTGTGTCGGTAAACCTTTCAGATCAAACTATCAATCGATTCTTGCATAAGGAGGATTTTATAACACCAACTAGCACCCTAGATTTCTACCACAAGATGAATGATCATGCAAATTAGCGTCCGTGGTTAGATCAGGTACTGACCGAAAGAGAGCCCTAATGGTTTACAAATCACAATGCTAAAATCACCAATTCCCTATCCTTAGTGGCGAAATTTTGGTAGGGAGTAGTGAGGTTCAAGTTAATGTCGACTGTAGGCGATAACACTTTGGGTGAAGATCAGACAGTGTTAGTAGCGAGCTTGATGTCTGGGTTGAAGCTAAACTTTAGAGAGATCACAGCAGAAGAGATCATAATAAGGACTACAAAGTTGAACACTTCATACCTATTCCCATGCCTTATCACACAGCTCTGTCAGACGGGTAATGTTCCTGTATTGTCTGGGATTGGTGTCTAAACAACTACCATAAAGAATAATAATTTAAAAAGATCAAAGGACGAGGGTAAGTCCAGCCTATGACTTATCAAGTACACTTATTTAAGAGTTGACACTCAAACCACAGAGGCTCCCTCTGTGTCAATAGAGGCCTCAGGTATGCAGTTAGCTATCTCTTTAGCTCTACCGGATACATCCACTGCATGTACTGAACCTGTAACTGAGACTATGGATACTGCCACTGCTAAAATCCAAATATAGGATTATTCACTTACTCTCCACAACTTTAAGAAATGGGTTAAGCAAGGTCAATGGTTTTACAAGTAGTTGAAGATTTTTGTGGAGTAGTTCTAACAATTTATATACCGAGCAATGAAGGTTGCCCTGGTACCATATGCTAGCCTCCATGGGTGTATTAATAACATGGAGATCCAAATTAATAAGATATTGAAGGCCATGCCTGTGCCAGATCTTGCTAAGTTTAAAGTGAAGTTAGTGAAGGCCCGTGCAGATATCACTGCACTGCAAAATAGACCTGCCTTGATGTTCTTAACTTAGGATGAGGGAGAGTCATAGGAGGATGAAGAAACATTGTATGAACTAACATGTAAGCCTCTCAAATCTAAGAGCAAGAGTAAGACGAAATAAAGAGATGAAGATAACCCTAAAAAAGTTGAGAAGAGATGGAAAAAGCAACAGAAGAGAGACTTAAAATAAGAAAGAAGGAGAGATAGAGAGGAACAAGTGAAACGAGAGTAAGCATTGCAGGCCCAGGCTGTAGGGACATCTTCTAATACCCTACCCAGGGTATCTTTCCCTGCAAGATTAAGGGTGAAGTTTTCCACTAAACCAAATACTACCTGGAGTGCGTTGGTCATTCCTGGCGCCACCACTGATGATGGTGCAACTGATATTGCATCCCACTTTGCGTCATATAACACAAGAACCTAGGGCACCATAGATACATCCTCACTATAGTACTTATCATTTTAAAATAATGCATTGGGAATAATGCATAGTTTTCTGATGGGGATGGGGGTACTTGTGTCCACACAAGGGTTTCTCTTGCCATGTTTCTTTTTCGTCATGTGCTATCTAGTAAAACTGGCATGTTTATTTTTTTTTGTTGTTTTGTATGATGTAAGCAAATAGAGGATAGGGAATGCATAGTAGTTATTGTTGTGATTTATTTTGAAAGGAAGACCCATCAAATTTTGTGTACATATATGTTAAATTTTTCCCGAATTGACTGTTATGGATCTTTGCTTGTCATTAGTTATAGATGAGTTGGTATTTTTTTGCTTAACCTTAAGTATGCGTCTGATATCTGGTAGTTATAGTGTTATTCCATGCCAAGAGTGTGTGAGCCTATTTTGTGTCTTTCTTACTTTATGCATGCATCTAGAACATGCCTGGTCCATTCTTTCAGGTTATAAGTTTGGTGGTTAGGAAAGGATCACAATCTTTGTTTTAAATCTAGTCCACTTAGCCTAAAACATCGACCAAATGATGTAAATAAACCCATTTGATTCTCATTTTGAGCTGATTTAACCGTCTTTATTCAATATTTGTTCACCTTTCCATTTTTATATTTGAACACCTATTTTGGTCATGGTCCTTCCTTCGACATCGTGAACCTTAACTCAGGCAAATCGTCTAAGTTGAGTGTGGCTACTGTAGAGGCAATGACAATTAGAATTGGGTAGGAAAAGAGTGGATGTTGATGAAGAAAATTTAGTGGGTGTGAGCATGTAAAAGAAAAAGAAAAGAATAAAAAAAGAATGAAAATTATTGAAAATAGCAAAAAAAGAGGAATTCAAGTCAAAAGAATTGCTACACTCATGAATGAAAACAGTGGTTAGAAAAAGGTGAATACGGGCGAAATGATTTGGCGCAAGTGTAAATAAAAGCCTGTAGATGTCAAGGAAGGTTGAGTTACTATGTCCAAAATGTACCCTACCTTCACCCAAGCCTTCATTACAACCAAAAAAAGTCATGTAGTTATCCTATTCGACCTTCTGAAAAAAACCAAAGTAGAATGGTTAAGGCAAGCCTATAGTATCACTTGGCAGTTTTTGAAATTTATTGTGATAGTGGGAGATTTTGTTTCAGTCCCTAACAAGTTTGACGTATTATGTGTAGGATTTCTTTGTGGTGATGGCATGAAAATAACACTACTGACTTCTAGTTTTTAGGATGATTAGTGTGATTGTATGCACTATTGCCTATTTGTATTGTGATGCCAAGCAGAGATCCTTGTAAGTTAGTTGATAAATAGTCTATGCATGCTGAGTTTGACTAGACTGATGGGTTTGGTTTTTATAATGTGACTGCTATGTGTCCCTTAGATTCTTTATGTTTGCATAATATGGTGTTGTTTAGATTCTTGAGGACAAGCAAATGTTCTAAGTTGGGGGTGTTAATGTGCCGACATTTTGACGACATATTTGAGGCTTTAATCTAGGAATAATTATAAGTTTTGAAGCAACTCATGTTATTTTTAATCATTTTTTACTTTTAGTGTGCATCACAGGGCAATAAGTCATAAACAAGGGGAAATGAATGAAAGTGTAGAAGTAAAAGTCCAAGTGACGAGTTGTCAACTAAGTGATTGCTCATCACTCATCCCAAAAGGCCAAGGCTGAACGAATTCTAAACATCAATTGAGTGAAGACCTTAGGTGATGAGCCATCACCCACATTGTCAACCTAAAATAGAAACTGAAGCAAGTAAAAGTCAAATGACGATCACCTCTGATGAGTAGTCATAGTGTGACGAGACATCAGTGTTGTCGTCACACATGAGTGGGCAACTTCTAAATTTTATTTTGAATCCAATTTTTCCTAAACTATAAACAACTACTTCTAGGGTTTTTCATGGCATCTTACGTTACATGGTTTTGATACTCTTTATGTTTGAAATTTTCTTGGGTTTTTAGCAACTTTGTTCTCTTGTGAAAGACTATTGAAGATCGAACTCATAATTTATTAAGGGTAATCTTCTTCATATATGATTTTCTCAATTTTGTTTTGTTTTACAATTATAAGCAACTAAACTCCCACAACTAGGGTTGTGGGATCCATGGAGAAATAGTAACTCTAGGGTTAATTTCTGTTGGGATTCAAAGAATGAATGAATTTGGATTGACACTCCTTTTATTTTAACAGATTTCTAATGGTTTCAAACATTGGAACATGCTTTAGATTTGATTTGCATGAAATAAGAGATTAAAACTAGAAACAAGGGTTATTAACGAGGATTCAGAATTTCTAACCTCCATTTAATTGATGATATTGTAACAATTTCTAACCTCAAATGAATGGACTTTTGTGGAATATTAACATTGTTGAACGGGTTGCAAACTTCAATAAAATTCTTCAAATGAATTGTTTCATCCTTATGAGCTTGTCCACAAAATAGTCCCTTCATTTGGAGAAGGTGAATCATAATACTTGTGACGTGAATGTAACACCCCGTACCTTTCCGAACTTATAGGACTACGTTAACATTTATGAAATTATTTAAACCTGAGAGAGTTGGTGAATTTATGCATTAATTTGTTGGGCTTAAGTGAAACATATGCCATTGGGCCCAAACGAGGCCCAAAAGTTAAATAAAAGACATGGCCCAATTGGGGAAAATGACCCATTCCACCCTTTGACTAATTAAACCCCTCAAAATTTTGGCTAAGGATGAGTTGAGAGACTATAAAAGGCATCAAAAATCTGATTTTATTCATTAAGAGACACATGCTATTCTAGAATTTTCCACAACATTTCCCCTTCAACCAAACCCTAAGACAACTATCCTTTGGGACAAGATCATCACTTTGTAATTATTGGTAAGTGTATATTATCATGGTTAAATATATTTTATGCATGAGAGATGATGTATATCATGTTGGTTATGCTTAAAGGTGTTGAGTAATCCATTTTTGTTTTTCTTTTGCTAATAGATGTATCATCTATGTGTCCTAAACTTGAAAGGAGACTTGAGATCTTGAAAGGAGTGAATAATATGGATGAGATGTTCACATGTATGACATGGTTATGTCTCTAACTTGTTTTCCCTATGTGTACAACTTGTGGGATTGTTGTTACAAAATTGGTCATGGAATGGGTGACATAATGAAAGAAAAATGTGGTTTTGGTGATGTTCATATGCATTGTAAAACCATGATGGTTTTTGGGTGTCCAAGTGACCTAAAATATTCTAAGAGAAGCTTACTTATGGCCTTGGAACATTTATTACACAAAAGGACCCAAAAGAGACCCATTTTGCCTGATTCAGGCATTCGACCCCGCAGACGAAGGCACCTGCGGGTGCAGATGCCAACGCAGGTGCCCCTGGGCACTGCCTAGGGCCATCTGCGGCCACATGTCAGCCACCTGTGGGTGCAGGTGGCTTTGCATGTCACAACAGAACTCCGTTTCGGGTGTTTTTGTCTCCCGTTGATCCCCGAAGACCCCTATACCCTTCATGGATGTAGTTATCAACTTATGAAACCTTTTAAATGACGTTAAGGGGTCGTATGGAGGCATGTTGGATTATATTAGTAATGAATTGTTGTTCATATGTTGTTATGAGGCAATTTGATGGAATAGTTGTGACGGAATGATAATGAGGAAGTGTAAAGGGTAAACGTGGTGTGAAATGTTATTGGTTTATGATGTATTGGTCAATGTATGGTATGTTATGGTATTGTTGGTATGTTAATGCAGTGGATTGTATTGTGAAGGATGAAATGATACTATCTAGCAGTCACGTAATTCATTGTGACACTTATACATTTGTAAGGTAGTTGATGGTTAACGTACGCCGTTATATACTTGTGTTGTAGAGTGAAACTTAAGGAAGGAGATGGATTACTGTATTCACATATAGGATTGTACTTTCATATTAAGAACATAAGGTATGTAAGGTTACTCTTATCGTATCCTTCTGCAGCACATATTGTTCACATTGTCATCGTACCTGTTCTGTTCAGGTTATCATATTTTGTTATTCACATGTCTCATAATCATAAATTGAGGTTCCAAAGCTCCAGTAATGTTACGACTATCAACATATCAATCTCTCAAAAGTAAAAGAAAGAAGAAATGCTAAGAAATAATACATATATGGTTACTTACTTTATAGTTACTTTACGGATTACTTTATGGTTCTTTGAGTATGGGTGGCAGCTTTGGAGGCATAATCCTAGCTCGAGCCGAACCTGCTTTGCATATTGACGCTTACTTTTATTGACGGTTGCATATTGACGGTTACTTTTATTGACGGTTGCATATTAACTGTTACTCATATTGACGGTTGCATATATTGATGGTTATGTATTCAACGGTAGTGTTAATAGTAATGTACATAAGGAAAGAGATTAATGAACATAAAGTACATGGTTCCAAGCATTTAGATCGATGGTTTGTCGATATTGGCTATTTCTTCATATTTGATTCCATTAAGGGCCTTATATATCATGCAGTTTCTTATAGCCTTACATACTCAGTTCATTCTTCGTACTGAACCCTTTGGGGGAATTTACCTTACTTGCTGTAGGCACAGGTACTTACAGACCTCCACAGTATTTTGCGGCTCATTTGCGGATATTTGGTGAGCTCCAATTGGTTCAGGGCTTTTCGAGTCATAGTGTACATTGTTTTTGATATTATGTGAAAGATGTATAAAGCGGGGACTTGTCCCGACGTTAGGATGGTTATGTACATGTATCTGTAGAGGCTTTGTAGACGTATGAGGGAAGGTGAATGTAAACAGATGTATGTTCATTTTGACTTGATGGCCCTAACGGCCGAGTTTCATATATAGAATATGTTTCCATGACCTCCGTATAGTTGCATGAGATATAATGATGTTCAAATAGAGACATGCATATGAATGGATATGAACAAAGATTGGTTCTCTTGAGCCTCAACGGCTTCGGGTGCCAGTCCGTCCAGAATGGGATTCGGGGCTTGACAAATGGTATCAGAGCATGTTGTCCTAAGGGTGTCTATAAAGCCGTGTCTGAGTAGAGTCTTACTTATGGATGTGTTGTGCACCACATTTATAAGTAGGAGGATACGAGACATTTAGGAGTTGTTTCTTTTCTTTATTTCTAGATCGTACAATAGAGCTAATGTTGTTAGTGAAATTGTATCTGACCATTGGAATTGGGTTTCTTGTTTATAGTAAAAATGTCGGTTACAAGACAAGGTAGAGGCAAAGGTAAGCAGGTAGATATGCTTGCCGAAGAAAGAATGAGTAACCCACCACCTGACCAAGCTAGTCAAGGTGGGGCTGATGCTGAAATTGCATCGCGGTCTTCTTGTACTTTTCCAGCTCCGGAAGAGTTCGGGGGTAGAGATGTGCCGGCAGAACCTCCTATAAATGTCACTGACCAGGAGTTAAGAAATGCAGTGCATATGTTGACTCAACTAGTTGCTGCCCAAACCCAAGGACAAGTTGGTCCAATGACAGGCAATGACAGTGAGGTTAGAGTAGCTAGTCGGAGGACACAGGATTTTCTGAAATTAGACCCTCCCATATTCACTGGGTCAGATCCGAAAGCAGATCCACAAGATTTCGTGGATCAAATTCAAAGAGCTTTAGATGTTATGCACGTGACTGGTGTAGAAACAGTTGAGTTGGCAGCTTATAGATTGAAAGGTGAAGCTATATTATGGTATGAGGACTGGAAAAGATCAAGGGATAATGAGGCACCTCCAGCAGGTTGGGAAGAATTTAAAATGGCATTTCTTGATCATAACCTCCCATACGAGATTTGGGAGGCACGTGTAGACCAGTTTCTAAATCTTCATCAAGGGAATATGAGTGTTAGAGAATACAGTTTGCAGTTTAATTCCTTGGCTCGATATGCTCCGAATGTAGTGGCCACAATGACAGACAGAGTCCATCGATATATGGACAGATTAGAGCCATATTTAGTGATGGACTGTACCATTGCTGCTTTGAACAAATATATGGACATAGCCAGAATTCAAACCTTTGCACAGAAAATGGAGGATCAGAGGCAACGGAGAAGGACACAGGAATTTGAAGAAGAGTCGTCAAAGAGAGCTAGGTTTATGGGACAGTTTATGGCATCCCAAGGAGACCTTAGGCCTGGGGTTTTTAATAGACCTCCAAGACCCTCACTTTCTTATCCTACAGCAGACGCTCAATCTTAATTCCAAGGGCTTAGAGGCAGTTACATTGATCAAAGTAGTGGAATTTGAGATTCACAAACAGCGGGGTATCAAGAACAAGGAAGTATGAACCAATCGGGGTTTTCTCGCCAGCCTTGTCAACACTGCAGAAAGCTTCATTTAAAGGAATGCCAATTTGGAACGAATATTTACTTTTGGTGTGGTATGTCTGGGCACTTGGTGAGAGACTGCCCAAGAAGGGGCACGGGTAATAGGATGCGACCTATGGGATCAACTGTTGCATCATCCTCATCGGTTCCTTCATTAGGACGAGGTGTTCAGCCTGTTGGTCGTGGTAGAGGTGCTATAGGAGCAGCCAGTTTTAGTGGAATACAGGACCATACCTATGATCTAGCGGGTCGGCAGAATTTGGAGGCCTACCCTGATGTAGTGACAGGTACATTATCTGACTTTTCATATGAAGTATATAAATTGATTGATCCGGGTTCTACCATACCATATGTTACTCTCTTGATTGCTAAAAAAAAATTTTTAAAAAAAAGAACACCGGAATTATTAGTTAACCCATTTGAGGTATCTACACCAAAAGGGGAATCTATTGTAGCTAAAAGAGTTTATTGTAATTGTATAGTAATTGTTTATGGTCATGACACACTGATTGATCTTATTGAGATGGAAATGATGGATTTTGATGTTATAAAGGGGTTGTTCCATAGTAGATTACCGTGCTAAGAAGTTACATTTCCATCTCCATAAAAGAATGTTCTTGAATGGAAGGGTAATGTGGAATTACGGAGAGCAAAGAAAATGATATCCAAGGGGATTTATAAGGCCTAGTATGTTCCCTTGGGGTGCACCAGTATTATGTGTACGGAAGAAAGATGGCACATTGAGAATGTGTATTGATTGTTGGTAACTGGATAAAGTAACGATTAGGAGCAAATATCCACTCCCCAGAATTGATGATGTATTTGACTAGTTACATGGTGTCAAATATTGTTTTAAAAAAAAAGAAAGAAAGAAAGAAAAAAAAGAAGATTGATTTGGGATCGGGATATCACCAATTCAGGGTTTGAGGCAAAGTTATACCCAAGGCAGCTTCCCGAATATGGTATAGACACTATGAATTTCTAGTTATGCCATTTGGGCTAACCAATGCACCAACAATTTTTAGGGATTTGATGAATAGGGGGATTAATCCATTTTTAGATGTATTCGTGACCGTGTTTAGAAGTGATATTCTAGGTTACTCAAGATCACGAGAGGACCATGCTAATCACTTGCAGCAGGTGTTACTAATTTTCGTGATCATAGGTCATATGCAAAGTTCTCCAAATGTGAATGTTGGTTAAAATTTGTAGCCTTCTTGGGTTACCAGGAATAAGAGTAGATACATCAATGATTGAAGCAGTGGAAAAAAAAAATTTGGCCAAGGCCATAGGAGAACAAAGCTAACACATAAGGCCACTAAGTTTCAGTGGAATAATGCAGGTGAGAATAGTTTCCAAGAGTTGGAAGATAAATTAACTCCCACACCCGTATTAGTACTTCTCGAAGGCACAGAAGGGTCTGTGGTATATTGTGATACCTTAGGGATCGATTTGGGGTGTGTATTGATTCAGCATGGCAGAGCGATAGCTTATGCCTTAAGACACTTGCATTTACATGTGAGAGTTTGAGTTAGTAGTAATATAATGCTACC
Organism: Capsicum rhomboideum; assembly: GCA_031232105.1. Taxonomy (NCBI): domain Eukaryota; kingdom Viridiplantae; phylum Streptophyta; class Magnoliopsida; order Solanales; family Solanaceae; genus Capsicum; species Capsicum rhomboideum. The sequence goes on along the minus strand of CP124719.1, from coordinate 84,578,924 downwards.
ACTTATGGGGGGTTCACATAGGTGTATACTGATTATGAAAGTTTATATTATATGTTTAAGCAAAAAGGACCTCGATGTGAGGCAACAAGGGTGATTGGAACTCTTATAAGATTATGATATGGATATTTTATATATCATCCAGGGAAGGTAAATGTGGTAGCCGATGTATTAAGTCGCAAAGCAATACGAAGCACTAGTGGTCAGTTTATGGGAAAGCAAAGTATAGTTAAGGATCTACATCAATTACACATTTTGGAGTTCATCTTCTTGAAACTCCAGATGAAAGAATTTTAGTGTACACTACAACAGAGTCTTCATTGTACCTAAGAGAAGGAAAAACAATATGAAAATCCTATTATATTTTAGTTGGAAAAAAAAAAGAATGTACAACAAAGTTGGAAAAAAATATATATATTTGAGCCTACATAACGAGGGAGTACCTTAATGCCAAAAGCACATTATTTACAGCATTCTATTCGTTCGAGAGCAACCAAAATGTACCATGGCTTAGAAGAAATGTATTGGTGAGGCAATATAAAGAAGAAGAAGAACATTGCAGAATTTGTAGCTCATTGTCCGAATCGTCAACAGATAATAGTAGAGTATCACACATCTGGAGGTTATATGTCGATATTATGAGAAGAGAATTAGAATTTTCCATAGATGATTGAGTATTCATGGAAGTGTCACCAATGAAAGGGATAATGAAATTTGGAAAAAAAAAAGAGAAAGTTGGCACTATGAAGAATTAGTCAAGTTGCATATGAGTTAGCACTACCCCAAGAACTCTCCACAGTTTGTCCAGTATTTTATGTTACATGTTTTAATGCTTCGAAAATGCATGGGAGAGATTTACAAGTTACAGGGAATATCACATATGAAGAGGTACTTACTACTATTCTAGATCGATAAGTGAAGAAATAAAGATGTAGTTTCCGTAAAGGTATTATTGAAGAAATCAGCAAGTAGACGGAATCACATGGGAAACCGAAGGAATGATGAAATCTAAGGTACTCGTATTTGTTGTAAATAGAAGAGAAAGTTTAAGGTGTGGAAGTGAAGCAATAACAAGTAAGTCTCTACAAGTATCATGTGTATATAAGAACATAAAGATGAGAGCATGGAGGATACACTTGGATGTAAATTTGTTTCAGTGAGAGAATGTTACTAACATTCGAGGACGAATGTTCCTAAGGGGCAAAGGATGTAACACCCCATACCTTTTCAAACTTATAACACTACGTTAACATTTATGGAATTACTTAAACATGAGAGAGTTGGTGAATTTATGCATTAATTTGTTGGTCTTAAGTGAAACATATGCCATTGGGCCCAAATGAGGCCCAAAAATTAAATAAAAGACATGGCCCAATTGGGGAAAATGACCCATTCCACCCTTTGCCTAATTAAACCCCTCAAAAGTTTGGCTAAGGATGAGTTGAGAGACTATAAAAGGCATCAAAAATCTGATTTTTTTCATTAAGAGACACATGCTATTCTAGAATTTTCCACAACATTTCCTCTTCAACCAAACCCAAAGACAACTATCCTTTGGGACAAGATCATCACTTTGTAAGTATTGGTAAGTGTATATTATCATGGTTAAATATATTTTATGCATGACAGATGATGTATATCATGTTGGTTATGCTTAAAGGTGTTGAGTAATCCACTTTTGTTTTTCTTTTGCTAATAGATGTATCATCTATGTGTCCTAAACTTGAAAGGAGACTTGAGATCTTGAAAGGAGTGAATAATATGGATGATATTTTCACATGTATGAAATGTTTATGTTCCTAACTTGTTTTCCCTATGTGTACAACTTGTGGTATTGTTGTTACAAAATTGGTCATGGAATGGGTGACATAATGAAAGGAAAATGTGGTTTTGGTGATGTTTATGTGCGTTGTAAAACCATGATGGTTTGTGGGTGTCCAAGTGACCTAAAATATGTTAATATAAGCTTACTTATGGCCTTGTACCATTTATTACACAAAAGGACCCAAAAGAGACCCATTTTGGCCGATTCGGGCATCCGCCAACGCAGGTGCCCCTGGGCACTGCCTAGGGTCCTATGCGGCCGCATGTCAGACACATGCGGGTACAGGTGGCTTCGCATGTCACAACAGAACTCCGTTTTGGGTGTTTTTGTCTCTCGTTGATCCCCGAAGACCCCTATACCCTTCATGGATGTAGTTATCAACTTATGATACCTTTTAAATGACGTTAAGGGGTCGTATGGAGGCATGTTGGATTATATTAATTATGTATTTTTGTTCATATGTTGTTTTGAGGCAATTTGATGTAATAGTTGTGACGAAATGATAATGAGGAACCGTAAAGGGTAAACATGGTGTTAAATGTTATTGGTTTATGATGTATTGGTCAATGTATGGTATGTTATGGTATTGTTGGTATTTTAATGCAGTGTATTGTATTGTGAAGGAAGAAATGATACTATCTAGCAGTCACGTAATTCATTGTGACACTTATACATTTGTAAGGTAGTTGATTGTTAACGTACGCTGTTATATACTTGTGTTGTAGAATGAAACATAAGGAAGGAGCTGGATTACTGTATTCACATATAGGACTGTACTTTCATATTAAGAACATAAGGTATGTAAGGTTACTCTTATCGTATCCTTCTGCAGCACATATTGTTCACATTGTCATCGTACCTGTTCTGTTCAGGTTATCATATTTTGTTATTCACATGCCTCATAATCATAAATTGAGGATCCAAAACTCTAGTAATGTTACGACTATCAACATAGAAATCTCTCAAAAGTAAAAGAAAGAAGAAATGCTAAGAAATAATACATATATGGTTACTTACTTTATAGTTACTTTACGGATTACTTTATGGTTCTTTGAGTATGGGTGGCATCTCTGGAGGCATAAGCTTAGCTCGAGCCGAACCTGCTTTGCATATTGAAGGTTACTTTTATTGATGATTGCATATTGACGGTTACTCATATTGACGATTACATATATTGATAGTTATGTATTCAACGGTAGTGTGAATGGTAATGTCCATAAGGCAAGAGATTAATGAACATAAAATACATGGTTCCAAGCATTCAGATCGATGGTTTTTCTATATTGGGTATTCCTTCATATTTGATTCCATTAAGGGCCTTATATATCATGCAGTTTCTTATAGCCTTACATACTCAGTACATTCTTCGTACTGACCCCTTTGGGGGAATTTACCTTACTTGTTGTAGGCACAGGTACTTACAGACCTCCACAGTAGGTTTCGACTCATTTGCGGATCTTTGGTGAGCTCCAATTGGTTCGGGGCTTTTCGAGTCATAGTGTGCATTGATTTTGGTATTATGTGAAAGATGTATAAAGCGGGGACTTGTCCCGACGTTAGGATGGTTATGTACATGTATCATTAGAGGCTTTGTAGACGTACGTGGGAAGGTGAATGTAAAGAGATGTATGTTCATTTTGACTTGATGGCCCTAACGGCCGAGTTTCATATATAGCATATGTTTCCATGACTTCCGCATAGTTGCATGAGATATAATGATGTTCAAATAGAGACATACATATGAATGGACATGAGCAAAGATTGGTTCTCTTGGGCCTCAACGGCTTCGGGTGCTAGTCTGTCCCGAATGGGATTCGGGGCGTGACAGTGAAAAACTGCATTGACCACTGTAGATGGTATGTAAATTGCACTTGCCCTTCAAGCATTAACCAAGTGATCCTCATCTTTAATTTTCCCATCAAAGGTAGTGGTGTCACTACTATATTGACTCATCATGCCTTGTAGGTCTATGTTATCAGCTAAACAAGACAAAAACAACAAATAAAGTAAAGTTTACAATATGGCTACCAAAAGTAACTTATAACACTACAATTAATAAATGCTAAGTTTCATTCTGTGGCAATGGCCCCATTTTGATAATACTCAGATACACCCTTCATGAATGTATGAGGTTGATAGAAATATATTTTACCCAACTTTAGATTTGGGGTCGATCCTACGAGGAATGAAGGCAATAGGTTCACCTTCTAGTGTCATAAGTGACTAATTGCTTGTGCTAAAAACAATGAAAGAAAGTAAAATGAGGGAATAGTTCAAATATTGTTATGTTCAATTTCGTCAAATTCATGTTTCAAATGCAAAAGTGAGTTCTAGAGTTTGTAATTAAGAGTTAAAGATACTTGGGGTTATGCTTTCATAAGAGTGAGTACATGCATGGATTATTGTATATTTGCCTATGTTCAATTAATAGCTATGGGTAGACTAGGTCTTAGATTTTAGTGTCAATCTTTCAATAAAATATTAAACATCAAAAGTGGGTTCTTTCGAACCCCTCAGAAGTGGTATATCATAACCAACCTACAACCTCAATTTAGTAGCCTTATATCTAAGAACTACTATTAAATGATGGATATCAAGTCATAGTTGACCACTACTCTTCACCCTTATCCCCTTTGTCAAGGATGGTAAGAGATCTATAGATAACTAGAGTTTGCTACCTCCAATTATAAGTTAATAACACGGATTAGAGGTCAAACACATAATAATTAATCTATTAAAATGGAAAATAAACAACACCCATAAAATTATCACTACTCATTCATACATAACCCAAGATGGAAATTTAGCTACTAATAAAAAAATATACGAGAAATATACCCATATCTTTATTGAGATCTGCCATAAAATCCAAATAATCCTAGAGAATTCTAAATTCAAAGAAAAAGCTCAAACACAAAATAGCTAAAATTCACTCTAGGGTTTCTATTACAAATTCACAAATCTCAAAATTGACAAGAATAGGGTTGTCATCAGTCAAAAAGGCCTTTATAGCTTCAGTGAAAATGAGCCAGTTATTTAAAGAAATGCCACCACATCTGAATCGGCAAAGGTGGATATTATCTCTGACAACTTTGGCAATGCACCAAAGTGATTTTTTATCGTCAAAATGGCATTGACCTTAATCTTCAAGGGTTGGCTTTGGAAACCTTGGCGATGGATCATGGGTTCGCCAATCATCTCAGTTATACGTCGAATTATTCTTCTCCATTGCTGATAAGCTTTAGTAGAAACTTGGCCAAACTTTTATTATTGGTGATGTATGATGACTTTTGGCCATACGCAGGATGCTTTGGCGGTCTGCCAAACATCCTTGGTGATGATCTTGAGTACTTTTAACTCCAATCTTCTATATTTTTTCTTCCTTATGTTCTTTCAATCACTTCTTGACTTTTACCCTAAAAATAAACCAAAACAACATTAAAACTAATTCAAATTGGCATTGAGGACTTAATTTCTTACCATTTTTAGGCCAAATGAGTCATAAATTGCTGACTTATCATTTCTCTTTACTCTCAACCATCTCTTCAACTTCTTCTAATTTTTCAGCATTCGACACTTTGGGAGTAAGAACTTTTTCATTTGACCTGTCAAGCCTTTTTCTCTTTCCACTTTCTTTATTTTAAGCCACCCTCTTATTGAGGTATTTATTAAGACCCAAAACCTCATTACTGAGTGTCTTTCTACTCCAAGTGACAATGGATATACAATAAGCGTCACTCTTAGGATTTGCCATGGTGTCACTAAGGGGACTTCCCTTTTGTCAAGTGTTAAGGTGAGTCGATATTTGGATCAATTGGGTCTCAAGTTTATTAATCGAAGCTTAATGGGAAGTGACTGTTTAATTTAATTGCAAGAATTCACACTTCATTTCCTTGAGCATTTTTTCGCTCCCTTCAATTCCCATAAGAATTTTAGCAACCACATTTTCCTTCTTCTAACTTTCTTGATCAACAGAGGTGGCCGATTTACCCTTCTTCCTATTATGCAGTGGTACATATCTATCATGATCACTCTTCTTGTCTCTCTAATTATGATCTCTCACTCGCTCGCTTTTTATCCCTTCAGTCACGAACACGGTCACGGTCCCTCCAATCTCTATCCTTTCTCTTCCTGCCTTACCTTTGATAGGTAGGTTGAGAACCACCCACTTGATTCGAAAAGAAATAAATATATTCATCAAGTGTCTCGGCATACTCATCTTCATAAGCCCTACTTCCTCTTGAAGCTACAGTGTTAATCACATTGTAGGTTAACCCCATGACATGCTTTGTTAAGAGATCTATTTGCGTCATGAACTTGGCCATATTTTCATTTCTCTCTTCATCCTTTTTAATTTGTTCTTGGCTCACATAAGACACAGAGGGATCCCTCACGGCCACCTCAGTATCTCGTGTGTGCCATACTCTACTTTGCTTTGTCATTTGGTCTAACAATCTCATGGCCATTCCAAATGATTGATTGATCAATGACCCACCAGCAAAGTTATCTACCACGATCTTGTTCAATTAGTCCAATGCCTATAGAATATATGAAGTAAAATTTTATTTAGCAACTCGTGGTTAGGACAATGTAACAAGTTCTTCTTGAACCATAACCATGCTTCATGCAACGGTCACCACTCGCTTGTGGAATGATTATGATCTCATCTTGTAATTGAATCATGCAATATGAAGGGAAAAATCAATCAAGGAAGGCCTCTTTTAATTCAAGCCAATATGTAATAGATCCCTCGGGCAACTCCTGCAACCATATCACCCATAAAAAAAAAAGGGAGCAACCTCAAACTGATGGACTCTTGCCAAATATTAGCAATTTTAAATGGAGCGCAAACGTCTATTAAGTTCTTCAATTGAGTGTTCGCATCCTTATGCACTTGGACACAAAACATGCCTTTCATTTGGAGAAAATAAGGCATAAAACTTGTGACATAAAAGGCCACATTCCCTACCGTAGGTGGTAGACGGATTGCACTCGCTCTTCTAGCATCACCCAATTGACCCCCATCCTTGAGTTACCCATCAAAGGTAGCGGTATCGCTACCATGTTGACTCATAGTGCCTTGTTGTCTTATGTTATTGCCTAAGCAAAATAAAAACAACAAATAAAGTAAATTCAAGTTATGCCTAACACAAGTGAATCAAAACCCTACAAAAATGAGCGTTAAATTTCATTCTCTGGCAATGGCGCCATTTTTTATAACGCTCAAATATACTCTAAAAAGGATGTACGAGGTCGTTATGCAATATAATTACCCAACTCCTTGAGTCAGGGTCGATCCCACAGGGAATGAAGGAGATAGGTTCACCTTCAAGTGTAATAAGTCACTAGATGTTTTCTAGTAATGAGTAAAATGCGATAAAAATAAATTAGGGGTTTGTCTTGAATGTTTTCATATTCAATTTATCAATTATAAGGTTGGTTTGAAAGAATGAGTACTAGAAATTTATAATTAAAAGTTAAAGTCACTTGGGGTTATTCCCTCATGAGTGTGAATACATGCATTGGTAATAGGATGTTTCCCGAAATTCAACTAATTAATAATTATGGGTAGGCTAGGTATTACTTTTTAATGCTAATCTTTCAAAAAAACATTAAATATCACAAATGGTTTCTTTCGAACACCTCACAAGTGTTACTTCACGACCAACCTAAAATCTTAATTTAGTAGCCTTACGTCTCAAAACTACCATTAAATGATGAACATCAAGTCATTGTAGACCACTTCTCCTTACCCTTTTCCCCTTTGTCAAGGATGATAATGGATCTAGGCTTAACTAGAATTTGCAACCTCCAATTATAGGTTAATAACATGGAATAGAGGTCAAAATAATAACAATTAATTAAAAAGGCAAATAAACAACACCCATACAATAATCACTACTCAATCATACATAACGCCAAATTGGAAAATTTAGCTACTCATAGAGCGAGAAAAGGAATTACACCTCTATTATCATTGAAGTTTTCCATTGAATCCAAATATTCACAAGTTAAATCCTAATCCAAAGTAAAAGAAAAGGCAATGAACCAAATTCTAACTTTAGATTTCAACTACAAGATTCTAGATCTCAAAATTGACAGAATATAGGGTTCTAAGTTGCCAAAAAGCCTTTTATGGATGAAGAAAAAATAAGCCAGGAAATTATGAATCTGCCACCGTGTCCACTTTGGCGAAGGAACCTCAAAATTTTCAAAGTCAACAAAAATATGCCAAATTTCTTCTTGATTGACAAACTGGCGTTGACTTAGGCTTCAGTGATTTGCATCTGGTAACTTTGGCGATGGACTCATGCTTAGTCAAACTGTTCTGCGATCCACCAAAATCCTTCTCTTTATCATCGATCTGCAATATTTGGAACTTGGTGGATCTATTAAGTTAGGCAATGGAACTTCTACTTAGCCGATACGTATGCTAGGTTGGTGATCTGCCAAACTCTATGGCGATGCCTTTTTGTATTTTTGGCTCCAATTCTCCATATTTTTGCTTCATTATGCTTTATCAACCACTCCTTGGATTTAACCTAAAAATAAACCAAAATAACATTAAAACTAACTGAAATCGGCATTGAGAACTTGATTCTTACCGTTTTAGGTCAAATGAGTCCCAAATTGCCGACTCATCAACACCCCAACTTAAAACTGTACTTGTCCTCGAGAAAATCAATACACACAACAAAATCAACATTGCCTACAAACTATACTATTTGGGATCTTAGACACACAGTTTTGAAAATAATGGCACAAGTATCACCTATGAAACACTCAATTTGTGAACAACAAGCCTCAAATAATGACTAATTGTTACCAAACCATGCAGATACCCATAGACCTTAATTAAGGTCAAAAAATATTCTTAAGTTATGCAATCAAGTTCCCTCAAAACAAAGAAGTCCCTTCTCTCAAGAAGTGATTAACAGTTAAATAAGGGACTATCACAAATCACTCACACTCTTAAACACAACCATGAACACGAGTACCATGCCATAGGCTTGCCTATATGCTCCACTTCACCACACTCAAGCATACTATGTTGGAGATTACTAAGGTCTTACTTCGGCTTATAGCATAGGCAATGAGTAAGGTAGGATAAGTTAGGGTTATAGTAACTCTATCCTTTACAAGCATCTAATGAGGCCTTAACTACATTTCTTTCCCAAAGCTTCTTATTATGAAATACCAAATACCAAATCTCTATGATTTTCATGCTATCTTCCTCCTCCTATCATTTCAAAAAACTAAACTACTTCAAATATTTACAAGCTAAAAACACAATTACATATCTTTTCACTTTTTTCAATCTTTTTTCTCCCTTTTTTTAAGTGTTTAAAAGGAATACGTTGATCACTTGAAGAGGAAGTGCATGGTCTCTAACTCTATGAACTTTTGATTACAAATCTAACCCAATGGCTCCTCTACCCCCAACTTAGGATTTCGGCCTAAGTTAGTTTACAACCTCACCTGAATGTTTCAAGATGGGTTTGGTTCAAATAAGGGAATTTTTGAAGATGGGTTTTGGCTTGTAATTAGGTTGTCCAAGAAAAATGGTTGCAAGGTAGAAATTAGGGCAAAAATTGGTCACTCAACTCACAATGGGGATATCTATTTGGTCAATTTGAGGGTTCACTCTTAATTAATGGCCTAGGATCACTTCTCCAACATTGCAACACTCTTTTCTAAATTATAGAGAAACTGGGCAAGTTTTAGGTGGACTCAATGAACAAGATCGAGGCGAATCCTCACCTACAAATGTCACTCAATTGCCCACTATAAGAACCCTTACTCAATTGATATACCATATTAATAGCACATCTCAAAGAAGGTACTCAAGTAGTAAAAACAAGATGTAGGTGTTCACAAAAATGAGTTCCTAAATAGTTCAACTAAACCAAAGAAAATTTTAATAAGTGGCACATTTTGAAAAGTGGATCAATTCATAAAATGATTTGTCATTTTTAAGATTCGTGCATGCAAGAAATCTCCCTAAGAGTACTATTTGAGTCAAAGTTTTCTATTGCTAGTACATTTTTCTCTTATGTACCAATGCGAAAAAGGATTTTATTTGTCACTATACTATGAACTACTATACTAAAATAAGGGAAAGGAAGTGCAAAATGTAAATTACACACACTCAAATAAACTCAAAACACATGACCCTAGAGAAGCATGAATTCATCTAGAATTATTACATACCAAGATCCAAAATATCGTCCAAAAAAATCATCCAAACCACACACCAAAATAAAGTATCAAAAACAGAGCCAAATATTATCGATACCCCCAGTGGCACCAACTTCATCTAAATCAGCTTCATTTTTCTCATCGAGGTAAAAGTGCATAGTAGGCTGTTATCTCCATCTACCTCTTTGTTGTTGATGTTGTTGGTTGGAGAAATATTGTCATCAAGTAGTACATCGTCATCATCATCAAGTAGTGCATCGTTATCGTCGCCAAGATTTTATTAATGTACTTTATTGGTAGCAAACCTAGCTGCTTCCTGCTGTTGTGCATGCATATTTCTTCCCAAAGTACTTGCAAATTAAGGTTAAAAAGGTAATAATTCACCCGAATGTCGAGTATTTGGCATACAAAACCAATACCCGACAAATTACAAAAACAACAGACAAAAGTAAAATTAGGAAATATGACTACGAATCAAGTGGCCATTATCAAATAGACAACTGTATTCCCCTAAAGGCGCCAAAATTTGATACACCCAAATTACACCACCCTTATGAAATATAAGTGGCCATTATCAAATACATAACCCAACAAATATTGGAGTCGAATCCCATAGGGAATAAGGTGAACACTATGTCGTTTATTATTTAGTTGACTATTAGTCTATAGTTCCATAACATTTGGGGGTTTATAAAATAATGTATTAGGGTCACTATTCTGTAGCAAATAACAATAGTCAAGTATTATTAAGTGAAAAATTAATGGAGGAATTAAGGCAAAAGGCACAACTACCCCCCTATACTGTCACCATATTTTCAATTACACACCTTTCCTTTAGGAAGGTCCTATTACCCCCTGAACTTTTTTTTCCGTAATTATTTCCACCTTGTATCTTGAGCAGGAAAAAAGCATGAAAACACTGCCTTTAAGTGTGTAAGATCCTAAAATAAAGCTTTTAATTATTTTTCCTTAGTCTTTACGACTTCAAAACCTTTCAAACAGTTCTTGGCCATTTTCAAAGGGGTTTGAAGCTTAATATTACTTCCTAGTTTGGAAAGGTAAGTTATTTTTGTGTAAATTTATTATCTTTGGTCCTTTTGAATTCACATTTCAAGTATAGATTTTGTATTTTCCCCAATTTCTTTGTACGAAATCTTAGGGTTAGGAATGTCAAATTTCAAGTTGAATAAATTGTGTATGGATGAAGACAGTCCAATGCTCAATACGGAAGTACAATGCAAACACGACATCTTGTTGTAAATGTAGACTTCTTGGTCAGACCAAAATTCGGGAAGAAGATTTTGGTCTTGTCCTCACTATGAGGTATTAATTTGGTTGATTAATTTGACTTTTAATACTAAATTGAAGTTATTGTGTTGGGTTTCCCACTGTATTTTTAAAATTTTAGGCCACGAATTGCAAGTTTCTCTGGTGGAGAGACAAGCAACGGGTTGATGAAAGATCAAAATTTATTCTTCTATGATTGTTGAACAAAATCAAGGAGTTAGAAGAAAATTATGAAAATGTTAAGATGAATTTAGTTGAGCTTTAAGATTTGAATGAGAAGAAAATGAAGGAAATGCATTTGGCCGAGCTTAAAAGTACCGATATTCTATATGAAAATCTTAACATCTATACAATGGAGCTTGAAGATTCGGAAGAGAAGGGTGATTCCAAAGAGAACAATACGAAGGGAAAAAAAGAAAAGCAACTCATTTATGTTCAATAAAAAAATTATTTGGTGTATTCTTGTTTGTGTAGTTGTTGTGTATTTCAGTAGCCTAATCCAAGTGGGTAACTTGAAGAAAGATCAAATGGAGTTTCCATAATAGCTGAATATTGTTGTAGTATATATTTAATATTTTGTAATGGAACTTCATTCATCTCGGATAGACTAAGTTAGACATGTTTTTTTGGTATAACAGTTGGGGATTGTAATGGAACTTCATTTTGAATTGCAATGGAACTTTATTTTGGTATTTTAGTTAAACTTCAATTGGTATTGTTATCCAAGTCTATATCTTTGTACTTGTTTGTTTCTTACCCCGACAACTACCATCTTCTTTCTCACTTTCCCAGAGATAATTTTTTCAATGTAGTGAATGTACACTAAAGGGTATGATTTAGTGATCAATGAAGTGAGGGGAGAATAATATGGCCAAAATACACAACACCTAGAGAGTCTAAGGAAAACCAACTTGCAAACAAGAAAACAGGTTAAATATGGTTAGACAACATTATTGAAACTTTCTTCTCTTTTATTATGACCCTTACCTTTGCATGTGCTACATGTCATAACAAGCCCAGTTTTAGGCAATTTACCAAACTTTTTAGTATTAGTTGCCTCTTTTCTTCTAACTTTTGGTGGCCTGCCATACATACTCTTGAGCACTGGTGGTGCAACAAAATGGTTAGTAGATTTAAGCCACATTGGCATATTATTGACTGGTGAAGGAAATGAGAATAAGTCATCAAGTATGTTTCCTTCATGTAGCAGCTATCAATGAATTTGGTTGGTTCATACTTCTTATGATACACTGCAGTTATAACATATGGGCATGGTACCCCCTTCAGCATCCAATATCTACAATTATAAATCCTCTTTCTTAGACACACGATGTGTTGATGATTAGCTTCACCAATAATTTCATATCCCGTTTCTTCATTAAAATCAATGGTACCTTCCATTAACCATTCAATATTGTCCTCTAATTTCTTAAGTGCCATTGGAAAAACGTTACTGATCCAAGTATCTACAAATTCCCTTAACTTAGCAATTCTAGTCATCATCTTGATTCTTATCTCTTCAAGCATGGTAATAATGGTCTTGTGCTTCACTGCCAGGATCCAAGAATTAAAAGTCTCAGACATGTTATTATTTATTGCATCACACTTTACATCCAAATCAAAATACACCTTACACAAAAATTCCTTATCATAGTAGAGAAGATCATCCACTATGTTCCTTTTTCTTTTCAAATCATCCACTCTACAACCAAGCTTGGACAGTGCTTTCAGATTTTTTTCTAAATTGAGCCTCATAAGTGCTTCTAGCACACTTCCAAAATAATCTCCTCCTTTCGAGCCCTTTCTAATACTTTGACCAGTTTGTTAGAATGTGCCTGGCACACATCCTTTGTTTACATGCTGGTATAAGCTCATGTATTGCTGCAAACAATCCCTATGACAGATAAAGTGGGCTAGTATCATTACATGAAAAAAAATGAAGCGTTATTGAAAAAAAACTAAAAGAATGTACATTTTGCATATATATGATCAAAGTAAAACTTGTGACATCTCTTAATCCCAAGTCTTCCTTCAGCAAAGTGAAAAACCATGTAAGGTATTTTTTTCTCATACTCCACTACTGCCCAAGAAAGTGGAAGCATTTGGTTATTGCCATCCTTATCCACAACAACTAGTAATTGCCCCTACTTACTCACTTCAAGAAACAACCATATAAGCCTACACATTTCTGGTACCCCAAGAACGCTTTCTTCAATGCATCAAAACATATTTAAAAACTCTCAACTATTGGCCTACCAAATTCATTAGCTTCGCTAAGTTTCAACACACAAGGAATTTCAGGGTTGGTCTTTAACAACTCATCCTTATAATAAAGAATTCTCCTAAACTCTACAATATGATCACCCATAATTTGCAACATCACTTTAGATCTTGCTCTCCTGGTGCAAACATGCACTTTGAACTTTTTTCTAATTAACTCTTGCAACTTGAGCACTCTTATGTTCGGTTGTTCAATTATTCTATCTTCAAGGCACTAGCCAAGAATTTAGAATTGCAAAAGTAATTCCTGGTGACCCTTTCACAGTTGTGTATTGGATTATAAGTTCTTTTAATAAAATTATTACTTTCAGAATCAAGACTTGTATACAAAAGCCATGGACAATTATCCTTGCACCTCACCCTAACTCTAGTTGGCACATTCATATACTTTTCTATCGCAACCCTCTTCTGAAGTGCATACTTAGTTACTGCTTGTCTAAACTGTTTCACACCTTCAAAGATCATACCTAACTTCCACAAAAAAAAATTTAGAATTGGGATCAAAAATTACATTCTTTGTAGAAGAAGATCTCCTTCTTAATATCTTTACATTCTTCTGTTTTCCATCTTCAAGACAACATTCATCTTCATCAGTTTAAACACTATAAGCAAATGAACCTAAATAATATGGTTCATTACCCCCTCATCTTTCTTTTATACTTTTTTCCCTACCTCAGTCTCATCGAATCGTAGATCTGGTCCAGCTGCACCACATGGTATATCTTCAGTGTTAGCAGGAACTCTTTCCCTTCTTTTCCTCCTCTGAAAAGAATTTCCTTCAGCCCTAAGCTCCATGTACTCCTCATGCAAATCACTATCATAATCCTCCACATCTTCTCCAAGCAAGTCATTATTTTTAGATTCAGAACTACCTTCAGTTGATTCATTAGATCCTATTTCAGGAAAGTAATCTTCATTCTCAGATAATGTTGGACCTACTATAGAAGCTATTGAAAAAGAAGCCACAGTGTTTGAAACTACATTTGCACCATTTAAAACAGTCTCACTAAGTTCATCATCTCAAATATTTTGACCAGTACTTCTTTCGATAAACCCAACACCTTTACTAAAAGTTGAACTAGATTCCTCCATAACCATGTGCACATATACTTCCAAAATAGCTCCATTTTTCAACCACTGATCAATTTCTAAAAGAGCCATGTCATTATCAATATTTCCTACAATGCCACTGTTAGGTGGTTGAATACTAAATGTGCAATTTGTGTCAAATCCTAGTTCTTTAATATAGTCCTTCATCTCAAAATAATATATTGTGTCCATCTTAACATTCAAGTATTCACTTATTAAGCCACCCACATACCTTGGTTTTCCATTTTCTAACACTAAGACCCCACCATGAAACAATCTTAAAGTGATCAACATAAACCCATTCATACCTGAATGCAAAACAATAACAAAAAATTCAACAAAATCATCAAAAACTAATTAATCGGCAAAATCAAGATGTCACACATAGAAAATAACTTTTTATTTAAAATTAAGAACAATTCGTTGTGCATGTGCACAATCAAATATAATTTGTTAGCATGAACACATGAAAACATCAATTTATTCACCAAAATCCCAATTCTTTTAGAATAACAGATGTAAGAAAACCTAATCAAACAGAAAACTAATTAAATGTAATAAAGAACAAACCTTTGGTCTTCAATTGTGATGGATAAAAATATTAGCCTTCAAATCCGACCTTGAATCGATATGTATTTAAAACCACAACTTCAAACAAGTCCTAGTTATAGCACTGGAGTGAAATCAAAGACATTCGAGTGATGAACTTTAAAGCTACATAATCGTTTCCACTCTATTGGCGTCAATTATTGGGAGAAATTATTCCTCAAATAATTAGGGTTGTGAGCTTTTCTTCAGCAACTCTCCTTGGGTTCCATCGAAGGAGAGTGTGAATAAATGTAGGAATTTGGGGAAAATGTATTGTACTCTTTCCTATTTAATTTTTAAAGACTAAATAACAATAATAATGAAATAAATAAAAAGAAAATCGGGTGTGGTCATTTTATTGGCCCATGTATGTAACCCATTTATTATAACTTCATTTTTTATCCAGCTTAGCATAAAAGGTGGAAATAATTACGGGAAAAAAAAGTTCAAGGGGGGGTAATATGACCTTCCTAATGGAAAGGTGTGTAATTGAAAATGTGGTGATAGTATGGGGGGGTAGTTATACCTTTTTCGGAGGAATTAAACTAGTCTTGCGTTCACCATGGCATTCAAGACAACTATGAGTCGATCATTGTATAGAATTCTTGTTATAACAAATAATGTGAGGTTGTCAATTTCTAAAATTCACCCAAATGTTTCTCAAACTAATAGGGTGACTATTACTTTAATTCTCTCGAATGTAAAGAGGAAAATTATACGAATTTGACTAAACCTTGAGTTGGTCAATCATGTTACAACATCAACCATTCGATGGAGATTACAAACTCTGAATCCTCATTAATAACCCTTGTTCTTGGTTTTATTCTATTATTTCAAGAAAATCAAACATAAGGCATGTTCCAATGTTTGCAACCATTAGAAATATGTTAAAACAAAAGGAGTATCAACACAAATTCGTTCATCATTCGAATCCCAACAGAAATCAACCCCGGAGTTACTATTTTGCCATGGATCCCACAACCCTAGTTATATGAGTTTAGCTGCTCATAATTGTAAAAGAAAATAAAATTGAAGAAATCATAGATGAAGAAGATTATCCCTAGTAAAATATGAATTCGATCTTCAACAATCTTGTACAAGTGAACAAAGTTGCTAAAAACCCACGAGAAATTCAAACTTAGAAAGTTTCAAAACCATGTAACGTAAGATGCCATGAAAAAACCTAGAAGCAACAACTTATAGTTTAAGAAAATTTGGATTCAAAAAAAATAATTGAAAGTTGGCCGCTCACATATGACGGTAAGACTAACGTCTTGTCATACCACTGACGGCTCGTTAGAGGTAATCGTTACTTGACTGCTACTTGCTCTAGTTTTTGCTTTAGGCTAATCACATGGGTGATGGCTAATCATAGGGTTGATGGCTCGTCACCTTGGGTTGACACTCACTTTATGATTAGCATCCATTCTACCTTGGGCTAACGAGATGAGTGACGAGCCGTCACTTAGTTGACAACTCGTCACTTTGACCTTCACTTCTGCACTTTTATTCATTTTCCATTGTTTATGACTTATTGCCCTGTACTTAACACTAAAGGTTAAAAATGAATAAAAACAACACGACTTGGTTAAGAAGTTACAATTCTTCCTAAATTAAATCATCAAATGTGTCGTAAAAATGTCGGCACATCAGTGATGAAGAAGAGTAATTTGGCGTATCGCCGAGCTGATTGGTGAAGCCTGAACCCCTGAAGCTCAAAGTCAATGCCATTTTTGCTATAAAAAAATACTTTAGCGCATCACCGAAGTGTTAGGTGATAGTCTTCACCTTCGTCGATTTGGACATGGTGGCATTTCTGTAATTAACTAGCCCATTTTGCTGAAGCTATAAATGCTTTGTTGACAGTTAAAAACCCTATTCTTGTAAATTATGATATTTTATAGTTTGTAATTGAAACACTGGATTTAAATTTAGCTATTTTATGTTTGAGCTTTTGCTTTGAAATTGGAATTCTCTTGGATTATTTGGATTCTATGGAAAATCTCAATGAAGATATGGGTATATTTCTCTTATCTTTTGTTATTAGTAGCTAAATTTCCATCTTGGAGTTATGTATGAGTGAGTACTTATAATTGTATGGGTGTTTCTTATTTGCTTTTTTAATTGGTTAATTGTTATGGGTTTGACCTCTGCTATGTGTCATTAACTTATATTTGAAGGTTGCAAATGCTAGTTAACTCTAGATCTCTTACCATACTTGACAAAGGGGATATGGGTGAGGAGTAGTGGTCAACTATGACTTGATATCCATCATTTAATTGTAGTTCTTAGACATAAAGCTAGTAAATCAAAGTTGTAGGTTGGTTATGATGTACCACTTGTGAGGTGTTCGAAAGAATCCACTTGTGATGTTTAATATTTTATTGAAAGATTGACATTAAAATGTAGGACCTAGCCTACCCATATCCATTAATTGAACTTAGACAAATATCCAATTACCCATGCATTTACTCACTCTCATGAAAACATAACACCAAGTATCTTTAACTCTTGATTACAAACACTAGAACTCACTTTTGCATTCGAAACGTGCATTTGATGAAATTGAACATAGAAATATTTGACCTTCTCCCTCATTTTACTTTTTTGCATTGTTTTTAGCATAATGAACCAGCAATTAGTAACTTATAACACTTGAAAGTTAACATATTACCTTCATTCCTCATGGGATTGACCCCAACTCAAATTGGGTAAAATATACTGCTAGCAACTGCATACATTCTTGACGGGTGTATTTGAGCATTATCAAGAAACAACAAGTGGTTGATGAAAATGTCTCAAAACTAGATAAAAGTTTGGTTTCTTAAAAGACTTCAATAAAGATACCTCCTCCATTTCCATAATGATTTAAGAAGAAGGAGTATGATACTAAGTTTAAAAATTTTATCTCCAAATTTAGCAACTTGTCGGTGAATACCCCTTTGATTGAAGCCTTACTTGAGATGTATGGGTATGCCTAGTTTATGAAGGACTTGGTAATAAAAAATAGAACCATGGATTTTGAAATGGTTGAGATCTCACATAGCTGTAGTGCTACCATGTCAAGCAATATGGAGGTCAAGAGAGAAGACAACGGTGCATTAACTATCCCTTGCACTATTAGGGTGTATCAATTTGGCAAAGCTTTGTGTGATTTAGGTGCAAGTATAAACTTGATACAGCTAGCTATATTCAAGAAATTGGGATTGGGTGCTACAAAGTCCATAACCATGAGACTCTTAATAGCGGATCGATCTATTAAAAGATCGGTGGGAATTCTCTATGATGTTCTAGTCTAGGTTGACAAATTTGTATTTCCCACTGACTTTGTTATCCTTGGCTGTGAGATAGACTATGAGGTTCTAATCATTCTCAGCAGGACTTTCCTTGCTACCGGGAGGGCATTAGTAGATGTTTAATATGGTGAAATAAAGGTTTGAGTGAATGGTGAAGAGGTGACATTTAATGTATGCAAGTTCATGAAGCAACCAAAGGACTTTCAAGTGATATCAGTGAATGATGTAATTGATGATAAGTTTGTTGATGCAATGGAGGTGGATTTCATTAGGGATACACTAGAGGAGGTCTTGTAGAACTATAGGAGTGAAGATATTGAAGTGTATGATGAGGTCATAGCTTCCTTGACGTGTCTTGGTTCATACACCAAGAACCCACACAAAACTTGACCTTGATTTGAAGAATCGGGAGAGTCCTCCCTCCAGGCCATTAATAGAGGAGCCTCCACAACTTGGACTCAAAACGCTACCATGTTATCTTTGTTATATGTTCGTGAGGCAAGAAAATACCTTGTCTATTATTGTAGCGGTGGACTTATAGGTGTGACAACTTGAAGCTTTCAAATCATTGTTAAAGAAATTCATAAGGTATCTTGGTTGGACTATCAGTGATATTATTAGGATCCTTTTTGATATTTGCACTCATAATATAAAGTTGGAGCCTGAATGTGTATCGATTATTTAATATCAATGGAGGTTGAATCATTTAATACAAGAGGAGGTTAAGAAAAAGATCATTAAGTGACTTGATACAGGCGTAGTGTATCCAATATCTGATAGCACTTAGTTGAGCCCTGATCATTACTTGTGCTTGTTGCTGGATGTATGCCTATTTGAAAACTTTCGGATGTTTTCTGGAATGATGCTCAAGACAACCTCATCCTTTCCAAGGATGATCATTGTATCCTCTCATTATTTCCACCTTGGATTTTAACTATTTCTAGAGTTTCCTCCCACAATCAATCTAATGGTCGTTGTATCTTAGGATGATTATGGGATGCATCATTTGAAGCTCCTCATATTTTTCATTCGTTATTTCAACCAATGGGTACATGGACGACCGTTGTCATATCCTACAATCGTTGAATTGTTCTTCTGATGCACCTAAGTCATATTTTCTATACCTCAGTTCTCCAGACTTGTTTAACCTGCAAGTACAATAAAAGCACATCATATATACATAAACATGCTTTTAAACTAGCAAATTTCCCTCATTTTAAACATCGAAAGTGACGTAAAACTACCGCACATAAACACCCTCAACTTAGAATATTTGCATCTCCTCAGGCAAACAAAACAAAACTCAGCTACACGACAAAACAAATGATGCTTAACCAATAGAAACCTAGGAGTCCCACGACAGTCACATTGTCAAAAATCAGATCTAGCATACATGTACCTTAATCAATTTCAACCCTCCTCTAAGGCAATCAAAGCAAACATCGTTCTATGAATAAAAACTACAACCCATGACACAAAGGCATCAAGCAATGGCATTATATTATCAACAGACAACCTAGCACATACATCAATGACACTACCCGAACAAATAGAAACTGCTCTTGAAACCCCTAATCCCTCATATCAAAGCAGTCTCGTACACTCACAATAAGCAATGTATATCAACACACACTTAAGTGCGCATGAAATACATAGGTTTGCCCTTATTTTTTGTGCTTAAGTTTTTCAGACAGTTAGATTAGGATCACTATAGGACTTTGTTTGCTTCTAATGCAAACTCAGGGATAAGTATGTTAAATATGGATTAAGTGACTCAATTCTTCTAGGAACTATAATAGTTTTGGCTCCACTTTTCAACCCTATTTATTTCTTTTTCTCCCTTTCGACTTTCAGACTTCGGGTGTTGTTTCTTTTTGCAATTTTCTCTTTTCTTTCTCTTCTTTTTTTTTCATTCTCTTTATTTTTTTCTAATTTTATTCATTTTTTTCTTTTCACACAGTACCACACCCAAATCTTTTTTCACTTACTAACTTCTTCTACATACCCAATTTCCTTTAGGCACCCCTACGATAGCCACCCTCAACTTAGGTGATTTGCCTGAGTTGAGGTGTATAGTGTCAAAGGAAGGCCTAGGGACAAAACAGGTTTATTGTAATCGAATTGGGAAGGTGAATAGTCTAGTTCAAGGAAAAGGTCTATTTTTGCTCAAAAATCGAGATCAAGGATATCACATTCATTTTGGTAAGGCTTTTAGGCACAAGAGTGGACTATTAATTAATGGCCTATGATCCTTTCCTAAACAACTATTCTATAACCTCTGCGAGCCTAACCAGTCATGTTCTAGATCATGTACACAACTATGAACTAAGTAAGTACCTCACACACACATGGCTCAGGGCTACGTTAGCAGTTACTACCTATCTGGTTCATGCACAGTTAGGCTACAGTTATAACACCCATAATCCTAATGCTATAATGAGATCCATTATGGTCACAATTCATAGCTAACACACAACAAAGCTAAATATATAAGGAGGGGTATCATTAAAACATTTACACTCAAACAACACAGGTTCCATGCTTTTTTTTTTTGACTACTCCAAGTTCTCCTACTTCTCTCTTAATTACGCAAACAATAACAAAAACAAAATAAAGACATAAGTAAACTCCTAAACATTTCGGTTCTTACTAAATATCACATCCGAGGGAAAAAAACATGGCAACAAAAAACCTCAAATATTTGTATACCCCTACCCCAAGTAGGAAATCATGCAATGTCCTCAATACACAAAAAAATAAAAATAAAAAACTAGGGTAGGGAAATACCTGTGGTGCACTAGGATCCTGTGTCAGACTGATCATCTGGGGTCACAGGTGTAACCTCTCCATGATCTCTGACTCTCAGGGACTCAGCTATAGTGGAGCCAGTGGTGGCCGGTGCACTCAATAATGGTATCGTAAAGGCAATATTTGTACCCCTACCACTCATAGTAACAGTAGTAACAACATCAGTTGGGACCTCACTCATCTCCAACTCAAACACCTCAGAGGAATCCTTACTCTCATCTACATCCTTCTTTTTTGGCTATTTATCTTTTCTCTTTCTCTACTTATGGGGCAGTGTATCATCTGTCGTATCATCCATTTCTTTACCCTTGCCACCAACTTTCATGGCTTTGATGTTGAAATTTGGCACTTGAACATCAATTTCCTCCTCCATAATTGGCATGGAAGGAGGCTACACAACCTAAAACGGGTGCTCTTTAAGATCCTTCACAACTATTTTCAATGAAGCAAGCTCAGAACTGATCCTGCTCAAGTCAGGCACTTGAACACTCTCCAATATGCCCATTATTCAAACTTCAAAACTATCAAAACTTGCCTGCATACCCCGCACAACACTCTTGATCTCTTCCTCCATAAAAACGCTTGACCCTTTCTCAAATTTCTTTATTCTTGCTTCAGATATGGCCAACCCTTTTAGCATTTTCTCTAGGAAATCTTTTGGTACCATGTAATATATTATGGTCATAGGTTGTAGTGCACTAGAAGGAACAGCGGATGGCTATGAAGAAGAGGATGTTCCAACACTCAAGATAGTTGATGTGCCACCAACTTCAGTGGCTAGAATATTTGTAGTGTGAGAAGTAAGATCATCCACCTCAACTAACTGTGGGCCTAAATCAAGGAAAGGATATTAGGCTTGGGCAATGGAATTCATGTAATCCTTTATCAATGTAATATTGACCATCTTAGTAGGCCTGAGAAATCTATCGATAGCAGGCAATGACGACATATTAGAATTCCAACACAGCTTGGTGATAAGGGCAAGGAATAAGAGAGGAGTGTGATGCATCAGTATCCGCTCCATAATATAGTTAGCAATAATCCATGGAGTATTCATCTCCATCTCTTCTAAAAATACTGCCACTGTCCTCATTTTTTCAGCACTCAACACATTGTCATTACTCGTTGTTCCTATACAGTGCCTGACTATGGACCACCTGAACTTAGCAAGGAAATTCAGTATGTGCTTCTAGATTAGTGAGCCTTTGGTAACCCATTTAGCTTCTTCCTTAGCTTTGTCTATGTAATGTGCCAACTACTTGAAGTGCATCAACTTGTCTTTTAGACTCAAATGCTTCTCTTTGTTCAAGTCCGCCATCCGGTAGTAGAATTTGGTGTTTCTGCTAGTGGTACAAAATCAGCACTAAATAGAATTTTGGAGATGGCATTCTTAGATATGTCAATCTCCTTATTTTACACCTGTACCTTATCTAACCATGGCTGCTTTCTCATATATTTTTCCTTTCTCGAAGGAGTCATGTTCTCCAATGTAGTAGCATACCTGGGATAAAACTTCTAGACCAATTTAGTAGTATACTTTCCCAGGGGTTTAGTCATTTACTCTAGACGATACTTTTGAAACACACAGCATAGTTCTGAAATATTTTGTAGTGCCTCGGGCAGTATGTGGGGCTCCACTTGGAGAATCCTTTTATGTTCTCCTTGGTTTTAAAATACTCTACATCAGTATAATAAGCCCATAATTTTGGAACACCCAATCGCTTAATATTTTCCCCCTTGGAGTCTTAGCCTCAGTAATAACTCAGTCGGTGACTTTTGGATTAGCATTACGAGATCCACCTGCTAACTCATCATGCTCAGACCTTACATTAGTACCCTCCTCCTCATCATCATGCTCACTCTCTTTAGGATTTGAAGATTCACCCTTATCGTCAGACTAAGGAGGCTTAATAGGAGTGGTCGAGGGCACCATTATTGAGGTTGTTGTATCCTTGGCCTTTGCAGCTTTTGACTTTGTAATTTGAGGATCCAATTGTTCATCAGATTCACTTATTGAGTACTCGACCCTCAAACCATTAGATTCCTCAAATTCAGTCTCTGAAGCCAAAGGTTTGTCTTTTGTTGTCCGCTTTCTAGTTATTTCTTTATGGACTGCCTCTTCTTGCTGCCTCTTCTTGCTGCCTCTTGTTTACTTTGGGTAAAATAGTACATGTGGAAGAAACAATTAGTCTTAATTTAACCAAAATACAAGTACTAAATTGTGTCTCAAGATGACCTATAGGACGGTTATTGTATGAAAGAAGGATCCTCTTTTGGGTCATTGGAAGACCCTCTCAGATTTTTTGAGGGTTTTAAAATCAGACGAAGACCACCAATGACTTATTGGAAGAAACAACGATCTTGGAAGTTTTCATTCGATGGACTTCCTGTAACCTTACATTTTTTAACCCACATCAATGCAACTAATGATCGTTCATACAGACAATGATCGTTGTTGCATCGTTGAGTGTGCACCACTTTGAAACAATTAAAATTCAACACTTTGACCCTATTTTGACACTTTGGGTTTACTCAGACTTCACCCCTACCACACCCACTATTCAAAAAACCATAGCCAAGCAGCAAAGCAAAGGATTTAATATAAACTCTTCTTCAAACTCAATTATTCAAATGTACAGTTATCAAAAGGTATGAGTAACCCACTTTCAATTAAGTTTATCAGTTAAGCATTATCAAATAATAAGTAATTAGCCGGACCTACTTTAATATGAGGATGCAAATTCTTAGAGATGACAGTTGAGTTTGAAGTTCATGACTTCGAGAGTGTATGCCCTAATTGTAGTTTGAATCACTCAAAAGTAGGAGGAAATTGAGTTTTTTCTTTGTTTTGTGATGTGATCATGCAGCTATGGGATTGAATTTGTGTTTGAATAGAAGTGTGGGACTATCGAGTAGTGTATTGGGTCTTAAAATGGGTTTTGGGGCGAGTCGGGTTGGGTTGGGTACACTTTTAAAAGAATTTTTAAGGCCCAATAGATTGGTCCCTAGGATGTTGGTTAATACAACAATCATTGTATGCCATCATTCCTAGAAAGATAAGAAAACTTAACAGGGAATGGGCTAAGCTTAATGAAGATCATTGTGTGATGTAAAGATCATTCCATAAGCTCGTTAGTTCCATTTCCTAAAAGTTGGTTTTCAGAAGTTTAGTCAGACAATAGATTCCACGATGGTTCTTTCTTGGAATGATTGTTGGTACTCAATTATTGGACCACCTCCTGAAAATCAATTCTCTAGACTTCATGCAGAGGAAAAAACCCACAATCGATGGATCTTCCAACGATCATCCATCGAGCTCGTGGTTTCTGTTTTTGTTCTAGTTCCCAAGTTATTTTCAACATTGTCCCTGCACCCTTTAGCAAACGTTACCCTATAAATAAAAAGTAAAACAAGTACAAAATCCTTGGGTTTTCTCCCAAGCAGTGCTTGATTTAAAGTTGCGGCACGACGTGCTTAAAGTTGCGGCAGACGTGCTTAACTTCATGGCACGACTAAGGTGTCCTTGATTACTCAGACTTTATAAAGAACCACCTCACATATCAGCTTGAACTTATCAATATCACTGAATTAATGCTTCACCCTTTGTCCATTCACTTGAAACTTTAGGCCCTCATCATCTTCAAGCTCAATAGCACCTTAAGGAAATGCAGTCGCCATTCGAGAAGGTGGAAATCCCTTCATCTTCTCTTTATATAAAGTTGAACTGTGATACACTCTAAGATGGAATTCATCCATCTCATTCAACTACTCAAGTCTCAGTTTTGCCGTATCGCTCCATTCCAGATTTAACCTCTTCAGTGCCCATAATGCCTTAATCTCAAGATCCATAGGCAAGTGGCATACTCTGCCAAACGCAAGCTGAATGGGGAAGCGCAAATAGAAGTATTAAATGTTGTTTGGTAGGCCCATAATGCATCATCAAACTTTCTAGCACCAGTTCATTATATTGGCATTCACAGTTTTTGCCAGAATAGACTTGATCTCCCGATTGAGACCTCAACTTGCCCACTTGATTTTGGATGGTAGGGCGTAGCCCTCTTATGTTTCACACCATATTTTTCAAGCAAGGATGTAAACAAATGGTTACAAAAATGCACACCTCCATCACTGATGATGGCTCTTGGTGTACCAAATCTGGAAAATATGTTCTTCCTCAAAAATGTTGTCACACAGTTCTTTTCATTATTTGGAAGCACAACCACCTCCACCCACTTCAAAATATAATCAACACCATCTAAGATGTACTTTATACTATATGAGCTCATGAATGAGCCCATGAAATCAATACCCCATACGTCAAACACCATAAGCTGTAGCTTGGGGTCATTGAGAGTTCTGGCCTTTTTGAGATGTTCCCTTGTCTTTAGTATTGGTCGTAAGATCTTGCATAGTCATCTACATCTTTATGAATTGTGGGCCAATAGTACCCACATTGCAAAATCTTATGAGCAGTTCTTGCACCACTATGATGACCCCCAACTAGTGATGAATGACATGCCTCTAGAATACTCATCATCTCTATCTCTAGAACATATGTATAAATCATTTCATCTACAAAAATCCAGAACAAGTATGGCTCATCCCAGAAAAACTTTCATACCTCATGCATAAACTTCCTTTGCTGCTGAAATGATAGCTCCTTAGGCACGACATCACTCACCAAATAATTAGCAAAATCTGCAAACCATGGAATCAAGTCTTGCGATGCAACCGATACCTGCTTATCTAGAAAGTTATCATCAATCTCAAGATCATCCTTTAATTTCAGCATTGCCTCTTCTTTAAATCATGATAAGTGGTCAGCAACTTGATTTTTAGTCTGCTTTTGATCCTTGACCTCAAAGTCAAATTATTATAATAGAATTACCCAACGAATCAACATCGGCTTCGTATCCTTCTTCACCATAAGGTACCTAAGAGCTGTGTGGTCAATATGCATAATCACTTTTGTGCTAAGCAAGTAAAATCAAAAAATTTCAAAGGCAAAAATCATAGAAAGCAACAATTGTTCAGTCACAATATAATTTTTCTGAGCTAGATTAAGTGCTTTCCTAGAATAATAGATTGTATGTAGAATCTTCTCTGACTTTTGGCCTAGGATTATTCCTATCACCTCACCACTAGCATCATACATAACTTCAAATGGCATGGACCAATCGGGTGAAACAATAATAGGGGGTGAAATCAACTTCTCTTTCAGACACTCGAATACCTTTAGACAGGCATCATAAAAAACAAACTTCACCTCCTTCTCTAACAAATTACACAAGGAATGTGAAATTGTAGAGAAATCCTTGATGAATCTACAATAAAACCCAGCATGCCCAAAAAAGCTTAGAATACCATTGACAGAAATTGGTGGAAGTAATTTTCCAATCACCTCAATCTTTTCCTTGTCAACCTCAATCCGTTTCAATCAAATCTTGTGACCAAGCACTATTCCTTCTTTTACCATAAACTAGCACTTTTCCCAATTTAGCAACAAATTACAGCCTTTGCATCTTCTCAAAACACTGGCTAGGTGGGCCAAGCAATCTTCAAAGAAATCACCAATAAATGGAAAACCATCCATAAATACCTCAATAGTTTCCTCCGCTGATATCACCCAAATCACACATCGAATAAAAGTATAGAATAGTCGTTGATAAAATATAGAACCCAAATAGGTTGGGGTCGATCCCACGAGAAACATGTAAATATATCTATCAATTTGTCTATCTAAACAGCCTATAAGTAATTTCCTAAAAAGGGGTTTTTGTATTTATGACTTCAAATTGTAACAATTTTGGATTTTAGTTGGTTTGTAATCAATAATACAGAAGCACTAGGACAGTGTTCCCCATAACTTCAAACTTCATAGGTTCCCTATACAAGTGATATCTCTCGATGCTTGGCATGTATAATCAAAAGGTTATGCTCACCTAAACAACTTTTCGCACTTGTTTAAGTAACTATCCTGAAGTAGGTTTTATCTTTTCCTGAGTTTTGCACTACTAACCCCTATCTTGGATCCCAGTCTAGCTCTTTCAAATTATCGGCTCAAGCTAATCATTGAAGGTTGACTTCAAATCTCTACTGTTTATTCCATTTTCCCATATGTTACCCATTATTTCATCGCGAGTAAAGATAAGGCCAGTTCTAATGTCTGTAGCCGTTAAAAAGCAATCAAATCGAAGGGAACAACTATACATGCACAAACACCCTTTAAGAATAATTTCTTACTATGAACACTACTTTGATAAACTGTCATCATTCCCATAATCCTAGTTGTGGTTTTTAGCTTCTCATGATTATAAGAACATAATGATAATACTGAAGAGAAAGCATAATCATGCACTTACAAAGAGTAAGATGAAAACCCATAAATCTCAATTATGAATAAAACCCTAGAAATCATTGTTTGTACTTCAAAGAACAATATTTTGACTCAAAAGTATCAAGAGAATGTAAATTGATACAAACACTATTATTAAGAGTGCTTATAGACATCAAAAAATTCTATCCAAAATGAAATAGGATTGCAAGGCCGGTAGTGGTGACGACTCTGGCGATGAGTAGTAGGGTCTATCTCCAACTTGTTGCGTGGCTCTGGCACTTGTTACTTGTTCTTCAGGTGGAACTAGTGATGACTCGTAAGGTTACCTTACGAGTCGTACGATGACCCATTGCCACTTGGTTAAATTTTATATCCTTTGGGTGTTTTGTCCATCTGCTTAGGATGACTCTTTGGAAACCAGTCGTAGGTACTTGTAGCTACTCGTAGGAGGAGCTCTTTGCCACTGGGGAAAATATCACATCTTCCAGAATTTTGCATTTGTGCTCAGGATGAGTCTTCATGATGACTCATCGTCTAACCCTATGGGTCATTGGATGCATTTGTAATCAGTCACTACTTCAACTCTTCAAGGACCAAAAATCAATAGTAAGACCACAAGTTTAGGATACGGCTCATATCGTGACCCAACGAGTCATAGCCTACCCACAAATCCAAGGTCCAACTTTAACTCCTCATATCTTGCGCTTCTGTCAACACAACGACCCTAACTATGAGTCGTATCGTGACCCAACAACTCATAGCCAAGTATCATATTCCCATACTTGTGTCTTTTACATTATTTTTTCTTTCCTCACTTAACCGTGTTTTCCTGCAAAACTATCATGAAAACATCATATCCACATAAATAATCCCTTGACTTAGCATATTTCCTCATTTTAAGCATCAAAAGTAATGTGAAACCCCGACATATCAACACTCTCAACTTAGAGCATTTGCATGTCCTCAAGTAAACAAAGAAATAGAAAACTTAAGATGCTCAACTAAGAGAAACCTAAGGGACCTAGAATAGCCAATTCAAGTCTTTTAACACAACATTTTCTATGCCCTCCATTATTTAGATTTAAAAACACGTTGTGCATGCATATGTCATTCAATGTCATAACATAAAGGGATCAAGAGATAGAAGCAAATTATAAACAAACAACTAAGTAATATGCACAAATGACCTTTGACCGAACATATAACAACCAATAATGTAACCCATGTTCCCTCAAAACAAAGAGGTCCTGTGCGCACATAGTCTAAAGATGCAATTATAACCAGGGACTGAATTTGAAACACTCACTCTCTTAAACAAGCTCGAACAATGTGTGTGAAATATAATAGGCTTGCCCTTATTTTTTATGCCTTAAATTTTTGAATGGATCTAGGATTACTATAGGACTTTTCTTGGCTTGTAATGTAGGCTTGGGGATGGGTATGGTAGATATGGATATAGTGACTCAATCCTCCTTAACACTGCACTATTTTTGACTAAACTTTTCAACCTCTTTTATTTTCCTTTCTCTTATTCTCCTTTGTTTTTTCTTGGATTCTGGATGCGGCTTATCTTTTCACAACTTCATATTCTCTCTTTTATTTTTTTTTCTTTTTCATACTTTATTGAAGTACAATTCTTTTCTTGTATTTTTTTTTACTTACTGCATCCGAAACCTTTTTCTTTTCTTTTACTAACTTGTTTCTTTATGCCTACTTGGTGCTATGCAACCCTATAATAGCCACTCTCAATTTAGGCGATTTGCCTGAGTTGAGGTACATACTATCCAAGGAGGGACAAGGGCTAAAATAGGTTCATTGTAATAGAAATGGGAAGGCAAATCACTTAATGAAGGAAATCAGTCAACTTAGGCTCAAACTTAGGATCAAGGGATACACACTCTGTTTGGTCGAGTATTTGTGATAAAACTGGACTAATTCAATAACGGCCTATGATCCTTTCCTAATAAACTATCCTACAACCTAGGAAAGACTAACCGGGCAAGTTCTAGATCGCACACACAAAGTGAACTAAGTAAGCATCTCGTACACATATGGCACAGGGTTACACTATCACTTACTACCTAATCAATTCATGCAATGCCAAGCTACGGTCATTATGCCTATAACACTAATACCATAACAAGATCCAGAATGGTCATACTATAAACAAAACACATAGTTAATTAAAGGGATATTCACCAATAATTCTTTCAACATTGAGATAAGCTTGTGATACTTACCTTTCATCATCATTCTCTAGAGGAAAGGAGAAGGAGGTCATTGTCACGCCCCGTATCCCAACGGGGTGGACTGGCACCCAAAGTCGATAAGGCCTGAGAGAACCAATCTTTACTCATGTCTGTTCATGCATGCCATAAGAAACATCACCACCACGTAAGGACATAAAATGCTAATAGTAGAAATCATGGAACATATGATATATACATATAAGAATCAGGGCTGTTAGGGCCATCAAGTCAAGATGGGCGTACATCTCTTACATTTACATACCCACATATGTCTACAAAAGCCTCTAACACAAGTACACACATAACCATCCTAAATTCGGGATAAGTCCCCATTTTACACAACATTTACAGTACCAAAACCAATATACAACTGTGACTCGGAAAGCCCCGATCCAACAGGAGCTCACCAAAGATTCGTAGATGACCCGCAGCTTACTATACAGGTCTACTAGTACCTGTGCCTACAGCAAGTAAGGTAAGTCCCCAAGAGGGGTCAGTACGAAGAATGTACTAAGTATGTAAGGCTATATGAAACTGTATCAGTACATAAGAACTTCAATGGAAAAATAATCATAAGAGAATGCCCAATAGGGATAAGCCATCAATTTATATATTTGGAACCACGCATTTTACTATTGTTACTCTCTTCGCTTCTCTACCTTACCTTACTTTACTTATTGCTCATTAATCATATACTGCCCGGGCCCAACTGATCAGTGGGAAAAAAAAATATCATCATGCAGGTGTTCATTTCACCCCATGGATACACCCATAATGTTGGGATGGTCATCATGCAGGTGTTTCCTTCACCCCATGGATATCGTCATGCAGGTGTTTATGTCACCCCATGAATACAACTAATTATAGATTACTTCATTCTTTAACTTCTGCGAGATTAGTACCTTTACTTGTGAGAGAGATTGATATTTTTGTAGTCATAACCTTATTCGAAGCTTTGGAACATAATATTATTGGGACTTTGGAACCATGTCCATAATTATGTAACACATGAGCAACAACGACAAATGACTACGGAATATATGACTTAACAATAAATAACAACCTGAAATGAGATACCTTTGGACATTTTGGAATGGAATAAGTACAAAGTTAATATGAACAATATGTTGCAGAAGGATACCGAAAGAGTAACCTTACATACCTTATACTTCCAATATGAAAATACAATCCTAAATGTGCATACAATAGTCTGGATCCTTCCTTATGTTTCACTCTACAACACAAGTACATAACGGAGTTTACATTAACCACCAAATACCTTACAAATGCATATAACGATAATGAGTTATATGATCGCCTTAACATGTCATTTCCCCCTTGACAATACCATTTATGACATTATCATACCAATAATACCAAAACATTCCATACATTGACCAATACGTCACAAACCACTAGCATGTCACACCAAGTTCATTCTTTACACTTGTCCATCACCACGACATCACAATGATTCCATCAAGTCACCTTAATACACCTCACAACAACATATCGGCCAAAATCCCATAATTGATACTTATAGAAAATAACAAGTTTAGAAACATATTCACACCATACATGTTGATATTTTATCCATATCATGCACTTTCATCAAAACCACAAGTCACTTTTCAAGTTTAACTCACAAAAATGACACATCTTTTACAAAAACACAAAACTGCACCACTTACACTTTTAGACATAACCATCAAGATCTACATGCTCTCCCATGCATATAATATATAATCCATAAGAATAATGACTTACCCAAACTTGCAAATGAGTGATCTTGTCCCAAGAAGTGCCTTAGGGTTCTTAGGGTTTGAGAGAATATATGTGAGAAATATCTAAAGAGGCATGAGGGTTAGAATGAATTAAAATCTGATTTTTTGGAATTTATATAGTACTCAAGTCTTCCTTAGTCATTTCCTTGCATTAAATGCAATGTTTGCTTGGTCAAAGTGGAAGAATGGGTCATTTGCCCCATTAGGCCTTGCATTTTGGTGTCTCTTTGGGCTTTAAATTGATCCCACTAGAACATGTCATCTTAACCCACCAAATGTAATGTATAATCCACCACATATCTCATGTTCAAATAATTCTATAAATGTCTCGATAATATTCACTTATGAGATTCCCGTTCGTAGCCTCAATCGCAAAAAAAGAAATTCTAGTCGCTCATGGCTTATTTGAACATAATTTGTTAAAATACTTGTGATGAAGAATTAACCCCACCTCAGATGCTAAACTTGGTTAAGAATAGTCTTACTATGATGGAGTAATGATACCATGACTCAAAGGTCTTATATACATCATAATAGTCAAAGAAATATTTTGGCGAAAACTACCCCGGCACGCCGCTTGGCGCGCCCCAATGCTGCCTATGCCAGAAATATTTCTGGCATAGGTGGCCTGGCACGCTGCCTGGCGCGCCCCAGGGCTTCCTTTGCCAAAAATTTTTTGTCCAGAAGCGGCCCGGCACACCCCTGGGCGCTCCCCACACCCAAAATGTGATTTTTTTTCCTTTCTTCGACTTTTCTTTGCGGATTCGGTTAGATCCTTCAAGTTCAAGTCTTTTGCTTACCTCCTAACCTTAATATCCATTTCTTGGAAGTCCTTCAAGCCTCATTTTTCACCCCATAATTGCTCCATGAAATCACAAGCACCTCCGATAAAGGTCTAATCACACGTACTAGGCCCAATACCAAATGTTTCATCAATGACACTACAAAATTCTTACTTATAGCTCTCGACACCTAAGTAAACGTTGTTCAAAGTTGTCAAGCAGGTTCAAAAATGTATGGGGTGTTACTTTCTTCCCCCCTTAGGAACATTCATCCTCGAATGTTAACAACATCGTTTCAATTACAACCAATGCATTTCTATTATTAGCATATATACACATACACTTAATACCCATAGATACTTACTTGTTATTGCTCCACTTGTGCATTCTTAACTTTTTCTTCCATTTGAAACAGATGGAGGTACTTGGATTTCATCATTTCTTCAGCTTCCCATGTGATCTACTCTACTTGTTGATTTCTCCAAAGTACTTTTACGGAAGCTATGTCTTTATTCCTCAACCGCTTTACTTGTCTATCCAGAATAGCAATGGGCATCTCTTTATAAGTGAGATCCTCCGTAACTTGGACTTCCTCAATGGGAACAATACGAGATGGATCCCCTATGCACTTTCGAAGCATCGAAATATGGAATACTAGATGGACTGAGGAGAGTTCTTGGGGTAATTTCAATTCATATGCAACTTGCCCAAATCTTCTAATAATTTCATATGGGCCTATATAACGTGGACTCAATTTTCCTTTCTTTCTGAATCGTATTACCCCTTTCATTAGCGATACCTTTAAAAATACCCAATCACCTATGGCAAATTTGAGCCCCCTTCTTCCAACATCAGCATATGACTTGTGGAGACTTTGGGCCGTTTGTAGCCGCTGTTGGATTACTTTAACTTTATCCATTGCTTGATGAACAAGATCCGGCCCAAGTAAAGCAGTTTCACCCACTTCAAACCATCCAATTGGTGATCTACATTTTCTTTCGCATAACGCTTTATAAGGTGCCATCTTGATACTTGAATGATAGCTATTGTTGTAGGAAAATTCAATAAGAGGCAAATGATCATCCCAACTGCCCTAAAAATCTAACGTGCAAGCTCGTAGCATATCTTCAATTGTTTGAATAGTATGTTCTGCTTGTCCATCTGTCTGAGGATGGAAAGCCGTACTCAAATTCACCTATGTACCCAAACTCTGCTGAAAAGATCTCCAAAAATATGCAGTAAACTGAGCTCACCTGTCTGATATAATGGAGATCAAAATCCCATGCAATCGTACTATCTCCTTCACATACAATCTTGCATAATCTTCAGCTGTATAGGTGGTCTTGACTTGTAGAAAATGTACTGACTTGGTAAGCCTATCAACTATAACCCATATAGAATCAAATTTCTACAGTGTACGAGGCAAACCTGTGATAAAATCCCTATTAATGAGATCCCATTTCCAGACTGAAAGATTGATACATTGCATGTAACCTCCTGGTTTCTGATGCTCGACCTTTATTTGTTGACAATTTAGGCACTGAGCGACAATTTTTGCAATGTTTTTCTTCATATTTTCCCACCAATACACTTCTTTTAAATCATGGTACATTTTAGTAGCACCCGGGTTAATAGAATAACGCGAATGATGTGCCTCGGTCATAATTCATTTCCTCAATTCGTCTACATCTGGTACACATAATCTACCTTGGCATTGAAGCACTCTTCTTTGTGTAAGGTCAAATGCCTTTTTCAAACCCTATTGTACATTCTCTTTTAGCTGTAATAGCATAGGATCTGCAAACTGGTTTTCTTTCACTTTAGCTATTAAGAAGGATTCTGCTGCATTTTGTACAATCACCCCTTCATCTAGAGATTCTAGAAGACGAACTCCCAAGCTAGCTAATTGATGTAGATCTTTAACTAAATCTTTTTTTTCTATCAATTGGCTCTAGTTCCTCCAATTGCCTTGCGGCTCAATGCATCAGCTACCACATTTGCTTTTCCTGGATGATAGAGAATATCAATATCATAATCTTTCAATAGCTCAAGCCACCTTCGTTGCCTCAAATTGAGTTCCTTCTGCTTAAATATATATTGCAAACTTTTCTGATCCGTGTAGATATCAACATGAACTCCGTATAAATAATGATGTCATATCTTTAAAGCAAAAACCACCGCTGCTAATTCAAGATCATGTGTGGGATAGTTTCTCTCATGTGGCAGCAACTGTCGTGAGGCATATGCTATGAAATTACTGTGCTGCATCAATACACACCCTAGACCAATTTCGGAAGCATCACAATATACTGCATAGCCTCTGTGCCCTCCGGAAGTACTAATACCGGTGTAGAAGTCAATTTATCTTTCAACTCTTGGAAACTTTTCTCACATACATCACTCCATTGAAATTTGACTGCCTTGTGTGTAAGCTTCATTAAAGGTGCAGCAATGAAAGAAAAGCCTTCCACAAATATTCTGTAATAACCTGCTAGTCCCAGAAAACTATGAATTTTCGTGGGCATTGTAGGCCTTGGCCAATTTTTCACCGCCTTAATCTTCTGTGTATCAACCTGTATCCCTTCATCAGACACAATGTGACCCAAGAATGCTATGTATTTCAACCAAAATTCACACTTAGAGAATTTTGCATACAGCTTACACTCTCGAAGGATCTATAACACCTGCCGTAAGTGCTTAGCATGGTCCTCTTGTGACTTTGAATAAACCAAGATGTCATCTATAAATACCGTCACGAACACGTCTAGAAATGGCTTAAACACCCTATTCATCAAATCCATGAACACAGCTGGTGCATTTGTTAGTCCAAATGACATAACTAAAAATTCATAATGGTCATACCGTGTTCGGAAAGCTATCTTGGGTACATCTTCTTCTCTAACTCTGACTTGATGGTAACCCGACCTCAAGTCAATCTTTGAAAAACACTTGGCACCCTGTAACTGATCAAACAAATCGTCAATTCGAGGGAGGGGATATTTTTTCTTGATCGTTACCTTATTCAATTGTCGATAGTCGATGCACATTCTCAATGTTCCATCTTTCTTCCGCACAAATAATACCGGTGCACCCCACGGAGACATACTAGGCCTAATGAAGCCCTTGTCCAGCAAATCTTTCAATTGCTCCTTCAATTCATGCAATTCTGCTGGAGCCATTCTGTATGGAGGAATAGAGATAGGCTGAGTGTGGAATCACATCAATGCCAAACCCTACTTCCCGTTCTGTGGGTAAGCCTGGAAGATCCTCTGAAAATACATCAAGAAATTTGTTAACCACTGGAACCGACTGAGGAGTTAGTGGTTCCACTTTAATATCTTTTACTCGTACTAGGTGACATATGTAACCCTTAGAAATCATTTTCCTAGCTTTCAGATAAGAAATAAATCTTCCTCTTGGTGCCCCTACATCACCTTTCCATTCAAGAACATTCATTTGTGGGAAATGAAAATGTACTTTCTTCGCTCGGCAATCTATTGTGGCATAACAATACGTTAACCAATCAATGCCCATTATGAAATCAAAATCCACCATGTCCAATTCAATAAGATCGGCCAGTATATCATGACCACACACAGTTACCACACAATTATGATATACTCTTTTTGCAATAATGTATTCACCAACTGGTGTAGATACTTCAATTGACTTAGTTAGTAGTTCCGGTGTTCTTTCAAATTTTGCAGCAATTAAAGGAGTAACATATGATAATGTAGAACCCATATCAATCAATGCATAGACATTATGCAAAAATATGGATAATGTACCTATGACTACGTCAGGAGATGCCTCTAAATTCTGCCGGTCTACCAGAGCATAAATACGATTTTGAGTTCCACTAGAACTGGCTGCTCCTCTTGCACCTCTACCACGACCCACCGACTGTACACCTCTTCCTAGGGAAGGAATCGATGATGATGATGCAACGATTGATCCCGCAGGTCGCGCCACACCACCTAAACCTCTTCGCGGGCAATCTCTCATCATATGTCCCGCCATACTACACCAATAACACCCATTCGTCCCCCGTCGGTATTCACCTAAATAAAATCATCTACAATACTGACACAGTGGGCAAAAAGATCCGGCTGTCTGTGAACCACGACTCCTGCTACTTTGCCCAGCTTGATTACCTCTGAATCCCCAGAACTGAGAGGAAGTGCCTACCGTGGAATAAGAAAATGAAGGCCTAGGCGGTCTATTAAAACTCTGGGGCCTGAACTCTGCTTGGGATGCCATAGACTGTCCTGTAGATCTAGCCCTTTTTGACGACCCTTCTTCCAACCCTTGTGTTCTTCTTCGTTACCTCTGATCTTCCATTTTCTGCGCAAAGGCCTGTATTCTAGCTATGTCAATCTCCTTATTCAAGGCAGCAATGGTGCAGTCCCTTACCAAATATGGTTCCAACCTTTCCACATATGTATGGACTCTGTCTGTCATCGTGGCTACTACATTTGGAGCATATCGAGCTAGAGAATTAAACTGCAGACTGTATTCTATGACACTTAGATTCCCTTGATGGATATTTAAAAATTGATCCGCACGAGCCTCATGGATCTCATAGGGAAGGTAGTGATCAAGAAATGCCGCTTTAAATTCTTCCCATGTAGGTGGGTTTGCACCAATATCACGAGCTTTCTTCCAGTCTTCATACCATAGTATAGCCTCGCCCTTCAATCTATAGGCCGTAAGCTCAACCGTTTCCACCCCGAACATATGCATAACCTCCAGAGCCATTTGGATCTGATCTATAAAATCTTGCGGATCTTCATTTGGATCTGATCCAGTGAATGTAGGATGGTCTAATTTCAGGAAGACCTGTGTTCTGCGACTCGCTATTCTAGCCGCATCATCTTCATTTTTCATTGGACCAGCTCATCCCTGAGTCTCTGCAGCAACTATCTGAGTCAACATATGTACT
This sequence comes from Capsicum rhomboideum, assembly GCA_031232105.1. Classification (NCBI taxonomy): domain Eukaryota; kingdom Viridiplantae; phylum Streptophyta; class Magnoliopsida; order Solanales; family Solanaceae; genus Capsicum; species Capsicum rhomboideum. The sequence continues at coordinate 84,541,461 of CP124719.1, read as the reverse complement.
GCATTTCGTAAATCCGGGTCTGTGGCATTCATTGGTGGTTCTGCGGGTTCTTCTCTACCTCTTGGCTCTTCCGGAGCTGGAAAAGTAGAAGAAGACCGCGATGCAATTTCAGTGTCAGCTCCACCTTGACTAGCTTGGTCAGGTGGTGATTTACTCGTGCCTTCACCGGCAAGTCTATCTACCTGCTTACCTTTGCCTCTACTTCGTCTTGTCATTGGCATTTTACTATAACAAAGAAAATCAAGTCCAATGGTTAGTTACGATTCCACTTACTACATTGGCTCTATTGCACGATCTAGAAGTGAAGAAAAGAAACAACTCCTAAATGTCCCATAGCCTCCTACTTATAAAATGTGGTGCACAAAAAATCGATAAGTAAGACTCTACTCAGACACGGCTTTGTAGACACCCTTAGAATGACCTGCTCTGATACCACTTTTGTCATACCCCGTATCCCAACGGGGTGGACTGGCACCTGAAGTCGATAAGGCTCGAGAGAACCAATCTTTACTCATGTCCGTTCATGCATGCCATAAGAAACATCACCACCACGTGAGGACATAAAATGCTAATAGCGGAAATCATGGAACATAGGATATATACGTATAAGAAGCTTGGTTGTTAGGGCCATCAAGTCAAGATGGGCGTACGTCTCTTACATTTACATACCCACATATGTCTACAAAAGCCTCTAACAGAAGTACACACATAACCATCCTAAATTCGGGACAAGTCCCCGCTTTACACAATATTTACACTACAAAAACCAATAAATAATTGTGACTCAGAAATTCCCGATCCAACAGGAGCTCACCAAAGATCCGTAGATGACCCGCAGCTTACTTTGGAGGTCTACTAGTACCTGTGCCTTCAGCAAGTAAGGTAAGTCCCCCAAGAGGGGTCAGTACGAAGAATGTACTGAGTATGTAAGGCTATATGAAACTGTATCAGTACATAAGAACTTCAATGGAAAAATAATGATAAGAGAATGCCAATTAGGGATAAGCCATCAATCTATATATTTGGAACCACGCATTTTACTATTGCTACTCCCTTCGTTTCTCTACCTTACCTTACTTTACTTATCGCTCATTAATCATATACTGCCCGGGCCCAACTGATCAGTGGGAAAAAATAATATCGTCATACAGGTGTTCATTTTACCCCATGGATACACCCATAATGTTGGGATGTTCATCATGCATGTGTTTCCCTTCACCCCATGGATATCGTCATGCAGGTGTTTATGTCACCCCATGGATACAACTAATTATACATTACTTCATTCTTTAACTTCTGCGAGATTGGTACATTTACTTATGAGAGAGATTGATATTTTTATAGTCATAACCTTATTGGAAGCTTTGGAACATAATATTATTGGGACTTTGGAACCATGTCCATAATTATGTAACACATGAGCAACAACGACTAATGAATAAGGAATATGTGAATTAACAATAAATAACAACCTGAAATGAGATACCTTTGGACATTTCAGAATGGAATAAGTAAAAAGTCAATATGAACAATATGTTGCAGAAGGATACCGAAAGAATAACCTTACATACCTTATACTTCCAATATGAATATATAATCCTAAATGTGCATACAATAGTCCAGTTCCTTCCTTATGTTTCACTCTACAACCCAAGTACATAACGGAGTTTACATTAACCACCAAATACCTTACAAATGCATATAACGATGATGAGTTATATGATCGCCTTAACATGTCATTTCCCCCTTGACAATACCATTTATGATATTATCATACCAATAATACCAAAACATCCCATACATTGACCAATACGTCACAAACCACTAGCAAGTCACACCAAGTTCATGTTTTACACTTGTCCATCACCACGACATCACAATGATTCCATCAAGTCACCTTACTACACCTCACAACAACATATCGACCAAAATCCCATAATGTATACTTATAGAAAATATCAAGTTTAGAAACATATTCACACCATACATGTTGATATTTCGTCCATATCATGCACTTTCATCAAAACCACAAGTCACTTTTCAAGTTTAATTCACAAAAATGACACATCTTTTACAAAAACACAAAAATGCACCACTTACACTTTTAGACATAACCATCAAGATCTGAATGCTCTCCCATGCATATAATATATTAATCCATAAGAATAATGACTTACCCAAACTTGCAAATGAGTGATCTTGTCCCAAGAAGTGCCTTAGGGTTTGAGAGAAAATATGTGAGAAATATCTAAAGAGGCATGAGAGTTAGAATGAATTAAAATCTGATTTTTTGGACTTTATATAGTACTCAAGTCATCCTTATCCATTTCCTTGCATTAAATTCAATGTTTGCTTGGTCAAAGTGGAAGAATGGGTCATTTGCCCCATTGGGCCTTGCATTTTGGTCTCTCTTTGGGCTTTAAATTGAGCCCAATAGCACATGTCATCTTAACCCACCAAATGTAATGTATAATCCACCATATATATCATGTTCAAATAATTCTATAAATGTCTCGATAATATTCACTTATGAGATTCTCGTTCGTAGCCTCAATCGCAAAAATAAAAATTCTAGTCGCTCATGGCTTATTTGAACATAATTTGTTAAAATACTTGTGATGAAGAATTAACCCCAACTAGGATGCTAAACGTGGTTAAGAATAATCCTACTATGATGGAGTAATGATACCATGACTCAAAGGTCTTATATACATCATAATAGTCGAAGAAAAATTTTGGCGAAAACCACCCCGGCACGCCGCTTAGCATGCCCCAATACTGCCTATGCCGGAAAAATTTCTGGCATTGGAGGCCTGGCACACTGCTTGGCGTGCACCAGGGCTTCCTGTGCCAAAAAAGTTTTGGCCAGAAGCGGCCCGGCACCCCCCTGAGTGCGCCCCACACCCAAAATGTGATTTTTTTTTCCTTTCTTCGACTTTTCTTTGCGGATTTGGTTAGATCCTTCAAGTTCAAGTCTTTTTCTCACCTCCTAACCTTAATATCCATTTCTTTAAAGTCCTTCAAGCCTCATTTTCACCCCATAATTGCTCCACAAAATCACAAGCACCTCCGACAAAGGTCTAATCACACGTACTAGGCCCAATACCAAATGTTTCATCAATGACACTACAAAATTCGTACTTATAGCTCTCGACACCTAAGTAAATATTGTTCAAAGTTTTCAATTAGGGTCAAAAATGTACGGGGTGTTACAGTCGTAGAATATGAGTCAATACTTATGGGGCCTCTTGTTCCTTCCCCTTTTTAGCCCTAGCTTACTTTTTAGTAATTAGAGGCTTTTCAGATGTATTCACATCATCAACAAGAGTTTTGGATTCAGTAATTTTCTTATAATTGATAATCACTGGCTCAACATCATTCACAACTACCATGGGCATAGGTGGATCAGCATTTATGTTACCACTTCTAGTAGTGATCGCCAATCAATGACCCTCATTTTTTGGATTTTGGATGGTGTTTCTTGGAAGTGTACCTTGCTGACACTAATTCATTGTGACTTAAATCTAACCAAATTGCTACTCAAGTTTCTTAATGAAGGTACCATTTGATTCGACATTCTAACTCATCCCCAAAATATCTACTCTAAGCTCTTTAAGGCAGTTTTTAGTCTTTTCTACCCCTTTTACCATTTTAGCAAGCATGTCTTCCATCTTAGAATTACTTGAATTAGCATCGTGGTTCCCCAGTTGAACATAGAGGCCATTTTTATCCTTATAATCATCCTCTCTTCCAATCACTATCTCTTCCCCTACTTTTATCTCTATAGTCAAGCCTATTGTAGTAGTTTCGACATTGATTTTCTTGCCCAAAGTTCTAATTTTCTTGATTAAACCCTTGGCCCTTGGCTTGGAAACCCGCTACCTAATTAACTAAGTCCTTAGCCTCCTCCTTATAATTAGAGTCATCGTGTCTAAGTGCTTTACCTTGTTAACAAATCACGTTTACCTTCTCTGTACCTACTACTACAAATTGGTTTGTGAACAAATTGAATGCAGAACTCAACTATTCTACCTCTCGAGTAACTGAATCATCTATCTCTCTTTATTCTGTAGATGCTTCTATTATATAAGTACTTATGGGTATGTTTTCATCTCAGTGTGCCAACCCCAGTTTGTTTTGGTGATCCTATCTAGAATATCAGAAGCCTGCTCCCAATGTAAATTCATAAACAAACCCTCTGTGATAGTGTCTGCTACAACCTTGGTGTTCGAATTTAAAGCTCTATAGAAGATCTCAAGCAAATTATGACCTGATATTCTATGATTTGGGACATTTTACAGCTTTTTATTAAACCTCAACAAGGTCTCGTATAATACCTCCAAATATAGCTACCTTAAATTATAAATCTTATCTTTCAACTGTAACATTCTGGATGGTGAGAAAAATCTCTCCAAGAACTTTGTCAACCATAACGTAGCTTCTACCGCCAGAGAGAAAGGAAATAACTACAGTCTAATTGCATCTTGGTTCACTACAGGTAGATTATAGGAATGGAAAATCCATACAAAGCTCATCAACTGAAGGTTCACATCAGCAGTAGCATGGCTTATGAACACTTCTTTCAAGTTTAGCACTTGTATCATAGCACTGGTGATGTCGAACTTAGTTCTTGGTGGTAATGGTGGTGGAATAATAGCACCTACTTCAGTAGGCTCTAAAAAGTCTAGATTATCATTTATATCATCAAATAGGGGAACAGAATGCTGGCGAGGCTATTGTCCCTATTCCTTCTCTGCCTATTTTGTTCCTCAAGTGCAGCCAGACAACCTGTTTTTGCTTGTCTGGACCTTTCTTCCCTTACTACATGCTCGGTAGCTTATTATCTTGCATTCTCTTTCGCAACCAATCAAGCAGTGGTTTTATCCATAGTCTCTTGAAGTCCATGATGATGTCCTGGCTGATTTAGAACTCCCTCAGCTACAAGTCCTTCATTATGAACTCTGTCGTTAAATATTATTTTTCTAGCTCTTAGAGTCCTCTTATTTTTTGGATCAAGTGGAATTATGGGATTGCCTTGACTCTTAGTGTTGGGTATGCACCGGTGTGCACCCTACACACAGTAAAAAAGTAAAATTAGGAAACAGAAACCAACACCCAGACAAATACAATCTATCAACTCTGTAACCGTATTCCCCGACAACGGTGCAAAATTTTGATGTCAATAAAATTACACCTCTAATAAAAGTATACAGCGGTCATTAATCAAATATAAAATCCAACTAGGTTGGACTAAATCTCATGAGGAACAGGTTGAAATATCTATCAATGTGTCTATCTAAACAGTCAATAAGTTATTTCTTGTAAAAGGGGTTTTGTAATTATGACTTCAAATTGTAACAATTGTGGATCTTAGTTGGTTTGAAATCAATAATAGAAAAGCACTAGTACTATGTTCTTCATAACTCTGTATCTTCTCCATATTAGTGATATCTCTTGATTCTTGGCATATAGAATTGATAGGTTATGTTTACCTAAACGGTTTTTCATACCTGTTTAAGTAACTATCCTCAAGTAAGTTTTCTCTTCTCCAAAGTTTTGCACTACTAACCCCTATCTTGGAACCCAGTTTAGCTCTTCCAGATTATCAGCTCAATCAAATCATTGAAGGTTGACTTTAAGTCTCTAATGTTTTTTCCCTTTTCCCATCTATTGCCCCTTATTTCACTACAAGTAAAAATAAGGCTAGTTCTGACATCTGCAACCATTAAAAAGCAATCGAACTAAAGGGAACAAAAATACACGTACAAACACCCTTTGAGAATCACTTCATACTATGAAAACTAATTTGTTAATCCTTCAAGGATTCCACAACCCTAGTTGTGGTGTTTAGCTACTCATGATTAGAGGAACACAATAATAATTCTAAAGAGGATGCATAATCATGCACTTACAAAGAATAAGATGAAAACCCACAAATCTCAATTATGAATAAAACCCTAGAAATTGATGTTTGTACTTTAAAGAAAAATATTTTGCCTTAAAAGAATCACTTGAATGTAAACTAATACAAAAAACCTATTAAGAATATTTATAGACATCAAAAAATCTTATCAAAAATAAAATAATATTAGAAGGTCACCGGTTACGACGACTCTGGTGATGAGTCGTAGGGTCTACCTCTAACTCATTGCATGGTTCTGGCACTAATTGCTTGTTCTTCAAGAGACACTGGTGATGAATTAATCTAATGATCATTGTACCTTAGGACGATCGTGGTATGCATCATCTAAATCTCCTCATATTTTTCCTTCTCTATTTCAACCAACGGGTGCATGTTAAGACTATTGTCAAATCCAATGGTCGTTGAATGGTTCATCCGATGTACCTTAGTCCTATTTTCAGCACTTCACTTCTCCGGACTTGTTTAACCTGCAAATACCATAAAAGCGCATCATACCCACATAAAAGTTCCTTTAAACTAGAAAATTTCCCTTGTTTTAAGATTTGAAAGTATCGTAAAACTATGGAACATCAATCAATGTGCATGCATCCCTTATAAATCAATTTTTGTCTCTAGATCTAAAGGTTAGACTTTGAGTTTTTCTTTAAATCATGTTTTATTGTTCGTATTTGTTGCTATGTGTTGTCAATTATATTAATCATGTTTGCTAAGTAGTAGAGTTAGGAATCGATTGTTTATTCCTAATTTTTTCAATTGGTTACTGCATAACTAGGGTTACTCAATATTGTTGAAATTAGGGTTTAAATTTGTTGATATTGTCAAAGTTAGGATTCAATTTTAGTATGTGGGTTGGAGTCAAGTTTAAAAGGTGTCAATTTTGAATGAATTATTTGGATTATACTTTGGATTCGAATGATTTTGCATGATAACAGGTTGGGTGACATCATTCTTATAGGCAAAATTATTGAAATTGTAGTTTTGATCCTGAAACCTGGGGATGTCTGAGTACCCATGGTCTATGTTAGTTGAAATCTCCATGAAAATGTCTTGATGGATTTTAAATGACTGAAGTTGGGGACGATGATTTTTGGTGATGGGGTTGAGAACTTTGGCGATGCGCTGAACTTTGTAGCGAATTTCCAAAGCGCCCCTCATATTACTTTAGTTCTCAGAAAGGGTGGCTAATCAAGGTGGAAGTTTGGTGATGTCTAGATTGTTTGGCAATACTCAGGGAGTATCACAAAACTACTTGGCATATCGCCAAACAGCAACCTTCCTTCGGCAAACTCCATGATCCCAACTGGAAAGTTTTGTGATAAAGATAGTGCATCGATGAACACTTCAGCGATCCACCTAAGTACTTTGGTGATACACTTCTAAACTATTTTATCTTTTTTATTTCTTATCTTGGTCTAGTGCATTACTTCTCTCATGTGCCAATATGACTAGATCAAAGCGCATAGCTAAGAAATAAACCAGTACTTCTTCTCCTACATCAAAGGTCTCCAAAGGGATTAAAATTTTGAGGTAATCACAACCAGAAAGAATAGTTTAGAAAAAGAAAAAAGTAGAAGAAGGTAAGAGAAAAGCTCTAGTGACTGAGAAGAAAAGTTTAGAACATAGATCCAACTCTGAGAGGTATCACTTGACTACCCAGGATGAGGGAAATACCACTCCAATCCATGAACCCCTCAATACTAGGGAATTTGAGCCCATCAAGGAAAAGAAGAAGACTAATAAAAGTTCAAATGTAGCCTCAAATACACACCCATGGTGGAGTATCAATTCCTAAATTGATTCAATGAGCTCGAAAGTGCACAATCATTGACAAGAAAATGTATAGCAAAGAAGGGTTAGAAGGCAAACACCCTAAGATTTTTGATGTCATCCGGTACCATGGTTTTGAGCAATTCATCGAGCCTTTGAAGCCATATATGAAAAATTGGGTTCGTGAATTTTATGAGGCTTATGGGGAGTTGTTGCCAGCCAAAAGGAGGAAAGACAAATATTAAGAAACTAGAGACATGCTAAAAGTTTGAGGTGTGAAGGTTAAGTTTGATGGGGCATTGATTAATTTGATATATGGTGAAAAACTTGACTCGCCTCATTACATTGCCATCCGTGCTAAGAAAAATGTTGATGATATTCAGGGTTGGCTAGCCCCTTTAATTAGTGATGGTGCACCTTATTGGCTTGCTCCAGGCACCCCTATTGAGAAAGGTGATATTAATTTGGAGGCGTGATATTGGTTGAACTTTATATGTAGCAATATTATGCCTTTTTAGAATGAGATAGTCCTTAGGCACCCAAAACAAGTGTTATTGGGACCATCATTATAAAGGAGAGATTGAACCTTACACTCAAAGCAGACTTCTCTTTCCTTCCCATGCTTGATAACAGAGTTATGCTAAAGGGCAAAGGTTTCTTTTGACTCAAAGAAATATTTTGAGTGTACCGCTAAATCCACTGTTGTCATTACCAGACTTGATATAGTTCAATAAGTGAAAAAAAAGAAAGCTCAGGTAGATTTTTCCCTGGTGATTGACATTGATACACTTGATAGTGTTGTCATCTAGCCTACTCCTACTGATGCAGCTCTTACTTCTCCAGGTTCCTCCACAGGTACTTTCTCGCAACCCCATTAGCCTAGTGCTTTCGTTTCTCAACTTTCTACTACTATGGGCTCTTCAGAGGCTCTTTTAACTCAGGTAGATATTATTCAGATGGGCCATTTGACCTACTAAGCTGAAATGAGGTCATTGGGGTTAGAGGCTCATATGTCTCAGTTAATTACAGAGGTGGTTAAGGCCGTCTTGGTGCCTGTTCATGATGATATGTGGGGTATTTGTGAGATTCTATATATTTATGATGCCAAGCTAGATGAGTTGAGCACCCTATAGCAACCTTCAGTTCTAGATACACTATTGACTAAGATACAAACTGAGCTTGATTCTCGATGCCAGTATGTCTATGAGCTCCAATTTCCTGACTTGACACAGCTCTAGGTTGTACTATCTTAGACTCAAGCTCCAGCTCGTATTCAGGAGAGTTATCCTGTGACTGATGATGCAGAAGAAGAGGATGAGGTGGATCATGCTTCTGATAATGAGGAGATTGTTGAGGCTGAGGTAGTTGATGACGCAGAAGTGCATATAGAGCTTGATGTGTAGGCCACAGATTGGGTTATTTTTTAGGCTGTCTTAGAAAGGTGAACTCAAAGGACCACCCAAATAGGGACTAGTGGGTCCACACCCATTGTACCTATAGTTGACCAGACCTCCAATCTTATTGCCATGGAGACAGATGTCATCATACCAGATCCATTCCCATAAGCCACTCTTGGAGCTGAGTCGAGAACTGGTGCCTAGAAAGAGGTTGCTTGCATGAGCCACACTTTATCACAGGCTTAGCATCATTCAGAGGGACCCTTTCACTCACTCTCTTTTGAGTTTGGGGGGTTTCTATTTTTGATCTATAATATTTGGCTCTATTTTTGATATTTTGATATTTGTTTTGGTGTGTGGCTTGATTGATATTTTTGGATATTTGATCTTGGTTTGTAATAATTCTAGATGATTTCTTGCTTCTCTAGGGTCATGTATTTTGAGTTTATTTGAGTGTGTGTGATTTAGATTTTTCATTTACTTACCTTTATTTTAGTAAAGTAGTTTGTAGTATAGTGATAAATAAAATCCTTTTTTCACATTGTACTAGCAATAGAACCCTTTGACTCAAATAGTATTCTTGGGGAGATTTATCGCATGCACAAATCATTTTGTGAATTGCTCCACTTTTCAAAATGTGCCCCTTTTTAAATTTTTCTTTGTTTTAGTTGAGCTAGTTAGGCACTCATTTTTTTAACACCCGTCATCTTGTTTTGACTACTAGAGTACCTTCTTCGATACGTGCTATGAATGTGGTAAATCAATTTAATAAGGGTGTTTCGTGTGTTTAATTTAGTGACATGTGTGGGAGAGGTTTTGAATTAATCTTGTTCATTGAGTCCACCTAGAACCTGCCCGGTTGCTTTTTATCTAAGATAAGTCTGTGGCGATATTGGAGAAGTAATCCTAGGCCATTAATTAAGAGTGAATTTAAAAAATAAAAAAATAGCCATCCCCGTTGTGCGTTGAGTGACTAATTTTTGCCCTAATTTGTACGTTGGAACCCTTTTTATTGGAAAACCTCATTACAAACTAAAACTTTCCTTCCATAATTCCCTATTTTGAACAAACTCATCTATAAGCATGTAGGTGAGGCTGTAAACCAAATTAGGCAAAAAATCTAAGTTGGGGTGGAGGATCCATTGGTGTAGATTTGTAATCGAAAGTTTATAGTGTTCGGGATAATTCAATTCCTCTTTTAGTCATCCTCGTATTCCTTGTAAATACTCTGAAATGGGAGAAAGAGGAATGAAAAGAAGTGAAAATGATTTGTAATTGCATTTTTAGCTTGTATATATTTGAAGTAGTTTAGTTTCTTGAAAGGATAGGAGGATGAAGATAGCATGAAAATCTTAGAGAATTGGTCCTTGGTATTTCATAAAAAGAAGCTTTGGGAAAGAAATGTAGTTGAGGTCTCATTAGATGCTTCGAGAGGGTAGAGTCATTATTACCCTAACTTATCCTACCTTACCCATTGCCTACGCTACAAGTCGAAGTAATACCTTAGTGATCTCCAATGTAGCATGCTTGAATGTGGTAAAGTGGAGTATATGGGTAAGCCTATGGTATGGTACTCGTGCTCATCGTTGTCTTTGAGAGTGTGAGTGACTCATTGTAGTCCCTTGTTTAAGTATTGATCTCTTCTTGAGGTAAGGAACTTCTTTGTTGTGAGGGTACTTGATTGCACTACTTGAGTAAGTTTGTTAACCTTAGTTGAGGTCTATGAGCATTTGCTTGGTTTGTTAACGATTAGTCAACATTTGAGGCTTGTAGTTATCGAATTGAGTGTTTGATAGGTAATACTTGTGCCATTGTTATAAAAACTATGAGGGCAAAGTGTTTTCGAAAAAGAAGCATGTGTCTAAGCTCCCAAATAGTATCGTTTGTAGGCAATGTTGATTTTGTTGCCTATGTTAGTTTACTTGAGGACAAGAAAAGTTTTAAGTTGAGGGTGTTGATGAGTTTGGCAATTTGTGACTCATTTGACCTAAAATGGTAAGAAATCAAGTTCTCAATCCCAATTTGAGTTATTTTTAATGTTTGTTTGGTTTATTTTCAGGGTTAAAGACAAGGAGTTGTTGATAGAGCATAAAAAAGCAAAAAGATAGAGAACTGGTGCCAAAAATGTAGAAAGACATCACCATGGAGTTTGGTGGATCGCCAACCTAGCCGGTGTATTACCTAAGTAGAAGTTCCATTACCTAACTTCACATATCCACCAAGTTCCAAATAAAGTAGATCGCAATGAAGAAAAGGAGTTTGGTGTATCGCTAAATAGTTCGGCGTAGCATGAGTCCGTCACCAAAGTTACAAGATACAAATCACTGAAGCCTAAGTCAATGCCAGTTTAGCGATCAAGAAAGAGTTCGGTAAATCATCGTGGACTTCGGTGATGCTGAGGTACCTTCATCAAAGTGGACGTGGTGTGATATGAACCAAAATACGATAAAGAAGATTTAACTACGAAGTCAAGGTAACAAGCGAAATAAAGATACAAGATTGTCACGCTCCAAATCCCATTGAGGTGGACTGGCACCCGAAGCCGTTAAGGCCCCAAGAGAACCAACCTACGTCCATGTACATTCATATGCATGTCCCTGAGTGAGCAACATTCAATCACATATAAATACAAGATACCAATGGAGGAAGTCATGGAGAAACATTCAATAGATATGAAACTTGGCCGTTAGGGTCACCATGTCAAAAGCATACGTTCCTTATATTCATTCATTTGTCCCACAACATCTACAAAGCCTCTAACAGATACAGACCCAAGGCAAAAGTCGGGACAAGTCCCCGCTTTATATAACATTTACATAGTAGCAAATCAAATGTACACATGTGACTCGAAAAGCCCCGAATCAACCAGGAGCTCACCAACAGTATGCAGATGACCCGTATCCTACTGTAGAGGTCTACTAGCACATGTGCCTGCAGCAAGTAAGGTAAGTCCCCCAAGGGACGTCAGTATGGAAAAAATGTACTGAGTATGTAAAGCTATACGAAACTGAATGAAACATAAGAACTTCAACGAAATCAAATACAAGTGAATAATCAATATGGATAAACCACCGTTCTGTATATGTGGAACCATGTACATTACATTTATTACTTTCGTTTCTTTTACGTTCATCATCATAATCATTCCTCATATCGTGCCCGGGCCCCAACTGATCAGTGGGTCATAACATAACATAACATTGGGATTGGCTCGAGCTAGGCTTATGTGCCCATTTGAGCTGCCTTGTAAAGTTTGGCTCGAGCAAGGCTTACGCCTCATTTAGCTTCCCTCTGATCCAATAATCTCGAGATCGGCTCTATCTAGGCTTATGTGCACCTTTGAGCTATCACTCGTTCTCAACAATAAACCATCTATGCATTACTTCGTTCCTTTACTTTTGTCGGATTGATACATTGGTGGTTATAACATTATTGGAGCTTTGAAACATTGGTCAATGAATAAGAAACATGTGAATAACAATAAATGACAAACCTGAACTGAGATACTTTAGAACATTTTGGAATAGAAATAAGTCAGTAACAATGAGAACAATAGGTGCTGCCAAAGGATACAGAAAAAGTAACCTTACATACCTTATCTTCCCACTATGAATACAGCTATCCAATATGTGAATACAACAGTTCATCTATTTCCTTACGTGTTACTCTACAACACAAGTACATAACGGAGCTCACGTTAACAACTAACTATATTACTACTGCACAAGACGATAATGAGCTACGTGACTGCCATATAACATCATTTAATCCTTCTACAATACAACTCACTGCATCACCATACCAAAAAAACCCCAAACATGCCACACATCAACCAAGATATCATAAATCGATAGCATTTCACACCAAGTTTATACTTTATACTTCCCCTTCAATGCAACGTCACATTTACTCCATCAATTCACTTAAATACCTTTCACAATAATACATTAGCAAAAATCCATAATTTATATAATTCAACATGCCTCCGAACGACCCCTTATAACCATTCAAAGGGTACCATAAGTTGATGATTGCATCCAAAAAGGGTATAGGGGCCTTGGGGGGTCAAAGAGAAGCAAAAACAATCCAAACAAAATTTTGGTTTGACCTGTGAAGCCACCTGAGCATGCAGGTGGGTGAGGTGTGGCCGCAGGTGCCCATCTAGCCTTGTCCAGGGCCACCTTCATTGGCATCTGCGCCCGCAGGTGCCCCATCCGCAAAGGCGAATGCCCGGTTCGGCCAAAATGGGTCTCTTTTTTGTCTATTTGTGTAATAAATGGTACATGGCCATAAGTAAGCTTCTTTTTTCATATTTTAGGTTAACTTTGATTCCAATGAACAATCATGGTTTCACAACGCACATGAACATCACAAAACTACATTTTCCTTTCAATACACCACCAATTCCATGCACAATTTCACAACAACAATTCCAAATGTTATACAAAAAGAGGAAGCAAGTTAGGGACATAAACACAACATAAATGTTGACATTTAATCCATCAAATTCACTTTCTTCAAGACCACAATTCTCCTTTCATGTTTATAAGGCAAAACCCTTTATCGATTAAGCAAAAGTAGACTATTTCACACATAGTGGACTGCTCAACACTTTGTCAACATAACCAACATGATTTACACACCATATTATACATATAATAAACTAAACCATGAGATTAAACACTTACCAAAGCTTTCAAGGAGATGATCTTGTCCAAAGGGATTAGTAGCTTAGGGTTTGAGAGAAGAGAGAATGTTATGGAAAAGTCTAGAATGAGACATGTGTGTTTTGTTGAATAAAAATATGATTTTTGCCTTATATAATATAGTCCCTTTAAATAACCTCTTTTAATAGTCATCCTTAGCCAATCCACCATATTAAATGAGATGTTTACTTGGTCAACTTGAAGAATGGGTCATTTTCCATTTTGGGCCATGTCTTTTGCTTAATTTTTGGGCCTCATTTGAGCCCATAATCACAAGACTAATTCATCCCACTAAAATTAATGTGTAATATACCAACCATCTCATGTTTAACTAATTCCATGAATGTTACGGTAATCAATTAGGTTCGGTAATGTACGGGGTGTTACATCCTTCCCCCCTTAGGAACATTCGTCCTCGAATGTTAGGAACATTATCCAATTGAAACATATTCAAGTCTAAGTTTATCCTTCATATTATCATATATACATAATGCTTATAGATACTTACTTGTTATTGCTCTAATTCCACATCTTGAACTTGTTCTTCCGTTTGAAATAAATGCGGGTATTTAGACTTCATCATTTCTTCGGCTTCCCATGTGATTTCTTCTACTTGTTGATTTTGTCCAGAGCACCTTTACGGAAGCTACTTCTTTATTCCTTATCCTCTTCACTTGTCAATCCAGAATAGCAATAGGTATTTCTTTATAGGTGATATCCTCTGTAACTTGTACATCTTCAATGGGAGCAATACAAGATGATTCTCCTATGCATTTCCGAAGCTTTGAAACGTGAAACACTGGAAGAACTGTGGAGAGTTCTTGGGGTAGTGCTAATTCATATGCAACTTGACCAAATCTTCGAGTAATCTTATATGGCCCTATATAACGTGGACTCAACTTTTCTTTCTTTCCAAATCTCATTACCGCCTTCATTGGTGACACTTTCAAGGGTACCCAATCACCTATGGCAAATTCTAGCCCCCTTCTTCTAACATCGGCATATGACTTGTGTCGACTTTGGGTTGTTTGTAGCCGCTGTTGTATCACCTTAAATTTCTCCATAGCCTGATGAACAAGATCTGGCCCAAATAAGGCAGTTTCACCCACTTCAAACCATCCAATTGGTGATCTACAATTTCTTCCATATAAAGCTTCGTAAGGTGCCATTTTGATACTTGAATGATAGCTATTATTATAGACAAATTCAATAAGCGATAGATGATCATCCCAACTACCCTTAAAGTACAATGTACAATCTTGTAGCATATCTTCAAGTGTTTGTATAGTACGTTCTTCTTGTCCATCTATCTGAGGATGAAAAGTTGTACTTAAATTCACTTGGGTTCCCAAACTCTTCTAAAAAGACTTCCAAAACTGTGCAGTAAATTAAGCTCCCCTGTCCGATATAATAGAGATTGGAACTCTGTGTAGTCTGGAACTCCGTGTAGTCATACTATCTCTTTAATATACAACCTCACATAATCTTCCACTGTGTAGGTGGTCTTGACTGGTAGGATACGTGCTGATTTGGTAAGCCTGTCAACTATTACCCATATGGAATCAAATTTCCGCAGTGTAAGAGGTAAAACTCTGATGTAATCCATGTTAATCATGTCCCACTTCTAGATTGGAAGATTTATACATTGCATATAACCCCCAAGCTTCTGATGCTCTACTTTCACTTGTTGACAATTTGGACACTGGGCTACGAATTCTGCAATGTTCTTCTTCATATTACCCCACCAATACATTTCTTTCAAATCATGATACATTTTTGTGGCTCCCAGATGAATAGAATATCGTGAATGATGTGCCTCTGTCATAATTCGTCTCCTTAACTCATCTACATTAGGCACACACAATCTACCTTGGCACTGAAGTACTTCCTCTTGCGTAAGATCAAATGCCTTTGTCGAACCTTGTTGTACATTCTATTTCAGCTGTAATAAAATAGGGTCCGCATACTATTTTTCCTTCACTTCAGCTATTATTGAAGATTCTGCCGCACTTTGCACAATAACCCCTTCGTCTGGAGATTCAAGAAGGCGAACTCCTAAGCTGGCTAGTTGATGTAGATCCTTGATGATACCTTGCTTCTCCGTGTGATGGCCACCAGTGCTTCCTATTGCTTTTTGGCTTAATGCATCGGCTACTACATTTGCTTTCCCTGGATGATATAAGATATAAATATCATAATCTTTCAATAGTTCAAGCCACCTCCGCTGCCTCAAATTAAGATCCTTTTGTTTAAAGATATATTGCAAACTCTTGTGATCAGTGTATATATCAACATGAACCCCATACAAGTAGTGGCGCCATATCTTTAAAGCAAATATCACAACTGCTAGCTCAAGATCATGTGTTGGATAATTTCTCTCATGTGGCCGCAACTGTCGTGAGGCATAAGTTATTACATTACCGTACTGTATCAATACACATCCTAAGCCGACTCCTACGGCATAATAATATACCGCATACCCTTCTGTGCCTTCTGGAAGTACCAATACCTGTGTAGAAGTCAATTTATCCTTCAACTCTTGGAATCTCTTTTCACATGCATCGTTCCATTGAAACTTAGTTGCCTTGTGCGTTACCTTTGTCAAAGGTGCTGAAATGGAAGAAAATCCTTCAACAAATCTTCTATAATAACCTGCCAACCCAAGAAAGTTATGAATCTCTGTAGGCGTCGTAGGTCTTGGCCAATTCTTCACAGCTTCTATCTTTTGATTATCAACCCTTATTCCTTCATCCGACACAATATGACCCAAGAATGCCACAGATTTTACCCAAAATTCACATTTAGAGAACTTTGCATATAACTTACGATCACGAAGAATCTGTAACACCTTCCATAAGTGATTAGCCTGGTCCTCTTGTGATCTTGAATAAACCAAAATATCATCTATAAACACGGTCACGAACACATCTAAAAATGGCTTGAACACCCTATTCATCAAATCCATAAAAACTGCTTGTGCATTTGTTAGCCGAAATGACATAACTAAGAATTCATAATGACCATACCGTATTTAAAAAGCTGTCTTGGGTATATCTTTTTCTCTAACCCTTACTTGATGATATCCCGATCTCAGGTCAATCTTTGAGAAGCATTTGGCACTATGTAACTGGTCAAATAAATCATCAATTCTGGGGAGGGGATATTTATTCTTGACTGTTACCTTATTCAGTTGCCAATAATCAATACACATTCTCAATGTGCCATCTTTCTTTCGTACAAATAACAGTGGTGCTCCCCAAGGGGACATACTAGGCCTTATGAATCCCTTTTCCAGTAAGTCTTTTAATTGCTCCTTCAACTCCCGTAACTCTGCTGGGGCCATTCTATACTTAGGAATAGAGATCGGATGAGTGCCTGGAATCACATTAATACCAAACTCTATTTCCCTTTCTGGAGGCAAACCTAGAAGATCTTCAGGAAATACATCAAGGAATTCATTTACTACTAGAACCGATTGAAGAGTCGGTGGCTTCATATCGGTATCATGCACTCTTACTAAGTGACATATGTACCCCTTGGATATCATTTTCCTTGCCTTAAGATAAGAAATAAATTTACCTTTTGGTGCTCCAACATTACCCCTCCATTCAAGGACGGTCTTTTGTGGAAAATGGAAATGTACCTTCTTAGCTCGGCAATCGACCATGGCATAACAAGAAGCCAACCAGTCCATACCCATTGTAATATCAAAGTCTACCATTTCCAGCTCAATAAAATCAACCAATGTATCATGATCACAAACAGTGACCATACAATTATGATAGACCCTCTTAGTTATAATCGACTCACCAACAAGTGAGGTATTTTAAATGGCTTAGCTAATAATTCTAGTGTTCTATTAAATTTTACAGCAACCAGTGGAGTGACATATGATACGGTAGAGATCGGATCAATCAATGCATATACATTATGTGAAAAGGAGGATAATGTACCTTTAACCATATCAGGAGAAGCTTCTAAATTCTGCCGATCCGCTAAAGAGTAGGTATGGTTCTATACTCTACTAGAACTGGCTGCTCCTCTAGCACCTCTACCACGACCAGTATGTTGTACACCTCGGCCTAAGGAATGAACCGATGATGATGATGCAACTGTTGATCCCGTAGGTCGTGCCATACTACCAGTGCCCCCTTGTAGACACTCTCTCATCATGTGCCCCGACATACCGCAACGAAAGCAAATATTAGTTCCAAACCAACATTCACCTAAATGAAACTTTTCGCAGTGCTGACACGGCTGACGAGAAAATCCTATTGTCTGTGAATCTCAAATCCCACTATTCTGCCCAAAATGGTTGCCTCTAAACCCTCACAATTGGGATGGAATACTTGTTTTAGGGTAAGAAAATGATGGTCTAGGCAGTCTATTAAAACTTGAGGCCTAAATTCTCCTTGGGACGCCATGAACTGTCCCATAGGTCTAGCCCTCTTTGACGGTCCTCTTTCAAACTTTTGCGTCCTTCTCATTTGCCTCTGATCCTCCATCTTCTGTGCAAAAGCTTTTATTTTGGCTATATCCATATCTCTTTTCAACACAGTAATAGTACAGTCCCTAACCAAATTTGGCTCCAATCTGTCCACATACTGATGGACTCTGTCGCCCATAGTGGCTACTACGTTAGGAGCATACCTAGCCAAAGAATTAAACCGAAGACTGTACTCTCTGACACTCATATTCCCTTGACAAAGATTTTAGAACTGGTCTGCATGAGCCTCTCATATCTCATATGGAAGATAGTGATCAAGGAAGGCCACTTTAAATTCTTCCCAACTAGCTGGAAGTGCACCGTTACCCGTAGATCGTTTCCAATCTTCGTACCATAAAATAGCCTCTCCTTTCAATCTATAGGCTGCAAGCTCAACTATTTCTATACCAAATACGTGCATAACATCCAAAGCCCTTTGAATTTGGTCTATAAAGTCTTGCGGGTCTTCATTAAGATTTGATCCAGTGAATGTGGGAGGATCTAACTTAAGGAAATCCTGAGTCCGCCGACTAGCTGCCCTAGCCGCACCACCATCACTTATCGTTGGACCTGCTTGTCCTTGAATTTGTGCAGCAACTATCTGAGTCAACATTTGTACTGCATTCCTTAGATCCTGCTCAGTAGCATTAACAGGTAGTTCTGCAAGTACTTCTCTTCTTCTCGACTCTTCTGGAAATGAAAGAGTAGAAGAAGCCCGCGATGCAAACTCAATTTAAGTTTCACCTTGATTAACTTGTTCGGGTGGTGATTTACTAGTTCCTTCCTGGCAAGCATGTCTACCTTCTTACCTTTGCCCCTACCTCATCTTGTAATCGGCATTTTACTATAACAAAGAAAACTAATTTCATTGGTCAAATATGATTCCACCTACAACTTTGGCTCTATTGCATGATCAAGGAATGAAGAAAAGAAACAACTCCTAAATGCCCCATAGCCTCCTGCTTATAAATGTGGTGCACAACAAATCCATAAGCAAGACTCTACTCGAACACGGCTTTGTAGACACCCTAGGATGACCTGCTCTGATACCAATTTTGTCACGCCCCAAATCCCATTGAGGCAGACTGGCACCCGAAGCCGTTAAGGCCCCAAGAGAACCAACCTACGTCCATGTATATTCATATGCATGTCCCTGAGTGAGCAACATTCGATCACATATAAATACAAGATACCAATGGCAGAAGTCATGGAGAAACATTCAATAGATATGAAACTTGGCCGTTAAGGCCACCACATCAAAAGCATACATTCCTTCATTTGTCCCACAACATCTATAAAGCCTTTAACAGATACAGACCCAAACCTAAAGTCGGGATAAGACCCTGCTTTATACAACATTTACATAGTACCAAAACAAATGTACACATGTGACTCGAAAAGCCCCGAATCAACCTGGAGCTCACCAACAGTCTGCAAATGACCCGTATCCTATTGTGGAGGTCTACTAGCACCTGTGCCTGCAGCAAGTAAGGTAAGTCCCCCAAGGGATGTCAGTACGAAAAAATGTACTAAGTATGTAAGGCTAAACGAAACTGCATGAAACATAAGAACTTCAACGGAATCAAATACAAGTGAATAATCAATATGGATAAACCATCGTTCTGTATGTGTGGAACCATGTACATTACATTCATTAATTTCGTTGCTTTTGCGTTCATCATCATTATCATTCCTCATTTCATGCTCGGGCCCCAACTGATCAGTTGGTCATAACATAACATAATATAACATTGGGATCGGCTCGAGCTAGGCTTATGTGCCCCTTTGAGCTACCCTGTCAGGTTTGGCTCGAGCTAGGCTTACGCCTTATTTAGTTGTACCCTAATCCAAAAATCTCAGGATCGGCTCTAGCTTGGCTTATGTGCCCCTTTGAGCTGTCACCCGTTCTCAACAATAAACCATACATACATTACTTCATTCCTTTACTTTTGTCGGATTGATACATTGGTGGTTATAACATTATTGGAGCTTTGAAACATTATTCAATGAATAAGAAACATATGAATAACAATATATGACAAACCTGAACTAAGATACATTAGAACATTTTGGAATGGAAACAAGTCAGTAACAATAAGAACAATAGGTGCTGCCAAAGCATACGGAAAGCGTAACCTTACGTACCTTATCTTCCCAATATGAATACAACAATCCAATATGTGAATAAAATAGATCATCTCCTTTCTTACGTGTTACTCTACAACACAAGTACATAACGGAGCTCACGTTAACAACTAACTACATTACCAGTGCACAAGACGATAATGAGCTACGTGACTGCCATATAACATCATTTAATCCTTCTACAATACAAATCACTGCATCACCATACCAACAACACCCAAAACATGCCACACATCAACCAAGATATCATAAATCGGTAGCATTTCACACCAAATTTATACTTTATACTTCCCCTTCAATGCAACGTCGCATTTACTCCATCAAGTCACTTAAATACCTTTCACAATAACACATTAGCAACAATCCATAATTGATATAATTCAACATGCCTACGAAAAACCCCTTAGAGCCATTCAAAGGGTACCATATGTTGATAATTGGATCCAAAAAGGGTTTAGGGGCCTTGGGGGGTCAAAGAGAAGCAAAAACAATCCAAACAGAATTCTAGATGGACCTGCGAAGCCATCTACACCTGCAGGTGGGTGAAGTGTGGCCGCAGGTGCCCATATGGCCTTGTCCAGGGCCACCTGCGTTGGCATCTGCGCCCGCAGGTGCCCCATCCGCGAAGGCGAATGCCCGGTTCGGCCAAAATGGGTCTCTTTTTTATCTATTTGTGTAATAAATGGTCCATGGCCATAAGTAAGATTCTTTTTTCATATTTTAGGTTAACTTTGATTCCAATGAACAATCATAGTTTCACAACGCACATGAACATCACAAAACTACATTTTCCTTTCAATACACCACCAATTCCATGCACAATTTCACAACAACAATTCCAAATGTTATACAAAAAGAGGAAGAAAGTTAGGGAAATAAACACAACATAAATGTTGACATTTAATCCATCAAATTCACTTTCTTCAAGACCACAATTCTCCTTTCAAGTTTATAAGGCAAAACCCTTTACCGATTAAGCAAAAGTAGACTGTTTCACACATAGTGGACTGCTCAAGACTTTGTCAACATAACCAACATGATTTACACACCATATTATACATATAATATACTAAACCATGATATTAAACACTTACCAAATATTGCAAAGAGATGATCTTGTCCAAAGGGATTAGTAGCTTAGGGTTTGAGAGAAGAGAGAATGTTGTGGAAAAGTCTAGAATGAGACATGTGTGTTTTGTTGAATAAAAATCTGAATTTTTCTTTATAAAATATAGTAAACTTAAATAACCTCTTTTAATGGTCATCCTTAGCCAATCCACCACATTAAATTAGGTTTTTACTTGGTCAACTTGAAGAATGGGTCATTTTCCATTTTGGGCCATGTCTTTTGCTTAATTTTTGGGCCTCATTTGAGCCCATAATCACAAGAATAATTCAGCCCACTAAAATTAATGTGTAATACACCAACCATCTCATGTTTAACTAATTACATAAATGTTACGGCAATCAATTAGGTTCGGAAATGTTTGGGGTGTTACTAAGATAATGAGATAGACACAAAGATATAGAAAAAGATATGGGAACTATTGAATATATGAATTCAAGACCCCTAAATCTACTATCCAAAGAACCTAATCAATACGTGAACTAAGAGGGCATCTAAACTTCCTCAAAACCCCTATTTCTAAGCAATGATTCAACACAAGCTTCACCATACTCTCTCACAAGAGAAGTATTCATCAATATTCAAAGATAACTAAGCAAACTGAAACCCTACTTAAACTATTTATAGTGTCATTACAAAGGAGGACCAAAAGTGACCTTTAAGCATTTAAAGATGAGTCTAGGTGGACTATTTTGGTGGTGACGGCCACGGTGACTGACTGTCACTGAGCTGCTGGACCATCACACTTGCAGTTGCCACGAGGTAGTAGCTTATTTGGCTAGCCTTCGCTTGGTGGACCATGGTACGGTCCGTCACACACTTGGAAGACCGTCGATCCTCCCGTCACCATGAGGCAGCATCTAAATTCTTCACTTGAAGCTCCCAATCTGACCCTTAACTCATAGAACTCTCTTGATGAGGTCAATATGGACTCTACCACTTCACTCTTCATGAATAATGCTTGCGTTCCTTGAAGTTCTTGATCTTGGATCCTTGTGGATGGTCTCAAGGAAATTTGTATCACATTATCCTCTCTATCTTGAGAGGAATTTTTGCTCAAATTCATGACTTCATCATCATCTCGAGCCTTAAAGAGAGAGAGATCACACACGTTAAAAGTGTTGTGCACTTGATATTCCGGTGGAAGGTAAGTCTAGTATGCATTTTCATTTATCTTATCAAGTACTTGGAAGGGTCCATCACCTCATGGCAGAAACTTTGCTTTACTTTGGGTTGGGAATTGGTACTTTCTAAGATGTACCAACACCAATGGCCCAATTTTAGTACGGGTCTTTTTCTTTCTTTGTTCACCTTCTTTGCTACCTCTTGATTCTTTTTCTCAAGGCGAAGTATCACCTTGTCATGCATCTTCTTCATTGATTCTTCCCTCTTCTTTCATCTAAATGAATCACAACATTACTAGACAAGGGAGTGAGATCTAAAGGGGTGAGGGGGTTAAAATCGTAAACACACTCAAAAGGAGTCATACCAATAGTACCCAAGGTCTTATTAACAACCTCAGTTTGACCATTGGATTGTGGGTGGCAATACGTGGAGAAAAGAAATTTGGTACCAAGCCTACCCCACAAGGACCTCCAAAAGTGACTAAGAAACTTAAAGTCCCTATCACTCATAATGGTCTTTGGAATCCTACACTAGAAGCATCATCACTCTTGTGAAATGGGATGAAATGTGCCATTTTTGAAAGCCGATCAACTGCAACAAAGATGTTATCCTTTCCCCTCCTCATCCTAGGCAAACCCAACACAAAGTCCATAGAAATATCAAGCCATGGGTGTAGGGGAGTAGGAAGTGGTGTGTATAATCCTTGAAGAAGAGTGCAAGATTTTACACTTTTACAATCCATATATTGCCCACAAATTCGATCAACATTAAGATGCATCTTGGGCCAATAGAATTACTCCTCTAGGATTCCAAGGGTCTTGATAATTCCAAAGTGACCCATCATACCACCATTATGTTCCTCCCTCACAAAAAATTCTCTCTAAGAACTAGAGGGAACACACAATCTCTTTTCTTTGAATAGGAAACCATCAAACTTAGAATAGGGTATAGAATTTCTATCCCTAACCCACCTTTTCTTTTCCCATTCTTCACAATTTTTGAAGATTGGAGTAAACTTGGGGTCCTAGGGATATAGTGTCTTTAAAAATTCAAAGCCAATTAATTTAGAAGACAATGTAGTGAGCAAACTATGTTTTCTTGATAAGGCATCAGCCACAACATTCTCCTTCCCCTTTTTGTATTAATTACATAAGGGAAAGTCTCCAAGAATTTAATTCACTTGGCATGCCTTTTGTTCAATTTATCTTGGCCTCTAAGGTGTTTCAAATATTCATGGTCGGCTCGAATCACAAATTGCTTAGGCCAAAGATAGTGTTGGCAATTGCCCAAATATCTAATGAAGGCATACAACTCAAGATCATACGTGGAGTAGTTCAAGGTTGCTTCTTTGAGATTTTCACTAAAGTACGCAATGGCCCTTTGGTCTTGCATTAAGATGGCTCCAATGCCTACCTTAGTAGCATCTCATTCAATTTCAAACATCTTCTCAAAATTGGGTAACCGTAAAAATGGAGCGGAGCTAAGCATTGTTTTCAAAGATTCAAATGCCTTTGCTTGCTCTTCTCCCAACTTAAAATGTTGATCCTTTCGGATTACCTCGGTCAACGGGGTGGCTATGGTGCTAAACCCTTTGAAAAATCTTCTATAGAATCTAGCCAATCCGTGAAAACTTCTCACATCACCAATAGATTGTGGAGTTGCCCAATTTTGTATAGCTTCTATCTTGGATTCATCCACTTCAACACCCCAGGAACTCACAACAAATCCCAAAAGGATGACCTCATTAACACCAAAAGAACATTTCTCAGGATTACCATACAATTGTTCTATTCTAAGCACATCAAACACACATTTCAAATACATCACATAGTCATCTAGGGACTTGCTATAGAGAAGGATATCATCATAGTATACCGCGACAAACTTCCCTATGAATGGCTTCATCACATGATTCATTAGACTCATGAAGGTACTAGGAGCATTGGTGAGTCCAAATGGCATAACCAACCATTCATAGGGACCAAATTTAGTCTTGAATGAGGTTTTCCACTCATATCCTGGGCTTATCCAAATTTGGCGATACCCACTCCTAAGATCAATTTTTGAGTACACACATGAACCATTCAACTCTTCTAGCATGTTATCTAATGTAGGGTTAGGGTGGCGATACTTTACCATTATCTTGTTGATCGCTCGGTAATCCACACATATGTGCTAAGTCCTATATTTCTTTTGCACCAACAATACCAGAACTGCACATGGGCTCATGCTATCCTTGATGTATCCTTTGTTGAGGAGTTGCTCAACTTGTTTTTGAAGTACCTTGGTGTCCATTAGGCTACTTTGATAGGCTAGCTTGTTTGGCAATTATGAGCCCAGCACGAAGTCTATTTTATGGTCAATTCCCCGAAGTCAGGGGTAATCCCTTTGAAAGTTTCCTTGGGAACATATCTTTATAACCCAGCAAAATAAGAGAAATAGAATGGGGAGTAGAAGAAGGAAGTAGAATGGTTAGTTTGAAAAGTATGTGTTAGGAGTAGCATAGGCTTCTCCTCATCATGTTCCATGAAAAGATCCATGTTTTTAGCAAACATCACCATTTTGCTCTTTTCTTTTAACCTCCTTCTTTCTTTTCCTTCATCAGCCTTCCTTTTATGGGATCCTTCTTCCCCTTCCTTTCCTTTTTTTCCTCCTTTCACTTTTAACTCTCTTATTTTTTGATGCATCTTATTCACTTGTGATGGTGAAAGAGGATGGAGGGTGAATTTCTTACCATTCAATTCAAGAGAATACCGATTGGTCCTCCCATCGTGTTTGCTTAAACGATCATATTGCCATGGTCTTCCATGAAAGATGTGACAAGCTTGCATAGGGATTACATTACAAAGCACTTCATCATGCTAGTTCCCAATATTGAATCAGATCATAACTTTTTGAGTTACCTTCAATTCTCCACACTCATTTAACCATTGGAGCTTATACGGTATGACATGCTTGGTTGTGGAAAACTTCAAGAAATAAACCATCGTGGCATTAGCAACATTAGTACAACTCCCACTATCAATGACCAATGAGCATACATTCTCTTTGATAAGACACATGGTATGAAATAGATTTTCTCTTTGACTCGGATCATCAAATGTCTTACTAATCATGACTCATCTTACCACAAAGTTTGGGACCTCAAACTCTACATATTGAGGCCAAGAATCCTCATCACCTTTCTCTACTTGGTCATCTTCCTCAACCCTCTCTCCTTCTTGGACTTCACCTTCATTATCATCTTCTAGACCCACCTCATCTCCAAGGTAATACAATCTTTCTTCCTTAAGGATCACATTTCATCGATTGGGAAATTCATTTGCCTTGTGTCCCCAACCTTGACATTTGAAACATTAAAAACCTTTAGGATTAGGATTTGGATACTTGTTACCTTCATTCCTTGGCGGGTACTTAGGATTGGTCTTCTCTATGGCCTTCTTCTCAAAAGTCTTGGTGACTTTTTTGTTCTTTATTCTACCCTAAAGATGGTTGAGCTACCTTCTTGTTCTTACCCCAAGGGTTACTGGATGAGCACCCTTTGAACTTAAATGATGACCTTTTCTTGGTATCCCTCTCAATATCCAAGGCTGCTTAAAAGATGTCTTTTATGGTAGCGAACCTATGGCAAGTCATTAAGGAGGCAATGTCCTAGTTCAAACAAACCTTGAATGGATGACGACATGTTCCATGTTCTCATGATGCTCAAGCTTCAAAACCAATTATTGGAACTCGTCATAATATGTCAAGACACTCTTGTTCCCTTGCCTTAGATTGTACAACTTGGTAAGTAACTCATGCCTATACCTTTTCGGTACGAACTTTTGTCTCATGAGGCCCTTCAAAGCATTCCATGGTGTGGGTAGTCCTTTATTTAGAACTTGTTGAAATCTCTTAGCATATTCCCACCATGTAATGGCAAAGCCCTCAAATTGGTTTATGGCATAACAACTCTTCTTTACCTTGGTGAGATTATTGACTTGAAAGATTCTTTCACAAGTGGACTCCCATGTAAGATAATCCTCGGGATCACTCTCTCCCTTAAAAGTTGGACGACTAGTCTTGATAGAATTGATCCCTACATCCCGGCCTCCATTTCCACCTTGATTATCATTATAGTTCTATGGACCTTCAACTTGGGGTCGATTTCCTAAGTTTCCTCTATCGTAAGGTGCCGGACCAAATCTTCCTCCTCGACCTCAGAACCCTTGTTGAGGCAATGGTCTATACTTCCAATTCACCACATGTAAGGCCTCTTCATCATAACCTTCAAACTCAACTTGTGGGTCCTCTCCTCTTTTTATCTTAACTTGGACAGGTTTATTTTGGTTACGTGGTATTTAGAGTAGGGGATTTTCATTTAGTGGATCTTGAGGTGGTGGTTTTTGGTTTAGTGGTGCTTGGGGTTGGCTTTGGTTTTGGGGTATTTGGTGAGGTGGGCCTTGTACTTATGGTCCTTCTTGGTTGACTTGGTTGAATTTGGGTTTTAGAGGACAAACGGGATTTTGATTATGTGGATATATAGTGGCTTGGGAAATAGGGACTTGTGTTTGTCTCGGTGGATTGAGCATTTGGTGGAGTTTTTATGGGGAGATAGTAGTGTATGCGTCTTGAGCATGCCCGCTCGTTGATGCATGGTAGTTTTGGGGATTTGATTAGGTGGAGTTTAGATGACCTTCCAGATTCACTATTTTTCCACCCATGGTTGATACACTTCCTTGGAGCATGGTTATGTGACCTTCCATGGATTCCAATCTATTACCCAAAGATTCAATTATGGCCAAGATCATATTCTAAGTATTGACATCCATGGATGGTGGTGTTTAACCTTTCGTGGTCATTGTACCTATTTAGAGTCACTAAACACAAACAACATACAAGTTAGTGTTAAGAAATAACCTCACAATTGCACACCTTTGTAAGCCTCACACTTGGATCGGCAAATGTTGAATGATAGCTTATACTCCGATGGTATGTAACACCCCGTACATTTCCGACCCTACTTGACAACCTTGAACCATGTTTACCCTTGGTTCGAGAGCAACAAGTATGTATTTTGTATTGTTATTGATGGACCATTTGATATTGTGCTAGTAAATGTGATTAGACCTTCGTAGGAGGTGTTTGTGACTTTGTGGAGAATTTGTGTGGTGAAAAGTGAGGTTTAAGGGATATCCAAGCAAAGGATCTTAAATATAAGAGGCAAGCAAAAGGTTGGGACTTAAAAGATCCAACCAAATCTGCAAAGAAAAGTCGAAATCAAAAATTTAGTCTGGGGCGCGCCAGGTGGCGTACCAGGCCGCTTTGGACTGAAATTTTTTTGGCACAGGCAGAAAGGGGGCGTGCAAGGCCTCCCCTGCACACCTTTCAACTGCTGAAATTTTTCTAAGTCCCTAGGGCGCCCGAGAGCGTGCCGGGGTGCTTTTTGCCAAATTTCTTCGATGATTATTAGCCTATAAAGAGGACTCTTGGGTTATGGTAACCTTATTCCATCGTAGTAGGACTACTCTTGAGCGTGTTTGGAATCCAAGTTGTGGTTAATTCTTCATCACAAGTATTTTATCAAATTATGTTCAATTAAGCCATGAGTGGCTAGAATTTCTTATCTTTGAGATTGAGGATACGAACATGAATAACGTGAGTTGAATATTGTCGTGAAATTCATGGGATTATTTAAACATGAGATATATGGTGGATCATACATTGAATTTGGTGGGCTAAGCTAACATGTGTAATTGGGCTCAATTTAAGGCCCAAAATGAACCAAAAGACATGGCCCAAAAAGGGAAAAAATGACCCATTCATAAAATGGACCAAGTAAGCATGTCATCTTTGACCAAGAGTGGCTAAGCATGACCTTTTGGGACTATCTAAGGGGGAAAATCAGATTTTTAATCCTCCAAGGGACACTTGCACATTTCTAGATTTTTCCACAATATTCTCTCCTATTCCAAAACCTAAGGCAACCATCTTTTGGGACAAAATCATCACTTGGCAAGCTACGGTAAGTGTCTACTCTCATGGATTAATATATTATATGCTTAATATGATGTGTATATCATGATGGTTGTGTTGGCAAGGTGTTGAGTAGTGCACTTTTGTTGTTTTACTAAAAGATGTGTCATCTTGGTGTTTTGGACTATAGAGGAGACTTGAGGTTTTGATGAAAGTGAATGAAATGGATGAAATATCAACATGTATGGTGTGGTTATTTTCCTTAACTTGTTATTTTTCTATGAATATAATTCATGGGATTGTTGTTGATATGTTGTTATGAAACATATTGAGGTAACTTGATGGATTAATTGTTATGTGGTGTTAATGAGAAAGTGTAAAGGAGGAACTTGGTGCGGAATGCTATTGGTATATGATGTTGTGGTCAATGTGTGGAATGCTGTGGTATTGTTGGTATGACGATGCTATGAATTGTATTGTAAAGGGTGACATGACGTTATAAGGCAAGCATGTAACTCGTTGTCATCTTATTGATCTAAGGCGTATTTATATGCCTTAGTGTCGACTTTAACCCATGTTTAACTTAGTTTTGAGAAAAATACGTATGTATTTTGTATGGTTTTGATGGAATATGTGATATTGTGCTAACCAATGTGATTAGACCCTTGTAGGTGGAATTTGCGACTATTTAGAGCATTTTTGGAGTGGAAAGTGAGGCTTGGAGAAGCTACGAGCAAAGGATATTGAAGATAAGAGGCAAGCCAAAGAGTGAACTTAAAGAATCCTACCAAATCCGTAAAGAAAAGTCGACGAAGGAAGAAAATCAAAAATTAAGGGCCTGGCGCGCCAAGGGACGTGCCAGGCCGCTTTTGGTGAAAATTTTATTCAGGGAGGCAGCACTGGGGCGCACCCAGGGGCGTACCAGGTAGCCTGGGAGCACCTTTGCAGAGGCAAAATTTGCCTAAGTGCCAAGCGCGCCCAAGGGCGTACCGGGTCGCTTTTTGGCAAATTTTTGCCTCGAAATTCTCTCTATAAATAAGGATTTTGAGTTATTGTATCATATTCCATCATCACTAGGCTACTTTGGGCGTTTTTGGGCATTGAAATTAGGTTTCATTCTTCATCTTTTCAGTTTTTATTTCTTTTTATGGTATTTTATCCACTTATGTTGTTAATTGACGTTATGAGTGGCTAAAATCCCTCATTCTTGGGGTTGAGGCTATGAACATGATTCTCTTGAGTTGATTTTATTGGATTTTGTTGAAGTTTATCATAAATTGGTTATTCTTATATTCTTAATTTTACTATTTTAATGTTTGATCACCATTGGAATAAATCCCTTGTCTTGAGGTAAGCTCGAGAGAGAAACTAAGAGATAGAACGTTGAATATAAGAAGCGTGATCTCTACTCGTGGAAGGGATTTCAAGAGATTGATATGTGGTTAGGACCGAGAGGTACCTAATCCACCGCGCTTGTTCAAATACGAGAAGATAGCTTAAATGCATTAGATTTGGTTAAACTTATCTCCACTCAATGACGTAGTTAGGTTTCCAATTTCTAGTTGAAGGTTATAGTTTAGATACGAATATAATTGTAACATTGACCTCGTGATCAATAACCAAGATAAACAACTCAAATTGCTTAATCCAGTAACAATTATGCTCAAGAGATGACGTTCGAGTGCCTTGACCCTGGGAATTTACTTTTTATTGATTTTTCAAGCATATTTGCAAAACTAAAGTTATGGTAGCGAAGATAGGAGTTCATAGTCCGCAATCATTTAATTTTTAGCACCAAATATCTTTTCCTTTTCACAACACTAGTTTTTCATTATCGTTTGATGTCTAAAATTGATTTCTGTTGACGAAAGTTCCTTGGGTTTGATATCCGGCTCCTTTAAAAGAGCCACTCTATTACTTGAACGATCACGTACACTTGCGTGTATAGCTGAGTCTCAATAAGTTTTTGGCACCGTTGTCGGGGACTTTCAAATAAATAGATTTCAATTATTGACGTTTTTACTTTAATTTTTTTAGCTAAGTGTTGACAACTTGATCTTAACTGTTCTATTTTATAGGCTTATTTCATCTGAACGCTGGCAAGGAATAAAGATTTGGTAACCCCGCAGTCTAAACCTGAAAGATACTTCCATATATTGAGGAGACAGGTTGCAGATTACCCAATCCCGCAAGTCGAACTGGCTGACGAAGGCATACTGGGTGATCCCATAAGAATTGAAGAACCACTTGCGGATAGATGTGAGCTGGTAGCAATGGCAGCTAGGACAGTTCGCGATGTGGCAATCCCATTCGCTACTAATGTGACCTCTAGTATTCAAAAACCGACAGCTGGAGGTAGATTTGAGCTGAAACATAACATGGTGCAACTCTTGCACTCAAGTGGACAGTTTACAGGTCTTGCTTATGAGGACCCGTAGAGGCATATTCGAAATTTTTTGGAGATCAGTGACACATATATACCTGCAGGTGTGTCTTCTGATTATGTGAGACTTACTTTGTTCCCTTTTTCTTTGTTGGGGGAAGCAAGGAGGTGGTTAGATGCAGAGCCGACTAACTCTATCACTACTTGGGATGATCTTGCTTGGAAATTTTTGATAAAGTTCTTTCCATCTGGAAAGACAGCAAAGCTGAGGAGTGAGATATTGAGTTTCAGACAGAGAGATGATGAGAATTTGGACCAAGCCTGGAATCGATTCAAATCCATGTTGAGGGATTGCCCTCATCACCACCAAGCGAATGAAGTGTTGGTGCATACTTTTATTGAGGCTCTCGACCCCAACACTAAAATTCTACTTGATTCAGCTGCAGGTGGACAAGCTTTAGAGAAGATTATGATGAATTATATGCTTTGTTGAATCATATTTTGCAGGGAAATCCAGACTGGCATGGTGATAATTCTAGGAATTCTACAAAGAAGGTTGCTGGGAAACTAGATGTGGATGCAGTTACTGCATTATCTGCCCAAATTTCAGCTATGCAAAACAAGCTCCCGTAAATGCAGTACAACAACAGATTTCTATGATGTGTAGTGTATGTGGAAACGGGGACCATACCAGTGAGTTGTGCAGTGCGAATATGGATTCCATAAATTTTGTGGGTAATGCCCAAAGAGGAGGTGGATCACATAATTATGGAAATACTTATAATGCTGGGTGGAAAAATCACCCGAACTTATCTTGGGGAGGTAATCAGAATTAATATAGACCTCAAGGATATGCACCACAATACAACCAACAGCAGGGTCAAGGAAATCAAGTGGGTGTTAAGCCTGGAGATATGAGCGTGGAAGATATGTTGAAGCAGATTATGTCAGAGCAAGCTAAGCTGGAAGCAGATGTGAGAAACAATCAGTTGGCTACTCAAAATTTGGAAAATAAAATTGGTCAGTTAGTAAATGCACAGAATACAAGGCCTCAAGGAGGTCTTCCAGCTGATACCGAGCCAAACCCAAAGCAGGTGAATGCTATTGTCACTCGTAGTGATAAGCAGTTAGAGGATATAGTTCCACCAACAAAAGAATTGGAGCTGAAAGTAGTGGTGATTGAAGACGAACAAGTTGAGTCTGCTAAAAGTTCCAAAGATGATAAAGTGATCCATAGTGTAAAGCTGCCTCCTCCTTTTCCTTAGAAGTTCAAGAAGAAGCAGGAAAATGAATGCTTTGGTAAGTTCATTGAACTACTTAAACAAGTGCACATTAATTTGCCTCTTTTGGATATCTTGCAAGGTATTCCAAAGTATGCTAAATTTGTGAAAGATATTGTGGTAAACAAGAGTAGATTGACAGAGTATGCCATAGTTGCACTGACTGAGGAGTGTAGCTCTCACATTCAAAATCGGTTACCTACCAAGCTAAAGGATGCTGGAAGCTTCACTGTGAAAATTACTCTGGGAGATCGTGTCTGTGCTTGTGGATTGTGTGGTTTGGGTGCTAGTATAAATCTGATGACCACTTCGATTTTCAAGGAGTTGGGTTTGGGTCGTCCTAAACCCACTACTATTATTTTGCATCTTGCAGACTGATCCGTGACAAGACCGGATGGTATTGTTGAGGATGTTCTGGTTCAAGTGGGTTCGTTGATCTTTCCAGCTGATTTTGTTATGCGGAATTTTGAGCCTGACTCGGAAGTCCTATTTATTTTGGGGCTTTCGTTTCTAGCCACAGGAGGTTCGATCATTGATGTAGAAACCGGGAAATTAACTATGCAAGCTCATGATAAGGTTGAGGTCTTTGATGTATATAGGGCTTTGAAGCTACCAGAAATTTATGAGAACTTGTCAGCCATTACAGCTATAGATTTGGCTGCTGAAAGCATCCACACTTTGTCTATAGATCCTTCGGAAAAAGTTTTGATGGGGCAAGATATTTTTGGTGATGCAGAAGCTAGTGCATTGGTACAGGTTCTTGATCTTATGGGGATCTATGCTAAAGAGGGTGGATGGGAACCTTTAAATCGTCCACTCGGTCCTCCAACCAAGCCATCAATTGAGGAGGCACTGAAGCTTGAATTGAAAGAACTTACTTCTCATCTTCAATATGCTTTCTTAGGTGACAGTGAGACCCTTCCTATTATTCTTGCAGCAAATTTATCAAGGGAACAAGTTGAGTCAGCATTAGTGATACTCAAACGAAGAAAAAAGGCTATCGGTTGGCAGATGTATGACATCCATGGTATTAATCCGAGTTTGTGTATGCATAAAATTTACATGGAGGAAAGGCATAAGCCGAGTGTGCAACACCAACGACGCTTAAATCCAGTATGCATGTAGTGTCGGGTGTTCTTGCTTGCTATACAATTGTCCATACACGTGTTAAACATGCTAGGATATACAATAGCAAGTGTTGAGATGCCTAATTCTCACTTAGTTGACTGGCTAAGTTGTTTAATGTTGAACTTATGCATGATTTTGAATATTTTATGGTGAGCCTACTGAGCTGAACATGTGCCATGTGTGAGTAAGGTTTTTGTGATATTCCATGTGCATAATGATGTCTAGAACTTGCCCGGTGTGTTTGCAAAGCGAAATAAAAGGTTTTGAGTTTAGGAGATGATATAGGCATTTCTTTGAGAGTCATGTTCTATACCTACTTTATCTACCCTTTTTGCATGATCTTAGTTAGCCCCGTTGAGCCATTAGCCTATTCTTTGGTAGCCTTACATGCAGCTTGATCCTTTTCTTTCAATGAACCATAATTTGATCCAAAACTCCTAAGCGCTTTAATTGAGAAATTAAGATGTGAAGGAGTGTAAAAATTGAAGAAAGAAAGAGTGAAGTTAAAACCCAAAGTATATATCCTTTGGGTGTGTGAAAAAGTTTGTGTGTTGTTGGGAGGGAGTATGGTAATGGAAAAAAAAAAGTGAATCAATGGTTGATAGCAGTTACTCCTTACCTAATGTGCTTAATCTAGCTTAAAAATATGAGGGAAAAATAAAGGAGAGTTGGGAAGATAAAGGTGGTGGAAAATAGGCTGGTTGAAGGTGGTCTTGATGAATTCATAGTGTATTAAAGCGCTTAGGGAAGATAGTCACTATTCTTGACCAAGTAGTTTCTACCCATCCCTTAGCCTACATTACAACCCCTAAAGTCCTACTTGATCTTGAGATTTAACATTTTGACATTAGTGGAGTATTACACTAAGGGCAAGCTTATGGTTCATCTTGTTTTGCATCTGAATTTTTTTTTTTTAGAGTGAGTGAACTTTTATTCATGCACCCATTTAGTAATTACTTTGTGTGAAATATTGGGTGATTCTCTTGTGGTAAGGGCGCATGTTTAGCGAAGTGTGGTGATCTATTGGTAACGTGTCATGCATGAATTTGCAACTAGTAAAGTTGTTTTGTGAGTATAGGTTGTTTCAATTTGTTATTCACTTTTTGGTGATACTAGTATGTTGGTGCATAATTTGATAAATGTGGTTGTGTAGCTATGTAGGAATACCTATTGGGTATCGGTTGTTTTAAGTCGCCCGGGTTTGAGTGTAGTTATTGTTCGAGGACAAATAAAGGATCAAGTGTGGGGTGGTGATCTAAGGCGTATTTATATGCCTTAGTGTCGACTTTAACCCATGTTTACCTTAGTTTTGAGAATACATATGTATTTCGTAAGGTTTTGATGGAATATGTGATATTGTGCTAACCAATATGATTCGACCCTTGTAGGTGGAATTTGCAACTATTTGGAGCATTTTCGGCGTAGAAAGCGAGGTTTGGAGAAGCTACGAGCAAAGGATATTGAAGATAAGAGGCAAGCCAAAGAGTGAACTAGAAGAATCCTACCAAATCCGCAAAGAAAAGACGACAAAGGAAGAAAATCAAAAATTAAGGGCCTGGCGCGCCAAAGAGCGTACCAGGCCGCTTTTGGTGAAAATTTTATTCCGGAAGGAAGCACTAGGGTGCGCCCAGGGGCGTTCCAGGCCGCCTGGGAGCACCTTTGCAGAGGCAAAATTTGCCTAAGTGCCAAGCGCACCCAAGGGCGTACCGGGCCGCTTTTTGGCAAATTTTTGCCTCGAAATTCACTCTATAAATAGGGCTTTTGAGTTATTGTATCATATTCCATCATCACTACGCTACTTTGGGCGTTTTTGGGCATTGAAATTAGGTTTCATTCTTCATCTTTTCAGTTTTTATTTCTTTTTATGGTATTTTATCCACTTATGTGGTTAATTGACGTTATGAGTGGCTAAAATCCCTCATTCTTGGGGTTGAGGCTATGAACATGATTCTCTTGAGTTGATTTTATTGGATTTTGCTGAAGTTTATCATAAATTGGTTATTCTTATATTCTTAATTTTACTATTTTAATGTTTGATCACCATTGGAATAAATCCCTTGTCTTGAGGTGAGCTCGAGAGAGAAACTAAGAGATAGAACGTTGAATATAAGAAGTGTGATCTCTACTCGCGGAAGGGATTCCAAGAGATTGATATGTGGTTAGGACCGAGAGGTACCTAATCCACCGCTCTTGTTCAAATACGAGAAGATAGCTTAAATGCATTAGATTTGGTTAAACTTATCACCACTCAATGACGTAGTTAGGTTTCCAATTTCTAGTAGAAGGTTATAGTTTGGAGACGAATATAATTGTAACATTAACCTCGTGATCAATAACCAAGATAAACAACTCAAATTGCTTAATCCAGTAACAATTATGCTCAAGAGATGACGTTCGGAGTGCCTTGACCCTGGGAATTTACTTTTTATTGATTTTTCAAGCATATTTGCAAAAACTAAAGTTACGGTAGCAAAGATAAGAGTTCATAGTCCGCAATCATTTAATTTTTTGCACCAAATCCCTTTTCCTTTTCACAACACTAGTTTTTCATTATCGTTTGACGTCTAAAATTGATTTCTGTTGACGAAAGTCCCTTGGGTTCGATATCCGACTCTTTTAAAGGAGCCACTCTATTACTTGAACGATCATGTACACTTGCGTGTATAGCTGGGTCTCAACACTTATGCACTTGTATGGTAGTTGGTTGTTAATGTGAGCTCCGTTATGTACTTGTGTTGTAGAGTGAAATGTAAGGAAGGAGCTGGACTATTGTATTCACATATAGCATTGTGTATTCATAGTGGGAAGATAAGGTATGTAAAGTTACTCTTTCCGTATCCTTCTGCAGCACATATTATTCACATTGTCATTGTACTTGTCCCATTCCGAATTGTTCAAAGGTGTCTCATTTCCGGTTATCAATTATTGTTAATCGCATGTTCCTTATTCATTGATCAATCATGATTCGCATATCTCATGTTCATTGACTAATATTTCCAAGTTCCAATAATGTTACGTCCCAAAGTTCCAATAATGTAATAACCACCAATGTATCAATATCACAAAGTAAAGAAGCGAAGTAATGCATTCTTATTCATTGACCAATTATGGGTCACATGTCTTTAATTCATTGACTAATGTATGAAGCTCCAAATATGATGTTACGACCATCAATGAATCAATCTCTCAAAAGTAAGGAATGAAGTAATGTATATATATCAATTATATTATGGCCCACCGATAAGGTGGAAGATTGTTGATATTATATTATGGCCCACCGATAAGGTGGAAGATTGTTGATATTAGATTATGGCCCACCGATAAGTTGGAAGATTGTTGATATTAAATTATGGCCCACCGATAAGGTGGATGAACGATGTATGGCCCACTGATCAGTCGGATGAACGGTAATGGTAAAAGTAAAGAAAGTAAGGCAATCGAATGAAAGTAAATCACCTGAAGGAAAGTACAGACGAATGATATGATATGAATGATAGCGATACGACTGAATGATTGAAATGAAAATAACGAAAGTAATGTACATGGTTCCAAACACATACAGAACGATGACTTATCCATAATTGACTCTGCTCTCATATTTATTCCATTGAAGTTCTTATGTATGATACAGTTTCTTATGGCCTTACATACTCAGCACATTCTTCGTACTGACATCCCTTGGGGGACTTACTTTACTTGTTGTAGGCACAGGTGCTAGTAGACCTCCACAGTAGGTTGCGAGTTATTTGCGGATCATTGGTGAGCTCCAGTTGGTTCGGGGCTTTCTGAGTCACATGTGTACATTGGTTCTGGTATTGTAATGTTGTATAAAGCGGGGACTTGTCCCAACTTCAGGTTAGTTATGTATATGCATCTGTTAAAGGCTTTGTAGAAGTATGAGGGAATACGAATGTAAGAAACGTATGTTTTTGAAATGGTGGCCCCAACGGCCAAGTTTCATATATATCACATGTTTTTCCATAACTTCCGCTATTGGCAGCTTATATATCTATGTGATGGTGATGCTTATTGAGTGACATGCGTATGATTGTATATGGATGAAGATTAGTTCTCTCGGGCCTTATCAGCTTCGGGTGCCAGTCCGCCTCGTTGGAATTTGAGGCGTGACATGGTAGTTGAGGTATAGATCCCAACTCTTGTCCAAAATGGATTCTTGTTTGAAAGACTAAAAGAAATAACGTATGGAATTGAGCCAAGAAGTTATGACGAAATTGAAAAGAGAAAAGCACTCAATGAAGTGGGACGAAGAAAGAAACGAACTTAAGAACCAATTTACAACTAAGTAGGTTGATAGTTGCATATAAACTATCACGACCCCAAGAATTCTCCACAGTTCATTCAGTATTTCATGTTTCGATACTTCGAAAGTGCATAGGAGATCCCTCTTATATTGCTCCCATTGACGATGTACAAGGTACGGAGGATCCCACCTATGAGGAGATCCCTATTGCTATTTAGGATCGGCAAGTAAAGAGAGTAAGGAATAAAGAAGTAGCTTTCGTAAAGGTACTTTGGAAAAAAATCAACAAGTAGAAGAGATCACATGGGAAGCTGAAGAAATGATGACATCAAAGGTCCCGTAATTGTTTCATACGGAAGAAAGAGTTCAAAACGCAAAATTAATGCAATAACAAGTAAGTATTTATAAGCATTATGTGTATATGTGAAAACTTGAGGAATGAAACTTGCATTTGTCTCAATTGGATAATGTGATTAACATTTGAGGATGAATGTTTCTAAGGGGGGAAGAATTTAACACCCCGTACATTTTCGACACTACTTGAAAACATTGAACCATGTTTACCCTAGGTTCGAGAGCAACAAGTACGTATTTTGTATTGTTATTGATGGACCATTTAATATTGTGCTAGTAAATGTGATTAGACCTTCGTAGGAGGTGTTTGTGACTTTGTGGAGCATTTATGTGGTGAAAAGTGAGGTTTAAGGGACATCAAAGCAAAGCATCTTAAAGATAAGAGGCAATCAAAAGGTTGGGACTTGAAAGATCTAACCAAATCCGCAAAGAAAAGTCGAAATCAAAAATTTAGTCTGGGGCGCGCCAGGTGGCGTGTCAGGCCGCTTTGGCCTGAAATTTTTGTGGCACAGTCATCAAGGGGGCGCGCCTAGGGGTGTGCCAGGCCTCCCATGCACACCTTTCAACTGCTAAAATTTTTCTAAGTCCCTAGGGCGCCCGGGAGCGTGTCGGGGTGCTTTTTGCCAAATGTCTTCGTTGATTATTAGTCTATAAAGAGGACTCTTGGGTTATGGTAACCTTATTCCATCGTAGTAGGACTACTCTTGAGCGAGTTTGGCATCCGAGTTGGGGTTAATTCTTCGTCACAAGTATTTTATCAAATTATGTTCAATTAAGCCATGAGTGGCTAGAATTTCTTATCTTTGAGATTGAGGCTACGAACATGAATCTCGTGAGTTGAATATTGTCATGACATTCATGGGATTATTTAAACATGAGATATATGGTGGATCATACATTGAATTTGGTGGGCTAAGCTAACATGTGTAATTGGGCTCAATTTAAGGCCATAAATGAACCAAAAGACATGGCCCAAAAAGGAAAAAAATGACCCATTCATAAAATAGACCAAGTAAGCATTTCATCTTTGACAAAGGGTGGCTAAGGATGACCTTGTGGGACTATATAAGGGGTAAAATCAGATTTTTTATTCTCCAAGGGACACTTGCACATTTCTAGATTTTTCCACAATATTCTCTCTTATTCCAAACCCTAAGGCAACCATCTTTTGGGACAAAATCATCACTTGGCAAGCTATGTAAGTGTCTACTCTCATGGATTAATATATTATATGCTTAAGATGGTGTGTATATCATGATGGTTGTGTTGGCAAGATGTTGAGTAGTGCACTTTTGTTGTTTTACTAAAAGATGTGTCATCTTGGTGTTTTGGACTAGAGAGGAGACTTGAGGTTTTGATGAAAGTGAATGGTTTAGATGAAATATCAACATTTATGGTGTGGTTATGTTCCTTAAATTGTTATTTTACTATGAATATAATTCATGGGATTGTTGTTGATATGTTGTTATGAAACATATTGAGGTAACTTGATGGATTAATTGTGATGCGGTGTTAATGAGAAAGTGTAAAGGAGGAACTTGGTGTGGAATGCTATTGGTATATGATGTTGTGGTCAATGTGTGGAATGTTGTGGTATTTTTGGTATGACGATGCTATGAATTGTATTGTAAAGGGTGACATGACGTTATAAGGCAATCATGTAACTCGTTGTCGTCTTATGCACTTGTAAGGTAGTTGGTTGTTAACGTGAGCTTCGTTATGTACTTGTGTTGTAGAGTGAAACGTAAGGAAGGAGCTGGACTATTGTATTCAGATATAGCATTGTGTATTCATATTGGGAAGATAAGGTATGTAAGGTTACTCTTTCCGTATCCTTCTACAACATATATTGTTCACATTGTCATTGTACTTGTCCCATTCCAAATTGTTCAAAGGTATCTCATTTTCGGTTATCAACTATTGTTAATCACATGTTCCTTATTCATTGATCAATCATGATTCGCATATCTCATTTTCATTGACTAATATTTCCAAGTTCCAATAATTTTACGTCCCAAAGTTCCAATAATGTTATAACCACCAATGTATCAATATCACAAAATAAAGAAGCGAAGTAATGCATTCTTATTCATTGACCAATTATGGGTCACATGTATTTAATTCATTGACTAATGTATGAAGCTCCAAATATGATGTTACGACCCTCAATGAATCAATCTCTCACAAGTAAGGAATGAAGTAATGTATATATATCTATTATATTATGGCCCACCGATAAGGTGGAAGATTGTTGATATTATATTATGGCCCACCGATAAGGTGGAAGATTGTTGATATTATATTATAGCCCACCGATAAGGTGGAAGATTGTTGATATTAAATTATGGCCCACCGATAAGGTAGATGAACGATGTATGGCCCACTGATCAGTCGGATGAACGGTAATGGTAAAAGTAAAGAAAGTAATTCACTCGAATGAAAGTAAATCACTTGAAGCAAAGTACATACGAATGATATGATATGAATAATAGCGATACGACTGAATGATCAAAATGAAAATAACAAAAGTAATGTACATGGTTCCAAACACATACAAAACGATGACTTATCCATAATTGACTCTGCTCTCATTTTTGATTCCATTGAAGTTCTTATGTATGATACAGTTTCTTATGGCCTTACATACTCAGTACATTTTTCATACTGAGGTCCCTTGGGGTACTTACCTTACTTGTTGTAGGCACAGATGCTAGTAGACCTCCGCAGTAGGTTGCGGGTTATTTGCGGATCATTCATGAGCTCCAGTTGGTTTGGGGCTTTTCGGGTCACATGTGTTCATTGGTTCTGGTATTGTAATGTTGTATAAAGTGGGTACTTATCCCGACTTTAGTTTGGTTATGTATATGCATCTTATAGAGGCTTTGTTGACGTATGTAGGAATATGAATGTAAGGAACGTATGTTTTTGAAATGGTGGCCCCAACAACCAAGTTTCATATATATCACATATTTTTCCATAACTTCCGCTATTGGCAGCTTATATCTCTATGTGATGGTGATTCTTATTGAGTGACATGCATATGAGTGTATATGGATGAAGATTGGTTCTCTCGGGCCTTATCGGCTTCGGGTGCCAGTCCGCCCCGTTGGAATTCGAGGCGTGACATGGTAGTTGAGGTATAGATCATAACTCTTGTCCAAAATGGATTCTTGTTTGAAAGACTCAAAGAAATAACGTATGGAATTGAGCCAAGAAGTTATGACGAAATTGAAAAGAGAAAAGCACTCAAAGAAGTGGGACGAAGAAAAAAACGAACTTAAGAACCAATTCACAACTAAGTAGGTTGATTACTAGTTGTTAATCAGTGTTAGAATCAAGTAAAAGATGATTAAGAATCAAGGAAATGAAACTACGAATCTAAAATGAGCTTACGAAACTTTTCTCAGGTTGACTGACTTGGTGACTGACCGTCACCTCAGTGGCTGACTGTCAGGTTGGCCATCACAACTTAATCAAAAGGTGTTCCAACTTGGGTTTTGGTGACGGTCTTGGTGAGTGACTGTCACCTTGGCTATCAGGTTCTACGGGACATCAGTCTTGTCGGCCCTTGTACTTTCAATGGAATATTTCTTGGCACAAATAAGTACGCTTCCTTTTTCTTTGGTTCTTTTGGGATCAAAACCTACTTCTTGAGTATTCTTCTTCAACAAGACATGAAGAACATTCAAAATTTGACCCTTCAGCAAATAAACTCAAAATTTGATGAAATTTGAAACCCAAGCACCCTTTGAGCCCACGAACGCAACCCAAGTTCTATTAAAGCTCAAAATTCACCCAAACTTTTCAGATTTTGAAACCCACTTCACTTTTCATCAAACCTTAAGCTTCAACAAAGGTAGAACACTCAAACCTTGTCGGATTAAGCTCAATTTTTAGCTATCGACTCACTAGACACTAGAGAACACAATTCTTGCATCGAAAACACAAACAAGGCTCAAAATCAAAAACCCAAACTCTCAAAAACTCTCAAAACATGAATAGTACATTTTTTTCTTTTTTGTGTGAGTTTCTAGATAACAAACCCAAGACTAGAATCGTGGGAACGATTCTAAGCTCAGCTATGATACCAGATGATATGAACCAAAATATGATAAAGAATATTTAACTATGAAATCAAGGTAACAAGAAAAATAAAGATAGAAGATAATGAGATAGACATAAAGAGATAGAAAAAAGAGATAGGAACTATTGAATATATGAATTTAAAACCCTGAAATCTACTATCCAAAGCACCTAATCTATACGTGATCTAAGAGGGCATCTAAGCACCCTCAAAACTCCTATGTCTAAGCAAAGATTCAACACAAACTTCACCATACTCTCTCACAAGATAAGTATTCATCAATATTCAAAGATAACTAAGCAAAATGAAACCCTACTTAAACTATTTATAGTGTCATGACAAAGTAGGCCCAAAAGTGACCTTTTAGCATTTAAACATAATTCCAGGTGGACTATTTTGGTGGTAAAGGCCGTTGTGACTGACCATCACTGAGTTGGTGGACCATCACCCTTGCCGTCGCCAAAAGGCAGTAGCTCATTTGGCTAGCCTTCGCTTGGTGGACTATGGGATGGTCCATCGTACACTTGGAAGATCGTCGCTCCTCCCGTCACCACAAGGTAGCATCCAAATTCTTTACTTGAAACTCCCAATCTGACCCTCAACTCATAGAACTCTCTTGATAGGGTCAACATAAACTCCACCACTTCACTCTTCATGAATAATGCTTGCGTTCCTTGAAGTGCTTGAGCTTGGTTCCTTGTGAATGGTCTCGAGGAGATTTGGATCACATCATGGTGGTAGTTTCATAATTTGCTGGCCCATTTTTGGTTCAGCCATTAAAGGCTTTTTGGCAACTTTGAACCCTTTCTTTTGTCAATTTTGAGATCTAGAAGCTTGTAGTTGAAATCTTAAAGTTTGAATTTGGTTTATTTCTTGATCTTTTACTTTAGATTTGGATTTCACTTGTGAATGTTTGTATTCTATGGAAGACTTCAATGAAAATATGAGTATAATTCATTTTTCTCTCTTTATGAGTAGGTAAATTTCCCAACTTGGGGTTATGTATGATTGAGTAGTGATTATTGTATGAGTGTTGTTTATTTTCCTTTTTTAATTGATTAATTGTTATGGGTTTGACATCTACTTCATGTAATTAACCTATAATTGGAGGTTGGAAACTCTAGTTAAGCCTAGATCCCTTATCATCATTGACAAAAGGGATAAGGGTGAGGAGTAGTGGTCAACAATGACTTGATGTTAATCATTTAATGGTAGTAGTTAGACATAAGGCTACTAAATTTAGGTTTTAGGTTGTTCATGAAGTAACACTTGTGAGGTGTTCGAAAGAACCCACTTGTGATGTTTAATGTTTTATTGAAAGATTAGCATTAAAATTTTAGACCTAGCCTACGCAAAACTATTAGTTGAATTTAGTCAAATATCCAATTATGCATGTATGTACTCACATTCATGAGGGCATAACTCCAAGTGGCTTTAATCATTGATTACAAATTTTTAGTGCTCATTCTTCCAAATCAAGCTTACAATTGATAAATTGAATATGAAAATGTTTGAAACAAACCCCCATTTTATTTTTATCGCATTTTACTCATTACGTGCAAGTATCTAGTGACTTATTACACTTAAAGGTGAACCTATGTCCTTCATTGTTGTGGGATCGACCCTGACACAAGGAGTTGGGTAAATATATTGCATAATGACCGCATACATCCTTTCTAGAGTTTATTTGAGAATTATCAAAGATGTTAAAGAATATGATGAAGTGGTTGCTTTATTAACCGAGTTTGTCTCATACACCAAGAACCCACAAAAATTATATCTTGACTTGAAGAATTGGATGACCCCTCCAACTAAGCCATCCATAGAAGACCCTCCAAAGCTTGAACTTAAGCCTCTTTCTCCTCATCTTTGATATGTCTTCTTGGGAAATGATAGTACTTTGCCCATGATCATTGTGGTGGATTTGATAGCATGGCAAGTCAAGGTGTTAGTGTCCGTGTTGAGAAAGTTTATAAGGGCTATCAAATGGACCATCATTGATATCATTAGAATTCCTCACTAGATTTACACCCATAAGATTTTATTAGAGCCCAAATGTGTACCAAGTATTCAGCACCAAAGGAGGTTGAACCCTCTTATACAAGAAGATATAAAGAAAGAGATCATTATGTAGCTTGATGAGGGGGTTGTTTACCCAATCTCTAATAGTACATGGGTTAGCCCGGTGTAATGTGTACTGAAGAAAGGAGGAATCACTATCATTCCAAATGAGAAAAATGAACTCATCACATTGAGGCGAGTCATGGGATAAAATGTGTATATGGATTTATCGAAAGCTAAACTCATGGTATTAAAAGGACCATTTCTCCATACCATTTGTGGATCAAATATTAGATCGACTAGTGGGGAGAGGTTGGTATTGCTTTATAGATTGCTATTTTCGGTATAACCAAATATCTATCGCACTAAAGGATCAAGAAAAGACAACCTTCACTGCACTTTTCCTTACAAAGGGATACGCTTTGGGTTATGGAATGCCCCTTCCACATTCCAAAGATGCATGTTGTCAATCTTCTTGGATATGGTGAAGGACACGATTAGTAGTAGGATACTTTTATGAAGCATGCCTTGACCACTTGAGTAAATATCTCCAATGTTGTGTTGAAACAAATCCAAAATTGGGAAAAATTCCACTTTATGGTAAAGGAGGGAATTGTACTTGGGCATCAAATCTAGAGGTAAGGCGTCCAAGTTGATCAATCAAAAATCAAAGTGATTGCCAAATTGCCTCCGCTAATCTCCG
This sequence comes from Capsicum rhomboideum, assembly GCA_031232105.1. Lineage (NCBI taxonomy): Eukaryota > Viridiplantae > Streptophyta > Magnoliopsida > Solanales > Solanaceae > Capsicum > Capsicum rhomboideum. The sequence goes on along the minus strand of CP124719.1, from coordinate 84,496,577 downwards.
CAAAGGGTGTGTGAAGCTTTTTAGGACATGCGGTTTCTTACTAGAGATCCATCAAAGACTTTTCAAAGGTGGCTCATCCATTATCCAAGCCACTTTGAAAAGAAGAAAAGTTTGAGTTTGATGGAAGTGTTCTAAAGATATTTAATTTCCTAAAAGAGAAGCTTGTGACAACCCCATTATTTTAGCCCACAATTGGTCACTTCCCTTTAAGATCATGTGTGATGCGAGAAGAATAGCATTGGGAGCAGTCCTTAGATAGTGGAAAGATAAGTTGTTCCATCCAGTGTCCTATACAAGTAAATCGTTAAACGAAGCCCAAAAGAACGACAAGGTCACGGAACAAAAATTGTTGGCTATAGTTTATGCTTTCAAAAAGTTTCATGCCTAATTGTTGGGCACCAAGGTTGTCGTCCACACTGACCATGCAGCCATTTGATACTTGATAGCCAAGAAAGAGGCAATATCTATATTAATCTGGTGGATCTTAGTGCTACAAGAATTTGATTTTGTTGTAAAAGATAGAATAGGATGTGAAGATACTATGGTGGACCACTTATCTAACCTTGACTTAAATGAAGAGAAGTTGGAGGGGATTGACATCAACTAGCCTTTCATGGCTCTTTAGAGGGGTGCAGAGCTTTGGTATGCGGACTATGCAAACTATAAAGTGTTTTGTATACACCATAAAGACCTTAACCATTATCAAATAAATTGCTTCCTTCATGATGTCAAGCGGTACATTTGGGATGAGCCCTACAGTTTTAGGGAATGCACCAACAATATGTATTGGAGGTGTGTGGCTGAAAAATAAGATTAGGCCCACTCTTAAAGCATGTCATTCCTCACTGGTAGATGGTCATCATAGTTGGGTTAGAACAGATGCAAAAGTTCTTCCGAGTGGATTCTATTAGCCATTCTTTATTGGGATGCACATGAGTTGGTTTGTGCATGTGAATAATGCCAAAACAAGGAGGAATTTCAAAGAGGCATGAAATGTCGTTGCAGCCAAGTATGGATGTGGAGTTGTTTGATGTGTGGTGGATCAATTTCATGGGACCTTTTGTGAGCTCATTCAGGAACTTCTACATCTTGGTAGCGGTGTATTATGTTTCAAAATAGTTGAAGTTGTAGCATTGTAGAACATTGAGGCTAGTAGTGTAACTCAATTTTTCAAAAAACATGTCTTCACTCGGTTAGGAACACTCCTTGCTACTATTAGTGATTGGTATTCTCAATTTTGCAACTGTTTATTTGCCTCTTTGCTAGACAAGTATGGAGTAAAACATAAGGTGGCCTCACCATACCACCCTCAAGAAAATAAGCAAGTGGAGGTCTCTAATTGAGAAATTAAAGAAATTTTGGCCAAGACCGCAAATGCTAATCGATTGATTTGGAACTAGAAACTTGTTATTGCCTTAGAAGCATATAGGACTGCTTTCAAAACTCCAATTTTCTTATCTTCATATCAATTGGTGTTTGGCAAAGCTTGTCATTTACCCTTTTAGTTGGAGTATAAAACATTGTGGGCCTCGTATCAATTGAACATGAAATGGGAGGACACATCCAATTCAAGAGTGGAACAACATCAAGGGATTGATGAAATCCATTTGAGAGCTTATGAGAGCTTCACTCCTTAAAAGAAGCGGATAAAAAGATGGCATGATGCCAAAATTATATAAAAAAAAAAGAGTTTAAAAGCAGTGATGATGTCCTATTATTTCACTCATGACTTAAGATATTTCCAATTAAGGTCAAGTTAAGGTTATTGGGTCCATATAAAGTGGTGCAAAGCTTCCTGTGTGGAGCTATTGAATTAGAAGGTGAAAAGGGGTCTTGATTCATGGTGAATGGTCAAAGGGTGAAGTAATACGTTGGAATGATGTCGGAGGTTGACTTTGTTGAGGTGTTCTACCTTGATGAAGCTTGAAGACTCCTGCCCATGTCGTGCCATGATGTTAAATAAGGCACTTCTTGGGAGGAAACCCAAGTTTTACTTTTTATTATTTTGAATAATGTTTGTTGAGTGGGGCATGTGTATGAGTTGGTTGGAATGTGCAAAATATGCCACAAAAAGAGTTGGAAAAAGAAATTGCTGGTGTGTCACTTTGTCGTATTCCTAAGCACTTTAGCATAACGCCAAGCACTTTGGTGTGTCACCAAATTGATCACCAAAAAAGACAATGTTGAGGCCTTACGCTTAGCTCCAGGAAAGGTACTTTGGTGGATCCTCGAACACATTAGTGTATCACTAAAGTCCTTTGCCATATCCGACACTCCAAACCATGGGAATTAATACATTTTGTCATGCCTTTTAAGTTCAGAGTATCACCAAACACTTTGGTGACATGCTTATCTATCTACGAACTCGTTCCACAATAAAAAGGCCAATAGTTTGACTTCTTGACTTTATCTCTTTCACTTAAGCCTTTCTAGTAGACTAACTCTACCGTCTCTTTCACTTACACCATCTCAACAACGAGCAAACATATACACTCACTTACTTTAGTTTTTCAATGCCACGGTGCAGCGCCGTCATCACTACTTTGATGTAGCAGAATCATCCTCATTCCCCAATCCTTGTCATACCACTGTTCGTCTCGAAGGTTAGTATTTTTATTGCTTGATTTTAAATTGTGTTGCTTTAGATCTTGCATACCTCATTAATATATGGTCAAAAAATTTTATAATATTGAATGTCATGTATGTGCAAATTGAGCAAATTAAATCTCTTCTTTATCGATTTGAAATTTGTAAATGGGTTTTACCTTGGGTTAGATGATTTGGGGGAAATAGTTTTTGATATCATTATTTTCTTGATTTGAACTCAAATGCTTGTATGGGAGTTAATTTTAGAGTTGTTTGTGCAAATTGGACTTTAATATTGACCATTTTTCCCAATAATAGATTAGGTGAGTCGCTCTTGAGGGAAAAATCGTGAATTTATTAAAATTGGTATTGAAATCTAGGGAAGTCTGAGTAGCCTGTGCATTTGATGTATAAAAATCCCCATAAAAAGTTGTATCTTTAATTGAGGAAGACGATGTTTCTTGTCGATGGGTTGAGAACATCAAAAATGGACCGAACTACGTGGCGGATCGCCTAAGTGCTCCCCATATCATCGAAAGTTACAGTCTAGTTTGGAAGGTTGGGGTGCAAGTTTGGCTATGCTTTACTAGTTTAGCGATGCTCAGGGAGAATCACCAAACTATTTGGCATATCGCCAAACTCTAACTCTGATTCACTAAACTCAGCCCTAGAGACTGTTTAGTTTGGCGATAAGAGTTGGTGCTCGCGGAACTCTTTGGAGATGAACCGAAGTATTTTGGTGATAACATTCTCCATTTTTCTGTATGCTAACCTTTTCCTAGTACATGACTTCCCTCTTATACAGATATGGTAAAGAGCAAGCATGGTTCAAAGAAACAAAAGCTCACTTCTCTTCCAAAAGCAAAGATAGGGAAAAAAATCTCAATTCCAGGTCGTTTTAACCCAGAAAGGAATGGGCAAAAGAAAAAAGGGTTGGCAGCTGAGAAAGGTAAGGGGAAATCCATAACCCAGCTACATGTCTCAGGTAATGAGTATTCTGACTCTTATCATAGTTCCAACTTCTCAAGATATCATTTTACCTCTTCTGATGAGAAAAAAGAAGTGGGGAACAACACTCCAATTCATGAACCACTACCTACTCTGGTGGTTGAACAAACTAAGAGAAAGAGGCATGAACAACACTCTAAAGTGGATTTAGACCCTCACCCTGTGGTGTTTCCCCGATTGCTAAACAGACTTAAAGTTCAGGGAAAGCATATAATCATCGAGGAGCAATGGTTGAGTACTGAAGGATTGGATGACAAACACCCTAGAGTTTTGGCTTCTACCAGGTTCCATGATTTTGAGATTTTTACACGGCCTCAAAGCTCATATGTGGAGACTTGGGTATGAGAATTTTATGAGCCTTACAGGAATTTGCTACTTGCCAAGCGAATGAAAAATAAACCCAAGAAATAAGAGATGTTGGGGTAGTCCGAGGAGTAAAAGTCAAGTGTAATAAGTGCTTGATCAATTTGATTTATGGATGCATTGTTAATGTGCCTCATTACTTTGCTATTGGATTTTTAAAAGTAGTTGATCATCTTCGAGGTTGGTAAGCTCCTTTGCTTAGTGATGGTACACCCACTTGATTTGCACTGAGGGTAATAATTAAAAGGAGTGACATTCACCTGGAAGCCCATTATTGGTTAAGTTTCATCTATAGCAACAAAATGAGACAGTCATTCGGCACCTGAAGAAAGAGTTATTGGGCACAATTATCATGAAAGAAAGGTTGAACCTTGACCAATTAATTACCCCATAAATTGCTATGCAGGCCCATCAAAAGCAGACACCCCTTTCATTTCTATGCCTTATCACTGAATTATGCCAAACAAAAAAGGTTTCCTTTGACCCTAAGAGATATATTGAGTTTACCCTCACTTCCATAGTTGACATAATAAGACTTGAGGTTGTCCAAGAAGACAAAAAGAAGAAAACTCAAGTGGATTCATCCCCAGTAATTGATGTTGAGACTCTTGATAGTGGTGCTACACAACCAACTCTTATTGGTACAACTCCATCTCCTCCAGCTTCATCCACCGAGCCTTCCTCCAAGCCTCTTCGACCTACTACCCCTGGACCTCAACCATCCACTGCTACAAGTACTTCAAGGACTCATTTGACTTAGGATATGGTGATTCAGATGGGTCACTTAGCCTATTCTGCTGATGTAAGGTCAACCAGGTTGGAGGCTCAAATACCTCAGATGGTTTTGGATGCTATTAAGGCAGCTTTAGTGCCTATTTTTTAGGAGATGCACGAATTTTGTGAGACATTATGAGCTTATAGTACAAAGCTTAAAAAGATGAGCTTGTTGCAGAAGACCACTGCAAAGGATGGGGAGTGGTACATTATGATGATCGATATCACTTTATTGTGCACTTATATAGAACAGCTCTAGTTTTTTTATTTTTCACATCTATAGACTACATTATTTCAAACCCAGAAGGGTGTGAAGAGTGTTCTGGCTGCTGATGAGGAAGAGAATGCTTCTGAGACTAAGGTATAAGGGGGAGAATGAGACCGAGGTTGTTACTGATCAGGTTATAGAGATACAAGGTGATGTCCAAGCTACTAAGCAGGTTATATTTTAGGTGGATTTGGTGAGATCGACACAAGAGACTTCACAAATTAGTGGTAGTGGGTCCAAACCTGATAAGAAGAAATTTGATCAAAAAACCAACCCAGATGCCATATTAGAGATAGATGCTAAAACCCCAGTTCCAGCCCCATAAATTGGTGCTAGTAATTAGCCGAGCACTGATGCCCTGACTGTGGCTGCTTCTACGAGCCAGTCATTGCCACAGGCGTAGTACTTTTCAATGGGACCCTTCCACTCATTCTTCTCTTATATCATAGTCCTATTGCATTTAGGACAATGATTATTTTTAAGTTGGGGGGATATTATTTTTGGATCTATAATATTTGATTCTGGTTATGATTCTGATACTTTGTTTTTGCTACTATTTTTGATTTGGGATGTAATATTGGGATGCTTTTTTATTTTATGGGTACTTGTTTTTGAGACTTTATTTCAATGTGTTGTGTGATTTGCATTCTATTACTATTTTTATTTTGTATTATAGTAATTAGTATTTTGTTTGATAAATAAAGCTCTTTTTGGCTTGGTACTTAAGAGAAGTGTGCTAGCAATAGAACACTTTGACTCAAATAGTACTCATGGGGAGATCTTTCCCATGCACAACTTTTAAAAATGACAATTGGTTTATGAATTGATCCACCTTTCAAAATATGCCTATCTATTAAAATTTTATTTGGTTGAGTTGAAGTGGTTAGGCAGTCATTTTTATGGATACTTGGATCTTGTTTTGACTACTTGATTACCTCAATTGATATGTGCTATGAATATGGTATATCAATTGAGGAAGTTATAGTGTAGCTTCAAGTGTGTGATTGAGTGCCATGAGTGGTGAGGTTTCAACTCGATCTTGTTCTATGAGTCCATCTAGAACTTTCCCTATTGGTCTATTGCCAAGCAAAGAGCATTGTGATATTGGAGAAATGATATTAGGCCATCAAGTGAGAGTAAGTGATGTGTCATGGTTTCATGACACTTTCGATGCTTAAAACAAGGAAAATATGCCATAACTTGGGTGTGTTTGGTTGGTATGACGTGTTTTCTATTCTATATTGCAGGAGAATAGGTTTTGGAGGTAAAATGGACAAAAAGGAAGAAATCATGCTCGAGAATGAAGTATCTAAAGACGAAAGAGCTGAGTCCAGTACCAGAGGAGTGACTAACGACAGGACTCACGTGCCATGATTCCACTCACGTGACGTGAGTGTCTGTCGTGAGTCATCTTCAGAGATGTTGAATATTGTCTAATTTCCATGGCAGGCATCCACGTGGCGTGATTCCACTCACATGACGTGAGTGGGTGCCGTGAAAAGACTTTAGAGATTTGTGTGGTGCTGCCTGATTCTCACGACAGGGACCCACGTGAAGTGGCTTGGTTCCACGATACCAAGTCACAATACCGTGAAAAATTACTGACTTTAGTCTCCTACTTTGTTTAGGATAGGATTCATCTTGTATCTATAAATACCCCTGTATTATCCTATGTGCGAGAGTTAGTGATTACATTGTTTTGAGATAGTTTTTTCATTATTTTGAGTTCATAAGCACATTGTTGGATTTTGTAATCTTGGAACATCAATTCCAGGGTTTTATTTATCATTGAGATTTCAGAGTTTCTTCATTATTGTAAGTTTACAATTATGTTTTCATCCTTGAATTATTATTGTGCTCTTGCGAACATGAGTAGCTAAACTCATTAACTAGGGTTGTGTGAACCATGAGGAATTAACAAAATGGGTTAAGTGCAGAGCAATTTTGAACCTATGTGAATTCATGTATTGTTATTTTCTTTATTTTGATTGATCTTCTAATAGTTGCAAATGTTAGAAACTCGCCTGTATTCTAGACTTGCTCGAGAGAGAGGTAGAGATTGGGAAAAGGAAATAACAACAGAGATTTGAAGCTATCAACCTTCATCTAATAACTTGGGCCTTAGCATGACTAGTTATTTGAGATCCAGGACAAGGGTTAGTAGTGCGACGCTCGAAAATCGAAAGGAGAAGAGTGAAATTCATCTAACCAAGGTCGAGAGACTTTTAGATGAACATATCTTGTCAAATTTTGCATGCAACACAGCGGGACAGTTTTGCCAGCACCAATAACCGGTAAAGTTAAGGAATCATCGGGGATCACAGTCCTAGTGTATTTTTCTTATTGAAAACAACTTCAAAGAATCAACATTTGTTACTATCACAACTTGTTTACAAATATTTCCCCCTTTTTACTTATTTGCCAACTACTTGAACAAGAACTCAACCTACTTTCGTCCTATTCCCTGTGGGATAGACCCCAACCTAGTTGGGTTCTATATTTGATACAGCGACCTCTTTATACTTCTTAGGAGTCATATTTTGGGCGACATCAAATTTTGGCACCGTTGCCGGGGAATACGGTTACAAAGTTAGTTAGTTTATTTGTTGGAGTTGATTGGTATTGTTTTTCTATAATTTTATGGGCACAGGCCGGTGTATGCCTAGTACTAGAAGTCAAGGCAATCCCCTGATTCCACTTGATCTTGAAATAGAAAGGACTCTGAGAGCTAATCGAAGAATGGTGAATACCGATGAAGTTCAGGATCCTGCCGCCTTGGGAAACATTCATAATCAACTAATTCAGCCAGTTGGTCATGAAACAGTAGATCAAACTACGACTCGGTTAACACGAGAAGAGCATGCTTGACAAGCTGCTCTTAGGCAAGCAGAGAGGGATAATCGAGCTATGTAAGAGGCAGCCCAGCGACTGACGGAGGCTGAAGAGAGACAAAGAAGACTGAGATCTCACCAACCACTTCAAAGACCCCATGTGCCAGTTTATGATGATCCAGGGGAAGAAGATGTGGCCTATTTCGAGCCAATAGAGACTGGTGCCATTATTCTACCAGAGTTACCTCAGGGCACTAAGTTTGACATTACAAGTGCCATGATTCACCTGCTAAGCTTGAAGGGTGTGTTCGCCGGTCTTCCTACTGATGATCCAAACATGCACGTGATGAATTTTATGGGGGTCTGCACTTCATATAATTTGCCTGGAGTTGACCAAGAGGCTATTCGATTGAGATTGTTTTCGTTCTCTTTAATAGGAGAAGCTACTTTGTGGTTGGCCGAGTTACCACGAGGTTCAATCACTACTTGGCAAGAATTGAGAAATCAATTTCTAGAAAGAATTTTCCCACCTTCTAAGATGTTACAGTTGAAGGACGAGATTTATAATTTCAGACAACTACATTCTGAAGCACTTTATGAGGCATGGCTAAGATTTAAGAAAAAACTGCAAAATGTTCCAAATCATAGGATAAGTGGTAGGAATTTACTTGAAATTTTCTACAAGGCTTTGAATGCAAATACTAAGGTTGTAGCAGATACTATCACTGGCGGAGCATTTATGAGTCTAAGGTGGGAACGAGCTTCAGAGATATTAGATCGTATCACTAAGACCAACCGAGGATGGCATACTCGAGAGGCAGAAATGCCTGCTGGCACATATACTATTAGAGCCTCAGCATCACAACGGGCTTTGGACGAATCTGTAGCTCAAGAGGTCGCACAGCTGAGGACAAAAATTGATTTATTAGCTAAATAGATAGCGGCCAGAGATGCTGAAAAGGTGCATGCCATTGGTGCATAGGGTAAAACGCCTAGACATAAAGATTATGAATCTGATAAAGAGGCTATGTATTTGGATCGATAAGTAGCGGGTTTTTGAGCCTAGGTTCAAGGGTATAATCAAGACTCTTGGAACTCAAAGCAAGGAAATCAAGGTTGGAACTACTATGGAGACAATTACAATAAGTCAGGATATAGAGATAGAGAACGAGATCATGACGGTGATTGGAGGTAGAAGGATGATTATAAAAAAAAGAGTGGCGTATATGTTCCACCAGGAAATCGTGATGACGACTTTGAAAATTCAAGAATGGAATCCCTTCTAAATAAACTGGTAAAGGGATCAGAGAGTCAAGAGAAGTGCCTGAATGAGATTAGGTCAGACATCTCGAGAATAATTCGGGCAGATATCGGTGGCATTGAACCAATATCCACTAGGAACCCTTCCAAGCAACACCGTCAAGAATTCGAAGAATGATAGTCATTGTCTGGCCATTACTACTAGAAGCGAGAAATACACAACAGATCCAACTATACCTATGGATAGTGGTAAGACAAGTGAGCCGATGGTTGTTGATGTAGAAACTGAGATAGAGCTGGATAATTCAAAGGTCAAAACAGTTCCAAATCTGCATGATACTAGCGAAAAGGCAAAATCTGAGAAGAGGCAGGAAAAGGAGGTCCCACAAACACTGAAAACCATCATATGACCTCCTTCCCCCTTTTCTCAAAGGTTGAAAAAGAAGGTTGAGGAAGGCAAATATCAAAAGTTTATTACATTGCTGAAAGAGCTGTCGGTAAACATCCCTCTTGTTGAGGCATTGGAACAGATGCCAGGTTATGCAAAGTTCATGAAAGACTTGGTGACGAAAAAAAGAACTGTCAGTTTTGAGCCGACAGATAACTTACATCATTATAGTGCAGTTGCTTCACGTTCCCTAGTTGAAAGAAGGCAGACCCAGGAGCTTTCACAATTCCTTGTACTATTAGGTCTTGCAACTTTGCTAAAGCACTTTGTGATTTAGGTGTTAGCATTAACTTAATGTCGTTAGCCGTTTTCAAGCAGTTGGGATTGGGAGCACCAAAACCAACCTCTATGAGACTTATTATGGCAGATAGGACTGTAAAAAGGCCAGTGGGCATTTTGTATGATGTTTTGGTAAAAGTTGCATCTTTCATCTTTCCGGCTGATTTTATGATTCTAGATTGTGAAGTTGATTTCGAGGTTCCCATCATATTAGGAAGACCATTCCTTACTACTGGGGGTGCATTGGTCGACATGGAAATAGGGCAGATAAAATTTAGGTTAAATGATGAATATTTCACTTTCAACATTTATCATTCCATGAAGCAACAAAGAGATATGCAGGTAATTTCCATGATAGATGCAGTTGAGAAGAATGACATAGGTGTGTCTATTGAAGAAAGGTTGGGAGTATAAGCTCTTGCAGCTGTGATTATGAATTTTATAGTTATGGGATTGAGGAATACAACAAGACGGTTGGTGCGCTCACTGGTAGAGGATCATTCACATATGCCCCAAAGAAACTTGATCTTGATCTAAAGAATAGAGTAACACCACCAGCTCGTCCTTCTATCATAGAGCCCCCAGTTTTGGAGCTTAAGGCTCTTTCGGCTCACCTTCGCTACATATTTTTGGGAGCCAAAAACACCTTGCCTGTGATTATTTTCGTTAAATTGGTGGAGTGGCAAGTAGAAGCTCTAGTTTTGGTATTGAGAAGATTTAAGAGGGCCATTGGTTGGTCCATTGCTGATATTATAGGGATTCCACCCGATATTTGCACTCACAAAATTCAACTTGATCCTGAGTGCATACCTAGCATTGAGCACCAACTTCGACTAAACCCACTGATGTAAGAGGTTGTGAAGAAAGAAATCATCATGTGGTTAGATGCAGGTGTGGTTTATCCCATTACTGATAGCAAGTGAGTGAGCCCAATTCAATGTGTACCAAAAAAGAGAGGAATCACTGTGGTTCCAAACGACTAAGATGAGTTAATCCCAATGAGGTCAGTTACTGGAATTGAGAGTTTTTGCATGGATTATCGAAAGCTGAATTCTTGGACGAAAAAGATTATTTCCCTATGCCCTTCATGGATTAGATGTTAGACCGTCTTGATGGTAGAGGATGGTATTGTTTTCTCGATGGCTATTCGGGGTATAATCAGATTTTCATTGCTCCCAAAGACCAAGAGAAGACCACTTTCACTTGTCTATATGGGACATTTACGTTTAAAAGAATGTCCTTAGGTTTATGCAATGCACCAGCCACTTTCCAACGTTGCATGATGTCTATTTTCTTTGACATGGTGGAAGACACTATTAAGGTTTTTGTGGATGATTTTTCTGTTGTGGGAGACTCATTTAATGATTGCTTGGCACACCTTGCTAATGTGATGCAAAGATACGAGGAGTGCAACTTAGTACTAAATTGGGAAAAATGCCATTTTATGGTCAATGAGGGTATCATATTGGGGCATCAGATCTCAAAGAAAGGTACTGAAGTTGATAAGTCAAAGATTGAGGTGATCGAAAAGTTACCTCCACCCATCTCCGTGAAAGAAATTCGAAGTTTCCTAGGTCATGTTGGCTTTCATAGAAGATTCATCAAGTATTTCCCTAAGATTGCACATCCATTATGCAAACTTTTGGAGAAAGAGGTGAAGTTCGTGTTTAATGAGGAATGCCTAAAAGCTTTCGAGTGTCTAAAAGGGAAATTGACTTCAGCCCCTATTATTGTCTCACCAGATTGGATAATGTCATTTGAAGTTATGTGTGATGCTAGTGGAATAGCCTTGGGTGTTGTCTTTGTCCAAAGACGAGAAAAGATTTTACATCCAATTTACTACGCTAGCAAAGCACTTAATCCATCGGAAAAGAACTATACTGTGACTGAGCAAGAGTTGTTGGCAGTGGTCTTCGCTTTTGAGAAATTTTGCTCTTATTTGATTGGGAAAAAGGCCATTGTTCATACGCATCATACAACACTTCGATATCCTATGTCAAATAAGGATGTTAAGCTAAGGTTGATTCGGTGGGTACTTCTATTACAAGAATTTGACTTTGAAGTCAAGGACCGGAAGGGAACCGAGAATCAAGTTGCCGACCATCTATCACGCCTTGAGGAGGAGGCCATGCTTAAATTAAGGGATGATCTTGAGATTGATGATAGTTTTCCGGATGAGCAAGTACTGGTAGCATCACAAGACTAAATCCCTTGGTTTGCTGATTTTGCCAACTTTTAGGCAAGTGATTTAGTTCTGGAAGATATGTCATATCAGCAGAGAAAGAAATTCATGCATGAGGTGAGAAATTCTTTTGGGATGAGCCATATTTATTTAGGGAGTGTGAAGATGGCATGATTCAAAGATGTATTCCAGAGGTCGAGATGATGAGTATTTTGGAAGCATATCATTCATCTGCAGTTGGGGGTCATCATGGAGATGCGTGCACTGCCCATAAAATCTTTTAATGTGGGTACTATTGGCCCAATATTTACAAAGATGATCATGATTACGCTCGAGCTTGTGACCAATGTCAAAGGCAAGGGAATATCTCACGTAGACACGAACTTCCCATGACAACTATACTTGAGCTTGAATTGTTTGACGTGTGGGGAATTGACTTTATGGGCCCTTTTGTGAGCTCACATGGGACGAAATACATTTTGGTAGTTGTCGACTATGTTTCTAAGTGGGTGGAGACAATTGCGCCTCATAATAATGAAGGAAGAAGTGTCATGGCATTCTTGAAAAAGAACATATTTTTACGATTAGATACACCCCGAGTAATCATTAGTGATGGAGGATCTTACTTCTGCAATCGTCTGTTCAAGGCCCTGCTTGAAAAATATGGTGCTAAACATAAGGTGGCAACACCTTACCATCCTCAGACAAGCGGGCAAGTTGAGGTGTCAAATCGTGAGATCAAGTCTATTTTGGCAAAAATGTGAATGCCAATAGGATTGATTGGGCTCGAAGATTGGATGATGCATTATGGGCATATCGAACTGCGTTCAAGATGCCAATTGGTGCATCACCATATCAGTTAGTTTTTGGAAAATCTTGCCATTTGCCTGTCGAACTTGAACATAAGGCTTTATGGTCTTTGAAAAGGTTGAATTTAGACTGGAGTGAAGCGGCTAAATTAAGACTTGAGCAGATGAATGAGATGGATGAATTTAATCTCCAGGCTTATCATAGTTCATTAATATATAAAGAGAAGATGAAATTATATCATGATCAACACATGGAGAAATGAGAGTTTCACCTGGGAGATTCGGTGCTACTTTATAAATCTAAGCTTCGCTTGCTCGTTGGAAAGTTAAAGTCCAAATGGTCTGGACCATTCACGGTGGTCAGGGTATCCTTACATGGATCAATTGAGCTAAAAGGAGATGATACTGTTCTATTCAAGGTCAATGGGCGACGTGTAAAGCATTATGTGGGAATCACCGAAGAAATAAGGACATTTGAGGAGCTTGAGCTTGATGAAGTCTAAGTAGTCAAGCTATCCATGTCGTACCACGACATTAAATCAAGCGCTTCATGGGAGGCAACCCATGGGCTAGTTGGTGAAGTCTGAGTATCCAAGTTAGTCGTGTCGTGCCGCGACATTAAATCAGGCGCTACTTGGGAGGCAAACCAAGATCTGATGATGTTCTGATTTGAGCATTGGAAGACATGCTTGCAGGTTAATATTGTCAGTACTACCCACAACAGGGTACCCACATGAGTAGGTAGACCCACGTCACGTGGGTGGTTCCGTGAAAATCAAAGAAGGTTTTGTCCTTATGAATGTGACCTACGATAGGGTACCCACGTGACGTAGGTAGACCCACATCACGTAGGTGGTTCCGTGAAAATAATAAACTTAAATTATTCAAGACCCTACCCAACCCGACCCTTCATTCATATAAATTTCTGTATACTCATCAAAACCGACCCAAATTTGAATCCACACTCCTCTTTCTCAAATCCTAAACATAAACCCTAATTTCCACAAATCACTAAATTCTCATACCTTCAATCCCAAATTCTTAAAATTCCCAAAGTCCACATTTACAAGCCTCTAATTTCCCTCACACCAATTTTGACTTTCCCCTTCTCTTCGCCTAAAACCCGTGAAACCGACCCTCCACAGACCCAAATCCAAAAACCCTACCCAAAAATTCAACCCACCCGATCCAAATACCCCAAAATCCAAACCACCCGACATCATGCCCTCCAAACCAAACTCCAAACATGACAACCTTGATTCTTCATCAAGAATTCAAACAAAAAATCCAAAATTTTTGACCCAATTGCGTGATGAACCATCAGAGTCAGGAAAGAGTGGGTCCGAGGAGGTTTTTGATATTGGCACTGATGATACTGCACTAGTACCTTATATCACGAGGTTACAAACTCAGGCACAAGCTGCTGCCCTGGCCGCACTTCAGCCCATTCCATAGCCTGTCAAGCCGGTTGTTCCTGATCAGTCTTTCGAGTCTGCCCCCAGTTTGAAGAGGGGGAGGATGATTTAGTATCGGGCTCTGTGGATAATACTACAGGACAGGGTGCTTCTGCAGCAGAAGATACAACATCTATTTTGGGCACTGGTCAACCTATCAATAATCACCCAAATGTAATCAAACCCCAGAAATGTACTTGGAAAATTAGTCATAAAGTTTATAGTTATCTGTTCCCACTTTCACTCTAAAATGGATAGCCTATGAGTCAAACCACCAGGGTGCAAATGCTCAAACTTCACCATCTGACAATTCAAACACCAAGATACAAAGTCTATAATATCCTTTTTTATCCAGTACCACTAATATTATTGCCTCAAATCCAATACATCTTAGGTTCCCTTGGATGAATGGAATATCTTGAGCATTAGGCCTCCTCCAAAATCACTCTAACCAAATTTCCAACACTAGGAACACAAATACACCCCTAGATCCTCAAAATGCCCTCCAAATCTTAGGTTGCATTCCTAGCCTTGCCCCTCAATACCATATTTTGAATACCCACAACTTATCATCCTCAAACTACCTCTCCCGAATCTGCTCCAATAACATATATCTGGCCTCAATATGAGCAAGAACTCTCTTAAAGTCATAAATATAAAAATGAACCAACCGGTTAGCTTAGGACTAGATGTCCAAGGCCAATAGTCTCTCCGAAGCTAAAAGAAAAGCTAAACTCCCTATGCTCAATGCTTCCAACTCAAGGCATTTTCTACCATGTTTTCCTTGCTCAGATGGTAAAGGATAGAAATATCGTAGTCCTTAAGTAACTCTAGCCATTTCTGAGATTCGTTCAGAGTCCTATGAGCACAAACTAAATATGTTACCCAATTGAAAATGACATTCTGGACTCAACAGAATTGACAAAATGAAAAATGGAGGTCTTTTTGAAAAAAAGTTGACTGAAGTCAACACTTTTCATGATTTTCACTAAAAACCTCCCAAGAACTCAAAACAAATCTGAAAACCTCAGGACTCAAATCAAATATCCCCCAAGCTAAAACTCCACACTTCAGAGCTAACATAATTGTCAAAATTTTCATCTAAGGTTGTTGACTAATGTCAAACTTCTTGATTTTAAAAGCTTCAAAATAGGGAAATTGATTTAAAACCTAACCAAACACCGCAGGAACAAACCAATAGTCCCAACAAGTCACAAATACCCTATAGCAACTACAGGAAAGCACAAAAGAATAAAAATATGTAAAAAGCAAGAAAATGGCCTAGAGGGTCATTACATAGGAAATTTTCCAAAAGTTGAAGACTTTGTTGACTTTAGCTTCTATTTTGACATTGTCTGTGAAAGGTGAAGGCTTTACAGTTATATTATGATGTTTTGTGGGTTTTGTCTTAGATGTTTTTTATGCGGAAAGAAAATGTTTTTTTATATGTTTTGAGGTAGTTAAAGGTACTCAAGAAGAGTTACCCACTCATGGCTTAGAGTTAGCAATGATAGTATTTGTTTTAATGATTTAAAGGCACTGTTTTTATGGATTCCACTATAAGTTTTAGCTAATCATCATAACTTTTAGTACATATTCAACTAGAAGGATTTGTATTTGACACAACAAAAAGGGTTGAAGTAGCTTAAGGATTACAATATGACTATCTTTAATCACTTAGGAAAGGCTAATAGAGTGGTGGATTACTGAGTAGGAAAGTGGTGAGTATGGGTAGTCTTGTGTTATTACTATAAGAGAGTGGCCTTTGGATATGGATGTTTAGATTCCAGCAAATAACTTTGTGAGACTTGACATGTTAGAGATTGGTAGAGTTCTTACTTGTATTAAAATAAAGTCTCTTTTGAAAGAGCATATTAAGGATAGACATTCTGAAAATAAGCAGTTTTTCTTAATTCTGGATAAAGTGTTGAAAGGTGAAGACAAGGGAGCAATTCTAGACTAGGAAGGCATTTTGAGGACCAAAAGTCGAATTTGTGTTCCTAGAGTTGATGATTTGACTAGATTGATCATGGAGAAAGATCACATTTTGAGGAATTCTATTCATATGGGAGCTGCAAAGATGTATCATGATTTGAAACAACATTATACATGGTGTAGGATAAAAAGGGACGCCAGGGAATTTGTGTACAATTGCTTGAATTATCAGTGGTTGAAGTACAGGCCCTAGAGATTGGTGGTATGACTCAGAGTATGCCTATACCTAAGTGGAAGTAGTATTATATTGTTATGGATTTCATAGTAGGTTTGCCTCAAACATTCGAGTAATTTGATTCTATATGGGTCACTATGGACAGGTTGACCAAATCAGTACACATTGTGTGGTCTGGACTACTTAAAATTAGCAGAGATTAGCTAAGATATATATCTAGGAGATTGTTCATTTGTATGGTGTGCCTATTTTTGTTATTTCAGATCAATGTACTCAGTTTACATCACATTTCTAGAGGTCAACAACACCATTAGGGGTACTCAGGTGGAGATCAGTACAACACTTCACCATCACATAGATTTTTAGTCAGAGTGGACTATTCAAGTGTTAGATGACATGATTTGAGCATATGTCATTAATTTGGGATTTCTTTAAAGCCTTTTGTTTCATGAGTTGGGAAGGGAGGAGAAGAGTAATATGTAGTGATTCTAAGTGTTCCCCTCAGTAAAATAAAGTTTCTAAACTTGTATATTATGTATCTAAAAGTGGTAGGAAAAACATACTCTTCAACAGGCAAATTGGAAAAGTTTCTTGTCAGAAAATGCCCTTAGCGTGCCGCACTGGGCAAGGCATTGGCAGGCCAATGCTATGCCCAATGTGTCTTCCTTTGATCTAAACTTTATAGATCAACTTTTCTAATAGCTCCCCAGTAAAATTCACAACCTAGAAGTTGGACTGATGAGGTATCAGTGTCATTGGGAACTAGACTTGAATACCCTTAATTTGGTAGGTATTGTGCCCTTTGTATTCTAGGGCGAATGCTTGTTTGAAGATGACTCTTGTAAAAACTTATACTCATACTTAAGAATTTTCCTTTACATCTAGGTACAACTAATAATTTATCAGGTTAGGGTCTAACTATATATGTAGAACAATTCAAATCTTACCCCAAAGTTCTAGGTGTTGCAATATTTCCCAATTGGATCATTTATCCTGGAATGATAGTCATGGACATAAATAGAATCTAACTCTAAAATGTTCTAAAAGTCTAGGTAGAGTTTCCTTTATGGACTGGACTAACTCAATCCATAAATGGCTATTAGCTGACTAGAAATACTATCATGAATCTCACAGGACATCGCTAAGTGCATAGACTGAAA
Source organism: Capsicum rhomboideum (assembly GCA_031232105.1). Taxonomy (NCBI): domain Eukaryota; kingdom Viridiplantae; phylum Streptophyta; class Magnoliopsida; order Solanales; family Solanaceae; genus Capsicum; species Capsicum rhomboideum. The sequence continues at coordinate 84,478,985 of CP124719.1, read as the reverse complement.
ACTACATAGGAACATGGACTTGGCCCCTATTGACCTCTTAAAGCATAGAAAGGGAATATTCTCTTAAAACTTACCTTACTCTTCATTATTTATCATAGACATCATCCTTATGGGTAATTCATAATGTTGCAAGGAAAAATATTGTAGGCACGAGTTACATGATACATTTAGGTATGAAACATTAACATGGCATGAGTATCTTACTCATCTAACCTAGGTTCATTGAGCATGAATGACATGTCATGATCAAAGTCTAGGCCCTAGAAGTAATAGACACCTAAAACCATAAATGGTCCAAGAGAACAACTTAGCTTATATTATAAGCTTTCAACTAAAGAGCGGAAGAAACATTCACAACATAACTCATTAATATAATTGCGGAAATGAAAGCCATTTCACAAACGTCTAAGTCATTAAAAGATAATTAAAGAATAACTCCAAAGTGTCTGAAAAAAACAAAAAACATCAAACTAACATCAACATGGGTCTACAAAGCCTCTAAGTACATGAGTCCATATCTATTGGGACAAGACCCCAATGACACCAAAAATATAAGAAAGATATTGACATCATAGATAACTATGTCATCTGAGAAATTAAGGGCTCACCAATAGCTTATACATCAACTCCTAGTACTGCACAAAATCACAAACATACGTCTCAAACCTGATATTATGAAATGATGTAGTGTCCAAGATGGTTAATACAATGAAATGTATTAGTATATAAACTGGGAAGGAAAGCATAACATAGATTATATACTAAACTGAAACCATAAACTGAAAAAGGAAACATGAGACATTATGCACATAAATCATCAACTCAAAAGACTCATTAATATCATTTAATTTTCTTCTAAACTTGATGGTATCACCGACATCATATATACACCACGAGCAATGTGGGTTTGATCATCATCCGACCGATAGAGCCCTAATCCACATTTGCTACATAGATCGGGATAAAACATCACATAGGCCTGCAAAACATATCCTCATAGAGGATACATCTAAGGTTGTCCAAATTAGGGAACGAACCATTCCTATGTCAGCAAAATATAGGGTTTGAGTGTTTGAGTCAGGGACTTACACCTTCTCGATTAACAATTTCATTCTCTTTAAGCTCATATTTGTTCATGTTCATCTCATCAATCATCTTTTTAAACATAAGTCATAATTATCCAATCATTAAACATAAAGAGTTTCATATCATAATGGTATCGTCATACCAAGACTTGCAAGTCATCTATTCATAGTTCATAGCATCATTAAGGTGGTTGTGAGGATTCTTGTATTTCAAGAGTAAAGATCGTACTTCTTAAAAGTTATTGAAGGCCATTCAAAATACTTGTTAAAAGTATTAATAGAGAAGCAGTGGTAAAGTAACCAGATCACCAATAAAAATTATCTTCAATGTTAAGTTCTTATCAAATGGGTTATAGATTTTTTTAAAAAAATGGAAATTCATCATAAAGCATAACTTAAAATAATCATCATCTATTTCAATCCAAAATAGGAATTTAAAGAACTAATATAGAAACCCAAATCGCAATTCAAAATGAGAGAGTAAAGTTTTCCTCTTATGGAAAGAACATTCACAAATCTAAACTTTTTGCCTCTTTCAAAGAACTCAACTTTCAACCCCAAAATAATTACTTGAAACATAAAATAAATGGTTGCAGGGATCACACATCATGGAGGACTCTCTACGTGCACAGCAACAAGAACTGCCTTGCCTATGCTCACAGACGCACGCACTCGCGATGCTTTTGGCCTCATTTTTCTATTTCACTGAGCACAAAATCTATTTGGGATGCTAGCTTGCTCTCTTTGTTATCCCGTGGCTAAGCTCCACTCAATACTTTATAATTCTAGAGTTAAGCTTGGTTTAGTTTGTACTTTAACTCACATCCAAAATACTTTCCACACTTACGACTTGACCTTTATAAAAAGGTACAATCAAATTCACCAGGTTCGGACCTTATTGCATAAGTAGAATAGTTCAAATCCTAGCCCAAATGTTTGGGGTGTTACAATATCTTCCTATTGGGATCATTCATCCTCGAATGATGGCTAGGGACTTATTGAAGCTTTAGAAGTAAGGAATGAAGGCTGAAACTTTGCATCAAAAACTTCCTTTTGAGTCAACATACAAAGACATAATGACCATACTAACCAAAACGTATAAGTACAAATCAATAGATACTAAGATTTCATCCTCAACATTGCTAAAGCATGAGTTGTGGGGAACATGATTTCAATTGACATAAGGAAAGAATTCAAGAATAAAGCATATATAGGAGTTAGTATTGATACATGACATGAAATACAGTTGTGCTGGATGTAGGAATAGGAGTATTTTCACCTTAAATGATATGACTGATAATAGTCAAGCTTAGTAGTAATTCTTGACTATTGTCCTTCTTCCAGCTGTCACACCTTATCTTTTGTAACCTATGATCCTCAAGGGTACACATAACTAGTAGAGTCTGAATCTAAGTGCATGTTGTTCTCATGTTCAAGCCTAAATATCTCTCTAGAAACTTTCATCCCCAAGAATACTACTTTATCCTACCACTAAAATCAACATCCGCGAGCTCTAATCAAGGAGTCACTAATCAAATAATGCAACTGTCCATATTATTATCGATCATGACATTCAATCCTATTACTACACCCACTTAAAGGACTTTCACACCTAGAATCAATAATTTCAATCACTTATACAAGGAGGCACGCCATATATCCCCTTTATAACCATTACACATGGTGAATGTTCATCTCACTCTTCTTCCGTACTTCTGTCATAATAACGGACATCTTCTCTCTTATCTAAACCATTTCTGTGCTGCTATCAATACCACAATCATATCCTCAGAAAGATCACTAAAGGGTCAGAGTATGTGGATTTTAAATAAGATAGATATGGGAGGAATCATAACCTATAATTATCATAACCTTGATGCTTAACTAAGGTGGAAACTTTTAGCTATTATGGGAGAGATTGATTGTAAATATCACTTGAATGAATTATTGAGATAGAGAGTGGGGTAATCTTGGACAAGTTATCCCTTGATCCGAGATCATTGAAGGGTCAGAGTATGTGGAACTAATATAAGGCGGATGTAGGAGGATCATTACCTATACTTACTATAACCTAGATGCTTAATTGGGGCCTGAGAAGAGAGGTATGGAATAGTTCATATAAAGCATAATTAGAGTGTGATTTTGGACTTTGACATGACATAATACGAGTTGGTAACATATAGCAAGTACATTTTCTTAGGACTGAGCATAATGTGAGACATAGGTCCATGGATACAAGCATCATAACATCGAACTTGGATCCCTGGAATCTTAGAGAAAAAAATTAGATCGATGAGAGGCGATATTGCTTCTAGTTCAAGGGTTAGAGCATGGAAATGAGTTTTCATAATTTGGACCTTAGACACTGGCATGGCATGAATACATAATACATGAGAAGAGTGTCCTCTTGATTGAAGTACGATAAATATGCTAGAATAAAAATAATCGCTAGGCACGCATCATAACTCTTTTCTAAAACTCATCAGCACTAGAAACTCAAGACCTACCTTGCTTTAATGGCTCATCATCTCCCTCTCAGCTCAAAGGTCACTATCCTAGGTCTACAGAGCTATTCTCTAAACCGATCTATATGCAGAACACTTAGCATGGTAGGGTATAACTATACACATGAAAGCTAAATTCACCCTAATAAACTATAATAGAAAGATACTAACTTCTTTCTAGGACATTTCTTTTGGGGATACTACTCTTAACTTTCTATATCCTCTATAATCATTCCCCTATAACTACACTCTCACTAGTGTACATATCCACTTCCTCTAAAACTTAAAAATTTGACCTCCTCTTCTTAGTCTACTAGTATCACACCTCTAATATCATATCCATCCAGTTCAACGGAATTTAATAATATACCAATGGCTAAACATTTTCCATCTGAATCTATAATCCCCTTAATTTAGCTCTAAAGAACACCATATAATATCTACCTAGTCTTCATACAAAACAACCCACACTTATAAACTTAGAACCTCATGTAAAAACATACTACCTTAGGTACACCTCTATCATTATACTATCTTAAGGCTTTTCTTTATATAATGACCTAGCCATAATTTCACAATTTCATCTCTAGTCCTCATATATATCATGCTTACACATTCATATCTTCCATAAGTTATCAACCTAATAGCTCCCACTCACCATGTCAAGCCTGCTAGATTAATCTTATGAAAATAATATTATCATCTCCAAACTATCATTCTTTCTACCAAGGTAACCATCCATAACTCAAGCTTAGTGTCTAGTACTAAGTAAAGTTAACAAATCAAGTTCGCATGTTATTCTAGATTACAACTACCAGATAAAAACCAAGAAACATTGGGTCTACTAAGACCTCAAGATCAAATAGTCGATCTTAATCTTACCATCCATCTAATTACTGTCCATTAACATACTCTCCTATCACATATCACAACTACTTAGCCATACATAACTTTAAACTACCTCCATAGTTCTATAAGAATCAAGAAGTTTCCCTTTTTCAAAACTATTTGGCAATTTTAGATCTAATAATTCTTAACCACTCTATCATTCCATTCACCACCTATACTTAATCATTACTACCACAATTACAAGCCATCACGATCTCTTTCCCTATTTCAAACATATATTTCAAATCATTATAATTAATCACTCTTTCTCTACTAACTACCATAAAATATGCAAATCTTACTACACTTAGCCAACACCATAAGGGTATACCACCCCTATCACGCACTTACAGGGTACTTGACTCTAGCTACATTCTTCGATCAATCACTACCCCCACTCTTTGGCTTCTAAACTTATGACTTCATATTCTAATCTCTAGGATCATCCTACTACTCGTAGCTTATAACACCTTAATTTACACTATCTCTCAGGTGGCCACACTACCCCAATATTCAGATACATACCTTTACCCTGAAGTGTGTCATCTATAATAAAGTTTTATAAAGCGTCTACATATATGATTTACTCCAGGATCAAATGCACGATTCATGTAGATAGGAGTATAAGCTTTGAATTAATAAACTTGAATGCACTAATAAACTCCTTTCAAGCCTTTGTACAGACTCATAACTTTCTGAAGACTCTATATGAGAGGATCACATCATTAGAAATCTGAGCTTTAATATGTCTATCACCTTTTAAATGAAGTGTAGCTACCAGAATTAGAGAAAATAAAGAATCTGGATAAGTTTCTTATGGACAATTCTATTGCATGATCTAGAGTATGAAAGGATGGGAAATATCTCCTAAATGCCATGTAGCCTCTTGATTATAATTATGGTGCACAACAGACCTATAAATATGACTCTACTAGACAAGACTTCATCGACACCCTAGAACACTTGAACTTTATGCTTTCAAACCAAGTTTTTCACAACCTGAGCATAGGCTCTGGACATAATAGGCACCTAAAACCATAAATGGTATGAAAGAACAACATAGCATATATCATAAGAATTCAACTAAAGTGTGGGAGAAATATTTTCAACACAGATAATAAATATAGTTACAGAAGTGAAAGCCATTTCATAAACTTCTATGTCATTAAAACATTATTATGGAAATACTCCAAAGTGTCGAAAAGAAATTGAAAACATCTAAAATGACACCAACAAAGGTCTACAAAGCCTCTAAGTACATGATTCCATATCTACTAGGACAATACCCCAATAATACCATAATAATATGAATAATGTCTGATATCATACTGAATTACGTCGTCCAAGAGATGGAGGGCTCATAAATAACTAATAAGTCAAGTCCTAGTGCTGTATAGAATTACAAACATACGTCTCAAACCCTACATCATGAAATAATGCAGTGTCCAAAATGGTCAATACAATGAAATGTATTGGTATGTAAAACTGGGAATGGAAGCATAACATAGAGTATAATATATTAAACTAAAACCATAAAATGAAAGAGGGAACATGGAACATTATGGGCATAAATCATTAACTAAAAAGACTCATTAACATCATTTAAATTTCTTCTGAACTAAATGGTATCACACATGATATATACGCCACAGGCTATGTGAGTCTGATCAACACCCAACTAATAGAGCCCCAATCCATGTTTGCCATATGGATTGGGATATAACATCATATATGCCTGAACAAGATATCCTCATAGACTAGATATCTAAGGTTGTCTAAATGATGAAATAAACCATCCCTACATCGGTAAAACATAGGTTTCTGGTGGTTAAGATAGGGACTCACACCTTCTTGTTTAATCATATAATTATTTTTAAGCTAATATTTATTCATGTTCATCTCATCAATCATCTTTTATTTACCTCATCAACCCCAAAATAGTTACTTGAAACATAAAATAAATCTATCTAAAGAACCATGGATTGAAATAAATTTAACTTAAGGTAGTTGTACATACCTTGGAGAACAATTTAGGGAAAACTCTTAGAATTGAGAATCCTAGATTGAGATCTATATAATCCATTGAAGAATATCTTGACTTGGATTAGTTCTACATACCCTTGATGATGTATTTGAGGAGAAAACCTTGAAAAAAAACTTTAATCTTTGATCTTTCTTAAAACATTAGGGTTGGGAGTTTGAGAACAAGAAGGGGGTGTTGGCTGATGGAAAAGCATCTGGAAACTTATGGAGGAGGGGGGGTTTTAATCATGTGGGTGTAAGGTAAAAGGTTTTGGACAAAATTTCCCATGAAGGGAATTTGCAGGCCAAAGAGCACACTAAAAAATGGTTGTAGGGATCACATGCCATGGAGGATGCTTTGCATGCCCAATAGCATGTGTTTCCTTTCTTGTGCATAGATGTACGTGCTCACGCATGCTTTTAGCCTTGCTTCACCATTTTTCCACGTACAAAATTGCTTTGAGATGCTAGCTTGCTCACTTTGCGATCCCATAGACAAGTGCCACTCAATACTTTATAATTCTAGAGATGTGCTTGATTTAATTTTGACCTTAATTTACATCCTTAATACTTCCCTCAATTATGACTTAACCTTTATACAAGGCACAATCAAATTCACCAGGTTTGGGCCTAATTTCATAAGAAGAATGGTCAAATCTTATCTCAAAAGTTTAGGGAGTTACATGACATGACGTAGACTTGGACATAAGTCTCGTTCAATCTAAAACTACAAGACATGAAACATGAGTCCATTGGGCATAGAGTAAGATTAAGACTAGTTTTACCTTAAGTGATATGACTGATAGACTTTAAGATTTGCAACACTTCTCAACTATGGTTTCTCCTCTAAATATTATACTTAATCATTTACAACTTCTGATTCTCACATGTGCACATACAGATAGTAAGTTTGAGTCTAGGTGCATGTTTTTACCATGTTCAAGTGTAACTTGAAGGCACAAGGTGCTACACTTAAAGAAATCATGCTAGTCTAAATTATAGAATCCTATATTGTATTTCCCCTTAGGAACCTTCACCTTGATCGTTGAACTACTCTTATGTTTTTTCTAAAACTTGACAAAGTCTCTTTTGAATCTTGAGCTGTCCTCATGAATACTACTTCTTTTTATCAGGAAATCAAAAAATCTTGAGCTTTAATCAAGAAGTCACTAGTCACATAACGCAATTGTTTATATTTATATCAATATGATATTCAAGCCTATCACTATAATCACTCCATGGATTCATGGTAGCTAAAACTATCTAAGGATGTCTCTGAGCGTCCTTAAATTCAACAGCTTCACATACTTCCACAGAAAGACACCCTATATATTCCCATCTATCTACCATACATAACTGAGCCTTACCTCGTATTTCATCCACACTTAACAACTTAGGTGACACATGCACACTGTAGTCACCACTAATAAGTATCTACTCTCTCTTATCATAACCTTTACTTAGATACCTTCACGACCACCTACCACATCATTAACGAAAATCACTGAAGAAATAGAGTGGGAGCATGAACTATATGATATATGAGTAAAAACCTAACTCTTGACTATATACATGGAGTATGATTTCAGCATCATTACTTAGGGCATGTGCATCAGGAATGAAAGAGATGTTGTTCAATATTGACTTTTACTTAGCGTGACCATATTACTCCAAAATGGGGTCCTATGGAATGGAGTACAATAGGCACAAATACTTTATGTACCAACTACATAAAACATGAATAGAGAGTTATTTAAGAATAGACATGGAATAACCATCCCTCATCATCATAGATAGACTTACATATAATTTTAGAGCAAAGAAATCATAAGCACGAATTGTTCATGAAATTTGATCAAAGCATATACATAATTTAGCATAATTTCACTAGCCATTAAGGGCATGTAATGACCTCATAGGACTGAACGTATTGTAAAACATGAGTTTATATATCATAACTGTATAACATAAGGTTGGATTCTATGGAATCATTGAGTAAGATTAGGATAGATGTTTTAAGTTATTACTTCTCATTCTAAGGACTGAGCATGGACATGAACTTACATCAAGTGCATAAACCTGGATCATGGGCATGGTGCAACTATGTAAGACAATAGTAGCATGTCATTTTGACTGAAGTACCTGAAATATGCTACGATAAGATTGGATCATTATCTCATCATTATCTTTTGAAACTCTTTACTATTTGAATCCCAAGACCCGACTTAGTTCTTCTTCCTATCATCTCTACCTTAGTTTAAAAGTTGAGGTTCTAAGTCTATGAATAACTGGGTTATAATAAAGAAACTCTTCATGGTAGGGGTATCACTATACACATGAATGCTAAACTCTCCCTTGAAGACAACATCTATAGATACTAAAATTCTTGCTAGGGCATGTTTTTGAGATATACTAGAAATTGGGTCTACAGTAACAGTATCAAATGTGTTGCACTAGGCCTACAGTCGTTGTCATTGCACTATGGCAACGGATAGTAGACCTGCCCCACCATCTTGTGTTACTATAGATCTGTTACAATGGTTTGTGTGAAAGTTTTTAAAACCATTGTGAGAAGTACCTCCATTACAATGGTTATTCTTCCATCTATAACGGCTATTATATTACATCAGTAGAAATGGTTAATAACCATTGCAATAGTGGTTTTTGCAACAGTTGTTCTCTATATTGCAACAGATTTTTTCACTCTATGGCAACAACTATTATTGTAATTGCAATGGGTTTTATGCATTAATAGCAAGCTGCAACAATTCAATTTTTTATTGCTACGGTTATTAACCATTCCCACTATTTATATCAATCTATCCTTTTGGAATATTCTTATATATTTTTTGAGTATTATAATATTAAACAAATTTATAGCTTGATTTGCAAATATAAATAGTTACCCATTAAATAAAATATAATATACTAAAAATTCTATAAATCACGAAAGATATTAACTAATGAACCAAATCGATCATAATTCAAAATATCCTAGTAATTGTAATGTGATCCAGATAGATAATATGATCCATATAGACAAAACATATAAGAAAACATTTCCTCCATGGCTTGCACAAGTTTCGGCTAGATAGAAAACAAAAGAGTGAGCTAGAACATTTGATGTCTCTGCAACTTTGAACCAATTATATCAAAAAACTCTTCAATGCTTTCATGATTCCCTTAATTATATTCACTACCTACAAAAGGTAATAAATAAAAGTTATGAACCAAAATAAAGAATTAATGTAAAGATAACTAAATACACTATGTATTGTTAGCCTCAATGAAGAGGCCAAGACTATGCATTCATAGACTTTCTCTGTGTAGATATCTATATTTTTTAGATGATACGTTAATGAAGAAAAAACCTAATGAAATATATGCTTTACAAAGAACATAAGGCTATTACCTTTTTGATGATGCCATTAAATGCAAACTGCCTGATAGAATAACTAGAATTTGAACATAAATTCAATGCTCTGTCTCGAGGGAGCTGTATGAAGAATGGGATAGATTCCATTCACTCCAGTTATACACCATATGTAATAATAACAACATGAATAATAGTTCATGTATCAACACTGAATACAAAAATTTAGACATTAAATATACACTTTATGTCTCTACTACTGACCGTTCCTCTACAACTGTCTATCTGTTATTGAACCATGAAAAATACTATTTGAATTAAAACATATTAACAAGGTAGTGAGGAAACAAAATACTTTAACAAAAACTAATAATAATAGTAATTCCATTGCAATGCTAACCATAAAACTAGATGTACCAGATAGATCCATTACAAACTGCCCCATACTTTACTCCTAAATAAATAACCAACAACTATAGTTCAAATGTATCAATCAAGTATCCAACATGCACAATATATAACATTCCCACAATTGCCAAGAGTATGACAAGGTAGACAAGCAATGCCAGTTGTGCCCTAGTACCAAAATAAGTAGAACATAACACTAGTCTAAGCGGAGTCTAAAACACCTCCATAAACAAGTTTTCAACCACTCTCCGAAACACCTCCATGAACAAGTTTCCAACCAGACTCTCCAAAACACCTCCATGAACAAGTTTCCAACCAGACTCTCCAAAACACCTCCATGAACAAGTTTCCAACTAGAATATTCACTCACGTCTCTTTTCTGATACAAACCTTCAAGCCTATGTTACTAGTTCCTAGTTTTTGGAAAAGAAAGTAGTAATAAGTAGATTCGAACTTGAACCACCAATTTAAGCTTTAATAATTTATTTAACATGATAAAAGGTTTATTTCTCTATTCTCATACACAAATTGAACTGAAATAGAACATGAACTAAGCTTTTAATATAAAAAGAACTAAAAACACAATCTGAACATAACTTATAGGGATTAATTGAAAGAAAATAACTAGATAGAATATTACTCAATATAAGGCAGCGGACTCAGGAAATGAGTTATTGAGTCTAATTATTAACGGGAAACTTATACTACTTTCAAAAATTAAGAACCTATCACTATAAAAAAATTGAGAAGGTAACACTTATCACTACAATTTTCAAAATAAAATAAACTACTTCTTATGGCATTGGTAACATGATCTCCTTGTGTTAAGCTCCTCCTACTCATCTCTAAAAAATGTGAATTGATCCTGAAATTACAAGTCTAAATGGAAAGTGGGAGGAGAAAAAAGAGAAACTTGAAAATGGATGCATCATGGATACTATACTCGAACTCAAGTGACAAAATCTAAAATAACTTTGAGTTTTTTTTCAAATACTTGATGAAACATTGAGCAGGCAGTACATTTATGATTATGTAACATTGAAATATATAAGAACATCTATAAGTTGGGCCTTGGAGAATTATTTGAGACTATCTAATTGATTAAAATAACTAAAATATCTAATACAAGTGTATAAACATCAAAGTATCTGAAGGCCTATGTTAACAAGCTGGTTTGTGCTTGCCATAAAGGAAATTAATTGTATCCTAATTTACTGGTTACTCAATTGCATCTTAGAAGGGAATATTCATAACACCATTTTTGAAATAAACTAATGCCTTGTCTTAACAAGAAGTTCTCTCTTCTTGAAAATAGAGTTCAATTGGTTTAGGAAGAAATTACCTCTTTCGTCACCATATTTTTCTACCTTAATCTTAGATAGATTAAAACCAACAATTACAGAAAAAAATCAGTCACGTACCAAAAAATAAGTCATTTAACGAGGATATTAATACTTTAAAACTAAGACATAAGAAAGAAAAAATAGAAAGTTTTGAACAGTACCATGTGGTGTTGTAATAGGATAAGTAAGTCACAAGAAATCAACAATGTCTCCCTCAATTCATTTCTCCCAAAAATGGTAAAAAATAAAAATAAAAGCTACTCCATCAAGTATGAGCTATGTTTACTTAAAAAATTAAGAGGTAAAAAAGTTGATTGCACAAAATCAGGATGGATTTTCTGCTAACACCTCAGTGTGTTATGAAATATATATGATATCACATATGTATGGATAATATAAAATAAAATACTTCTTATGGAATTAATAACATCTTATCCTTCTGCTAGGTATAAACCCACAAACATAGACAAAAATCAGCCTCTGCAAAAGATGCGGAGAAGGGCTCGACCATAGGGGTATATTGTAAGCAGTCTTACCTTGTATTTCTGTCAGAGGCTATTTCCAAGGCTAATCTGTTAACATAGACAAAAACTGACTAAATAACATATCAAAATAATAACAAGAAAACATTAATCCTCATGCTTCGGTAAAATCATTCATTCTCAATAATTAATAAACTCAGGAACCTACTACGCTTTGTATTGCCCTCTTAAATTAAAATTGCTTTAATTGACACATTTGACCTTGACAATAGCTTTGGGATAATTTTGTAGATATATCTATATCTAAACTGAAAGAAAACAAATTGCCAGCAACTCCCTAGAAAGACATCGATGAATAATACTAATATAAATAATAATGATAAGAAGAAGAAGAAAAATAAGAAGATGAAGATGTAAAAGAAGAGAAACCATTCTTTGATTGTTGCTACTAGAAGATGGCCGATTGATAGGTTGAATATCTTCTTGTTTTGGTTGAATATACATTGTTATATAATGTCATAGATTCCGACAGCAGTTTCTTTGCTAAATTATAAATTGTGAAACTTGACAAATGATATCCCTCCACCTCATCCAAGTGTAAAAGTAACGCTTAATTACACCCTTAAAACCAATTAGAAAGTGTACACAGTCGTTAGCAATATATTTACCCAATTATAGAGTCAAAATTGATCCCATGAGGAACATTATAATCGGCGATTGAGAAAATAAGGAATTAAAGCAACTCAATCAAGTCCAAACTAAGGATACTTACAAGTGTTTTTTTTGGGGGGGGCGAGGGGGAGGGGGGGTTTCAACATAAAAAGAAACAAGGATAGATACAATAATAAATGTTGACAAATTGATCAATCGCATTCAAAAATGATGCAAAACAAGGATGTGGAATCAATTCTATCACCGATTCATTGTATTTAACTAATTACTCACTAATTATTCATGGATTTAGCAAATCGGCCTTGCAGCCTCAGGTATCCACTAACATCTCTCGAATTAAAGCAAATATTTCTTACTTAAATTCTCTCGAATCTAAGCCAAGTGATAACATAAATAGTTCCAACTTTAGGCTACACTAGGAATTTCTCTATTTCTAGTTCAATTCTATTAGATGGGACATATTCCCCAAATCATGCTAATTAACTTTTCCCAACCACAAATAACTATTTTGAGCTTAATCAAAGTAAATGGGTGAGTCCTCGGGTTAGCTATTCCCTTCTTGGTGAGTCCCCCAGAAGCTCTCCGATAGGAGAATCTTTGTATTTCCACAGGATGGATCAATGGGATGGATAGAGTGCCCTTCTCCTCTCCTGTTATCCGAAGACTGGTCTCCAATCCACAGATTAGTGGTATAGTTTGGAGGAAAGAATCTCTATGAATTAGAAGACAGTACCACTCTTCACTTGAGTAGGAGAGAAATTTACCCAGCATTGACTAAAATCAGTCTTTAGAAGAAGAGTTTCACGGGATAAACTCCTTCTTCCTCACTCCTTTTTCTAAATAGCAGAGTTATTTGACAGGGGAACAACTTCTCATTCCCACCCTGGTAGTATGAAAAAGCCCTAGTTTAAAGTTATAGGCGGATGATACTTTGAAAGTTTGAAATATAGAGCTTGAATATGTCTTCAAGGTAATGGCAGCCTTTTAGATATTTCTGTTTACTTCATTAAGGAAACTAGCTCCCTTACTTTTTACCTTACAAATAGGCCAGTCCTTTTTTTTTGGGACTAGATCACCATCATGTTTGGAGTCAATTCGATGAATGCAAAATTAGATAAACACAAATCCATTCATAAACTTGCAAGTATTTAATTAATACAAAAGCAAAAGATGTAAATCAAAATCCAAGTTCAAAACCTAAATAAAGATTCAGCACTTACAACAATATTGAAGTTTGAAATAACCAACTACACCAAAATATCCAATACAAAGTAAGGAAATGAAAAAATGGTAAAGAATTTATTACTACAATTCATCCAATTCTTCACTCTAAGAGTGTTGGTGGTGTTCCTTAGCCTCCAAGCTTGAGATAATAGACAAAGATGTATTGTAAAGAGACTGGAATTGAGTTTATGTATTTTGCGATCGAATTTGTAAAATTCTAGAACTGCCTCTGACCCCTAGCAGTTTTTCTTCATCGCTATTGCGAGCCTGACCCACGTGATCATGATGCATTAACTTTCAATTGACCGCGATCGCTTCAGCTGACCACGTGATCGTGTGGCTTTGACTTTGAATCTTGCGTGATCATGAGCATTCTTCATCACAATAGCGATGAACAATTTCGTCCAGTTTTTCAACTTTTCTATTTCAGCTCCGTTTTGCCTCAATTTCACTTGATTTCTTCCCTAATAACCTCCAATTTTTATAAACTTGCAAAATAGGAAGTAAATCATGATAAATTCACTTTTTACTGAATAAACATAGCAAAAATCTAAGCTTAAAGATAAGCTAAGTTGGTTAAAATACCAACTTATCAACACCCCAAACTTAAATCATTGCTTTCCCACAAGCAATACAAAAAAATCTTTCTATTTAAAGGAGCAAATGCAAAAGTGCACCAAGATAATACCAAGTCAAATAAATACATTTTAAGCGCACAAACACACGACTTTGATTGGTACCAACAATTAATCTAAGACATATGAACCACCAATTCTTTCCAAAAATTTCTTTTTCTTTTCAAGTGTCCGAACACCATCTAAATCAAAGTAACACTCAAGTCATGACACTAAAGCTTAAAAATTTACCTCTTTGTCACAAAACAACTTTCTTTTTGTCATTCCTTTCAATTGAAAAATGAAACAATTTCACACGCAAATCATTATGTGCCCTCACAATCAAGAGAGTATGCCACACATCAAATACACTATACAAAACACAATTGAGATATAAAAATAGAAAGAATTTACTCTCACTCTCACAAAAAGGTCAAAAGTATGTCACTGGAACCATAGACTTGCCCTTCATGTACTTCGCCACTAATGTAGACACACTTCGCTCAAAATCAACTAGGACTTAAAGGAATGTAATGTAGGTTTTTTGATTAATGTAGGAGCATAATTTTGGGAATAGTGACTCAAGACCTCCGTAAGCACTACACTTTGCAACAATAAGCACATTTTCTTCACAACTTTTCCATCCTTGTTCTTCTTTTTCAATTCACCACCGAGTCTTCCCTTTATTCACACTTTATTCTTCCTTCATTTTCTTTATTTTTATTATTTCTTTCATAACCATCAAGGAAGATTTCATGCACTTCATTTTTTTCTCCTTTAAAATGGCAACCACATCATTATTTTTTCAACCATCCCCAAACTTAGGGTTTTAGCCTATGTTTGCACATCAACACAACTCACACCCAACTTATGTTTTTTAGCCTATACATCACTTGCCAAGAACTTAGGAAGGTAGGGTGTCAAAAGATGGATCAATTTAAGAACAAAAATAATAAAGTTAGTAAGTTTGGTTGCCAAAAAAAAGGTTAAAAGCTCAAAAGAATTGACTAGGATAAATATGAAAGGGTAGAAACTTTTTAGGCACAAAACGATACAAGGAAGGACTAATATTATTTTTCAAGCCAAAAGCAGTCTAGAATTTTGCCTTGAAAACATTCTGGGCAAGTTTAAACCACAAGGCATGTAAAAGAACTATAATAATAAGCTTACCACTCATGACACATACAAACTCAAGTATAAAATGTCTCCAAGATTTTATTAAAATAAATGAACTCAAAAAGTCACTTCTAGCCTAAAAAGACTATTAGCGACCAAAAGAGCCAAAACTTGAGTATAAAAGTCACAAAAAGACCAACTACTTCAACCATTTCTAAAAAAAATAATTCATATGCCAAGGTTTTAATTGTTGTTACCAAGCAAGACACATGACCAAAAATGGCAAAAGAGGATGTAACAATCCTTGTTGTGATTTTTAGGTTTTTCTATGATTTGACAATTTTTCCCTTCCCCGCAGTTGTTATACATCATTTATGAGTTATAAAATTGGTTGGCAAAGTGTTTGGGAGTGAATTGAGTGAGTTTGAAGTTTTGAGTAGCCTTGAAAGTGATTAGTTTGACTTTGATCAACATTTAAGATCTGAGTGTCAGATGATGATTCTATCAGTTTCATTATATCTGAAATATCAATTTTAGGTCAGTAGCATGGTTAGTTTAGTTTTGAGTCTTCATATTGAGTTTTGACCTTTCAGAAGAAAAATAGTTAAGTTATCTTAAAAAGGGTTTCCATTGGTTAACTTATTGATAACGATCCCTTTTGATAAATAAAATAGTTCCATTGAGTCTAGAACATCAAAATTATTCAAGTAGCATTACTAATTTATTTATGTGGGATCTCAAATGAATATCGAGGGTCCGTTTGGAAAAAATTTAATCTTTTCTTTCTGTTGAACTGTTGCTTCTGGTGCAGCAATAATTCCTTCTTCGCGTTGGGGGGTGTCTCATTATGTTCTTAGAGAAGGACTTTCCTATTCATCATTTTCACAAAAAGGGGGCTCACGTTTGTGAAGGGTTTGGAGATTCAGTTATCGCAAATACGAGGTGGTTGCCGCATTGGCGAAGGGTTAATGGTTTGCATCTAGTTTGGTTACCCATCACAGTTTTGAAGGTATGACTGCATTTGTGGGGGTATGGTTTGGTTCAGCCTCGCATTCGCAATAAGAGGATCACATTTGGAAAGGCTATTTATTGCCTGAACAGTATTTAAGTTCCATTTTTGCAATTTTGGTCCATTTTCATAATTTTTTAGCTAGGGGAGCATGGTTTATAGATATGTCAAAGGGTTTTACATCAATTTGGATTTGGAAAAGATTATAAACCATGAATTCTATCATTATTCATTGATTTCATCTCGAAAACAACTTCAACACTTGAAATTTTGGGGTTTCACCCTATATGGAAGAAAAATGATTTTTCAAGGATTTCAAGCTCGATTTCAACTTGTTTTTTCAATGGGTTTTCATATTTAGAACCCTTAGAGTATGAAAAACTTTATTTTTCAATAAAATTACAATTTTACCCTTTTTCCCTTGGGGTCAATTTTTGATGTATTTTTTAATCCTGAATAAAAATAACTAATATGAGTATCATAAACTTTTTTTGATGTGTAGATCACATTTTTTATAGATTTGATTCATTTTGAGACCACATGAAAGGGAAAGACTCCTTGTTTAATGGTTCAATCTTGAGATTAGGCTTTTTGAGGTAGGTTATGACTTAAATTTCTTCAAACTGGACTGGGTAGTTAACCATTCATGTAAAGTATGATATGGGTTGTGTATTTTCTCATGAGATTCATATTTTGATATCATATTTTTATCGTGTTGACTGTGTGGGGGCTTATGTGAATATTATTATTGACATGAGGGATTATTATTATTATTTTGATGACCAGGAGAGGACTAGTACTGACCTTATTTGAGCATTATTTGCCTTTATCATTATCATGACGCCCGAGAGGGGGGCTTGAATTGATATTATTGATGTCTCACAAGACTCTTTATTACTGTGTTTCCCTGCGATGGCTTATATGATTATATTTACGTTAAGGAGATCTGAGCTTATTTATACCATTATTGAATTAATTATATACATGATAATTGATTTGGTTTTGAGCATGCATCCTTGTTTTATTCATCCATATGCTTGGAATTGGTACCATTTAAAAACATTAATTTTGAAATATAAATAAAACACTTTATAAAACACCTTGACCGAGGGATATGATGGCAAGGTTGATTAAGATATGAGATTGTGATAGTATATGGATTGTGAACCCCCCATGGTGTCTATCCTGGATGATTTTGCTAGAAAGGTGTATACGAGGTGATATTGAGACAATATATAATGGCCATTGCATTGCATTGCATCACTTGTATTTCTTTTATGTGTTTGCTATTGTGTATTTAGACTTTCTTTATATATTCGTGTATAGTCAATTTTATACTATTATCATACTTGTAGTATTTGTATTATTAGGAGATATGGTTTGAACTACTATTGGAAACTATTATGTATGTAGGTAGAAATGTTGCTCATAGTTTCCTTTATATGTTTTATTATCTTCTTTGCTTGGTCGGCCTATGATGCCTACTTAGTACAAGTATACCATACTTACTCGTGATTTCTATATCCTTTTGGTGCAGACCCTAGTACAACTGCAACCGGTGGAGCTTGTGATCGTGCAGAGTATAGGCATCTCAGAGTACTGGTAAGCCCTAATGTTCGGGGCATTTTCCAGACTCCATCCTATCTTTATTTCTTATTTATCTAAGTATCAAAGACACATTCATGTATTTCATTATCACGACCTGAGACTACCCATTAGTCATAACACGGTGCCTAGAGCCACAAGTGACCCCAAACTAACCCATGGCTTGGCATGACACTATGAATACTGAATTAACTAATAAAAACACTATGCGGAAGCTAAACTGAATGGTGAAATAATAAGGAAAACCAACAACAATAACTGAGTTTAAGAACACCAAGCTGAACATCTAATTGTATGTATGAAAGCCTTTACTAAGACAAGTTGTTGGGACAAGCCCCCAGCTAACCCTAAGTGTCTGAAAACTAAAAGGACAAAAATGAAAAATAATGATAAATAGACCTAGCATGATGAGGACTCATCAAAGTACTACTACTGATGTAGTAGGATATTGTACTATGCATGATCCAGATGCTGAACGTCAGAATCTATATTATAAGACAATATAGCACAACTGAAAGTTTGTGATTAGTACTTTGAATGTACTGAGTTCCGGAGATAGGAAATAACTTACATAGGTTGAACATGATGCATGTAACATGATAAACAGATGCAAGATCAAGTAATAAACATGTGTTGTATGATATGTTGAATAACAAAATACGAGGTCATGCAACTATCTGAATCTGAATTGTGGACTGTGGGAGCTACTGTTAACCAAAATACCCCAATCTGAGCTAACTGTGGTCGAAAATATAACCCCAGCTAGAAGGGTATCCAGTACTTTACCAAGGGTACAAACACTAATAAACATGTATCCACTAAACTGATGTCCAAAAGGACTAAGGTGTCAATCCTAATATGACGGGTGACTAATTAGAACCTACGAAGCCGCTATAAATGTGGGACTTAGGGACTTATACTAAAGGTCTTTTCCTAATTGACCGGTGAGCCTTCATCCCTGTGTCCACTCGGTGCTAAGTACTACTCCTAACTGGAAAAAAAACTGATAACTGGAATGCTTAATAATATTGATATTCTGAAGACCGAAAATAGGTACTTTATTTGAAAGAATTCAAATCATAAAAACTTAAGTATTGAATATTCATAAGTATATCCATGAAATTCTAGGTCATTGGATGATCATAACCCGCCGTATTTGAAGAATGCAACTATTATGAAAGTTCACATAAATGAAATGAAATACAAAATTTAGTTACTCAAGTCCAAAATGATGGATTATACATTACACTGAGGGTTCATAATTATAAGCAAGTGATGATATTGAAATTCATAGGGTAACATGGGTTTATATCTCAATAATAACAAGGAATTGAATTATCAAGGAACTCACAATATTCTTGAATCCTAGGCTCAGAAGAAGGAATTAAACTGAGGATTTGAGTTAACTTTAGGACTCAATGGGTTAAAGGAAACCCATTAATTAAATCCCACATACCTGAATATGAAACCCTTGAAGAATTTTCTTAAAATTGGGGCCTAAAAGTTAAAAACCCTACTTCCTACTTTTTGGGAGAAAATTGCCTCTTTTATTATTTTTGACTAAGTGTCGGATGTTTTATGAGGGATGGGGGACTTGGGGATGTTTTAGGATTATTATTCAGCCCTGGGGTAGCTTAAACGACGTAGTTTTAGTGTTAAAAGAGTGGGAAAAGACCAAGCAATCCTTTTAAAATCATCTAAAAAATTGTTGAAATCAATCTTGACGACTCACGTGATGACTTGTAGGGTTTGGCTATGAGTAGTGGCCTGAGTCGTTGCGTAGGATTCGATTTTGGCTTCCCACTACCTTGACCACAAGTCACCTGATGACTCGTCGGGTCACCTGATAACTTGTCGGGTCTCCTGATGACTTATCGTGTCTGAGTCATCATCACTGACAGCTTTGACAGTGCTTCAGTAAAATGGCCATAAATTTTTACTCTGATATCGGATTAAGGCAAAACTAGATGAGTTGGAACGATACACAAAAAAAAAATCTTAAGAATTTCAAATTCTTCAAATTCTAATGTAATCGAGAATCTTGTGTAACTAGTCAAGTTTGGTGGGTCTTGAGCTCAAAAATACTTCAGAATTTAGGAGTTATGTCCGTTTAAAGTTGACTATAGCAAGATTCTTCACAAGAAATCAATCGGTAAGGGAGGTTTTGACTTGGCTATGAGCTAGGAGTTACTTGTGGCCTTAATACATGTATAAATCACTTCTCATACTATCAAAACATGAAGTTTGATTCTACATGTACTTGAAGCATGTTTCTAATCTTAAATTGTATTTTTGGGGTGTTACATTCAGATTCCATGTCAATTTATGAGTGCTCCTACTTGTGACACTAGATCTTGGATTCGGGTGTATTTATTTCAGTATTAGACTTGGTTTATATATATTTTGCCTAACTTAATCTTAAAGACTCATATTGGGTTTTATTTAATTCCTTACCATATTCTTTATCTTGTTTGGTGTTGGGCTTACCTACCATGGTTGGGTTAGGGTAGGTGTCATTATGACCTCGTCTTTTGGGTCGTGTCAAATTGTTATTAAAGCGCTAGGTTCACCAGTCTCATGAATAAAAGAGAAATATTTCTAAGAGAGTCCCGCAAATAGTTACCCTAGGATACTTTAAACCTGATGCTCTAATACCAAGTTTATCATGAACCGAGACTACCCCCTAGTTGTAACACAGTGCCTAGAGCCACAAGTGCCCCTAAGTTAACCCATGGCCTGGCATGATACTATGAATACTAAATTAACTGATAAAAATACTATGCAGAAGATGAACTGAATGGTGAAATAATAAGCAAAACCAACAACAATATCTGAGTTTAAAACCACAAAATTGAACATCTAACTATATGTATGAAAGCCTCTACAAATACGAGTTGTTGGGACAAGCCAACAGCTAACCCTAACTGACTAAACACTAAAAGGACATGAATGAAAATTATTGATAAATAGCCCCCTCATGAAAAGGACTCACCAAAGTATTTCTACTAATGTAGTAGGAGATCGTACTATCCGCGATCTGGATGCTGAACTTCAGAATCTATATTATAAGATAATATAGTGCAAATTAAAGTATGCGATCAGTAATTTAAATGTACTGAGTACATGAGATAGGAAATAACTTACATATGTTGAACTTGATGCATGTAACATGATAAACTGATGCAAGATCGAGTAATAAACATGTGTTGTATGATATACTGAATAACTGAATACAAGGTCATGCAACTATCTGAATTTGAACTATGGACTGTGGGAGATACTATTACCCGACATACCCCAACTGAGCTAACAGGGGTCTAACCAGTAAACCCAGTTGGAAGGGTGTCTAGTACCTTGCCGAACACTGACTGGCGTGGATTCACTAAACTGATGTCCTAAAGGACTATGGTGTCAAACCTGATCTGACAGGTGACCCTTTAGAACCTACGATGGCACTGTAGTTCTGGGATTTAGGGACTTCTACTAAAGGTCTCATCCTAACTAACGGGTGAGCCTTCATCCCTGTGTCGCCTCGGTGCTAAGTACTACTCCTAACTAAATAACAACTGATAACTGGAATGTTCAATAATATTGATATATTGAAGACTGAAAATAAGTACTTTATCTGAAAGCATTCAAATCATGAAAAATGAAGGATTAAATATTCATAAGTATATGCATGAAATCCTAGGTCATCAGGTGTTCATAACCCTCCATATTTGACGAATGTAACTATTATGAAAGTTCACAAAAATGAAATCAAATACGAAATTTAGTAACTCAAGTCCAAAATCATGGATTATACATTACACTTAGGGTTTATAATTATAAGCATGTAATGATACTGAAATACATGGGTACCATGGGTTTATATCTCAATGATAACAAGGAACTAAATTATCAAGGAATTCACAATATTCATGAATCCTAGGCTCAGAAGAAGGAATTAAACTGAGGATTTGAGTTAACTTTAGGACTCAATGGGTGAAAGTAAACCCATTAATTAAATCCCACATACCTGAAGATGGAACCCTTGAAGAATTTTCTTGAAATTAGGGCCTGAAAGTGAAAAACCCTACTTCCTGCTTTTTGGGAGAAAATCGCCTCTTTTCTTATTTTTGACTAAGTGTTGGATATTTTATGAGGGATAGGGGACTTGGGAATGTTTTAGGATTATTATTCAGCCCTTGGGTAGCTTAAAAAAAGTAGTTTTGGTGTTAAAAATGGGGGAAAATACCAAACAACCCTTTTAAAATCGTCTGCAATATTGCTAAAATTGATCCCGATGACTCACATGACGACTCGTAGGGTCTGGCTACTTGTAGTGGCCTGAGTCATTGCCTAGGACTCCATTTTGACTTCCCACTGCCTTGACCATGAGTCACCTGACAACTCGTCAGGTCACCTGATGACTTTTCGGGTCTCCTGACGACTCATCGTGTCTGAGTCGTCGTCACAGAAAGCTTTGATAGTGCTTCAGTTAAATGGCCATAACCTTTTACTCTGATATCGGATTAAGGCGAAACTAGATGAGTTGGAAAGATAATTCAAATATATATCATTTGGTGGGTATTGAGTTCAAAAATACTTCAGAATCTAGGTGTTATTGTTTTTTGAAATTGACTATAGCTAGATTTTTCACAAGAAATCAATCGGTAAGGGAGGTTTTGACTTGGCTATGAGCTAGGAGTTACATGTCGCATTAATACATGTATAAATAACTTCTCATACTATCAAAACATGAATTTTTATTCTACATATACTTGGAAAATGGTTCTAATCTTGGCTTGGATCTCCTCCTTGGGGTCATTCGTCCCCGAATGAAAACTAACTAAGCTGAAATGTTAGGGAAAGAGCTGCAATCGCAACACTAAATTTCTAAGAGTTGACTACTGAAATGATAACTGATCATGTAACTAAAACATGAAGTGAACTGGACTCATGAATGCATACTATGACATGAGAATAACTGAGTGACATGAAACAGAAAAAATTAATTAAAAGAAAACTATTACCTCAAGTTGGAACTGAGTTCGAAGGGAAGAGATGGGGGTACTTGGTCATCATATCTACCCCTGGTTTCCAAGTAGCTCCCTCAACAAGATGATTTTGCCAAAGAACCTTTACTGAAGCGACCTCATTATTCCTCAACTTACGAACCTAACGGTCAAGGATCTCAAATGACCTCCTCATAAGAAACTCTATCTTTCACACCCACACTGTGTAAAGGAACAACCAATGTTGGATCACCAATGCATTTCCATAACAAAGAAACATGGAAAATCGGATGCACTGATGTTAAGTCTATGGGCAAATCTAACTCATAGGCTACGTTGCCAAAATGACCCACAATCTTATAAGGACCAACAAACCAAGGACTGAGTTTCCCTTTCTTACCAAATCTCTTCACCCCCTTCATAAGTGAAACTTTCAAGTAGACAAGATCACTAATAGCGAACTCAAGTTCCCTTTTCCTCACATCTGCATAGGATTTCTCTCTAATCAACTGAACTTTCTCCATTTCCTTATAAACTGAATCAGGCCCTATCAAAGTATCTTCACCAACCTCAAACCAATTAATAGGAGACCTACACCTCCTACCATAAAGTGCTTCAAACAGGGACATCTGGATACTTGAATGATAACTGTTATAGTAAGCAAACTCAATCAAAGGCAAATGATCATCCCAACAACCCTTGAAATCAATCACATGAAACCTCAACATATCCTCTAATGTATAAATGGTCTGCTCTGCCTGACCATCTGTCTACAGGTGAAAAGTTGTACTGAGGTAAACTTGGGTACCAAGACTCTTCAGAAAAGTCTTCCAGAACTAAGATGTAAACTGAGTACCCCTATCTGAAATGATAGACAAAAGGACTCCATGCAATTTCACCAACTCTCCAAGATAGAGTCTAGCATAATCCTCGCCTGAATTTGAAGTGTTAACTGGCAGAAAATAGGCTGACTTAGTTATTCGATCTATAATAACCCAAATAGAATCATATTGTCAACGATTATAAGGCAACCCTATAATCAAATTCATATTCACCACTTCCCATTTCCAAGTAGGAATATTTATATCTTGAAGTATACCACCAGGTCTCTGGTGCTCAACCTTAACTTACTGGCAATTCAAACACTTAGCTATAAATTCCGTGATATCCTTCTTCATACCATTCCACCAATAGACTTCACATAGATCACGGTACACCATAGTGGATCCTGGTTGAATAGAATATCAAAAATCATGTGCTTCTGTTAGCATCCTCTATCTCAAGTCATCCACATCTGGAACACATAGTCTGCTTTAATAAAGAAAAACACCATCTCCCTTTTAGGAGACAACCTCAACATTCTGACTCTGGACCACTCCTTTCAAATTAAGCAAAACTGGATCACTATCTTGCTTTTCCTTCACTTTATCTATCCATGAATATTCTAAATGATTCTGAACCAAGATATTATCTTTGATTGAATCAACCAACCGAACTCCCAATCTAGGATGATGGTGAACCTCATGAACTAACTCTTTCTTCTTATCCTCAATATGAGCAACACTTCCCATAGACAATCTACTAAGAGTGTTATCCACAACATTGGCTTTACCTTAATGGTATAAGACACTCATATCATAATCCTTCAACAATTCTAGCCACCTTCTCTGACAAAGATTTAGATCTTTCTAGCTGAACACATATTGAAGGCTCTTTGTGGTCAGTGAACACATCAACATAAACGCCATAAGGATAATACCTCCAAATCTTCAAGGCAAAAACAATTGCTGCTAACTCAAGATCATGAGTCGGGTAATTCTTCTCATGAGGCTTGAGTTATAACCTTGCCATGCTGCATTAACACATAACCAAGTCCAACTCTGGAAGCATAACAATAAACCACAAAACCATCCAAACTCTTTGGCAGAGTCAAAATTAGAGAGGAGGTGAGTCGAGTCTTCAACTCCTAAAAACTCTTCTCGCAAGAATCGGACCACTGAAACTTAACTTTCATCTGAGTCAATCTGGACATGGGAAAAGAAATAGATGAAAACCCTTCAACAAACCATTTTTAGTAACTGGCTAAACCTAAGAAACTCTTGATAACTGATGGAGAGATGGGCCTAAGCCAATTCCTCAGTGCTTCGGTCTTTTGAGGATAAACCCAAATGCCTTCATAGGAAATGATATGACCAAGGCATGCCACTGATTTCAACCATAATTCACACTTTTTGAACTTAGCAAATAACTGGCGATCTTTGAGATTCTGTAAAATAATCCTCAAATGGTTTGTATGTCCATTCTCATTTTGAGAATAAACGAGGATGTCATCTATAAAGACAATGATGAACATGTCTAATTACTGCTTGAACACTCTATTCATCAAGTCCATAAAAGCTACAGGAGCATTCACTAGTCCAAAAGACATAACAACAAATTTAAAGTAACCATACCGAGTTTGGAAGGATGTCTTTGGAATGTCACATTCTCTGACTCGGAACTGATGATAGTCAGACCAGAGGTCTATCTAAGAGAAGCAGTTGGCACCCTGAAGCTGGTCAAACAAGTCATCAATACTGGGAATGGGATACTTATTACTGATTGTGACTTTGTTCAACTGACGATAGTAGATACACATTCTAAGGGAACCATTTTTTTTGCGCACGAAAAGAACTGGAGCACTCTATAGAGAAATGCTAGGCCTGAAGAAACCCTTGTATAGGAAATCCTTTAACTGCTCTTTCAATTCTTTAAGATCATCTAGAGACTTTTTGTAGGGTGAAATTAAGCTCGACTGGGTATTTGGGAGAAGATTTATTTCAAAGTTAATTTCTCGCTCGGGAGGAACTCCAGAAAGATCTTTAGGAAACACTTATGAGAATTTGTTAACCACTGGAACTGACTCAAGAGTTGGGGTCTCAAATTTTGAATCCTTCACCCGAACAAGATAATAGATGCACCCTTTGGAAATCAATTTTCTAGCCTTATGGTAAGAGACAAACCGACCTATAGGCACTGAGGTATTACCTTTCCACTCTATGACTAGCTCGTTAGGAAACAGAAACTAGACTACTCTCTTTCTACAATCAATTAAGGCATATAAAAAGTATAGCCAATCCATGCCAAGAATGATATTGAAATTGGTCATGTCTAACTCTACAAGATCAACTGAAGTGACTTTCTGAGAAATTGTGATAAGGCAATCTCTGTATACCCGTCTAGCTATGACTAAATTACCAATTAGAGTGGAGACTAAAAAAGGTTCTGAAAGAGTTTCAGGACTGACACTGAAGTCTATTGCTATAAAGGGAGTTACAAAAGAGGGTGTGGCTCCTAGATCTAATAATACATAGACATGAATATTGAAAACCTATAATGTACCAGTGACTATATCATAAGAACCTTCTTGATCCTGTCGGGTCTGAAGGGCATAGAACCTGTTCTAACGCTGCTCGCCAGCTACATTTGATGAAGCACCTTAATGAGTAGGGTGACTTGCTAGAGCTGCTGAAGAGTTAGACTGATTGTGCTGACGAGTATCTCTACCTTTATGTGAAGCCATTGGACACTCCCTCAATCTGTGGCCTAGCTTACCACATCCAAAACAAACATCACTACTATCCATACACTCACCCTTGTAGTTCTTACCACACTTGTTGCAAAATGGGTTAGTATGACCACTAGTAACACTGCCTTGGGACTTAAAACTTGGTGCCCTTTCCCAATTATCTTGCCTTAACTTGGGCATTGGATCACAAGCAGAAGATTGGGCTAGAGCTAAATATTTATGGCAAAACTGAGAACAGTTAACTTCATCTGACGTTTATTGAGAGAAGTTAAAACTACATGTTTTGGCCCTCTTGCTTTCCCTTTCTCTTTCTTTGATCTCTTCTTCCTCAATCTATTAGGTATAAACCATCAACATGGAGATATCCATCTCCTTGACCAACATTGTAGTCCTATACTCCTTGACCACATCCTCAAAAACAAATGTCACAAACTTACTCATCCGAGCCTTGGAATCAGTAACCATTGCCAGAGCATACTTTGCAAGTTGAGTAAACTTAAAAGAATACTCCTTCAAATTGATGTTCCTAGCCTCAGATTTATGAACTCCTGAACCTTTACCTCCTTCAACTCAAGTGGGAAGAACCTGTCCAGAAAAGCAGCAACAAACTCATCTCATTCTATCGATCCTGTATCTGTACCTCTATCCTCCTTTCACTGTTTACACCAAGTGTGAGCCACGCCCTTTAATTGATAAGCAGCAAAGTCAACACTCTCAACTGGAGTGACACCCATAATTTTAGTAACCTTCTGAATATCATCAAGAAAATCTTACAGATCTTTCTCAGTCTTGGAACCATGGAACTTAGAAGGATTCTGTCATACCTCAAATTCTATTGAGACGGACAGGCACTCGATGCCCTAAAGGCCAGAGAGAACCAACTTATGACTTGTACTTATTGTACATGAAACTATGGTAATTATGAAGCTTTGACGAGCATAGGTAGGATACCTTAATAAAGGACCAGCATAGATAGGGCCAAAATAGGTGTATGTGACTTAGCCGTTGAGACTTTAGTTAATGGAAACAAGATACCACTGTGCTTTACTTTGAAATTAGTCTACAAAGCCTCTAAAAGAAAGACAACTTAGCTTAAGTTGGGACAGGACCCCGTCGTACCCTTAACATTAATAGAATAACAAAATATATACTGAAGACTCGGTAAAGCCCCAAATCAACCTGGAGCTCACCAAAAGTTGTTGAGTATCTGGTGCTTCTATTAGAGAGATCTACTAGCTGGAATACCTGAACCTGTGGCATTAAACACAGTGTCCTCCATGAGGGACATCAGTACAAAAGAATATACTAAATATGTAAAGCATAAAGTAACCATATATAATATAAGAGCTCAAATAAAATTAGGTACAAATGTATGATAAAAGACCACCTATGTTTGTACTTATGGAAATGTGTACATTACATTCTTTTCTTACTTTTCTCTTCTCTTCTTTATAACTTTATAAGGCATGTGATATAGTGACCAGTTGATCAGTGGTAGAAGAGGATGACCCATGCTAGGTATTTTAACCCCTGGGATATGGTCCTCATAAATATATAGATTGGGATCGGCTCATGCTAGGTATTAACCCTTGAGTTGCCACCCATAAATACATCAATTGGGATCGGCCCATGCTAGGTATTAAATCCCTGAGATGCCACTCATAAATACATCGGTTGGGATCGGCCTATGCTAGGTATTAAACACATGACCTGTCACCCATAAATACATCAATTTGGATCGGCCCAAGCTAGGTATTAAACCCCTGAGCTATCACCCATAAATACATCAATTGGATTGGCCCATGCTAGGTATTAAACCCCTGAGCTTCCACCCATAATTATATAGATTCACTTTATCTTGTTCCTTTAATCTTTGAGATTGTTCTTTTAGTGGTCGTAACTCTTTTGAGTTTTGGTACTATAGACCAGTAGTGAAGACATGTGAATAAAATTCTTGAGGCAGCAACAATGATGTAAGAAGCAAAATATAACTTCAATGTGATACTTAGGAACTTTTATGACTCAAGGAACCTCATTGGGCACAAAGCATATTCACAAATAGCCCTAAAGACATGTGACAAGTAAGGAGCAAATGAGCCATTAAGTTGTAGAACTAGTGAGCCAGTGATCTTACATAGTATGCAACAATTATGGCAGACTCAAATATAGAAATTTAGATATTTCAAATGGGGGCATACGTGTATATCATGTGAAGACATATAACTTCTCAATCGAAGAGGTAATGATTGTATAATAACTACTTCGTAGGCTATGCCAAATGAAAGAATATATGTGTAACACATGGCAGATTCAACTCTAGGACAAACACACATTTCAAGTAGGGATATATAAACTGTGTAATAGAACAAGAGCTCTATGAGGTAACATTATAGCCTAGCACGATGGAGGTGATATCCAATGAAAGGAACATGTGAGCCAATGAAGTATATGACCAAATAGAAAATTGGAGCAATTTGGCAGTATATGGACAGATAGTATAGCCAACATATGAACACTCTTAACATGTGTAATCTAGGATCTTATTGACTCATATAAGAGAAACATATAACACTTTGACACATTTTTGAGACCATGAGCAGTAGGGAAAAGGTCCATTAAATATAGTGGGAATTGTACACCATCACTATGTATCTTTTACCATGAAAATTATCTAAGATGCTCACTTTGTTGGTACATAAGTATAAGACTTCATGCCAAAGAATGTGAAATAAAATACCCTTACATACCTTACTATCCAACTCAAGTGTTACAACAAATTAACCTTCTCCCCTTCGTACTATTAATCTACACTGAAATAAGTGGTAAATATAGAATTAATAATTAATCAACCAATTTAGGCTATTTGATTTCACCAAAATAGTAATCGGGCAGTATGCCCATAATTTATCAAATTAAGTTATTATTTCCTCCCCTTTTCCTTTAATCATGCCTATAAGGTCCTCCTTGAAACTCCACGGCCTGCATAACACATATAAAGAAATATACGAAAGTGTGGTAGGAATCAAGTTCATGCAACACCCAATTAAGTGGTGTATCACCACACCCTGCGATGTCTATGCCCATTAACTTATTTATGACTTCTCTATACTTCCAGTCACACCCCTTATCATACTATACACCAAACAGTCCCTAAACATCATAATGTGGTAGGATAAATACATTCATGGCTTACTATCACTATCTCATGAGTTTCGATTAACATTACACTTAAAATGCTCCAATGAGCTCATAATTGATGATAAAGGGGACACCCCTCTATGGCTGTCCCAACACCCATAAGCCACCAGAATATCCTCCCCAAAGTTACCCCATTTAAAAATAACTATCCCTAACTCATCAACACACATCAAATTCCCTAATCAATTCAAGCACAAAAGAGGGACAAAATTTCAGTATCTTACCTTGTTGGATAGAAATACCACTTGATAAGACTTTAATTTTTCAAGGATTAGGTTATACTCTCCAAATTATCTTGAGAATAAGAGGTAGGTTACTAAAACCATCTCACCATACTCTTACTAATTCAAGGTTATAAAAGAATTAACATGGAAGTAGCTTTACCTTGCTTGGTGGAGATTTTTATTTCCCCTAAATTGCACTTCTTCAAGAGATTAAATCCTACTTTAACTTAGCTTGAATAAAAGGATAATATTCAAGAACCCTAAAGGTATTTGATAGCTTCTATATAAAGCTAAGAGAGAACAAAAGAAAATTCTGGAATTCTGAATTTTGCAAGATAGAAATAGGTCAAATGAGTTGGTCTCTAACCCTTTAAAGGAGAATACTTTTGGCCTACTTTCTTAGATCATTTTGGGCCATAAATGGTCAAGTATATGATTCACTAATCACCTACTTGAGCATTTAACTTGGGCTTTGGTGGACTCAAACTTGTTGGGCCTTGGCTGCCCATTCGTCTCCTATTCTTTCACTTAGTTTGGGCCAAAATTAATTCAAGTAGGTGGTGTTGTACTTGGCCCAATAAGATGTTCAAAGGAGTCTTAGTAGGTGATACACTTACTTGGTTCTTAGGTTGGTCAATAATTCAAAGTAGGTGATACACCTACTTGTCACATACTAGCTTAATTTACGTCAAGCAAGTAGCTCAGTTATTTTATTCCATTTTCCAAATCTCAATCCTTTCTACTTAACACTTGTATATACTTGGGCCATTTTGAACCTTAAGCTAGAATGCCACCTTATTATCTCGAGTTTAACTACTTTCATCGGGGTTAACTTGGTGAACACATTCTAAAATGTTTTGGGTATTTCAATTCCATCCAAACCTGTTTTAAACCATCGATCACTTAAGAAATTTAGTCCCTTACCTATACAAGGATACTACCTTAAGTTTCCATATAACTAGAACTAGTATGACTAGAATACGGGGTATTACACTTTAACATCAAATACCTTCTTTTACCATCTCAAGTTCAAATATTTATGTTGAGTCCACTTAGTCATATATGTGTTGGAAAGTATGGGGCTATTGGAACTTATGATTAATAGACAAGTAAGTTGTAACATCCTATAATATATGAGCATGTGAACTAGGTGGCATGTGAGAAAATAAACTATAAGACATGTATCATACGGGAAGATGAATTACAAAATTTTAGTACATGATCAGGTAGACTGTAAAAACCGTTGAGCGAATGGACTAGATGAGCACATAACTTGTAAGTACTAAAGCTAAGAAAGCATTTTACATATAAGAAAGTGGACTAGACATGTAGTCACATAATAAAATAAATATGAAATATGAATCACGTGGTCAGGTGGACTATATCACATGCACAAGTGGACTGACACATGAATAAGTGTACTTTATGAATTATTAGTGAGTGAGCATTCGATATGGACAAATTAGAAAAAGGTTTTAATAGATTTTACACTCTATCTCATGATATAAACATGAAAAAAGTGAAACTTTTCCTAAAATATTTCATAACCTCTCATTCATTAGTGTGAAGCACTTCACACCCATGAACAAGACACTACTTAACACGGCTTTTAGACATCCTAAGATACATTAAACCTGATGCTCTAATACCATGTTTGTCACGAGCCGAGACTACCCTTAGTCGTAACACGGTGCCTAGAGCCATAAGTTACCCCAAGTTAACCCATGTCCTGGCATGATACTATGAATACAGAATTAAATAATAAAAACTCTGTGCGGAAGCTAAACTTAATAGTGAAATAATAAGCAAAACCAACAACAATATCTGAGTTTAAAACCATAAAGCAAAACATCTAACTGTATGTATGAAAGCCTCTACTAAGATGAGTTATTGGGACAAGCCCCCAGTTAACCCTAACTGTCTAAAAACTAAAAGGGCATAAATAAAACATACTAATAAATAGCCCTCACATGATGAGGACTCACTAAAGTACTACTGCGGATGTAGTAGGAGATCGTACTATTCGCTATCCAGATGTTGAATGTCAGAATCCATATTAAAAGATAATATAGTGCAGAGGAAAGTATGTGATCAGTACTTTGAAAGTACTGAGTACGAGAGATAAGAAATAACTAACATAGGCTGAACATGATGTATGTAACATGATAAACTAATGCCAAACCAAGTAATAAACATGTGTTGTATGATATGTTGAATAACTGAATATGAGGTCATGCAACTATCTTAATCTAAATTATGGATTGTGGGAGCTACTATTAATCGACATACCCCAATCTGAGCTAATTGGGGTCCAATCTGTAACCCAGTTAGAAGGGCATCCAGTACCTTGCTAAAGGTATGAACACTAACTGACGTGGATCCACTAAAATGATGTCTAAAAGGATTAAGGTGTCAAGCTTGATCTGACGGGTGACCCAATAGAACCTACGATGGCGTTGTAGTTCTGGGACTTAGGGACTTCTACTAAAGGTTTCTGCATAATTGACAGATGAGCCTTCATTCCTACATCCACTCTGTACTAAGTACTACTCCCAACTGAAAAAAATAACTGATAACTGGAATGCTCAATAATATTGATATTTTGAAGACTGCAAAATAAGTACTTTATCTAAAAGAATTCAAATCATTAAAATTGAAGGATTGAATATTCATATATGTATGCATGAAATCCTAGGTCATCGGGTGTTCATAACCCGCCATATCTGAAGAATGCAACTATTATGACAGTTCACATAAATGGAATGAAATACAAAATTTGGTAACTCAAGTCTAAAATTATGGATTATACATTACACTGAGGGTTCAAAATTATAAGCACGTGATGATACTGAAATTCATGGGGTAACATGGATTTATCTCTGAATGATAACAAGGAACTGAATTATCAAGGAATTCACAACATTCATGAACCTTAGGCTCAGAAGAAGGAATTAAACTGAGGATTTGAGTTAACTTTGGAATTCACTGGGTGAAAGGAAACCCATTAATGAAATCCCACATACCTGAAGATTGAACCCTTGAAGAATTTTCTTGAAATTGGGACTTGAAAGTGAAAAACCCTACTTCTTGCTTTTTGGGAGAAAATCATCTCTTTTCTTATTTTTGACTAAGTGTCGGATGTTTTATAAGGTATGGGGGACTTAGGGAAATGACGTAGTTTTGGTGTTAAAAGAGTGGTAAAAGACCAAACAAACCTTTTAAAATCATCTACAAAATTGCTAAAATAAGTTCCAATGACTCACGTGATGACTCGTAGGGTTTGGATATGAGTAGTGGCCTTAGTCGTTGCCTAGGAATCGATTTTTCCTTCCTACTACCTTGACCATGGGTCAACTGATGACTTATCGGGTCACCTAATGAGTCGTCGAGTCTCCTAATGACTCATCATGTCTGCATCATCGTCACTGACAGCTTTGACAGTGTTTCAATAAAATGTCCATAACTTTTTTACTCCAATATCAAATTAAGGCAAAACTAGATGAGTTGGTAAGATACACGAAAAAAAGATTTTTCCTTAAGAATTTCAAATTCTTCAAATTCTATTATAATGGAGAATCTCGAGTAACTAGGTAATTTTTGCGGGTCTTGAGCTTAAAAATACTTTAGAATCTAGGATTTATGTTCGTTTGAAGTTGACTATAGCAAGATTCTTCACAAGTAATCAATCAGTAAGGGAGGTTTTGACTTGTCTATAAGCTAGGAGTTACTTGTGGCCTTAATAAATGTCTAAATTACTTCCCATACTATCAAAACATGAAGTTTGATTCTACATATACTTGAAGCATGGTTCTAATCTTAGCTTGGATTTTTGGGGTGTTACATCAGTTTATGAGGGCTCCTACTCGTGACTCTAGATCTTGGATTCGGGTGTATTTATTTCAGTATTAGACTTAGTTTTTATATATTTTGCCTTCCTTAATCTTAAAGTTTCATATTGGGTTTTATTTAATTCATTCCCATGTTCTTTATCTAGTTTGGTGTTAGGCTTACCCATTATGGTTGGATTAGTGTACATGCCATTATGACCTCGTCTTTTGGGTCCTTAAAAATTATTATTAGAGCACTAGGTTCATCGGTCTCATGTGTAAAAGAGAAAGATGTTTAACAGAGTCCTGCAGATAGATACGTTGACCTTCGTATCTATATTTGAGAGGCTATAGGACATTTTCAGGAAAACTTCTCGATTTTGATTCCTTATCGTGTGCATTGTTCATGTCCAGTATTCTAAACTTATAGTCTACTCTTTTTTGCACAGATGGTGAGGACAAGATCTAGTGTAGTTGAGGATGTTGAGCTAACACCCACTATTAGAGGCCCAACCAGGGGTGAGGCAAGGGTCAAGGATAAGATAGAGGTAGAGGCAAGGCACAAGGAATGGCTCTGGCTATAGGATGAGCTAGAGCAACCTCTCCCGAGCCTAACATTGATCATGTTAAGGTAGCATATCAGCTAGAGAATATGGGACCAGCTCACTCACTTCAGTTTTTTGTTATTATTTTGGTACTACAAGATTTGTTGATTCGTCTTTTGGGCTATTTAGATGGCATTCCCCACACAAGTATTCTTCCCGGTACACCATATGGTTCACAAACTATAGAAGGTGTACAGACGCCAGGGCAGGTTCCTCTTATTGGTTTTCAAACTCTTAGGGCATAGCCAGCTGCTATGGCGACCCTACGTGTTGAGACTTTTCCTACTAGACTTTTTGTTCTACCTCTAGCTCCTGATTTTGATATGTCAGCTGAGGAGCAGAAGAGATTCGAGAGATTTATTCAATTGGCCCCTCCCAAATTCAATAGTACTATTGGTAAAGATACTTATGAGTTTTCATTGATTGCCAAGAAAGGTTGCATACCCTTGGTTTGTTTCAGTCTTATGGTGTTGCTTACACTATTACCAGTTGACTGATATGGCTAAGCAATGGTGGAGATCTCTTATCAGTTGTAAACCTGTGGGTTCCCCTCAGTTGACATAGACCCAATTTTCTGAGACTTTTTTGGAGAGATTTATGCCCTATAGCTTGAGAAACCAGTTGAGAAACAAGTTTTATCATTCAAAGAAAGGATTTGTGACTATTGTAGAGTATCAGGCAAGCTTTTATACATTTTCCAGGCATGCCACTACTAGTATCTCCATAGAGCCTAAAAGTATCAGGAAGTTTGTTAAGGGCTTAAATGGTTATTATTAGTTGGTGATATCTCAGCTAGTAGTCTCAGGTGTTTGTTTTCAGAGTATTATAAAGCATGCAAATTTGAATGAGATTATTTGTTAGGGTACTTATAGTGTTGGTGCCAAGGCGATACGGCGACATAGAAATTTTAGTGGCCATCCATCTCAAGGTAGGGATTTCTCTGAAAGAGGTTCTCATGGTTACCATGGCAGAGTAGTTTAGGTAGCTTTGCAGAGTTCAGGTAGTAGATTATAGGTTCTGACACTTTGAGTGGTCAAAGATTGGGTCATGTAGGTCGAGGGTCTTGTTCTGGTTCATTGTGTTATGGAGGATGTTCTTATTCTTTCGGGCCCTCTCAGCGTGATTCTTCTAGTAGGGGATAGTTTGCGTGTGACGAGCATGGTCACTTAGCAAAAGATTTTCCCCAGTGTGTGATTTATTCTTCCCAGCAGAGTTTTTAGCTTCAGTTTTGTCATACTCCAGTGTTAGCAGTTAAAGGTGTTACACTAGGTAATAGAGGTGGTTTAAAAGGTACCAGAGGTAAGGGTTAGGGAGCTCATAGTGTTGGACAAGGAGTCACTCAGTATGGTAGTGGATGTGATCAGTGTTATGCTTTTCCTAGAAGACCTGAGGTAGAGGACTCCGATGCAGTGATTACAGGTATCATCCCAGTTTTCCATCATCCCGCCTCTGTGTTGTTTGACCTAGGGCATATATTCTCTTATGTGTCTACATATTTTATTACTGGTATTGATGTTATATATGAATCTCTTGATATGCCTATTCGTGTTTCTACCCACATAGTTGATTCTTTAGTGGTGGATCGGGTGTACCGATCATGTGTGGTGACCTTTTTGAGGTGTGAGACTTGGGTGGACTTTATTATCCTTGATATGGTTGATTTTAATTTCATATTGGGTATGGATTGGGATGCTCCTTATCATGTAATTTTGGATTATTTAGCCAAGACCGTGACTATAGCTACTCCAGGTATACTAAGATTAGAATAGAAGGGTCCCCCCAATTTATGCCCCAAGGGGTTATGTCCTTACTACGTGCTCGCCGTATGGTAGGTAAGGTGTGTTTTTCTTATTTGGAATACGTTTGTTATACTAGTATGGATTCATCGCCTCCTTTGGATTCTGTATGAGATGTTAGAGAGTTCATGGATGTGTTTCCTACGAACATACCTGGTATGCCTCTAGATCGGGATATTGATTTTTCCATTGATGTTAAGCAGGACACTAAGCCCATTTCTTTTTCTCCCTATAGAATTGCCACGGTAAAATTAAAGGAATTGAAGGAGCAACTATAGGATTTGTTAAGTAAGGGTTTTATTAGACCGACCGTGTCTTCTTGGAGTGCTCCTATCTTATTGGTGAAGAAGAAATATGGATCCATGTGCATGAGTATTGATTATCGACAATTGAACAAGGTGATTGTCAAGAACAACTATCCTTTTCCTAGCATTAATGATTTTTTCAATCAGCTTCACGATGCCTCAGTGTTTTCTAAGATCGACTTGAAATCTGGTTACCATCAATTGAATATCAAAGATTTGGATATTCCAAAGACAGCCTTTCGAATGTGGTATGGTCATTATGAGTTCTTAGTTATGTATTTTGGGCTGGCCAATGCCCCGATAGTGTTTATAGAATTGATGAATGGATTATTTTAGCCTTATCTTAATTCTTTTGTGATTGTGTTCATCGGTGATATCTTAGTTTATTCCAAGAATGAGGTCGAGCATGTACGACATTTGAGGGTTGTACTCTAGAGATTATGAGATGAGAAGCTATATGCAAAATTCTCCATGTGTGAGTTTTAGTTGGATTTTATTTCCTTCTTGGGCCACGTGGTGACCAGGGATGGTATTTATGATCAATTTGTCCAAGGTAGCTGTGGTTCGTGATTGGGATAGACCTACTTCTCCTACTCAAATTTGGAGTTTTATTGTCTTACCAAGCTATTATCATCAGTTTGTGCAAGGCTTCTCTTCTATTGCGGCTTTTTTGACTTGGCTGACTCAAAAAAAGGGTGTCTTTAAGTGGTCAGATAATTGTGAGAGTAGCTTTCAAAAGCTTAAGTAGTTGTTGACTTCGGGTTCTATCTTAACTTTGCTTGTGGAGGGAATGGGTTTCACCATATTTTGAGATGCTTCAGGAGTTGGCTTGGGTGTTGTTTTGATGCAAAAAGGTAAGGTTATTGCTTATGCGTCTCGACAGTCAAAGAATCACAAGATGAACTAGCCTACTCATGATTTGGATATAATCGTGGAGGTGTTCGTGTTGAAATTATGGTATCAGTACTTATATGGAGTTCAGCTTGAGATCTTCTCCGATCATTGTAGGCTTTAGTATTTCTTCTCTCAGTGGGATCTTAATATGAGACAGTGTATATAGTTAGGGTTGTTTAAGGATTATGATCTCACTATTTTTTATCATCCAAGAAAGGCTAATGTGGTAGCAGATGCCTTGAGTTGGGACGCGGAAAGTATGGGGATTTTGGCTTATCTCTTGATGAGGGAGCAACCTTTAGCTTTAGACATTCAGTCTTTAGCTAACTAGTTGGTTAGGCTTGATATCTCGACACCTGAGCGTGTTTTGGCCTTTGTTGAGGCTAGATCTTCATTGATGGAGCAGATTTAAGCTCAAAAGTTTGATGATGAGAAGTTGTAAGTGATTCGTGATAAGGTGTTGAGTGGTGAGGTGAAGACGACATCTCTTTATCCCAAGGGTATTTTGAGGATTGGTTGTCATGTTTGTTTGCTGAGAGTTGGTGGTTGGATTAGAATGATCTTGGAGAAGGCTCATTATTTGAGGTATTCTATTCATCTAAGAGCGGCTAAGATGTGCCATAACTTGAAGCAACATTATAAGTAAGTGGAATGAAGAAAGATATTGTAGATTTTATGGCCAAGTGTTTGAATTGTCAACAAGTGAAGTATGATCATCAATGACCAGGTGGTATGATACATGATGCCTGTCCTTGAGGGGAAGTAGAAGCGAATCACGATGGATTTTGTGGTTGTCCTACCCCCGACTTTGGGGAAGTTTGACTCTATTTGGTTGATTATGGATAGGCTGACTAAATCAGCACACGTTGTACCTGTGAAGGTGAACTAAAATGCGGAGAAGTTGGCTAAGATCTATATTCTAGAGATTGTTCAGTTGCATGGTGTACTTATCTCCATTATTTCTTATAGAGGTTCGCAACTTACCTTAAATTTTTAGAGATCTATGTAGACTGAGTTGGGTACTCAATATTAGAAAACCATAACTTTTAACCCTCAAAAGGATGGCCATTCAGAAAGGACTATTCAGGTGCTAGAGGACATGCTTTGAGCATGTGTGATAGATTTTGGTGGTCATTAGGACCAGTTCTTGCCCTTAGAAGAGTTTTCCTACAACAATAATTATCATTCCAGGATTCAGATGGCGTATTTTGAGGCTTTGTATGGGTGATGTTGTAGATCCCCCGTGGGATAGTTTGATTCATTTGACGGTAGGCCTTGAGGTACTAATTTGTTAAGAAACTCAATGGATCGGGTGAGATTGACTCAGCAGAGTCTTGTGGCTGCCTAGAATAAGTAGAAGAGTTATACCAACCGTCGAGTTCATGATGTAGCATTCATGCTTGGAGAGCGGATTTTGTTGAAGGTATCACCCATGAAGGGTGTGATAAGATTTTGAAAGAAAGGAAAGCTTAGTTCGAGATTTATTGGGCTTTTTAAGATTTTTTAGAAGTTTGGAGATGTGGCGTACAGGCTAGCTTTGCCTCCACATCTATCAGTTGTTCATCTAATATTCCATGTTTTGACGATGAAGCTATATCATCCCAATGATACTCATGTGATCCGGTGGGATTCAGTTGCATTAGATCATGATTTGTCCTATGAGGAGGAGCCCATTGTTATACTAGATAGACAGACTAGGAAGTTGAGGTCTAAGCATATTGATTCTGTGAAAGTTCAGTGGATATATCGCCCGATTGGGGAGGCTATGTGGTAGGTTGAGTCTAATATGCAGAGTAGATAACCCCAACTCTATATCAATTTAGGTACTTTTCTTGCTTTTTCATTCTAGGACGAATGTGTGCTTTAGTGGTGGATAATGTAACAACCCTTGTTGTGATTTTTAGTTTTTATGTGTTTTGATCATTTAGCCCATCCTTGTATTTGCTATACATCATTTATGAGTTATGGGGATGGTTGGCATGGTCCCCTAAGTGCTTGAGAGTGAATTGAGTAAGTTTGAGGTTTTGAGTAGCCTTGAAAGTGATTAGTTTAACTTTGGTCAACATTTTGAGATTCGAGCATCAAATGGTGATTGTGTCAGTTCCATTAGATTTGGAATGTCAATTTTGGGTTAGTATCATGGTAGGTTCGGGTTTCGAACCTTTATAATTAGTTTTGACCTTTTAGACAAAAACTAGTTAAGTTAGCTTAAAAAGGGTTCCTCAGGGTTAACTTGTTGATAATGACCTCTTTTGATAAATCTGATGGTTCCATTGAGTCTAGAACATCAAAATTAGCCTAGTAGCATTATGGGTTTATTTTCGTGAGGTCCTAAATAAATCTCAAGTGTTCGCTTAGAGATATTTTGATCTTTCCCTTCAGCTGAACTGTTGCTTCTGGTGCAACAGTAATTCCTATTTTGCATTTACGAGTGTCTCATCACATTCGTGGAGAAGTAATTTCCTAGTCATCCCAAATTTAGAGGGGGGCTCGCATTTACGAAGGGCTTGGAGATTTGGTGATCTCGAATGCAAGTTGGTGGCTAGGTTTACGAAGGGTTAACGGTTTGGGTTTGGTTTGGTTACCCATTACATTCACAAAGATATGACTACATTTGCTAGGGTATGGGTTAGGTTAACCTCGCATTCGCAACAAGAGGGTCGCGTTCATGAAGGTCATTTAATGCCTAAACAGTATTTAAGTTCCATTTTCACAATTTTCGTCCATTTTCACCATTTTTGAGCTTGGGGAGCACGATTTAAAGAGATTTCAAAG
The DNA here is from genome assembly GCA_031232105.1 of Capsicum rhomboideum. NCBI lineage: Eukaryota > Viridiplantae > Streptophyta > Magnoliopsida > Solanales > Solanaceae > Capsicum > Capsicum rhomboideum. Next base: position 84,438,451 of record CP124719.1, on the reverse strand, counting down.
GGGTTTTCATCAACTTGGATATGGGTAAGCTTCTAAATCATGATTTCCATCATTATCCATTGATTTCATCTCAAAAAAAACATCAAAACATGGATTTTTAAACTTGGATCTTTGGGGTTTCACCTGGTAAGGAAGAAAAATAGTTTTTCAAGGATTTCAAGCTCAATTTAAAATTATTTTTCAATGGGTTTTCATAGTTAGAACCCTTAGAATATGGAAAACTTGATTTTTCAATAAAATTTAGTTTTACCCTTTCTCCTTCAAGGTTGATTTTTGAGGTATTTTTGGACCTAGAATAAAAATAGCTAATATGAGTATTGTTAGACTCCTTTTGATGTGTAAATCATAGTTTTGATAGATTTGGTTTGTTTTGAGACCACACGAAAGAGAAAGGTTCCTTATTGAAGGGTCCAGGCTTGAGATTTGATTTTTTGAGGTAGGTTATGGCTTAACTTTCTTCAGACCAGGCTGGGTAGTTAATCATTCATGTAAAGTATGCATTGGGTTGGGGATTTTATCGTGAGATTCGTATTTTGTCACGCCTAAAATCCCATTAGGGCGGATAGGCACCCGTAGCCGTAAGGCTCGAGAGAACCAACCTATGATCATGTACATTCATATGTATGTCATTAAGTGAACAAAAATTCAGCCACATGCAGATATAATATATCGATGACGGAAGTCATGTAAAGACGTTCAAATTAGATAGGAGACTTGGCCGATGGGGCCACAACGTCTAAAAGGTAAGACACTTCTACATTCGATTTTATAATGTCTACAAAGCCTTTAAAAGATATATAACCATGACTAAGGTCGGGACAAGTCCCCGCCTTATACCACTACTACACAGTACCAAAAATATATACAAATGACTCGGAAAGTCCCGAATCAACTAAGACCTCACCAATAGACTGTAGATGACTCGTACCCTACTGTGAAGGTCTACTAGCTCCTGTAACTGCAGAAAGTAAGGCAGGTCCCTCAAGGGACGTCAGTACGAAAGAATGTACTGACTATGTAAGGCTATAAGTAATTGTATGAAATATAGGACTCAAATGGAATCAAATACAAGTGAATAGATAATACTGATATACCACCGTACTGTATAGGTGGAACCATGTACATTACATTCATTTCTTTCCTTTTATCTTCATATCAATATACATCATACAATGTCCGGGACCAACTGATCAGTGGTAAATAACATTGGGATCAGCTCGAGCTAGGCTTATGCCCCCAGAGCTACCACCCATAAATCAATAAATTAGGTTCTGTTTGAGTTAGGTTTTCACCCCCAGAGCTACCCCCTGCATCCAATAATCAATCGGGATCGGCTCGAGCTAGGCTTTCGCCCCCAGAGCTACCACCCGTACTCAACCAAATATGCATTACTTCACTTCTTTAATTTTTGTGAGATTGTTACATTGGTGGTCATAACATTATTGGAGCTTTGGAACAATAGTCAACAAATAAGATACATGTAAATAACAATTGCTAACAAACCTGAAATGAGATACTTTAAAACATTTCGGAGTGGAAATAAGTTCGGTAACGATGTGAACAATAGGTGCGGCCAAAGGATACGGAAAAGAGTAACCTTACATACCTTATTTTTCCAACATGTGACTACAAAAATTCAGCTCTTCCTTACAGCGTTACTCTACAATATGAATATATAATGGAGCTCACATTAAAAGCCAATTACATTACAAGTTCACAAGGCGATAATTAGATACTTGACGGGAAGTAAAAACTATCCAACATCCTAAACACATGGTATATAATTCCACCTTCCTTTCTACTGCCATATAAATTCATTCCACCCTCCAACAATACAATTTACTTCCTCACAACACCAACAATACCAAAACAGTCCACACATCAACATAGGCATCACAAACCGATAGGATTTCACACCAAGTTTATACTTTACATTTCCACCTCAATACCACGTCACATATTTATTCCATCAAGTCACCTAAATACCTTTCAAAAAAAAACACCAAATACAGTCTACAATGGTTTCAAAATTCGCATCAACATCACAAGAAAATATTCTCTTTCCACTACACCACATTCCATGCACAATTACGTATAAACATTTCCACAAGTCATACACAAGGAGTAACGAATTAGGGACAAAACCACACTTAAACATACTGAAATTTCATCCATATAATTCAATTCCTTCAATACCTTAAGTCCCCATTCAAGTTTAAACCACATAGAAGGCAAATCCTTTAGCGATTAAGCAAAAGTGGATTGTTTCACAATAAGTGGACTGCTCAACACTTTTTAAACATAACCAACATGATTTACACAACCTATTATGTGTATAATATATTAATATATAAGATTAAACACTTACCAAGGCTTGCAAGTGAAAGATTTGTCCAAAATTCCTTAGAGAAAATTAGGGTGGCTAGGGTTTGAAATAGGAGAAAGTATTTGATTGAAAATCTGATTTTTTGCAAGTGAGATATGTTGAAAATGAGCTGAATTTCAGCCTTGAATAGGCCCTCCAAACATCCTATCTCATGGTCATCGTTAGCCAATTATTTGGTCAAAAAGTTCAAGTAGATGATGTGTATACTTGGTCCATTTTAAAATGGATCATCTCCTTGTGGGCCCATGTCTTATTTACTTAATTTTGGGCGTCAATTAAGTCCATAAACATAATATTAATTCATCCCAGTAAATTTAGTGGGTAATACACCAACTATCTCAAGTTTAAATAATTTCATAAATGTTAAGGTAGTCAAATAAGTTCGGAAATTTACGGGGTGTTACATCCTTCCCCCCTTAGGAACATTCGTCCTCGAATGTTAGTAACATTATCCAATCTAAACAAGTTCAAGTCTAAGTTCATTCTTCATATTATCACATACATATAATACTTATATATACTTACTTGTTATTGCTCCAATTCCGCATCTTGAACTTTCTCTTCAGTTTGAAATAAATGTGGGTACTTAGACTTCATCATTTCCTCGGCTTTCCATGTGATCTACTTGCTGATTTTTTCAAAGCACTTTTACAGAAGCTACTTCTTTATTTCTTAACCTCTTAACTTGTCGATCCAGAATAGCAATAGGTACTTCTTCATAGGTGAGATCTTCCGTAACTTGTACATCTTCAGTGGGAGCAATACGAGATGGATCTCCTATGCACTTCCGAAGCATTGAAACATGAAACACTGGATGAACTGTGGAAAGTTCTTGGGGTAGTTCTAATTCATACGCAACTTGACCAAATCTTCGTACAATCTTATACGGCCCTATATAAGGTGGACTCAGCTTTTCCTTCTTCCCAAATCTCATTACCCCTTTCATTGGTGACACTTTCAAGAATACCCAATCACCTATGACAAATTCTAGCCCGCTTCTTCTAATATCGGCATATGACTTGTGCCGACTTTGAGCCGTTTGTAGCCATTGTTGTATCACTTTAACCTTCTCCATAGATTGATTAACAAGATCTGGCCCAAATAAAATAGCCTCACCTACTTCAAACCACCCAATCGGTGACCTCTATTTTCTCCTATATAAGGCTTCATAAGGCGCCATCTTGATACTTGAATGATAGCTATTATTGTAGGCAAATTCAATAAGAGGTAAATGATCATCCCAGCTACCTTTAAAGTCAAATGTGCAAGCTCGTAGCATATCTTCAAGTATTTTTATGGTACGCTCTGCCTGTCCATCTGTTTGGGGATGAAAAGTTGTACTTAAATTCACTTGTGTACCCAAACTCCTCTGAAAAGACTTCCAAAAATTTACAGTAAATTGAGCTCCCCTGTCCGATACAATAGAGATTGGAATTCCGTGCAATCGAATTATCTCTTTAATATACAATCTCGCATACTCCTTAGTTGTGTAAGTCATCTTAATCGGTAGGAACTGTGCTAATTTGGTACGTCTGTCAACTATCACCTACATGAAATCAAATTTTCAAAGTGTACGAGGCAAACCTGTGATGAAATCCATGTTGATCATGTCCCATTTCCATATTGGAAAATCTATGCATTGCATATAACCTCAAGGCTTCTGATGCTCTACTTTTACTTGTTGGCAATTTAGACATTGGGCTACGAATTCTGCAATGTTCTTTTTCATGTTACCCTACCAATACATTTCTTTCAAATCATGATACATTTTGGTGGCTCCCGAATGAATAGAATACCGTGAATGATGTGCCTCTGTCATAATCCGTCTCCTTAGCTCATCTACATCAGGTACACATAATCTACCTTGGCACTGAAGCACTCCCTCTTGCGTAAGATCAAATGCCTTTGTCAAACCTTGTTGTACATTCCCCTTCAGCTACAATAAAATAGGATCTGCATACTGTTTTTCCTTCACTTCAGCTACTAATGAAGATTCTGCCGTATTTTGCACCATAATTTATTCATTTGGAGTTTCAAGTATAAGAACCCCAAGCTGGCTAGTTGATGTAGATCCTTGACTATACCTTTCTTTTTTGTCAGCTGACCACCAGTGCTTCCTATTGCTTTATGGCTTAATGCATCGGCTACTATATTTGCTTTTTTCGAATGGTATAAGATATCGATATCATAATCTTTTAGTAGTTCCAGCCACCTCCGCTGCCTCAAATTTAGGTCCTTCTACTTGAAAATATACTGCAAACTCTTATGATCGGTATATATGTCAACGTGAACCCCATACAAGTAGTGGCACCATATCTTTAAAGCAAATATCATAGCTTCTAGCTCAAGATCATGTGTCGAATAATTTCTCTCATGTGGCCGCAACTGTCTTGAGGCATAAGCTATTACATTACCATTCTGCATCAATACACATCCTAAGCCAACTCCTGAAGTATCACAATATACCGGATACCCTTCTATGCCATCTGGAAGTACCAATATAGGTGCAGAAGTCAACTTATCCTTCAGATCTTGGAAACTCTTCTCACACGCATCATTCCACTGAAACTTGGTTTCCTTGTGTGTTTGCTTTGTTAAAGGTGCCGAAATGGAAGAAAACCCTTCAACAAATCTTCTATAATAACCTACCAACCCAAGAAAACTACGAATCTCTGTAGGCATTGCAGGTCTTGGCCAATTCTTCACAGCTTCTATCTTTTGAGTATCAACCCTTATTCCTTCATCTGACACAATATGACCCAAGAATGCTACAGATTTTAACCAAAATTCACATTTAGAGAACTTTGCATATAACTTACGATCACGAAGAATCTGTAACACCTGTCGTAAGTGATTAGTATGGTCTTCTTTTGATCTTGAATAAACCAAAATATCATCTATAAACACTGTCACGAACACATCTAAGAATGGCTTGAACACCCTATTCATCAAATCCATAAAAACTGTTGGTGCATTTGTTAGCCCAAATGACAGAACTTAAAACTCAAAATGACCATATTGTGTTCGGAAAGCTGTCTTGGGTATATCTTTTTCTCTAACCCTTACTTGATGATAACCCGATCTCAAGTCAATCATTGAGAAGCATTTGGCACCCTGTAATTGATCAAACAAATCAAAAATTCTGGGGAGAGGATATTTGTTCTTGATTGTTACCTTATTCAGTTACCGATAATCAATACACATTCTCAACATGCCATCTTTCTTTTGTACAAATAACACTGGTGCACCTCAAGGGGACATACAAGGTCTTATGAATCCCTTTTTTAGCAAGTCTTTTAATTGCTCCTTCAATTCCCGTAACTCTGCCGGAGCCATTCTATATGGAGGAATAGAGATAGGCTGAGTACCTTGGATCATATCAATACCAAACTCTACTTCCCATTCTGGAGGCAAACCTGGAAGATCTTTAGGAAATACATCAAGGAATTCATTTACCATCGGAACCGATTGAAGAGTTGGTGGCTTCACATCGATATCTTGCACTCTTACTAGATGACATATGTACCCCTTGGATATCATTTTATTTTCCTTAAGATAAGAAATAAATTTACCTCTCGGTGCTCCAACATTACCCCTCCATTTAAGGACGGTCTTTTGTGGAAAATAGAAATGTACCTTCTTAGCTCGGCAATAAACCGTGGCATAACAAGAAACCAACCAATCCATACCCATTATAACATCAAAATCTACCATTTCCAGCTCAATAAGATCAGCCAACGTATCATGATCACAAACAGTTACTATACAATTATGATAGACTCTCTTAGCTATAATAGACTCACCAACGGGTGTAGATACTTCAAATGGCTTGACTAGTAATTTCGGTGTTCTTTCGAATTTTTCAGCAATCAATGGAGTGACATATGATAGGGTAGATCTTGGATCAATCAATGCATATACATCATGTGAAAAGACGGATAATGTACCTGTAACCACATCAAGAGAAGCCTCCAAATTTTACCGATCTGCTAAAGCATAGGTACTATTCTGGACTCCACTAGAATTAGCTTCTCCTCGAACACCTCTACCACGCCTAGTAGGTTGTACACCTGACAAGGATGATGCAACGGTTGATCCAGTAGGTCGCGCCATACTACCCGTGCCCCTCCTTGAGCATTCTCTCATTATATGCCCCGACATACCACACCAGATACAATCATCTTTCCCCAGCCGATATGCACCTAAATGAAGCTTTCTGCAGTGCATACATAGCTGACGAGAAAACCTCGATTGGCTCATTCTTCCTTGTTCTTAATACCCTGTTGTCTGTGAACCTTGAATTTCACTACTTTGCCCAACTTGACTGCCTCTAAACCCTTGAAATTGGGATGGACCTGCTGTAGAATAAGAAAATGATGGTCTAGGCGGTCTATTAAAAACCCGAGGCCTAAATTCTCTTTGGGACTCCATGAACTGTCCCATAGGTTTAGCCCTCTTTGACGGTCCTCTTTCAAATTCTTGCGTTCTTCTCCTTTGCCTCTGATCCTCCATCTTCTGTACAAAAGCTTGTATCCTGGATATATCCATGTCTCTATTCAAAGCAGCAATAGTACAATCCCTAACCAAATATGGATCCAATATATCCACATACCGATGAACTCTATCGTCCATAGTAGCTACTACATTAGGAGCGTACCTGCCCAAAGAGTTAAACCAAAGACTGTACTCTCTGACGCTCATATTACCTTGACACAGATTTAAGAACTGTTCTGCACGAGCCTCTCGAATCTCATATGGAAGGTAATGATCAAGGAATGCCGCTTTGAATTCTTCCCAACTAGCTGGAAGTGCACCGATACCCCTAGATCGTTTCCAATCTTCATACCATAATATAGCCTCTCCTTTTAATCTATATGCTGCAAGCTCAACTGTTTCTGTACCAGATACATGCATAACATCTAAAGCCCTTTGAATTTGGTCCATGAAGTCTTGTGGGTCTTCATTAAGATCTGACCCAGTGAATATGGGAGGATCTAATTTAAGAAAATCCTGTGTCCGCCGACTAGCTGCCCTATCCGCACCGTCATTACTAGTAGTTGGACCAGCTTGTCCTTGATTTTGTGCAGCAACTATACGAGTCAACATTTGCACCGCGTTCCTTAAATCCTGCTCAGTAGCATTAACAGGTGGTTCTGAAGGTACTCCTCTCCTTCTCGGCTCTCCTGGAAATGAAAGAGTAGAAGAAGTCCGCGATGCAAACTCACTTTCAGCCTCACCTTGATTAGCTTGTTCAAGTGGTGATTTACTGGTCCCTTCTCCGGCAATCATGTCTACCTTCTTACTTTTACCCTTGTTTCTAAAGAAATAAAAAAAAAAAACAAATTCAATGATTAAATATGACCCCACCTACAACTTTGGCTCTATTGCACGATCTAGGAAATGAATAAAAGAAACAACTCCTAAATGTACCATAGCCTCATACTTATAAATGTGGTGCAACACATCCATAAGTAAGACGCTACACAGACACGGCTTTGTAGACACCCTAGGACGACCTGCTCTGATACCACTTTTGTCACGCCTCAAATCCAATTGGGGCGGATAGGCACCCATAGTTGTAAGGCCAAAGAGAACCAACCTATGATCATTTACATTCATATGCATGTCATTAAGTGAACAAAAATTCTGCTACATGCGGATATAATATATCGATGACGGAAGTCATGTAAAGACGTTCAAAATAGATAAGAGACTTAGTCGATGGGGCCACAATGTCTAAAAGGTAAGACACTTCTACGTTCGACTTTACAATGTCTACAAAGACTCTAAAATATATATAACCATGACTAAGGTCGGGATAAGTCCCCGCCTTATACCACTACTACACAGTACCAAAAATATATACAAATGACTCGGAAAGCCCCAAATCCACTTGGAGATCACCAATAGCCTACAGATGACCCGTACCCTACTGTGAAGGTCTACTAGCTCATGTGCCTGCAGCAAGTAAGGCAGGTCCCCCAAGGGACATCAGTACAAAAGAAAGTACTGACTATGTAAGGCTATAAGTAATTGTATGAATTATAGGAACTCAAATGGAATCAAATACAAGTGAATAGATAATACTGATATACCACCGTACTGTATATGTGGAACCATGTACATTACATTCATTTCTTTCCTTTTATCTTCATATCAATATACATCATACAATGCCCGATACCAACTAATCAGTGGTAAATAACATTGGGATCTGCTCGAGCTAGGCTTATGCCCCCAGAGCTACCACCCATAAATCAATAAATCAGGTTTGGCTCGAGCTAGGTTTTCACTCCTAGAGCTACCCCCTGCATCCAATAATCAATCAGGATCGGCTCGAGCTAGGCTTTCGCCCTCAGAGCTACCACCCGTACTCAACCAAATATGCATTACTTCACTTCTTTAATTTTTGTGAGATTGTTACATCGGTGGTCATAACATTATTGGAGCTTTGGAACAATAGTCAACAAATAAGAGACACGTGAATACAATTGCTAACAAACCTGAAATGAGATACTTTAAAATATTTTGGAGTGGAAACAAGTTGGGTAACGATGTGAACAAAAGGTGCGGCCAAAGGATACGGAAAAGAGTAACCTTACATACCTTATTTTTCCAACATCTGACTACAACAATTCAGCTCTTCCTTAAAACGTTACTCTACAATATGAATACACAATGGAGCTCACATTAAAATCCAATTACATTACAAGTTCACAAGGTGATAATTACCTACTTGACGAGAAGTAAAAACTATCCAACATCCTAAACACATGGTATATCATTCCACCTTCCTTTCTACTGCCATATAACTTCATTCCACCCTCCAACAATACAATTTACTTCCTCACAACACCAACAATACCAAAACAGTCCACACATCATCATAGGCATCACAAACCGATAGGATTTCACACCAAGTTTATACTTTACATTTCCACCTCAATACCACGTCACATATTTATTCCATCACGTCACCTAAATACCTTTCACAGCAACATACCAAAAACAGTCCACAATGGTTTCAAAATTCACATCAACATCACAAGAAAATATTCTCTTTTCACTACACCACACGTTCCATGCACAATTACGTATAAATATTTCCACAAGTCATACACAAGGAGTAACGAATTAGGGACAACACCACACTTAAACATACTAAAATTTCATCCATCTAATTCAATTCCTTCAAGACCTTAAGTCCCCTTTCAATTTTAAACCACATAGAAGGCAAATCTTTTAGCGATTAAGCAAAAGTAGACTGTTTCACAATAAGTGGACTGCTCAACACTTTTTAAACATAACCAACATGATTTACACAACCTCTTATGCATATAATATATTAATATATAAGCGTAAACACTTACCAAGGTTTGCAAGTGGAAGATTTGTCCAAAAATCCTTAGAGAAAATTAGGGTAGCTAGGGTTTGAAAGAGGAGAAAGTATTTGATTGAAAATCTGATTTTTGCAAGTGAGATATGTTGAAAATGAGCTGAATTTCAGCCTTAAATAGGCCCTCCAGACCGCCTCTCTCATGGTCATCCTTAGCCAATTATTTGGTTAAAAAGTCCAAGTAGATGATGTGTATACTTGGTCCATTTTTTAAATGGATCATCTCCTTTTGGGCCCATGTCTTATTTACTTAATTTTGGGCCTCAATTAAGTCCATAAACATAATATTAATTCAGCCCAATAAATTTAGTGGGTAATACACCAACTATATCAAGTTTAAATAATTTCATAAATGTTAAGGTAGTCAAATAAGTTCGGAAATGTACGGGGTGTTACAGTATTGACCTTATTTGAGCATTCTTTGCCTTTATCAATAGTGTGACGCCTAACAGTGTGCCTTGATCGATATTATTGATGTCTCACATGACTCTTTTTTACTAAGCTACCATTCAATGGCTTATATCATGATTTATTGATGTTGAGGAGATTTGTTCTCATTTATACTATTATTAAATTACTTCATTACATGATAATTGATTTGGTTATGAGCATGCATCCTTATTTCATTCATTCATATGCTTGGAATTAGTACCACTGAAAAATTTTAATTTTGAATTGTAAATGAAACAATTTATGAAATACCTTGATCGAGGGATGTGCCGGCAAGGATGATAAAGATATGAGATTATGATAGTATATGTATTGCAAACCCTCCATGGTGTCCTATCCTGGAAGTTTTTGCTCAAAAGGTGTATACGAGGTGATACTGATTCATTACATCGTTGCCATTGCATTCCATTGCATCACTTGCATTTTTTTATATGTTTATATTATGTATTGAGCATTCTTTTAAATATTCATACGTAGTCATTCATATACTGTTATTATACTTGTAGTATTTGTATTGTTAGGAGATACGTTTTGAGCCACCGTTGGGAACTTTTATTTATGCATGTGGAAGTGTTGCTCATAGTTGCCTTTATATGTTTTGTTTTCCTAATTTGCTTGGTCGGCCTATGATGCCTACTGATTACAAGTGGATCGTACTCACTCCTACTTTCTGTACCCTTTCAGTGTAGATCCCAGTATGAGTGTGACCTATGGAACTTGAGATCGTGCGAAGTAGAGGCAGTCTCGGAGTACTGTGAACTCCAGCATTTGGGACATATTCCATACTCCATCATATCTTTATTTTGTCTTTATATACTTATGAAAGACAGATTCTATGTCAGTTTATTAGTGCTCCTACTCATGAAACTACATCTTAGATTCTGGTGTATTTATTTCAAAATCAGACTTAATTTATATATATTTAGCCTTAATTTATGTTAAAGTCTCGTATCGAATTTTATTTATTTCCTTTCTGCATTCCTTATCTTGTTTGGTGTTGGGCTTACCTACCATGGTTGGGTTGGAGTAGTGCAATCATGACCTCATCTTTTGGGTCGTGACAGACAATCACCATCCTAATTCACATTGTCTAAAAGTACTCAGACTTCCCTAGCACAAATGATATCAACACCCAACGAAGCGACTATATCCGTTATGAAAGTCATCACTCAATCCGTCATCGAAAATAGTCACTCAACAATACTACAAAAAGAAAAAATAAAAGAAGTTAAGTTAAAAATGAAAAAAACAAATAAAAACAACTAATCCACACTATATCAATATCAAAACAAGCCCAATAAGGGCATATAATATCCATAGCATCAACAGCAATCCCATCCTGACAAGGGCAGAATAAAACAACTCAAGATCGGCGAGGGTACACAATAAAGTATAAGACAATAATCAAGCCCGACAAGGCAACACAAGCACAAAAACAAGGTGTCACCCCCAACTAGAAAACTGTACAATGTCCTTATAGTATAACATCAAATCATTTAGAGAGTTTGAGGGGGCTCCTTGAGGTATGTCAAACTGAATAGGAGCTACTAGGACCGATGAGGACTAGGTTGTCCTCATCATCCTCATCATGTCATCAGCTCCACAGAACTTCCGAAGTGTGCCCATCATCTTGGTTTAGTATTTGCACTTCTTGCTCTCATGCTTCTTCAGGTTTTGGTGCCTCCTTTCAACTTTTGCCAACCTTTTCAACTTTTGCCAACCTTTCTTTAATATACTGTTGGTCACGTGATAAGGTGGTCAAGTTTAGTGCATTAGGAGTGCCTGAGGAAGTCATCCTAGAAAAACCAGTGGATGAGCTCTCTCCAAAGCCTGATGGAAGGCGAGCTTCAAGCTATTGAATCTAAGCATACATACCATGCATGCACCTGGCTGGAGATGTGTCTGAGCGTGGGGCGTCTAGTCTGAAGTGGCCCAATGGACTCTATGTCACGACCCAAATACTAGGTCATGATTGCACTTGTCACGGGCCATCCTTGACAAGTAAGCCAATCACCCAAATTGATAAAGTAAAATAGAATTCAGCACTTATACATTTAAGGTGAGACTTCTAGAATGAAGTCAGACCAACACAAGTACAATAATAGCGGAAGTCTAAAATAAATGTCATAACGAATCCCAAAAAATGGTGTCAAAGGGAAAGAGCATCTAATATAATCCGAATACTGAAATACAACTCTGTCTCAGAAAGTAAGTAAAGACATAGAAGGACAAGATGAGGTCCGAAAGTCAACTCCGAACTCTGGAGCATATCAGTACCTCGAATATCTACTCAACCTCGCACGAACTCAACCGCCACGTGTCATACTCGGACCTAGATCTTCATCGAAAGGGCACAGTAGGGATGAGTACGGGTCCAATTATACTCAGTAGGTATCATAGACCGACTGAGTAATGTACAAAATAACATAAATAAAGATAGACTATGAGCACGCAATCTTATAATCAGAAAAATTTCCAAACGGTAGCTCACACTTTCTCCACTAATAGTTCTAATTTAATAACGAGATAAACAACACGAGTAAAAATAGAAATACAAGAAAACATGTCAAGAACAAAGAAACCACAGAATATGCGAATGAAATGCAATGCAATACAGTGGTAATGATGGGATGGAATGGTGAAAGTCATTGCATGACTTTCTGCAAATACCTACCGTGTTCGCAACTCCGCAATAAGACCCATGGGGGGTTTTCAACCCATATACTTTATCTCATATTTCAATCTCAATCTCAATATCAATCTCAACACAACTCACCTCTCCGGTTCATGTTCACGGAGAGGGTTTTTATGAAAATATGTCATTTTCTTTAAAAACAGTGTTCCTCAATGGTACCAGTATCTCATGAATGTATATGTATAGAATGAGGATATAATGCTCATAATCAGATCAGTATGAAGATATCCAATCAATTCAATATGATGTATATATGTAGGTGAGCTCAGAAATCAACTCAGTATGTCCATAATTCATGATTCATCAACTATAAATGGGAACCATTGGAATAAATATACATGTAAGACATCATAAATATCATATCAACCCCTAACTCCGGTATTTCAATCATGATAAAGCAATCAATGCTTAATAAGGCCTATAATAACAATTTGAGCCCCCGCACGGGTGTCATATCTAAAATAAGGTATCTCAATGCACAGATAAAGCCAGATGATGTCAAATAAGGCCCCCATACGGGCTACATGCAATATCACATATCTCAAGTCAATATCTATAATAAATAAGCCCCTACACGGGAACACACCAATAAATATAATCTCGAGATATAAACCTCATAGCCATTCTCCCCAACCCATAGCATGCTTTACCAATAAATTAACTACCCAGCTCAATTTAAAAGAAGTAATACCATAACCTACCTCAAAATGATGAAATTCGGGCCTAAAGTGCTTCAACACTGAGCTGTCCCCTTTAGAACAGCCTCAAAATCAACTAAAACACACAAATATAGCATCTATGTGTTAAAACAAAGCCAACCCATATTGCCCATATCTAATTCGGATCCAAAATGGACCTCGAAAATGAGTTTTCAAAATGAAGGGGTAAGACTGGAATTTTTGCTTAGAAAATCATTACCCATGATAAAAGGAACCCATAAAATAAAACTCAACTGAAATCGGATTAAAAACGAGTGATTAATTGATGAAAAGCCCTTTTTAAACTTTTCAGGCAAAAACCCCCCAAATCCATTTCGAAATCAACAATGGAGGAAAAATTGAGAAATGGGACTTATATACTACCAAGTAAACAGTGCCAGTGACCGCGGACCCCACCTCACGATCGTGAGGGTTAACGTTCACCGGGACATAAGTTCTATCAATGTGATCGCGAGAGAAGGGCCTATCCAATTACTTAGTGCAATCGAGGTCCCCTCACCATACGATAGCGATGAAGTATGTTATCGAGGCCCGCATTCGTGACACATGGCCATGCAATCGCGATGGAGGCCATGATGCATTAGAAAATGTTGCATCAGCAGCTAAGGCCAAGTCCCAAAGTCTCCGAACAGACCCTCGAGATTCGTTCGGGATAGGACAAAACAACCCATATATGCTACTAGGTATTTTTGACCTTCCAGACTCAATGGAGACGTTGAATTTCTGAAAAAAAAGATTTTTTTCAATGAATTAGCCCCTGGGACCCTATTTCACTATTTTCCAAACGAAGGGTCGAAAAGAGATATAAAAGCCACAAAACTGAACCAACCCAGCTATGAACCCAAAATCAGCATTTTGGATCTGCTAGTGCAGTCCGTTTTGCCATTCGGCACTTGGATCAAGAAATGTTGACCGAAGTCAACTATGAGGCTTTTCAAACCTCTAAAAATCATAAACTCGTACAAAACTTCTTCGATCGCATTGAGAACCATGCCAACTATCCTCGAACCCAAAATTCAACATGAAGCAACTACGAGGATGGGCAAAATGGTCAAAAACACATAAAAATGGAAAATCACAAAAACACAGCTTTACAATATCCACCACTATGATTCTAGTTCGTCCTCGAACTAAAAGGCAAAGAAGTACCTGAATCGGTGAATAGCAGACGGTAAGTACTACGCATGTCGGACTCGACCTCCTAAGTAACCTCCTCAACTAAACGATGTCTCCACTGAACCTTAACTATAGGGATATCTCTAGAATGCAATTATCTAACATCCCTGGCTAAAATGGAGACTGGCTCCTCGACGAAGGTCAACCTCTCATCCAACTGAACTGAATCCCAACTAAGCAAGTGAGACTTATCCTGAATATATAGTCCGAGCATAGAAACATGAAAGACTGGATAAACGGCTGAAAAATCTAAAGGTAAGGCCAACTTATACACAGCCTCCCCAACAGTTCGAAGAATCTCAAAAGGTATGATATATCTCGGGCTAAGCTTGCTCCTCTTCCCGAACCTCATCACACCATTCATGGATGACACACGAAGGAAAATCAGATAGCAATACTAAACTTTAAGGCACAAATTTTGTGCACTGCATAGCTCTTTTGCCTACTCTGGGTTGCTCGAAGCCTATCCTGAATCACACGAACTCTATCTAAAGACTCGTAAGCAAGTCAGTACCACGGGGTCTAATCTCAGAAGTCTCAAACCAACCAATAGGAGATAGACAATGCCTACCATAAAATTTCTCAAAAGGTGCAATCTTAATACTCGAATGGTAGCTATTATTATAGGCAATCTCTGCTAGGGCTAAATGTTGCTCCCACTGACCTCCAAAGTCCATAATAGAAGCGAGGAGCATATCCTCCAAAACCTTAATGGTCCGCTCTGACTGACCGTCGATCTAAGGGTGGAAAGTTGTACTGAGATCAACCTGAGTGCCCAACTCCTTCTGAAATGCCCTCCAAAAGCTAGAAGTGAATACAGAACCTCTAGCTAAAATAATAAACATGGGCACCCCGTGAAGTCGAACAATCTCACTCACATAGATCCGATCTAACATCTAGGCACTGAAGGAAATCTAAATAGGGATGAAATGGGTTGATTTGGTCAATCGATTCTCTCCCGAAGAACGAGGCAATCCACTCATGAAGTCTATGGTGATACGATCCCTGTTCCACTCCAGAATGGATAACCTCTGAAGCAAACCACCCGATCTCTGATGCTCAGCCTTCACTTGCTGACAACACAAGCAACGAGCAACGAAACTACCACATCATTTTTCATACCCATCCACCAATAAAGCTGCCTCAAATCCCGGTACATCTTAGTCATTCTAGGTTGAATGGAATATCTAGAACAATGCGCCACCTCCAAAATCAATCTCACCCAACCACCAACTCTCGGTATAGAGACTCGTCCACCAATCCTCAACACACCATCAGAATCAAGAGAGGCTTCCTTAGCCTCGCCACTCAACACCTTATCCTGAATCACTCTCAAGCAATCATCATCAAACTGGTCATCTTGAATCAGCTCTATCAAGGAATATCTAGAATGAAGGCTAAAGTACATCCAGGTGTCAAAATATCAAGCCTAACCATCTGGTTGGCCAAAGACTGAACCTCTAAGGCTAAAGGATGCTCCCGAGTCAAAATATGAGCCAAACTTACCATACTAGTCGATTTCCGACCTAAGGCATCTGCTACTACATTAGCCTTATTCGGATGATACAAAATAGTGATGTCATAATCCTTAAGAAACTCAAACCAATGACGTTGTCTCATATTAAGCTCCCCCTGGGTGAAGATATACTGAAGACTATGATGATTCAAGAAAATCTCACAACGGACTCCATACAAGTAGTGTATCCACAACTTTAACAAAAAAAACAACCGCAGCCAACTCCAAATCATGGGTAGGGTAGTTCTTCTCATGAGGCTTTAACTAACGAGAGGCATAAGCAATCACCTTACCCTCCTGCATCAACACCGTACCCAAACCAATACCTGAAGCATCACAGAACATGGTAAAACCCAAGCCCTCCTTGGGCAAGGTAAAGACCGGAGCCGAAGTCAACCACTCCTTGAGCTTTTGAAACCTCTTCTCATGCGCTTCTGACCACTGAAAGGTAATCTTCTTTTGAATTAACTTGGTTAAAGGAGTCACAATTAAAGAGAAACCCTCAACAAAATGCCGATAGTAACCCACCAAGCCAATAAAACTCTAAATCTCAGTAGGACTAGTGGGTCCAGCCCAATCACGACTCATTGTAATCTTGGTCGGATCGACCATAAAACCATCTTTGGTCACCACATGACCCAAGAAAGAGATAGAATCCAACTAAAATGCATACTTAGAGAACTTAGCATACAACTTCTCATCACGCAACCCCTGAAGTATAGTCCTCAAGTGTCTTACATGATCGCCCTCACTCTTGGAATAAACCAAGATATCATATATAAATACAATCACAAAAGAGTCGAGATACGGTCTAAACACCCGATTCATCAACTCCATGAACGTTGTTGGGGCATTAGTCAATCCAAAAGACATGACTAAGAACTCATAATGTCCGTAGCTAGTCCAAAAAGCCATCTTCGGAACATCTGAAGCTCTAATCCTCAACTGGTGATACTCGAATCTCAAATTAATCATAGAAAACACAAAAGCACCCTAAAGCTGATCAAACAAATTATTAATACGAGGATGAGAATACTTGTTCTTAATCGTCATCTTGTTCAATTATCGATAATTGATACACATACGCATAGAACCATTCTTCTTCTTCACAAACAAGACAGGCGCACCCCAAGGAGAAACATTAGGTCTAATAAAGCCTTTACTCAACAAATTTTGCAACTGCTCCTTCAACTCTTTCAACTCAATCGGGTCCATCCTATAAGAAGTAATGGAAATGGGCTTGGTACCCAGCTCAACATCGATAGCAAAGTCAATATCAAGGTTTGGAGGTACACCCGACAAATCTATAGGAAACACATCTATGAACTCGCAAGCTAATCGAATAGAATCCATGGGAGGCAGTGAAGTAACACTAGTATCATAAACATGAGCCAAATAAGCCAAACAACCTCTTTCTACCATTCAATGGGCACGTAGAAAAGATATAACCCCATTCAAACCCGAATTAAACATACCCTTCCAAGCTAGTCTTGGTACACCTAGTGTAGATAAGGTCATGGTCTTGGCATAATAATCCAAAATAGTGTGATAAGGGGATAACCAATCCATACCCAAGATAACATCAAAGTCAACCATATCAAGGTAAATCAAGTCTACCAAAGTTTTACGCCCCACAGAGGTAATCACACAAGACCAGTACACCCGATCCACCACTAAAGAATATCCTACGGGGGTAGATACATGAAGAGGCATAGCAAGAGGCTTACATGAAATATCAAGTTCAGAAACAAAATATGTAGACACGTAGAAGAATATAGATCAAGGGTCAAACAACATGAAAGCAGATCTGTAGCAAATTGGGACGATACCTATAATAACTGCATCAGAAGCCTCTGCCTTAGGTCTTCCAGGTATAGCATAGCACTGTCTACGTTCACTCCCAGACTGAGTAACCCCGCGACCAATACCACGAGCTCCCCTACCTCTACCACGAGCACCTCTACTAGCACCTCTACCACTTTGAGAACCACTTCTTACTACAGATATAGAAGTAGATCTCAAAATATGTTGGGGACAATCCTTGGCCACATGGCCAAACTCATCACATACGTAACACCCTCTACGGACTGACTCAATCTGAGAAGGTGCGGCTAAACTAGAATGACCACCCTGGCTTAAAGTCTAGCTACCCGTAGTCATAGAACCTGAAGGTCCACCACCTGATCCCTGCAACGCGACCTGAACTAGCCCACCATGATAACCATAGGAACCTCTACTAGAGAATCTCTACCTCGAGAGGCATGTCCACTGAACTCACCCTGACGATGCACCTTCTTGGTGCCCCCCTGAGTAACCTGGATAATAGACTGAGTCAACTTGGCATACTTAATAATACTTTGAAAAAAAGACCCTGAAACAACCATCTGAGTTGTAGCCAACTGATACAAACCATCCAATCCCTTCACAAACTTTAGAATCCCCTCAGCAGACTCGGTGGAGATGCTAGTGGCAGAATATCTGGACAAGGTATAAAATTATGCCTCATACTCAGTAATGGATATGGAGACCTGCTTTAAATAATCAAAGTTATCTCTCATCTGATCTCTCAAGCTAAACGGCATAAACCTCTCCAAGAAAGCTTTAAAGCACTGAGTCCAAGTCATAACAGGCGAACCCAATGGCCTACAACTAGCATACGACCCTCACCAATCCCTAGCCAGATCTGTCAGCTGATAAGTAGTATAAGCAACTCCATGAGACTCAAGAGATCCAGGATTATGCAACTTCTCCTAACAATCAATCAAAAACTCATAGGCATCCTCACCTATAGCTCCACTAAACTTGGGCAGACCCAAGTGAATAAACCTCTCAAATCTCTTCTGATCCTCAGAAGACATAACTGTACCCCAAGCAACCAAAGAAATAGTAAGTTTGGCAGGCTGTGAATCCACTCGTGGGGGTACCATAAATAATGGTTGTACCCATGAACTCAGAATACCATAATCAGATATTAGCACAGAAGGTGGAGCACCACTCGAAGTCTATGAAATACCAGAAGTAGATGTTGGTACTGATAGAGGAATCACACTCGGAGTCAGAGGAATACCATCAGAAAACACTGGCACTGACTGTGGTAAGACACTCAGAACTAGAGGAACACCCAGTGCACGCAAAGAAACACCCTCCAAATGGGTCAGTTAATGAATCAACAAGCCCTTCAATATAGGGGTACAGTACCTTATGGAACCTGAGCCTGCCCTATACTCTCTACATGTCCAACCTCGAGGTCGGGGGAGATCTCCCTAACACTACCTCTGATCGGGGCAGCTCTTCGTGCCCGTCCTCTACCTCGAGGTCATCCACAACCCTTACCTCGCCCCCTAGTCTGGGCTCCATCCTCAGGTGCTGGCTCACCATCCAAAGCCTCTCGAGATCTAGTGCTCACCATTTGCGCAGAAAAGAATATAATATAACTTAGAACATTGGGTAAGAACAACCCGCACGATAAGGAATCAAATTAAGAAAGTTTTTCCTAAAGATATCTAATAGCCTATCGAAGATAGATACAGACCTCTACGTATCAATCCGTGAGATTCTACTAGACATTCTGCTCTTACACTTATTAGACTGGTGAAACCTAATGCTCTGATACCAATTTGTCACAACTAAAATACTAGGTAATGATGGCACTTGTTGGGGCCCAGCCTTGACAAGTAAGCCGATCACCCAAACTAATAAAGAAAAATAGAATTCAACACTTATAAAATTAAGGCGAGACTTCTAGAACAAAGTCAGACCAACATAAGTACAATAATAGCGAAAGATTGAAATAAATTTCATAACGAATCCCAAGAAATGGTGTCAAAGGGCAAGAGCATCTAATACAATTCGAATACTATAATACAACTCTGTCTCAGAAAGTAAGTAAAGACATAAAAGGACATATGAGGTCCGAAAGTCAGCCCCAAACTCTGGAGCATATCAGTACCTCAAATATCTACTCAACCTAGCACGAACTCAATCACCACGTGTCGTACTTGGACCTGGATCTGTATCAAAAGGGAACAATAGGGATGAGTACAGGTCCACTTATACTCAGTAGATTTCATAGGCTAACTGAGGAAAGTAGAAAATAACATAGATAAAGATAGAATATGAGCATGCAATCCCACAAGCAGAAAAATTTCCAAACGGTAGCTCACACCATCTCCACTAATAGTTCTAATATAATAACGAGATAAACAACATGAGTAAACAAAAAAATACAAGAAAAAAAGTCAAGAACAAAGAAACCACAGAATATTCAAATGGAATGCAATGCAATGGTAATGATGGGGTGGAAGTCATCACATGACTTTTCGTATATACCTACCCAGTTTGAAACTCCGCAATAGGACCCATGGGGGGTTCGCAACCCATATACTTTATCTCATATATCAATCCCAATCTCAACACAACTCACCTCTACGGCTCATGTTCACAGAGAGGGTTTTTATGAAAATATCTTATTTTCTTTCAAAAATAGTGTTCCTCAATAATACCAGTATCTTATGAATGTATATATATGGAATAAGGATATAATGCTTACAATCAAATCAGTATAAAGATATCCAATCAATTCAATACAATGTATATATGTAGGTGATCTCAGAAATCAACTCAGTATGTCCATAATTCATGATTCATCAACTATAAATGGGCACCATTGGAATAAATATGCATGTAAGACATCATAAATATCATATCAATCCCTAACTCAAATATTTCAATCATGATAAAGCAATCAATGCTTAATAAGGCCTATAATAATAATTTAAGCCCCCACACAGGTGTCATATCTAAAATAAGGCATCTCAATGCATAGATAAGGACAGATGATGTCAAATAAGGCCCCCACTCAGGCTACAAGCAATATTAAATATCTCAAGTCAATATCAACACAAAATAAGCCCCCACACGGGCATACAACAATAAATATAATCTCCAAATACACCCCATAGCCATTCTCCCCAATCCATAGCATGATTTATTTATATATTAACTACCCAGCTCAATCTAAAAGAAGTTAAGCCATAACCTACCTCAAAATAATGAAATTTGGGCCTAAAGTGATTCAAAACGGAGCCTTCCCCTTTCAAACGGCCTCAAAATCAACTAAAACACACAAATATAGCATCTATGCGTTAAAAGAAAGTCAACAATACCCATATTGCCCATATCTAAACTAGGTCCAAAATAGACCTCGAAAATGGGTTTTGAAAATAATGGGTTAAAACAGGAATTTGTTTTTAGAAAACCGTTACCAATGATCAAAGGAACCCATAGAAGAAAACCCAAGTGAAATCGGATTAAAAACGAGTGATTAATTGATGAAAAACCCTTTTTAAACTTTTCGGGCAAAAACCTCCAAAATCCATTTCGAAATCACAATTTAAAGGGAGTTTAAAAGCTATACTCGAAGTAAAATGATGGAAAAAGGATTATGGAGCTTACCCAAGCTTGAGAAGTGAAGAAATTGCCCCAAAACTCTCAAACTCGAAGCTCAAATATTCAATAATGGAGGAAAAATTGAGAAATATGACTTATATATTGTCTAGGTGAACAGTACCTCATGATCGCAGACCCCACCTCGCTATTGCAAGGGTCAACATTGACTGGGACATAAGTTTAGTCATCACAATTAAGAGATAAGGACCTCGCAACTGCGTTGGTTTAAACCCAGCCCGGCCTTTTCGATTACTCAGCGTGATTGCGGTCCCCCCCACCACACCATCGCAATGAAGCATGTTAATGATGCCCGCGATCACAACATGTCACCACGCAATCACGATGGAGGCCATGATGCACCAGAAAATGTTGCATCAGCTGCTAAGGCCAAGTCTCAAAGTCTCCGAACGGACCCTCGAGATTTATTTGGGATCCGATAGAAACAACTAATATACGCTACTAGGCTATTTTCAATGTTCCAGACTAAATGGCGACGTTGGATTTCAGAAAAAAGATTTTTTTCATCAAATTATCACCCGGAACCGTATTTTACTATTTTCCAAATGAATGATCGAAAAGAGATATAAAATCCATAAAACTGAACCACCCCCGCTACTAAGCGAAAATAGAAGTTCCAGATCTGCTGGCGCAGTCTGTTTTACCATTCAACACTCGTATCAAGAAATGTTGACCAAAGTCAACTATAAGGCTTCTTAAACCTCTAAAAACCACGAACTCGCACAAAATTTTCCCAATCGTATTGAGAATCGTGCCAACTATCCCCGAACCCTAAAATTAATATGAAGCAACTAAGGAGTAGGAAAAAATGGTCAAAACACATAAAAATGGAAATAACAAAAATAAGTCTTTACACTCTAAACATATACCTGGGTCAAGCCTCTCACTAGCCTTGGTGGAGGGGCTAAATGTTGGTGATGCCACATCAATCTTTCTTTCCTTTTGTGCATTCCCAGCTCATTTTTTTCTTCAAAGAATGGATTAACTTTTTAGGACCCTTACCACCATCACCATTTGTCCTTTTGACCCTGTCGTAGCATAACTATGTGATCAAGGAGGGAAAAAACAAGCTCTTGGACATTTATAGAATAACCACTTGGATCTGTTACATAAAACGTATGCCAACATTCACTTAGAGTCCCTCCATGAAGTAACAAATGACCTAGGATCGCTGAAGTGACACATCTATCTTGTTCTTTGAAGGGATGATCCGAGCACAGATAATGGATATCTAAGATTTAGCTTCAGTGGTGAACTCAGAAGATTCAACCAGCGCACTCATTATGATCAACATTGGCATATGCCCACCATTCAATTTCTTCACATACCCCTTCGATCCCACATTGCTCACCCTTCTTTATATACATCATTATAGGCATTTGAAAGGTTGTAGTGATCACTTTAGAGTAAAACCAAACTTGCTTGCCTCGAACGAAGACAACCAAGCACTACAACAAAAACAACCTTTAGCGGTAATAAATATGTACCTTAACAAAAAGTACTAAAAAATTTATCGGCAGTAGTTAATTGTCATTGGATCCAATGTAGCTATAGGCTTAAGGGGCATTCACAAAGAGAGCTAAAATATAATTTTCACTAGTAAATGCCTCTAAAAACATATTTAGCAGCAATTAACTTATTGTTATTAATTAATTGCAGCTAAAGATCATTTTTGATGTAGTGAAGTCGTTAGCAAAGTTGGTTTCGACGGCATTAGCATAGAACTCCCTTACGATTGTGAAGTTGGCCTTTACCAGATCTTAAGTAAAATACATCCAGCTGCTTGCCATTAACTGCCCATAAAACTCTGCCCATCTTGCTTCAAGCCTCTCCAACAAAATGCCTCTTTCCCTAGTGAAGTTCTTTATCATGAGGCGATTATACAATTGGTAGCATTTCAATGATATAAATACCTCTTCATCATAGTACTCCTCTTTAACCACTTGGCTGACATTTTCTTGAACATTAGCGCTTGATAATGAGACCATTTTGAAGCTTAAAGTACCTACAAATGAAGCAAACGTGTAAAATGCTTGTATAGGCACATAAAGTAATGTATTAGAACATATTTAGGTAAAAGAATTGGGTGAAACAGGTACCGGACAAAGCTGGCCAGAGCTACTGTTTTGGGACTGCCAATTTTTGTTCATTGCGATCGCCAAGAAATAATTTTTTTAGAGCATTTTTTTCATCTCAATCACGGCACTTTGGCCTCACGATTGTGAAGGTCATCTTATTCCCCAACCCAGATTTCATTTGGGCATTTTATAAAACAAGTTTTGGGCATTATTTTTCTTGCCCGTTTTCAAAGAAATAAAGCACATTTTGCCCAAAATTTTGACATAGATAATTCCTCAAATCTCAAATCCAAATTTTTCCCAACAATTTCAGTTCAAATCAAACCGAGTTATGCACAAAAAACAAAACTAAAAGCAGCCCTAAAAGAAGAAGAACCATGACTTTATTTTCCACCAACCTTTACAAGATGAGGAAGTAACAACGACGAGCACAAGAAGCACATACCTTGAGATTTTCTAATTGAGGATTTCTATGCAATTACTTGGGAGTTAAATGGAGAATTTTTAGCGGAATTTTTTGGGTTTATGGAGAGGGTAACACTTAGGAAAACTCAAAGTACATGAATGAGAATGTCCTATCAAATTTGCTTACCTGGGCCCATATTTATGTAATCACGAGAGAAGTCACGTGATCGCGAATAGTTAAAATTTCATAAACCCACATGATCGTGAAGGTTACTAAAATTTTAAATCATCACGATTGCGAGAATTTTCCACGTGATAGCAATGCTTTAGGGGAAATTCAGACTTGGGCAGTTACTGTTCGATATGGTGATGTGCCAAACAACTTTGGCTATCCTCCAATAAGTTTGGCACTCCAAATACCCCCAAAAAGGGTTCCAAGTCCCATTTTCAATGTAGAACATCCCCGAACTTCATTCTAATCAATTTTTTGCATCCAAACCTGTTCAAACCACTTCTAAAAATTTTGAAACTTTGTGGGTTAGTCAAAAATAAAATCCTAAGCTATTTTAAAATTAAAATTTCAAAAGTAAATTCAAACTTTTTTTAAAACAACGGGTTGCCTCCAATCAAGCGCTTGATTTAATGTCGTGGCACGACACAAGAAACCTTATCATTTATCTCGCTATTTGAAAGAGATGAACCTTCTCTCCAACTTTAAATTAACATTTTTATGAGGCTTGTAGGGCAAAGGTAATAAAGCAATAAGGTCAACTCTATCTCTCCATTTTGAAGATTTGAATCTTTTATCCTACTTCGCATAAAAAATTTATTGAGGGCCATTGGGCAATGGTAAGAAAATTAATAGGCCACTTCTCAAACTTCGCATTTTGCACTTCTTGGCCTTCAAGTGAGGAACGTCATTTTTCCACCTTGGTATGGCAAACTCCAAAATGTAGGAACTTTGTTCCTCAACACCAAAATTCTCCATAGACTCGGTTGTTTTGATTTTTACCTCAACAACCAAGAACAACGTTGAAAAGTGGTTGTAATGAGGTTTAAGCCTCTTTATTTTTGAATTTGCATCTTTCTTGACATCTTCTGCCCCAAATGAACTAAAGTCTCCAAAAATGATTAGATTGACTTTTTCTTGCAATTCTAGTATCATCTCATCAATTTTGGCATCTTAAATTATTTTTGTCTTTGTTGGTTGGCAAATCACCATGAATTCTTCAAAATCAATCTTGACCACTTCTTCATTGGAACTCAACTCAAAATCATTATCCTTGGAAATTTGAAGATGAGCATCACATGCACGAATCTTTGCTTTCACATTGGCCTTCAAATCATAGATAGAAAATTCAAGTTGGATCACTTCTTCACATCACTCAGCATGCATTTTGAAGAATGCATCCTTCATTAGGAAGATTCCCTCACGTTTTTACCCATAGGCTTTAAGTTGTTGAGCTTAGTTCAAGAGCCACTATTGGCTCACAATTTTTATTTTGTCATGTTTTTCTTTATTTTAGGAGGCATCTTCACAAGGGTCTTCTTCTCTTTCACATTCCATTCTAGATGACACCATAGATTGATACATGAGAGGTGTCTACTCACCTATTTAGACATTCGGTCCAAGTTATTTTTAAGCATTAGTTGAATGCCTTCATGAACGACTCTTTGTTCTTCCATCTCCATGTTATTGCTCCTATCAAACTCAAAAGTACAGCTAGAAAATTCATTAGAACTTAGGGAGGAGGGAAAATCATTATCACAATTATCACAATGTCTAACTTTACCACCACGTTCAAAACAAGCAGACCCTACATAAGATTGAGATGGGACACACACCTCTCTATTGGGAGCATTTTTACAATTTTGACAAAAGCGGGGTCCTTCATAATACGGACATAGGTCATCAACATATTACTTGCAACCACCAAATTCATTTTCATCCCAAGATATCATAATAACAAGTATAACAAAACCAAAAATCTAACTAACACAAAAAAACAAAAGAAAATCACAAACACATCATAAATTTGAATCAAAGCATGTAAGCTCAAATTTCAAACTAACTCAATAATCCAAATTGTTTTCCGACAATGGTCCCATTTTTTATAACGCTCAACTACACCTTTAAAACCAATAACAAAGTGTATGCGGTCACTAGCAATCTATTTACCCAACTATAGAGTTGGGGTCGATCCCACGAGGAATAATATAAGTGGTGATTGATAAAATAAGGGATTAAAGTAACTCAGGGTTTAGGGTTCAGGGTTCAGGATTCAGGGTTTAGGGTTCAGGGTTCAGGGTTCAGGGTTTAGGGTTCAGGGTTCAGAGTTCAGGGTTCGAGTCCAAACTAAGGATACAAGTATTTTTTTTTTTGGGGGGGGGGGGGGTTCAATATAAAAAAACAAGGATAGAAATAATAATAAATATTGACAAATTGATTACACTTTCACAAACGATGGAAAACAAGGATATGGAATCAATTCTATCAATGATCCATTGTATTTAGCTAATTACTCACTCATGAATTTATCAAATCAGTCTTGGAACCTCAAGTATCCGCTAACGTCTCTCAACTAAAAGTGAATATTTCTTAGCTAAATTCCTTGAATCATAGCCAAGTGATAACAAAAGTAGTTCCAATGTTAGGCTATACTAGGAATTTTCCCATCTCTAGTTCAATTCCATTAGATGGGACATATACCCCAAATCATTCTAATTAACCTTTCCCAACCTCAATTAACCCTTTCAAGCTTAATCATAATCAAAGTAAATGGGTGAGTCCTCGAGTTAGTTACTCCTTTTGGAAATCATTAAAGTATGAGAGCAATTAGATAAACACAAACTTATTTATAAACTAGCATGCATAGAGTCTTTGATAGTGAATGAAGGAAACAGTCACAATCAATAAGAGGCATCGGACTCATATTATAAGGTTGTAAGTTACATATGAACGTATTGTTGGTGTATTCTTCAGTGTTACTAAGTGGGCATAACCTTATCTTACTGATTAGTCATGTTTGCTAAGAATATACTTATGTTTTAATTGTTAGTTGTGTTATGTCATCTTATTATGTGTATGTATTATGTGGATTATTGTTGTTAAATGTAGTGATACCTTGATATGTGTAAATCAGCTTTCTTATGCACAAGTGATTATTATAACCAATATGGAGGATTTGATACAAAGGAACTCGAGAATCATAAGGACCGAATGCGATTTTTGGGTGTATCTTTATTTTTGTAATTTGGGACACATCTCAATTTTTCGTGATTTGACATATTCCTTAATTTCCATCTTGGTCTTGATGAATTACTTTGGTACCTTGATATTTTCAGAGTAAGTTGTCATGCTGAATAGTTACTTAAGACAAGTAGAAAGTGAATTGTTAGTGTACTTATTTAAGTTGAGGGATTGAAAACCGCATTAACAATAGCTTAGAATAATGAATTTGAGTGTTCCTATGTTAAAATCTGCTAAGACATGAGGAATAGAGGTGATAAAGTGTTCGCGTATAGCATCTATGAGAAGGAACCTGGAATGCTAAAAAAACCATAGTCACTGGTGGGTGCCGCTGCAACGAAGGTATTACCGCTACAGTGATGCTGTCGAAGCGGCGATTCCGTCACTGCAACGATACCCGATCAGTAAGCTGCCAGGGCCTCCCCTGTTTTGTAATTTTTCATGTTTTTCAAAAATGACCCTGTATTTGCAATGTTTAAAAGTCGAAATCACTTTCGACATGCATAACAGGCTAATTTATTATTAATAAAGGTGCAGTAACAGTAGAGGTCCTAAATATGCGAGAAAATAAAGGAAATTAGATTGTTTGTTACATGCCCCAAATAGGGGCAACCCAAAAACCAAAAAATAGTAAATGAATAAAGGGGTGGGGGATCTAGTTGGTGGCCTCATCATCTCCGAGGCTCAAAGCTTATGAGCCCTCCTTTTCCATTCCACTAAGGAATGAGAAATCTTTCACATCCTTCTTCGATAGCTTTGGGAGCTTCTCTGTGGGGGAGGCACACTTTAACATAACCTGCATAGCCTTCCACATTCTCAGCAGTATGCGATTTTGGGAGTGGCGCTTCTTCTTCTCCTCATCTAGCTCCCTTCGGAGCTCTGCATAGGCTCAGGCTGGGTCTAATGAAGTAGTAGAGCTCAAAGGAGTCAAACCTAGTAGAGGCAACTAAGACCTCTCCAAGTAACCTTATATAGCGGGAAGGTCGACCTCCCAGCTCCTAAGAGATGCATGAGCCTGTGTGGGAGATGTGAAGGTTTCCTCGCCCCCTCTAGCCCTGCTACTCTTACCCTCCTTCCCTACCTTCCTCTTCTTCTTACTCACTCACCGTGAACCTTTGCC
Source organism: Capsicum rhomboideum (assembly GCA_031232105.1). Taxonomy (NCBI): domain Eukaryota; kingdom Viridiplantae; phylum Streptophyta; class Magnoliopsida; order Solanales; family Solanaceae; genus Capsicum; species Capsicum rhomboideum. The sequence goes on along the minus strand of CP124719.1, from coordinate 84,409,794 downwards.
TCTAAGTGGGTTGAAGGCCACATCACATTTCACCAAGTTTTCATGGTCTTTTTTTGGCACATCTACCCTTCTTACACAACTCAGTGATCAAGGAGAGTAAGAAAAGATCTCTTAAGGACCTTCCCCTAGTGTAGAAATGTTGCCACTCATAAATAATCTGTATCCCCATATTTACCTTGATCCCCGAAATAGCACAGGCCACCACTATAGCTCAATGGAAGGTTATATTAGTCACATTTACCAAAGTACAAATCCTCCGAGACACCAACTGCAGCCACATCCAAGCCTTCACTGAAATGGAAGCACTCTTGGTCTCCTTGATGCTGATCCAGTCATCTTACCCTCCTGACCCTCCAGCTCTATGATCCTGGCCACCCATTTCACATCAGACTCTATAATTTTAGCCTCAAAAGCAGCATTGGAGTGGTCCAAAACCCTCAACGTGTCATTGATAGTGGCAGCATCTACTGGAACATTCTTCCCCCGAATGCAAATATTGGAAAGGGGCATAAACCAGTCCATGGTTGGGGGTATGGCATAGAACTACTAAACTATGGCCAGGTTGCACTCAAGGATAGGCTCTGTTAGCATTTCCCAACCAAAGGCCCTCAACCGATTATAGAAGTCTGATGCCTCATTCTTCATGTCTCTCATCACGAACCCTCTCTCACAGAGGAAACCCCTATTGAGTTGCCCCTCCTCATGATGCTCACGGCTACCAGATTTGGGAAACCTTATGTATTGGGGTTGGTTAGCTAGAGTAGTCATGTAAGTAGTGCAATTATAGTTAGAAACCAAGTTGGGATACTATGGGAGGGAAGGAAATTCAAAAACTAGAAAAATCAAAAATCTGGGGAGCTACTACCTAGCGTCGCTGAAGCGATGATTTTTTTACTGCAATGGCAGAATCTCTACTATAGTGGTAAATCCACCGCTATAGTGGTTCCATCATCCCCAACTAGTCTCGACCCCTCCTATGGTGAAATTTTGAATTTTCTTCATATTGATTTCTAAGTATAGATCGGGCTTGGTACATTGCACATGAACTCTTTTACACTAAAATAGGGGTGATTAATATTGAGCTCCTGACTCGAGGGTGAGAATCCGTAGTTGTTCTGTTAAAGTTTCGGTAGGTGTAGGAGTTGCTGCTTGAAAGAATTAGCCCAGACCCATAAAGGAGGGCAGAAGTAAAGACGCAACTCAACAATTGTCCCTCTCAATGGGAATATAACCGATTACTCGAGTTCGAGAATAGGGATCTCCAGATCCGGGAGCTGCGACACTCTTGTTATCAAGCCCAAATTATTCAAAATGGGTGGAAAGGGTGACCTTTTATCTTTCACTCTTTCTAAGCCTAAAAACCACCATGAGTATTATTAATCATATGCCTAGAAAATTGTAGGAGCATTGGGGACGTAAGAGACTCCAGCATGCTTGTTATATCATGCAAGAAAACCACCATAATTCAAAATTCAAAATTATACCAAGAAAACTAACCAAAAATATCTTTCTACTCTAGAAATTGTGATTCTACAATGATAAGCGCATAAAGGAAGTAGTAGAGACGAGAATTTACCTTTTATTGTTGTCGAAAAAAGGTTTCCTAGGAAAATCTAAGAGTTTTGAGAGTAGAAGCTGAAAATGAAACACTTCCCCCTATTTGAACTACCGAGCACCACTGTAATGACAATCTTGTCACTGTAGTGGTACTGCTGCAGCGATGACTCTGCCGCTATAGCGATGGGCTCCGTGAAGGTTGCATTTCATTCCAAATTTTCATATTTTGCGATAGTTTGTGATGTCTGTGGTATTTTAAAATAACCAGTTATGTAAATTATGATCGTAATTTTATTTTGTGGTTAATATTACTCGTGCCACGTGTTAAAAGGTTCAAAGACTTCTAATACATAGGTTGGTCGATTATGGTGAGTTTAATTTTTTTAATTAATCGGAGTTCGGAGAGATGTTATAGGTTAATTAATAAGAATAAAGAACCGCTCTTATTTTTCAAACCATTGTCTATGGTGAATTTTGGGAATTGGGATAAAAATCTTTTTTTGTCTCTCCGTAACCGTTCGAGGATGAACGGTGGTAAATTGGTATCTAATGTAATAACCTAGATCGTCGGTATATTAAAAACCATCCCAAAAAAATATTGAGACTAAGAAATCCTTGTTTTGGACATCGTAAAAAAATTATTTCATGGGAAAAAACATGGCCAAAATCTAATTAGGACAAATTGGGCGAGGCCCCTGACCCGCCGCTACAACGGTAGATCCACCATTGTACCGGTACCGCTGCAGCAACGCTTCCTCCACTGCAGTAGCAGTTGGCCAGAAGTCAACCTGAAGGCTAATTAAAAACCCTCCTTTAGCTGAGCCTCATTATGTCATCCTTCCTCTCCAAAAAATCCTAAGTAAACCTATTACCTAGAATGATGAGAATTTGGAGGCTAAGCTCCCTGAGGGGGTTCTGAGGCGTTTCTAATAGAATTCCAATATTAGAAGAGGCCAGACGCGTACGGGACAACTCTCTAGTCTTCATAGCAGTGGAATCCATTTAAAAGGTAGGTAATGGTTTAATTGTAGTAGACTTGGGCTAGAAGAATGTAATAATGATAGTAATATTGAGAGATTTCATGTCATAGGCCTTTGGTCACGGAGTTTGGATAGACAAAATAATAATAACCAGACTAGGTTTCGACTGTGTGATGTTAGACACTATGTTATTGAATTGGTTGCTTCTAAATAGTCCAAGAGTATAAGTTTTGCATGATTTAGTAGTGCTTCAATGAATGTAATCATATTAGTAAGTTAAAAGAAGGGTAAGGACGACCTCAAATGAAATAAGCATGAGTTGGGGCCAGAGTAGGTTGTTGGGGGTTCATACGATTTCGGTAGAGCTCGATTGGAAGAGTTGTAGAAGTGTACATACATGGTTGCAGTTAGATATAAATAGAGTTGCGAATATAGCCAAAATAGAAGGGAATGGAAGTGAGAGATGGACTTAGTAACTGAGATGGAGTTAGTTAGTTAGTGTAAATTTGAGTAAATTGTAAGTATTGTAATTGGGTTTGGGGTTTCTAGTGAAGGCATGAGTGATGACCTGAGAGTATGAGTGCACGTCGGTGAGTCGAGTTGTCGGGTGTCACCTGGGATTGGTACTCTATGTGTTCTCGTATATGCATATATATATACCAATGTATTAGATAGGTGCTTGAATAGCTTTCAGTACTAAAGGGTTGTTAGTTGTAGCAAATACTTGTTTGACTCTGTGCGTGTATGTGAATTGCGTGTTTGTGATTTACTTTTGAGCATTGCTTGTGTTTATTGACTGCATCTTGCATTTACATTTGATGTTGAGATGATATTGAGAATGATATTGAGATTTTGTTGATATTAAGGTGATGTTGAGATAACATTGAGATGTTAGTGATATTGAGATGATGTTGAGATGATATTGAGATGATATTGAAATGATGTTGAGGTGATGTTGATATGATATTCAGATGATGTTGAGATGATATTGAAATGATATGTACATCTTGCATGCATGCATTCATCATATTCATTTGTGTGTGTGTGTGTATACATATATTGTGGTGAATTTTGTGGAAGAACCTGCTTAAATTTAATTGATGTATTGTATATCAGTATATTTGTTGGAGTAAAGGATACTGATGGTACTTGGTTGTGTTTTAGGTCATACAGGTATGAGGGTTATATTAAGTGATATTAAGTGAACCGGTCTAGTTTTAATAGTATACTAAAATAGTGGGGACTGTAGTATTGTCCGTAATTGTTAGAGGTGGAGTAGAGGGTCATGATAGTGTCGAGTTTTGAATTGTAGGATTGGTTGTGAGAGGAATAAGACAAGACGTAGGGGACCTGAGGAAGGACTGTAATGTTAAAGGACAAAGATACATAAAAATGTTAAATGACATGTAGGTCACAGAGATGCGAAAAGCAACGTGCTAAAGACTAGATGAGAGGGTTTAGTATCTGAAACTTTAACTGTTGTCATGATTTCCTCCCTATTTGCTATTGTTATTAGTTGTTTCTAACCCTGGTCAATCGATGATATCTATCAGTACGTATGGTTGTACTAATACAACACTTACTATACTTCCAGTTGGGGGTATAGCCATGTTATAGGTCAATTAGAGTCTCTATAGTTACGACGGTGGTTACTCTTTAATAGCTCCTGTCATTTTACTCTCACATGGATGTTGTGTACTGGATTCTCTTTTCCATTGCTTAGTGCTCTTGTACCGATTTAGATTAGGTTTTGGGGAATCACTGTTAATTCTTTTCCACATTGTTTTTATCTATTATATGTACTAAACAAGAGTTTTATTTATGATTAAAGGATTTCCTTCTTTTAAAAATCATTTTATTTAACTTCCGCACTTAATTGAATGGTTGGGTAGTAAGGGTTCTCCTATCTAGGGTTGATTTGGATAGGTGCTCGCACGATTCGTGGGTTGGGTCGTGAAACTTAAAGAGGAGTCTCTCAAACCAATGACACCATCCTATCCTATACTAGCATATATAGTTTTGGAGCATGTGTTATCTGAACCCATACTCTTCTCGATATTAAATAATCCTTCCAAAACTATATATATGCTCATACTATAACCTTTTTAAGATAAATTGATAATCATGAGGGTGAGCCTTTGCTCAAATTTATATCATGAAATATACTACTTGTGAGCTTTTGCTCAAAATTATTTCATGAAATTGTATTGTTGGTGAGTCATTTCTCAAAATCATATCATAAAAATATACTATTGGTGAGCCTAGGCTCAATAGCGTATCATGAAAATATATTGCTGGTGACCTTTTTCTCAAAATCATAGCATTAAAATATATTGTTGGTGACCCTACGCTCAAATTCATATGCAAACTTGCTAGACTGAGATTTCAAGAGAAAAGACATTTTCTTTCAAACCATATCAACAAGCATAAGAGATATTTATGACCTTTCATGAAGTAGACTTTCAAAATAATAAATTGGTTTTCCTAGAAAACATGAGATAAGTTATGTAAAACATATTATAAACCTCATAACTTTGAGACAAATTCATAAGATTTGAAATAGACTCATTGACCATGAATTAGGATACAATATAAATCAATATATGAATTCAACTTCAGAGATTTCTACTATTTTCATGGAAGATTCTAGAAGTCTCATTAAGAGATAAAGACACTAAACTTCTAGGATTTTATTTGAAACCTAACTTGATTCATGAGCGAAATTGAATATTGAAAACATGCTTGTGGGAAATAACAAGGTTCTCACACTGAAGATTAGTCTTACATAGCTTAGCTACTAGAGAGTGTTAGAATTTTGGAGAAGAATATGAGTGATTGCTCCTTCTTGAGCCATGAGCGTGGTTTCTTGAAACCCTTATGTTTCTTGAGTTGGAGAGGGAGGAGAGAAATAATACATAGTGATTTTAAGTGTTCTCGTCAATAAAAAGAGGTTTTTAAAAGTGAATACTAAGTATCTAAAAGTGGTAGGATGAAAATACCCTTAAATGGGTGAAGTGTCAAAGTTTCTGGCAGAAAAATGCCCTAAGCACGCTGTACTTGACAACACATTGGCAAGACAACATGTCGCCCTCTAATCAAAACTTCATGGTACCACTTTTCTGATAGCCCCTCAATAAAATGAACATTATTTTACTCAAAAGTCGAATTAATAAGCGGTTGGTAGTGTTAGAAACTAGACTCGAATACCTTTAATTTGGTAGGGGTGTTGGGCCACGTAACTCTTTATTTTCTAGGAGGAATGTTTGTCTGAAGTTGCCTTAAGTAAAAACTAACAAAAAAACTTAATCGGTAGGAAGACTTTCAGCTCAACTTTGTATTGGAAGTTTCTTATCACCGTAATTCACATCCATAAACTTTTCACACTTAAGAAATGACCTTTAGACCTAGGTAAAAATATAAATTCATTGTGTTCGGGTCTTAGGACATTTCAAATCTTAGCCAAAAAGTTTGAGGTTTTACATATACGCATCTTGGAGTTGTGCCATCCACATTCGCATAGGCTCAAATCTTGTTTTAGTGTATTGGTACTGAAACTCAGCAACCAACTCTTTATCGTACCTATCTCTCAGTACTAACTCATATTGTATAACAAATTATTTCAACATGCTTATGTGGTTGACAAATACACTAAAGTTGCATATATTCCCTCACCTTTTTGCGTACCCATAAGTAGTTATGAAGGTATATTGGCACCCATTTTTTCCCTTTCTAGGAATAACTTATTGAATCATTCTATTTTTTCTAGTCCATATTTCTAACAAAACTCAGCCCTTATTTGCTTTAACTCTACATTGGTGATGTGACCAAGACCATGCTATTGAATTCAAACTTTTCTACTTTTTATTGATCACCTGTCACCTTTAGATGCAAAAACGGCTTAGTTATATATGCCAAATACAATAGTTATGAACTTTGTTTGGCAATACTTCAATAACACCAGTCTTAACGCTTGCACATTGGTCCGTTAAAATAGCATTTAGAGAAATATTTCCATGGCATATAGCCATGTAGAGAAATCAATTTTTTATTTGGTGTATCCTTACTGGAAAGAAGAGCACATCCTAGCAATATAGACTGGCTATAAAGATTAACACCAAACAAATGACATGTTATACCTATTGATAGGTTGTATCAAAGTATATTACATCATGGAACTCCTCATACACATATTCACGGTGGGAGTTAACCAATACGATGTTCTTGATCCTACCAACACCATCCATCTCAATGGAGTAGAAAAATTCACTATTCCTTGACTGCAAATCACAAAAGAATTTACATAAATCATTTGCATAACTTCTAGTAATTCCTTTTTTAGGAAAATTATAGGCTCAGAGACCTTCTTATTCAATAATAATCAAAGTTCAAACCAAAAGGGCTCAAAGTGAGACCAAACAAAAGAAAATAAAAACTTGTGCAATTTACGTCTGAACCCAACCCAAAAGTGAGTGAGTTCAAGTTAAAAGAACAAAGACCTTACAAAGTAGGGCTTCCTAATTTCTTCATCTTCTTTCCCTCTTCCTTTCCATTTCTAAGGATATCTATTGTGCTTTACTAGTGCTGGTATCCTCCTTCTTTTGCTCTGGGTCATTAATCTTTTTCTTTGCACATGGAGGCCTTCAATCCTTCTCAGCTTGAAATAAGAACTTATTTGTTTCTCTCCACTTTTTGTTACTATTTTCCACTGATATGATGCTATCTTCAATCCTGATAGCTGTGTAATCTAGTAGAGGTATATGAATCCAGTGGGAGCTCGAATAAGCGTTAGAATTCGATATTCTAGCTTTGTAGTTCTATGTAAGTCTCTATTTCTACCTTCTATCTCTATGTTTATGACTTGCCTTAGTCCTCTTGTTGTTTCTAGTTGAAGCTGAAATGGATTAAAACAAGTCACTCCTAGCCTTTTTCTCATGGAACTCTCAGTTGGGTACAAGCTTTGAAGTTTAGATCTGAATCCACAACCCTCCCTTTTTGCAGGTGAACTATTTTCTTGGTTGACATAGCTTAGGCTAGGTATCAATCTCACAGTTATTTTGCCCTTTGAGTGGACAAACTTTGTCTTGTAAATATGACAACTATGAGACACTATGGCATGGATAGTTTGCCTTATCATGCTAATTTGTTCTGCTGATGATTTTCCTTTTGTTTATCCTGATTGTTGGTATATGTCCCTTTTCCATGTTTAAAATCCTTCTCCCAGTGCTTAGGTAGTTGATTAAATGCATGAAATTGTTACAGTCCTGTCTCATTTATTATTGTGTTTGTGATGTAGTCTGCTAATTGATTAGCTTCCCTAAAAATATGAGTTATGTGAATGTTGATTCTCTCTATTAACCCTCTAATCTCTTCAATCCTCTCAATCAGCTCTCAAGGTGTTCCCCACTCCCCAATAATCATATTTTTAAGGCCTGGTGAATTAGTCTCAAGATTGATGTTGTTGAGGTTGTGAGTAATGCAATATTGAAGTGCTTTCCAAATTACCATTGATTCTGCTTCCAAATTTGTAGCTAGTCCTATGTCCTGACCTTTAGCATATATCAAGTCTCTAGTGATGTTTCTAATATAGAACCCATAGGAACTTTAAACTGGATTCCCTTTGCTAGCTCCATCTGTGTTGTACTTCACTATCCCAAATCTAGTAAATTCCACTTCACTATGTTATAATAAAGAGTGGGTCTATAGTTTTGTAGCTTGTCATATATCCCCTCTAGTGATAAAGAACATCTCTCAACCAAGGGTATTTCACCTTAATTAGCTGATGCACTGTAAATTAGCATTGGTCGTACATTTTACTGAATGAGATTTCCTTGTGATGCCTTCTAGCATTTCTCCTTTTCCAAAGTTCCCAAATTATTATTTCTAGTGTGACCCTTAGGATCTGCTGTAACTTAGGATTTGAAGAGTACTCCCACCACTTAAGAATATGTTGTTCCAGATGCAACCCTCCAATGTTGAAACCCACACAAGAAGTAAATTATTTCCATAACTTTTGAGCTATGGGTTCCAATCTCTTACTTTCTTTAATATAATTTTACAATCTTTCGGGGTACAACCCATACTTTCTGTCTCACCATATTGAATGTCCAAAAGTTTCACGCCTTTGCAAGAACTTAAGCCAACTCTACCATTTGCTTCTAGAGTCCTCTGTACAGATTTGTTGATAGATCAGTGTCCAGCCTTATACCGCAATTGAGTAAACTCCAATGCATGATTATGGTCTTTAGAGATCATAGACACCATTCATGAACCATTTACCTTCTTAACGACATTAACTCTAGTTTTGCATCCAACCCTCTTGGTGAATTTTTATTTAGTTGGTATCATAGCCTTGTCTCAAGTAAATAAAGTATACGAAGCAGAAATTGTTTTTTAACACGCAAAACTCTTTATTCGCATGCTCTTTATGAAAATCAAACAATAATTGTTTAGATGAGAAACACTAATCCTTGGTCGATCCTAATAATACTTGTTCATCATTATAGTATTCCTTCATTTATTGGGACATTTTGCATTCCCCACCATCAGCAGAAGTTTTTTCATGATCTTCTCCATCAAAACATGTATTTGTTTCGACATTGAGACTGTCGGCTCAATAATTGTTAATCTCATTATCTTTATTGGTCAAGTTGTCGTCCAATGTTAATCCTATAGACTCATCCAAGACATTCCTTATAGTATTACCTGGATTAATATCTTGGTTCGTCCCATTTTTAAATCAAAACAAAGATTTGGGTTTTTAACACAAAAGATGAATGATGGTACTCTTTGTGTGATGATGCGAGGAAGACCTCAAAACTTCTCTATTTGTATGTAGGTGGACTGTATGCAAAACAATGGAGGGAAATTCCAAACCATATGTCAAATTAGTTTATATAGAGTTATATACATATATATGTATTTTTTTTCCTAAAAATATTTAATAGGCGGAATACATAGGCAGTCCCCTGAACTTGTAAGTTTTTTCCGTATTGGCACATTAATTAAGCCACGTACCTATTAAACCCTTTAGTCATTCACAAATTATGTCAATTAAACAAAAGCGTCCGACCTGGCACTTTGTGTGTTCTCACGTTTCTGAAGCACGTGAAATCAATAGAGAAGCGTCTGATGTGGTACTCCCCAACGGTATTCTTTCCCCTTTTTCTATTTAGCCCTAATTTCTTTCCCTCTTACCCTAATTGTTTTCCCTCTTTCTTCCTCTCTTCTTCATATCCACCATTATTTTGTTGGAGGTCATCTAATTTTTCTCCTTCTCCTCTTAATTTCTCATTCTCATCTACCTAATTTTAATAGCAATGTCGAATTCATCTTTCTCATCGTCTTCATCTTCTTCACTTTCAAAAAGGGTATATCGATGTGGGGTCAACACTGAAATTAAGACCTCATGGACACAACTCAACACTGGACGCAGATTCTTTTGTTACAAAACCTCAAAGGCATTCATCTTACAGTTCCGTCAAATGACCATAACTCAATGTTTTAGTTCAATTTTTTCTTTAATTTTGTAGGCGAGAGGTGGATGTAATAACTTCGATTAGTACGATGATGAAATTCCTTCTCGAGCAAAGAGGGCGATATGGGGTTTGTTGAAAAAAGTCAAATCTTTTTAAGAAGAGAGGAATCGATCAAGAAAAGTAATAGTGATATGCATTTCTGCAGTTGTGATTTTGGCTACATGGAATTTCTTCAAGAAATATTCTTAAATTTTGGCTAAATTTGTGTTAGGCTACTGTATGGGACTATTTTAGTTTGGCTTTCCTGTTGTAATTGATTTGGTTTGTTTTGTGACTTAAATTGTGTACGAAGGAATGAAGACAAGTTGTATAATATGTATTGATCTGCTCTGTTTATTCAGTGTTCAAATGATTCACATAATAGTAACTAATGATTAATGATTTAACAAGGTTATTGTGAAATAATTCACCCAAAATGAAGTTCCTTTCGTCCACAAAAAGACTGTAGAGCACAAGTGTAGTTGATCAATACTTATCACAAAATAAACTACCATTCAACTACTCTAATGAGCTTAAAACATACATAAGTATCCAACAAAAACAAACTTAAAACAGACCACCAAAGATAGTTTAGAATCTTCAAATACCCCAACAAAATATCAAAGCAGTCACACAACTAATGTTTTTGCTGCTTAAATTAAAAGTTGTACTTAAACAAAAAATTGATTCAACAACTTCATATGTCTTCTGGTGCACTATAACTTCCAACTTGGTTCCTCATTGACTGACTCATACTCTACAATTGTGTAGTTGTGACAACATCATTTCCTTTCCACTTCATTCCTCGAGGCTTGTAACCAATATCAATGTTTGTTTGAGCTGCATCTTTGTAAATACCTGGAGGGACAACTCTTTCACCTCTAGTACCAGGTTGTGCATACAATGAAGTAAAATGAGATTTGTTAAATAAGAATTAAGAATTACATGAATTTGTAAGTCATACTTACATTTAAAGTTTGACTGCTACTCATTTGATCAGTGTAGATCCCAAATCCCACAATTTCTGACCTCTTTTGTCCTACTATTGATGTTGATGCTCCACTGGTCCTTTTATCCCTAGATTTCTGACCAGATACAACTGCTTTTCCCCTTTTTGTACCTCTTTCAGTGCCTCTTCCAGTGCTCATACCTCTTTCAGTGCTCTTACCTCTGTCAGATCCCCTACTTCTACCAGTGTCTCTACCTCTACCTCTTCCAGCTGGCTGCACTCTTATAACAGCTGAAGTATCAACGCACATAGAGTTGCCTTGCTAGATAAACATTAGTGGTTGGATGAAGCTTGATGGTTGGCTAGAGCTTGGTGGTTGGCTATAGGTTGGTGGTCTGCTAGAACTTGCTGCATGGCTAGAGATTCCAGGTTATCCCATCCCAGCCTAACAATAAAGCATATTAAATGTGTGGTATAAATACCATTGTTTAATTATTGAATTAAAAGAGAAGAGTGTATTACCTGAGTTTTACAAACTGTTCTGTTATGGCCAACTTGATGACACTTGGAGCAAGTAATTTTTAGACCTTTCCTGGATAACTTCCCATACTTCTTCTTAGGCTCATCCTTCTCTTTTCCTCTACACTTTGTTGGTCTACCAGGCATTGGTTTAGGCTCAGGAGGCTCAACCACTACACCACTTGTGTAAGGACACATTTTCATATTAGGTATTGGCTGAAGAAAGTAGTCATAAGCCTTCATGAAAGTATCTTTCTTATACCAATGTTCCACATGAACTTCAGCTTCTATTCCTTTATGCTAATATGCCGATACAGCATGTTGAAATGGTATGCCTCTCAACTGCCAGGTTCTACAAGAGCAAGTCTTTCCCCTAATATCAACTATATGCTTATAAGGACCATCCAAAATTTCATACCCAATCTGACCATTGAACAGAACTGTGCAATTTCTATCCATCTCTTTGTTCTCTTCAAGTACTAGCAAAGCCATAGGTGAGATGTCTAAAATCCAAGTGTCAGTAAATTTCCTTATTCCAACATTCCTAACCATTATATTCTGCCTAATCTCCTCTAACATAGTGATTATAGATTTATGTCTAGCAGCTAAAATTCATGAATTAAATGTCCTAGACATATTGTTTTCAACAATGTCACATTTAGCATGCTCCCTAAAATATGCCCTACACCGTGATTTTTTCTCATAATGTAACAAGTCTTCACAGATATCCTTACCAAGTTCACTGAGTCCGTCCACCTCATCTTGAAACTCCACTTCAAAACTGGCTTTAGCACATCTCCAGAATTGCTTTCTTCTTTCTTCTCCTCTCCAGGTATGATGCCAATTGGACCAGATATGTCTAGCACACCACCTCATCACACAATCTGGTAGCAACTCAAGTATAGATGGCACAAGACCCTACATAAACATAAAAAATAAAATCAAAACAAAAAATATATGAACATGATAGTCAAAACTAAAGTATAAGAATTAGACTAACCTTTTGCACATCTGATCTGATAGTCAGTCCATATCTAGTGCTAAGTTCAGATCTTGAATCAAGTAGTTGATGAAGAAACTCCAACTATGTTTTGTATCTTGATCAACCACTGCCCAGGCTATTGAAAACATTTGGTTATTTTTATTTCTCCCAACTGCAACTAACAATTCACCCTTGCAAGCACCTTTCAGAAAACATCCATCTAAACCAATGATTTTTCTGCACCCTGCCAATCAGCCTCTCTTCAATGCATCAAAGCAAACATAGAAATAAACAAACAATTTTTTTCCTGGCTGAGACTCTCTATCTATCCTCACCCAACAAGAACTTCCAGGATTAGTATGTTTAATCACGTCTGCATAGTCACACAACCTTGCAAATTTCATCTTTCAATCACCCAAGAAGTCCTGAATGACTCTATTCTTTGTCCTAGCACAAACAGTTCTTCCAACATACAAACCTAACTTTTTTCTCACCAATTTCTAAATTTCCCACAGTTTTATATAAGGTTGACAAGCTATCTCATCCTTGAACTTATTTGCTATAAACTTAGATGTACATAACTTGTTCTTGGTTGTAGTAGTGCATACATGTATAGGATAGTAGTTCTTGACCATAAAGTCACCAGAATCCTTATATATGCTAGCAAATAACAACCATTTGCATCTTCTGTCCTCACACCTAACTCTAACTCTATGCTTCTCATTAGGCTTAAGCTTTAATCTAACTTTGTATTTTACAGCATATTCTGCCACAGCCTTTCTAAATTGCTTAGCATTTTTGAATACCATACCAAGCTCAAATATAGCAACAACACAATCAGGATCAAATCTTACCTTTTTACTTTTTCTTCTTGTTGGTAAATCAACACCCTCACAACTTCAGGATCTAATTCATCCCTACTGTCATCACAATCCAGATCTGAGTTATCTATATACTCCTCATGTCCCCCTAATCTTCCACTGTATCCAGCAGTCGTATTCCTTTCAATGTCTTCAAATCCCCTATCAACACCTGTTGTTCCAAGTTTTATTTCCTAATTTCGGACATATTTCTTCTTTTTCACTGAGTTTTTCCTTTCATTTCTAAGAGATCTTAACTCTTCATCAACCTCAGAATCATCATCTTATGGAATATTAAACTCTTCAGAGTCAACACTACTAGCCAAATCTGTTTCAACGCCTTCTAGATCTGAGAGATCACTTACACTAACTTCTACATTTATGTTTTCTGTTTGGATAGGCCCCTCATGTAACCCTTCAACATTAATATCATGAAATTTAGAGCTGCTCTCACCCACATTACTACTTTCACCAACCACATGACTACATTCATCAACTACTGGCCCATAAAGAAAACCTGATGGGACCCCATCTTTCATCACTTCTAGGTCATCCACAACATGGTGCACATACAAGTCTAAAAAGTCCCCATCTTTTAGGTCTTGAACAAGCCTTAGTAAATTAAAGTCATTTTCTACTTGAATAAAGGCATTTTTTTGGGGGTCTTTAAAGTAGAACCCAATAGTCATATAGCCAAATTCTTTTGTATAATAAAGCAACTGAATTAAAGAGAAGTAGTCCTTGTCGATACTTACATATTCCACCTCACTTTCCCCTATGTAACGTGGATCAGATTCTCCAGAGACAAACTTGCCACCATGATGAAAACGAGTTATAATAATGCTATCCATAAGATTTTTTGAAACAAAGCCCCAAAAATTTCTGACATGTTACGAACAGTAAAACCCTAAAAAAACTCTAATTTAACCAGAAATTTCCAAACTACCATTACTATTGTAATATACTAAAAATGCATTAACAACAACAATACATGATAAAATAATGACATTGTTGACATTTGAAACATACCTGACGAGATTGAACTCCAAATCAGCAACAATTTTTGAGTGAAATCAGTCGCGACCCTTCAAAAAATGCTCAAAGCAGTCGTGACCTTCAACGGATCACTCAAAAACACTACGACATTTTAGGATTTAGAACGTAGAAAGCATAAATTACTAGCCTAGATCGAAGTTAAATTGCACATATTAGGGTTTTTGTTTAGAGAGATTTGTGGGTGGGTATCGAAGGGTCTGATGTTTTGGGGGGAAATGAAGTGGATATTGACCCTTTTGTGTATTAATATTTATGAAGGTGACGTGTATGATTTCAGTGGGTGTAATTGGTTATAATTTCCACGTAGGATGCGTTTGGTTTCACGCACCCAGCACTAAAAAATTGCAGGCTATAAAAAAGAGTCACGTCGGACGCTTGTGTTTAATTGACACAGTTTGTGAATGACTAAAGGGTTCAATAGGTACGTGGCTTAATTGAGGTGCCAATACGGAAAAAACTTACAAATTCAGAGGTCTGCCTATGTATTCCGCTTATTTAATAAAAAAAATTGTGTCGATCAATGTGATTATCTATTAAACATGTTTAAATATTAATTACATTTCTTGAGAGACGTGATTTGAGTTAACTTTAGCATTTCTTGGTTGTTAAGCCTAAAGGACTAAGAGACATTTTGCAATTTTCTGCCCATTCTCTGACCACGGCTTTATGCTCAAAATTGCAGCTTCCAAAGATTAATTATTCAATATTTTTAGATTAGGGTGCTAGACAGCACGCTAAAATTCAGTAATTTGATTTTGGGATTTTTGGGCTATCAGCCTCTTAGGACCGTTTGATTACTGGTTACAGTTATGTAGGTATTAATTATGCAGATATTAGTTATGTAGAAATTAGTTATGTAAGTATTAATTATGAAGGAAGTAGTTATGTAAGTATTTCTCCCTCCGTCCATCTTTACTTATCCGCTTTTGACTTGGCACATACCTTAAGAAATAATAAATAGATGGGTGATTTTACTATATCACCCTTTAAATATAATACTTTTTTTGTTTTGAAAAATACAATGAGGGATGAATAGTATTTAATATCAAGGGGAAAAAGGGGTAAATTATGTATTGATTTTTCAAACTGGACAAGTATTGTTGGACATCCCAAAATAGAAAAGTGGACAAGTAAAGATGGACGAAGGAAGTAATTACGTAAGTATTAAAGTTATGTAGGAATTACAATACATGAATCATTTCTTATTGAATTTTGGTTGTTGTAAATTACTATAGTAAAAATAAAATTTAAACAAAATTTGCTATCTGAAGATTGACTTTTGTTTGCATAATTTGAAGAAAAAGAATACTGTGAACGAATTTGATTTTTCGTTCAGTTATCACAATTTGATTTTTTTCGTTCACAATTATTTCTTATTGAATTCGTTTGCATAAAAAAACACTGTCAGTTGTTGTTTGCAAAAATTGATAAAATTATACAGTTCGACCTCTCTATAACGTCACCTCATTATAACGACAATTTAATATAGCGATCTGATTTTCTTCAAAACCAATTTTTCATGTTATATTTTACTTCTCTATAATGACATTTTATCTATTACAGCAATAATGTTTATTGTAGCGGTACACTCTTCGTAAAATAACATCTCTATAACAACATACTCAAATATTATGTACTAATATTTTGTAAGAAATATATTATGTACAAAATAAAATACCAAAATATTTATGGTAATCATCATTAATGTCATGCACATAGTAAATATCAAGTACGAATATCTAATTTAAAGGAAAAAATTGCATTTACATGGCGCACATCAATTATTTCATAACTTCACAAGGAAAAGGCTACTAATATTTGTCTTTTTTATATTCATGCTCTTTCAAATTTTCCATTTTTTTTTTATAACAATTAAATGAGATCCAAAAGTCAAATGTCAGTATACTTATTCCACTTTCTACCCGCATAAAATTATGCATAAATTTCCTCATAAGTTGTGTGAGTATTAATTATGTAGGATTACTAAAACACAACCAAACACCATATAAAATTAATACATAAATAACTTTTATACAATATTTGGAACTTACCGACCAAACATTGTATAAAATTAATATATAAATAACTTTTACATTCCTATTTACTAACCAAATATTGTATAAAATTAATACATGAATAACTTGATTATTCATGTAGTATTAACTTTGGTCTTATCCCATAACCAAACGGCTCCTTAGTACTTTAAGTGGACTCAAGAGGTGCTTTGGCTCTTTTAATTTCACTTTTGTTCCTTTTATTATCTGCTAGGGCGAGAGGAGTACTCTCTTGCCAATTATTTTACTACGGTCGGCCGGGCAGTGCGGTCTGCCTCTTCGGGCAGCTACGACCTCCTTGAAATTGGCCTCTTCTCGTTGACCCCTATGCCCACCAAATCAATGTTCTGTTTTTTTCCCTTTCTATTTATATAAAGTATTTTTCTTCTACCTAAAGCTTTTAATAATTATATGATTTTGTGTACAATGAATCATACTAATTGAAAAAGAGAATGTAAAATTAATTAGTTTGTTTATTGGACTCTTTAAAACAAACAGTAACAGAGGAATTAGGAGTTATGTGCTTTATAAATATGTAAGTTTTAATTTCAAAAGTAAAAAAATCAATATCGAAATTGATGTATTAGTCCTTATGCAGTGGATTGTGGAGTTGAAGAAGGAAAAAGAAAAAAGAGGGTCTCATGTCCTTTACATTCTCTCTGGGCCTTTGGAGCTGTCACTGTCAGGTCCATCCAGCCCACTGGCCATTCCTTATAAGCCCATTCTAGACCTTTGTTTCTTCATTCCCCTCTTTCGTAATTCTATTCATTCTCTTCTCTCTTTCTTTAGTTTGCACTTTTCATGGGTTTGAGAGAAAATATTGCAGTGCAGAAATCAACACTGAAATCTCCACGAGGTATCCCTACTTTCTTTTCCTTTATTCTGCCACCTATCTTTCCATAATCTTACTCCAATTCCCAACCTTATATTTCCTTCAAAAGCTGGTAATCACTTCTTTTTTTCTTCCTGTACATTATTTCACATCATTTTCTAGCTCTTCATTTTCATCACTTATTTGCTGTGCGTTTAAAGTTATTAACTTTTAAAAAAAAAAAAAATATTTGGATGCAGCTGGTTTCCTTGAAACTTTTAGCATGTATGATTGGACTAATGAGTCAATCAGCTTCAAGCCAAAGGCTGCAAAAACTGGAAAGTCTCAGCCGAATGGCATCTTTAATAGTCCTTGACCAGGGCTTTGTTGCCCTCATTCTCATGATGAGGGTGACATCCTCATCCTAATCTCGGTGCTATCCTACCTGAGCTTTCTCACGACCTTTTCTCGTTTTCTGTTTTCTTTTTTTTCTCTTTTTTCGATTTTTTGACTTGTTGTCTTTCATTCCTCCACCTACCCCTGTTTTCTTGACCTTGTAAGACCTTTTCTTGACCTTGTAAGACCCCGTGTTCTGTGTTAAGTTTTTATGTTTTGTATTGTCGTGAATCTTACGTCATGATTTCTCGATGTAAGGTTTATTTAGTATCCATCTTCGTTCTTACCCAACTCACGTTCTCCTTCCTTGTCTATCCCTCCTGAGCTATTATTCCACGTAGAATTGAACACAGCAAAAAGATTTGAATTCATGAAGACTGATCAGAAGATAGAGAACTATTTGCCATCAAGGATATTGGTATATTCAAGCAAATTCATATGATTATTTATATACCCTTTTGTTTGTTTGTTTTTTTTGGGATTATGAATGTTAATTTGGAAGTAAATACTGTATTAAATCCTTTTTTTTTTTTTTTTTGTATTCTGGCTTTTCAAGTTCTGTATTTCCTTAATAATAGCCATTTATTTTTATTTTTTGTTTTGTTTTGTTCGGGAACAAATAAAAGAGAGAATACAAGTATTGGTCCAATTTGAGATTTTTTCTGGGACTTGAGCAATTTCTCATGACTTGTCACTTTGACACACTTCCATTGTCTCAGCTAATCTTTTTACTGATTTCCTATAATGGAAGTCGAATTTAGAACCTTTTAAATTTAATGAAAGTATAGTGGACCAAAAGTGTACAATCACATGACCCAATTCAACTTTGAGATTGTTACCTTCGCATCCAGAACAAAATCCACCAAACCATTAATAAATTAAAAAAAAAACCAAAATGATGTATACCCTATTTTGATTTGATTTAAACTTTGTATTTGGTGTAGAAAAAAAAGATATTGGTTGTTTTTGAGTAAGTACCCACAAGGCCCACGTCCTTTTTTTCGTTTAGTTCATGGAAAGGGCCTTTTTTCCTTAAGCAAGAATGAGCTCATGTCATTTATGAAGGGGGGAAATAATTGTAACCATTTGGGGAAAAGATCAGCTTTCTTAGAGTACTGGGGGAAAAATCATTTACTCAGATGGACAAAACCTTCTCTTGTCTGCTAGCCTGTGTTTATATCATTTATGATTTACAGTATGCAGATTCGTGGGATGACCGACGCAAGTACAAAAAAAAATCAACTTTTACTTGCAGCATTTTTCAGTTGATTTATACGTATCCAGTATCGCTACATGATCAAAATTTCTTCTTTTAAACATCAATTTAGGCAAGCTTATCACTAAATACGAGGAAACGAAAGATATATTGCAAATAGAGCGTAGTTTAGGTTGCAAATGTTAGTAGTCAGGGGCGGATCTATGTATTAGGGTGAGGGTGCCACGGCATCCGGAAGCTGACTAAAATTTTCATATATATACAGGAATTTTAGTGTTTGTAGTATATATAATTAAACGTTGGCACCCACAGTTACACAGTGGTTGCTGCTCAGTTGGTCAGTGGGCAGGGTGCCATACCTGCTGCTCTGGTTCGAATCCTCTCAAGGGAAATTCTTTCACTTTTTCTTTTTTTTTCCACATTCACTGTCCCTAGTTTTCTTTTCTTGTTTCCCATACTTTGCCTTTCTTTACTTTCCTTCTTTTTTATTTTAATTTCCTTAATATTATTTATTTATATATTTTCATTCTTCCTCCAATGCAACCTATCTATTAATTTATTTATCCAAATTATTTCTTCATTTTTAAAAAAAAATTCCAAATATTTAATTGAATATGTTTTTAATCTTTTCCCAGTTTTATTCTTTCAAGTTACATTTTATCTAGTGAATTTTGTTCTTCGTTTCTTAATCTTTTAAGCGAAAGCAATAGAGGCAATGGTCGTTTTGTGCTATATTAACCTCCTTTCGCAATTTTGTTAGAGTTTTTATTTTTGTTCGCAAATTAATTTTTATTTTTGTATAAATAATTTGTGAATCTTTGTAGTAAAAATATTTTTCATTACTTGTAAATTGATAAGATCCTTTATAGAAATTGTTTTGGCTCTTTTTTTCTTTCTTTTTTTTTTTTTAAAAAAAAATAGAACTCGATATAAGTTATAATTTGCTAGCTACCATGATTTAACTACATCGTGTCTGAACTGAGGGGGTGTGATTGTGTATTCAAAAATTTAGTTTCTTATTTATGTTTTTCTCATTTTTTTCAATAGAATTTGATTAAAAATTAGATTGAATTGTATAAAACTCATTTTGGTTCGATAATTGTATATTTATTTATGTATCAAAAATCTTAATCAATCCAAATTAGACCAAAATAGATCGAATTGGCTAAATGTACGCCTTAAATCGATGTCCATCACTAAGTTTATATCAAAAATGGTGGCACTTACAACCTTCAAATCCTGGATCTGCCTCTGTTAGTAGTATAAGTTACTTGGAAAAAATACGCAGGATATTTTCAAATATATATTGTCTAATAAAAATAATTATATCTACATAGTCCATAGTTTCGAACTACATCTGCATAGCCCATTTTTTGCGCAACAACTTATACAACATTATACAATATTATACACTTGTTGTACAAAAATGTGTAGACTTGTATAAACATGTATAATAGTGTATAAGAGATGTTTATACACACTTTTATATTATTATACACCATATACGTAGTCATAATATATATACATATATATGACAAACACTAGGGCAGACCCAGATCAACACAATGAGCTATTTGGTGGAAAAACAACTAAACAAAAAATTTGGTAGGAGGAACTTTAGTGAGAAGGAGAAGAAAAATGGAGTTAATTCCCTAAATTGTCACTGAACTTGTGCAAACATCCCGCTAAAGTCACTTTTTTTTTTAGGATAATATTATCATTGAACTATGTATATCTTTCCAAAATAAAGTAAAACTAAGAAATAATTAAAGACATGTTTGGAAAGCCATAAAAGAATTAGAATTGGACTTAAAGAAAATAAATTGATATATAAATTCAAGAAAAAAACAAAAACACAACACTCCTTTTATATTTTTTCTGTTTGAAAATTTTTAAATTTTTTACTTTTTTTAATTTTACATCATTTATCTTTCATCTTTTTTCTTCTCATTTTCTAACTTTTACTTCTGATGATTCAATTTAATTGCTCATAATTTTTATTTTCTTCATTTAGTACATAACTGCATTATTATTCTAGTGGTTGAATTAAAGTAAAATTTCATTATTGAATGAGATTATAGACTTATGTTTCTTTTCTTTTGAATTATATTTACTTAGGTTATGGTGAAACTTATTTTATTTTATGTTGGAATTTGATATAATATTATGTTTCATTTTTTTTTTGAATATTGAATTTATGTTCCAATTTATTTGCTTTAGTGGTATTGACTTGTTATTTCATATTTCATGTCATGTGAAACTGTGTAATTACATCGAATTTCAATTCTCTTGTGGCCTTCCAAACATGTCTTTAACTATTTCTTAATTTCACCTTATTTTGGAAAGATATATATAGTTCAATGACCATATTGTCCTAAAAAAAACATAAGTTACTTTAGTAGGATGTTTCCACAAGTTCAATAACAACTTAGGGAATTAACTCAGAAAAATGAGAAAGAGGAGAGAGAGATATTAATTTAGGGGAATAAGGATAAAAGGGTCATTAAAGGGATACTTTTTATTTTTCAGAATTTTGTTTTTAAATAGAAATTTCACATGAGCATATTTTTTTTAAAAAATAATTAAATAGGTTGAGTGACTTTCTAAGTAAAGATGTGATAGTTGAGTGACTTTCTGGGATAAAAGTCTATAGTTGAGTGACCATTTGAGTTATTACAATAAGTGACTTTTGATAGTTTCCTTTAACAACTTCTGCTTAAAACACATAGGGTCTGTTTGGAAAGCCACCTGGTAATTGAAATTGGCGTAATTACTAGGGCAGTAATTACCAGCCTAGTAATTACACAACTTAGTAATTACACAACCTAGTAATTACGATGATCTATTTATTTGTCACAATGTAATTACAAGTGTACTGTTTGGTTGCACAAGTGTAATTACATGGTTGTATTAAATTTTTTAAATAAAAGTTAATTATCAAAAACTAAAAATTTATATTAGACAAATAAGGGCCTTTATAAATGATACTAAATTAAATATTTAAGATATAATTATTGTCTTTTGAAAATATATTAATTAATAAACATATGTTCTTAACTAATATTATCAAAAAATGATTTTATATTTTTCAAATTAGTATATTTTAATTAAATTAATCATAAAAACTAAAAGTACATGATTTTTAAGAACATCATGAAATGCACGTTTGACCAAATTTTTTTTTTAAAAAAAACATAATGTCATAAAATTATTAAAACATTTGACAAACAGATAATCTATCAATTCTAACTAAAAATGAATGACTTGCAATGTGAAATATCAAGTCAATACTATATTAAAACAAATAAATTGGAACTAAAAATATAACATAAGGTCAAAATTCAAAACAAAAAAGTTATCATAATACTCTTATGTCAAATCTCAATATAACGTACATAAATATGATTCAAAAGAAAAGGAAAATGTATAACCTTATTCAACAACGAATTCTACTTCAATTGAATAATTAGAATACTAACAAAATTATGCTAAATGAAAACAAATAAACATAAAATAAATAAGAAATAGATCATATGAACAATTATATGGAATCACAAGAAGTAAAGGTTGGGAAATGAGAAGGAAATGAAATATAAATAATACGAAATAAAATATATATTTTAAAAATATTAGAATAATAAATATATAAAAAATTAAAATAATAGAAATAGAAAATAAATTAAAACAAAAAAATTAAAATTAAAATAAAAGAAAGAAATTAAAAAGTAACCAACTTCTAATTACACCATGTAATTACCAGCAATTCACAGCTACACCCTATGAATTGGAGAGTGTAATTACCCCCTGTCAATTACACTCAATTACCTGCTGACCAAGTAATTACATGGTCAACCAAACATATCAAACTGTGTAATTACACTAAATCTAATTCCCATGGTGACTTTTCAAATTAGCCCTATAAATATCATAACTTTGACTTGTTTATTTGTTTAAATAATATTATCTTTATTAAAATCTCTAACTTTTAGATTTTACAAAGAAAATTAAAATGTAGTGCATGCTTATATTGCGTTGCAAATTTGAGTGACGAAAGAAAAGTAAAAGTTAAACATAAAACAAACAAACGTTGGGTTTTGGAGTTAATTTTCATACAGTCACTTAATTAACAATTTTTTAATTTTTTTTCCTTAAAAAGTCACGTGATTTTATTTTGTAAAACAAAAGTCACTTCACTATTGATGATTATTTTAGAAAGTCACCTAACTTTATTTTGTAATTGAAAGTCAATCAATTATTGTCATCACCTACAAAATCAGTCAACTAGTTCAACTAACATTTCAAATAGATATTATTGATGCAGAAATTTTTTAAAGACAATTTTTTTTAAAATAAAAACCCATGTATTTTAATTAACCATTAAATTGACTTTTTTTTTGTTTTACCAAATGAATCTCTTTTCATTTTTTGTAGAAATTTGGATGTAAAGAATATTTATATTATTGAAAATATCACATGAATTGATTGAGTGACTTTGTAAGTGAAATGAAAATAATTGAGTGATTTTATAAGTGAAATGATGATAGTTGAGTGATTTTTTTGTTACAAAATAAACTTGAGTGACTTTCTAAAATAATTAAGTATCATTAGTTGAGTCATTGTTGTGTTACAAAATAATATGTGGGTGACTTTTTAAATAAAAAATGTTAGTTGAGGGACTGAGAAATTAACTCTTGAATTTTAGCCATGTGCTACAAAGCCAATGACTAAACATCAGTTATTAGTTGGAATTGTGAATAAATGTCCAAAAGGGAAAAGTGAAGTTGGTAATAACGAAATTCAACCACAAAATGATGATGTTCCACAAGTTGGTACGTTTTGAATAGCTCGATAGTTTCCAATAGTCTTACATAAATATTCAAAGTAGTGATGACTGAAGGAAAACATAAAATCTTGACTTTGAGTAAGTCTCATTATTTATCTCATAACCTAAAATCAGCAATGCAGCATATTCAGCCGGCAATATGGGCCCCTATTTTTCATCTTTAGGTAACATCTAACATGCCTATGCATTTCTCTTTTCATTATTTTACTTTTCTCTTTTTATTATTTTTCTTCAACTTTTAGTCATAATCATTTATCTGAAGACGTGTTTGTAAAATTGCCAGTTTTTTTTTTAAAGAAAACCAATGGCCAATGGCCTTATTATCTATATCTATAATCTATCTATATCTATATCTATATCTATAATCTATATTTATATCTATATCTATAATATATTAAAAGTGTGAAGATCCTAAGAAAAGTAATTTGAACTTTTTGCCCTTCATTAAAAGTCTCCGCAATAGACAAAATAGTCTTTTCACTTATTTCCTCCAATTATTATTAATATAATATGAGAAAAAGTTTAATTTAGTACAATTAAATTTGTAAACCTAAATTATATAGGAAGACGGCCGATTAAATTTGTATATATATATATTTAAGATAGCATGACCATGGCTCTAAATTTATGCAGCAACTTTGTAACCTAAAAAATTGGTACCCTCTTTTTGCATTGCAAGTTCGTAGCCTACTTTTCTTATTATTATGTCAATTAAACATTGAATACTAATGATTGTTGGCTACAGAATAAACAAATACCTGTACTTATGTTTCCTAGCTATTGTAATTTGTAGAGGCTATTGATTTTGTTTTTGTCAGTTATCGTTGCAATTTTTAGGTCCTAATCGTTTTCCGTTTCTCAACAAATAATAGATAAATTTATTTTTGATTTGACGTAAGTTTTCTAAAATTTTGATTTGTTCTTAAAGTTTGATATAAATGATCATGTATTCTTGAAGGTAATTCCTAATTGAGAAGTTTTTTTCTTTTTTGACTTATTTATATTTTTGTACAAATTATTTGGATTATTGCTCCGTCCCAAAAAATTGGTTAGTCATTCTAATTCATAACAATACTTAAAGCTTAATGAAATTGATTTGAGGTAATTTTTCTAAAATTTTAATCTATTTGTTAAGTTACGATAATAAATTATTATGATGTATTCTTGAAGAAAATTGCTAATTGAAACGTTTTCTTTGTAATTTGTGTTTATTAGGTCTTCTACTTTGGCTTTGACGGATTCTTAGTGACTCTTTTGTCATTGCAGATTCGTTGCAGGTCAGGAGTCCGTATTTTGTAATTTTATTTCCATTGTATGATTTTAACTGGACAACATGTGTTTGTTCTATATATTGTTAATACGTATAATAGTAAGTCAAACAATTTCATCGATTAAACATCAAAGACTTTGTGAAGAATATGCTCAAATTGTGTATAACTCGTGTCAACCATAGTCATATCAAGTTTGTCCACCTATATTTACAACATGGTATTATCGATCTCTTTACACGAAAATATAATTTTAAAAAGGGTCTTCTAATGCTTTATGCACTGTTCTTGCCTTTTTTTTTTTTTTTATTAAGTTGAAATTTCCATTGTTTAGAGCACCAAGAAGTTGCTAAAATACTATGTACACGTACAATTGCCTGGCCCCATTGTTTTTGTCTCTCAGTTCCCTCTTAGCTCTTGATCCACTATCACCAACTCATTTATAGATAATTTATCTTTTTTTGGTTTAGTTTTCTCGTCAAGGTGCAGTTTCACCTTAACGAGGAAAGAATCTTACAAGGAAGTTGTGGAAGACATGAATTAGAGTAGTAAATTAGGAGGTAATAAAGCGTTACATCAGCCACTCAACCTCCATAGTCCTGACTGATAGAACTTTCTTTAGGTAATGTTCTCTTAAATTCTAGGTAATGTTCTCTTTTATCTTTTCTTTCATGACAAGTAAAAGTTTCGACAAAAAATATGAAGTACGTTAAAATTACGAGTGTTTGACATTTATTAAGGAGTCTTGCTTTAGGCTTCTAATCCTTCTTAAATACTACAATTAAAAAAATCATGCCTCAACCCCAAACTAATTTTAATCAATATAAAAATCCTCGATATCCATTTGTTTCATTATAATTTTATGTTTATCTTCTTCTTCATTTATTAAAATTTTTTCTGTGTTTGTTTTTCTAGAATTATCATTGAAAATTGTTGTTGTGATCATTAATATTTTCCGTTTTCACATTATTATTTTACGCTTTAAGTATGTCCCAATTCTTTATGAATTTTAATTGACTCAAAATTGTTAATAAAACTATTGTGTTATGTAACGAACCCAAATTCTCAACTCAATAATCATTACACAGAGTGAACGAAACTAATAAATTTTAATTAATACGGAGAGGAGAAATTACAAATATGAATAGTAGTAGAAGGGGATGAGTAACTAGAAAGAATGATGGTGAGAAGCATAGACTTGCTAAGCACATAACAATAGGCATAATTCTATTTTGCTCTCACAAGTCATTATTTATCAACTCGAATCCCAAACATAGCCACTTAATCCGGTGTTGGGCTGCTTTACCAATATTGACCCAGGCCCATTCATAACAAACCACCGACCCCAATAAAAACCTTGTCCTCAAGGTTCGAGTAGTACAAATTTGATAGCACAATGAAGATTCTCATTGGAGCTACGAAGGAAGTTATACCAACTATCAACAGTAGGTTAGAAGCAGGAGTAGGCAATTCCCTTGAAATTTTACCAATGAGCATTACAATGCTCCAAGTTCTACTTATAGCAGGGAGACTCTAACCTTCATCTTTTAGGAGATAAAGTGACTCAAAGAACACAACTTCAACACTGTAAATATGTGATATAACACTCACTAGCAACTTTGTATCCCCTTTTGGTGCAATATAGCCCTTTGTTACTATGTACTCCTTGCTAGCTAAAGGAACCAGAAAGCTTGTTTTATCCCTATTAAGAGATATGTCAAAGACCCAAGCTACACTATTTCTTGAGTTGGCCTCCTCATTTTGAGACCCCAACAATGTATCCAAATTCTAAGTGTAATTAATCGAAACCACCAATTTGGGCAGCCTTAAAAAGCAGTCCATGATGTTCGTCTAATGAAGGATTTGTGCAATTCCTTCTCTGTGAATTTGGCCAGCAGCATCAAGAAAAACATCATGATATAGAGCGACGACTTGTGCATCATCAAAGACGCCTATGGTTGGATTTGTAAGATATCCAGTCCAATAATCATTAAGCACTTCAAATTTAACAAATTCAACAATCTTAGGGGAACATGTTGTGAGCAATGTAAAGTCGAGTTGTTGTTGAAACATTCTCTTTGCTACAGCCAAGAGCAACAAACTGAAACAAGGTAGTCCACCAATACCAAGCTCTGCCTCTGACATGACTAGGCTAGAGACTGAATAACAAAAAGAAATCACATATACCTCGCACATTGGTCCAAACAAGAGTGATATAAGGCGTTGAGACTGCAATGTGTCTGAAACATACCTTTCTAGTGTTAGTGCCAATGCAAAGTCATTTTCTGGTGAGTAGTGCAAGCCAAAACAAGAAAATGTTGAGCCTTCACTATCAAATGGTGTCCAAAGACCGTCATCATAATACCTTGCAATTGACATTCCACTAAAATAATAACCTGTCAAATAGCTTCCAAGTGGCTCTGTTATAACCTGCAGCACACATTTTTTCGAAGCATTCACATCCAAGTGCTGCACCTTATGTTCATCAGGTAATGCGAAGAGCAAAACAGGAAGTGTCTTCCTCCAAGGGAATACAATCACCCTTGTTGTCAACTCTATTCGAGCCATGTACTTGGAACATTTTCCTGGATCTCAAACATAGCCACTTAATCCAGTGTTGGGGCTGCTTTACCAATACTGGCCCAGACCCATTCATAACATGTTATTAGTGTCACGGTATATGATTTTTAGTTTTGTTTTACCATCGCAATTTTTAGATGTTAGCGTTACTATTTTAATATAGTTTTATTTTTTACTATATAATTTTATTGATTGACATGAGACACACGTACGAAGCACGTATACTAAACTAGTAAAAGAAAAAACACAAAGATGGTACAAAGCGCAGTCATACAAACCAGCCCAAACGGGCAAAAAGCAAAAAATAAAGGGATAATTTCTAATATATACAATAAAGTTTGCAACAAATATAGCCAATTTTCTTTACAAAAAAAACAAAAAACAAAAATGAACTAGTCACAAAGAAAAATTATATATAAAAAAAGAAGCCGCATGTATATGTAATGTATATAAATGTATGATATCGTATAAAAGTTATGTAATGTATCGATATTGTATAAATGATTTATAAATGTGTATCGATATTATATAAATGGTATATCAATGTGTATCGATATTGTATAAATGGTGTATAAACATGTATCAATATTGTATAAATAATTATATGATATATCAAAAAAAAACTTTTCTCTCCACTCTCCTAAAAAAATACAGATTTCTCTATATCTTTACCGGCCACCACCCATGTCGGAATCCAGTGAGAACCCACTATGACTGCTAGCGAGCAAGAAAATTATATGGATTGACTAGTACACATGAGCAAGAAAATTATACTAATAAATATATTTTCACAAACTAAGATAGTTAACTCATATATAATCCACGTGTAAAGATACTGGCGGCATGAGGTTCCATCTTTGTTAATCCACTCCATTTCCCTTATTTTTTGGCCAAGCTCCGGGTAAACAAACAACCACCGCTCTCCCTTTTTCTCAACCCATTCACCTCCCTTTTCTGGCGAAACAACCGCCAAAGCTTCATCACACCACCACCCAAACAGCAACCAAACAGTCCCTTTCGCACGCTGTCTTCTCCCTCACAACAAACTAGTGAACTCTAGTGAAGCCCCCAATGAATCAGAGAGCAACAGTGACTACGGCAAGACAGAAAGACCCACATCGCTGCTCCACCGGAATAAAAAAACTAGAGCTTCAACAATAGTATTCCATCACAACTTTGGTGGGCACCAACAATCTTCAGCTCTGACCATGGAAGATTTAATGGTTGGTTGGTCATTTCTTGTAATTTTAACAAAGTTGGGCTATTTTCTTTGTAAATAATACAGTCGGGTGGCTATATCCCAAAATTATCCAAAAACAAAAAGATAAAGTGGCCCACTAGCCAAACTCTATCAAATGAAAATATAACAAAAAAACTAAGCCTAGGAATTCCTCAATTAGGAAAGTAGACCATTCACCGATGCTTCAGCTCCTCAGCTCTGATGTTCGTCGAAGAGAAGGAAGGGATTGTTCTATAACTCACGAGGAGGAAAACCAAGCCAAACATCGAGACGCACCCCTTGTAAGTATTCTAGCTGATTTTAGGTTGATTCCACCTAAGACACCAATAAATCTCAGAAGTGCCATAAAATTCGGCCTAATGAAGACCATTTCTGACTTGTGGTTATAAAGATATCAACGATCTATCCCTTTACAAAGCTATGCACCCTTTTGTTAATCGATCTTCTAGCTGGATATGGGTAAGAAGCTCTTTGACTTCTTTTCTTTCAACAAATATATCAAAGATCTATCCCATGGGGACTAATACTACTGTTACAACAAAATTCCATCTAGAAGCTGCCACTATATAGAGTACACAACCAAAACAAAGGTAAAATAATGACAAACTTGAATTTGGAATGAATATGTAGTGATAGTGACTGTAATCTCTTATGTACCAGTTGGTCTTGTTGCTGTATTATTGTTCATGCTTGTTGTCTCCTGTACCATGAGTATCTTTTGTTGAAAATTAGGATTTTGATGTTTTTGAAATCTTAAGCTTGGAATTTGTTACTTATCAATGACCAGTATTTGTTTAGCTCTTGATGGAAGTTCCTGAAAGGATGAATATTCTTTTGTACCTGCAAAATCTGAAGTAATGTTATTAAAAAAAATCAGCAAGCTGATTCCATTCTCTGAGTACATGCTCTATTGTGATTCCTAAGTTATGCACCATGGAACTTCCCAAATCCTATCTAGAACATTCTTCATCATCAAAGAATCTGTCTTAATAACTATAGGCAGTAGCTGGTCAGATACACAATACTGTATGCCCGCCTTAATGGCTTTAGCCTCTGCAATTAGATTGCTATAATCCTCAATTTTTTTTGCCTCATCCTGAATTAAGTTCCGATCATAATTCCTCACAAAAAATGCAAATGAACTAGGTCCAGGATTTACTTTAGATGCTCTATCAGTGTTACACTTGTAGTATCCCAACCTAGGTTTCTTCCAATATACAGTCTTGCATGTTATTTGAGAAGTATAATCATTCAGAAAATGTACCAACTCTGGCCATTATTTGGGAGTGTTCTATAACCAAGGATAGCAATGTTTAGCCATAAGATGGACATTTCTGTTGATTTTAAGAATCACCTTAGCAATGTATATATCTCCTCCATAAACTATGGCATTCCTTATCTTCCAAATTTGCCATAATATGAAGGCCGGTATGGCCCTGATGATAAGCCTCAACTTGCTGTTACATTCAGCTTTCCACCATCTACTGAGTGTAAAATACATCTGAAAAGGGCCTATAATACGTGTTGTTGTAGCAAAAGATTGCCAAATCTTCTATGTAAAGGATCACTAAAAGAAGGTGCGTTTGATGTGCCGACATTTGACAGAATATTTGATGCTTTTAATCATGAATACGTGTAAGTTATTAAGCAATTTTTGTTAGTTTTGATCGCGTTGTTGTCTCATTTGTAGGAAAATATGCTAAGACAAGAAAGAAGGTGAATTATGCTGAAAAGAAGGAATTGACAAAAAATCTGATGGGTCGTCTACCATATGATGGACTATTGCCTCAATCGTGTAGCTAAAATAGAATGAGGTGTAGGTGTTGGTTAGTCGATGGCTAAGTTGACGATTCATCAGCCTCCTGACGAACTATCATCCAACCGGCCAAGCCGTCACCCTTAAGTAGAATGACTCAGTGCAGAACCTCAAATGATGGAGAAACAGATGGATCGTCATCCATTCAATGAACCATCGCCCAAACCGTGTGTCTTAAGTAGTTTTCCGACAAACTATACTGATTAGCAGCAATGGGGAAAGTGGCGGACCGTCACCCAGTTAATGGGCCATCGACTTAACCATGAGACACAAGGCGGGCTTATCTCCGATTTTAATTTGGTTTTTAAATTCTTATACTATAAATAGCTACTAT
This sequence comes from Capsicum rhomboideum, assembly GCA_031232105.1. NCBI lineage: Eukaryota > Viridiplantae > Streptophyta > Magnoliopsida > Solanales > Solanaceae > Capsicum > Capsicum rhomboideum. Next base: position 84,378,819 of record CP124719.1, on the reverse strand, counting down.
TAGGGTTAGTTTTAATATTCAATGTTTTAGAGAGAAAACTCACATTACTCTTACGTTATTTTGGGGATTTGAGCTATAAAACTTGGTTTTTGAATATAATTAAAGTTTGAATTTTGTTTGGGTAAGTTTATTCCTTATCTTATGAATTCTATCGGTATGTTTGTGTCAAAGGCTATGAGTGGCTAAAACCCAAAGTCAATATCGGTGTAGATTCATATAGTGTAATTGTTTGCATTATTAATTCTTTCATCTTAATCAATTTCTAATTGTTGCAAATATTAGAACCTGTCTTAGGTTTAACTGACTTGATAGAGGTTAAAACTAGGAAAAATAGTTAATAATAAGGATTTGGGGTTACCAACCCCCGTCTAATGATTAATGATGTAATAAGATTAACCAACTTAGGGATATTATCGAGTTTTGCATTTTCATCACTCTTAGTTTGAGAGAATTGGAGTGAGAATCACCTAAGTAGGTTGAGAAACGTTTATATGTATTGAAGTAATGGATAACCTTGTACACTTTGCACTAGAAGAGTCTACTACAGTTAGCGACCTGATTGTGTTATGAAACCATGGTGAACATTGACCTAGTTCTCTCTATTAACTGATTGCATTTACTGAAATTTCACTATTTTTACTTGATCATAATTGGTACTTGAATAACAAATACATTTTTACAAACTCCCATTCTTATGGAAATAATCGACTCTATGTAACCACATAAGGCTTAGTTTTCACCTTGTTCCCTGTGGGATTCGACCCCAACCTAGTTGGTTTCTATATTTGACAGCGACTGCATTATAGTTATGATTTGAGGTGTAATTTGAGCGTACCAAATTTTGACGCCATTGTCGGGGAATACGGTTGTAGATTAAGTCAAGTGTGTTTATTTGACTCTCAGTCTTATTTCCTAATTTTAATTTTACTTGTTGTTTTTATTTTATACAGGGTACAGGTCAGTACATGCCCAAAAGTTGAAGTTGGGGTGAACCATTACTTCCGTACAACCCCGAGCTTGAGCGTATCTTAGGAGAGTGATGATACACAAGAGCGTGAAGCAGCAAGGCTATAATAGCTTGCTGAGGCTCAGGCTAGGGCCAACAATAAAAATGCCTCCAACAATGAAGATGATGAAATTATTAGCGATGACATCCATGGGTATAATGTTGACAATGTGGCCCTTGCCAATCCACATTAACAATAAAAAGCTAGAGGACAACAGTAACCGGTTATGCCCTTTGATGTTGATGATGAAAATGATTCTGATTTGGATGGTATTGGTGTCACTGGGGCCAACATCTCTCCACCACTAGCTCCTGGAGTGAAGTTCAATATTACTAGTATTATGATCCAGTTATTTAATCTGAAGGGTTTGTTCAGAGGCGTGGCTGGTGATGACCCGAACCTACACTTAATGAACTTTATTGGAATTTACAAGTATTATGAGTTACCGACAGTTAGTCAAAATTCCATCCTCTAGGGCTATTCCCATTATCATTATCTAGAGAAGCAACCTTATAGTTGATAGAACTACTACATAATTCCATCACAAACTGGAGGGAGTTGAAAGGAGCTTTCCTAGAAATGTTCTTTCCACCCTCTAGAATGTTACAGCTGAGGGACAAGATTAGTAATTTCAGGCAGATTCCTAGAGAAGCATTACATAAAGCATGGTTGTGGTTCAAGAAGAAGCTGAAACAATGTCCCAATGATAAGCTGACGGTTGAACATTTGATTGAGACTTTTTATAGATCTTTGAATGTAGTAACTAAGCCGATAACTGAAAATGCCATTGGGGATCCTTTATCTCCAAAACGTTTGTAGATGCAGTTGTGATCTTAGATAGGCTCACAAAAACTAACATAGATTGGCGTACTCGAGACTATGAGGTTGCAGGTGATACATACTCAATGGGTATGTATTCTTAACAACATTGAAAAGAGAGGAGGAGCATGACCAATACATGGCCCATATGAGAACACAGATAGATTTGCTCACAAAACATTTGTCAGCAAGTGGTGCTGAGAAGGTAAATATTGTAGTATCATAAGGTAACATAGTTGAGTCAGATTTCGAGGAGGATGCTAATTATCTAAATAATAAGATCGAGAGTTTTCAAGCCAACATCTAAGAAAACCAAGGTCGAAACTATCAGAAGGATAATTATTATGACAAAGCTAGTTATAAAGACATAGCTCAAGGGAACTAGAAGAGCAAGAATGATAGAAGTGGTCTATATGTTCCTCTCGGAAATCGTGATAGAACTAGTAATGATTCAGGGAGTTCGAGGATGGAAGATATGATGGATAAGGTGTTGCAAAGAGTCGAATCTACTGACTCCAATGTTAAAGAGATGAAGGGCAAGATCTCTAATATTATCTAACTAGTGATTTCACACTACACTTCCATAAAGCAGTTGGAGTATCAAATGAGTCAGATGCTCGTAGCTCTGAATTAGAGAAAGAATGGTACATTGCCAAGTGACACTATTCAAAATCCTAGAAATAATGGCCAATGCATGGCTTCCATGACCAAAAGTGGGAAAGCATTATCAGAACCGGTACCTCTTGTTGATGAATAGGAGAGGGATGTTGCCTTTGATATTAGAATTGCAGTTGAAGATACTATTGAATAAAAAGTTTCAGCTAAGTTATTGATGATATTGGTGTAGATACTGAGAAATCTACAAGTGTTAAAGATGGGAATTTAGAGGTTAAAGGGAAGGAAAAGGAGGTTGTAAAGCCTTTGACTTTTATTCCTAGACCTCCACCTATATTTCCTCAGTCAATGAAAAAGAAAATGGAAGACAACAAGTTTCACAAATTTATTTCCCTATTAAAGCAGTTGTCAGTTAATATTCCGTTGGTGGGGGCATCAGAGAAAATGTTGGGTTACACCAAGTTTATGAAAAATTTGGTCACCAAGAAGAGCACAGTCAGTTTCGAACCTGTTGACAATTTATATCATTATAATGTGATTGCTTCACGCTCCTTTGTTCAGAAGAATAAAGATCTCGATGATTTTACCATTCCATCCACCATTGGAGTTTTTAATTTTACTAAGGCATTGTTCAACCTTAGTGCAAGCATCAACTTGATGTCACTTGCTATTTATAGAGTTGGGCTTGTGAGCCCCTGAACCAATAACAATGTGGCTATTGATGGCTGACCATTCTTTCAATAGGCCTATTTGGATTTTATGTGATATACTAGTGAAGGTGGAAAGTTTTATCTTTCCTACTGACTTCGTGATCTTGGATTGTGAAGTAGATTTTAAAGTTTCCATAATCTTGGGAAGACCCTTCTTAGCAACTGGTAGAGCCTTGGTTGACATGGAGAGCATTGAATTGAGGTTTAGGTTGAACAACAAAGAGGTTACATTCAATGTTTGTTAGTCCATGAAGTAAACGAGGGATATAAATATTATCTCCATGATCAATGTTGTGGATGATGGGGTGATTGAGGTGCCCACTAAATAAAGGTTTGCAGTTAAAATTCTAGTTGTAGTGATGATGAACTTTGATGGTGATGCATCAAAGATTATGACGAGACAGTAAAGGACTTGGTTGGGATGGGTTCCTAGTCCTATGGCCCAAAGAAGTTAGACTTAGATTTGAAAAGTATATCTACTCCTCTAGATAAGCCTTCAATTGAGGAACCACCGACATTAAAGTTAAAAGTTTTGCCTAGTCATCTACTCTATGCATTTTTGGGAGAGAATAACATACTGCCTGTTATTGTGGCAGCTGATCTGGTTGAGTAGAAGGTTGAGGTACTTATGTCAGTGCTGAGATAATTTAAAAGGCAAATTGGGTGGAGGATTACCGATATCATTGGGATTTCTCCTGGGATTTGCACTCACAAAAGTTAGTAGGAGAAAGATTTCATTCCAAGCATAGAGCATCAATGCAGACTTAATCCACCAATTTAAGAGGTGGTGAAGAAAGAAATTATTAAGTGGTAGATGTAAGGGTGGTATATCCTATCTCAGAAGCAAATGGGTAAGTTCGGTGCAATGCGTCCCCAAGAAAGGAGGTATGACCATAGTACCTAACAAGCAAAATAAGTTGATCCCACTTCGGCCAATCACTGGCTGGTGTGTATGCATGGATTACCAAAAATTGAACTCTTGGACACTTAGAGATCATTTCCTAATGTCTTTCACGGATCAAATGCTAGATAGATTAGCAGGCAAAGGGTGGTACTATTTCTTGGATGGTTATTCTAGGTTCAACCAGATTTCCATTGCACTGGAAGATCTCTACTTTTACATGCCCTTATGGAACATTTGCATTCAAGCGCATGCCCTTCGACTTATGCAATGCACCTTTCATTTCCCAATGATTTATAATGTCCACTTTCTCTGATATGGTGGTGGATACCTTGGAAGTGTTTATGGATGATTTTTCTGTAGTAAGAGATGTTTTTAAAGACTGTTTGGCCAACATTGAAAAAGTCTTACAGTGGTGCGAGAAAGCAAACTTGGTACTGAATTAGGAGAAATATCACTTCATGGTGAAGGAATGGATTATTCTACGACACAAGATATCTGAAAGAGTTATTGAAGTCAACCGATCAAAAATCAAAGTTATTGAGAAGTTAACTCCACCAATATCTATAAAGGGAGTTTGAAATTTCCTTGTCATACAGGTTTTTATCGAAGGTTTATAAAGGAATTCTCTAAAATTTCCAATCCTCTTTGCAAACTATTAGAGAAGGAGGTCAAGTTTATGTTCGATGAGGCTTGTTTGAAGGTATTCGAGTGCCTTAAAGAAAAGTTGACTTCTTCTCCTATCATTGTTACTCCAGACGGGTCCAAACTATCTGAAGTGATGTGTGATGCAAGAGGTGTGGTGCTTGGTGCTGTATTTGGCCAGAAGCGGAAGAAAATCTTTCACCCAATCTATTATGCTAGCAAGGCATTAAATGGAGATCAAAAGAACTACACTGTGACTAAGCAAGAATTGTTTGTGGTTGTGTATGCCTTTGAGAAGTTTCGACCATACTTTCTTAGTACAAAAGTTGTGATGCACACTGATCATGCTACCTTGAGATACCTCATGGCAAAGAATGATGCAAAACCACAGTTGATCAGATGGGTGCTCTTGCTTCAAGAGTTTGACTTTGAAGTCAAAGATCATAAAGGCTGCGAGAATCAAGTTATTGATCATTTGTCTAGACTTGAAGATTAGAGAAAAGTGACGAATGAGATAGATATTGATGACTCTTTTCCAAATGAGCAGGTTTTAGTAGCTCCCCATGATCTTGTACCTTGGTTTGCTGATTTTTGTAGCTATATTATTAGCGTCATGATGTCGAAAGATTTGAACTTTTCTCAAAGAAAGAAATTTCTACATGATGTGAGTAATTAATTTTGTGATGAGCCATATCTGTTCTGGCTCTGTGCTGATAATTTGATAAGAAGATGTGTTTCAGAAGTTGAGATGCTGAGTAGAATGGTAACATGTCATTCATACCCTGTAGGGGACACCATAGTGGTGTGCGAGTATTACTGGACCATAATCCACCAAGACGCACAAGAGTTTTTAAAGGCATGTGACCAATGCCAACGACAAGGAGCTATATGACAAAGGCATGAGCTACCCATGACCTAGTCCTAGAAGTTGAATTGTTCGATGTATGGGGCATTGAATTTATAGGTCCGTTCATGAGTTCTTTCAACCAGAAATACATATTGGTTGCAATGGATTACATGTTAAAATACGTGGAAGCTGTAGCACTGCTGAACAATGAGAGCAAGAGTGTGATTGCATTCCTGAAAAAGATCATATTTTCAAGGTTTGGTACCCCAAGAGCAATCATCAATGATGAGGGTTGTACTAGCGAACAAAGTATTTTGTGCTCTGCTAGTAAAGTATGAAGTCAAGCAAAACAATATGGCTACCCCATATCACCCATAGACTAGTGGTCAAGGTGAGGTGTCAAATTAGGAAATAAAAATAATTCTTGCCAAGAAAGTGAATCCTAACCAAACTGATTAGGGTCAAAAGCTTGATGATTTCCTATGGGCATTTAGAACTGCATTTAAGACACATATTGGGATGTCACTATATCAACTGGTCTTTGGAAAACATGTCACTTGGCAGTGGATCTTGAGCATAAAGCCTTATAGGCCCTCAAGAAGCTCAACCTGAGTTGGAGTTACGCCTCAAACATGAGGCTTGAACAAATAAATGAATTGGATGAGTTTTGGTTGAGAGCATATGAAAGATCGGTCCTTTACAAAGAGAAAATAAAGATGTATCATGATCGTAGGATCAAAAAGCGATAATTCAGTCCAGGGGACCTTGTTTTGCTGTTCAATTCTATGCTCAGATTATTTTTGGGCAAATTCAGATCCAAGTGGTCTTGTTCATTTACTTTGACACAAATGTTCCCTTTTAGAGTTGTTGAACTGGAAAATCAAAAAGGGGAAAGCTTCAAAGTTAATGGCCCACGTGTGAAGTAGTAATTTGCAGTACTCAAAGAGGTAAAACTAATGGAACTAGTGTACCTTGATGAAGTTTGAGTAATCAAGGTACCTGAGTCGTGTGGTGATGTTAAATCAGGCACTACTGGGAGGAAACCCATGATTGTTGCTTGTAAAATTAGTTTTGTTTTGAGTTTTATATCTTAAATATAGTTGATTCATGTGTTGAAGTATGCAAGTATAGACTTTGAAACTAGACTAAAGTGATGACTTAAGTAATGGTCCGTGGGTAAGTTAATGGCCCATCAACCCAATCATCACTTTAGGACCTCAAAAAGGTTGATTCTGTATAAGTTCGATGGGCAAAGATATGGACGGTCGAGCAACCAATAAATTGTCACCTAGCAGTCAAATTGGGAAATATTTTAGTTTGCAGAATACTCAAAAATTGAAAGATGGTTTAATCATTATGGCCTGCGGTGGAGAAGCACAACATTGGGGTACTATTACCCCATAATGGTTTGGGAATTCTATGCAAACTATGCTGCTACTCTTGACAACAAATGAAAGAAGGGCCAGAAACTTTTAGATTTGACGATGTTTAATAGGATTCAAGTGTGTAGAGTTTTGGTAGACATTTTCGATCAAACAATCAACCACTTTCTATATGGACCTAATTTCATACCACCAGTAAATACTATAGATTTTGATCACAAAATGAGGGACCGGTATAATCAGCATTTGTGGTTAGCTCAGGTTATTGCTAATGGTCAACCAATATGGTTGACAAATAAGAAGGAAAAGATAATTAAGGCATATTTGAACTTTATAGCTAAGTTCTAGTGGGAAGTGGTGCATCTTTGTTTGAGTCCTACTAGAGGGGACAGTCAATTGATTAAAGACAGAGCGGTCATGGTGGCTAGTTTGATGTTAGGGTTCAAGAAGAACTTTTGCATACTCATTGCAGATGAGATGAAGATCTGATCATTAAGGCCCAGTACCTTTCTTCCATTCCCATGCCTCATTACTAAGTTTTATGAAGATTCTCAAGTGTCGGTGTTGTCAGGTATTAATGAATAGGTTATAACATCAAAGAAGTACAATATTGAGAGCTCTAGAGGTGTGACCAAATATGAATTACGAGTGCACAAGCTAGTGCCTTATGTCTTCAGGTCCGGTAGTCAAGCTGCGGTAGGCACTCCTTTTGAGGTGTCAGGAGATACCAGAGGCATGGAGCTAGATCTCAAGACCATTTCACTGACTACCCCCTCTACTTCTGGTGCTACTGGAACCACTCCCACGACTAAGTCAATTGACACTACATCTGCTACATCAAGGATGTCAGATTATTTATTGACCCCTCAGAACTTCATAAAATAGGTCAAGCAGTGTCAAAGGTTTGAAAAGCAGTTGAAAGTATTTGCAGACCAATTTCATCTTTTTGTTGATAAAGCTATTGAGGCTGCACTTGTGCCATATGCCGTCCTTCATGTTTGTATTGATGATATGAAGGGGAGATTAAATGAGCAACTAAAGGCAATGATCATACCTGATTTGGCTAAGTTTATAGCTAAATTATTAAAGGCCAAACCCACCTGCCATGGCGTTTCTGATTCTAGATGTCGAGGAATCGTAGGAGGAGCCGGACTTAATTGATTTTATGGGAAGAATCTCAAATCCAAGGGTAAGAGGCTACATAATGAGAAAGATGATCCAACAACGGCCAAAAAAGAGCAAGAAGGAAAGAAAATAATGCGTTTAAGGAAGAACAAAAGAAATTGATAGAGGAAAGAGATGAAAAGAAGGAGGAGAAGAGGGCTCAAGTTGTCATAGCCTATTCTAGAATACGACTAGGTATGCAGATTTAAGTGTGGAGTTTTCCACTCCATAAACTATTACCTTGAGTGCGTCAGTCACCACTGGAACCACGACTGATGATGTTGTTGCCGATGCTGCAACCCACTCTGTATTACCAGACAGAAGCACCTAGTGTGCCACATATATGTCCTCTCTCTAGCACCTTATTATTTTTTAATGCATTAGAGAGAATGCATATATTTTTTATGGGGGTTGGATGTGAGGAGGAGAGAGCTTGAGTTTGCTATCAATGATTTCTTAAAAGTTTTGCTCATGAAAGAGGTGATGAGATTTGGTAAGAAAGGGAAGCTTAGTCCCTGGTATATTGGTACTTATAGGATTTTGAGATGTATTGGCAATGTGGCTTATGAGTTAAAGTTACCCACAGAGTTAGTAACAGTGTATCCAGTTTTTTATGTTTTGTTGTTGAAGAAGTGCATTGATAATCCAACTTTGGTTATACCTTTGGAAAGTGTTGGTGTGAAGGATAGTATGTCTTATAAGGAGGTCCTAGTAGATATACTTTACTGCCAGGTTCATAAGTTGAGAAATAAGGATGCTGCATCAGTGAAGGTTCGATGAAGAAATCAGTTGGTTGAGGAAGCTAGTTTGGAGGCAAAAGCAGATATGATGGCCAAGTACCCTTATTTTTTTACTCCTAGTACCAAGACAAATTTAGGTATCAATTTTTCTCCTATAGTTGCTCTTTTAGTTTTATATCCCCATCAGTCATTCATAAATTCTTAGTATGCATGCATGTTCTATGAGTTTTAGTTGAGTTTCTACTCTTAGTCGAATCAACTATCATGTTAGTACTTCAGATTAAGAAATCATTTTCATAATTAGTAGTTCTTTCCCTATCAGTTTTAGTTTTCATTTGAAGATGAATGATCCTAAGGGGAGATATTGTAACACCTCAAAAGTTTTACATGCTTAAACTCAGACTTAGACTAGAAAACCATCTGAAAATCAAAGTTTCTAGACCACGAGTTGTGAGATGACTCGTGGTAAGCTATCCAAAAGTTTCCTAGAATTCCAGTCACCACGACTCAGACCACAAGTCTTGGGACCCATGTACGAGTTATAGGTTGACTTGTACTGATGAGTAGAGGAAAAGTCCCAAAGATTGGAAATTTATCCTAGGAACCACGACTCATTAGAACAAGTCGTGGTATCAAGGTATGAGTCGTACCACGATTTATGGAGCCCCATTCTAAAAACCATACAACCCAGTTTTAGAAGACCACGAGTCTCAGTAAAACTCGTGGTTTCAACCTACGAGTCATATAGTGACTCATAGGTGTATGATCCAGAAACAAGCCCTAATGGTCCCAGAGACAATGAGTCTTGGCACGAGTTGTGGGTTCATTATAAGAGTCATACTATTGATTCATGGGACAGAGTTCAAGAAATTTTAGTTATATTTTGAAGCGGAAAAATGGTCTTTTCCCTAATTCCTAAGATCTATACTACGTCATTTTATATTCTTTTGAAGGTAATTAGAGGGGTAAACTGTCAACCTATACTATCTATTCCCCCATTCCAACAATTAACACTTAGAAGTCATAAATCAGGTTCTTTCAAGTCTCTCTCAAGTTCTAAGCCTAGGGTTCTTCTCCAAGTTTAAGTTCTCCAAGTTCTTGTTCAAGAATCTTTAGTAGTCATGTGTGTAGGATTTTAATGAGGGTTCCCTTTTACCCTCATGCCTAAAGTTTTAAATTATCAGTTATAGTTTTCATGATTTCATGATCTAACGTTCATACCCAATTATGTAAACCTCATGATTTTTAGTTGTAACATGTTCCCTCATGATTTTCACTTATATTAGAATAATTGTGCATGATTTATATTGTCCAAACCTTATTTGAAATCTTGCAAGTGATTTAGCATGTTTTCCATAATATTGGGCATGATTTAGAACAAGCTAGCACTAATTGATCCTATGATCACATATTAATGTAAATTTAGCATGCCAAGTTTAATATTTCAGAATATCAGTGCAAACAATAATCAAACCAGGTCATATTTATTTTCAGACATCACTTTATATTTATGAGCTAATAGTATATGATTTTGGGAGTAGTATTTAGCACCGAGAGGATACGGGTTCTAGATAAACCCAAGTCCCAGAACCACATTGCCACTGTAGGATAAGGGTCCTTACCAGTTGAGATTGACATCTTTAGCCCAAAAAGGTTCAGTTAGTGGATCCACACCAGACAGGTTCTATACCTTTGACCAAGCATAGGGCACTCTTCCAATTAGGATTGTATGTTAGACTCCATGTTAGCTCACATGGTTTATGTCGGTTAATAGAAACTCTCATAAAAATGATTTTAACATGCATTTTGTGCATGACCCACAATTTCAGTTCAATTATGTTATTTCATGATTTAAAGCTACCTTTTAACTAGTACGTGACTTGGTATGTTATACTTATATCAATCATGACAAACTTATTATAAAGTCCATGTTTATCATCTCCCATTTCCACTCAGAAATATTTATATTTTGAGACATACTACCAGGCCTTTCGTGCTCGACCTTAACATACAGACAGTTGTAAAACTTAGCTACATAATCCGTAATGTTCTTCATTCTATTCCATCAATAGACTTCTCTTAAGTCATATTACATCTTTTTGGATCCTAGATGAATGGAATATCTAGAACTGTGCACTTCTTCCATAATCCTTTCTATGATAACATCAACAATTGGAACATATAATCTATCTTGGTACCTTAATACACCATCTCCCCTTTGAAAAAAATCCATAACCTTTTGCTAGTGAACTTCTTATTTTAATTGGAGCAGGATGGGGTTATTGTCTTTCTTCTCTTCAGCCTTTACCACTAAATACAATCTAGACTTATTCAAAAAATGTAACACCCCGTACATTTCAAAACATATACGACCAAGCATTGATGAAAGTAGAGTTAGTAAGGAGGTATTTGAGCTTAAAATTAGAGTAAACTATTCAGTTAGAGTAGAGGGATTAAGATATTGGAAAAATAAGTGAGGTGCTTGCTTGAATTAATTAAGCTAGTAGGCGACAAGTAGGTACATCATCTACTTTGACTAATGGATCAAATTGGGGCCTATATTAAGTGACTAATTTGAGGCCTAAACTAAGTGAAAGAAAATTAGGAGAATAGTAGCCCAAGGCCCAATCTATCCAAGTCCACAAAGAGGTAATTGAAAATGTCCTAGTAGGTGCATCACCTACTTGGACTTTTGACCAGCTTAAATGGCCATAGTAGGTACATCACCTACTTAGCATTTGTGGTCCAAATTAGAGCCAAATGGTGGCTGGAAATAAAGAGGAGAATGAGTCAGAAAAGTGAGGCCTTTAAAGGTCAAAAAATTTGATGTAAACTCTCATATTTTTCTCACCAAATTCAAGTTATCTCAAGTCGTTCAATCTCTCTCTTTTATCCTCCAAACAACCCCCTATTTTCCATTAGGGTTCAAAGTGTTCTTCAAGCTATTTACTATAAAGCAGCCCATAAGATCACCTTCTTTCCTCCTTAGTTCTAAGTATATTAGAAAGTTATTCAAGGGGAGTGAATATATAGGTGTTGGCAACCAAGGTACTGACTATCTTCTAATGATTAAGGTAAGAATATCATTCTATAAGCTTGGGTTGTTGTTCTATTTTCTTGTGATGCTTGTGTTGATGTTCCTTTCTTATTTTATGGTTTATAGAAGGTTACAAAAATAGTAATTGAGGGGAAACTAACAAATTAAGACATCCAAGGTAAGGTGCTACCCCAACTCATTTGCTCATTCTATGTATACTTGTGTATTGAAATTCATGGGACGGTAATTGGAAGATGTGAGCTCAACTTTTCAGATTATATTATGATGTTGGGACTATATTACTGTATTGAGACGTTTGGGAAGTGGTGGTTGTCCTTAGAAAATGATTGGTTAGTATTACTACATGGCAGAAATGAAGGGTGTGAACTTAGGAAGTTGTTCTGGTGGTTTATGGATTTTTTGATAGTTTATGGGATGTTTTATATGTATTATTGTTGTGAGGTAGTGAGTCACCTTATATGATGGTTGAATGGAGTTCTATTGAAGTATAAAAGGAGGGTGTGTGATACACCATGTACTTAGGGATTTGGATGGTCTTACTGATCGCCAAGTGTTTAGCTACTATTTAGTAGCCTTATAATGTGATTAGCTTCTAATATTATCTTCATTATGTACTTATATTATAGAGTAACACTTAAAGGAAAGGTTGAATCATTGTTGTCACATTGGTCGGAAGACAAGGTATGTAAGGCTATTCGATTTCCTTTTCTTTGGCATGAATCTAACACTTGTATTACAAAGTAAGCTTCCTGAGTGCTCTTGGTAGTAAATGATACATAGTGTCAGTATATGATCACCAATGTAGCTAATGATCTCGTTCCCACTCCTTAGTGTGTTAAAGTGCTTCAAGGTGAGTTTATTACTAGATCTATATGCTTACTCTACCAAGTATTAGCATGCAAGGCTTAACCCTATTTTATAGTTAAAGCACAAACCCTCATCACATGTTTCTCTTAAATGAGTCAATAAGATCCTAGATTACACATGGTAAGTAAGTTCATTTGTTGGGTACACAGCCAGCCCACTTACTACAAACTTGCTTCAATTGGTCTATTTAATCATATACTCTATTTTCTCACATGTTTACATGTTTCCTTCATTTATCACTCCCATTGTCTTACTCTATAATTTTAGTTCATAGAATCCTTACTTGTTCTGTTATATAGTTTATATGTCCTAACTTGGAACGTGAACTATCCCTAAGTTGAATCTGTCCACGTGCTTTATTAGTTCCCATGTTCATGTAACCCTTTCACTTGATATCATTTACTAAGTATTTGGCTATCATATCACTGTATAAAGAACATATCTCTTGGCTTGATGATTTAAATGTCTCTACTTGAAATGTGTTTCAATTTGAGCTATCAAAATACTTATTTTGTCACATAAACTCCAAAGTATTACGTTGGTGTTACAGTTGCTTCCCATGTCATTGTTACTACCTTAAATCCATATTCACATGTCTCCAACTATGGTTTGTTGTCCCAAAGCTGCATAATACTATGAACACCAAAATAACAACCTCAAAGATTAAAGAAGTGATATAAAGAAAATATGATTATATATGGTTGGTAGTTCAGGGTCAAAAGCCTAGAATGGTATGATCCCAATTCATGGACTTATGGGTGTTATCCCAGGGTTGGAAGGAACATCTAGCATGGGTCGATCCGAATATTACGAGTGGTATCCTAGGGGTGAAAGAAAAGTCTAGCATGGGTCGATCTTGATTTATGTATTGATGAGGAATGTATCCCAGGGGTATAATGCCTAGCATGCGTCATCGTCTTATACCACTGATCAGCTGTTCATATGTATCATTTGGTTTATAAAGATTATAAAGCAAAAAAGAGTACAAAAAATAATGTAATGCACATGATTCCACAAGTGTAAGTAAAGGTGGTCTTTCATCCTTGCCTATATGTTTATGTATTGACATCTAATTTAATTGAGCTTTTGTTTTACATATGGTTACTTCATGCGTTACATATTTAGTACATTTCTTTGAACTGACATCCCTCATGGGGGACGAAACCTGCATCCCATGTTGCAGGCACAGGTTCTCGGCTAGTAGATCTCTCTCATTGAAGCACAGGATGCTCAGCGGTTGTGATCTAGCTCCATGTTAATTTGGGGCTGCTTTAGCATATATATTTTGATAGTGGTATAGTCTTGGATCCTATTAGAGGCTTTATAGAGATTGAAAGGCGTCATATGTATTTTTTAGTTTCATTTACCATTTGTACTGGTTTAGCTAGTTGGCTAATGTTGTATGTATAAGCTTCTCATTAGAAATTCTATTTGTATAGTGATTATCTTGCTCATCACGGGTCATTCGTATAGCATGTGCTCATATGGTGCTTGTCCACATCACTAGGGCTGGGTCGTGACAAAAATGGTATCAGAGCAGTTCATCCTAGGGAGTCTACAAAGCCATGTCTAGTATATCCTTACTTATGAATGTGTTGCGCACCACATTTATAATTAAGAAGCTACTTGGACATTTAGTAAATGTGACCTTTCTTTCATGTTCTAGATCATGCAATAGAGTGAAGTTAAGAACTTTATTCCCACTTGTACTCTAATCTATATTATCCGTATTATTCCTACTATGACTAAGGTCAATGATGTCTAAGAGTCCATTACCACTATCTTCCAAGAGGCAATCTACAGAGAAGGGTCCCAAGTTGTCAAAATTTAGACTAAATTAAGCTCATTTAGTACGACCCTCATAGTCCACAATAGAAAGTATTGTAAAGATCTCCGTATTACTTGCATCTAATGCTGCATTTGTACCATTTATCACCTTGGTTCAATTGAGTGGGATATAATAATGTTATCCATATGTTTACATATTAATGGTTACTTAGTCACTGATATGGGTTGTAGCATTTCTTTGTACAACTTCTTAGCAGGATGTGACCAGTTCTTGAGTCTAATATTTCCTCCACATGACTTTTCAAATGGTTATAAGATCCAATCCTATAGAGGACACGTAGTGCTTCATCTGTAATATACATAGAATCTTTAGGGTCTTGCATTCATCGAAAATAGAAGTTGTTGGACTAGCTTTGTATTAATTTAAAGAGGTGGCAGTAGCATGGCCTGAAAGGTGAATCTATTAATGCAATAGTATTACTAGAGATACCCCTAGTTTGTTGATAAGGCCCCAAATGGTTATATATATCATCCCAAATATTAAGTAATTATCTTCTAAAAGATATGAGCATATGACCACCCCAAATAAGTAAGAATAACATATGTGATCCTTTTGTGGTTAGAAACTCGAGGATAAGTGTTTTAATTGCTGCATATACCTATATATATGGTAGTTCCTTACTGTGAATCTATGTTTTGGTTATTGAGGATTTATGCGTGACAAAAATTCAGGTTGTTGTTGTGATTCATAAGGATATTAAGATCCAAAGTAGGCATTCTATCATCTTATTGATAGCAACTAATGTATTTGTTATGTATCAACTAAGGAGAACCACATATGAATAGCATATACCAAGTGTGTACATATCATAGAGCTTATGTTTGGGAAAGATGGGTGAGTTAATTCCCTTGAAAGTAAGAATACAACTTCTGTTAGTTTCATAAGAGGTTGTTCATTTTGCATAGGTATGGAATTATGATGGCTTATTAAATTGCAATGAAGTATAAAGTACTATTTGTTCACTTTACTCCCTGATGTTGCAATTCACTTTATACATAACAACTTATCTAGATTTCCTTATTAAGGGGATTGGATTACCATCACTTGTTAAGTTATAAGTTGTTAACCTTCTTGTGCTAAAGAATCATGGGATAAGTTCATATGTACTGGACATTTAGGTGCGACTGGCCATAGATAAGAGTTAATATGCTATAGTGCCTTTAAATTTCACTATTTATTTTGAACCTTCATCAGGTAGAGTGTGGTGCATCACAGGCTAGTAAAGAAGATAAAGTTGACTTCAACCTCTTACCCCTACAGATGAACTATTGAGGATTCCTTCTCTATCTTAGCTATAGTGTTTATATTGAGTTCGTATACAACCAAGTTCTAATGGTTGGAACACCTATAAGGAGAATCCTTAGGAGGCTAAGAAAAATAAATAACAATAGGAAAATCAGTTGCATGTGCTTGAGGTGAGTAAAGAATATGAGCAGAACCCGCCCGTGAACTAGCACTAACCATATGCCTGAACTTATGATAGTGGAGTGGTAATATAGGATGTATCCTAGTTACTAAACGTTTTGGTTTGTTATATAATTATACATGTTATATATCTATAGCTTCTCTATTCGCAAGTATATTCCCTTTGCAGATTATTTTCTCACATGTTACATTTGGCATAAAACACTTGCATCTAGGTGTTATCCACTTCATAGGACCCTCATTTATTATTGTATGTTTCATAGGACCTTTTTCCTTAATGTTATATATTATGCCGATTACTTGCCATCGATCACTTGTCCATATTTTATATGCATTGCAGACTAATTGATCATATGCTATAGGCATTTTAAATTAGTTCACATGGGTTATATGTATCACATATCACTTGTCTGCATGCTATATGCTTCATACACCATTTCTTATATGTTGTATGCCTCATAGCCTACTTGCTTAAGCATTACATGCCTTATAGTTTATCTGCCCATATGTCATATGCTCACTTGCTCGTATTTCATATGTATACTTATTGACGTGTTAGTCTACCTATCCATGCGAATAGTCCGCTGCTCAGTGTGATTTGTGTTTCATTGTTTACTTTCTTATATGGCTACATGTCTTATAGTCTACTTGCTTATATGTTGTATATGTTTTTGTAGCTTTAGTACTCATGCATTATATGCTCATCTAGTCCATTTGCTCCATGAGTTACCCCACTATCTCGCATACTATAGGACTTATAATTCATCTGCCCACGTGCTATATATCTTATGGTTCATTTGCTCATATTTTACTGTATAGTTTGCATGTGAATCTGATATATGCTTTTATAGCTTACTTGTACGTAAATCACATATTTTTATAGATCAATTGCCTATATGTCATACACTTGTTAGGTTCACAAGTTCATATTTTAAGTGCCCTTTTTATGCTAATCTACTTATGTGTCATCAACTAGATATGACTTATTTGTCCATATTATACACCTTTTTGTGCTTATTGATTTCAGTATTGAACATGCTGGGATAAAGTTTCCTCGTATCATGATGAATTAAGGATTTCGGTTAGAAAAGGTTGGGCATATATGTGAATTTTAGCACAACCCTAGACAATGGTATAACATAATGCCCTATCCAGAGGTATGACATAAAACTTTAGAGTTCATATTGTAAGACTCACCTATGAAAAGTGTCATAAGATTTATGAAACAGAGGAAAGTTGAGCCCTCAGTATGTCAAGCCTTATAAATTATATTGAGAATTGTCTAGGAAGCCTATGATTTCATGTGTCTATTTTACAGAAATCTATGGGAGATCCATTCTTCATTGTGCCCTTTAAAGATAGTAAAGTAACCAAAGACCTATCATTTAAACAAGTTCCCGTAGTCATCCTTGATTGTTAGACCTGGAAATTAAGGACAAAAGAGATAGCCTCCATTAAAGTGTTATGGAAGAACTAGAATATAGAACAAGCTACTAGGGAAGCAAAAGATGATAAGAAGTTTAGATGGTATCCTTATTCCAAAAACCAACAGGAGGATCTTAAATCATGTGCTTCCCTTATATGTCACACATTTCACTAGCATTTGATTTTTCGATATCTCACTCACATGTCATATGTTTATGTATATGATTCGTGCTTAAATTCCTTAATTCTATGTATTATACTTGTCTAAATAAGAAAATGAGGAAGATTACGCTATACTAAAATAGTTTTCATTAAATTGCATGGCCAAGAGAGGAGTTTTATTTGTCATATTCTCATTTCATGTATTATATCTATTGAGATGCTCTATAAGGCTTGTCTATACGTGATTTTGGATAGCCGACAGATTTTGGATAGTTCTATTTTGTAACACCCCGTACCTACCAAACCCTACTTGACGATGTTGAACAATGGTTACTTAAGTGTCGAGAGCCAAAAGTATGTATTTTGTAATGTTATTGATGAGATAATTGATATTGTGCCTAGTACATGTGATTAGACCTTCGTAGGAGGTGTAACACCCCGTAGGTTTACGAACCTATACGACTACGTGTACATTTATGGAATTAGTTAAACATGAGAGATTTGATGAATTATTCATTAAATTGTTGGGGCTTACATGAGTCTAGTGCCATTGGGCCAAATGAGGCCCAAAGATCATCAAAAGACTTGGCCCAATGGGGCAAAAATGATTCAATCTTACATTTGACCAAATCAACCATGCATTTAATGCCAAGAGTTGGATAAGAGAGACTTAAAGGGACTATAAAAAGGGCACAAAATCAGATTTTATTCCATTGTGACACCCATGCCTTTTTCTAGAATTCTCTTAATATTTCCTTATCTCACACAAACCCTAATCCTTCATTCCTTGGGCCAACATCATCATCTTGCTAGACTTGGTAAGTGATTATGCTTATGGTTTAATATATTTTATGCATGGAAGATGGTTTATATCATGTTGGTTATGTTGGTGAAGTGTGAGAAGTTCACTATGTGTAAAACAATTTATGTTTGCTAAATCGGAGGATAGTTTTGTCTTGTAAACTTTAACATGGACTGGTGATCTTGAAGGAAGTTAACTTGATGGATTCAATATTGACATGTGAGATGTGATTAGAGTTTTACCTTGTTTTATCCTTGTGTATAATGTTTGGAATTGTTGTATTAAAGTTGGTTATGGATTTGGTGACGTATTGAAATGAAAGTGAGGTTTTGCTGATGTTTATGTGTGTTGTGAGATGATGGATGATTATTTGCATCTAAGATGATCAAAAATATGTTAAAAGAAGTTTATTTATGATCACGGACCATTCATTACATTAAAAGACCCAAAATGAACCCCGGTGGCTGAAAATGGGCATCCGCCCTCACAGGTGAGGCACCTGCGCCAACGCAGATGCCCCTGGACACTGCCAAGGGTCATCTGCATCCACATTTCAGCCACCTGCGGGCGCAGGTGGCTTCACAGGTCCCTTCCAGAACACCGTTTTGCATGTCTTTGTCCCCCTTTAACCCCCGAAGGCCTCTATACCCTTTATGGATATAATTAGTAACTTGTGATGTCATTTTAATGACTTTAAAGGGTCGTATGGAGGCTTGTTGGACTATATTAAGTATGTATTATTGTTCGTAAGTTGTTATGAGGCAAGTTGATAGGGTAATTATGACGGAATGATAATGAGAAAGCATAAAAGGGTAAGTGTGGTGTGAAATGCTATTGATGTATGATATCTTGGTCTATGTGTGGAATGTTATGGTTTCGTTGGTATGAGAATGCAGTGGATTGTATTGTAAGGGGTGGCATGACGTTATACGGCAGTCATATAGCTCATTGTCTTTTTGTACGTTTGTATAGTAACTAGTTGTTAATGTAAGCTTCGATATATACTTGTGTTGTAGAGTGAAACGTAAAGGAGGAAGCTGGATTATTGTATCCCCATATAGGCTTGTGTATTCGTAGTGATACGACAAGGTATGTAAGGTTACTCTTTCCGTATCTTTCTGCAGCATAGAGTATTCACCTTGTTATGGTACTTACTCATGTCCGAAGTGTTCTAAAGTATCCCAGTTCAGGTTGAGATATATTGTTATTCACATGTGTCCTATTCTTAGATGAATTATGATTCACTTATCTCTTATTCATTGACTGAAGTTCCAAAGCTATCATAACGTTGTAATTTCTAAAAGAACTCCAAAGCTGTCATAACGTTGTAATTTCTAAAAGAACTATCTCAAAGAGAGTAAGGTGTAAAGAGAATCTATTTATGCTTGAATAGTATTTCCAATCATGTCATGTTCCCAAATCCAATATTATTATGATTATGTTTGTACTAATCTCTCTCAAGTGTAAAAGTACCAATCTCATAAGATCTCATAAGAGTAGTGAAGGGGTAAAGTGCGAGCTAATATATCTATCCCTCACAAGTTAAGGTGTCAATCTCATGAAGTCAAGGAGTGAAGTAATATATTTGTGTGGTTCGAATAGTGTCATGATCCTCAATGTATCAATCTCTCATAAGTGAGTATATCAATCTCTCATAAGTGAATAAATCAACCTCTTCCAAGAAGAATAAGAATAAAAAGAGATTTAATTGATGAGAATTCTCGGGTGGTATCCCAGGGGTGAAAAGAACACCTAGCATGGGTCGATCCCGTCACTACCCACCCATGGAGTAGATGTATGTAAACCCACCAATAGAGTGGATGTATGTTATTAACCTACCCATGGAGTGGATGTACGTTAACCCACCATTCGAGTGGATGTATGTTATTAACCTACCCATGGAGTGGATGTATGTAAACCCACCAATAGAGTGGATGTATGTTAACCCACCCATGGAGTGGATGTACGTTAACCCACCAATCGAGTGGATGTATGTTATTAACCTACCCATGGAATGGATGTATGTAAACCCACTAATAGAGTGGATGTATGTTAACCCACCCATAGAGTAGATGTATGTTATTAACCCACCAATATAGTGGATGTACGTTATATTATTAACCCAAAACTCTTGAATAGAAGAATCTCTTGAATAGAGGAGAAGAATCTCTTGAGTGAAGGAAAATTCTCTTGAGTGAAGATGTGTATGAAAGAAATTCATGAGTAATAAGTATATAAGTTAGTGATCTAAAATAACAATAACAGAAGCAATATACATATTTCCACATATAAGATGATGGGTTATCCACATTGAATATTCTCTCATATTCTATTTCATTGACATTCTCATGTATGATGTAATTTCTTATGAGACTTACATACTCAGTACATTCTTCGTACTGACCCCTCTTGGGGGACTTACCTTACATGTTGCAGGTGCAGGTACTAGTAGACCTCCACTGTAGGTTGACAGTATTTGCAGATTTTTGGTGAGCCCCAGTTGCTTCGAGACTTTCCGAGTCTTAGTTGTACAGTTGTTTTGATGTTATAAATGTTGTATAAAGCGGGGACTTGTCCCGACTTTTAGTTGGTCTTGTAAATGCATCAGTTAGAGGCTTTTGTAGACATATGTGGGTATGTGAATGTAAGAGACATATGATCCTTTTGACTAGATGGCTCTAACGGCCAAGTTTCATATATATATATATAGATATGGCATATGTTTCCATGTCCATGACTTTCGCATAGTTGCATGAGGTATAATAACATTCATATAATAAGATTCATATGAGGACATGCATACGAATGTACATGAGTATAGATTGGTTCTCTCGGGCCATATCGGCTTCGGGTGCCAGTCCGTCCCGAATGGGATTTGGGGCGTGACATATTTACAAGGGAATCTCTAGCATACATTCTTGGGAAATTCCAGGTTAGTCAAGCCATTAGTTATACCTTTCATATGAGGATGAATGATCCAAATGGGGGAGGGGTGATGTAACACCTCGAATATTTCAAAACATATATGACCAACTTAGCATTGACGAAAGTATTTAAACTTCAGATAGTAAGAAGGTATTTGAACTTAAAATTAGAGTTAATTGTTCAGTTAGAGTAGAGGGATGAAGATGTTGAAAAAATAGGATAAAATAAGTGAGGTGCTTGCTTGACTTAATTAATCTAGTAGGCGACAAGTAGGTGCATCACCTACTTTGACTAATGGATCAAATTAGGGCCTATATTAAGTGACTAATTTGAGGCCCAAACTAAGTGAAAAAAATTAAGGAGAATAGTAGCCCAAGGCCCAATCTATCCAAGCCCACTAAGAGGTAATTAAAAATGTCCTAGTAGGTGCATCACCTACTTGGACTTTTGACCATCTTATATGGTAATAGTAGTTGCATCACCTACTTAGCATTTGTGGTCCAAATTAGAGCCAAATGGTGGCTGGAAATAAAGAGGAGAATGAGTCAGAAAAGTGAGGCCTTTAAAGGTCAAAAAATTTGATGTAAACTCTCATATTTTTCTCACCAAATTCAAGTTCTCTCAAGTCTTTCAGTCTCTCTCTTTTATCCTCCAAACAACCCCCAATTTTCCATTAGGGTTCTAAGTGTTCTTCAAGTTATTTACTATAAAGTAGCCTATAAGATCACCTTTTCTCCTCCTTAGTTTTAAGTATATTAGAAACTTATTGAAGGGGAGTGAATACATAGGTTTTGGCAGCCAAGGTGCTGCCACTATCTTCTAAAGATTAAGGTAAGAATATCATGCTATAAGCTTGGGTTGTCGTTCAATTTTCATGTGATGCTTGTTCTAATGTTTCTTTCCTATTTTATGGTTTATAGAAGGTTACAAAAACAAAAATTAAGGGTAAACAAATAGATTAAGACATCCAAGGTAAGTTGTTGCCCCAACTTTTAATTATTAGCTCATTTGCGTATTCTAGGCATACTTGTGTATTGGAACTCATGGGACGGTAATTGGAAGTTGTGAGCTCAACTTTTCTAATTTTATTATGATGTTGGGACTATATTACTGTATTGATAAGTTTGGGAATTTGTGGCTGGCCTTAGAAAATAATTAGTTAATGTTATTACATGATAGAAATGAAGGGTGTGAACTTAAGGAGTTGTTCTGGTGGTTTATGGATTTTGTGACTGTTTATGGGCTGTTTTATATGTATTGTTGTTGTGAGGCAGTGATTCATCTTATAGGATGGTTGAATGGAGTTGTATTAAAGTATAAAAGGAGGATGTGGTGATACACCATGTATTTGAGGGTTTAGACGGTCTTACTGATCGTCAAGTGTTTAGCTACTATTTTGTAGGATTATAATGTGATTAGATTCTAATATTAGCTTCATTATGTACTTATATTATAGAGTAACTCTTAAAGGAAAGTCTGAATAATTGTAGTCACATTGGTCGGAAGACAAGGTATGTAAGGCTATTCGATTTCCTATTTCTTTGGCATGAATCTAACACTTGTGTTACAAAGTAAGCTTCCTAAGTGCTCTTGGTAGTAAAGGATACATAGTGGCAGTATATGATCACCAATATAGGTAATGATCTCGTTCCCACTCCTTAGTGTGTTAAAGTGCTTCAAGAAGAGTTTATTACTAGATCTATGCGCTTACTCTACTAAGTATTAGCATGCAAGGCTTAACCTGTTTTTTCATTAAAGCACAAATCCTTATCACATGTTTCTCTTACATGAGTCAATAAGATCCTAGATTACACATAGTAAGTATGTTCATTTGCTGGGTACAAAGCCAGCCCACTTACGGCCAACTTGTTTCAATTGGTCTATTTAAGCATATACTTTATTTTCTCACATGTTTACATGTTCCCTTCATTTATCACTCCCATTGTCTTACTCTATAATTTTAGCTCACAAAATCCTTACTTATTCTGTTATATAGTTTGTATGTCCTAACTTGAAATGTGTATTGTCCCTAAGTTGAATCTGTCCACGTGCTTTGTTAGTTCCCATGTTCATGTAACCCTTTCATTTGATATCATTTACTAAGTATTTGGCCATCATATCACTATATAAAGTCCATATCTCTTGGCTAGATGAGTTAAGTGTCTCCACTTGATTTGTGTTTCAATTTGAGTTATCAAAATGCCTATTGTGTCACATGAATGCCTAGGTATTATGTTGGTGTTACAGTTGCTTCCCATGTCATTGTTACTACCTTAAGTCCATATTCACATATCTTCTACTATGGTTTGTTGTCCCAAAGCTGAATAATACTATGACCACCAAAATAACAATCTCAAAGATTAAAGAAGTGATGTAAAGAAAATATGATTATATATGGGTGGTAGCTCAGGGGAAAAAGCCTAGCATGGGCCGATCCCAATTCATGGACTTATGGGTGGTATCCCAATGGTGGAAAAAACACCTAGCAATGGTCGATTCCAATATTATGGGTGGTATCCCAGGGATGAAAGGAAATACTAGCATGGATCGATCCCGATTTGTGTATTGATGAGCAACGTATCCCAGGGGTATAATACCTAGCATGGGTCGTCCTCTTTTACCACTGATCAGCTGGTCATATGTATCACATGGCTTATAAGGATTATAAAGCAAACAAGAGTATTGAAAATAATGTAATGCACATGATTCCATAAGTGTAAGTAAAGGTGGTCTTTCATCCTTGCCTATATGTTCATGTATTGACATCTAATTTAATTGAGCTTTTGTTTTATATGTGGTTACTTCATGCCTTACTTATTCAGTACATTTCTTCATACTGACGTCCCTCATGGGGGACCTGCATTCCATGCTACAGGTATAGGTTCTCTGCTAGTAAATCTCCCTTATTGAAGCATAGAATACTTAGCGATTATGGGCTAGCTCCATGTTTATTCGGGGCTGCTTTAGCATATATATTTGATAGTGATATAATCTTATATCCTTTTAAAGGCTTTGTAGATATTGAAAGGCGTCATATGTATTTTTTAGTTTAATTTTCCGTTTGTACTGGTTTAGCTAGTTGGCTTATGTTGTATGTATAAGCTTCTCATTGGAAATCCTATTTATATTGTGATTCTTTTGCTCATCATGGCTCATTCGTATAACATGTGCCTATATGGTGCTTGTCCACCTCACCAGGGCTGAGGAGTGTCAAAAAACTATAGCAACATCCCCAGAGTCTAAGAGGTAGACTCCCTAGCATGAAAGTTAATGAAATCCCTTATAATTTCCCTCTTCAACATGAGCAATACTTCTCATAGACAATCTGCTAAGTCTATCAGATACCACATTTGCCTTACCGAAGTGATAATGAATTCTCATATCGTTATCCTTGAGAAATTCCTGCCATCTCCTCTACCTGAGGTTTAATTTATTCTGATTGAAGACGTATTAGAGTTGTTATGATCTGTGAAGATATAAACATAAACACCATATAGGTAGTGATGTTGTATCTTCAAACTAAACACAATTATTGCCAACTCAAGATCATAAGTCATGCAATTCTTCTCATGGTTCTTAAGTTGTTTGGCAGTGTAAGTATAACTTTACCATTCTGCATCATAACACAACAAATACCAATCCTCAAGGCATCACAATAAATAATAAAACTATCAGTTCCCACTTGTAGGGTTCACACTGAAGTGGAAGTAAAGTGAGTTTTCTATTCTAGAAAGCTCTTTTCAATGGCTTTAGACCATTAAATCTTAGCCTTTTTTGAGTTAACTTAGTCAATGGAGCATCAATAGATGAAAATCCTTCTACAAACCTCCTGTAATAACCAGCCAAACCTAAGAAACTCCTTATATTTGTTGAGGTCATAGGTCTGGCCAATTCTTTACTGCCTTAATATTTTGAGAATCAACCTGAATACCCTCACTAGAAACAATATGACAGAGGAATGATACAGATTTTGACCAAAATTCACACTTAGAAAACTTAGCATAGAACTCATGGTGCTTGAGTGTCTGTAGAACAATTCTAAGGTGATTAGCATGATCCTCTTCACTACAAGAGTAAATCAAAATGTCATCAAAGAAGATAATCACGAACATCTAAAGATACTGCTTAAACACTCTCTTGAAGAGGTTCATAAAAGCTACAAGAGCATTATCCAAACCAAAGTACATGACAAGAAACTTGAAGTGGCCATACCAAGTTCTGAAGTCTGTCTTTGGAATGTCACTTTCTTTAACCTTCAATCGATGATAGCTGAATCTGAGGTCTATCTTATAAAAATTCTTAGCACCCTGAAGTTGGTCAAACAAGTAATCAATTCTAGGGAGGGGATACGTGTTCTTAATAGTGACCTTGTTCAATTGACAGTAGTCGATGCACATCCTAAGAGAACCTTTTTCTTACGCACAGAAATGATTGGAGCACCCCATAGAGAGATACTTGGTCTAACAAATCCATTATCAAGAAGATCCTTTAATTGTTCTTTTATTTATTTTAATTTGCCTTGAGCCATTCTATAGTGTGGAATATTGATGGGCTGAGTATTGAGAAAAACATGTATTTCAAAGTTTATTTTCCTATCAGAAGGGACTTTAGGAAGATCATCAGGGAAAACTTCTGGCATTCATTTGGAACTAGAACTGACTAAAGGGGTGGGGCTTCAGCACTAGAATCCCTAACCCAGACTAAGTGATAAATACACCCCTTGGAAACTTCTTCCTTGCCTTAAGGTATGAAATAAATCGACCTTTAGGCATAACTGGACTAATTTCCCACTCTATAATGAGTTTATTAGGAAAATGGAATTTTATAACTCCAAATTTACCATCAATTCATGCATAACAGGAATTTAATCTATGCCAAGAATAACATCAAATCAACCATGTCTAACTCAACCAGATCGACTGAGGTGTCTTTATGATGGGAAAACACCTTAAAGTTTCTATAAACTCGCCTAAATATAATAGACTCACCTACAAGAGTAGAAACTTCAAAACACTCTAGGAGTTATCCTGGACTAATTCCTATCTTTATAGCAAAATAAGGGGTTACAAATGACAAAGTGGCTCCAAGGTCAAGCAAAGCATAAACATCAATAGAGAAAACTTTTAGTAGATGTAACAACATCTGGAGAGCTTTCATAATCCTAGTGACTGAACAAGGTATATAAGAATTTTTGACCCCCAAATATCCCTAAAGTAGTACATTTCTAAGCAAGTCGGTTTACTTGAGTAGACAATCTTTTAGACTAGGCTTTGTTGCCCTTATTATTCTGACTCGTGAAAGGATGGTCGTTTAGGAAGTGTCCCTGCTAGTTGCACCCAAAGAATATATCCCTACCATAATGAAACTCACCCATATATATTTTACCATACTTGTTGAAAGTAGGGTGCCTAGGGGTCCCTTGTAAAACACTGCCCTGAGACTGAGAGCCTAGTGCTTTAAAATTTTGATCACTTTTTTGTCCCTTGGTTGAGGTGAACTACTTGAAAATGAAAATATCCCACCGACCACTTATGGATGAATGACTTATTCCTAATACCTGTCCTTTGGTGACTAGTCTCATTATTGACTTACTTAGTTCTCTTACTCTATTGTTCTTTCCTATTTTTCTCATTTTCTTTATCAACCTTCTGAGCATAGGCCACTAATCTTGATATATCTATGTCATTGATCAATAATTCTCCTTTTCAATCTGTTTTCACATGTTTAGCAACTACTAACACAAATTTTCTCATCTTCGCCCTCATATTAAATACCATCTCCAAATCATATCAAGAAAGGCAGGTGAACCTGAGACTATACTCCCTCACACTCATGATACATTACTTAAGGTTCACATACTCATTGATTTTGGCTTTCCTCAACTCTAGGGTAAATAAGTGATCAATAAGAGCATCTATGAAATCTTCCCACTCTACAAGTGTTGCACCCTCAAAAGGAGTCTTCTTCTATTGCTCAAACCAAAGGGTAGCAACATCTTTCAACTGATTTGAGCCAAGCTCACCCTCCTCTATTTCACTGACATGCATCAATCTAAGGATCTTATCAATAAAATTCTAAAGGTCCACTTCATCCTTTGACCTTGTGAAGACCGGTAAATTCACGAATTCTAGAGGTGCCAGAGGAGTTTTGATAGCTGGAATTAGTAGGGACTATGCTCTAATGGTTGGACTAAGCTTCTAAAAGTTGTGTGACCACCTTAACAACACCTCTAAACTAAGAATTACTAGTAGAAGTACAGGGAGACTGAGGAGTTGATGTCGTAGGAACTCTCACTGAGTCTGATGGCACAGGTTGAATCTCAACACTAGAACTCAGACCAAAAGAGAAACTTTAATTCCTAGACTATATCACGTGAGGTAAAGGCATTGAGGTGGTATTAGACTCAGTAGGGATGTAAGCTCTGGTGTTAGCTCTCTAACTGGTGATCCTTTTTGGTGGCATAATATGAAACACGTGCAAGTGTGAGTTTGAACAATTTATAGAGTTTCACTCTATCGCACGAACTAGAGTATGAAATAAGAGTGGTATTTCCTTATATCATGTAGCTTATCTATTGTAAGTGTAGTGAACTTCACAACTATAAAAAGGACTCTACTTGACGCACCTTCATAGACATCCAAGGACTCTTGAACGTAATGATATGGTATCAAGTTTGTCACGTCCTGAGTCTACATCCTGGACGTGGAAGGCACCCATTTGACTGCTAGCCCAAGTAGACACTTGGCCTGGCACATTACTATAAATTAAACACTAAAACATCTAGAAACTATAATATACAACTATAAACTAAAAATTGAAATAAAATAATATGAATTCTCAAAATACGAAATTAAAACTGTGTATTACCAACTAACAACCCACTAATTGGCTAATGAATCCTCCAAAACATTTAAACTGAATGAGTCTACTGGGACAAGGCCCCGAGCTACATTTATTTGATAAACCAAACTAATGAGCTAAACATAAATAAGTCATCTGAATGTACGAAAGACTCACCATATTTGAGATATTAAGATATCTAGCGAAATGTCTGACAGTGATCTTGAGCACAGGAATCTACATCATGAAAATATGCAGCACTAAGTAGTGTAAATACATTGAATGTACGGTATTTACAGTAAATAAGCTAAATATAATTGAAACCAAAATTTTATAGAAAATGAATTGAGAAAAATAAGATATACAATAACTTGATAGGAGTAACCAATCCCTGAAGTATGACACATGGGATATTTAAATCTTCAAATAAATTAAAAGCTTAAACAAACTAAAAATATGAACAGCTGAAATCATTAAAAGAGTAGTGAAAGTCTGTAAGTTTGAATCATGAACTAAAACTGAACAATTGAGAGTCCAACATAAGTAGTTTTTATGCAAAAATTATAATCATTACACAACTAACAAAAACTATTGAGTTTCCTGATTAGGAGAGTTAGTCACAACCGACATATACCATGTGAGCTCATAATGTCTAACCTCTGATCTAGTTGGGACAGTTTTTTTATACCTTTCTAGGGTATAGAATGAATATGAAACTATGGATCCATACTAGGCCTCTATGGAATACATGAGGAATCCTCTAACGTGTGAAACCATCCTATCCTACGCCAGCATACATAGTTTTGGGGAAAGTATTATCTGAACCCGTACCACTCTTGATGTTAAATAGTCCATCCAAAAATATATATGCTCATAATATATTTCATGTATAATAAACTGAAATGTTAGTGTGAGTCTTTGCTCAATATCTGATATTTAAAACTGAACTGTTGGTGACCCTTTACTCAAATTACTAAATAATATGCAAATTCTAAAGATTCAAGTAACAATACTTTCTTTAAAATATAATTTTCATACTTAAAGGAAATTGTAATTATTCATGGACATAAACTTCAAACTTTAAAACTAGTTTTCATAGTAAGTACGAGATAATGTAATAAAAACACTATAGAACAATCCAAAACATGAAATACGAATCAACATTATGGAATTACCATAATTTCATGGAATTCTATAATTTCTCATTGCTAAATTATAATAGATTCAATCCGAGAAGTAGAAGAACTGATTTGAGTATTTGGGGTTTAAAACCTACCTTGATTTTAAACTAGAACAAACTTATAAACTATGAAATATGGGTAAGGACAGGGTTCCACACTAAAAACAACCTTACATAATTGAGACAGAGAAGTGAACTTAGAAAAGGACTTGATGGAACCTTACTAGGAACTCTACGCTTGATTTGTTTGGAGAGAGGATGAGGGAATAACTAATGATATTCGGACTGTTTAATTCTCTAAGGATGTTTAAAATTCAACTTAGAAGGTTTCATAAAAGTATTAGGACCAAAGTACCCTAAATTAAATGAAGTTGTGAAAAATTTCTTGTCATGTACGGTTGAGGCGCCTCTCTCAGGCCAAAGAACCATTTGTATTGTGCATCGTGAGGATCAATTTAGAGCCTAGGGTGTGCGTCATGTCTCCAACATGGGAAGAATGCAGTTTTACAGAATCTTTCTAGTTCAATGATAGGTGTGATTCAAACCTCAAAGCATGGGTCATCTGACGTGATGGACCAGCTATTTCCCACGTCTAAAAATTGTGTTTAAGTTTTGAAACTTATCCCAAACAAGTTTTAGTTGATTTAATGGTCCTACGACTTGGTATTCAAGCTCAAAAAGGCATATAGGATGACATGAATATCAAATAATTTTTTTAGGTATTACATGAAAGCTTTCTTATTAATGAATGAAGTTAGTTTATAAAATATCTATTATATTTGAATCATGTTTTCCATATATGTTATTTAAATTCTCATGCCATATTACATGTACGGGTACATTGATCTATCATGGGCTTCAGGTGTCTTCCACGCTCAAAGTCTAGGCTCGGGGCATGATAAACTCTGTATTAGAGAATAGAGTTAAAGTATCCTAGGGATTCTTAAGCTGTATCAATAGGATCTCATTTATTGTTGTGGAGAACACACTTCTATAAATAAAGAAAAATGGGCATTTAATAAATATTTTTTCATCTTTTCATACTCTAGATCATGCAATAGAGTTATTCCATAAGAAACTTTTCCATATTCGTTTATTGCTCAAATAATACTAACTATGCCTCTTCTTTGAGGTGATAAAAGTAGTAAATCTTAGATTCCTATCAATGTGGTACTCTTAGGTAGAGCCATTAGAAAGTTAAGAGACTGTAAAAATATATGAGATAATCCCACTAGTGCATTTAATTAATTAATTTGAATGAATGCACCCTTGCCCATTTGAATCATGCATTTAAGCTAGAACAGGATGTGCTCTCAGTCCCCCTTCTCAAAACCTTGATATGGATAACACCCTTAGTGGGAAAGTGTATATATTTATGCTTGGGTAGTGTTGGTGTTTTCACCTGAGAGATTATGTGATCTACGGTATTGTAAGCCATAAGCAGTAGAATGATCCTCGATCCAGAAATAGGAATTCAAAAGTGTATTAGCCTAAAAGTGAGGGATAGTAGTTGATTAAAGCATATAGATATATCCATTAAGTTAGTAATGGGGTGACATGTCCTTAAGTGTTGATCAAGGTGTAATGAAATTGGTGTATATTTCATGGTAGTTTATAGAGAAGAAGTTATTGGTTAAGATGAATTAGAGTGTATATGAACTATGGAAGAAGTTTATGATGGCATGTAATTGTGTTAGTAAATATCAAGTTTATATTGTGAATGGAAGGATAAATTAGTCAAGAGTTGATATATTTAGCATGTACCTTATGATTTTGAATAAGGGACACCATGATGAATCTAGTTACGCAAAGGATGTATAATGAATATTAAAGTAGTATACATTTCGTCAAAGAGAATGTACTTGAAGGCTGCAATTAGATAGATGGTGTGATTAAGAGTGTGTTTGGTATGAAGGAAAAAAATCTTTTCCAATTTTCCAATTTTTGGTTAGCTTAAATGTTTTGGAAAATGTTTTCCAAATGAACTTATTTTCCTAAAATTTAAGGAAAAAGACTTTTCTTCAAAAAGTTAGAAAAATATTTTCCAAAACACTCTTTACCTCTCACCATAACTTTCCACCATAACCCGAGTCTCGGGTATTGATTCTAGGCACTAACCTAAGATACTGACACTCGATTCTCGACTCGAGACTGACTCTTGGCCTCAATTAAAGACAAAACTCCCAACCCCAACACCTAACTCCCAACTCAAGACCTATCTATCAAACCTGATCCAAGCCATAGGACCTAGGATCTGACCTTAGCTCGAGATCTGACTCACAAACCCAACCAATGTTTGGACTTCAGAACATAATTTGGGACCCTAGACTTAAACCAACCCTGAACCTGATTTAAGAACAACTCCTGATACCAACCTGAGATCTAATCTCAGTAAAAGAATCAAGGTTTGATCTCAACCTCTAACTATGACTCTGACCTCGACTCAGGACTCGTCTCTCTATCTCATCCCCTACTCAGATCTTAGGTTAAAAGTTTGGTCTCAAGTCCGGAGTCAGAAGTTAGAGTCAGGTCCTAGGTTGATGTCGGGTCTAAATTCAAGAGTCAAGAGTTAGTGTTGGGTCCCAGGTTGAATTTCAGGAGTTGAGGTCAGTTATCAAGTCAGAAGTCAAGGTGGGGTCCTAAGTCGATAGTCTAGGTCGGGTGTCGGTTCTTGAGTTGGAGTTAGGAGTTTACATCAGGTCTCAATTCAGGAGTTAGGTTTGGGTTTCATATTAGGAGTCGAGGTCAGGTCCTGTGTTGGGTTTCAGGTCGGAAGTTAAGAGTCAAGAGTTAGGCCCAGGTCTCGGGGGAGATTCAGGAGTAAGCATTGAGTCTAGAGTAGGAAGTCAAGGTCAAGGTTAGGTTTGCATCCTATTTTGAATGTTAGGTCTCGATTCAAGAGTCAAGAGTGGATGTTGGGTCTCGGGTTGAAAGTAAGAGTTGGGGTTAATTACTATGTTAGAAGTCAGGGTTGGGTTCTAGGTCAGGAGTTGGGGTTCGGTGTTGAGTACTAAGTTGGAAGTTGGGTGTTGGGGTTGGTTCCTTAGTAGGGATTCGGGGTTGGTTCTAAGATCAGGAGTTGGGGTTAGTTCTAGGTCAGGTGTTGGGTTGGGTTCGGGGTCGGGAGACATTATTTGGGGTTATGGTCAGGCCCTAGATTAGGAGTTAGGGTTGGGGGACGAGAGTCAGGTTATGCTCTGGTTGAAGATTCAGGGTCGGGGTCCCGAGTTTATTATTAGGGACGTGTCCTAAATCCCATATTAGGATGCGAATACCCTTTTCATACCAGCACTTAGGAGAACAAACACACAAATATAGAGTAATAAACACATATTGAAGTAATCCAACACATTAAGGAGAGGGTATAATATCATCAGCCACCTTGGAGGTCATATGTTGACACTATGTGTCCTTTCCTAGGAAGAGCACTTAGGAAGCTCACTTTGTTGGTAGTGACACAAGTATAGAATTCATGCCAACAAATATGGAATCAAACAGCCTTACATACCTTGCTTTACAATTCAAATGGTACGACTTAAGCTTCTTCCCTTCAGATTATTAATCTATAATGAAATAAGTAGGTAAAGCTAGTGTTAGTTGTTAATCGACCAATTCGAGATACTTGATCTTCACCAAAACAGTAAACAGGCAGTAGCCTATAGTTTATCAGATCGGGGTGTTCTTTCCTCCCTTTTTATTTAATTACATCTATATACTATATAACCTTCTTATAAGGTCCTCCCAAAACCCCATGGGATACATAACACATACAAATTAATATAAAAATGTGTGGTAGGCAGTAAGCCCACGTAATACCCAATGAAGTGGTGTATCGCCTCACCCTACAATGTTTATACCCTTTAACATCTCCACACATCCAGTCACACCCCTTATTACAATGTACATAAAAAGTCCCTAAACATTGCAATGTGGCAGGGAAAATAAGAACTCATAGCTTTCTATTACTGTCTCATCAGTTCTGATTGACATTACATTTAAAATGCTCAAATGAGATCACAATTGAAGCTAAAGGGGATTCCCCTCTATGGCTATCCTAATATCCATAAACCACCTGAATGTCCTCCCAAGACTACACCATGTAAAATGAACAATCCCAAACTCATTAACACATAACAAATGCCCTACTTAACTTAAACACAAGAGAGGGATGGGAATTGGCGTCGCCTACCTTGATGGACAAAAATACCACTTGCTAAGGCTTGAATTCTTCAAGGTAAAGGTTGCCTCCCCAACTTATCTTGAGAAGAAAAGAGGGCTTACTAAACCAGCACACATACTCTTAGGGGTCATCTGGTAGAGTGTATTAGGAGAAATAATCCATGTATTATGTATGGTATTATTTAGTACTATGTTTGATAGGAATTTTGGGCCTATGTATAACTAATACATGTATTAGTTATATACCCTACTCAGTATTATAGGGTGTATAACTAATACCTTTCATTTGGTGGTATTAGTAATACATAGGATTTAATACCATGGGATTAATATATATAAAGACAAAAACAGCCCTCAAATCATTTTAACCATTTTGTTTATTTTCCTGGTTTTATGTTTTATATTAGTACTAGTAAAGTTATTTAAATAAATTAGCTTACAAATTTTATTATTTAAAGAGAGTTGTCCGTTCCTAAATAAAATCCAACACCAATCAATACAAAATAGCCTCTTGGAGAACATATACTTGTCTCATGGGCACTTCCAAGCTTGACAAACAGAGAAAAAGTAGTTGAAATGGTAGCTCAACATTACAAGAACAGTACACCAAAGAAGGATCTAATCCAAGTAGCTGCTATAGCAGCAATGTGTTCAAACAGAAGCAGATTATTCTCTGTTAATGATGGATGTTGTGTAATTTCTTTAATTGAAAATTAATGTTTTGTGAGTGAATCAATTTATTAAGATGATCATTATTTACCCTCAAATAATTTAAGTGAGAATATAAAAAAATTCATTTTTAAGAATGAATAATAAAGCTTTGCAAAGAAAATACACAAAGTTATAGAATGTGGAGAGTATTTTTGTAAGCAAACAATACTTTGAAAGAAATATAGCAAACCATATTGTTTTTAACACATCAAACCAAACACTAGATAAGAAATAATTCCAGCACTACAAATCCCAGCACTAATAATCCCAACACTACTAATCACAATATTACTAATACACCCTATTCAGAACTATTCTTATACATTCTACCAAACGACCCCTTACTAATTCAAGCTTAAGAGAAGGATCAATATGGCAGTAACTTTACCTTACTTCGTGGATATTTTTATTCCCTTAACTTGCACTTCTTCAAGAGCTTGAACTCTACTTTAGTTAAACTCAAATAGAAGGACAATATTCAAGAGCCCTAAAGGTATTCGATGGTTGCTATATGAAGGGAAGAGAGAAAATAGAGGAAACTCTAGCAATCAAATTTTTTTATCTTAGTTAAAATGGATAGAATGAGATGATTCCACCCTTTTTAAAGGGAACTGCTTTTGACCGAATTTATCACACATTTTGGGCCATATTTTATCATGTACGTGATGCACCTACTTGGCCATTTCACTTGGGCCTTGGTGGACTTATGATTATTGGGCCTTGGCTGCCTATTCTTTACCTTTTCTTCCACTCAATTTGGGCCAAAATTATTTCAAGTAGATGGTGCTTCTAGTTGGCCCATTAAGCTGGTCAAAGAGTCTTAGTAGGTGATACACCTACTTGGTTCTTTAGGCTGGTCAATAAGTCAAAGTGTGTGATGCACCTACTTGTCATCTACTAGCTTAATTTAAGTCAAGCAAGCAACTCACTTATTTTATTCCATTTTTCAAGTCTTAATCCTACTAATTTAACTTAAAACTTGTATACACTTGGACACTTTGAACCTTAAGCTCAAATACCACCTTTCTATCTCATGTTCAAATACTTTCGTCAAGATTAACTTGGTCGTATATATGCCGAAACGCACGCGGTATCATAGCGTAACACCTAAAAATCCAAGCAAAGATTAGAACCATACTTCAAGTATATCTAAAATCAAATATCATGTTTTTGTAGTATGAGAAGTAATTTAGACATGTATTAAGGCCACAAGTATCTACTAGCTCATAGCCAAGTTGAAACATTACTTACCGATTGGTTTCTTATGAAGAATCTTTCTATAGTAAAATTCAAACGAGTATAATTCCTAGATTATGAAATGTTTTGGATCTAAAGACCCACTAAATGATAGCTCTTTGATTCTTCTTTCCAATGCATCATATTTCGCATTAATCTGATTCTGGATCTAAGAGTTATGGACAATTTAGTGAAGTACTGTCCAGTAGTGGCTAGTACGAACAAAAACCACGGTTGTCGTTAGATTGTACGACCGTACAATCCATTCGTATGCCTGAAACTACCCCAAAAACCTGAGAGTTGACAAATATACCTCCCAACCATGAAAGGGTACCACGATCTTGGTTAGAAACCACGTTCTTGGTCACGATCTTGACTCCTAAAATTTATCCGACTTGCACTACAAACCTACAAACCAAGGTACGATCGTGGGTGGGTTCTATGAGTCATACCAAGGCTCATCTGATGAATTACAGAGAGCCTCAAATCACCCACCCTACCACGAGTACCACCCACGATCGTAGGTGGATCCCATGATAGTGAGATAGTTTGAATGCCATATTTTACAGCTTTTTTAGTTACATTTTATAAGGGGCACTCTAGTATTTTTCCACAATTTAAACCCCTAAACTACATTGTTTAAGATATTCCTTGGCTGTTTATTAAGTTTAATATTACCCTAAGCCCCTGACAGCTTAGAAAAATAATCGACACTTAGAGAAAAACAAGAAAAGAGGTGATTCCTTCCTCAAAGTAATAACTAGAGTTCATCATCTCCAAGCTACAAATTTCAAGAAAATTCACCAAGGTTTCCATCTCTAGGTATGTGGGATTTCATATTTGGGTTTCCTTTCACCCATTGAGTCCCAAAATTAACCTAAATTCCTCAGTGTAATTCCTCTCTCAGAGCCTAGGGTTCATGAGTATTATGAATTCCTTTATATTTCAGTTCCTTGTTATAATTGAGCCATGGGTCCATGTTTCCCCATGAATTCTAGTATCATCACATGCTTATAATTATGAACCCTCAGTGTAATATGTAATTCAGGATTTTGGATTTGAGTTACAAAATTTCGTATTTCATTTCGTTTATGGGAATCATTATAATAGTTGTATTTTTCTGATATGGCGGGTTATGAACATCCGATGACCTAGGATTTTATGCATATATAATGAATACTCATTCCTCCATAGTTACATGATGTAGAATGCTTTTCAGATAAGTGTCTACTATTTTAGTCTTAGATATCAGTGTTATGAGATTGTCAGTTATCCGTTCTAAAGAAACTATCCAGTTATCAATTATATTCAGTTAGGAGTAGTACTTAGAACTGAGAAGACGTAGGGATAAAGGATCACCCGTCAGTTAGGCTGAGACCTTTAGTAGAAGTCCCTAAGTCCCAGAACTACGGTGTCATATTAGGTTTTAAAGGGTCACCCGTCAGACTAGGCTTGACACCTTAATCCTTTTGGATATCAGTTTAGTAGAACTATGTCAGTCAGTGTTCGTTCCCTTGGTAAGGTACTTAACACCCTTCTAGCTGGGTTATAGGTTGGACCCCAGTTAGCTCAGATTGGGGTATGTCAGTTAACGGTAGCTCCCACAGTCCACAGTTCAGATTACGATATATGTATGACCTTGTATTCATTTTGTTCAGCTTGTTATACCACTACATGTTTATTACTTGGTCATTGTATCAGTTTGCATGTCTTAGCTTCATGTTCAATTTACCATGTCACCTATTAAAGTACTGACCGCATACTTTCTTTGAGCTATATTGTCTTATAATATAGGTTCTGACGTTCAGCATCCCACTTTTTTTGGAAGTCGTTCAAGCCTTACTTATCACTCCCAAAATATTCCAAAAAGTCGCAAACTCCTCCTACAGAAGACTAATCACATTGACTAGTACAATATCAAATGTTTCATCCAAAACCAATGCAAAATACGTACTTAGCACTCCCAAAGCTAAGGTTTATAACTACACCCTAGGTCACCAATCAATAAAGTTAGGGTCGGGAATGTACGGGGTGTTACATCCTTCCCCCCTTAGAAACATTCGTCCTCGAATGTTAGTAACATTGTCTCATTGTAACAACTTAAGTCGAAGTGAATCCTTCACATTATCATATACACACATAATACTTGTAAAGACTTACTTATTATGACTCCAATTCTGTATCTTGAACTTTTTCTTCCGTGTACAACAATTACGAGTACTTTAGATTTTATTATTTCTTTGGTTTCCCTTGTGATTTCTTCTACATGCTAATTTCTCCAATAGTGCCTTTACGGAAGCTACTTCTTTATTTCTCATTGCTTTCGCTTATCGATCTAGAATAGTAAGCAGTACCTCTTCACATGTGAGATCTTTCGTAACTTGTATATCTCCACTGGGAGCAATGCGGGATAATATTCTATATACTTTCAAAGCATCGAATATGGAATACTGAATGAACTGTGAAGAGTTCTTGGACTAGTGCTAATAGATACGCAATTTGCCCAAGTCTTTGGACAATTTCCCTTTCTTTTCGAATCTCATTATATTTTTTTCATTGGTGACACTGTCAAAAAATACCTAATCACCTATGGCACATTTTAATTCCCTTCTTCTAATATCGACATATGATTTGTATCAACTTTGAGCCATTTGTAGCTGCTGTTATATCACCTTCACTTTCTCTATAGCTTGATGAACAAAATCTGACCCGAGCAAAGCAAATTTCATCAGCTGTAACCCATCCAATTGATGATCTATATTTTCTTTCATATAAAGCTTCGTAAGGTGCCTTTTGATACTTTTATTGTAAGCAATTTCAATAAACGATAGATGTTCATCTCAACTACCTTTAAAGTCCAATGTACAAACTCGTGGCATATCTTTAAATGTTCATATAATATGTTCTGTTTGTCTATCCATCTGAGCATGACAAGCCGTACTTACATCCACCTGTGTACCCATGCTTTATTGAAAAGACTTCCAACACTGTGCAATAAAGTGAGCTCTCCTGTTTGATATAATAGTGAGTGGAATCCCATGTAATCATACTATATCTGTAACATACAACTTTGCATAATGTTCAACTGTATCGGTGGTCCTAACTGGTAGGAAATACGCTGACTCGGTAAGCCTATCAACTATTACCTATATGGAATCAACCTTCACAGTGTACGTTAATCAGTGATTAAATCCATGTTATTCATGTTTAACTTTCAAACTGGAAGGGTAATACATTGCATAAAATATACAGATTTCTGATGCCATACTGTTAATCAGTGACCGCTTGGACATTGAGCTATAAGTTCTACAATGTGTTTTTCATGTAACCTTACCAAGACATCTCTGCTAAACCATGGTACATTTTGGTTGCTTCCGAATGAATAAAATACCGTGAATGATGTTCTTCTGTCATAATTCATTTCCTTAACTCGTCTATACCCGGTACACACAATCTACATTGGCGTTAAAGTACTCCCCCTTGTGTTTGCTCAAATACCTTTGTCGAACTTTGTTGTACATTCTTTTTCAATTGAACTAAAAATAGGATTTACATATTTCTTTTCCTTCATCTCAGATACCAATGAAAATTCTGCCACATTTGACACTATAATTCTTTCACCTGAAGTTTTATACAAGTAGTGGTGCCATTTGTTACAAGAAATTGTCACAACTGTTAATTTAAAATCATATGTGGGATAATTTCTCTTATGTGGATGCAATTGTCTTAAGGCATACACTATCACATTGTCGTGCTGCATGTATACACATCCCACACCAACTTTTAAAACATTACAATACACTGCATACTCTTATGTGCCTTTGGGAGGTACTAGTACAGGTGTAGGAGTCAATTTATCTTTCAACTCTTGTAAACTTTTCTCACATACATCATTTCGCTTAAACTTAGTTACTTTGTGTGTTAGCTTTGTTAAGGGTAATGGCAGAAAGCCTTTTGAACCATTCTTCTGTAATAACTGGCCAACTCAAAGAAGCTACGAATTTTCGTAGGCGTCGTAAGCCTTGGCCACTTCTTTTATGTATATTAATCCTTATTTCTTCATTCTATACAATGTGTCCTAAGGACGATACGGATTGTGACCAAACTTGCATTTAAAGAACTTGCATATATCTTACGGTCACGAAGAATTCGTAACACCTGTCACAAGTGATTAGCATGGTCCTTTTGTGATCTTGAGTAATCTAGTATAGCATCTAAAACATTATCACGAATACGCTTAGCGATGGCTTAAACACCCTAATTATCAAACCCATCAACGCAGCTGGTGCATTTGTTAGCCCAAATGGCATAACTACGAATTCATAACAACCATACCTCTATTTTGGGTATGTTTATTTTCTCTGACCCTTACTTGATGATCTCCTGACCTTAAGTCAATCTTTAGGAAGAATTTGGCACCCTATAACCGATCAAATAAGTCATCTACTCCGGGGAGAAGACATGTATTCTTCATTGTCACCTGATTCGGTTGTCGATAGTAAACACACATTCTCATTGTGCCATTTTTTTTTGTACTATGAACACTGATGCACCCCAAGGGGTCGTACTAGGTCTTATGAATCCCTTGTTCATCACGTCTTTTAATTTCTCATTTCATTCCCGTAACTCTACCGGGGCCATGCTATATGAAGAAATAAAAATAGGTTGAGTACCTGACATCACATTAATACCAACTCATACATCAAGGAATTCATTTACCACCAGAACTGATTGAAGAGTTGATGGCTTCACATCAGTATCTTTCACTCTTACTAAGTGACATATGTATCCCTTAGAGTATCCTTTTCTTTGCTTTAAAATGGGGAATAAATTTTCCTCTTGGTGCCCCCACATTTCCCTGGCCATTCAAAAACATTCTTTTGGGGAAAACGACAATATAACTTCTTAGTTCGGCAATCTACTATGGCACAATCCCTTTATAACATCAAAATCCACTATTTCCAGCTCAATAAGATCAACCAGTGTCTCATGACCACAAACAATTACTATGCACTTATGATATACTCTTTTAACTACAATAGATTCACCAACTGATGTACAGACTTCATGTGACATAACTAGTAATTCTGGTGTTCTTTTGAATTTTCAGCAATTAATGAAATAACATATGTTAGTGTCTAATATGGGTCAATCAATATGTATACGGTACCTGTAGCTACATCAGGAGAAGCCTCATTTTATGTCCCTACATACCACACCAATAATAAATATTCGGCCCCAACCGACATTCACCTAGATGATAACTTCCGCAGCACTAACACGGCTGACGAGGAGACTTTAGTTGGTTCCTACTTTCTACGTTCTTGTGCTTGATACCCCATTGCCCATGAATCTTGAATCTCACTTCTTTGCCCAAACCGATTGTCTCTAAACCCTTGGGATCGAGGTAGAACATTTACTATAGACTAAGAAAATAATGGTCTAGGCGGTCTGTTAAACACCCGAGAGCTAAATTCTCCTTGGGAAGCCATGAACTGTCCCATAGGTCTAGCCCTCTTTGACGACCCTTCTTCAAATATTTGTGTCCTTTTTTGTTGCCTCTGATCCTCCATTATCTGTGCAAAAAGCCTGTATTCTGGTTATATCCATATCTCTTTTCAAGGCCGCAATAGTACAATCCATCTGTCCACATACCGATGCACTCTATCGGTCATAATAGCTACCACATTTGGAGCATACCTAGCCAAAGAATTAAACCGAAGACTGTACTTTCTGACACTCATAGTCCTTTAGCAAAGATTTAACAATTGGTCTGCATGAGCTTTTCGGGCCTCATATGGGAGGAACTGGTCAAGGAATGCCGTTTTAAATTCCTCCCAACTAGCTGGAAGTACATCAATACACCAGTCACATGCATAACATCTAGATCCCTTTTGATTTGGTCTATAAAGTCCTGTGGGTCTTCATTTTGATCCGACCCGGTGAACGTAGGAGGGTTTAATTTCAGAAAATCCTGTGTTCGACGACTAGCTGCCCTAGCCGCACCATCATCACTCGTCATTGGGCCAGATCGCCCGTGACATTGTACAACAACTATCTGAGTCAACATATGCACTACATTTCTTAAATCCTGTTCAGTGGCATTTATAGGTGGTTCTGCGGGTACTTCTCTACCTTTTGGCTAAGAGAAACCCGTATTGCGAATTCCATGTCAGCCCCACCTTGACTAGCTTGGTCAGGTGGTGCTCTACTGGTTCCTTCTCCGACAGTCCTATCTATCTTCTTACCTTTTCCCCAATCTTTTCTTGCTATAGACATTCTATTATCACACAAGAAAACAATTCCCATGGTCAGATATGATTCCACCTACAAGATTGGCTCTATTGAACGATCCAAGAAAGGAAGAAAAGAAACAACTCCTAAATGTCTCGTAGCCTCATACTTATAAATGTGGCGTGCAGCACATCCATAAGTAAGACTCTACTCAAACACGGCTTTGTAGACACCCTTAGGACGACCTGCTCTGATACCACTTTTGTCACGTCCCGAATTCCAACGGGGTGGACTGGCACCCGAAGCCAATAAGGCTCGAGAGAACCAATCTTTACTCATGTTCATTCATATGCATACCTTAAGAAACATCACCACCACGTAAGGGCATAAACTACTAATAGCAAAAATCATGGAACATGTGATATATATATACGTGAAACTTGGCCGTTAGGGCCATCAAGTCAAAATGGACATACATCTCTTACATTCATATACCCACATATGTCTACAAAAGCCTCTAACAGAAGTGCATACATGACCAACCTAAATTCGGAACAAGTCCCCACTTTACATAACATTTATAATACCAAAACCAATGTACAACTGTGACTGGGAAAGCCCCGATCCAACTGGAGCTCACCAAAGATCAGTAGATGACCTGCAACTTACTGTGGAGGTCTACTAGTACCTGTGCCTGCAGCAAGTAAGGTAATTCCCCCAAGAGGGGTCAGTACGAAGAATGTACTGAGTATGTAAGACTATATGAAACTGTATCAGTACATAAAAACTT
This sequence comes from Capsicum rhomboideum, assembly GCA_031232105.1. Taxonomy (NCBI): domain Eukaryota; kingdom Viridiplantae; phylum Streptophyta; class Magnoliopsida; order Solanales; family Solanaceae; genus Capsicum; species Capsicum rhomboideum. The sequence goes on along the minus strand of CP124719.1, from coordinate 84,336,306 downwards.
TAATGGAAAAATAATTATAAGAGAATGCCCAATATGGATAAGCCATCAATCTATATATTTGGAACTGCGCATATTACTTTTGTTACTTTCTTCACTTCTTTACATTACCTTACTTTACTTTATCAATCATTAATCATATACTGCCCGGGCCCAACTGATCAGTGGGAAAATAACATCATCATGCAGGTGTTCCTTTCACCCCATGGATACATCCCATGATATTGGGAATAGACATCATGCAGGTGTTCATTTCACCCCATGGATACAACTAATTATACATTACTTCATTCTTTTAACTTTAAGAATGATACATCGGTAACAGTACTTTATTGGAACCTTAGAACTTTAGAACATAACATTATAGGAAGTTTGGAACATAAGCCAAAGAACATGAGTCATGCAAATCACTATTGATCAATGAGTAAGGAGTATGTAATTAATAATAATGGATATTCGAAATTGGAATACCTTAGGACATTTCTGAATGAACCAGTACAACATCAATGTGAATACTATGAGCTGCAGAAGGATACGGAAAGAGTAACCTTACATACCTTATATTCTCAATATGCATACACAGTCCTATATGTGAATATAACAATCCAGCTCCTTCCTTACGTTTTATTCTACAACACAAGTACATAACGAAGCTCATGTTAACAACTAACTACTTTACAAATGCTTATGATGACAATGAGTACATGATTGCCTTATAACATCATTTCACCCTTTGCAATGCCATTTACGGCATTGTCATACCAACAATACCAACCATATCCCAACATTCCACACATTAACCAAAACATCATAACCAATAATATTTCACACCAAGTTTATCCTTTATGCTTCCTCATGAATACTACGTCACAATTACCCTATCAATTCACATCAATACGTTCCATAACCACAACACAATCCCACAAGGCATACACATAGAAAAATAACCAAATTAAGATCATAACCACATCTCATGTGTTGATATTTCGTCCATATCATTTACTTTCATTAAAACTTCAAGTCTCCTTTCAAGTTTAATTCACAAGGATGACACATCTCTTAGCAAAAAAACCAAAAGTGCCATATCCAACACTTCCAAGCATAACCAATATGATCTACATAATCTCTCATGCATATGATATATTAAATCATAAGAATAAACACTTACCAAGGCTTGCCAAATGATGATCTTGCCCAAAGAGATGACTTAGGGTTTGAAAGTGAAGAGAAAATATCTCTTTTTTCTTTCTTGGAAAAGTCTAGAAATACATGTGTGTTACAATGAATAAAATCTGATTTTTGGTGCCTTTTATAGGCCCTTGAAGTCATCCTTAGCCATTTGGCTCAATAATTGATTAGTCAAAGCAAGAATGGGTCATTTGACCCATTGGGCCATGTCTTTTAATTCATTTTGGGCCTTCATTTGAGCCCATTAACACATATTAACTTAGCCCACCAAATTCAATGCATAATCCACCAAATTTCTCAAGTTTAAATCATTTCATATGTGTTCCGACAATATTCCAACTCATGAGACTCATGTTCATAGCCTCAATCCCAAGAACAAGTAATTCTAGCCACTCATGGCTTACTTTTAACATAAAAGGGTAAAAACGTAATCTGAATGCTAACTTCATCCAAGCGTAGTCTTACCAAGATGGAACAATTATATAATAACCCAAGAATCACATTTATAGGCTCGTGGTTGGCAAAAAAAATTCGGCAAAAAGCACCCCGGCACGCCCCCAGGCGGCCCGTGGACTTAGAAAATTTCCAACTTTTGGAAGGTGTGCAGGGGCGGCCTGGCACGCCACCTGCAGCGCCCCAGACTTAGTTTTTGAAAATTTTCTTTTCTTCGACTTTTCTTTGCGGATTCGGTTAGATACTTCAAGTTCAACTCTTTAGCTTACCTCTTAGCATTAAAACCCTTTGTTTGGAAGTCGTTCAAGCCTCACTTATTACTCCCAAAATGTTCCAAAAAGTTGCAAACTCCTCCTACAGGAGACTAATCATATTGACTAGTACAATATCAAATGTTTCATCCAAAACCAATGCAAAATACGTACTTAGCACTCCCAAAGCTAAGGTTTATAACTACACCCTAGGTCACCAATCAATCAAGTTAGGGTCGGGAATGTATGGGGTGTTACACAAACTCACCTGAACCTTGTATATACACACTATGGGCATCATCACCACCCTCTAGCCATGACCTGCAGGGGAAACATTCCATCCATGTACCTAAATCACAAACATAAGAGTCTGCCAACCTTATTCCATCAATAAACTATGAGAATACTCAGACATTCCACAATCAACAATAAAATATACTAAATCATATAAAACCAAGACATCATTCCACACTTACAATATCCATGACTTTACATATAATCCATTTGGAGGGTGACCGTACTTGAATAACATACATTAACAAGCAATACTAGGAGGTAGTTAACACACACATGTAATAACAAAGATTAAACTATAATACTATCCCCTACCCTATCGTCTAGAGCCCTAGACATCACACCTAACTCATTCCTTCACTCTGAAATAATGATACATATTACTACCCTAGATTCTTCGGAAATTCACCAATACCATACATGTATCATCACTTCTTTTAAGGGTTTAACTAATAACTGGTAATTTGCCCTTTCTCCGCGACCCAAACTTTAAGTTTACAATAGTGAACCACCCAATTTATAGAATAGCTATAGCATACATGATAACGTATACAAAACAGCCCCCTTTCGTACGTTACTCAAACTTTTACCAATTTTAGCCATCCTAACTTCGTGCCCTAAGGCCCAAACATGAAATCTCCCATCCATCTATGTCACATTTATGCTCTCTAACCCTAGTCTATACTACTCAATTAATCTTAGCTTACTTGAATGTCAACCAGCTATAGGAAGGACGAACGGATGCAAATTCCAACCTGGTGCCAAGATTACGTACGCATTATTTCTCAAAAATCCATAGGTTTGCACCCCGTTCGCACCCATCTTCCCTTCTCCATAGCTCCAAGACATGGGAGGAAACCCCTAGGGTTTTGGATCCCTCCCACGTCGTTGGTTTCAACTTGTGGGGAGAAAAATAATTAAAACCCGCTTAAATGGGTTTCTGGTCTGCATCACATCGCTATAGCAGAATAAGTCCGCTATAGCGGAATGACGTCAGCCTGATCAAATTCTTTTAATTTTGAAATTTTAAAATATGTGGCCCCACGTAAATTTATGAATACAATCTCAATAATATCCGTACCCCACACCCATCCTAAAACGTTTCCTTGTAATAATAGGTTAGGTCGTTACAGAGTAACCATTGTAATTATTGCCCTTTTCGAGTTAAAATATGGGATTGTGGCTTGTTTGGTACTAATAAAGCTAAGTTAGTCTTACATGTGAAGTGCTGAATTGAGCATACAATCTAAGAGATTTTTTGTTAAAGCTTGTTGCATGACAATGAATAATGGTAGTGACAATTTTTTACTCTTTTTGAGATTAATAATTCACTAGGTGGTGATACTTTGGATTATGAAACATGGCTCTGTTTATTCTTGTAACGACCTGATTCTCGAGTCATGATGGCGCCTACCATAATACCAATAGGCAAGCCAATCCCTAGCCCGGGGCGACAAGCAACGGGTCAATAAGCGCGGAATCTCATAAGAAAGGAGACGAAGCAAAACTACTACAATCAACATGCTACGAATGTAAAGACAAAGGAAGTATACATACCAGGAAAAAATAGAAGAGGACAGAATATGACTCAAAAACCCCTCCCAAGACCTAGTGAGGTTAGTACACGAGCCACTACTATACATACCTAGAATACAAGACAGAAACCAAATATATTCATAATATAAATACAACAGTCTCGGATCCAAAAGACTATACATCAGAGATGGAGTGGGATCTGCCTCGGACGTCAGTAAGCTATCCCTGCTCTGAAATTAGTGCTGAGAAGAGAGTCACGTCATGACTGTCGGTTAGTACCTGGATCTGCATCAAGAAAAGATGTAGAAGTATGGTATGAGTACCGGGGCAACTGCTACTCAGTAGGCATCATCGACCGATTGATCCTAATGTAATATAAACAAGCTGAAGTACGGGGGTGCATGCTAGGTCCGGGTATAACTGATAAGTAAATGCGATACTAAATAATAATTAAGCAACTGCGCACCGAACACATAAGTCAAACATAACCCAACTAGCCCCCTATAAGCCCGCTGGGCACACGAAAAAATATAACACCCAGCCTGGCCCCCAAAAATCGACGGGACACAAAAGAATAGTAAATGCATAGTCACCAGTTTCTCGAAGTTGTACCAGTATCCAGTAATCACAATAACCAAAAGGGCACACCGGGCTCGAACCGGCACCAATGGGTGATAATAAGAGGCCAGACACCGAAATCTAATCGGACATAGTGGGTAATAACAATAGGCCTCATATATATCATATCTGCCGGACTCGAACCAAAACTCAGAGAACAACAATCTGGGTAGGACTCAAATCGAAACACCCAACACTCAATGACCAAAATCATCATACCTGAATCAGTAGCCGAACTCAAATCGGAGTTCATCATAGCCAGTAACCAGAACAGAGCCAAATGTCACATCATAACCAATAAATGGGGAACATACTAGTCTCGGGCCGTGGCCAAAATATAGGCAAAGGAGCTAACCCATCATCTCCTACAAGGTAAGTCCCCAAGACCTCCTAGGTCCATAGTTTACTATCATACAATATCTAAGTCAGTCCAGGTATCTAGAGTAACTCATGGCAAGGCGGGTCCCAATTCTAAACCAAGGCCAGCAATCTCAATCAAGTGTGGTGCTATCAAGGATAAAAACGCTAAATAGGCCAACCAGGTATAACCAGGATAACTCAATCCTGTTACAATCCTAACAGGTCATACTAAGGCTTAACTAAGCCCAAAGATGTTAAAGTTCTGACTAGTCAATAAAAAGGGTAACGAGTCCCACTATCGGATCCCAAAAACCAAGTCTGGTTATCCCTATCAAAGTCTAGGCTAAGTCAGTCTAAGCCTGGACTAAGGTCTAACAATAACATTCCCCAACCAGCAACAACAACAACAATACTATACGAACAGCAAATAGGTCATCCGTGGTGTACTGCGAGGATATTGGATCAAAAATATGTCCGGGTGGCATAATCTGGCTCAAAAGCCTAAATACAACAAGCCAACACCATAGCTACAACACCAGCCCAATACCAGCAAACCAACATATATACATCATATATAAACCCAATCTATGTGCAAGGGGAGGTAAGCCTAGCCTACCTGGATGCCTCCGTCAGTTTGCTAAAGAACCCGCTAAGCTGGAGCCTTCCCCTTTCGAGAGGCCTCCAATTGTTGCCACGCTATCAAAATAATAAACTACAGGTCAAAACATGACCAATGATACCCATATGTCACCAGGTCGGAAAATAATCGAACAACTTATATGTGGTCTGCTTATGGAATCCGCCAAGCAGGAATCATCACAGCATCCCAAATCTCATCATGACCAATAGTCACAACATCTACCTTATCACCCGAGCTCAATACACAACTCAAATTGTAATAAAAATACCAACAAATCCAACGAAAACATAAATGACCATAAAATTGGGAAAACGTACCGTAAAAATGTCGAGAACAAAGCTGCGAACCCAAATATATAAGTTTCCAAGCTTGGACCTTGCTATATCATTTTATATAAGAGCTTAAAGCTCTGAAAATGGAGGTTCTATGGTGTTTGTACGTCTAAACATGAGAGAGAGGATAAAATGTGTATATATAGCTAAGGCAGGTGGTTCTAAAGCGCCCTTATGGATGCTAAAGCTCCTAGCACTAAAGCGCCATAAGTGGCCGCTTAAGAGCACCACCGCTTCCACCGCTAAAGCAGAGCCAAGGGTCGCTTAGGCGCCTATGGCTGCTTTAGCCATGCCCCCAGCCGCTAAAGCGCCTTAGCCTAGCCTGCCTGGGCTGCTAAAGCGCGTCTAGGTCCTCTTAAGCGCCTAGTGCTAAGGCGTGCCTATGGTCTCTTAAGCGCATGGCCAACGCCAAAAATGGCTAAGTCCGGGAAATTTTGACTATGTGTTCGGGACCGATTCGGAGTCCCGCACTCGCAAACGAACTATGCCACCTAACTAATTTCGATGTTCCAAACTCAATAGCGCTGTCGGAATTTCCATCAAAGGTTTTTTCGACTGAAATAGGGGCCCACACCCCAAGGGCTAACTCAACTTTAGCCAATAGTTGGCCTATCACCGAAAACAAGTTCGGGAACCTCAAGACCTAAACCAAAGGTCTACCTAACCTAAAATCGACATTCTGGATTCAATGAGATGGTCAAAAATGGCATCTGAGGCCGTTTAATAGGGGTTTAAGCCTGGGGCCACACCTGACTACTAGAAAGTTCAACATAGGAAAGTGACTCTAAAAGTCAAATAAACTGCCAGGTAACCGTACTACCATTCCCAGAAAGTCATACCTGACCTGGGGCAGTCATGGAAAGGCTATAAGAATCAAAAACACGTGTAAGCACTAGGAATGACCTGGAGGGTCATTACAGTATCCACTACCAATAGGGACTTTCATCCGCGAAAGTCAAGAATAAGTACATACCTAAAAAGGTGAACAAGTAGGGATACTAGGCTTGCATATCACGCTCAAGATCCCAAGTGGATTCCTCAACCAGACGGTGATGCCACTGTACCTTAACCACTGGAATGTCCCGAGAGTTTAATCGTCTAACGTCTTTGGCCAGAATAGACACCGGCTCCTCTACAAATGCTAACTTCTCGTCTAACTGGATCGAGTCCCACTGTAGCACATGTGACTCATCCGAAATATACTGGTATAGCATAAAAACATGAAACACTGGGTGAATAGTTGAGAATGCCAGAGGCAAAGCTAACACATATGCTACCTCTCCAAATGTCCGTAGAATCTCAAAGGGTCTAATATACCTGGGGCTAAGCTTGCCCCTCCTACCAAATGATATCACGCCCTTCATAGGCGATACTCGTAAGAAGACCGTATCACCAACGCTGAATTTCAACGGACGACGTCTACTATCAGTATAACTCCTCTGTCTACTCTAAGTTGTCCGCAGCCTGTCCTGAATCACTCGAACTCAGTTCAAAGAATCTCAGAGCAAATTTGTGCCATGAGGACTGACCTCTGAAGTCTCGAACCACCGAATAGGAGACCGACACCGTCTACCATACAAAGCCTCAAACGGAGCCATCTGAATGCTAGAATGAAAGCTATTATTATACGTGAACTCTGCTAAAGGCAAAAACTGATCCCACTGATCCCAAAAGTCTAACACACAAGCGCAGAGCATATCCTCCAATACCTGAATAGTTTGCTCTGACTGCCCGTTAGTCTGAGGATGAAATGCAGTACTAAGATCCACCTGAGTGCCCAACACTTCCTGGAAAGTTTGCCAAAAATTAGAAGTAAATTGAGACCCTCGGTCTGAGATAATAGATACCGGCACTCCATGTAGGTGAACCACCTTCTGAATATATATACGAGCTAATCTTTCAGCACTGTAGGAAACTCGAACAGGGATAAAATATGTCGTATTAGTCAACCGATCTACAACGACCCAAATACTATCAAACCATGGGACGTACGAGATAATCCACCAACAAAATATATAGTGACTCGCTCCCATTTTCATTTGGGAATGGGCAACTGCTGAAGCAAACCACAGGGTCTCTGGTGCTCAGCTTTTACCTGTTGACAACAAAGGTATAGAGCCACTATCTCAGAAATATCTTACTACATACCACTCCACCAGTAGTGTTGCCTCAGATCTCGATACATCTTAGCTGTCCCGGGGTGAATAGAGTATCTAAAACTATGTGTTTCACGCAAAATCAAGGGAATCAAATCTCCAACCCTCGGAACACACACACGATCATCATATCTTAATACACCATCAAAACCCAAGGTATCCCTCTGGACTCACCTCTCACTACCCCCTCTCAAAGATTACAGAGTTCACTATCTTCAAGTTGTCGACTCTGAATCTGCTCTAATAAAGTAGACCTTGCCCCAACACAAGCAATAATCCTTCTGGGATCAGAGATATCCAAACGCACCATCAAATTAGCTAAGGACTGAATGTCCAAAGCCAATGTCCACTGAGAGACCGAAATAAAAGCTAAGCTACCCATACTCACTGCCTTCTGGCTTAAGGCATCCGCAACTACATTCGCCTTTCTCGAATGATAGAAAATAAAGATATCATAGTCGTTCAGCAATTTTACCCATCAGAGCTGCCTCGAATAAAGATCCCTTAGAGTTATAAGATGCTGAAGACTGCGATGATTAGTATAAATCTCATAATAAACCTTGAACAGATAGTACCTCTAAACTTTGAGCGCAAATACTACAGCTGCCAACTCCAAGTCATGAGTGGGGTAATTACGCTCGTGTACCTTTAGCTGTCTCGATGCATAAGCAATCATGCGACCTTGCTGCATCAGAACACAACCCAAATGGATATCAGAAGCGTCACAGTAGACAGTGAAACCCTTACCCTCAACTGGAAGAATCAACACAGGAGCGAAAGTAAGTCGGTCCTTGAGCTTTAGGAACCTCCTTCCTGGTCAATCTAGTCATAGGAGCTACAATGGCTAAGAAACTCTCAACAAACTATCTATAATAACCTACCGACCTGACGAAACTGCAAACCTCAGTAGGCGATGTGGGCCTAGCCCAACCTCAAATAGCCTCAATCTTTGCTGGGTCTACCATGATACTGTGTCTGGATACAACATGCCCTAAGAAAGCTACAGGCTCAAGCCAGAACTCACACTTTGAGAACTTGGCATAAAGTCGATGATCTCTCAAAGTATAGAGCATAATCCTTAAATATTGCTCATGCTTCTAATTACTCCTCGAATAAACCAAAATGTCGTCAATGAACACAATCACAAAGGAGTCCAAGTACGACCTGAATACACAATTTATTAAATCAATAAAGGCTGTCGGGGCATTAGTCAATCCAAAAGACGTCACCAAGAACTCATAGTGGCCGTAACGAGTCCTAAAGGTTGTCTTAGGGATGTCTGCAGCCCTAACTCTTAACTGATGGTAACCAGATTTCAGATCTATTTTAGAGAACACCGCTGCACCCTGAAGCTAATCAAATAAATCATCGATACGAGGCATAGGATACTTATTTTTTATTGTGACCCTATTCAGTTGCCTATAATCGATACACATACGCATAGATCCAGCCTTCGTCTTTACAAATAGAACTGGAGAATCCCACAGTGACATACTTGGCCTGATAAAACCCTTCCCCAAAAGGTCCTAGAGCTGACTACTCAACTCCCTTGACTCAGAAGGAGCCATACGATATGGAGCCATAGAAATAGGTCGAGTGCCCGGCTCGAGGTCAATAATAAACTCTATATCACAGTCAGGAGGAAGTCCAGGTAGGTCAGTTGGAAATACATCAGGAAACTCATAAACAACAGGGACGGAGTCAAGAGACGAACTCACAATACAAGCATGCCAAACATATGTAAGGAATGAATCACATCCCCTCGCCATTAATCTACTAGCCCAAACATAAAAGATAATCCCCGTCGGTGTACGACTAACAGAACCCTACTACACCATTGGGAGTATACCAAGCATAGCTAAGGTAATGTTCTTAGCAAAGAAGTCCAAGACTGCATGATAAAAAGACAACCAGTCCATGCCCAGAATCACGTCAAAGTCTATCATGGCCAGTATAATAAAATTAACCATAGTCTCAAACTCCCAAACAGTCACCAGACAAGATCTATATACCCAATCTACTACTAAGGAATCACCAATGGGGGTAGATACACTTAAGGGTATAGATACAACTCAGAACATAAACCCAACCGTGGTGCATAATAAGTAGATACATAAGAAAATATGGATCCAGGATCAAATAATACAGAAACTGGCTGATGGCATACAAAAATTATACCTGTAATCACTGTGTCTAAAGCCTCAGCCTCTGGCCTAGCTGGCACGGCATACAACTGATGCTGGCTACCACTAGTCTAAGCACCAACCTGACCACCAGTCCAACCTTCCTACACTCTACCTCGAGAACCCTGGGGACCACCCCGATGACTTTGTGCACCACCTCTGCCTGCGGGCGGTATAGATCTGATAGGCTGTGCTATTTGAACTAAAGGCTCAATCGCCCTGTGCTGAGGACACTCTCGTGCGAAATGACAGACAACCCCACAAGTATAACATGCTCCTAGCTCCCTGCTCGTCCTAGAAGATCCAGTTAATTCGGTATGACTACCTCTAGTCGATGAACCGGACTGACCACGTCCCTTTGGATGACTACCATAACCACTATAGGCAGGCTGACCCCTATTAGAAATCTGCAAGGCTGATTGCACGGGCCTACTAGGCTGACCCTGTCGCTGAAAAGACTATTGTTGCTGCTAAGGGTACCTACCCTGAAGCCCGCGTCCTCTGAACTGCAAGTTGTTGTGACTGTCACTGTAACTACCCTGGAATTGGGGTCTCTTATCACTACCCCCTTGGGCCTCACAATCCATCTCCTCGATCGAATACACATGCTCAGCTATCTCAGCAAATGACTTCCTGATCTAAGGCATATTTATATGCCTTAGTAGCAACTTTAACCCATGGTTACCTTAGTTTTGAGAACAATACTTGTGTATTATATAAGTTTTTGATGGAAAATGGGATAGTGTGCTAACCAATATGATTAGACTCTTGTAGGTGGAATTTGCGACTTTTTGGAGCATGTTTGGCATGGAAAGTGAAGCTTGGAGGAGCTACGAGCGAAGAATATTGAAGATAAGAGACAAGCCAAAGAGTTGATCTTGAAGAATCCATCCAAATCCGCGAAGAGAAGTCGACGAAAGCAAAAAAAATTACAAAAAAAGGGCCTGGCGCGCTAGGCAGCGTGCCAGGCCGCGTTTGGCAGAAATTTCACTTGCATGGGCAGTGCACAGGCGCGCTGGCCAGCGTGCCACGCCGCCTAGGAGCACTCTTTTTTGCTGAGGCAAAATTTGCCTAAGTGCTAGGCGCGCCCAATGGCGTGCCGGGCCGCTTTTTGGCCGATTTTGCCTCGACTTGGGTCTATAAATAGGGCTTTTGAGTTATTGTATCACATTCCATCCTCCCTAGAATATTTAGGGCATTTTTTGGGCATCTTAATTAGGTTCAAATCCTCTTCTTTTCAGTTTTTAAGTACTTTTATGGTATTTATTTACTTTTGGGTGTTGATAAACATTATGAGTGGCTAAAACCCCTCATTCTTAGGGTTAAGGCCAAGAACATGAACCTCTTGGGCTAATTGTATTGGTTTTTGCTGGAGTTTATATTAAAGTGGTTATTCATATATTCTAAAATTCATTATTTTGATGTTTGATCACCATTGGAATATATTTCTTGTCTTGAAGTAAGCTCGAGAGAGAAACGGAGAGATAGAACTTGGATATGTGAAGTGTGGTCTGTCTCGGAGACGTAATTCTAAGGGATTGACCTGTGGTTAGGACCGAGAGGTACCTACCCACCCACACTTGGTCAATTACAAGAAGAAAGCTTGAGAGCTCTAGAATTGGTAAAGCTTATCACCACTCGCAGATGTAGGTAGGTTTCTAAGTTCTAGAAGGCAATTATAATTTGGAGACGAATATAGTTGTAAAATTAACCTTGGGATCAATAACCATGATAAACTACTCAAAAATTCTTAAACCAACAACAATTATACTCAAGAGATGATGTTCAGGGAGCCTTAGCCCTGGGAATTCACTTTTTATTGATTTTTAAAGCATATTTGCGAAAACCAAAGTTACGGTAGCGAAGATAGGAGTTCTTAGTTCGCAATCATTTAATTTTTAGCACCCAATCACTTGTCATTTTTGCAACACTAGTTTTCAATTATAGTTTGACGTCCAGAGTGATTTCTGTTGATGAAAGTCCCTTGGGTTCGATATCCGGCTCTTTAAAAGGAGCCACTTTATTACTTGCACGATCACGTACACTTGCGTGTATAGCTGGGTCGCAACAAGTTTTTGGCGCCGTTGCCGGGGACTTTCAAATAGATAGATTTCAATTTTTGACGCTTGTACTTTAATTTTTAGCTACGTGTTGACAACTTGATCTTAGCTGTTCTATTTTGCAGGCTTATTTCATCAGAACACTGGTAAGGAACAAGGATTTGGTAGCCCCGCAGTCTGAACCTGAAAGATATTTCAATAGATTGAGGAGACAGGCTGCAGATTACCCAATCCCAAAAGTCGAACTGGCTGGCGAAGGAATACGGGGTAATCCCGTGAGAATTGAAGAGCCAGGTGCAGAGAGACGTGAACCAGAAGTGATGGCAGCTGGAACAGTCCGCGATGTGGCAATCCCGCTCGCTACTAATGTGACGTACAATATTCAAAAATTGGCAGCTGGAGGTAGATTTGAGCTTAAACAGAACATAGTGTAACTCTTGCACGCAAGTGGACAGTTTACAGGTCTTGCTCATGCAGACTCGCAGAGGCATATCCAAAATTTTTTGGAGATCAGTGACACATATATTCCTGCGGGTGTGTCTTCAGATTATGTGAGACTTACTTTGTTCCCCTTTTCTCTGTTGGGGGAAGCAAGAAGGTGGTTAGATGCAGAGCCGGCTAATTCTATCACTACTTGGGATGATCTTGCTCGGAAATTCTTAATAAGGTTCTTTCCGTCTGGAAAGACAGCAAAGCTAAGGAGTGAGATACTAAGTTTCAGACAGAGAGATGATGAGAATTTGTACCAAGCGTGGAACAGATTCAAATCCATGTTGAGGGATTGCCCTCACCACCACCAAGCTAATGAAGTATTGGTACATACGTTTATAGAGGCTCTCGACCCCAACACTAAAATTCTACTTGATTCAGCTGCAGGTGGACAGGCTTTAGAGAAGACGTATGATGAATTATATGCTCTGTTGAATCATATTTCGCAGGGAAATCCAGACTGGCATAGTGATAATTCGAGGAATTCTGCAAAGAAGATTGCTGGGAAACTAGATGTGGATGCAGTCACAGCATTATCTGCCCAAATTTCAGCTATGCAGAACATGATGAACAATCACTTTAGTAGTTTGAATTTGGGGCAACAACCAGCTCCTGTGAATGCAGTCCAGCAACCTATTGCTGTGATGTGTAGTGTATGTGGAAATGGTGATCATACCAGCGAATTGTGTAGTGCTAATCCGGATTCAGTAAATTTTGTTGGTAATGCCCAAAGGGGAGGTGGAGCTCAGAACTACGGTAACACTTATAATGCCGGATGGAAAAACCATCCAAACTTCTCATAGGGAGGAAATCAAAATCAATATAGGCCTCAAGGATATGCCCTTCAGTACAACCAACAGCAAGGTCAAGGAAATCAAGTGGGTGCTAAGCCTGGAGATATGAGTGTGGAGGATATGTTAAAACAAATTATGGCTGAACAAGCAAAGCTGGCAGCAGATGTGAGAAACAATCAGTTGGTTACTCAGAATTTGGAAAAACAGATTGGCCAGTTAGCTAATGCACAAAATACAAGGCCCCAAGGAGGTCTTCCAGGTGATACTGAGCCAAATCCCAAGCAGGTGAATGCTATAGTTACCCGTAGTGGTAAGCAGTTAGAGGGTACAGTTGCACCAGCGAAAGAATTGGAGCCAAAAGTAGTGGTGATTGAAGATGAACAAGTGGAGCTTACCACAAGCTCCAAAGAAGATACATTGAGACCTGGTGCGAAATTGCCTCCTCCGTTCCCTCAGAAGTTCAAAAAGAAGAAGGAGGATGAATGTTTTGGTAAGTTCATTGAATTACTTAAACAAGTGCACATTAATTTGCCTCTTGTGGATATCTTGCAGGGTATTCCAAAGTATGCCAAGTTTGTGAAAGACATTGTAGCAAACAAGAGTAGATTGACAGAATATGCCGCAGTGGCTTTGACTGAGGAGGTTAGTTCTCGCATTCAGAACCGGTTACCAACTAAGCTGAAAGATCCTGGAAGCTTCACTGTAAAGATTACTCTGGGGATCGGGTCTGTGCTCGTGGTCTGTGTGATTTGGGGGCTAGTATAAATCTGATGCCCACTTCAATTTTCAAGGAATTGGGTTTGGGGCGTCCGAATCCTACTACTATTATTTTGCAGCTGGCAGATCGATCTGTGACTAGGCCTGATGGTATTGTTGAGGATGTTCTAGTACAAGTGGGGTCGTTGATCTTTCCCGTTGATTTTGTGGTGCTGAATTTTGAGCCTGACCCGGAAGTCCCATTTATTTTGGGGCGTCCGTTCCTGGCTACAGGAGGTGCAATCATTGATGTAGCAGCCGGGAAACTTACTATGCGAGCTCATGATAAGGTTGAAGTCTTTTATGTATATAGGGCTTTGAAGCTTCCAGAGATTTATGAGAACTTGTCGGCTATCACAACTATAGATTCAGCGGTTGAAAGCATCTACACTTTGGCTACAGATCCGTTGGAAAAGTTTTGATGGGGCAAGATGTGTTTGGTGATGCAGAAGCTAGTGAGATGGTGCAAATTCTCGATCTTATGGGCATCTATGCGAAAGAAGGTAGATGGGAACCATTAAATCGTCCTCTCGGTCCTACAACTAAGCCTTCAATTGAGGAAGCACCGAAGCTTGAATTGAAGGAACTTCCATCGCATCTTAAATATGCTTTCCTAGGTGAAAACGAGACTCTTCCTATTATTCTGGCAGCAAATTTGTCACAAGAACAAGTTGATGCAGCATTGTTGATTCTAAAACGAAGAAAGAAGGCTATTGGTTGGCAGATGTCTGACATCCATGGGATTAATCCGAGTTTATGCATGCATAAAATTTACATGGAAGAAGGGCACAAGCCGAGTGTGCAACACCAACGACGCTTAAATCCGGTAATGAAAGAAGTAGTAAGGAAGGAGGTAATTAAGTGGCTGGATTCTGGAATTGTTTACCCTATCTCTGATAGTACGTGGGTGAGCCCAGTATAATGTGTTCCAAAAAAGGGTGGTATGACGGTGATCACAAATGACAAAAATGAACTGATTCCTACAAGAACTGTAACTGGATGGCGTATTTGCATGGATTACCGGAAACTTAATGATGCTACAAGGAAGGACCATTATCCAATCCCTTTTATTGATCAGATGCTAGATCGTCTAGCCGGGCAGGAGTATTATTGCTTTCTTGATGGGTATTCCGGATACAATCAAATTGCTATAGATCCCCAAGATCAAGAAAAAACTACATTCACATGTCCTTACGTCACATATGCTTTCAAGCGTATGCCATTTGGATTATGTAATGCACCGGCTACCTTTCAGCGGTGCATGATGGCTATTTTCTACGACATGGTGGAGGAGTTTGTAGAGATTTTTATGGATGATTTCTCAGTCTTTGGTAACTCTTTTGAGGTATGTTTGCAAAACCTGGATAAAGTCCTTGCTCGGTGTGAAGAAACTAATCTTGTTCTCAATTGGGAGAAGTGCCATTTCCTGGTGACAGAAGGTATAGTTCTCGGGCATAAAGTGTCAAGGCAAGGGCTGGAAGTTGCTAGGGCAAAGATCGAAGCTATTGAAAAACTCCCTCCACCGGTATCGGTCAAGGGGGTGCAAAGTTTTTTGGGTCATGCAGGATTTTACAGAAGGTTTATTCAAGATTTTTCCAAAATTGCACATCCCATGTGTGCACTCTTGAAGAAAGATGTGAAGTTTGTATTTTGTGAATCATGTGTAAAGGCATTCGAGGTTTTGAAAAAGAAGTTAATAGAGGCACCTATTCTTATTGCTCCTGACTGGGCTCTGCCATTTGAGCTCATGTGTGACGCAAGTGATGTGGCAGTGGGTGCGGTTCTAGGTCAATGGAAGAATAAGGTATTTCACTCTATTTATTATGCAAGCAAGACTCTAGATGCAGCCCAAATTAATTACACGGTTACTGAAAAAGAGATGTTAGCTTTGGTATATGCATTTGATAAGTTCAGATCGTATTTGGTCGGCACAAGCGTCATTGTATATACTGATCATGCAGCAATACGATATTTATTCAACAAAAAGGATGCTAAGCCGCGCTTGATTAGATGGATCTTATTGCTACAGGAGTTTGACTTAGAGGTTAAAGATAGAAAGGGGACAGAAAATCAAATTGCTGACCATCTTTCTAGACTTGAGAGCTCGACACATATAGAGGATGATGGGCATATTTGTGAGGAATTTCCAGACGAGCAGTTACTGGTATTAGAGGTCGAGGAGTTGCCATGGTATGCAGACATTGTGAACCTATTGGTAAGTGGATTATTTCCTCCTGATTCGAGTTCTCAACAGAGGAAGAAACTGGCATATGAGGCACGCTTTTATATATGGGATGAGCCGTATTTATTCAAGCAAGGGCCTGATCAAATAGTACGAAGATGCATTCCAGATGCGGAAGTTAAGCAAGTGTTAGAGAGATGCCACGCATCACCTTATGGTGGACATCATGGTGGTGAACGAACAGCCCAAAAAATATTGCAATCAGGTTTCTTCTGGCCTTCGATATTTAAAGATGCTCATGCCTTTGTGAAGAATTGTGATCAATGTCAACGTATGGGGACAATTGCCAAGAGACATGAGATGCCTCTTAACAACATCCTAGAAGTGGAAATTTTTGATGTATGGGGGATTGATTTCATGGGCCCTTTTCCACAGTCGAATGGAAATTTATACATACTCGTTGCAGTGGATTATGTATCCAAATGGGTAGAGGCCGAAGCTCTTCCTACTAACGACTCCAAAGTTGTGGTAAAGTTTCTGCAAAAGCACATCTTCACGAGGTTCGGAACTCCAAGAGCTATTATTAGCGATGGAGGATCACACTTCATTAATTATTTGGTGAAAAATGTATTGGCAAAGTATGGAGTGAAACACAAGGTCTCAACAGCATATCATCCCCAAACAAGTGGTCAAGTGGAAGTGTCTAATCGGGAGATAAAGCAAATCTTGCAGAAGACGGTGAATACTCAGAGGAAAGACTGGTCACTTAAGATGGATGATGCTCTTTGGGCCTATCGAACGGCGTATAAGACTCCTATAGGGACTTCTCCCTATTATTTGGTCTTTGGGAAAGCTTGTCACCTCCCAGTTGAGCTTGAGCATCGAGCATATTGGGCGGTAAAGAAGTTGAATCTAGATCCGGGGTTGGCAGGTGATAAGAGGTTGTTACAACTCCATGAGTTGGAAGAATTTCGTGCACATGCATATGAAAGTGCTAAGATCTACAAGGAGAAAACGAAGCGATGGCATGACAAGCATATTCTTCCCCGTACTTTTGAGACAGGCCAGTTGGTACTCTTGTTTAACTCAAGACTTAGGTTGTTTTCGGGCAAGCTAAGATCCAAGTGGAGTAGGCCCTTTGAGGTAAGTCGCACGACACCTCATGGTGCGGTGGAACTTTTGAACAAGGCGGATGGTACGAGGTTTATGGTAAATGGCCAGAGATTGAAGCATTATTTCGGTGAGGAAGAAAAGCAGACGGAGGACGTGCTTCGCCTTGATGATAACTAAGCTCTTCTAATTGGTCGAGCCGCGACATTAAACCAGGCGCTACATGGGAGGAAACCCATGCATGTGTTGTAATAGTTAGATTTATAAAGTAAAAATACAAAAAGAAGAGTCGTACCCTGACCAAAACTAAGGCGCTTGATGGGAGGCAACCCATCCCTTTTTTTTTTCCAGTTTTTGTTTTCTAACATAGTGCTAGGATCTTGTGTTTATGCAGAGGCACGGAGTGGGTTGGTATGAGAATCCCCAAGACAAAGGCAAATTGGGCGGATGGATGATTATTTGAAGATGCCGGACAGGCAGGACATGTTTTTGATCAAAGCTTCAAGTCTTGGGACTTGTAAAAGCCCCAAGATCATGAAAAGAAGGTGAAAAATGGCTCAGGTATGAGGATAAGTATGGGGTGCGCTACCTAGCGTGCCAGGATGAAAAAGCTAAGAAAATAAATTGATGGGGCAGTGCACAGGCACGCTAGGCAGCGTGCCACGCCGCCTGTGCAGAAAATTGTGTCAACAAGGGCAGTGCACAGGCGCGCTAGGCAGCGTGCCACGCCGCCTGTGCACGATATTTGGGTAAGTTTTTTTTGTGTGTTCTAGAAACGACCCACCCCCACCCCTCCTCTTTTATATCCCCCAATTACTTCATTCTTCACGATTTTCTCCTCCATTTCTCTATTATTTTTCTCTTCTTGCCCACACAAAAGTTTGACTCTTTGCTTTCTCACTTTGGGATTGTGTTCAAGTCACACATCACAGCTCTCAAGGTATGTCTCCTTCACTTTCTCTTTCTACTAATTGCCA
Source organism: Capsicum rhomboideum (assembly GCA_031232105.1). Lineage (NCBI taxonomy): Eukaryota > Viridiplantae > Streptophyta > Magnoliopsida > Solanales > Solanaceae > Capsicum > Capsicum rhomboideum. The sequence continues at coordinate 84,317,930 of CP124719.1, read as the reverse complement.
TGGATTATGCGATTTTGGGTATTCTTGGTTTTGTTTATGGACATAATATTTTCATGGTTTGTTGACTTGACATCATATCATATGATTGGGGGCATTACAGTGAACTTGGTAGGCCTGTGAACTTGTGGTTACTAATCTTATTGTGGTGAAACAAAGTGGAAGTGGGTTTATCTTTATTGGTGAAAATTGAGCAAATTAGTGGTGGAACTCACTGAATACAACTCAAATGGGTGGAATCTATGTGACTATTGTTGGATTTCTTTATTAAGAATGTACATTTATCTGTGGAGGGAACTTGGATTTGGGGCATTAAGTGATAAGGGGAAGTCTGAGTACCCTCCGCCCATAATTATTTTGAATTGGTGCCAAGCGACTAGGTGTGGGGTGGCCCTCACCGTCACCGCACATCAAGTTGGTTAGCTATTTTTACAAGGTTTATTGACTGGTTTGTGGATCTCTGCTACAGGTACTATGTCTGATTCTAATGTAGCAGCCTCTAGCTCTCACAAGAGACGTCGGTCAGGTAATAAGGTGCCCGCAGCTCCCCCAGTACCAAAAGGGCAAAAGCGGAAGTATGGGATAAATGCGGTTTCCAGTGCGGGGAAAAGTTGGTACAAAAGCCACCCGGAAGCTAAATATTTCTCCGATGAGTGTATTGATAGGGCAAGCCTGGCTCGGGCTTACCCAAGAGTTTTGGCTCGGATTGAGCAAGTTGGGATGGGCTTTGTTTTCAACAGACCTACAGATTGCAACCTCCACCTGGTGAGGGAATTGTACGCAAATTGGAACCCGAACGCACCTACATGTTCGGTCGTGGTACGAGGTTCGTATGTGATACTTGACTCCTTGAGCTTGAATGGATTATTGGGGGTCCCCACTTGGGCTAATCCCCAAGACATACTCAAGCTAAATGCTAGGCCTCCATATGCTGAAATTAGACACACTCTGTGCGGCCCACGTTCAACTGTGAGGTGGCTCCGCCATCACCAACGAGGGTATCACAAGAGTCTACCCTTTGCCCATCTCAACAAAGAGGCTCGGATTTGGCTCAAGATTGTGTGTTGTTGCTTAATTCCGAGAGCCACATGACTGAAGTTACAAGAGATCGTGTCTGTCTTGTATATGCTCTCATGTCTGGTACCGAGATTAATGTAGGGTCTGTGTTGTTGTCAGCAATGCGGCGAGCTCACCTCTATGGAGGTCTTCGATATGCTTTCGGTGGACTATTGACCAAATTAATGCAAGCATTCGAAGTGCCCGAAGAAAATTTTGACTATCATCCTCCTTTGACGACGACACCTGTGGATGTCACCCAAACTAAGGCGCCGGATTCACTCGGCCCCACTTTGACATTAGCAGAGCATCATGCTCGGGATGACGGGATTTTAGCCCGCATGTATGGGTTGGAGATGCTGCGACATAGGAATGGAGGTAGGCCTTCCACAGCGGATGAGCTGGGCCAGGTAGAGAGGGATTATCCTCTAAATGAGCATGCTATGGCCTTACTGCGGATTGGTCTTGACTTTGTGGAGCCTGTGGATGATGATGTCCCCACAGATGAAGATGACCTCCAGAGTGGTTCTGAGGATGAGGAGGCTGAGGCGGACGATCCACCGCTAGAGGTCCGTGGCCCGGAGGACGATGACTACCTCGATAGACCAGGGAGCTCCTTACATCCTACTCTTGCTTTGTTTATTTTGGTAGCATTGGGGACAGTGCTAATCTTTTACGTGTGGGGTGGGGTGTGATGGACTTCCCTTGTATGTATGTATATGTGTGCTGCAGTATGCTTTTATTTTGGGTTCCTTAGAGTTTGTTTTTGGTTCTTTTACTAAGGAGAGTCCCTTTGAACCGTACAAAAAATATATATATATATATATATATATATGTTCAATTCTGGATTTTTGATGTTATTTTGTGTTGTTTTGGGGGTTTATTACTGTTAAGTCGCCTTAGTCAGAGGACTAAGAGATTTGCTCTATGATGGATGGATGACGACCGTCTTAAGAGCAAATTAGTCATGTAGTGTCGTGTCGGGTGTTCTTGCTTGCTATACAATTGTTCTTACACGTATGAAACATGCCCGGATATATAATAGCAAGTGTTGAGACGCCTAATTCTCACTTAGTTGACTTGCTAAGTTGCTTAATATTGAATTTATGCATGATTTCAGAGGTTTTATGGTGAACCTGCTGAGCTGAACATGTGCCATGTGTGAGTAAGGTTTTGTTATGATATTCCATGTGCATAATGATGTCTAGAACTTGCCCGGGGTGTGTGCAAAGAGAAATAAGAGATGTTAAGTTTAGGAGATGATATAGGCATTTCTTTGATAGCCATATTTTAGACCTACTTTACCTACCCTCTGTGCATAATCCTAGTTAGCCCCGTTGAGCCTTTAACCTTTTCCTTGTTAGCTTTACATGTAGCTCAATCCTCTTCTTTCAGTGAACCAGAATTTGATCCAATAACTCCTAAGCGCTTTAATTAGGAAATTAAGAGGTGAAGGAGTACAGGAGTTGGGAAGAAGGAAAGAGTTATGTTAAAGCCTCAAGCATATCTCCTATAGGTGTGTGAAAAAGTTTGTGCATGTTGGTGGGGAATATACTACAAAAAAAAAAAAAAAAAAAAATTGTTTTTGGAATCAATGGGTAATAACAGTATTCCTTATCCAATGTGCGGAAGCTAGTTTAAAGTTATGGGGAAAAACAAAGAAAAGTTGGGAAGAGAAAAGTAGTGGAAAATAGGTTGGTTGAAGGTGCTCTGAATGCAATTTGTAGTGTAATAAAGTGCTTAGGAAAGATAGTCACTATTTTTGACCAAATAGTTCCTACCCGTCCTTGTGCCTACATTACAACCCCTACAAAGTCCTACTTGATCTTAAGCTTTAACATTTTAACATTAGTGAAGTATTACACTAAGGGCAAGCCTATGGTTCATCTTTGTGTTGCATGTGAATTCTTTTTGAGAGTGAGTGACTTTCATTCATGCACCCGGTTAGTAATTACGTTGTAGAATTGAGGGGTGATTCTCTTGTTGTGAGGGCACATGGTTAGTGAAGTTTGGTGATCTATTAATAATGTGTCACGCATGAATTTGCAACTAGTAAGTTGTTTTGTGAGGGTAGGTTGTTTCAACTTGTTGTTTAATTGAGTAATATCCTAGTATGTGGTTGATAAATGTGGTTGTGTAAGCTGTGCAAGAATGTTCATTTTGTGTCTATTGTTTAAAGTCGCCCAGAGTTGAGTGTGATTAATTGTTCGAGGACAAACAAAGGGTTAAGTGTGGGGTGGTGATCTAAGGCATATTTATATGCCTTAGTAGCAACTTTAACCCATGATTACCTTAGTTTTGAGAACAATACTTGTGTATTATATAAGTTTTTGATGGAAAATGGGATAGTGTGCTAACCAATATGATTAGACTCTTGTAGGTGGAATTTGCGACTTTTTGGAGCATGTTTGGCATGGAAAGTGAGGCTTGGAGGAGCTACGAGCGAAGAATATTGAAGATAAGAGACAAGCCAAAGAGTTGATCTTGAAGAATCCATCCAAATCCGCGAAGAGAAATCGACGAAAGCAAAAAAAATTACAAAAAAAGGGCCTGGCGCGCTAGGCAGCGTGCCAGGCCGCGTTTAGCAGAAATTTCACTTGCATAGGCAGTGCACAGGCGCGCTGGCCAGCGTGCCACGCCGCCTGGGAGCACTCTTTTTTGCTGAGGCAAAATTTGCCTAAGTGCTAGGCGCGCCCAATGGCGTGCCGGGCCGCTTTTTGGCCGATTTTGCCTCGACTTGGGTCTATAAATAGGGCTTTTGAGTTATTGTATCACATTCCATCCTCCCTAGAATATTTGGGGCGTTTTTTGGGCATCTTAATTAGGTTCAAATCCTCTTCTTTTCAGTTTTTAAGTACTTTTATGTTATTTATTTACTTTTGGGTGTTGATAAACATTATGAGTGGCTAAAACCCCTCATTCTTAGGGTTAAGGCCAAGAACATGAACCTTTTGGGCTAATTGTATTGGTTTTTGCTGGAGTTTATATTAAAGTGGTTATTCATATATTCTAAAATTCATTATTTTGATGTTTGATCACCATTGGAATATATTTCTTGTCTTGAAGTAAGCTCGAGAGAGAAACGGAGAGATAAAACTTGGATATGTGAAGTGTGGTCTGTCTCGGAGACGTAATTCTAAGGGATTGACCTGTGGTTAGGACCGAGAGGTACCTACCCACCCACACTTGGTCAATTACAAGAAGAAAGCTTGAGAGCTCTAGAATTGGTAAAGCTTATCACCACTCGCAGATGTAGGTAGGTTTCTAAGTTCTAGAAGGCAATTATAATTTGGAGACGAATATAGTTGTAAAATTAACCTTGGGATCAATAACCATGATAAACTACTCAAAAATGCTTAAACCAACAACAATTATACTCAAGAGATGATGTTCAGGGAGCCTTAGCCCTGGGAATTCACTTTTTATTGATTTTTAAAGCATATTTGCGAAAACCAAAGTTACGGTAGCGAAGATAGGAGTTCTTAGTTCGCAATCATTTAATTTTTAGCACCCAATCACTTGTCGTTTTCGCAACACTAGTTTTCAATTATAGTTTGACGTCCAGAGTGATTTCTGTTGATGAAAGTCCCTTGGGTTCGATATCCGGCTCTTTAAAAGGAGCCACTTTATTACTTGCACGATCACGTACACTTGCGTGTATAGCTGGGTCGCAACACTTCCCCGAAGTCACTAAAATCTGTGTAGCTCTGCGAAGTGATAACCGCAATCTACTGACAAAACATCTGATTCTCTCATATTCGTCAGGTAGGATAATCGTAGTATGCCTGGCTAGATCATGGAATCTAACCTCATACTCAGCTACTGTCATAGACCCCTGCCTCAGCCTGAAAAACTCATCTCGAAGACGCTCACGCATGTTGCGGGGCATATATTTCCCCAAGAACACCTCGGAGAACTGTGCCTAAGTAACGGGTAGAGATCCAGCTGGCCTGGAGTCAAGGTAACCTCTCTACAATCTCCTCGCGACCGTATCAAACTGATAAGCAACAAAATCCACCCCGCGTAACTCTACTAATCCCAAATTCCTCAGTTTCTCCTTGCGGCTGGATAAGAACTCATAAGTGTCCTCTCCTGGGTACCTGCAAATCTGGGTGGGACTAATCTGAGAAAATAACTCAACATCTTCTGCTCCTCAGTAGACATAATGGCTGAACTGCTATCGGTATAGGCGGAACCTCAACTCTAGGTATCGCAACTGTAGGTTGCTCCCTAATACCAACTCCCTGTGCAGCAGGCTATACTCCCGCAACAGGCAGACCTCCAACTAATCCCAGTAATAGTACCAACGTACCTCGGAGCACTGAAGCATCAATAAATCCAGGTGGAGCCTGGGCTGCTCCCTGGCCCATCGGCTGCTGTGGCAGTGGAGCATTTGGGGCTACGACGGGATCAGGTAATGGATCCCTGGTCTGAGCTCGACCTGGGGCTGTTGCTCTATCCTGTCCTGACCTCTAAGTCGACCTCGGCCCCTGACTGGAGCTCTCATTGCGGGCTCAAGGTCCTGCTCCCCGGTTCTCCTGCCACGAGTCCTAACTATCTGTGGAAAGAGTGAACCAAACAAGGATCAGAAACCAATCACTGACTCTATCGCACGGACGTGAATCAAGGAATGAAACTATCCCCTAAAAAAATGCTTCGTGGTCTCCCGAAGATAGGATACAAGCGTCCCCATACCGATCCGCAGAACCCTACTACACTTCAGCTCATGTACTGACGCTACCCATAAAACCTAGGCTCTAATACCAAGCTATCACGACCCAATTCCCGAGTCATGATGGCACCTACCAAAAACCACCAATAGGCAAGCCAAGCCCTAGCCCGAGGCAACAAGTGATGGGCCAATAGGCGAGATCTCATAAGAAAAGAGATGAAGCAAAACCACTACCATCAACATGCTATGAATGTAAAGACAAAGGAAGTATACATATCGGGACAAAATGGAAGAGGACAGTATATTACTCTAAAACCCTTTCCAAGACCTGGTGAGGTCAGTACACGAGCCACTACTAGACATACCCAGAATACAAGACAAAAACCAAATATATACACAACATAAATAAAACAGTCTCGGATCCAAAATACAATACATCAGAGATGGAGTGGGATCTGTCTCGGACGTCAGTAAGTTATACCTGCTCTGAAATTAGTGCTGAGAAGAGAGTCAAGCTACGGCTGTCGGCTAGTACCTAGATCTGCATCGGGAAAAGATGCAGAAGTGAAGTATGAGTACCGGGGCAACGGATACTCAGTAGGCATCATCGGTAGACTGAGCTAAATGTAATATAAATAAGCTGAAGTGTGGGGGTGCATGCTAGTTCTGGGTATAACTGATAAGTAAATGTGATACTGAATAATAATTAAGTAACTGCGCACCAAACACATAAGTCAAACATAACCCAAATGAGCCCCTATAAGCCCGCTGGGTACACGAAAGAATACAACACCCAGCCTGGCCCCCATGAACCGGTGGGACACACAAGAATAGTAAATTCATACTCACCAGTGTCTCAAAGTTGTACCAGTATCCAGTAATCACAATAACCAATGGGGCGCACCGGGCTCGAGCCGGCACTAATAGGTGATAACAAGAGGCCAGACGCTGGAATTGAACCGGACATAGTGGGTAATAACAATAAGCCTCATATATATATCATATATTCCAAACTCAAACTAGAACTCAAAGAACAACAGTATCATAATCACGGTACCCAGTACCAAAACTCATAGTGTACCATAATTTGGGGTCGGACTCGAACCGGAACACCCAATAGTCAATAACCAAAATCATCATACCTGAATTAGTAGCCAAACTCAAACCGAAGCTCATTATAGCCAGTAACCAGAACAGAGCAAAATGTCACATCATAACTAATAAACGGGGAACATGTTAGTACCGGGCCGTAGCCAAAATATAGGCAAATGAGCCAACCCATCATATCCTAAAAGGTAAGTCCTCGGGTCCTCGTAGGTCCATAGTATACTACCATGCAATATCTAAGTCAGTCCGGGCATCTAGAGTATCTCATGGTAAGGCGGGTCCCAATTCTAAACCAAGGCCAACAATCCCGATCAAGTGTGGTGCTATCAAGGATAAAAAAGGCTAAACAGGCCAACCGAGTATAATCGGGATGACTCAATCCTGTTAGAAGCCTAACAGGTCATACTAGGGCTTAACGAAGCCCAAAAATGTTAAAGTTCTGACGAGTCGATAAAAAGGGTAATAGGGCCCACTATCGAGTCCCAAAAACCAAGTTTGTTTATCCCTATCAAAGTCTGGGCTAAGTCAGTCTAAGTTTGGACTAAGGTCTAACAATAACATTTCCCAACCAACAACAACAACAACATAATCCGACCCCAAATAGGTCATCCGTGGTGTACTGCGAGGATACCGGATCGGGAATGTATCCGAGTGGTATAATAGGGCTCAAAAGCCTAAATACAGCAAGCCAACACCATAACTATAACACCAGCCCAATATCATCACAACAACATATATACATCACATATAAACCCAATTTATGTACAAGTGGAGGTAAGCCTAGCCTACCTGGACGCCGCCGTCAGTTTGCTAAAGAACCAACTAAGCTGGAGCCTTCCCCTTCTGAGAGGCCTCCAATTTTTGCCACGCTATCAAAATGATAAACTACATGTCAAAACATGACCAATGATGCCCATATGTCACTAGGTTAGAAAATGACCGAAAAACTCATGTGGGGCCCACTTATGTAATCTGCCAAATTGGAACCGTCACAGCGTCCCAAATCTCATCATGACCAATAGTCACAACATCTACCTTATCACCCAAGCTCAATACACAGCTCAAATTCCAATAACAATACTAACAAATCCAATGAAAACGTAAACGATAGTAAAATTGGGAAAACATACAGTAGAAATGTCGAGAACGAAGCTACGAACCCAAATATATAAGTTTCCAAGCTTGAACCTTGCTATATCAGCTTATATAAGAGATTAAAGCTCTGAAAATAGAGTTTCTATGGTGTTTGTACGTCTAAACATGAGAGAGAGGATAAAATGTGGCGCTAAAGCACCCTTGTGGCTGCTTAAGCTCCTAGTGCTAAAGCGCCATAAGTGGCTGCTTAAGCGCTCCACCGCTTCCACCTCTTGGTCACTAAAGCGGAGCCAAGGGTCTCTTAGGCTCCTATGGCTGCTTTAGCCATGCCCTTGGCCGCTAAAGTGCCTTGGCCTAGCTTGCCTGGGCTACTAAACACACCTAGGGCTGCTTAAGCGCCTAGCACTAAGGCATGCCTATGGCCGCTTAAGCGCATGGCCAATGCCAAAAATGGCTAAGTCCGGGAAATTTTGACTAAATGTCTGGGACCGATCCGGAGTCCCATACACGCAAACAAACTATGCCACCTAACTAATTTCAACATTTTGGACTCAATAGCACTATCGAAATTTCCATCAAAGGTGGTTTCGACTGAAATTGGGGCCCACACCCCAAGGGCTGACTCGATTTTAGCCAATAGTCGGCCTATCACCCAAAATAAGTTCGGGAACCTCAAGACCCAAACCAAAAGTCTACCTAACCTAAAGTCGACATTACGAATCCAATGAGACGGTCAGAAATGGCAACTGAGGCCGTTTAATAGGGGTTTAAGCCCGGGAGCCACACCTGACTATTAGAAAGTTCAACATAAGAAAGTGACTCTAAAAGTCAAACGAACTGCCAGGTAACCGTACTACTAGTCCCAGCAAGTCATACCTGACCTGGGGCAGTCATGGAAAGTCTCTAAGCATCGAAAACACGAGTAAGCACTAGGAATGACCTGGAGGGTCATTACAATTCTTGTTTAGGAAGTGAAATTGATCCATCTTAAATAGTTCATGTGCCATGTGTAGTGAGTATTCATTGAACAATTCTTGTGCTTACTTTTTTCATGTAGAACTTGCCCAGTTAGTCTTTCCACTACAAGAAATATGATATTTTTGTGATTACATTTTTTAGCGACTTATGTTGTTGCCACAATAGGTAGTGCCACAAATAGTGGTCGTTTTAGTGGTGACTCCTACAGTCGCCACAGAAAATAACATATTAGTGGCGAAAAAATCTAAGTCGTCACATATATAAATCACCAATGGAAATTCATATTTTGTGACAACATTGTCGCCACTAAAGAGTCTCTTTTGTAGCAACTTCGTGAGTTGCCACTAATTCTCTTGATTTGATATTCATTATTATATGAGATAATTTCAAATATATAACAAAGTGATTAGTTTACAACAAATATTGCCATGTTTTTTTTTGGTAACTAATAATTTTATAAATCACCAATGGAAATTCATATATAAGTTGTTGAACGCTGAATATAATATATATATATATATATATATATGTCTGTGTGTGTGTGTGTGTGTGTGTGTGTATTCTCATTATCGGGTTTGAATCTAACTACATATGTAGAATGACTCAAATCTTAGCTCAAAAGTCTGAGGTGTTACAAAATCTCTACGTAAGATCATCAGATGTACTTAATTTATGTTCTCATTTTAAAGTCAAGTGTGTTCTCGGTAATTCAAAGTAAAAGAATTGGGAAATCTCATCAATTAAGGTATGTTGTTCATACTTCTTTGTCGATAAGCTCAGGTGAACATTTATTGGCATATGTTTTTAAGAACTCATAAAACGGTGATCAAAAGCTGTGAGTTTGAGTATTTATTTTTGTATACTAAAGCTTAGAGCCTATCACTTCAAGAAAACTGCTTATTAGGGACCATGATTTAGCGACGAGGTAATAGTCTGGTTCCTAATGACATATAACTCTATATAATGAGAGTTTAGGAAGCACACACGTCATCGACTACATGTGTGCTTCTCGGAATTGACTTTGAATTGAAGGGTAATTCTGTCATGTAAAAGTTTTCATTGTATAATTCGGAGCTTTAGTTATCTTGTACCAAATGCTACATTGTATGTATTTTTCTTTATAGTCAAAAAAGGTACAAAATCTCTACTTTATCCCTTCTTAAATGTGGACCCCACCTTCATTTTTATTTTCAAACATAATTGGCCTGCAGCCTTTGATGGACCGCGTGGGCTCCACCAAAATTTATTATATCATACTTTTTTTAGACTTTTATAGATTTGAATATTATGTAAAAAAAATACTACTAATAATTTTAAATTATAAAAAGAAACATATAAAAAATTTGGTTGATTTGCAAAATTCTGTCTATATCACATAAATTGAAACAAAAGAAGTAATATATATCATTTAAAAATTACATAAACAGTAATATAAATCACAATAATTAACAACTTAAAAGATCTATAAAAAAATAATATAAAAATCAGCTTGCCTATCGAAATTCCATATATGCCGTATAAATTGAAACGAAAGGAGTAACATATGTGAAAAGTACATAAAAAGTACTATAAATTATAATAATTAATAATTTAAAATATTTAAAAAGCGTATAAAAAATTTGGTTGACTCCAAATGTGTCATATAAATTGAGACAAAAGGAGTAACATATATTGGGCCTGTGCTGGCACGGGCTGTATATCTAGTTTATAGAGACGAGATCTTTTTCTAGTCCTTAATTTCCATTTTTATTTTCTGTGTTAGCGAAGACTCAAAATCTGGTTGCTAAAACACATAAATATCTCGTCCTTAATAAAATAACTAGCAAACAGGCCCGCGCTTTGCGCGGCTACCAAAAACCTCACATACCTAAGCTATAAAATACTTTATTTTCTTCTTATTCTTGAATATTAAAATATCAAAATAAATATTTGCAATAACTAAAATATCTTCAATTTTATTCAAAAATAAATAAATTAAAATACAAGCTTATAATTTCAACTCTAAAGTATTAAATAGAACTTATATATTTCAAAATAAAGCAAAAAAAATTAAAATCATAACATAATCTTATGAAAATATAAAGTACAATAACAATCGGAGGCGGATAACTAACTTATATTTGATGAATTCAACTTTAAAATTCTTAGGATTGTACTCATTGTATTATATGTTCAAATCTAATATTTCTTGATATCTTAGTAGATTTTTACATTTATGTATAAACTAAATGTCAAAAATTATGAATTCAAAATTCAGATGAATATGTAGCCAAAAGGCTATATTCGCCCCGATAGCAATTTCAGACTAATAATTTTTCACATCAAAAATAATTTTTGTAAAAGAAAATTAGAATTCTTCTCTAGTTTTCATCGTTATATTAAACTTCACCAAATATTTAAATTTAGGTGAAATTACTTGTTTTGTTATTATATATATATATATATATATATATATAGGTTAAAATATATACTCTTTAAATGATTTCCTTAATTTAAGAATTAAAAAATAAAAAAGTAAATTGAAAAGAAATAAAACAAGGAAAGAAATAATGAATAACACTTATTAATAGAAGACAAATCTTGGACACATGAACGTAATATTTCCCCCGGTTTTTGCACATTTATGTTTCTCCATTTGTCCTGATTATTCGCCTAAAATGGGAAAATCCTCATTTTGCTCCAAATTTTATGCAAAATCTTCTCCTCTTTTTTTATTATCTTATGCCATCTCAATACTTTCACATACAACTTATAAATTTATTATAGGTAATATTATATAAAGTAGTCCTAAAAAAAAAGAAGAAGAGGAAGAGAATAGAACTATCATAAACTTTTTTGTTAACTATATTATATTATATGTGCAATTTCAAACAAAAAAATGTTAAAACACACCATCTCCTTCGCTACCTGTCAAGCTCATACTATTTAACTTTATCGTCAGACCCTTTATTATGAATATCTTTTTCTCACCCTCGTATTCATCTATTTGCTTTGGCGCAACAAATTTCTTAAATCCTTTGAAGAGGATTGTGTGCTTAAAAGCACATGCTACTATAAGGTTTCAAAGGAGGTGGTGCAGTGGATGCATGGGATCGCTCCTCTCTTAATCATAGATCTCGATGCTGACTCCTGTGTATGAAAAAGTCTTTGGTAGGGAGTGCTTCCCCCAAATAGAATCCTACGCGACGTGAATCCTGATTAGTCAAATTCAATGCGAATATCAAACACCGGATGAAAAAAACAAAAGAAAAAAAAAGAAAGAACAGTAATAAAATTCTTCTTGTCATCTATTACTCTAGAGACTTGTATTCCTCTATTCTCTTGATAGGCACAAACTTTTTGGACTCATCTTCGAGCAAGGCAACAATACATTCATAGATAGAGCTTTAATATGTGTAGATTGATTGTCAATTGTTGTTGCATAAGGATGACTCGAACACTCCTTGACACCAGGGGCGGACCCACCCTATGTCTAGGGGTGTCACCCGATACTACTTCGCTAAAAAAAATTTGTATTATAGATATATAATTAATCTGAAAAATATAGAATACGAGTTATAAATAATAAAAATGACGCGGCTTAACCATGTGAGTTCTCTTGGCTTGATGGTTTGGCACAAGGCTTTTGTAGCGGATCTTTCGGGTTCGAATCTCGGTGAGCGCAGCTTTGGTGTTTATTTTAATGGCTTTTTCAGTAAACTATGATGTGATAAAAGTTTGTTTTTGAGGAGTTTCGAACATCCAACCTCTGTAATTCCAAATCAAAATTAGGATAAAAGAAACCAAGTAAACTAGAATTTGATTTATGTAAAAGGTACACAATAATAAAAGTAAAGCAAAACCAAAGTTGAAAAGCAACCGTCCACTTTGCAATTTTAGAATACTCTTAGAGACGAAGAAGTGTGTTACTTATCCTCTTTTGTTTTACTTTTACCAGTTGCTATTGCTATAGTTAACAGCTTTCTCGATGTTGAAGTTGATTAAGATTGATTTACGGAATCGAATGGATGATGAGTTTTCAGGTGGTTATTTGGTGTCTTATATAGAAAAGAAGTATTTAGTACTATCTCCAAATGAGGCTATAATGAATACATTTCAAAATACAAAAACTTGTCGAGAAGTTATAATAGTTTACTTGAGTTATATATGTTTTGTTAATACGCTTTAAATATCGACACCGCTTACGAAAAATTCTGCGTACGCCACTGTTTGGTACAATCCTGTAATGACCTTCCCGGTCATTTCCCTCATTTTCGTGTGTTCTCAGTGTTTAGAGCTTTTCGATAACTGTCCCAAGTTATTTATGACTTGCTGGGACTGATAGTTCAGTTCCCGGGCAGTTCATTTGAGAATATTATTTAGACCAAGCACGTTGTAACATATTAAATTAAATTTGAATTTGGTAAAATGACATAGTTAATTACCTTTCGAAAATGTCTTTGATATTTATAAAATTCTTTAGTTATGACATATCTATACTACTTTATAATAGTTTTATAACCTATTAATAATTTAAGCGGAGATAGTGAATTTAAATATGTTAAAATAATATTTCTATTTTATAGAGGTTTTGTTAGAAATAATTTTCTATTAACTATAGTATATTCAAAATATTATGTTTATTTTACCACGGACCTATGCAATACCCGAGTATATACATAATGGGATAAAAGCACTTTGTATTGCCAGCTAGTTCCACGTGGATGTGAAAGGTTCATGGGTGGACAACAACCTTTCTCAAGAAGGTTAGTAGGCTGCCACTTGCCCTCCTAAACATGCATTTGGTTAGTACACTATGCATAAGTTAATACATGAAAGATATAGTAACTTATAGTTAGGCAAATTACTACTGATCTTCCACTCAATTTCAAATACAAAGCAAGGCAAGAAAACTTATTTCTCCAATTTGCTTTAACGTTATAGATAGGTATATTTGTAGACTTCAAAGTAGGTAAACTTTTGCAAGGATGTGCGAACACAATGAAAATTGTCTTATTGTCATACTTGAATACGTATAATTACTTTAGGTGGAGTTTGGTGGGAGAAAAATATTCTGACATTATATTTGATCATCATAAAAAGAAAATTAATTATCTACCTCAAGCTATTCAAGCTCGGGGATCGCATGGTTGACGTTATTACGGTAAGTTTTTCCGGTTTTGAATTTCATTTGGTTCACTCTTTACGTAGATGGTTAGGACGCATGGTGCGAGAGTCCCGAGCCTGCAGCGAGGGCTCCAGTTAGGGGCCGAGGTCGACCTAGAGGTCGGAGGCAGGGCAGAGTAGCATCCCCAGGCTGAGATCATGCTAGGGATCAGTCATCCGATCCCGTTATAGTTCCAGATGATCCACCGCCACAGCAGCCGGTGGGCCAGGGAGCAGCCCAGGCTCCACTTGGATTTATTGATGCTTCAGTACTCTGAGACACTTTGGTGCAGTTGTTGGGATTAGTTGGAGGTCCATCAGCCTAGGGAGCCCAACCAGCAGTACAGGGAGTTGGTGTTGGGGCGCAGCCTGCAGTTGCAGCACCCAAAGTAGAGGTTCTGCCTGTACCGGTAATTCCACAGCCCGTAGTAGCTCAGCTAGTTATGTCTGCCGAGGAGCAGAAAATGTTGAGTCATTTTTTGAGACTAGCTCCACCTAGGTTTGCGGGTACCCAGGAGAAGACGCTTATGAGTTCTTATCCAGCTGCGAGGAGAAGCTGAGAAATTTGGGATTAGTGGAGTCGCGCGGGGTAGATTTTGTTGCTTATCAATTTGATACAGTCGCGAGGAGATGGTGGAAAGGTTATCTTGATTCCAAGCCAGCTAGATCTCCACCCGTTACTTGGGCACAGTTCTCCGAGGTGTTCTTAGGGAAGTATATGCCCCACAGCATGTGTGAGCATCTTCGAGATGAGTTTTCCAGGTTGAGACAGGGGTCTATAACAGTAGCTGAGTATGAGGAGAGATTCCATGATTTGGCCAGACATGCTACTATGATCTTGCCTGATGAGTACGAGAGGATTAGATGCTTTGTCAGAGGGTTGCGATTAGCACTCCGCATAGCCACACAGAGTTTAGTGACTTCGGGGAAATCATTTACTGAGATAGCTGAGCATGTTTATTCGATAGAAGAGATGGATCGCAGGCCCAAGGGGGCAGCGAAAAGAGATCCCGATTCTAGGGTAGTTATAGTGGCAGTCATAGTAGTTCGCAGTTCAGAGGTCGTGAGTTTCAGGGTAGGTACCCACAACAGCAGCATCAGTCTTTTCAGCGACAGGGTCAGCCTAGTAGGCCCGTACAATCAGCCTTACAGATTTCTAATAGGGGTCAGCCCGCCTATAGTGGTTCTGGTATTCATCCTCAGGGACGTGGTCAGTCAAGTTCATCAACTAGAGGTGGTCATACCGGATCAGTCGGACCTTCTAGACCTAGCAGAGAGCCAGGAGCATGTTATACTTGTGGGGTTGTCGGTCATTTCGCGCTTGAGTATCCTCAGCGTAAGGCGATTGAGCCTTCAGTTCAGACGACACAGCCTATCAGATCTATACCGCCAGTAGGTAGAGGTGGTGCACAAGGTCGTCGGGGTGGTCCCCAGGGTTCCCGAGGTAGAGCGCAAGGAGATCGGACTGGTAGTCAGGTCAGTGCTCAGACTAGTGGTAGCCAGCATCAGTTGTATGTCGTGTCGGCCAGGCCGGAGGCTGAGGCTTTGGATGCGGTGATTATAGGTACGATTTCTGTATGCCACCAGCCAGCTTCTGCATTATTTGATCCTGGATCAACGTTTTCTTATGTATCTACTTATTATGCACCATGATTGAGTTTATGTTCTGAGTTATTATCTGTACCCTTACGTGTATCTACCCCCGTTGGTGATTCCTTAATAGTGAATTGGGTATGTAGATCTTGTCTGGTGAATGTTTGAGAGTTTGAGACTCGGATTGATTTTATTGTATTGGCCATGGTTGACTTTGATGTGATTCTGGGCATGGACTGGTTGTCTTTCCATCATACAGTCTTGGATTGCTTTGCCAAGACCGTGACCTTAGCTATGCCTGGCGTACCCCTGGTGGTGTGGCAGGGTTCTGTTAGCCGCACACCAACAGGGATTATTTCATATGTTCGGGCTCGTAGATTGATGTCGAGGGTATGTGATTCATTCCTTGCTTATGTTGGGGATGCTAGTATTGAGAGCCTATCGCTTGACTCTGACCCCGTTGTTCATGAGTTTCCTGATGTATTCTTGACTGACCTGCCTGGCCTTCCTCCTGAGCGTGATATAGAGTTCATTATTGACCTCGAGCCATGCACCCGACCTATTTCTATGGTTCCTGCTGAGTTGAGAGAGTTAAGTACTCAGCTCCAGGACCTTCTGGGGAAGGGTTTTATCAGGTCGAGTGTGTCATCATGGGGTGCTCCAGTTTTGTTTGTAAAGAAGAAGGATGGTTCTATACGAAAGTGTATCGATTACAGGCAACTAAATAGGGTGACGGTGAAGAATAAGTATCCTATGCCTCGTATCGATGATTTGTTTGATCAACTTCAGGGTGCAGCAGTATTCTCGAAGATAGATTTAAGATATGGATATCATCAGTTGAGAGTTAGGGCTGAGGACATCCCAAAGACAGCCTTCAGGACTCGGTACGGCCATTATGAGTTCCTGGTGATGTCTATTGGGTTGACTAATGCCCCAGCAGCTTTCATGGATTTGATGAATCGTGTATTCAGGTCATACTTGGACTCCTTTGTGATTGTGTTTATTGACGATATCTTGGTTTATTCAAGGAGCAACGAGGAGCATGAGCAGTATTTGAGGATTGTGCTCCACACTTTGAGAGATCATTGGCTTTATGCCAAGTTCTTAAAGTGTGAGTTCTGGCTTGAGTCTGTAGCTTTCCTAGGGCATGTTGTATCCAGACACGGTATCATGGTAGATCAAGCAAAGATTGAGGCTATTCGAGGTTGGTCTAGGCCCACGTTGCCTACTGAAGTTCGCAGTTTTATTGGGTTGGCAGGGTACTACAGGCGGTTTGTTGAGGGCTTCTCGTCTATTGCATCTCCTATAACCAGACTAACCAGGAAGGAGGTTCCATTTCAGTGGTCTGAGGATTGTGAGGCCAGCTTTCTGAAGCTCAAGGATTGACTTACTTCTGCCCCTGTGTTGACTCTTCAAATTGAGGGCGAGGGTTTCACCATGTATTGTGATGCGCCTGGTATCGGTTTGGGATGTGTTCTGATGCAGTGGGGTCGTGTCATTGCTTATGCATCGAGGCAACTTAAGGTGCATGAGTGTAACTATCCCACTCATGATTTGGAGTTAGCAGCGGTTGTGTTTGCACTGCGAATTTGGAGGCATTATCTCTACGGTGTTTATTGTGAGATCTTTACAGACCACCGCAGTCTTCAGCATATTATAACTCAAAGAGATCTTAATTCGAGGCAGCGCAGGTGGATTAAGTTGCTAAAGGACTATGATATCTCTATTCTCTATCATTCGGGCAAGGCGAATGTGGTAGCTGACGCCTTGAGTCGAAAGGCAGTGAGTATGGGTAGCTTAGCCTTCATTCCAGTCTCTCAGCGGTCGTTGGCTGTGGACATTCAATCCTTAGCTAACTCGATGGTGTGTTTGGATATTTCCGACCCCGAGAGGGTTATCGCTTGTGTTGGTGCGAGATCTACTTTGCTGGAGCATATTCAGGGTCGTCAGTTTGAGGATAGCGGTCTTTATAGCATTCGAGATCAGGTATTGAGGGGTGAGTCTGAGAGAGCTACCTTGGGTTTTGGTGGTGTTTTGAGGTTTGATGACTGTATTTGTGTTCCAAGGGTTGGGGATTTGATTCAGTTGATTTTGCACGAGGCGCACAACTCTAGGTATTCTATTCACCCTGGGACAGCTAAGATGTATCGGGATCTGAGGCAACACTATAGGTGGAGTGGTATGAGGAGAGATATAGTAGGTTTTGTAGCTCAATGCCTTTGTTGTTAGTAGGTAAAAGCCGAGCACCAGACCTGGTGGATTGCTTCAGCAGTTGCCCATTCTCGAGTATAAATGGGAGCGGGTCACTATGGATTTCATTGTTGGATTGCCTCGCACCTCTTGTGGTTTTGATAGTATTTGGGTTATTGTAGATCGGTTAACTAAGTCTGCACACTTTATCCCTGTTCGAGTTTCCTATAGTGCTGAGAGATTAGCTCGTGCATATATTCAGGAGGTGGTTCGCCTACATGGAGTGCCAATATCTATTATCTCAGACCGAGGGTCTCAGTTTACCTCTAGTTTTTGGCAGACTTTCCAGGAAGAGTTGGGTACCCAGGTAGACCTCAGCACTGCATTTCACCCTCAAACCGATGGACAGTTAGAGTGGACTATTCAGGTATTGGAAGATATGCTCCGCGCTTGTGTGTTAGACTTTGGGGGTCAATGGGATCAGTTCTTGCCTTTAGTCGAGTTCGCGTATAATAATAGCTTCCACTCCAGCATTCAAATGGCTCTGTTTGAGGCTTTATATGGCAGACGGTGTCGATCTCTAGTTGGCTGGTTCAAAACTTCAGAAGTCAGTCCTCGTGGCACAGATTTTCTCTGAGAATCTTTGGACCGAGTTCGAGTGATTCAAGATAGGCTGCGGACAGTTCAAAGTAAACAGAGGAGTTATGCTGACTGTAGATGTCGTCCATTCAAATTCAGGGTGGGTGATAGGGTCTTCTTACGAGTATCACCCATGAAGGACGTAATGTGGTTTGGTAGGAAAGGTAAGCTAAGCCCCAGATATATTGGACCCTTTGAGATTTTGCGGACAGTTGGAGAGGTGGCTTATGTGCTAGCTTTACCCTCGACATTTTCAGCTATCCACCTAGTGTTTCATGTTTGTATGCTGTGAAAATACATTTCAGATGAGTCGCATGCGCTTTGGTGGGACTCAGTTCATTTAGACTATAAGTTAACATTTGTGGAGGAGCTTGTGACCATTTTAGCCAGAGATGTCAAACGGTTACGCTCCCGGGACATTCCAGTGGTTAAGGTACAGTGGCGTTACCGTCCGATTGAGGAGGCTACTTGGGAGCTTGAACGTGATATGCGAGCCCAGTATCCCTACTTGTTCACGTCTTCAGGTATGTGCTTCTTCTTGACTTTCGCAGACGAAAGTCCTTTTAGTAGTGGATATTGTAATGACCTTCCCGGTCATTTCCCCCATTTTCGTGTGTTCTCAGCGTTTAGAGCTTTTCGATAACTGTCCCAAGTTATTTATGACTTGCTGGGACTGACAGTTCAGTTCCCGGACAGTTCATTTGAGAATATTATTTAGACCGAGCACGTTGTAACATATTAAATTAAATTTGCATTTGATAAAATGACATAGTTAATTACCTTTCGAAAATGTCTTTGAAATTTATAAAATTCTTTAGTTATGACATATCTATACTACTTTATAATAGTTTTATAACCTATTTATAATTTAAGCGGAGATAGTGAATTTAAATATGTTAAAATAATATTTCTATTTTATAGAGGTTTTGTTAGAAATAATTTTCTGTTAACTATAGTATATTCAAAATATTGTATTTATTTTACCACGGACCTATGCAATACCCGAGTATATACATAATGGGATAAAAGCACTTTGCATTGCCAACTAGTTCCACGTGGATGTGAAAGGTTCATGGGTGGACAACAACCTTTCTCAAGAAGGTTAGTAGGCTGCCACTTGCCCTCCTAAACATGCATTTGGTTAGTACACTATGCATATGTTAATACATGAAAGATATAGTAACTTATGGTTAGGCAAATTACTACTGATCTTCCACTCAATTTCAAATACAAAGCAAGGCAAGAAAACTTATTTCTCCAATTTTCTTCAACGTTATAGATAGGTATATTTGTATACTTCAAAGTAGGCAAACTTTTGCAAGGATGTGCGAACATAATGAAAATTGTCTTATTGTCATACTTGAATACGTATAATTACTTTAGGTGGAGTTTGGTGGGAGAAAAATATTCTGACATTATATTTGATCATCATAAAAAGAAAATTAATTATCTACCTCAAGCTATTCAAGCTCGGGGATCGCGTGGTTGACGTTATTACGGTAAGTTTTGTCGGTTTTACGGTATAATTTTATATATTGTTGGTGGTGCTGATATGTTGGTGCTGTTTGAGCTATATTTTAAGCTCAAATTGAGTTGTGTCAGTTGTGACTATTGATCACGGGGTGATTTGGGACACTGTAACAGTTTCAATTTTGCGATTTCGCAAGCGGACCCCACATGGACTATTCAGACATTTTTTCGAACTAACGCAATATGGGTATCAATAGTCATGTTTTGATATTTTGTTTATTATTTTGGTAGCTTGGCAATAGTCAGAGGCCTCTCGAAAAGGGAAGGCTCTTGTATAGCTGGTTCTTTTGGCAGGCTTGCGGAAGCGTCCAGGTAGGCCAGGTTTACCTTCCTTTATACTTAGATTGGCTTATGTGTAATATATGTATGCTATTGTCCTGGTGTTGTGGGCTGGTATTATAAACTTGGTGGTGGTGGTTTGCTGTGATTTAGGCCTTCTAGGCCGGATAGGGCTATTCGGATATATTCCAGGCCCGTTATCCTCGTGGTACACCACAGATGACCTATTTGGGGTCGGATAGCATTGTTGTTGTTGTTGCCAGTTTGGAAATGTTATTGTCGGACCTTAGTCCAGGCTTAGACATACTTAGACAAGTATAACCAGACTTAGTTTTCGGGACCCGATAGCGGGCCCCGTTACCCTTTTTGTCGACTTGTCAAAACTTTGACATCTTTGGGATTAGATAAGACCTATATGACCATTAGGGTTGTGACGGGATTGAGTCACTCCGATTATACCCAATTTTCCTGTTTAGCCTTGTTAGTCCCTGATAGCACCGTATTTGACCAGGGTTGGCTAGTTTGACTTAGAACGCTGACCCGTCTTTCCATGACTGATAATGTATAGCCAGAATTGTATATACATATTGTTTATAGTAGATAGTTGATCTAGAAGGACCCCGAAATTGACTTGTAGCATGTTGTGGGTTAGCTTCTGTGCTTATATACTAGTATTGACTTGGGACTAGGGCGTTCCCCCGTTTATCTGATATGATATGACATTTGATTCTGTTCTGGTTACTAGATATGATGAGTTCCGGTTCGAGTCCGACTACTGATTCAGGTATGATAATTTTGGTTATTGATTATTGGGTGTTCCAGTTTCAGTCCGGCCCCAGATTGTGGTACACTATGAGTTCTGGTACTGGGTACCGTGATTATGATACTGTTGTTCTCTGAGTTTCGATTCGAGTCTGGCAGATATGATATATATGTGGCCTATTGTTATTACCAACTATGTCCGGTTCGATTTCGGCGTCTGGCCTCTTTTTATTACCCATTGGTGTCGGTTCAAGCCCAGTGCACTTTTGTTGGTTATTATGGTTACTGGATACTGATACAGCTTCGAGACACTGGTGAGTATGCATTTACTATTCTTGTGTGTCCCGACGGTTTATGGGGGCCAGGCTGGGTTATTGGCGGCCCAGATAGGTTATGTTTGACTTGTGTGTTTACTTACACATTTATTTACTAATTATTCGGTATCACATTTATTTATCTCCTGAGCATATCTATACGGCTTGGCAGTTACTTATGTATTTATTACTTATACCTTGACTTAGCATGCACCCTCGCATTTTAGCTTGCTTATATTACATTGAGCTCAGTCGGCCGATGATGCCTACTGAGTACCCGTCGCCCCGGTACTCATACTGTACTTCTGCATCTTTTTTCCAATGCAGATCCGGGCACTAGTCGGTGAGTTTGACGTGACTCTCTTCTCAGCACTGACGCTGGAGCAGGGTGAGCTTACTGACGTTCGAGGCAGATCCTACTCCATCTCTACTGTATAGTCTTTTGTGCTCAAGACTGTTGTACTTGTTATATATATTTGGTTTCTGTCTTGTATTCTAAATATGTCTAGTAATGGCTCTTGTACCGACCTCACCAGGTCTTGGGAGGGGTTCTTGACTTTATAGATATTGTCCTCTTCCTTCTCAGTCTCGGTATGGGTATATTTTGGTTCTGTTTGTTTTTTTTATTTCTAGCATGCTTATTAGTACGGTTACTTCCACCTCATCTCTGTTCTTCTGAGATTCCACCCGTTAGCCCGTAGCTTGTCGCTCTAGGCTAGGGTTTGGCTTGCCTATTGGTGGGTTACGGTAGGCGCTATCATGACTCAAATATTAGGTCGTGACAAATCCTTTTATAAGCAGGCAAGATCACCTTTTCCTTCATTAAGTACGGAAAATGAGTAGCCACGAGTTATAGAAAATGTACATGCAGTGTTGGAAAATGAAAGGTTTAGAAAATTGAAGCTTCATTTTCCATTTTAATAAATTAACTAGTAAATTTGTCCGCGCTTCGCACGGGTTTAAAAGATTACAATGCATTTACTATGTTCTTGTTACTATAAATCTAATTCAGAGAGGTAAAATACAATTTTTATTAATTGCATGCAAATATAGATATTTTTTTAGATCAACTCCAAAACTCATAATATCACCAATTTAGAAATGGGGTTAATATCTCAGATGATCACTAAACTAAGACAAAAGTGGATAGATGCTTCCTATGTGTGCTCATATTGATTACTCCTATATGTCTTCAATTACTGTCATGGTTTATAAAAGAAGTTGTTTCAAATTATTTGTCATTTTAGAAGTTCAAGACAAAATTAATTATTTTTTTTTTCATTTTACCCTTAGTAATAATTGTTTTTGAAGACTACAAACACGTCATAATTATTTTTTAAAACTACAAACACCTCAATTATGAGGTGATGTTATAATTATTCAAATACCAATGAAGGGTAAAATAGTTAAAAACTCCTCCTAATTAATGTATTCATCAAATTTATGTTGCAATTGTTTTCTTCACCTAAATATGTAAAATTGTAATATGTTTTTATAGAAATTAAAAATAACTTGAAAAGTAGTAGCACAGAGTACTTGAGTATCTTATTATCTTCTGTCAAAGCTTCACCCTCATCAATAACCTTCATGTCTATGTCCTGGACCTCTTGGCTTTTCAGCCTTTCCCACAATCCAATATTTACTAAACTCAAACTCACCGGTATTTGGGACCAAACTATCCTCATACATTCTTTCTTATTTGAAGCATCATACACTTAAATACTATTAATTTCACCTTTTTTAAGAGTTGAATTTCGTAATGATTTCTACTTTCTTTAGATTTACTTATACACTTATACTGGTGAAGTGGTAATCAAGGTGTAATGGAAGTTCGCCTTGTGCAACTTCATGCTATTTACAGATTTCCAAGTCAAACAACAAAGCATTTATGGAAACCTCTTTCTTTATACAATCTACTCTGAAATGTTAATTCTAATCCTTGGCACACAACGAAGAAACTTATCTGCATGAAGCTTTCATTCAACCAATTTAATGTACAAAATATGCTTCAAATTTGATCCAACTTGTAAGTATCAGAAGTTTGTATACATATACTCTGTCTGTTGAAGCTAATTCCTCAAAACTCAAAAGTGGAAAAAGGTGTGAAGATCTTCATTTATCTAAAATTGTTTGACCTTTTAGGCAGTCTTGGCAAAAACTTGAAAACTCGAAAGGAAAAATAGCAAATCTAAAAGAAAATATGCAAGTAATAATAAAAAAAATGTGTATTGCTTCAATTAATGAGGTAAAATATATTTGATACAGAGATATTGCATATGAAATAAAATTGAAAAATAAATCACATGTGTAATACTACTCAGGCTAACTTATTTTACATTCATACGGTTAAATCTCAATAAATTCAGCCTTTCCAAGTTCTATAGAGTGGGCTTAAAGTAAAAAAAATGTTGATTTCTCTCGATACATATCACTTCCAAGTTCCAACAAAAAGTCACCAAACATTTGAACTATATTGTCAGAGCTTGTTTCCACTAGAAGCTTTATTAAAAAATCATGCTCATGAATCATCGCCATGTGAAACCTCCAAAAACACGTTGAAGAAGAAAGCACAGTCCTAAGATTTAGATAAAGATGAAAGCTAATGTATAACTATATTAAAATTGATGACATAACATAACTTCAAGCACGAAGAAATTATTAACCTTGTCATCTATAGTGGTATCTTTCAGTTCCAGATCTTGTTTTTTCTTCATCGTACACAATCTACTAACCAAAATAACCAACCAAGGAAATGTAGTACTCTATAAAACTTCAAAAGAACTTCAACCATACTACTCCATTCCTATTATTTCCATGCTTTTCTTGTTTCTACTTCCTTCAATAACTTTATCCCTCCTCGCCTTCAACAGTTTCATTGTCATTTTTTTTCTATAGGATCAGACCACCACAGTTAAAATATTTCCCTTTACACATTATATTTCTTCAATTTCTCAAAAGCCCACATGTAAGTTTGAGTTTTCATCTTACACTCAAATGTTATCCCGTAAAACAACTTCTCGACTTCACCATCAAGAATTCAAAATAAATAGATACATGAACGTCAATCAAATTGAGAGAGATAAGCAAATCATAAAATCGCAAAGAGGAGATTTACCTCTCAAGTAGCAGTGCTAAAGTTTCACCAGTGGTACATTACTTATTAGCCTTTACAATATTAAACCTATTCAGTTTTATTACATAATGATTTACATGTTTAACAAAGGACTACTACTTGGGTAAGATAAAAGTAAATCACGCTCATATCAGTCCATCACTAGCGTACACTGAGTTTGATAATCCATATGACGTAAAATGGTACAAAAGTATAGCAGATTGAAACCAAATTGACATGTCTATAATCATTGAATAAATCTAAAAACATATAACACAAAAAATTTTGAAAATAGATGCAATCTTGAAAGTTTAAAGAGCCAACCAAATAGGATATGATTAGATGCATGCCAGGGAAGTTTCAGTTATCACAACAACCAATATGACCATTGACGTTGAAAAAAATCTAGCAAAAGAGTGATAGTTAAGATGTTTACCTCAAAAATAGATTGTCTTAAAAATGTGAATGGACTTGCATAAAAATGAAGACGAACATTGCGGTTGATAAAACAAAAATCAGATCTAAAGCACCTCTTTCAAGTATAGTTTATAAGCGAGATGGACATCACCTTCATTAAATGAAAAAGAGAGTTTGTCAATCATAAAAGAATGCTTACTTGTCAGAGTCATTGGTTTGATAAGCCTTCTCCATTTCCCTGCCTAATTCAATCAAACTTCATAACCAATCTCAATTGAACAAGGTAAATTAAAACCTTGTTAAAGTTTGACCCTTCAGCTATATTACTCAGAACTTCTTTTGGTCGAGTAATATAGGCAGCAACGGTGCTAAATATGATTAAATAAAGTTAAAAATAGTAATTAAATTACATTTCAAAGAACTTGTGTTACCTGATGTGTCACAGCTAGCCCCGCAAATAAGGTACATTGACAATGTATAGGCCCCATGGAGAATTATCTCTTGTCAACCAGTCCAACATGAATGAACATGCAGGTCATCCCAAATAATGTGATTTTCAGTACCTATATATTTATAAGAGCACAATTTTCTCCACTAATTCAAAAATTTTGACTACTTTATAAAGACTCTCCTAATCAACGATTAAGAAAATAAAAAAGGTCTAAGGAAAAACATAAAGTGCCAAAACAGAGACCAGGGATGAGGCCTTTATGGAAGAAATGGTAGGACAGAAAATTAGAGAGTATATATACGTAACTTTAAATTTTCATATTAAGCAGAATAACACTAAATCAACCAAACTAATAAAGAATCATTAGTATCACTACCATACCATTGAAGTAGTGTTGATAGCACCTGGAGGGCATAGCTTATCTAGGTGGGGGTCACCGGATTCACGTGAACCCATGTTCCCCTCCCTAGATCATATATAGTAGTGTTATATTTTTCTAAAAATATTTAAATATAGACGTGTGAACCCACGCTCGAAAGTTTTTTATAATAGTGCACCCACCCTCTCAAAATCCTAGATATGCCTCTAGCATAGAATAATTAATTCCAGAAGCACTTGTCCGAAGGAAACTTGAAGAAAATTCTACAAAACATAGTAAAATGAGAAATTCGCCATAATAGTATGACCGTCAGAGCATTTTTTAATGACTAACAAATTAATTACCTACAAAACTTTGTAGCGATTAACAAAAATTTAAAAGCTAACGTATTGAGTAGTGGAATTGATCCACAGATAACAATGCTTACATGCCCATTGGGAGTTGAAGTGTCATCAAGAAATAGATTTTGCAAAGACCCAACACACATTCCTTAATGGTTTTATAAAACACTATTATCCTGTATGAAAAAATCTCCCAACTTTACTGTAATCCTCCACCATATGTCTAATTTATTTATTTTTCTGTTGGGGATATAAAATATAGATGAAAAAACATAGGGGAGGAAATATGGTGATATAGATGAGGACTTGATCATACTGCCGGAGCAAAAAAAATAAGATTCTGCCATGATGCTCTAACAGTGATGGTGGATTCAATTTCGGCAAAGTCAGTGAATAAAAAGGGAATTAAAAATCAGAGCAGAGTATTGCCTTGGTTTTACAGCAATTCTGTAAATACGAAAATGCTATGTTATGTTAGTTTGGGCTATATCAAGGATAGGTATGGATATGAATGAAAGAAGTAAGAGGCAATGTTAATCTTGGCTGAGAGAAAGAAGATGAAGAGTCGGAGAAATTTTTTAATCATGGTTGAGGTTCAACCAAAAAAAAGATATGGGAGGCACCATTAACTTTTTGACACTTGAATAAGTGGGTCCATCTATCTATTTTAAAGCAAGAATAAAACTAACAAGAGAGAGAAGGTATTGTTTACACAATAAATTGGGTTCAAATATAAAAAATGCAACAGAAATTTTGTGAGTTTGTTGCTTTTTTAAAAAAAAAAAAAATTATGTTATTTTGGCGGATTCATTTTGATCTGATTTTTTTTGTATATTCATGCCGTGATATTTTTAGAAAAAGTTCTTCTAGAATTGTTGTATTTTTAAAATACAACTATTCTATTTTGATTGTTACGATTGTAAAAAATGCAATCTGCTGCACTAAAGCTCCCGCATATATCATCTAAACTTTGATTGTTATCCTTTTTTAACAAAACTTTTGGAGAAAAGTACAAGAGATGATATAAAGATTGATTATATCATCACCGTTATGGAGATTTTTGTTAAAGTAGAGTATCATTACTCAAAATAACGTATTGATAAAGTGTTGTTACTCTAATAATATTTTGCCAGTCCAATTTATATAAGGTTTTCAATTGAGGTAGAATGTAAATAATGCTATAATAAATTTTACATCCCTTTTTTAATTAATATTACTGTTTATTAAAAAATTTGAATAAATAATAATTAAAGCATTCTCCTGAGTACATTAATTTATTTTAGAAAAAATTAAAATATTATATTATTTTTAAGGCAAATATTTGCTAGATTTAAGAGAAAGAGAATCCAGATGAGCACGAAGGAACATCGGTTGGTTTAGAGTCGGAAACAAAGTTACTCGAAAGAGGAAAAATTCAAATTTTTATTTGATATAAATGAGACTAAGTAGGCGTTTAGCCATGAATATTATTCACAATATTTTGGAATACGTTTTCACTTTATTGCGGGATACGTGTTTGATCATAAATATTTCGGAATAAGTTTTCACAATATTTGGATTTTTCAAAAACACCTCAAGAAGTGTATTCACTATTTTTGGATTCACTTTTTGTACTTTTTAATTTAATTTTTTTTCAAAAAAATCTATTTTTTTTATTTTCATAAAATAACCCAATTTTCATAAAACTCTAAAAAAATCGATTTATTTTCACTTTTTATATTTTTTAACTTAAAAAATACCCCATTTCCAAAATACTGTATTTTCAGCTTAAAAAATACCAAATAAAGTGAATATCTTTTTATTTTCATGGTCAAATGGGTCCTAAAAAACATTTTAAATGTGGACCCCACAATTACTTTTGTCATATTTTTATACTTAATTAGTTAGTGAAATTTATAAAATATTATTTTCCCTTTTTATTAGTTCTATTCTAGGTTTAAAGTAGACAAATGGCCCACTTATCCAAGTGTCAAAAATTTAATGGTGCCTCCCACACCTTTTGTTGGTTGGTCCTCAACCATAATAAAAAATTTCAGAGACGAAGGCAAATTAGAAGACGTGTCTTTCCACTTTTCTAACAGGGAGAGAGAAATAAGTGAATAGAAAGTTTTAAAGCAATGCGGTTAAGCGTCTTTTATTTTTATATCGCACCTCTTGCGGCTACATTATTTATGTTTGTAATTGGAGGAATTGTAAAAAAAATTCTACGAAAAGATAAATCCAATTCCTGCATTGTAGGTGTGCCATGTGACGGGTCTATGATCCTCTTTTTTATATATATAGATATAGATTATTCGGCAGTTTTAAATGTATTTTTAGTAAGTTCAGGATTTTAAAGGGGGGGTTTTCAGTCATGACTTGA
Source organism: Capsicum rhomboideum (assembly GCA_031232105.1). Classification (NCBI taxonomy): domain Eukaryota; kingdom Viridiplantae; phylum Streptophyta; class Magnoliopsida; order Solanales; family Solanaceae; genus Capsicum; species Capsicum rhomboideum. The sequence continues at coordinate 84,289,511 of CP124719.1, read as the reverse complement.
ACGTAATTAAAGAGAGAAAACACAATAAATGGTGGTTAATATTGAGTAATTATTTTAGTTTTTTGTTTAATTGCTGCCATTATTGGGTATTAAAAAGGAGAGAAACAGGTTAGTGGTACATTGATTCTTATCACATGAGGTGTATTTAAATTTTCCATCAGATTTTGTAGATATCATATATGAGGAAAAATCCCAAAAATTTGAGAAAAAAATAACGAGCAATGCTGGTCATAGAGAGGTGCCGCATCAGCAGGCTCATGTCTCTCAATATATATATATAGAGAGAGAGATGTTTGCATATCCCATATTTCTTTAATTATTCACTGTTTTACTAATAGTTTTCGCCTATTGCACCTAGAGAGTATTCTTTGTACTATGAATACAAACCAACGTATTTTAAACAGTACCAATCTATCTTCACAGGCAACTAAGATTGTCAAGCTCGAAAATGATCTTGAAAACTGGAGTATTCCAGAAGAACCTTTTAAAAAGATTTACCAATTAGGTAATTTTAGCTTCATCAAGAAGCATAATATCAAGACCTGCAAGTCTACCACCGCCATAAATAATTCCTTAGAAATTTTAAGCTCTTAGCAGAGCATGATATTAATAGATATAAAATTCATTTTAATTATTTGCATATAGGACTTGTCCAAGTAGCTGTCAAACCTCTCTTCAGAAAAGGTTTAGACATTCTTGTTTGCGTCCTCCTTAGAGATGCTCGTCTCTTGAACTTCGACGATTCTCTCTTAGGCGTCCTTCAAAGTAACTTAGCCAATGGCACAGTATACTTTAATTGCTATCCAAATTTCTCGGTTGACATCAATGACCCTAATGTCATACATGCTCTGACGCTTAATGTCAAAACCAAGAACATAAATAGCAAAATCAACACTAGCGAAATAACGGCTATTTACAGAGTGTATTACCGGTTAATGACTACTACTCTTGCTCCAAAAGCAAAAGTAGAAAGCATTAAGGGAGTCACTATGCTCATGGAAGCAAATCATGAGCACAACACTATATTTGTGCCCAGGCTCCTCAATTGGAATGATAGACTCTCCAGCAATGATTGGCACTTCGATGTTCTAGCTCAAACCCTTCATTCTCATCCTGAGAGATCTCAGATAGAAAGAGTTATACAATTTTCTGATGGTTCTATAGACCTCAAATTTTTATAAAATTCTAGCCGAACCTCCTCAATTAGAAGAGCATCCTCGGCTCATCTATCCCTCTCCAGGACCTCTTCTTCCAAACCTCCAAAGGAAAATGGCAGTCAAAGTCCTAACAAGGACAATGGCAAGGGAAAGGTCAGAGGAGTAGACTTCTCCGGTGACATTCCTAAAGTGTACTACCAAGATGACACTTATGTCCTTGGTAGCCCTTCCAGGAGCGATATGGAAGCTCCCACTATTTTCTCCAATGATGAAATACCTAGTTTCATTAAAACGATTAGGTCAAATGAACCTTTCATCCCGGATCCTAAAATCCTCAATGATTTATGAACCCATCCCAACAACCAAAATAAGAGAAATTGGTATGTCCATACTTATTCTCTCCAACAAAGAGAAGCCTTTAGCGACTGCTGGAAGAAAGACATGAAAAGAATGAGATGCAAAATTGAATTCTTTAAATGGTTTGAAATCACCAGCAAACTCAAAAATGAGAGAAAATCTCTTCAAGTTCTTTTCAATAGGTGGTAACTACCACTAACAAAGTTGTCGAATCCATTACTCCTCCTCTTGAAGGAATAAATATCCTTATTGGTAACGTAGTTATAACTGCCTCCCCCTTTAAGAAAAAGAGTGAAAGGCCTCTGGCTATAACTACCAACGAAGACCTATATAGGGTCATCTAACAAGGCAATTATACCAATCAGCTTCTCCATGTGGTTTCCAAACAAATTGAAGAAACCCAAGAGAAATCTCTTTTCAAAGCTCAACCCACTATTTCAAAAGCTAGTACCAGTCAATCTCTTGAGCCTAATCCTGTCTTCAAAATGACAAAATTCTCTCGGGATAAATTTTCTAAACTCTTAGATGAATTTAATATTCCCCGAAATAGCCTTGATAAAATAAATGAAAAGCTTTCCAAATTCAGTGTCTCCGAGGAGAACACCTTCAAAACCAAAAGTCTCAAAGTTATCTCTGAAGACGCTAACCTTCAGAAGCTTTCGAGCGATCGATACCATAATCGAAAAAACTATTATAAGCGTCCCTCTTTCCTCGATATCCAATTCAAGGAGAATATTTATCTATCCACTTCCTACCATGATGGAAGAGATATCACGGAATAGAATATCGATGGTCTTACATAACATTAAATCTATAACAAACTCCATGAAATGGGAGTTGTCATTACCACTTATAAGATAAAAAAAAATCCTCTAACAAAGAAGCAGCCTAGATGATCGTAACAGGCTTCACTGGTACCTTAAGACATTGGTGGGATAATTATTTCACTGATGATATTAAGCAAGCCATCTATAATGCTACTGCAGTAGAAACTACTGTCAAAGCAGAAGGAAATTCTGAAATGAAGACTACTCAAACTATCAAAGAAGATGCTTGTGTTATTCTTCTCTACCAAATAGCCAAACATTTCATAGGAGAGCCCAAACTCTTTCAAGTTAGGAGTCTCCAAATCCTTAATAATCTCTCTTGTCCTACCATAGATGACTTCTAATGGTATAAAGAAGCCTTCATCACTAAGGTCATGACTAGACCTGATTGTAACCATGACTTCTAGAAAGAACATTTCATTAGTAGTCTACCTCCTCTATTTTCGAATATGGTAAAATTCCTTATCATCAAATGACTTATGGAGATATAGCCAGCATCATCAATGTCGTAGGTCTAGAACTCTACATAGACCTAAAGCTTAAGCACCAGCTTAAAAAGGAACAATTCTCTTCCCGAAAAGAGTTAGGTAGCTTCTACCAAGACTTCAAATTTACCAACCTCCCCGCCCCTTCTACCATCTCTAAAAGAGAAAAGGGTTTCTAAATCTCATAAAAAGACCTACCTTTCTAAGAGATATTCTGAAAGAAAAACCTCAAAGAAAAGGTCTAGAAGACCTCACAAGAAATCCCGCACTGATGTCTGCTGAGACTGCGGCAAAATTGGTCACGGGGTTAGTGAGTGCAAGTCCAGTGAAAGAGAAAGAAGGTTAATCTTCTTAATCTTGATGACGACATCAAGAAAAAACTCTTTTCTATTCTTGAAAAAGACTTCTCTAGTCACTCTTTTGATAATTCCTCCATTGAATATAGTGATGACAAAAATATCAACGTCGTCTGTAATTCTGACAAAAGCCAGTCCGACAGAGAATGTGCCTGTACAGGAGCATTCTGCAATTGCGACTACTCTCCCAAGATTAGCGTCCTTAATAACGACTCTAAAGAAGCCCTCTTCGATATCATCCAGCATATCAGCGATGACAATTCTAGAAATTGATACCTTTTAGAACTTAAGAATCTCATTCTTTCTCACAAAGAGGAACCCAAACCAAAGGTTATTGAACCTTTTAGCATGAAACATCTTATGTATAGGTTCGAGAAGACCCCTGAACCTTCCATTTCAGATCTCAAACACGAGGTCTCCCTCCTCAAGGAAGAAGTTTGAGACATTAAAAGTAGACTAGGAAAAGTCTAGCCTGATGTCTTAATAGACCAAGTCTTTAAAATCCCCTTTCATGATAAAGAAGAGGTTAAAGAGGAAGAACTCCCTATTAACAATGATCATCTAGTCGAACGTCTTATGGGTATAAACATAGCTTCTACTTCTACCTCTCCTGGTGTTGCAGTAGTCACCTCCGTGAGACCTCAGAGTCATCATATTTCTGTTAAGATTGTCATTAACAAGAATTTCATCCTTAACAAGGTCGCTCTTCTTTATAGTGGCACAAATCATAACTGCATAGTTAAAGGACTCGTTCCCACTAAGTTCCTCGAGAAGATAACTTCCAAACTCTTCTCTGCCACAGGAGAACAATTACGAATCCATTATAAGCTTTCTAAATCTCATATCTGTAACAGTGATATTTGCTTTACTAATTACTTTGTCATTACTGAAGATATCATTCTGGGTATCCCTTTTATTACCAAATTAAACCCTGCACCACCGGTTCGAATGGTATTTCAACTACTATTTTTGGAAAAGAATTATTTTTCCCTTTTCTAAAAACTCTTTCCAATGAAGAAAGCAATTTTATAAGAAAAACACTGTTTTTCGTATTAAAAGGCTTTCTAAACATATAAGGTTGCTACAAGAAGAAATAAAAATTAAAAAGTCGAACAGATTTTAAAACCCCGGAGATAGTTACTAAGATATCTAATCTTCAAAAAACTTTTGAACTTGAATATGTTCTGATTTTCCTAATGCCTTTTGGGAAAGAAAAAGGCATATAATCTACCTCCCTTACATTAAAGATTTCAATGAACAGGTCATCCCCACTAAGGCTAGACCTATTCAAATGAATCAAGAGATAGTGGAATTCTGTAAAAAGGAAATCTCTAATCTCTTAAAAAATGGCATTATCCACCCTTCTAAATCTCCTTGGAGTTGTTCCGTATTTCATGTAAACAACAGTGCTAAAAAGGAAAGAGAAGCTCTAAGGCTAATCATCAACTACAATCCTCTTAATGCAGTCCTAAAATGGATTAGGTATCCAATACCTAATAAAAGGGACCTCTTAAAGAGAACTTACAAGGCTAACATCTATAGTAAGTTCGATATGAAATCAGGATTTTGGAAAATTCAAATTGCTGAAAAGGATAGCTATAAAACAGCCTTCAATATCCCATTTGGACAATATGAATGGAACGTTATGCCTTTTGGGCTTAAGAATGCCCCTTCTGAATTCCAGAATATTATGAATTCTATTTTTAATCCCTACAGTCATATGTCTATGGTCTATATAGATGATGTACTGATATTTTCTGAGGACATTGATTCTCATTTTAAACATCTTAACACTTTCTTTAAGATTGTAAAAATTAATGGCTTAGTAGTTAGTGCTTAGACAATTAAGTTGTTCTAAACTAGAATCAGATTCTTAGGTCATGATCTTTATCAAGGAACTCACAAACCTATATGCAGAGCTATTGAGTTCTCTAACAGGTTTCTTGATCTTATTGCTGATAAGACTCAGCTTCAAAGGTTCTTAGGAAGCCTTAATTACGTCACGAATTTTATCCCTCATATTAGACAGGTCTACGAACCCCTTTACAAACGCCTCAAGAAAAATCATATTCCTTGGTCCTTAGAACAAACTAAAGCAGTAGTCCAAGTTAAAAAAACTTGTTCAAAATGTACATAATTCATGAAGCTGAAAAGGAAGGAAGACTCTGGAAGGGGGAAAAAAGGGTGACAAGGGAAAATAACAAATAAGGTGACCATAGGGAAGACATTGACAAGTTAAAAGGTTGTCATTAATAATATGATCTTTCCTGCTTAGGTATCTCCCATCCTAATGCCTTCATGATTGTAAAAACTGATGCCTCAGACATTGTTTATGCAGGAATTCTTAAACAGGTACTAGAACCAGGCTCTCCTGAACAATTAGTAAGATTCACCTCAAGAGTTTGGAATCCTGCCCAAAAAAATCACTCAACTGTTAAAAAGGAAGTTTTGTCTATAGTGTTATACATCACTAAATTCAGGACGACCTTATTAATAAAGAATTTCTTTTAAAAGTCGATTGCAAATCTGCTAAAGAAATCCTCCAGAAGGATGTCAAAAATCTTGTTTCAAAACAAATATTTGCTAGATGGCAAGCTCTACTATCTAGCTTTTCAAAATAGATTTTATTAAAGGAGAAGAAAATTCTCTACCTGGTTTTCTAACAAGAGAATTTCTACAGGGAAAAAATGAGATCAACCAAAAATCCCTCAAAGGGAGCAGCCCAGAAAGGAAAAAAACACTCAGATGGCTAGGCCTTTCACCTTAGTCCCTCTTACACCCTCGACCCTACAGAGGTCGAGCTTTATTCAATCTCCAACCCCCATAAAACCTAAAATATTCAACAGGTACACGGCTCTGGCAGAATTCCCCAATTTGCCCACACCATCAAGACCAACAGCTCCCACCACGGCAAAACTATTTGAAGGAAATGCATCAAGCTCCTCAGCACAAACTAAGGAAAATTATGCTATGAAGGTTCCAGAAACCTTAGCTCAAGCAGTTAATCCCCAGGCTTCTACCAAGAAACCATAAGAACCCAACTCTTCTCATAAAGAAGAAATCTTTGAGTATATTACGTCTCAAGTATTTGCCAATCATAGCATTGGACAAAAATTATGAGGGTATGAATACTAATGTACTCATCAAACCTTGTTACACAGATTTTAATTATGTGGAAACTGAAGACCCACTCAAGACTAGGAAGTATTATGATGCTATCCTAGTAGATACCGACTCCATTATGATTGAACATTCAATGTGTCCAAGATATCCGAATGTCATCAATTATTCCAGGTTCACAATTCAACGGATCTTGACCCCCTTCGAGTGGTTTGCAGATCACATTCACACTCCAATCGCCTATCAATGGCACATAGGCCACAGACTTATAATTAGTATAATTATAAGTCAGCGTGGTTTAATTTTCTATATCTCAGGCCAGGACATACATGGTTTGTTAAGTACAGTCCAGAGGTAGCTCGAGAAACCATCCCAAGATGGTTCTACGAATGGTGGGAAAGATTTGGAGGAACCAGAAAAATTTTACCCAATCAATTCTCAACAAATTTGAAGACTTCCAAAAAGTGGAAGAAATCACTACACTCCCTGAGCATATTAAAATATGCAAGTACTATATAAAGAAAAGAATTTCTTTCATCATCACTTGGAATTTCGCAAAGGTAAAATTTGACCGGGTAAAATATCTATCCAAAGAGATAAAGGTTAAGGGCTGGACTCCAAAACTAGTTCTTAAAACTCAAAAGGAGATTTCAACTTTGACAACCAAAGCAAAATCTCCAGCAAAGCGAGCCCTAAAATAAAAGTTGAAAAAGGCCTTAGAGGATATGGACAAAGAGGATAGTCTAGATGAAGGACTCATCATGCAGCTCCTAGAGGAATGATCCTTCGGAGGAAGCAACAACGGCGACATGCTATACCCTACAGGAATAGTAGTAGCCTACATGGACCTCTACTAGGAAATAGTAAAATGACCTTTGAAAAAAGTTGAGGTTCAAAGAACCGGAATTACTTTTTGAAAGGGTAACTACTGTTCCTAAAAGGAATCCAATAGCAGCAGTCACTAATAGACAAAGCCATCATCCATCAACCTCAACGTTATTAAAGAAGAAGGTCCCCTACCTAATGTCGGCAAAATCATAGTCTTCCACTTGTAAGCCTAAGATTAAAGGCATCCCCTCTTTAGGTCTATTAAGACCTTCTCTTTAGACTAGAAGGGCATCAGAAAATTTTCCATATTTTTGAAAGCTCTCTCTCTCTCTCTCTCTTGTATTATGTTTTCAATGTTTCTCAGTGTGCAATAAAATTTTGTAAGTATTTTATAAACTTTACTCTTATATATCCGCCATCCTTTATATATATATATACACACACACATACATATTGATGATTGACTCTATATTAATTTATTTCTCCTTTAATGCTAACATTTATGGTTATAATTTCAAGTATTAAAAATGGCATAAGTGCAGCATATATATTGCACATTATTTTTTAATTTTATAGTTAAAATAGGGAAAAAAGCTCAAAAAAAATTAAATGGTGGCTTTTGAAGCATGTCACATCAGCAACTTGATAACCCTCCCTTATATATATATATATGTACTAGTCTACGTACCCGCGTGATGGCGGATAATATTAAAATATTATTCCTAATCATTTCATATTGGGATGTCTTGGTCTAGCATGTTAAATCATATTACCTTTAAAAAATCAATTATCATATTATTTCTTAAAAAAATGAGAAAATAAAATAAACTTTTTTTCTACTCCCCACCCACCTCCACCTACATCTGCACCCCCCTCCCCCTTAATTTTTTTTTTTAAAAATTTCTATCCCCGCCACCACGCCTCTGCCCTCACCTACCTCTCGTCCACCCCAATCCCATACCTCTAACTAAATTTATACGAAAAAAATAATCATGTAATTGTAAAAAAATAAAAACTATCTTTCTTATTTTTTATTATATTATTCAATATTTAAAGATATTAGATTGATAATATCCTCCCCCCCACCCCCACCCCACACACACACATATATTTCTAACCAAATTTATATAAATAAAAGCATAATAATGTAATTATAAAAAAAAAATTATGTTTCATATTTTTCTTTATTATATTGTTTACAATTTAAAGATATCATATTGTTGACGCCCAATTTTGACCTTCCGATATTCCTCCCGAGCTGCTATTTTATCAAAACATATTAGTTTTGAATTTTTTATTATTATTTTGGTATCAAATAAATTCTGACATTTCGTATTCATGATTTTTAGATATGCAATTTATTTTTAACATGTAATTTTATATTCTTATAGAATATATAATTTACTAATTTAAATATAATACTTTACATAATTTTGTAAATATTTATTAATTTTTTTTTGCAAATATGGATACTCATAATTTACAAACACGTGGTCCATTACTATTGCTATTATTATTATTATTATTATTATTATTATTATTATTATTATTATTATTATTATTATTGTTATTATTATTATTATTATTATTATTATTATATAATTTCTTAAATTTCATATTCATAATTTATAGGCGCCTAATTTATTTCAAACTATTATTATCGTCGATTTCAAATAATATATTATGTGTCATTAATTTTGTTTTATTCATAATTAATTGAAAAATAATGAATTTATGACATTGACTAATTTTGTTAGTATTTTTATTTACTGATTTATTACTATATTTATTGAATAGCAGTCTAATTCAATTCAATTTCTCTAATTCATTTAATTGTTAGCCTGATTTTTATGCAATTAATGTAAATTTTAGCCTAAATTGAGCCTAATTTGATCAAATTTTAAGCCCCAAATCAATTTCAATTGACCCAATTTCATGATCCAATTTAGTGACCCATAACCCGGCCCCCATTCCAATTTTAATCTCAGCCATAGATTGAATCTGATCCAACGGTTCGGATCAGATCCCTATTTTTTTCCTTTTTAATCACACCTACACCTCAAAACCCTAAAACATTTTTCTCCAACAGCCGTCCTTCACCATTTCTCTCTCCCCTCATCTCCGATCTCCCTCATACTCCACCGGTGACCACCATGCTACAGCTCCAGCGAACCACACCATCCACGCCACCTCTCACGCCTCTCCTCTACAGCCAATAGCAAACCCCTACCGCCGCCAACTTTCTCCCTCTCTCACCCTGATATCTCGCTCTCTTCGATAAAACCCACAGCTCTTACCATCTCTAGTGAGAGCAACACCAGTCAGCCTCCGCCGCTGCACACACCCATGCAGCCAGCGACCATCGCTCCTATGCCGATCGCGAAACCCACCGCTGTAAATTTCGATCAGCCTTTATCGGCAAATCGCGAATCACCTCCGGCCGCCTATACCCAGTGAACTCCGGATAACACCACCAAGCAGAACCCAAAACTCTCTCTTCCCCGATGAGTTTTGGAAAGATTCGATGGGGAGAGCACCGCCTACGGGATGCCCATGATTTCTCATGGCCAATTTATGGACGATCGAAGGCGTCGTAGAGTCACCGCTCCATCTTTGTTTAAAGCTTCAAGGCTTCAAGTTTAGGATGGATTCTTATGAATTCGTCTATGGTATGGATCCCTTAGTGATTATGTTCCATCCCCATCTCGATTTTGTGATTTTGTTCTTAAATGTCATGGATTCAAAATTTGTGAATATTGGGTGTTGAGTCCCTTCAAGAATTTACCGATTCTCGCTTCCTTGCATATGTATATTGTCATATGAATTGTGTTTGATCCTTTGACACGCCAAATTAGTTGTTAGTGTCTCTATACTTAACGACATATTTTTCAAATACATCTTGATCAGTTTGTTTCACTTTAATTCGAGTTGAATTAGAGTCACAATGAGTGTAATTAATGTATTCATTTCTTATGTTATTAATGACCAGCTCCGTTTATGGTAAGTCAATGTAATTTCTTGATCAGCTGTATTTGATAATTAATTATGGTAGGATTTTGAATGATTTTGGTTGCTAATTGATCTCTTTCCTTTTTCTTGCTTCGCTACTTGATTATCTATGGTAAGTTCTTCTCTGTTAAATTAGTTCCTCCCTTTATTTAGCTTGGATAACCTTTAGTATGTGTGTAATGAAGGAAACTCTAGCATGCTTTGATCTTGGTACTTGATTTTTCTCCCTTAATTGAAGCAAGACAGCCTTGTTGCTCTTTTAATTATAGTAAACTTTGATCTGTTTTCAATCTCCTTGATTCAGTGGGTTTTGTTAAAGGATAATAATTGGAATATGGGATTGGCCTCCTCTTTTTACCCCCTTTGATTGATTTTGTGAAATATTTTTTCCCTAGAATAGTTGCATTCTTCCCACTATACAAACAAACTTCTCTTCACTATTCTAGACAGACCCTTGCATCCTCACTCACGCTTCTTCTAAGTGTTACTCTCTCCACACAAAAATATTTTAAGTTCTCATCTTGCAAGTTCTTTACACTTGGAGTTCCTGGCGTTACTCTCTCTGTCTGCCTTTTATTTTCGAGCTGTTCAAGTGTTTGTTTTCCAGATTTCTTACTTTATTCTCCTGCCCAACTGGTTATCATCTCTTTGAACGCAATTTCAATTCTTACATGACCTGCTATCCCTACATCATTGTTATTTTGCATTGACTTAAACAACGTAAAGAACTAGAATGCCTCATCTTTGTTTGTCATTTTTCGCCTTAAGCTTATTGATTTGTTTGGGTAGTATTAATGTCATGTTCCCTAATACTTCCAAAATACACTTTGCCTCTTGGATGATTAATCTTTATGCAATTTGGTATGTATTATTGTGCTTGACAGGTAATTGGTTCGGGAAAAGGGAAGAGTTGCCTGGGAGTTGAGGGGGCTACCTAACCTGTTTTTCTTTATTTTAAATTTTATTTGGTTGTTCTTCATTGGCTATGTAATAATCTATATTGTACAAACGACATCACTAACAAAAGTAATGGGTACTGCTTATTGGGGTGGGGATTCTGCGATTTGAATATTTTTTATCACCTAGATGTCATGCCTATAGGGTTATTGAACGAATTTCAAGTTAACTTATCTTATCACTTAGGCAAACAATCTAGGGTTATTAATTAAATTATTTTATCACCTAGAAATCATATTTTAGGATTATCAATTTAATTCTTAGCATGTTAGAATTAATTTCGAGCATGTCAATTTAGTTTATAGCGCGTTTATTTAACTTTCAGCATGCTTAATTAATTTCCGATGTATTATAACTACTTTTTCAGCATTTTATTTATTTTCCAGCATGTTTTATTAATTTTTGGCATATAAAAATTTAATTTTCAGCACTTTTAATTAAGTTCCAGCATTTAAAGTTATTTTCCAGACCTTTTAAGTTAATTTTCAGCATTTAAGTTTATTTTTAGCAATTTCAACTAATTTTCCAGCATTTTTAATTAGTTTTCTTCAAAATTAAATTATTTTCCAGCAACTGTTTAGTTAATTTTCCAGCAACTTTTAAACAATTTTCAGCATATTAAAAACTATTTTCCAGCAACTATTAATTAATTTCCAGCATATTAAAGATTATTTTTCAGAACTGTTAAATAATTTCCATCATATTAAAAACTATTTTCCAGCAATTGTTAATTAATTCCAGCATGTTAAAACTATTCTTAGCATCTTAAATTAATTTTCAGTAATTAAATCTATTTTAGCTTTTTTAAAACATACTCTCCAGCATTTTTTTATTAATTTCAGCATGTTAAAAATTAATTTTCAGCACTTTAATTTACTTCACAGCACTCCTAATTAAATTTCAGCATTTTAAATTAATTTCCTGCAAGTTAAATTAATTTTCAGCACTCTAAAGTAATTTTTCAGCAGTTTAAGTTAAGTTTCACTACTCGTAGTTAACTTCTAGTATTCATTAGTTAATTTTCTGCAAATTAAAATAAATTTCTGCATACTTTTATTAATTTTCTGCACCTTTAATAATTTCCTGCACAATCAAATTAAATTCTTGCATATTTAATAAAATTTCCTGCATATTTAATAAATTTTCTACATATTCAAATTTCAGCATATTCGAAATCAATTTTCTGCACATTTAGATTAAATCCTTGCATATTTAAATAAATTTATGGCATATTTAAATTAATATTTAGAATATTAATTCAATTTTAATTAAGACCCTCGCTTAGAAATCATGCATATAGGTCTTAATTACGTAAAATGAATAGTCGTCTTTTCAAGCATGTCATCACCTAATCAACTTTAATCAACCAAGAGGCTTGCTTGAAACCTTTACGTGCTAGTGACTAGTCCTATTTGTTTTGTTTGACGTAAACCCCAAATCTAATTAGGAAGCCTAAGACTGTCTTTGCGTCTAGATCCTTATCTGAAATAGGTCGTCCAATGCCTCTTGGACATTAAGTTGGGTCGGGTAGTAATTTTTAGGTAACGCTAGTTTTATCGCTTTGTTTTGAACGCCTTTAAGATTAATAATCAAACTAGGTGGGGTAGATAGAAAGTCGGAAATGATGGAAGTTACCTCGAGCAAAATTTGGCAATGTGATATGCGACATAGTCACTCGTTAATAAATCGGGCGCTGATCCGAATAGAATAAAAATAACTCCCTATGAATCGACTTTGCTTTTCTTTATTTCGAGTGTTTTTCTTTAATTATTTGGGCTAGTTTAAGTTTATTATTTGAGTAATTATTTTTACTATATAATTGTGTTCGTTCTATCTCCTCGCTTATCTGATCCATATTTCGTTTATGTTTAATAGCTCTTGTCACTTAGTTATTAATTATGATAAAAATAGAAGTTTTCATGTTTAAAAACTTAGTTATTATTAAGTTAATAAAAATAAATCGACCTTTTACTTATCACATAGAATTCCCCCACGTAATATATGAGTTCGGCCAGGACCCACATTTGTGGACCTCGAAAGGTGCCTAACACCTTTCTTTTGAGGTATCGTGAACCCTTACCCGAATTTTTGATTGACGTAGACTAATTAATTAATCGTAATTAATTTAAAATAGTTCCCTAAAGCACCTTAATTCGTTAGGTGGCGACTCTTCACTCTTAAACCATCCCAAAAAGAGTTGTCACGTTGAATCTCGCTTTTCGCGAGAAAAATGGAGCGCGACAGTATGATGACTCTGCTGGGGATACCTAGGTTCTAACCAATACGAATTTGTATGTTATGTGGGATTTTTAAGGTTTATTTGGGTCTATTATTTTATTTATTAACCCCTTGCTTTTTCTTTATTTTGTCGATCTTTGAAATATTTGCCTTATCATGTCTAATTATTTGTTATCGTAAAATTTTCATGCTATATCCCTTTCCTCTTTCCCATTATATTATTACCTTAATTTAAATTTTTTCTTCCATGCCAATCCCTTTCCTTACCTCCTTTATTTGTTTATGTGCAATCCCCTAACTCTAAATTATGTATTTGTCTTTCTTTTCCCATCTGTTTATTTTTTTATATATTGCTCAACATGCTATTATTTGCTACGTGTTAGCTTTATGTAGTACTGCATTCCGCTCATACTTCCCTACTCAGGAATCTCACACTTTCACACACTTTCACTATACTAGGATGTTGTGCCTTCGCACTTCTCCAAATTCTCTTCAAAACCCTGTTATAGAGAGTTGGCTAAGACGCAATTGAGCGGATAGTTTTACTACCATAAGACCACGTGCCTTCTCTCATAAGGTTACCCTCAGTCCGTGTCTACCAACTCTTAGAAAAATTAAGATAGCGTCGTATCCACCCCTTTGCATTTAAGTCATGCACGCATTAGCCATAAGTGATTTGACCTCTGAGGTCAATCCGCAGAGTATAACCACCCAATTGTCGAAAGGGTACCCCCCACCCCTCGACTTAAAAATACATATTATGTGCTAACTGGTCAAGATAATTTAATCCAAGCCAAATAATAATGAATGGAGTTTAAAAATTTTCTTTATTGCTTTATTTTCAGATTTGCAATGGAGGATGCACCTATTTTTGCTAACACCCAATGGTGGTCGGTGTGCCCCACAAGTTAAGGAGGTGGTGGAATGAAATCAAAAGGGAGCATGGTAAAGAGATTCACCCTTCATTGGGTTTTCTGACATCTTTGATGGATGTTACTCCTGATCGGTATATGATCAAATCTCTGCTAAAATTCTGGGATCCAGATCGAGTGGTCTTCAAATTCAAGGACTTCGAAATGACACCCACCATCGAGGAAATTGGTGGATTCACTAATTTGCTTTATCGAGATAGGAAGATGATCTTGCCTCATAAACAATTGGGAAAAAAGTTCTTGCATTATCTTGGGCTAAAAAATAACCTCAAAATGGCTTGCTTGGATTTTGGGTGGATCTCTCTGGACTTTCTATATGAACGTTTTAGTCACAAAGACGGTCATACTATATTTCAGAGAGAGTTCTCTTACTCGGTCGAGAAATGGAAAAAGAAAAGGTTGAGAGCTTTTGCTATAGCACTGCTAGGCGCCTTGGTCTTTCCCAGAGAACATGGGAAGATTGATGCGTGTCTTAGTTCTGTGGTTCGCGGCATAGTTCGAGGAGTTGGCAACATTGAGGTCACCTTGGTTCCTATGATCGTAGAGGAAATGTTGAGAGCTTTATCTAAGTGTGCTAGAGGTTACAGGTTTTTCGAGGGCTGCAATTTTTTGCTTCAATTATGGGTCGTGGAATATTTTTACAGGCGACCTAATATGGTGGATATTCTTAACGGAATGGGCAATAGGATTGACACACATGCAAAAAGGATGGAGCAATTTGTTTCTCCCGTGGGTGCAGAGGATTGGTACTGGTATATGAAGGAGCTTTCAGGTTACCAAATTCAATGGAAATACTCATGGTTATCCGCACCAACTGCTGTCATACGAGGCCGTGAGCTCTATTACATTGAGCTCATTAACCTGAAGAGCATTCAACCTTATGTCCCAATAAGAGTACTTCGTCAATTTGGGAGGAATCAAGTCGTACCTCTGCGAGAAAATATGGGCAAGTCGGAAGTTGAGTTTGGGCAGGTCCAAGAAAGCCCTAAGGTAAAGAAAGTGTTGCGACGATGGGATGAGTTGTTAAATGTTAGCGTATATGGCGAACAGGCTTATTGCACTCCAGAGTATTATGTATGGCTTGTGGAAAATGCCGAGGATGTAGAGCTCAGCAAGCAAAGGCAGGCTCATGTGTTTGAGGACGTGGAGGAATCTATCTGGGCTTGAAACTTGTTAAGTCAACACTATGTCACTTCTCCAGAGATATTGCTGCAAATCATTCCAGGCTCTCTAGATAATCTCCACCATTGAGGAGTTTGATTGATAGGATGTTCCCCTTATGTTACCCATTTCCCCTAGTTTCGTTTATGTTTTTATTTTCGCAAAAGATTGTAGTAGTTTTAATTTTTTTGATAAAATAGCTGGGTTTTATTATTTTTATCTAACTCTAAACTCCCATTTGCGTCTAATGCGACTTGGATTAATAATCATGAACCATAAAATTTGTCTTCTTAGGCCTACCTCCGGCTCAACGAGGCTCCTTGCATTTTAGGGCGATTATTTGTTGCAAATCAATGTGTTTATTCTAACATTATGTCTCACCTTGCTAACTTTGGTTGTCTTTGATTTTGTTTTTGTCTTTCCCTTTTCCCAAAGGTTGATTTGTGCACTCTGGCCTATCACACACGGTCAAAAGGGGCTCCTCCTCCTCCTCTCACAAGTTTGAAAGATAAAGAGAAAATGGGAGATAACAATAGCGCTACAGACAAAAGCACAGAAGGAGAAAGTGTCATGGGACAAAATAAAATTATCCAAAGAATGGGACAACAGATTCTCGAACTACAAGGAGAATTAGCGCAAGTGCGTAACTTGGCCAATCTTTATGTTACCCTTAACACCCCTCTCAAACCACAAGTCGACGGTCATACTGGTGAAAAATCTCAAAACTCTACCCCAAGCCATCAATTGTCGTCACCTCAAAACATCCAAAACCTTCCTCCTCCTCAAAATGTCCAAAACCTTCATCCTCCTCAAAACATCTAAAGCCATTCCTTCCCTCAAAATATCCAAAACCTTCCTCTCCCTCAAAATACCCATAATAATCCAAATCCCATATATCCTACTCAACATGCCCAAAATGCTAAATATCCTACTTACCTACATACGTCTTTCACTAACATATCCCACAACTAAGCATACGGTAGCCACTCTTTGAATCCCATCTAGGTCGAAACAACCCCGTTCACCTATCCTCAGTATGCACCCGATCCTTCAGAAAAAAACCCCATGATGCAATCTATGGTTAAGAGGCTGAAGCAACTTGTGGGAAGCAAGGGATTAAGGGGGCTCAGTTATGAGGATTAATGTGTACACCCTGATTTAGAGTTACGGTACAAACCTCCAAAGTTTGAATTATATAACGGGACTGGATATCCCAAGGCGCATTTGCACATGTATTATGATACGTTGGCCGGAGTCGGGAGAAACGAGAAGATAAGAATGAAAATGTTCATGAGAAGTCTCACTGGGGAAGCCTTAACTTGGTATATTGAGCGGGATGCGAAGAAATGGAAAGGCTAGATCGATATGGCATCAGATTTTATGGAACGGTTTGGGTTCAACATTGACAATGTCCCCAATTGGTTCTATATGCAGACTTTGAAGAAAAATCCAAATGAGTCATTCAGGGACTATGCTATAAGATGGAGGTCTGAGGTTGCAAGAGCTCGACCCCTGATTGAAAAATCTCAAATGAAGGAATACTTTATTTGCGTGCAGGAGCCGCAATATCTTGAGAAAATGATAACCGTTGTAGATAAAAGTTTTGCTGAAATCATCAAGGTAGGGGAAATGCTTGAGGAGGGCCTCAAGAATGGAAGCATTATCAACCTGGAAGCTTTACAGGCTGCCAACAAGGCTTTGCAGTCTGGAGGAATTGCTGAGAACAGAAAGAAAAAAGAGGTAGGTACAATGATGGTAGCCCAAGCTTCAAAGAGTGTGCCCAATTACCAAACTCCTATTATAACTCCACCTCCCTATCCAAAATCTCCAATGCCATACCCGATATCTCCTTACCAAATGCAAACCCCAATGCCATATCAGACCCCACTATACCAAGCACCTACCTCATATCCACTACATCCACAATTTCAAAGCCTTGCTTACCTCGTGTATAATGCCCAACCCGCTCATGTCCAAACACCCCAGCCTTCTCCCCAATAAAATCAAAGACCCAGAGCTAATTTCCAGATAAAACAATACACTCCCTTAGCCGAACTTATAGCCCAACTGTACGAGAGACTTAAGAAAGCAGGTTATGTCACGCCCATTGCTATTGGACATGAGAATACTCAAGCCAAGCATTTTGATCCTACCAAGGTTTGCTCGTATCATTCTTGGATGAGGGGTCACACCATAGAAACATGCTATACTCTGAAGGATAAAATCCAGATGTTGATCGACACTAAGGTTATTCAGTTGAAAGATCCGACGCCTAATGTCACCAACAATCCACTACAGGATCATCAAGTAATTATGCTCGATGTCAATGAATTGGTAGACCTTGAAAACTCTATCTGGTTCATTGAGAAGGCGAACGGTACACCCATCAGTACATCAAAATGGGCACCATTTGAGGTTGAGGTAGCAATACCTAAGACTCCTTTCACAGTTGTCAGAGCTTCCCCAACTACTTATAATACTCATACAGTCCCTTGGAACTATGAGCAGAACACTCCGGCAAGAGTAAGGGTGGCTGAAGTAGACGTCGCTCAGGTGTCACTAGATCTGGGAGAATCTATACACCGAAAAATCTAATCTAGGGAAGTAATAGTAAAAGTAAACAACCCGTGATAGAAATGGAGGAGAATGGTATTTGGAAAAAGATACAAGCTAAAGAGTACTCTGTGGTAGATCAGCTGAACAAGACCTCGATCAGATATCCATCCTGACACTGTTGCAGACTTCTGAACACCATAAAAATTCTTTGATCAAGGTGTTAAGTGAAGCCTATATACCATCTACTATAACAGGGGGAGAGATGGCCCACATGATTGGGAAGGTATTCGAGGCATACAAGATATCTTTTCATGAGGATGAGTTGCCACCTGAAGGAAGGTCGCACAACAAAGCCTTACATGTTACAATGCAACATGGAGAAAGAGTTGTATCTCGAGTGCTGATTGATCCAGGTTCGGGATTAAACATATGTCCCTTGGGTACACTGACAAGGTTGGAGGTCGACTTGGCTAAAATGCAAAGTTGGAAGATGAACGTGAAAGCGTTTGATGGCTCCCAGCGAGATACCATTGGAGAGATCACATTAGACATAGTAATAGGCCCTGTCACTTTACCTGTAACATTTCAGGTAATGGACATCCCCGCTTCCTACAACCTTTTGCTTGGTATGCCATGGATTCACATGGCTGGTGCAGTCCCTTCCACGCTACACCAATGTCTCAAATTCGAGTATGACCACCAAGAGGTGGTAATACATGGTGAAAGAGGATATCCCGTATATGCTGTTGAGGAAAAGGACTTTCTTGATGGATAAATGTTCCACACATTAGAGCTGGTTGGAAACATTGAAGAAGAGCTGAGTTGGAAGATTAAAGGTAAGAAAATGCTCAAATCTGGATATGAACCAGGTAAGGGTCTTAGGGCCAAATTACAAGGAATAGTTGAATCCGTACAACCTTTTATGAAGAATGACACTTCCGGGTTAGGCTACATGGACGAGGGTCATGCACTTGATCCTTCACTATCATTGTATCAAATTTTCCACTCTACCGGGCTTCTTAACGATAGTGAAGATGAAATACTAGAGAGCCTGAAGAATTTGTTTTTGACTGAAGCTGGAAGAGAAAATTGTAACGTCATCATCACTGACGAGAGGGGATCCCCTATTCAGAACATTGAACAAAAGTCTACACTCAGCAATTGAATTTCCACTCCTTCCAGGCCTCGCCGGGCACTTGGGTAGATTTGAAAGATTTTGATTTTATCTTACTGTTTGAAATAAATAGACTCAATTTTGAGCTAATTCATAACTTTTTAGTTATTTTGTTATGTTTGAAGACATTTAACGTTATTTGAATTAATAAAAGTTCTCTTTTCACTTTATTGATATTATTTATTTTTATTTCTTTCAGCAAAATCACTTTTAAAAATGTTGAGTCTGAGATTGTGACACATAATGAAACTAAGCAACATAATATAAGTGAATTAGAAGAAATGGAAGAAGAGGAGGTGCCCGAAGAATTTGTTAGTAATGTTGAAGATTTTGAAGATAAACCCAAGGCAAACTTAGTAGAGTCGGAAATAGTGAACATAGGGAATTCTGAGACAATAAAAGAAACCCGTGTTAGTATTTATATGCCAGAAAATGAGAAAGAGGAATACGTCCAGTTTCTGAGGAAACATTCGGATGTTTTTACTTGGTCGTATGCCAATATGACAGGACTAAGCACGTCAATAGTAGCCCACAGGCTGCCCACTAATCCATCTTATCCTCCTATTAAGCAGAAGCTGAGGAAATATAAACCCGATTTGAGTTTGAAAATTAAAGAGGAGATTTTGAAGCAAATTGAGGCTGGTATCCTCCAAGTAACTGAGTATCCGACCTGGTTGGCCAATATCGTGCCTGTTCCAAAGAAAGATGAAAAGGTCAGAGTTTGTGTGGATTATAGGGATCTCAACAAAGCTAGCCCGAAGGATGATTTTTCGCTCTTGAATATACATTTGTTAATCGATAATTGCGCCAAGCATGAAACACAGTCATTTGTGGATTGCTTCGTCGGTTATCATCAGATAAAGATGCATGAGGATGACGCTGAGAAAATAGCTTTTATTACTCCTTGGGGAACCTATTGCTATAATTTTATGCCCTTCGGGTTGAAAATTGCTAGAGCTACATATATGAGGGCCATGACCGCTCTGTTCCATGACATGATCTATAAAGAAATTGAAGTTTATGTGGATGACGTCATCATTAAATCCAAAAAGGGATCAAGTCATCTAGCCGACCTGGAAAAATTCTTTAATAGACTGAGGAAGTACAATTTGAAGTTGAATCCTACGAAATGTGTCTTTGTGGTCTCTGCTGGAAAATTGTTGGGCTTCATTGTCAGTCGATGAGGTATAGAATTGGATCCAGACAAGATCAAAGTTATTCAGGATCTTCCACCTTCAAAAAGCAAGAAAGAAGTAATGAGTTTCTTGGGCAGCCTTAACTACATCAGTAGCTTCATAGCTCAGTCTACTATTATTTGTGAACCAATTTTCAAGCTACTTAAAAAGGATGCGGTTATAGAATGGATAACAGAGTGTCAGCAGGCATTCAACAAAATCAAGGATTATTTATCAAATCCTCCCATTCTAGTTTCTCCCGAACCTGGTAGGACGCTATTACTATATTTATCTGTGATGGATAACGCTTTTTGTTGTATTTTGGGGCAACATGATGAAACAGGCAGAAAGGAACAAGCAATTTATTACATGAGCAAGAAATTTACATCGTATGAGGCTCGGTATTCCTTACTGGAACGCACGTGTTGTGCTTTGACCTGGATAGCTCAAAAATTAAGACAATATCTCTCGACATACACTACCTATTTGATCTCCAAAATAGATCCTCTGAAGTATATATTTCAGAAACCAATGCCTACAGGGAAGCAAGCTAAATGGCAAATACTATTGAGCGAGTTTGACATAGTCTATGTCACGCAGAAAGCTGTAAAAGCACAAGCATTGGCAGATCATTTGGTCGAGAATCCCATGGACGAAAAGTATAAGCCGTTGAAAACTTACTTTTCTGATGAAGAAGTGGTATTCGTAGGGGAGGATATCTCTGAAGAATACGATGGCTGGAGATTATTCTTTAATGGAGCTGTAAATTTCAAAGGAGTAGGTATTAGCAACATTTTGGTCTCAGAGACTTTTCAACATTACCCTGTGTCAGCCAAGCTCAGATTCCACTGCACCAACCACATGGCTGAATATGAAGCTTGCATTTTAGGGCTTCGTTTGGCAATCGATTTAAATATCCAGGAAATATTGATGATTAGAGATTCGAATTTATTGATTCATCTAGTGCGAGGGGAGTGGGCTATAAAAAATACAAAGCACCTGCCATACTCGAATTGTATACAAGAGTTTCCCAAGAGGTTTCGTAAGATAGAGTTCAAGCACGTCTCGAGAATCCAAAATGAGTTCGCAGACGCTTTAGCCACTTTGTCTTCCATGATCCAGCATCCAGATAAGAATTATGTTGACCCCATCCCCATTCACATACAAAATCAACCTGTATATTATTTTCATATAGAGGAAGAGGTGGATGAAAATCCATGGTATACTGATATACAGGGATATCATAAGAATGGAGATTATCCAGAGAATGCAATGAGTATTCAGAAGCACACCATTCTGAGGTTAGCCAATCAATTCTTTCTAAATGGAGAAATCCTGTATATAAGGACTCCCGATTTGGGTTTGCTAAGATGCATCGAAGCAAGGAAAGCGTCCAGGTTGATTGAGGAGATACATGCTGGAACATGTGGTCCTCACATGAACAGATTTATGCTGGCAAAAAAGATATTGAGATCAGGTTACTTTTGGTTGACTATGGAGACCGATTGCATTCATTTTGTGCAAAAATGTCATCAATGCCAAACTCATGCCGACATGATTCGAGTTCCTCCCAATGAACTCCATGTCACTAGCTCCCCTTGGCCCTTCGCAGCTTGGGGCATGGATGTCATTAGTCCTATTGAACCAGCCGCATCCAATGGACACAGGTTTATTCTTGTTGCAATTGACTACTTCACTAAGTGGGTTGAAGCCACTTCTCATAAGTCAGTCACAAAGAAGGTCGTAGATGATTTTGTTCGAAATCACATTATTTGCCGATTTGGAGTACCTGAGTCTATCATTACAGATAATGATGCCAACCTCAATAGTGATTTGATGAGAGCAACATGTGAGATGTTCAAGATCAATCATCGAAACTCCACAGAATATAGACCACAAATGAATGGAGCGGTGGAAGCTGCCAATAAGAACATCAAGAGGATACTTTGAAAGATGATTGATAATTACAAGCACTGGCAAGAAAAATTGACTTTTGCCCTACTAGAATATCACACTATAATCAGAACTTCTACAGGAGCCACACTTTATCTTCTGGTTTGTGGTAATGAAGTAGTGATACTCGCTACGTAGAAATACCCTCTCTCAGAATCATTCAGGAAGTAGAATTGAGTGACGCCGAATGGGTACAAGGTAGATTCGAGCAACTGGCACTCATAAACGGAAGGAGGATAAATCCAGTCTGTCACGATCAACTCTATCAGAATAGAATGGCCAAAGCTTTCAACAAGAAAGTTAAACCGAGACACTTCTCGCCCGGACACCTGGTTCAAAAGAGGATTTTTTCGAATCAAGATGAAGCAAAAGGCAAATTCTCACCGAATTGACAAGGCCCTTATTTGGTTCATCGAGTTTTGACAGGAAGAGCACTCATACTTGCAGAAATGGATGGCAAAGTTTGGTCCAAGCCTATCAATTCAGACGCTGTTAAGAGATATTATGTTTAAGCTATTTTTTTTGTGCACTTTTGCCCTATAATTGGAACTACGTTTGACCTGATTTCCGTTTAAGAGGGATACGTAGGCGCTCCTTTGGAGTTCAGTCCTATCATAGTATATTTCTCTTATTTTTCCTTACAAGCATGAAACTGGGGCAGAATTTTTGAGAGAATCTCAAATTCCATGGGATAGCAGTTGCGCAACTATGATACTGGCAGAATTTTTGAGGAAACCTCAAATATTCACAGCAAGCAACCTTCACCTACCGAAGCAATCAAATCTACACTAGGGCAGAAATTTTTGAAGATAAAAAATTTCTAGACAAAAAGATATTCGCTTATAAGAAGTTGCGTTGCCTCAAAACGTGTCACAATCAATGATTCAATAATATTTCCTTTACAATAATGTTTTTTCTTTTCTCATTTTTCAAGAGAAAACATTTTCAAAACACAATTTTTAAACTTGTTTTTATTTTTACCCAAGTGAAAACCCAGACGAAGCCTATTATCGGTCCACAATATCAAGCGAGGAGGGAGCACGCCAGTCACAGTAGAGGTACAAATCAACCTTCCCCTTTTACAAACTTACATTTTTTTCTTTGAGTGCAGAAACAACAGGTACAAATGCGACAACTACCTTGCAACACCTGAACAATCATCATCAAAGAAATCCAACTATACGTCCAATGTGGAAAAGCAGCTAAGCTACTGTATCCTCCCATCAACATTACATGGCTCCTGCAAGAGTCTATATTGCATGGCTCTCGCAAGAGTCCATACCGCAGTGCAACCGTAAAAATATACATTACACGGCTCCCGCAAGAGTCTGCATTGTATGGCTCCTATAATAGTCCACATCGCAGTGCATCTACAGAAATCTACATTACATGGCTCCTGCAAGAGTCAATATGGTATGGCTCCCGCAAGAGTCCACACCGCAGTGCATCCACAGAAATCTATATTGTACGGCTCTTGCAAGGGTTAATATTGCATGGCTCCCGCAAGAGTCCACACTGCAGTGCATCTGCAGAAATCTACATTGCACGACTCCTGCAAGGATCAATATTGCATGGCTCCCGCAAGAGTCCACACCGCAGTACATCCATAGAAATCAACATCGCATGGCTCCTGCAAGAGTCCACACCGCAATGCATCCGTCAAAATCTACATTCCATTGCTCCTGCAAGAGTCCACATCGCAATGCATCCGTAGAAATCTACATTACATGGCTCCTGCAAGAGTCTGCATTACATTGCACCTGCAGAATCCGCAATCAAGCATACAAATTGCATCAAACTGCTGAACCACGTCAAACTACTACAGACCAAGCTACTCAAATCACTCAATGACACATTATGCTACTCAAGACAAATACGCTCTCTTTAATCATCAAATAGTTGCCCTAAGGCGTCATAGTTCAAGGGCATCATCTTCATGGCCTGCGGACATCATCTCATGTAAGGTTTTACTTTTTGCTTATCATGCTCCGAAGGCATCATGGTCTAAAGGCATCATTTTCATGGCCTACGGACATCATTTCATGGCCTAAGGATTTACTTTCTACTTATCATGCTTTGAAGGTGTCATAGTCTAAATGCATCATTTTCATGGCCTACGGACATCATTTCATGGCCCAAGGATTTACTTTTTGTTTATCATGGCCCTAAGACATCATGGCTTGGAGACATTATCCCCACCGTCTCAAAGCAAATGCTCATAGTCTAAATGGGAAATCACATCATGTTTAAATATTTACAACTATTACTTATCATTTATTTTATCCACATGCTCTAACCGTTTTATTTAGTAATACTAGAAAGCACGCAGGTGACGAAGGAAGAACGAGCAACTTTCGCTCCTGTTTTCAAGATGCAATTTTACTTATCTCTCAATCACTCCAATACAGCTTGAAACACATTCACCTCTCATTCTCACACTTCTCATTCAACTACTGTTTTGAATTCTACCCACTCCAATCTCATCGACTCATACTATCTTTGCTGTTGCTCGTATACCGTATATCATTGCCATTGTTTAGGAATATTGTTCGTTCCTAAATCTAGAACTACACACGACCTGATTCTCGTAAACTCGAGATATGTAGGCGACTTGGAACCAAGTCTCGGCCTCACAATTTTGACAAACTCCCTGTTGCTTTTTAACTCCAGCAAACCATTCTTTCGATCGGATAAAATTGGCTACTACATCAACGTTCGTTGCTCGACAATTCTTCTATCATTTCCTAGCAACGAAGGGCAACTGTTGACACCCAATTTTGACCTCCCGATATTCCTCCTGGGCTGCTATTTTATCAAAAAATATTAGTTTTAAATTTCTTATTATTATTTTGGTATCAAATAAATTCTGACATTTTGTATTCATGATTTCTAGGTATGCAATTTATTTTTAACATTTAATTTTATATTCTTATATAATATATAATTTACTTATTTAAATATAATACTTTACATAATTTTGTAAATATTTATTAAATTATTTCCGCAAATATACATACTCATAATTTACAAACACGTGGTCCATTACTATTGCTATTATTATTATTATTATTATTATTATTATTATAGCATTTCTTAAAATTCATATTCATAATTTATAGGCGCCTAATTTATTTCAAACTATTATTATCATCGATTTCAAATAATATATTATGTGTCATTAATTTTGTTTTATTCATAATTAATTGAAAAATAATGATTTTATGACATTGACTAATTTTGTTAGTATTTTTATTTACTGATTTATTACTATATTTATTAAATAACAGTCTAATTCAATTCAATTTCTTCAATTCATTAATTGTTAGCCTGATTTTTACGCAATTAATATCAATTTTAGCCTAAACTGAGCCTAATTTGACCCAATTTTAAGCCCCAAATCAATTCCAATTGATCCAATTTAGTGACCCATAACCCGACCCTCATTCCAATTTTAATCCCAGCCATAGATTGAATCTGATCCAACGGTTCGGATCAGATTCCTATTTCTTTCCTTTTTAATCACACCTAAACCTCAAAACCCTAAAACATTTTTCTCCAACAGCCGTCCCTCACCCTTTCTCTCTCCCCTCATCTCCAATCTCCCTCACACTCCGCTGGTGACCACCATGCTACGGCTTCGGCGAACCACACCAACCACCGCACCTCCCTCTCCTCTCCTCCACATCCAATAACAAACCCGTACCGCCGCCAACTCTCTCCCTTTCTCACCCTAATATCTCCCTCTCTCTGGTAAAACCCAAAACTCTCACCATCTCCAATGAAAGACCACCAATCAGCCTACACCGCTGCATATACCCGTGCAGCCGGTGACCACTGCTCCACTGCCGATTGCAAAACCCACCGCTGTAAATTTTGGCCAGCCTTTACCAGCGAACCACGAACCACCTCCGGCCGCCTATACCCGGTGAACTCTGGCTAACACCACTAAGCAGAACCCAAAACTCTCTCTTCTCCGATGAGTTTTAGAAAGATTCGACGGGGAGAGCACCGCCTACGGGATGCCCATGATTTCTCATGGTCAATTTAAGATGATCGAAGGCATCGTGGAGTCGCCGCTCCATCTTTGTTTAAAGCTTCAAGTTTTGGATGGATTCTTATGAATTCGTCTATGGTATGGATCCCTTAGTGATTATGTTCCATCCCCATCTCGATTTTGTGATTTTGTTCTTAAATTTCATGGATTCAAAATTCATGAATATTGGGTGTTGAGTACCTTCTAGAATTTATCGATTCTCGCTTCCTTACATATGTATATTGTCATGTGAATTGTGTTTGATCCTTTGACACGCCAAATTAGTTGTTGGTTTCTCTATACTTAACGACATATTTTTCAAATACATCTTGATCAGTTTGTTTCACTTTAATTCGAGTTGAATTAGAGACACAATGAGTGTAATTAATGTCTTCATTTCTTATGTGATTAATGACCAGCTCCGTTTATGGTAAGTCAATGTAATTTCTTGATCAGCTGTATTTGATAATTAATTATGGTAGGGTCTTGAATGATTTTGGTTGCTAATTGATCTCTTTTCTTTTTCTTGCTTCGTTACTTGATTATCTATGGTAAGTTCTTCTCTGTTAAATTATTTTCCTCCCTTTATTTAGCTTGGATAACCTTTAGTATGTGCGTAATTATGGAAACTCTAGCATGCTTTGATCTCGCTACTTGATTTTTTTTTTTCTATAATTGAAGCAAGACAACCTTGTTGCTCTTTTAATTATAGTAAACTTTGATCTGTTTTCAATCTCCTTGATTCAGTGGGTTTTGTTAAAGGATAATAATTGGAATATGGG
Source organism: Capsicum rhomboideum (assembly GCA_031232105.1). NCBI lineage: Eukaryota > Viridiplantae > Streptophyta > Magnoliopsida > Solanales > Solanaceae > Capsicum > Capsicum rhomboideum. The sequence continues at coordinate 84,262,411 of CP124719.1, read as the reverse complement.
ATTGGCCTCCTCTTTTTACCCCCTTTGATTGATTTTGTGAAATATTTTTTTCCTAGAATAGTTGCATTCTTCCCACTATATAAACAAACCTCTCTTCACTATTCTAGACAGACCTTTACATCCTCACTCACGCTTCTTCTAAGTGTTACTCTCTCCACACAAAAATACTTTAAGTTCTCATCTTGCAAGTTCTTTACACTTGGAGTTCCTGTCGTTACTATCTCGGTTTGCCTTTTATTTACGAGCTGTTCAAGTGTTTGTTTTCCAGATTCCTTACTTTATTCTCCTGCCCAACTGGTTAGCATCTCTTTGTACGCAATTTCAATTCTTACATGACCTGCCATCCCTACGTCATTGTTATTTTGCATTGACTTAAACAACGTAAAGAACTAGAATGCCTCATCTTTGTTTGTCATTTTTCGCCTTAAGCTTATTGATTTGTTTGGGTAGTATTAATATCATGTTCCTTAATACTTCCAAAATACACTTTGCCTCTTGGATGATTATCTTTCTGCAATTTGGTATGTATTATTATGCTTGACAGGTAATTGGTTCGGGAAAATGGAAGAGTTGCCTGGGAGTTGAGGGGGCTGCCTAACCCGTTTTTCTTTATTTTAAATTTTATTTGGTTGTTCTTCATTGGCTATGTAATAATCTATATTGTACAAACAACATCACTAATAAAAATAATGGGTACTGCTTATGGGGGCGGAGATTCTGTGATTTGAATATTTTTTATCACCTAGATGTCACGCCTATAGGGTTATTGAACGAATTTCAAGTTAACTTATCTTATCACTTAGGCAAATGATCTAGGGTTATTAATTAATTATTTTATCACCTAGAAATCATGTTTTAGGATTATCAATTTGATTCTTAGCATGTTAGCATTAATTTCGAGCATGTCAATTTAGTTTATAGCGCATTTATTTAACTTTCAGCATGCTTAATTAATTTCCAGTGTATTATAACTACTTTTTCAGCATTTTATTTATTTTCCAGCATGTTTTATTAATTTTTGGCATATAAAAATTTAATTTTCAGCACTTTTAAATAATTTCCAGCATTTAAAGTTATTTTCCAGCCCTTTTAAGTTAATTTTCAGCATTTAAGTTTATTTTTAGCAATTTCAACTAATTTTCAGGCATTTTTAATTAGTTTTCTGCAAAATTAAATTATTTCCAGCAACTGTTTAATTATTTTTTCAGCACTTTTAAACAATTTTCAGCATATTAAAAACTATTTTCCAGAAACTTTTAAACAATTTTCAGCATATTAAAAACTATTTTTCAGCAACTATTAATTAATTTCCAGTATATTAAAGACTATTTTTCAGCAACTGTTAAATAATTTCCATCATATTAAAAACTATTTTCCAGCAACAGTTAATTAATTCCAGCATGTTAAAACTATTTTTAGCATCTTAAATTAATTTTCAGTAATTAAATCTATTTTAGCTTTTTTAAAACATACGCTCCAGCATTTTTTTTAATTAATTTCAGCATGTTAAAAATTAATTTTCAGCACTTTAATTTACTTCACAGCACTCCTAATTAAATTTCAGTATTTTTAATTAATTTTCTGCAAATTAAATTAATTTCCAGCACTCTAAAGTAATTTTCCAGCACTTTAAGTTAAGTTTCAGTACTCGTAGTTAACTTCCATCATTTTAATTAATTTCCAGCATTCATTAGTTAATTTTCTGCAAATTAAAATTAATTTCTGCATACTTTAGTTAATTTTCTGCAAATTTAATAATTTTCTGGACAATCAAATTAAATTCTTGCATATTTAATAAAATTTCCTGCATATTTACTAAATTTTCTACATATTCAAATTTCATCATATTCGAAATCAATTTCCTGCACATTTAGATTAAATCCTTGCATATTTAAACAATTTTACGGCATATTTAAATTAATATTTAGCATATTAATTTAATTTTTGGTACGTTAATTAAGACCCCTCACTTAGAAATCATGCCTATAGGTCTTAATTACGTAAAATGAATAGTTGTCTTTTCAAGCATGTCATCACCTAATCAACTTTAATTAACCAAAAGGTTTGCTTGAAACCTTTACGTGCTAGTGATTAGTCCTATTTATTTTGTTTGAGGTAAACCCCAAGTCTAATTAGGAAGCCTAAGACTGTCTTTGCGTCTAGATCCTTATCCGAAATAGGTCGTCCAATGCCTCTTGGACATTAAGTTGGGACGGGTAGGCATTTTTAGATAACGCTAGTTTTATCTCTTTCTTTAGAACGTCTTTAAGATTAATAATCAAACTAGGTGGGGTAGATAGAAAGTCGAAAATGATGGAAGTTACCTCGAGCAAAATTCGACAATGCGATATGCGACATTGTCACCCATTAATAAGCCGGGCGCTGATCCGAATAGGATAAAACTAACTCCCTATGAATCGACTTTGCTTTTCTTTATTTCGAGTGTTCTTTAATTATTTGGGGTAGTTTAAGTTTATTATTTAAGTAGTTATTTTAAATATATAATTGTGTTCGTTCTATCTCCTCGTTTATCTGATCCATATTCCATTTATGTTTAATAGCTCTTGTGACTTAGTTATTAATTATGATAAAAATAGAAGTTTTCATGTTTAAACACTTAGTTATTATTAAGTTAATAAAAATAAATCGACCTTTTGCTTATCACATAGAATTCCCCCACGTAATATATGAGTTCGACCGGGACCCATATTTGTGGACCTCGAAAGGTGCCTAACACCTTCCTATTGAGGTATCGTGAACCCTTACCCGAATTTATGGTTGACGTAGACTAATTAATTAATCGTAATTAGTTTAGAATGGTGCCCTAACGCACCTTAATTCGTTAGGTGGCGACTCTTCCCTCTTAAATCATCCCAAAAAGAGTTGTCACATCGAATCCCGCTTTTCGCGAGAAAAATGGGGCGCGACACATATTATTAATATTGATTATCCCCCCACCCCCTCCCCCCATCTCCTCTGTTAAAATTAATAAAATAGTAGTATGTGTATTATCTAATTAATTTATTATATTCCCAACATTAGTTGAAATCCCCCCGATCTCCGGTGTATATTTTTTTCTACTATATTTTAATTATTTTACTTTACTCTAATTTGACTTTGAATGAAATTATTTTTTGTGTTACACGCTTAAGCATTTGAGTTTTTTCTCTCTCTTATCTCAAAATATAGAAATTAGAATAGATAAGTTTTGTTATTCATAACAAAATAAGTGAAATATAGATTAGAAGAAGACTCTGAAATAATCTAATCTGTTAGATAGACAGTTTCACATTTATTGAAATATAATTTTATTTAATATTCTATTTCAAATTATTTTTTATTTTACTCAAATTCAAAAAAAATATTAAATTGTCCTAAGAATTAAAAAGAATTCCAGAATGCATGTAAAATTTCCCGAATGTGAATTTTAAAGAAAAAAGTAAAATCATGAATTCATTTTATGAAAAAGAATTTTAATATGTAACTTGTCTACATTATGTTTAATACTTGTCTACATTATGTTTAATCATGAGTTTTGTTCTCTTTTATTTCAAAATATAAAAAGTAGAATAGAAAAGTTTTGTTATGCATAACAGAACAAATGAAATATAAATTAAAAGAAGAATTCAATATAATCTAATCTATTAGAAGTGGTTATGATTCAAAATTCAAATTAAATACTTTCAACTCAATAAAATATAATTCTATCTCATCTTCTATTTAAAATGTATTTTTTTGCTCAAATTTAAAAATTTATTAGCTTTACTCTAAGAATTAAAAAGAATTCCATGATGCACAAAAATGTCTTGAATATGAATTTTATAAGAAAAAGTAAAATCATGAATTCATTCTATAAAAAAGAATTTATTGTATAACTTGTATACTCATGTTTAATTATACTCTAAGTTAAAATATTAAAAGTTTTTTTTTTAGGCAGTGATTTCATTATTATGACTTGCGCATATACTTTAAATAAACTATCATTATTATTATTATAGCTATTTTGGTTAGTAGGAGTAGTTGGTGTTTGTTTAATTGTAAATTTTTTTATTTCCAGCCAATTCAAAAGGATAATAATGTGAAAATATTTAAAGTTACTCTTACTTTGGTAATTAAAGTAATTGCTGAAAATAAAGTTGTGAAATTACCAAAAGAGAAGTTACCATTTTCATTTCAAACTTCAAATATTTATTTAACTTAAACTTTTTATCTTTACCTTAAATTTTAAAAAAAATTATCAACATAAAATTCAGAATAATACCAGATTCATACGTGAATCTACTTAGAGATAACTATACTATTTTTTGATAAGCACTAAGAAGCTAACTTTTATTTTTTTTCATAGTTTTAAGAGGATCCTATCTTTACCTTAAATTTTAAAAAAAATTATCAACATAAAATTCAGAATAATACCAGATTCATACGTGAATCTACTTAGAGATAACTATACTATTTTTTGATAAGCACTAAGAAGCTAACTTTTATTTTTTTTCATAGTTTTAAGAGGATCCTAACCAACTTAATATCGATTATAAATATATAACTCAAATATAAATTGAAATTAATGCTAAATTTCAAAAATGATCTACATCTTATAAGATCATCAAAATTTAAAAGAGTTTAAATTTAATACAAATTTATTTTGTATTTTTCTAATCGTAAACTATTAAATGTATTATCCTCTTGAAGCAGTTTATTCATATTAACATTATTCTCGTTATTACTTCGATGATTTTTATTTGAACAGAGATTCATGAAATATAGAATACATATTTCATAAATTTCAATACAAAATTATATACTATATAGAAAATACCTTAAATAGGTCATAGATGATAAATAAGAAAACATATTCTTCAGTTTGTGCCTTGTGGGAGTACATGAGGTATGTTGGTGTTATTGTATTCTTCATTGATACCAGATTTGCAGGATCACAGATTTGCAGGATCGCAGAGGCGGGTGGTAGTCCGTGCGGCCACGGTGATCTAGCTGAATCAAGCACCCTTATGCGAGAATATAAGAACCGAAATATAAAAGAATTTTCATAAAACTTAATGACTGTATGGAGGATCTTCTTACCCTTTTACCCAAGCAAGGGGTCTGTTTATATTTAATACATACTCTAATTGAGCCCATGTGTCTAGCGTTCTACCGGGAAAAGACGCCCTTTTCAACATTAACGGACTTAGTCAACCGGCCGGCCAGACGTAGTCACTAAGACAAAGCCAGTAAAAGTAGTACTCAATATGACTGTATCGCCATCTCGGAACCAAGCCAAAAAGTTAATAAAAATTCCTTTATATTTTGATAGAGGCTAGATCATTCATGGTGAATATACAAGAGAAGTTATATATTCAACATAGATACGTAACTTAGCCGGACATAGTCACGGCTGGGAGATAAAGAAATAGAAAGAGAGAATATATCCTACCTCAGGGACCGGAAAGCAAAGGTCAAGGGCCGATATGCAAGACTGATATGGTGCTCAAAGTAGAGCTTTTCAATTTTCTTTTATTCACAAAATGAAAATTATTACAAAAGGGGAATTACAAGAGAAGAGAGATATTAGAGAGAGAGAGAGAGTGTGGGTGTGTGAAGGGTTCTGCCCTTCCAACTGAATATACAATCCTATATATAGAAAAGAAAAAGTATGAACAGTAAAAAAATTGGGTCCCTATCTGGTCCCATGTCTACAGTAAATCTACTGTGTTGTAGGGTCCCCGGCGGCTTCACTGTTGATGTGGGTCTGGGTGGATATCACCGTTTATTCTTTCTTTTTCCCTTGTTTTTTGTCCATCTCTTTCATACGCTTGACAAATTCTTCGACGTTTTCAACTGCATCTTCAGATAATATTTCTTCTGGTTGCATAGGCTGAGAATCAGGTAGAATATTATCTTCACTGCTTTCATTGTGCATAGATGTGTCAGATCTTTCTATCTGATTGATTGATTGAAGCAGATTTTTCTTGACTTCCTCTAAATATTTATTTATCATTTCAGTTTTATCTCCTTTCTGAAAAGTAATTTTTCTGGCAATATGACGGAAGACAGTGTCATCAATTTTCTCTTGTTGGGATAAAAGAGTATATTCTTTTATCTTTTTCTCAATAGAATCTAATAATTCTTGGACAAACAATATTTTGGTCTTGGGATCAGTCTTCATTAATTTGTCCCAAAAATTATTATAGAAAGTGCGGTATAAGCAAGGTATTTTCTCCCTTGTGAATCCCAATTCTGGGGTCCATTTGTGAATCCAGGGGATAGAGAATTCTATAAAGAAGTAAATTTGATCAATGTTTTTCGGACAACATATATGATCAGTTCTGTATAACTCATCCATGGCAGGAGACACCTTTGTCCATTCTTGATATAATCGATAAAATGGTTCGGACAATATTTTGACCGAAGGGTCGTGGTATGACCACCAATTTAAAAACCAGTAGGGAATTGGTTCTAAAAATATTTTTGCACATATCTTTATAAATCAAGTGTGCTTATTTTTATCATTATTGTAATATAACATTTTATCAAACGCATGGATATAATCCCAATAAGTAAAACTCATTTTTACACCATTAAGAACTATCTGTTTTTCTTTCATGGTGGATATACCCCAATCTTCAATAGAAATGATTTGTTTGATAATAATTTTTGAAAATTTATAAACATTTTCTTCTATGTTATATCCTGTAAAATGTTGAAATTCAGCAGTGCCTGAAGTTATGAGAATAGTTTCATAATATGCACAGGTTTTGTATGACTCACCCGGAAAATATAATCCTTTTAGCAAATATCTTTGGAATATCTTCCATGGTTCATCTTTCCGTTGTAACTCAGAATTTTCTACAAGAAATATCCTTTCTTGTTTTGTCAATTTTTCATAGGACTTGATATCATCATTGTCCTCTTTAGTGACTAAAGCAAATGTATCACTTTGCTTTTGATTGGTTAAATATACCTGCATATGTTGGTATAACGGATTGTCTTCTGGAATATCATCCAGATGTATAGATTTTGATTTTGACGAAGATTCGCCAGTTTGAGAAATCTTCTCATTAACCAAAGTTCTTCGTCCCATTTGTATAACTGGGGAACTTGACGAGGATCCATATGATGATCCTTGTGAATAAGAAGGAGATGATCTTCCCCCTCTTCTTAGAGATCTTCCTCTACTCCACTGAGGATTCATCCTGCAAGTATTCATGAGATAAGAAATCTGGCAAGGAATTATCAATTCCCTTTTTATATTGTATTTCAAAATCAAATGGGGCTAATTGAGCTTTCCATCTCGCAAATATAATTTTCGAGGCATCATGTTTGAAATCTTTGTTAAACATATATTTAACAGATTGGGCATCCGTTTTTATCAAAATTTTGGTTGTATAAATCTTCTTGAAATTTCAAAACACATTTAACAATAGCTAACATTTCATGAGCCACAGTTGCATATTTTTTCTGGGCTTCAGTCCATTTTCCAGAATAATATCTTATCAGATATTCACAATTATCATTTGGATTCTGTTGTTTCAAAATTCCTCCGAATCCAATGTTAGACGCATCAGTCTCGATCACCTTTTTTTCAAGTAGGATTAGCCAGAGTCAAACATGGCAAGGTAACCACTCGTTGCTTGATATTTTGAACAAGCTTAGTATGACTATCATTCCAAGGTTCTTTATGATTCTTTTTTAGCCTGTCATATAAAGGGGCTACATCACGGGTTAAATTTTTATAAAAAGGAGAAATATAATTTAAACTTCTCAAAAATCTTTGCAACTGAGTCTTATCCATAATAACATCAGGGAATTTTGAAGCAAAATCAATTGCTCTTTGAATAGGTGTAATTTTTCCTTGACAAATATAATGTCCTAAAAATCAAACTTTAGTCTGGAACAAACTCATTTTTGGTTTAGATATTACCAAACCATTTTGAATAACAATTTTCTTTAAAATATCAAGATGCTTGATGTGCATCTCTAGAGTTTTGGAAAAGACTAAGATATGATCAATATATACAATGATAAAATCCAAATAAGGATTAAAAATATCATTCATAATTTTCTGAAATTCAGAAGGTGCATTTTTCAAACCAAAAGGCATAACATTCCATTCATATTGTCCAAATGGAACATTAAAAGCAGTTCTATAAGTATGCTCTTTAAAAATTTGAATTTGCCAATAACCTGATTTTAAATTAAATTTTGAAAATAGATTGACATCATATAACCTTGAAAGCAAATCCTTTTTATTTGGGATAGGATATCTAATCCATTTTAAAACTTTGTTTAAAGGTTTATAATTAATAACCAGTGTAGGCATACCTCGTTCTTTTTCAGCTGCATTATTAACATAGAAAGCAGTGCATGACCAAGGAGATTTTGAGGGTTTTATAAGACCCTTTTGGAGCAAATTATCAATTTCTTTCTTACAAAATTCTATCAATTCACTATTCATCTGACATGGTCGAGATTTTGTAGGAATATTATCCTCAGAAAAGCTTTCTTCATAAGGAAGAGTGACAATATGCTTTTTTCTATTCCAAAAAGCACTTGGATGACCAGCACAAATATCAATAGCAATCTGCTCGAAAATTAATTTAATTTTTTCCTGTACTTTAGAAGATTTTAAAGTATCAAAAATGTTCATGCTATATAATTCTAGCTGTAAAGAATCTACATGTCGTTGCTTCATATCAATTAAAACATTTATATCTCTAGTTACAGGATCAGTAGCAAATGTATAACTGATGTTTTTATTTATAAAAGTAGCAGTAAATTCTTTTGCATCAATATGTGTGTAAGGATAAATAACATTTATAAAAGGAGTGCCAAGAATGATTGGCGGATATAATTGATTTTTTACTAGAAAAAAGAAATGGGGAATGCACACTTTATCTTGACATAAGCATTAGATAACTTATAATCAATATCCAATGCATGTCCAGAAGCAGATCTAACAGTATGAGTAATTTTTTGAAAATATTTTGTGAGAACTAATCCCTCTTGTATGCAACTAACATCGGCACCACTATCAATCATGGCAATGTCAGTAAGATAGAAATCATTATCAATCAAAATTGTACATTTAATATACCATTTATGTGCAATAATAATCTGCATCATACCTAAGAACATATCATGCTTAGGATTCAAACTAATTTGTTTTGAAGAATCAGGCAAGTTATTTATTTCATTGATTTTTTCAGAAACACATTTATTGGAAGACTCAGCGAGAGAATTTATTTTTTCTATCTGAGTAATTCTATGATCACAAATCATTTGATTTTGTTTAAGGGATGTAATCTCCTTTTTCAAATTTTCAACTTCGATTTTCAAATCATCGAATGAAGAATCATGTTTTTGAACATTTCTTTCAGCAAGTTGTCTATTTACCTCTGATAATGAGTATGGAGCTGAATATGAGAAATCATCTTTTTGGCTAGCTGAACTTGAAGAACTCGAGCTTACCAAACTAATAATTTTTTCACGAAGGCTATTATCAGTAACCTCCTTCAAGAGCTCTATCACATTGTCAGATGTAAACGTTTTTATGTTCAAATCTTGAAACTGTGATTGAATTTTATAAAATTCATCATTTTCACAAGTACAATCAGGAGTTTGACAAGTATTACAGTTAAGACTTATTTCATTGTCTGTATCCGCTATATCAAGCAAATTAATTTCTTCTTCTGAATCAGAAATATTATCTATTTCCTTGTCAGATCCAGAAGTATATAAAAGACCGTAAATCTTATCATGAAGCTCATCATCAAGTTTTAAAGTTTTCAACTTTTGAAGCTTACAATTAGGGGCAATATGTCCTAATTTTCCACATCTATAACACTTAGTATTGGCAAGATCTCTCTTAGACCTATCTTTCGTAAATCGTTTAGACTTACGACACTCTTTGCGAGCTTCTCGCTCTTCTTTGGATCTATATCTAGATCTCTTCTTTTTGTACGATCCATTTTGATCAGGGTACCTATGGTACTTATTTCTTCTTTTGCTAGAAGCACTAGCTTCGGGTAAACCGAACTGGGTACAAAAATCTCGTAATTGATTTTTGGCTTTTAACTTATCCAGTTTGAGTTGTCTAGATAATATCAACTCATTGCACAGATTTAATCCTACTTACGTGCAAACACCTATCAATTTTCCATATATATAATTTTCATATGGGATTTGGGTAAAACTCCCTCGAAGAGTATTTCTAACTCATTCTGCAAACAATGAAGAAAGACCGTCTATAAACTTAGCTTTCCAATGACTTTCATTATTTTCGGGAAGTTCCATAACTCTACTAAGAAAGGTGTCTTTATACCACCTAAATTCGCTAAGAGTCCTACATCTAAGACTGTTTAACAAGGTAGACACAGTTTCATATTGATTGGTAAATCTACCACTGAAATATTCTAGAATGGTTAGAACTAGGGTATAAATCGCATCTTCTCGGTTTTGGACAATTGCATGCCCTAAGTTATCAACACCACCTTCGGATGCTACAACATTTATAACACTAACTTTGACTGTTGTTGTCATATAATTATCCCACCAGCCTCTAAGTTGACCCGTAAAGCCTGCAATAATCATTTTACAGATATTTCTATCTGTATTTTTCAAACTCTTACAAATGGTTGAATACATCAACATCCGATGCACTAGAATAGTTATTTGTCTATCAGTCAAACCATCAATATTCCATTCATAAATCTCTGAACCACTATAAGATGTATTAGTCTGGTTCCAATCTCTTTCCTCAACTAAAACATGATGAGGAGTAGGTCGAGGATAATAATAGGTCTGCATTATAGGTTTGTCGGCAAACTTATTACTTTTTGGAATATGACTTTTGAGCTTATTAAGCTCAGACCAAGTTTCTTCCTTATAATCAGAAAGAGTAGCAAGTTTATCAGCAAATTGTGAAGATAAATCAATAGGCTTAATATTTAAATCAGAAAACTTTTTATCAAGAAGTTCTTCTAAATCGTCGAAAGTTTTTAATTTAAAATCCTGAATCTCAGGAGGACTTTGAATTGGGGTTGTAACAATCTGAGTAGATGATGTACCAGAAGAAGAGGCTACATCAGTCTTTTCTTTATGGTTACTGGCCTTTTTTTTTTAATCAAAATAGTAAGTTCATCTAACTTTTTATCAAGAGAACTAATATGTTCACCCAAAACTTTAACATATAAACTCATATAATAGTTTTGAGAAATTTGTCTGTTGATTTCTGCAATGCTGACTGCGGCAACATCTTCATCAACAAATTTTTGAAAAGCAGTAAATGTAATACCTGTATTATTAGGCAAAATAAAAGAGGATTGAGGTGGATAAATTATTTTAACAATTTTTTCGCTACTATCTTGATAAGATCTTTCTAACACATTTATGTATAACAACAGATAAGTGGTTATAAACCAAGGAACAAAGTACATAATTTGATTATATAAGGCACAAGTTTCATAAACTCTTGAGAAATATTATTCATATCTTCAGTACTATAAGTATCAAAAAACCAAGTTTTAAACTGGTTCCACTTATCATCAAGAAATTCTTTTTGAATATGTTGTCTTGCCAGGGATCCTGGACTAAAGTCGATTGTGTAAGGAATCATTAAACATCATTTTGGTTGAAATTCATTTCGGATGCGGAAGAAATATCCCTATCCGAAGTTTCATCATTATTAACCTGAACCACATTTGTTTTTGGGTTTATTTTCAAATGTTCAACCAGAGTATTATCATTGATTAAAGAAATAGTATGCAAGGAAGCAACTCGATTAATTCTAGCTGGTCCATACATAGGTTCAACAGGAGCAATCATACGAGGAATGGAAGGCAATAATCTATTGCTAGAAAAATCTTGTCTGTTAGAATCAGTAGATTTATCTTCAAATTGAATACAAATTTGACCATCGGGGGTTTGCGTAATATGAGAATACTCAGAATTCATAACTGCATCAGTTACCTGACCAGGTGAAACCACAGAATTTAAAATCCAAGTAGATGAAAAATTAATTTCTTCCAACCTTATGGGTCTCCTTGTGGTGACCTTAGCTTTAGTAAAATTAGTTTCAAACAAAATAGTTTGATTTGAAGTATCATATAATTTATATCTAAGATTTAACGTAGATAACCGTTTATAATAAATTCTATAAGACAAACATATAAGTTCAGATCCAGGTGCATAATTATAACCATGCGTTTTAACATTTAATGTTAAGGCATCAAGTATATTAACATCTGAAAGAGAAAGTTGTAAATTAGGTTGTGTATTAAAATATATCGGACCATATGCCACGGTAGATTCAATAGAACCCATCAAAGATTGTCTAAAATTTAAATTTCTAGCATCTCTAAGAGCTGCCAGAAACGTCTCAGGTAACCCTTTGAGAGTTAATGGTTTAAAAGCAATCTGTACCATACCAATATGCAAAAAATTATAACGGTTTTTTATATAAATTGAGGTCATATTTATTTAATAAATGAATAGTCTGTTCAGACGAATTTAAAGCTAAAGATTACTCAGAAGTTTTTATCAACTGAGTTGAAGATAGTTTATCAAACCATCCATAATTTAAAAGAGTTTAAATTTAAATACAAATTTATTTTGTATTTTTCTAATCGTAAACTATTAAATGTATTATTCTTTTGAAGCAGTTTATTCATATTAACATTATTCTCGTTATTACTTAGATGATTTTTATTTGAACAGAGATTTATGAAATATAGAATACATATTTCATAAATTTCAATACAAAATTATATACCATATAGAAAATACCTTAAATAGGTCATAGATGATAAATAAGAAAACATATTCTTCAATTTGTGCCTTGTGAGAGTACATGAGGTATGTTGGTAGTGTTGTATTCTTCATCAAAACAAATGTTATTGAATTAATAGTTGCTTAATCTTCTTGCCTTCATCTGAAACTTTACTCAACATTGAATTAACTAAATAGATCATAAAAAAACACATAAAATAGTATGATCACTTATTTTAATAAAATAATAATGTAAAAATGGTAACAAAAACTAACATTTAAAAAGTTAAATGCTTGACTAAAATTCTCAATAAAAGGTAATTTTATTTTTTGTTTATGTAATCGAATGCATTTATTTTTATCAAAAGTCAAATGAACAAAATTAGAATGAAAATTATTATTTACTTGAATTCAGGTCTGGATATAATAGCAAAAATAATTAGTCTGTAATATGACACTCATCTGCATATAAAAACGAAAATATTAAAATAAAAATGTTTCTAGAAAATGAAAAATATGAAGAATGCAGTCAATAAATAAATTCAACAATGAAGCTAATGATCAATAACAAAAAAGGGAAGAAAGTGATTATATATAATTGTATAAGTATATATATAAGAGAGGTTAAGAAGCTAGAACTCTATTCCAACTCAAATTTCATTTAAATTCAAATTCAAATAACATATCAATTTGTTAAAAGAAGATAAGTTTATTACTCTTTTTTATTTTTTAAAATATAATATATATTTTTCTTACAATTTATATATTTGAATTAAGAGAAATATTTGAAACCAATGAGATCAATCCAGAAAGATGTAATAGTTAAACAAAAACGGAATAAAAGAGGACTTTGTTGCTCTTCTCTATCCTTTCTATTCTATTTTTTTCCCACGCTCTTTCTCTAGTTTATCTTCTTTTCCTAATTTCTTTCTTTTGTTTGTTTGTTATAAAGTCATTTTTTAACAAAAGTTAATAAAATTAAAATTAATCCACACTATCCTTATATAAAATTAATAATATATAAATTATTATTATCATTAGCATTGTTATTACCCTTGCTTTCGGGTCTAACCCTTTGCATCCGGGTCCTAAAGGTGATACCACTTTCCTATCTTCTTCTTCTTCTTCTCCCAGCCGTGACTATATCCAGCTAAATTTTATATCTATGTTGAATATCCAACTTCTCTTACATAATATTCTTAAAGATCTGGCTTTATCAAAATATAAGGAAATTCTTATATAGCAAACTGGCTTGGTTCCGAGATGGTGGTACAGTCGGATCTAGTACTATTCTTAGTGGCTTTGTCTTAATGACTACGTCTGGTAAGCCGGTTTCTTAAGCCCGAAAAAATGATTGAAAAGGGCAATTTTTTTCGGTTAGAACCTCCAGACACATGGACTCATTAAGAATATGTATTAAATCCTGACAGGCCCCGTGCTTGGGTAAAAGGTAAGAAGATCCTTCCATATAGCCATCCGCTATATGAAAATTCTCGTATATTTCTATTTTTATGTCTCAGCATAAATGTGCTAAATTAGCTAGATCTGTCTGGCCGCACGGACTACCGCCCGCTTTATAGATCCTGCCAACTTGGTATCAGAGCCATGATGTTTTAAGAATAATATGTAACAGATGTGAAGTATTCAACATAGATAATTTGGATAAGAAATGGATTTGGGAGAATTCAGTGTGAAAAATGATAGGTTAGAGGAGGTAGATATACCTCAAAATCTTGATTTGTTAAACAAATGGACAATTCCTAAAGTTCCGATTAGAACTATTTATGACTATGGTTGGTTTGATAAACTATCTACTACTCAGTTGATTAAAACTACTGAGACTTCTTTGGCTTTAAATTCGTCTGAACAGACAATCCATTTATTAAATAAACGAGATCTTGATTTATACAAAAATCGTTACAATTTCTGCATATTGGCATGGTTCAAATTGCATTTAAACCATTAACTCTTAAAGGGTTACCCGAAACATTTTTAGCAGCTCTTAGAGATGCAAGAAACTTAAATTTTCGACAATCTTTAATGGGTTCGATAGAATCTATCGTGGCCTATGGTCTAGTATATTTTAATACACAACCTAATTTACAACTTTCACTTTCTGATGTTAATATTCTTGATGCATTAACATTAAATGTTAAAACGCATGGTTATAATTATGCACCTGGATCTGAACTTATATGTTTATCTTATAGAATTTACTATAAATTATTGTCTACTTTAAATCCTAGATGTAAATTATATGATACATCTAATCAAACTATTTTGTTTGAAACAAATTTCGTTAAATCAAAAATTACTACTCGTCGACCTATTAGGTGGGAAGAAATTAATTTTCCAACCACTTGGGTTTTAAATTCGGTTATATCTCCAAATCAGTTAGCCGATAAGGTTACTAATTCTGAGTATTCTCATATTACGCAAACTCTTGATGGGCAAGTTTGTATTCAATTTGATGATGAATCCCCTGTTTATAACAGACAGTCATTTTCTGGTAATAGTAGCAATAGATTATTGTCTTCTGTGCCTTCTATGATACCTCCGGTTGAACCTATTTATGGTCCAATTAGAGTTAACCGTGTTGCATCTTTGCATACCATTTCTTCGACTAATAATCAAATTAAAAAATTGAAAGTTGACCCGCGAACAAATATTGTTCAAGCAGGTGATAATGTTTCTGATAAGGATATTCCTTCTGCATCTGAAATG
This sequence comes from Capsicum rhomboideum, assembly GCA_031232105.1. Lineage (NCBI taxonomy): Eukaryota > Viridiplantae > Streptophyta > Magnoliopsida > Solanales > Solanaceae > Capsicum > Capsicum rhomboideum. The sequence goes on along the minus strand of CP124719.1, from coordinate 84,246,925 downwards.
GATTTCAACCCTAATGATATTTAATGATTTTGTACATCATTGATTTTAGTCCAGGATCTCTGGCAAGAAAGCATATCTATGTTGAATATCTAACTTCTCTTACATAATATTCTTAAAGATCTTGCTTTATCAAAATATAAGGAAATTCTTATATAGCAAACTGGTTTGGTTTCGAGATGGTGGTACAGTCGGATCTAGTACTATTCTTAGTGGCTTTGTCTTAGTGACTATGTTTGGTAAGCCGGTTTCTTAAGCTCGAAAATATGATTGAAAAGGGCGATCTTTTCCGGTTAGAACCTCCAGACACATGGACTCATTAAGAATATGTATTAAATCCTGACAGGCCCCGTGCTTGGGTAAAAGGTAAGAAGATCCTTCCATACAGACATCCGCTATATGAAAGAATATGTATTAAATCCTGACAGGCCCAGTGCTTGGGTAAAAGGTAAGAAGATCCTTCCATACAACCATCCGCTATATGAAAATTTTGAATATCAGGAGGTCTTTGAATACTAGAAGCAACAATCTGAGTAGATGATGTTTCCGAAGTAGAGGCAACATCATGGGGGGCGTTCCGAATAAGGTTTTAATTGAAAGAGATAAGTTTACAAATAGTAGAGTTCATTTAGAACTCTTCTCCAATATTTTTCTATTTTTAAGCTAATGATTATGTTTCTTTTTAAAAGGATAATGTATTTTAAAATTTAAATACTTTTATTTGTTCAATTCAAATCTTTTATTATAATAGATTGTCAACCTTACCTTCTTAAAATTACCATGTGACTTCTCAATAGCTTGTCACTTGGCTAATTGATGCTTTTATTCTTTCCTTTATAATATATATAGAAGATATATTAATGATTTCAATAGGAGTAACATGAGATTTTTAATTATAGGTGACAAAAAAGTTTGAAAATTTAAAAAAAGCGACTCAAGTTTTAATTATTGAGTAGAGGTGATAATTTTGTCATTATTGTTAATAATATGTAGCAACTATCAGCAACTTCAAAAATTATTGCAGCAACTTCAAAAATTGCTACAGTAACTTCCTAATTACTAATTAATAAAAAATTTGACTTAAATTGATTAAACTTGTCACCAATTTTAATTTCACCCCCTTCTCAATTTTTGGAGTAAGATTACTATACTTACTACTATTACACGCATAACTCCTCTGCCCCCACGACGGCCGTTCCCTCCCGTACCCCCAACCCCAAGGAGAAAAACAAAGAAAAACCCTTTCCTGTCTCAATGTGTTATTTGTAATGTTAAATCCCTAAAAACTCTTCTAATTTCTCTCTCAATTTCTGCAAACTCAAATTGGTACTACTACAATCCTATTTAGCTCAGAATCTACTGGCACATTAGAGTCCTTAAACTGTTCGGTGGTCAAAAGGGTTTGAGCAAAAGGCGATTTTGAAGGGTTCTAGAGGAAAAAGAGGGTTTTTGCTTATTTTGGTTCTTCTTGGTAGTTGCTAGGCTTGAAGTACAGCTGAAAAGTGAATGAAGCTTAAAGGGTCGAGCAGGGGGAAGGGATAGAGTGATAGCGTTGTTGGGACTGTGGATAACGGCAGGCCATGAAAGAAGAAAGGCAGCGTTGTTGGGACTGTGGATAACGTCAAGCCATGAAAGAAGAAAGGCGCCAAGCATAGTCAAGGAGCGGGAATCGCAAAGCTAAGTTTGTTCTATGGTGTTTATTCCTTTCTGTTTTCTTGTGGGTTTATGTCTATCCAGGAATTGGGTGTCCATCTTTTCTCAAGGGTTTATCTAGTTTACTCAAAATCTTCAAGTCTTCAGCCCTGTGGACTTAACTGCCAGGTAATTTTGTGAAGGGTCTTGGAGGTGCTGGAAATTTTACTTAGCCCCTAAAGGTTGAGTTTTTTGACCTATGAACTTAATCCCTCTATGAATTGCAGTGTATCTATCCTTCATACATTTGGATTGTCTATTTCAACATGCATAGGTACTGCAACAAAAACAACTATTAAGTGTCAGTCCCAAAATATTCTAGCTATAGAGAGCCCATTATCTTTATTTATCAATCACATGTATTACATACAAAAAGAGAGACTTATGCATATATATTGTACTGTACTGAGCTTTTGTGCATGGTAGGCTTGCAAGATTTGTGTCTTCTGCGTTCTTCTCTTTTTTTTTTTTGGCTTTGTTGTAGCACATCCCACGCTAGAAGCTTGACGAGTTGTTGCTGTGGCGGAAACCAATATCACCCTATTCTTGTCACGTCCCACTTTTTCACTTCCTTTATTTTGAGGTAAACAAGACTAACAAATTAATAATGAATTTTATTTTAGCCGCCGGGGTAGACGTTAGTCATCTTAGACTAGCTTATTTATGCTTACAAATTGCTTATGTTCTTATTTGTTACTTACTTGCTTTCTCTTCTATCATATTTACCCTTAAAGTTTGTCCATTGACAATGATGAAGATTCTAGTTTATTGAGAAAAAAGTATTCAGGGCGGGGCATTTTTTAATGATGCCTATGGAGGACTATAACTTTGTGGGGAAATCCTTTATTACTTTGAGGTATCCAATTTCTTGTTTAGGATAATTGGATGGGAGAATGACATAAATGCTTGCTCTTCTTTTCGGGTCTTCAGTTTACTCTTGCAAATTTCCAACAACTTTAATCAATGTGATTCATATTTAGTTCTCATAGATTTCTATCTTTTTTTTTTTTTTTATATATATTTATTATCTTACAAAGAAAAGCCTTGTAAAACAGTATGTCCTTAAAGTACTTGTAAAGATATGAACATGTTATGTACTTTCAATTTGGGTCTCTCATACCATCAATAAAAACTGCATTTTAGTGATATAGTGTTAGTATGAATTTTCATGAATATAGTTCTGTTTTTGGTAAAAGAAAAGCTATGAATACCTATGGCTCATGAAAAATAATTACTAGAGTTTTTACCTTTTTAAATTAAAACACACATGCCATCTGTCTGAACTCTGAAGGAAGTTCTAAATCATTGCTTGTTTTTACTGCATCATTTTTCCTCCTGTCATTGTCGCGGTTGACATTTCCCGACTGCTCTTTCATAGGTTTCTTTTCTGCTTCTATCTATATAGTAGGAAGAAAGTTAACTTTTTTTAGCTGCCCGACTTGCTTTCTAGTAACCCAGCACCATTGCAGATGATGATGTTTAACTATTAGTGGTAGATTGTTCAGTTGTCGACTTGTAGCAAGTGAGCAATTGTCCATCGCTAGCTTATGCATCATTAACCACTAATATTTAGGACTAACGACATGCTGATCTATGACTTAACTTTCTATTAGGGATTTCGTACATTGTTCTCTTTTAACTTTTTCTCGACTTGCCATATGGTTGAGGCGGTGAATGAGAACTGTCTGAAACCCCCGTGATGGTAGGCCTATCATTTTTCTGAAAATATTTCGTGATGAGTATTTTCAGTGTGTGTCAAGTGTCAACATTCTGAAGTTCTTGTTTTTGCGTTATTTGATATTATGTGATGTTATTGTTTGGTTCATTGGAAACTTGTATGTTGTCCATTGATGAGTGTATCAACCAGTTTATATTTTTGTTTTAGATGAGGAATCTTTTGTGGTCGACATTAAAACATGATGTGTATCTCATGCAAAATTACTCTGTTATGCTCTGGTCCTCACTTCTCAGGAGGGAAAAAAAGTGCTAAATGTTTCAAGGCCATTGGCAATCAAGAACTAACTCTCTGGTTTGTGCAGAAATACCCTAGATCAGTGTCTCAAACACTTTCTCGAGTGAAGATCCACAATACTGCTAGAGATGGTTTGGTGGCTGCTGGTGGTTTCCAAGGGGAGCTAATCTGGAAGGTAGGATGACAATATATATTTTGGAACAGATTTGTACACTTCCTTAAGTAATGCATACTGATATGATTTTAACTCTTGTATATTATCTTTTAGGACAGAACAACAGGTAGACGACTCCTATTTGGGTATTTACTGCAACTTTGTTTAATTGGGGTTTTTGGACTTCTGTGTATTTTTGTTCTAATTGTTTGATTCTTGAGGATTCATGTTTGGCAAAGGCTTCTGCAAAGACCGGTATGACACTTTGTCCATATTGAGTCTTGCATTTCATCTGAGATAGATGCACCATGGTTCGTCTCCTTGAAAAATTATTCCGACAGGCCTGCAACTAATTTCATGTTTGAGCTAGTGAAGGTTGAAAGCTCCATTTTTGAGATCTACACATTCGAAGTTCTTCGATCACCGATCTCCGATCTGCTCCGATTCCGGCGATCTGCTCCGGCGAGTCCTTACACACGCCAGATCTGCTCCGGCGAGTCCTTACACACGCCAGATCTGCTCCGGCGAGTCCTTACCCAACCGCTCGGCACTCCGGTTCCGGCTCCGGCGACCCAGATCTTCTCCGGCGACCCAGATCTTCTCCGTTGACCCAGATCTGCTCCGGCGACTCGGATCTGCGCCGACCAGATCTAGCCTAGTACGGCGACCCCTTTTCTTGTCGGGTCATGCTTTTTTTCGGCGAAGTTGATCGAAAATCTTGCCGAAAACAGCATTCTTGTGTTTTTGTTGTGCTTTCTTTTTACAGGCTCGCTCAGATCTGGTGTCCCTCCGATCAGCAGTTCGACTGACGTGCAGCAGCCCCAACAACAAATTTCGGCGATCAATTTCTACACCAAATTATCGGAATTAAACACCTCGAGCAAGTAATCAATCTAAACGTAGATCAGGTGCACACGTTCCATCTCTTTTAGCCGTTGTGTAACTTTCGTATTTGGTGGCGGCAATTACTGCCAGTAGTGGTTAATATTCGGGTTTTGGTCCATTTTTTTTTAGGTTTATTGGCTGATTTTCTTGCTTATTCTTGACAATCTACGGGTTTGTTTTGATTACTTATTAGTAGTTAGCAGTGACAGGTTTATATTTGTTCAATTGTACTTGGTGTTGATCTTAGGTATATTCTTGGGGTGGTCGTGCTTTTAGCTTGTGCGGTCTTTGGTGGCGGGGGTTGATGGTGATGGTGTAGGGTCATATCTTCGGGCGGGGTTAGGTGGGGGGCCGGGGGACGGGCGGGGGGTAGGGGGTAAGTGGGTTAAGGGAGCCCCTAGGTTGAGAATAGGGTCGTGGAACATAGGGTCTTTATCGGAGAAGTCCGTAGAGCTGGTGAAAATTATTAAGAATAGGCGAATAAGTATAGCGTGTTTTCAAGAAACCAAATGGGTGGGTACTAAGGCTAGGGTAGTAGATGGTTATAAGTTGTGGTACTCAGGAAGCGTGAGGAATAGAAATGGAGTAGGTATCCTAGTAGATGATGAGCTTAGGGAGCACGTGGTAGAGGTTTGAAGGGTCAACGATAGGTTGATGACGATTAAATTAGTTATGGAGGGGTCTTCTTTGACCATTATTAGTGCGTATGCCCCTCATGTAGGCTTGGATAAGGATGAGAAGAGGAGTTTCTGGGAGACTTTGGATGGGGTGGTGAGGGGTGTTCTGTAACACCCCGTACCTTCCCGACCCTACTTGACAACCTTGAACCATGTTTACCTTAGGTTCGAGAGCAATAAGTATGTATTTTGCATTGTTATTGATGGAACATTTGATATTGTGCTAGTAAATGTGATTAGACCTTTGTAGTAGGTGGTGTTTGTGACTTTGTGGAGCATTTGTGGGGTGAAAAACGAGGTTTAAAGGACATCCCAGCAAAAGATCTTAAAGATAAGAGGTAAGCAAAAGGTTGGGACTTGAAAGATCCAACCAAATTCGCAAAGAAAAGTCGAAATCAAAAATTAAGTGTGGGGCGCTACAGGTGGCGTGCCAGGCCGCTTTGGCCTGAAATATTTTTGGCACAGGCAGCAAGGGGGCGCGCCCAAGGGCGTGCCAGACCGCCCCTGCACACCTTTCAAATGCTGGAATTTCAGCTAAGTCTTTGGGGCGCCCGGGAGCATGTCGGGGTTCTTTTTGTCCGATTTCTTCTACGATTATTAGTCTATAAAGAGGACTTTGGGTTATGATATCATTATTTCATCGTAGTAGGACTACTCTTGAGCGGGTTTGACATCCGAGTTGGGGTTAATTCTTCGTCACAAGTATTTTATCAAATTATGTTCAATTAAGCCATGAGTGGCTAGAATGTATTGTTTTTTTTAAAATTAAGGCTACGAACATAAATTTTGTGAGTGAATATTGTCGTGACATTTATGAAATTATTTAAATATGACCAAGGGAACATGACATTTAATGCCAAGAAGTGGCTAAGTATGACTTGAGGGGCTATATAAGGTGGAAAAAATGAGATTTTATTTTCACAAAGCGCACATGCCATTCTAGACATTTCCACAAGATATTTCTTCAAGCTCTCAAACCCTAAGCCATTTTTTTGGACAAGATCACTCATTTGCAAGTTTGGATAAGTGACTATTCTTATGGATTAATATATTATATGCATGGGAGAGTATGAAGATCATGATGGTTATGTCTAAAAGTGTAAATAATCCATTTTTGCATTTTGCTAAAAAATGTGTCATCTATGGGATTTAAACTTGAAAAGAGACTTAAGGTTTTGATGAAAGTGAATGGTGTGAATGAAATATCGACATGTATGGTGTGGTTATGTTCCTTGACTTGTTATTTTTCTGTAAGTGTAAATTGTGGGATTGTTGTCGATATGTTGTTATGGAGTGTATTGAGGTGACTTGATGGAGTAATTGTGATGTTGTGTTGATGGAGAAGTGTAAAGTATGAACTTGGTGTGACATGCTATTGGTTTATGATGTATTGGTGTATGGAATGTTGTGGTATTGATGGTATGATAATTTCATAAATGGTATGGTTAAGGGGGAAACGATATTTTAAGGCAATCATGTAACTCATTGACGTCGTATGCACTTGTAAGGTAGTTGGTTGTTAACGTAAGCTCCGTTATGTACTTGTGTTGTAGAGTGAACCGTAAGGAAGGAGCTGAACTATTATATTCACATTTAGGATTGTATATTCGTATTAGGAATATAAGGTATGTAATGTTACTCTTTTCGTATCTTTCTGCAGCACATAGTGTTTACATTGACATTGTACTCGTTCTATTCCGAAATGTTCTAAGATATCCCATATCCGGTTATCAATTATTCTTAATCACATGTTCCTTATTCATTGATCAATTGTGATTCACATGTCTTATGTTCATTGACTAATATTTCCAAGTTTCAAATAATGTTGTGTTCCAAGATTCCAATAATGTACAATCACCAATGTATCAAATTAAAAAAATGAAGTAATGTATAATTGTTTGAGTGTTCTTGGGTGGTATCCAGGGGTTAAATACCTAGCATGGATCGATCCCAATATCTCGGGTGGTATCTCAGGGGTTAAAAGAACATCTAGCATGGGTCAATCCCGCCACTACGGGTGGTATCTCAGGGGCAAAAAAAAAGCCTAGCATGGGTCGATCCCGATTTATTGTTGATTATTACCCACTGATCAGCTTGGGGCCCGGGCATTATATGAATGAAGGAATGAGTGATGGACGAATGAATGAGCGTAAAAGCAAAGAAAGTAATCAATGTAATGTACACGGTTCCACACATACAGAATGGTGACTTAACCATATTGATTATTCACTTGTTTTTGAGTCCATTGGAGTATTTATGTCGTATACAGTTTCTTATGGCCTTACATACTTAGTACATTCTTCTAACTGATGTCCCTTGGGGGACTTACCTTGCTGCAGACACAGGTGCTAGTAGACCTCCACAGTAGGTTGCGGATCATTTGCCGATCTTTGGTGAGCTCCAGTTGGTCTGGGACTTTTCGAGTCTCATATGTACATTTGTTTTGGTATTATGATGTTGTATAAAGCGGGGACTTGTCCCGACTGTAGGTTGGTTATGTATATGCATCTGTTAGAGGCTTTGTAGACGTATGTGGGACTATGAATGTAAGGGATGTGTGTCCATTTTGACTTGATGACCCTAACAGTCAAGTTTCATATTTGTATATATCACATGTTTTCATGACTTTCGCTATTGACATCTTATATCTTTATGTCATGGTGTTGCTTATTGGGTGGCATGCATATGAATGGACAGAAGCAAAGATTGGTTCTCTCGGGCCTTATCGGCTTCTGGTACCAGTCCGCCCCGTTGGAATTCGGGGCGTAACAAAAGTTGGTGTCAGAGCAGGTCGTTCTAAGGGTATCTACAAAGCCGTGTCTGAGTAAAGTCTTGCTTATAGATGTGTTGTGCACCACATTTATAAGTATGAGGCTACGAGACATTTATGAGTTGTTTCTTTTCTTCATTTCTAGATCGTGAAATAGAACCAATGTGGTAAGTGGAATCGTATCTAACCATTGGAATTGATTCTCTTTGTTATAGTAATATGCCGAAGACGAGGACGAGGTAGAGGTAAAGGTAAGCAAGTAGATATTCTTGCCGGAGAAGGAACAAGTAGATCACTACCTGACCAAGCTAGTCAAGGTGGGGCTGACGCTGAGTTTGCATCGCGGGCTTCTTCTACTTTTTCAGCTCCAGAAGAGCCGAGAAGGAGAGGAGAATCTGCAGAACCACCTATTAATGCTACTGAGCAAGATCTCAGAAATGCGGTGCAAATGTTGACTCAGATAGTTGCTGCACAAAGTCAAGGACTAGATGGTCCAATTACAAGTGATGATGGTGCGGCTAAGGCAGCTAGTCGGAGGACACGGAACTTTCTGAAACTAGACCCTCCCACCTTCACTGGGTCAGATCTGAATGAAGATCCGCAAGACTTTATAGATCAAATTCAAAGGGCTTTGGATGTTATGCATGTGACTGATATAGAAACAGTAGAGCTTGCGTCATATAGATTGAAAGGTGAAGCTATATTGTGGTATGAAGATTGGAAGAAATCTCGTGGTATTGGTGCAAATCCACCTAATTGGGAAGAATTTAAAGCGACATTCCTTGATCATTATCTTTCCTATGAGATCCGAGAGGCTCGTGTGGATTAGTTCTTCAATCTCCGTCAAGGGAATATGAGTGTTAGAGAATACAGTCTGCAGTTTAATTCTTTGGCTCGATATGCTCCGAGTGTAGTAGCCATAATGACAGACAAGGTCCATCGATATGTGGACAGATTGGAGCCATATTTGGTAAGGGATTGCACTATTGCCGCTTTGAACAGAGATATGGATATAGCTAGAATTCAGGCTTTCGCACAGAAGATGGAGGACCAAAGGCAAAGAAGAAGGGTACACGAATTTGAACGAGGGACGTCAAAGAGGGCTAGACCTATGGGACAGTTCATGGCATCCCAAGGAGAATCTAAACCTCGAATGTTTCCTAGACCACCTAGACAATCATTCTCTTATTCCACAGCAGACACCCAATCTCAAGTCCGAGGGTTTAGAGGAAGCCATGTTGGGCAGAGTAGTGGGATTCGAGGTTCGCAGACCGCTGGAGTTTCTCATCAGCCGTGTCAGCACTGCGGATGGTTTTATTTAGGTGAATGCCGACTTGGGACAAATGTTTGTTTTTGGTGTGGTATGACGGGGCATATGATAAGAGTCTGCCCACGAAGAGGCTTGGGTAGTGTGGCGTGACCTGCGGGATCAACTGTTGCATCATCATCATCGGTTCCTCCCCTAGGCAGAGGTGTACAGCCTGTGGGTCATGGTAGACGTGCTAGAGGAGCAACCAGTTCCAGTGGAACCCAGAATCGCACCTATGCTCTAGTGGACCGGCAGAATTCAGAGGCTTCTCCTGATGTCGTCACATATACATTATCCATATTTACGTATAATGTATATGCACTGATTAATCCGGGTTTTACATTGTCATATGTTACTCCATTGATTGCTGCAAAATTTGAAAGAACACCAGAATTATTAACTAAGTCAATTGAAGTATCTACACCGGTTGGTGAATATATTGTTGCAAAAAGAGTATATCGTAATTGTGTGGTAACTATGTGTGGTCATGATACACTGACTGATCTTATTGAACTAGACATGGTGGATTTTGATGTCATAATGGGTATGGATTGGTTGGCTTCTTGTTATGCCACGATAGATTTCCGAGTTAAGAAAGTACATTTTCATTTTCCACAAACGAATGTTCTTGAATGGAAGGGTGATGTAGGGGCACCGAGAGGGAAATTTATTTCCTATCTTAAAGCAAGGAAAATGATAGCCAAAAGGTACCTATGTCACGTAGTACGGGTACCTATGTCACGTAGTACGGGTAAAAGATACTGATGTGGAACCATTAACTCCTCAGTCGGTTCCAGTGGTCAATGAATTTCTCGATGTATTTCCTGACGATCTTCCAGGTTTACCTCCGGAACGTGAAGTAGAGTTTGGCATTGACGAGGTTCCAGACACTCAGCCTATCTCTATTCCTCCGTATAGAATGACTCCAGCAGAATTGCGTGAATTGAAGGAGCAATTGAAAGACTTGCTGGACAAGGGCTTCATTAGGCCTAGTATGTCCCCGTGGGGTGCACCGATATTATTTGTACGGAAGAAAGACGGCACATTGAGAATGTACATTGACTATCGACAATTGAATAAGGTAACGATCAAGAACAAATATCCCCTCCCCAGAATTGATGATTTGTTTGATCAGTTACAGGGTGCCAAGTGTTTTTCAAAGATTGACTTGAGGTTGGGTTACCATCAAGTCAGAGTTAGAGAAAAAGACATACCCAAGACAGCTTTTCGAACACGGTATGACTATTATGAATTTTTAGTCATGTCGTTTGGACTAACAAATGCACCAGCTGTTTTCATGGATTTAATGAATATGGTGTTTAAGCCATTCCTAGACGTCTTCGTGACGATGTTTATAGATGGCATCCTGGTTTATTCAAAATCACAAGAGGACCATACTAATCACTTACGCTAGGTGTTGCAAATTCTCCGAGAGCGTAAGCTGTATGCAAAGTTCTCTAAGTGTGAATTTTGGTTGAAATTCGTAGAATTTTTGGGTCACATTGTGTCAGATGAAGGAATTCAGGTTGATACACAAAAGATTGAAGCGGTGAAAAATTGGCCAAGGCCTACGACGCCTACAAAAATTCGTAGTTTTCTAGGGTTGGCAGGCTATTATCGAAGGTTTGTTGAAGGGTTTTCTTCCATTGCTGCCCCTTTAATGAAGCTTACACACAAGGCAGTTAAATTTCAACGGAATGATGCATGTGAGAAAAGTTTCCAAGAGCTGAAAGATAAATTGACTTCCACACTGGTATTAGTACTTTTGGAAGGCACAGAAGGGTATGCAGTCTATTGTGATGCTTTTGGAATTGGCCTAGAGTGTGTATTGATGCAGCACAGTAATGTCATAGTGTATGCTTCACGACAGTTGCGGCCACACGAGAGAAACTATCCCACAAATGATCTTGAGTTAGCAGTGGTGGTTTCTATTTTAAAGATATGACGCCATTATTTGTATGGAGTTCATGTTGATATCTATACTGATCACAAAAGTTTGCAATATATCTTTAAGTAGAAGGAACTCAATTTGAGGCAACGAAGGTGGTTAGAGCTCTTAAAAGACTATGATATTGATATTCTCTATTATCCGGGAAAAATAAATGTGGTAGCTGATGCGTTGAGCCGCAAGGCAATAGGAAACACTAGTGGCCAATTGGCGGAAAAGCAAGACTTAGTTAAGGATTTACATCAATTAGCCAGCTGGGGGGTTCGACTTCTTGAATCCTCAGATGAAGGGGTTATTGAACAAAATGCGGCAGAATCCTTATTAATAGCCGAAGTGAAAGAGAAGCAGCATGCGGATCCTATGTTCTTACAGCTGAAAGAAAATGTACAACAGGGTCTGACTAAGGCCTTTGATCTTACACAAGAAGGGGTACTTCAATGCCAAGGTAGATTATGTGTACCAGATGATGAGCTGAGGAAATGAATTATGACAGAGGCGCATTATTCACGATATTCTATTCATCCGGGAGCTACCAAAATGTACCATGATTTGAAGGAAGTGTATTGGTGGGGAAACATGAAGAAGAACATTGCAGAATTTGTAGCTCAATGCCCGAATTGTCAACAAGTAAAGGTAGAGCATCAGAAACCGGGAGGTTACCTGCAATGTATCAATCTTCCAGTCTGGAAATGGGATATGATTAACATGGATTTCATCATAGGTTTGCCTCGTAAACTGCAGAAATTTGATTTTCTATGGGTCATAGTTGACAGGCTGACCAAGTCCGCGCATTTCCTACCAGTCAAGACCACCTATACAGCTGAGGATTATGCAAGATTGTATGTTAAACAAATAGTGCGATTACATGAAATTTTGGTCTCCATTATATCAGACAGAGGAGCACAATTTACCACACATTTTTGGAGATCTTTTCAGAAGAGCTTGGGTACACAAGTGAATTTGAGTACGACTTTCCATCCTCAGACAGATGGACAAGCAGAACGTTCTATCCAAACACTTGAAGATATGCTACGAGCTTGCACGTTAGATTTTCAAGGCAGTTGGGATGATCATTTGCCTCTTATTGAATTTGCTTACAACAATAGCTATCATTCAAGCATTAAAATAGCACCTTATGAAGCTTTATATGGAAGAAAGTGTAGATCGCCAATTGGATGGTTTGAAGCAGGTGAAACTGCTTTACTTGGGTCAGATCTTGTACATCAAGCTATGGAGAAAGTTAAAGTGATCCAACAACGGCTACAAACGGCCCAAAGTTGACACAAGTCCTATGCTGATGTTAGAAGAAGAGGGCTCGAATTCGCCATAGGTGATTGGGTATTCTTGAAGGTGTCACCGATAAAAGGGTAATGCGATTTGGGAAGAAAGGGAAGTTGAGTCCCCGATATATAGGGCCATATGAAATTGTCCGAAGATTTGGGCAAGTTGCGTATGAATTGGCACTACCCCAAGAACTCTCCACAGTGCATCCGGTGTTTCATGTTTCGATGCTTCGAAAGTGCATAGGAGATCCATCTCGTATTGTTCCCGTTGAGGATGTCAAAGTTACTGAGGATCTTACTTATGAAGAGATACCCATTGCTATTCTAGATCGACAAGTAAAGAGGTTGAGGAATAAAGACATAGCTTCCGTAAAGGTACTTTGGAGAAATCAACAAGTAGAGGAGATCACATGGGAAGTCGAGGAAATGATGAAGTCCAAGTACCCTCATCTATTTCAAATGAAAGAGAAAGTTCAAGATGCGGGATCGGAGCAATAACAAGTAACTATCTATGAGCATTATGTGTATGTGTATATATGTGTTAATATATAGATGCATTTGGTGTACATGAGACGATGTTAACATTCGAGGACGAATGATTCTAAGGGGGGAAGAATGTAACACCCCGTACCTTCCCAACCCTACTTGACAACCTTGAACCATGTTTACCCTAGGTTCGAGAGCAATAAGTATGTATTTTGCATTGTTATTGATGGAACATTTGATACTGTGCTAGTAAATGTGATTACACCTTTGTAGTAGGTGGTGTTTGTGACTTTGTGGAGCATTTGTGGGGTGAAAAACAAGGTTTAAAGGACATCCAAGCAAAGGATCTTAAAGATAAGAGGTAAGCAAAAGGTTGGGACTTGAAAGATCCAACCAAATTCGCAAAGAAAAGTCGAAATCAAAAATTAAGTGTGGGGCGCTGCAGGTGGCGTGCCAGGCCGCTTTGGCCTGAAATATTTTTGGCACAGGCAGCAAGGGGGCGCGCCCAAGGGCATGCCAGGCTGCCCCTTCACACCTTTCAAATGATGGAATTTCAGCTAAGTCTTTGGGGCGCCCGGGAGCGTGTCGGGGTGCTTTTTGCCCGATTTCTTCTACGATTATTTGTTTATAAAGAGGACTCTTGTGTTATGATATCATTATTTCATCGTAGTAGGACTACTCTTGAGCGGGTTTGACATCCGAGTTGGGGTTAATTCTTCGTCACGAGTATTTTATCAAATTATGTTCAATTAAGCCATGAGTGGCTAGAATGTATTGTTTTTTTTGAGATTAAGGCTATGAACATAAATTTCGTGAGTGAATATTGTCGTGACATTTATGAAATTATTTAAATATGAGATAGTTGGAGTATTACACATTGAAATTGGTGGGCTAAGTTAATACGTGTAAATGGGTTCAATTTAAGGCCCAAAATGAATTAAAAGACATGGTCCAAAAGGGCAAATGACCCATTCTTCCACTTTGACCAAGGGAACATGGCATTTAATGCCAAGAAGTGGCTAAGTATGACTTGAGGGCCTATATAAGGTGGAAAAAATCAGATTTTATTTCCACAAAGCACACATGCCATTCTAGACATTTCCACAACATTTCCACAAGATATTTCTTCAAGCTCTCAATCCCTAAGCCATCTTTTTGGACAAGATCACTCATTTGCAAGTTTGGATAAGTGACTATTCTTATGGATTAATATATTATATGCATGGGAGAGTATGAAGATCATGATGGTTATGTCTAAAAGTGTAAATAATCCATTTTTGCATTTTGCTAAAAGATGTGTCATCTATGGGATTTAAACTTGAAAGGAGACTTGAGGTTTTGATGAAAGTGAATGGTGGGAATGAAATATCGACATGTATGGTGTGGTTATGTTCCTTGACTTGTTATTTTTCTTTAAGTGTAAATTGTGGGATTGTTGTCGATATGTTGTTATGGAGTGTATTGAGGTGACTTGATGGAGTAATTGTGATGTTGTGTTGATGGAGAAGTGTAAAGTATGAACTTGGTGTGAGATGCTATTGGTTTATGATGTATTGGTCAATGTATGGAATGTTGTGGTATTGATGGTATGATAATTTCATAAATGGTATGGTTAAGGGGGAAACGATATTTTAAGGCAATCATGTAACTCATTGACGTCGTATGCACTTGTAAGGTAGTTGGTTGTTAACGTAAGCTCCGTTATGTACTTGTGTTGTAGAGTGAATCGTAAGGAAGGAGCTGAACTATTATATTCACATTTAGGATTGTATATTCGTATTGGGAAGATAAGGTATGTAATGTTACTCTTTCCGTATCTTTCTGCAGCACATAGTGTTTACATTGACATTGTACTCGTTCTATTCCGAAATGTTCTAAGTTATCCCATATCCGGTTATCAATTATTGTTAATCACATGTTCCTTATTCATTAATCAATTGTGATTCACATGTCTTATGTTCATTGACTAATATTTCCAAGTTTCAAATAATGTTGTTTTCCAAGATTCCAATAATGTACAATCACCAATGTATCAAAATTAAAGAAATGAAGTAATGTATAATTGTTTGAGTGTTCTTGGGTGGTATCCAGGGGTTAAATACCTAGCATGGGTTGATCCCAATATCTCGGGTGGTATCTCAGGGGCAAAAGAAAAGTCTAGCATGGGTCGATCCCGATTAATTGTTGATTATTACCCACTGATCAGCTTGGGGCCCGGGCATTATATGGATGAAGGAATGAGTGATGGACGAATGAATGAGCGTAAAAGCAAAGAAAGTAATCAATGTAATGTACACGGTTCCACACATACAGAATGGTGACTTATCCATATTGATTATTCACTTGTTTTTGAGTCCATTGGAGTATTTATGTTTTATACAGTTTCTTATGACCTTACATACTTAGTACATTCTTTGTACTGATGTCCCTTGGGGGACTTACCTTGCTGCAGGCACAGGTGCTAGTGGACCTCCACAGTAGGTTATGGATCATTTCCCGATCTTTGGTGAGCTCCAGTTGGTCCGGGGCTTTTCAAGTCTCATATGTATATTTGTTTTGGTATTATGATGTTGTATAAAGCGGGGACTTGTCCCGACTGTAGGTTGGTTATGTATATGCATCTGTTAGAGACTTTGTAGACGTATGTGGGACTATGAATGTAAGGGATGTGTGTCCATTTTGACTTGATGACCCTAACAGTCAAGTTTCATATATGTATATATCACATGTTTCCATGACTTCCGCTATTGACATCTTATATCTCTATATGATGGTGTTGCTTATTGAGTGATGCATATGAATGGACAGGAGCAAAGATTGGTTCTCTCGAGCCTTATCAGCTTCGGGTGCCAGTCCGCCCCGTTGGAATTCGGGGCGTGACATTCGAAAGTTGGTTTCCTTCGGTAGTTCAGTGGCCAAGACCTAAATAGACTTTTTGCTCCTTAGGAAGGGTGATAGGGGTCTTTGTAGAGATTGTAAGGTCATACCTAGTGAGAGTCTGTAGACCCAACATAGGCATTTGGTGATGGACTTGGAGATCAAGAAGGAGAGGAGGAGAAGGGGTGTGGAGGATAGGCCAAGGATTAGATGGGGTAGCCTGACTATGGACAGTGCGCTTGAGATAGAGGAGAAGTTGAGTACGAGAAGAGCTTGGGAGAGTAGAGGGGAAGTGGATAGTATGTGGGATAAGACTGCCAGTTACATTAGAGAGATGACTAGAGAGGTGTTGGGTGTCTCAAAAGGTCGTTCGGGCAAGTACCGAGGGGACTGGTGGTGGAATGGAGAGGTTAAAGGGAAGGTGGAGGTGAAGAAGAAGGCTTACGCGAAATTGGCCGAGAGTAGGGATGAGGAGGAGAAGCGGAAGAATAGGGAGGAGTATAAGATTGCTAAGAAAGAGGCTAAGTTGGCTGTTTCGACAGCTAAGAATGCGGCTTTTGAAAGCTTATATAAGGTGTTAGAGGGTAAAAGTGGTGATAAAAAGTTGTATAGGCTAGCCTAGGTTAGGGAGTCGAGGGCTCGGGACCTTGACCGAGTGAAGTGTATTAAGGATGCAGAGGGTAAAGTTTTAGTGGAGGAGTTTCTTATTAGGAGGAGATGGCAGTCGTACTTTCATAAGCTCTTGAATGAAGGAAGGGACACTAACATTGTGTTGGGGGATTTGGAGCAATCTGAGAGGCTTCGCAACTATTGTAGGCAGATTAAGGTAGAGGAGGTTAAGGGTACTATTCGTAGGATGCATAGAGGTAGAGCGACGGGGGCAGACGAGATCCCGGTGGACTTTTGGAAGTGCACGGGAGGGGCAGGGTTGGAGTGGTTGACTAGGTTGTTTAATACCATTTTTAGAATGACAAGGATGCCGAAAGTTTGGAGATGGAGTACGATGATTCCTTTGTATAAGAATAAGGGTGACATTCAAGACTGCAACAACTATATGGGTATCAAGTTGTTGAGCCACACTATGAAGGTTTGGGAGAGGGTGGTAGAGTTGAGGTTACGTAAGATTGTGCCTATTTATAAGAATCAGTTCGGATTTATGCCGGGACGCTCGACTACTGAGGCCATCCACCTCTTAAAGGGACTAGTGGAACAATATAGGGAGAGGAAGAAGGACTTGCACATGGTGTTCATCGACTTGGAGAATGCTTATGATAAAGTCCCCAGGGAGGTTTTATGGAGGTGCTTGGAGGCTAGAGGTGTTCCTATGGTGTATGCTAGGGCGATTAAGGATATATATGACGGAGCTAAGACTCGGGTTAGGACGGTGGGAGGGGACTCTGAGCACTTTCCTGTCTTGATGGGGTTGCATCAAGGATCGACTCTTAGCCCATTTTTATTTGCTTTGGTGATGGATGTTTTGACTTTGCGAATTCAAGGTGAGGTGCCTTGGTGTATTCTTTTTACGGATGATGTAGTTTTGATTGATGAGACCCGCAGTGGAGTTAATGATAAGTTGGAGGTTTGGAGGAAGACCCTCGAGTCTAAGGGATTTAGGTTGAGTAGGTCCAAGACGGAATACTTGGAGTGTAAGTTCAGCGAGGCGGTGCATGAGGCTGAGGTGGTTATAAAGCTTGATACTCAGGCCATCCGTAAGAGAGATAGTTTCAAGTATCTTGGGTCTATGATTCAGGGGAGTGGAGAGATTGATGAGGATGTCACTCACCGGATTGGGGTAGGTTGGTTGAAATGGAGGCTTGCATCTGGAATCTTGTGTGATAAGAAGGTGCCGCCTAAACTCAAAGGCAAGTTCTACAGAGTAGTGGTTAGACCGGCTATGTTATATGGAGCAGAGTGTTGACCAGTCAAGAAAGCTCACATCCAAAAGATGAAGGTGACGGAGATGAGGATGTTAAGGTGGATGTGTGGGTGTACTAGGGAGGATAGGATTGGGAATGAGGTTATACGAGATAAAGTGGGAGTAGCGTCGGTGGAAGACAAGATGCGGGAAGTGAGGTTAAGATGGTTTGGACATGTGTTGAGGAGGGGCACGATGGCCCCAGTGCGGAGGTGTGAAATGTTGGCTAGGGATGGATTCAGACGAGGAAGGGGTAGACCGAAGAAGTATTGGAGGGAGGTGATTAGACATGATATGGAGCAGCTGCAGCTTACCGAAGACATGACCCTAGATAGGAAGGTGTGGATGAGGTGGATTAGGGTAGAAAGTTAGTAGGAAAGGGGCGTCAGTGTTAGTAGATAGGAGAATTTTGCTGCATTAGTAGTGCTTGTAGCTAGAATATTTGTATTACTTCATAGTGTGTTATTATTTGTTGGATTACTTGGTGGGTTTTGTTTATATTACTATTGGGTGTGTTTGCACATTTCATATCTTGTCCCTTACTATTTCTTTTCTATATTGTTGATTCTTGAGCCGGGGGTCTTTCAAAAACAGCCTCTCTATCTCACTTCTAAGGTAGTGGCCATACCCCTCCCAGACCCCACGTGGTGGGAATATACTGGGTATGTTGTTGTCGTTGTTGTTGTTATTGTTGCAGTATTTAAACGAACCTGGAGTTGTATTTAGTACAAAAATATGTAATGAAGAGAATGCCATAAATTAATGTCGTGGATATTTGTTATAGTTGAAGGGGAGCCTTGGAGTAATTGGTAAATTTACTGCTATGTGACCAGGAGGTCACTGGTTCAAACCTTGGAAACAACCTCTGGCAGAAATGCAAGGTAAGGCTGCGTACAATACATCCTTGTAGTGGGGCCCTTCCCCGGACACCGCACATAGCGGTAGCTTTAGTGCGCCGGACTGCCCTTTTTTTATATTTGTTATAGTCCGATACAAGTCCCTGAAATTTGTCTCTCTATAGCTTTTCTTGAATTCAATGTGGAGACTGTTGTGTACCAGTGCTTATATGGTTCCTTGTAGTGGCTCGATGAAGGTAATCACTGCTAATAGTGATTAGCAAGTCAGGATTTTTGATGTGAAAGGCTTTGGTTGCACCAATCGTTATACATTCCCTTGGTTTGTTAATGTGAGTAGCGGATTTTAATTTCTACCGTAAAGTTCCATAATTGTTGGTAATGCTCGTTTGCTCTCTAGACTCTCAGTTTTCTGTTTCATTGCAGAACACCTCTTTTAGCCCCGATGGTAAATTACTTGCTGTCCTTGGTGATAATCCAGAATGTCTTGCTGATGCTCAAAGTTGTAAGATTGGTCTCGTCCATTTATCATTACCATTTGAAGCGTGTAATTATACATGAAGAGCTTTTTAAAAAAAATTATACTTGAAGAATTTGATCCTTTTTCTTCAAGTGAGTAAAAAATATTTAATTAATTTTTGGTTCATCTTCATATTTCTCTATGGGTAATGTACGTTACTTTTTACTGGTTTTGATGTTTGAAGATATAAGTTTAGAAGATCTGTACAAGCTATACAAAATTGATATATTATCGTCTTTTGCTCTTTGCCAAGACTTTTAGGCAAAATATTTTTTTACAATACATGCTAGGGATGTTTAGTAGATAGGAGTGCGTCTGTTATAGCAGGGAGGAGTGCTTTGTTTGTATCTGTGCCTGTAGTTTCTTCTTGTTCATAGTGTTTTGATGTGGTTTGTGATTTCGAATAGATATGTTATAGTATTACTCTGTGGGTGTCTTGTTTCTTTTATTACCTAGCGGCGTATTATCCCATTTTGTTGTTTATTTTTGTGTTTTTTGTTTGTTATACTGTTATCTGTCTTGAGTCGGGGGTTTATCGGAAACAACCTCTCTACTTCATCTGAGGTAGTGGTATGGACTGCGTATACTTTACCCTTCCCAGACCCCACTTTGTGGAAATACACTGGGTATGTTGTTGTTGTACATGCTAGGGATGTTAGGTTTGATATTGTGTAAGAATGCCATGACTCTTATATCATGGCTATATGACAGCTGGGATGTAAACATTTGTTTGTTATTTATACAAAAGTTCATCATCATCATCTTCATACCCAGTGTATTCCCACCAGGTGGGGTTTGGGGGGAGGGTGTGTAAAGTGTATGCAGTCCATACCACTACCTCAGATAAAGTAGAGAGACTGTTTCCGATAGACCCCCGGCTCAGAACAGATACAAGCAAACACTCTTCCCTGCTAATACGGACACCTTCCTACCCACTATCCCTCTACCCTAATCTGCGTCCTCCACATCTTCCTATCAAGGGTCATGTCCTCTGTAAGCTGTAACTGCTCCATGTCATGCCTAATCACCTTCCTCCAATATTTCTTCGGCCTACCTCTACCCCGCCTAAAACCATCCCCAGCTAGCCTCTCGCACCTCAGTACCGGGGCATTCGTATCCCTCCTCATCACATGTCCTAACCATCGCAACCTCACTTCCCGCATCTTATCTTCCACCGAAGCCACTCTCAACTTCTCTTGAATAATCTCATTTCTAACTCTATCACTCCTGGTAAGTCCATACATCAATCACAACATCCTCATCTCCGCTACCTTCAACTTTTGGATGTGGGTGTTTTTAACTGGCCAACACTCGGCTCCATACAACATGGCAGGGCGGATGGCCACTCTGTAGAACTTACCTTTAAGCTTCAGAGGCACCTTCTTATCACACAAAATTTTCGAAGCGAGCCTCCATTTCAACCATCCTGCACCAATACGATGCGTGACATCCTCGTCAATCTCGCCGTTCCCCTGAATCATAGATCCCAAATACTTGAAACTCCCCCTCTTCTGAATGGCTTGAGAATCCAGTTTCACTACCACATCAGCTTCATGCATCGAATCACTAAACTTACATTCTAGGTACTCCGTCTTAGTCCTGCTCAACCTAAACCCTTTAGACTCAAGGGTCTGTCTCCAAACCTTCAACTTATCATTAACTCCTTTCCGGGTCTCGTCAATCAGTACCACATTTTTTTATCTGCATTTCATTCCTAATACTGTAAATTTTATAATATTTTAGGAAATTAGACAGAGAAAATTATGTATTTAGTTAGGGACCATAATTTATGGTCCATAAAACACAATTTAGGGATTATGTAATATTTTTTAGGACCAGTAGAGACTAGTCGCTAAAAGTCTATAGGGACCAGAAAAGCATGCCAGTAAACATTAATTAGGGACTAGAAATATGGTCGCAAAATAGTATTAGGGACCAGGTTTTTGCCGGTCGCAAAATACCTATAGGGACCAGCAGAGAAAGCTAGTCTCTATTGACCTTTAGCGACAGAGCCTGTAAGGACGGGCGGCGACCAGATTTTTCTAATCGCTAATGCCTTTTAAGGACCAAAAATCAACTTTTTGGGACCAGATTTCCCTTTGTTAATAGCCCTTTTTCTTGTAGTGTGTTTTGTATGTTGTGATGGCTAGAGAGTATCAAGAGGCCTCATAAGAAGGTCATATGATTGTTATTGTTATATCAAGAAGGCTTGGTGCAAAGAACACCATTGAATAAAGGAACCTTGGAGGTTTACACCTATTTATCATTTGATTCTCATTGTTCATCAGATTTAATTCTCTGTGAGTTACATACAAGTACACATTATATCGTACTAACGTCACTGTTGTCGGGATCACTCTATATTTCACAATGCATGTTTAAATGTTCAAAGCAGCAGGTTATCTCATTAGGAATCTGGTTCAATTATTGGTTGGTGAGCTCCACTTTATATTTTCTAAGTCTCGCATAGAGTTCTTTTGTTATCTAGATTCATATACATCTGGGTAGCATGGGGCCATGTCCCAATAGTATTATAGTTGTTAACATCAGTGAAGGCTTCATACACTATATGGTATGTCATACTATATGTACAATTGTTATATCTACTCAGCTCTGCCAGCACACGTGCAAGTGTACGTGGTCGCAGGTAATAAGTGATCTCTTTCACAATTGGGTTAATTGATCCCCCAGAGACATAATTGTTGACAATTAGACAATTTCTTTATTAACTTATGTAAATAGTGTTATGAAATTCAAAATTTGGTGGTTTGGTTTTTTATACTATTGGAGATTCCAACTAAGAAGAAAGATAAGATGATGAGTAATTTAGGAGTTGTTCATAGAATTCGTTTTAAGTCCTAGGGCTATGGTGCTTTTCATATTCCCATCTTATCTTGTTATTGTTGTTAAACATTTTAAGATATCTACCGTATTGTTGAATTACAAGATTGATAATATAATTATGGTATTAAGATCAGTATAATCACCTACCCAGATTCACCTCATACCTATATTTTTAATCGGGGATGTGGTAAACTGCTTTGAGTGAATTTATATATCTTCTAATATAGAGGTGGAGACTATGGTCAATATAAAATCACTTAGATATTGACTCTCTTAGTATAAGGAATATGCTACATGATGTGTCGAAAGTATCCTAGGAGATGATAGAAAGAATTGAAGAGATCAAAAAAATGATGCAACAAATAGGGGTCCAAGTCAAGCATATGTTTAGAGAAGCTAATCGACTAGAAGATTTCTTAGCAATCACAACAATCACAGAGGAAGGACTAATAACTTAATACTTTTACATATTTCCCATCTCCGGGAAAAAGAATTTTAATCACAGATAAGGCATATATCACTTCAACCAGAATCAAACATGTATGATAAAACATCAATCCATGCACGAGATTCAATCATTAGAGAAATAAGAGTATTGTATTCACAATTATCATATTTATAGAGATAGTTTCAGCCACTACATGGGAAAAAGAATTATAAATAAGCTATCTAACCTAAGCTATGTTATCCAACAAAAAAGTATTCCAACAAAAAAGCGAGGATTGCAATATCAAATTGGAACTTGAAGACCTGAGATCTATAGAAAACCCCAGCAGAAGGAAGACGTGAGCTTCTTTGTTTAATCCATCTGTGCTTCAGCTGGCAGATACAAATTCATCACATAGGTAGAGGTAAGGAGCAAGGAAATCCAAAAAATAGAGTTACTTATAGAGGGCACAACTCCAGATACTCACGATGATGATCCTCTTTAGATCCATGGGTAAGATCTGCAACCCCACCCCCCAAAGAGAACAACTAAAGAAAAATAGAATATATAAAGATTGTAAGTAAGAAATAGGGATAAGTGTTTTAACACAGAAGAAAAGAGAATGGAATAAAACATGCTTTTGAAAGCTGATGAAGAAAACTTCATTCATAGAAGGACCATGAGTGTAAATGATAGGATCCTAAGTAGGAAACTCTAAAGAAAATTGGAAAGGGAAATAAATAGGAGGCATAAAGAATGTAATTTAGAAATAGGGATAGATTGTTTAAGCACATAAGAGAAGAGAGAGGAATAGAACTTACTTTTTAAAGTCGATGAAGAACACATCATTCACAAAAGGACCACAAGAGTCAATGATAGGTTCCTAAGTATAAAAATCTAAAGAAATTTACAATGAAAATAAGTTAAAAAAAATAAAGAGTGTGTTTGGTAGGGAGGAAAATAGTTTCTGGAAAATGCTTTCTTATTTTCTCATGTTTTGTTGGACAAAATATATGGAAAATATTTTCTTTAGGAAAAAAAGTTTCTTGAAAATGAGGAAAATGACTTCCGTAATGGAAGTAGGGAAAAAAGGTTCTATAAGTGACATTCTACCTGTATTGTATCCTCTTACTAACCCAATGGCCCCAACCCTACCCATTGACCATCCCACCCTAGGAACTCTTGAGGCCCCACACCCCATCTCCTTCAACCTCTATAGTTTTTTGCTAGATTATACATAAATATTCTAGAGATTCTATATTTTTTTGCTTACTTACCAAACACTAGAAAATAAGAAAGAAAGAAACCAACTTGTTTTTCAAGAAACATATTTTTCTTCAAACAAAACACACCCAGAAGCATGCCACAAATGCTTATGAAATTATGGGCAACATTTGATTTGTTACCAACACCTCCCAGTCAATTTCAATCAAAGAATCAATACAATAATTAAAGATCACAAGGCAGATAGACTCGGTTCAAAATCCACAAATGACAATCTCATGGGAAAATCAAGTAAAGAAACTATCAATCAAACAAGGAATAAATATTATCACTAGTTAGCTACGCTAGAACTAAATGATAAAACTAAAAGAGTAATATCGAATTAATCTTGAGCTACCCTAGACTAGAGTAATGATAGCATCCATGACACCTCAATATCATTAACATCATGGATAAAACTTTGAAAGTTCCATCAAATAAGCAAATTTTAAGGCAAGCTCAATGGTCTATAATTAGTAATTAAAAATTATCTTGTGATAGAAGAAGAGCTGACCCCATGATGATATTTTGTTCAAGTCTTACATTTATTTAGACGCCCTAATTTAAGTCTAATATGAAGTGGAATAAGGCCCAATTCTGCCCCAAATTGGAGAAATACGACAGCCTAAAATCTAAGAGTTGTTTCCAGAATATGTATTATGTTTTGTTTTAATCTAGGTTGACTATATTGAGCTAAGTGTTGGTATCCTTCTATGTCCCTAGGGAATATGATGTTTATTTTATTTTATCTTTCACCAGCCCCTTCTAGATTTTTAAATAGAAGGGTTCTCTCTCTTTATTGTAACTAAGTTTGATTTAATATTAATATTAGTAGCCTTGTGGCTTGTGAAGACCATTGAGGTTTTATTTAGGGATATGTTCTTTATGTTATACTTTGAATTATTGCATGAATTTCTTTAATGGTAAGATTCCTCATTTGAGTTCTCTCCCTCCTATTCTTATTTTTCTTCTTCATAATTAATTCAAGACTTTAGTACAAGGTTTCAAGTATCCTATACTTGATTTTGTCTTCTTATCTCTCGAGAATCAATTCCTTCCTTATTTCTAATATTCTACTTTAGAGTTTATCTATCTGTATTGTAATCAAGTGGTATCAGAGCCTTAGATAGTTGGATAGTTTTATACTCACTTGGTTTACTAAATTGAACAATAGAAAATAAAAAAAATGTTATTGTAGCATGAACAGTAACCAAAAAAGTCAAAAAAATAATTGAAAAAGAAATCTTAATGAATAGTGCTTGAACAATACCTTTTGTTATTATTCAGTTGTCTAGATATGTGATTCTATGTTGGTTTACATATCTATGTGTATTTTATGAAACTCATAGGAATTTTAATTGCATTCAAGTCTTCTTATTCATCTTGAATTCCAAAAGGTCTTCCAACAACTCAAAAAATAATTTAGGATTGCAAAGAGTATTGTAGCTTCTTTGGATTCAAAAGCTCATTGAACATATTCTAGGTCTTCTTGAATGTTTTTGTACATAGTATTTAATGTCATACTATTTACATGCTAGATATTTTAAAGATTTGTTCATACTTAGTATACTCTAGTGATTTTGTGCCTATTTATTTATTTGTCCCAATTTGTTTCTTGCTTTTAACTTTTGCTTTAATTATGTATGTCTTTGTTTCATGTTTGTTATAGTGTTGTTGTCCTTGACTTTGTTTGACATAAACTCCATTGTTGAACTAAACTTTGCAACTTACTTTGAAGTGTTTGAGATGTTGGTTCATGAAAGACCTTTGAAGGGCATCCTTTGAGTGGTAAGAGAAAAGAGTAGAGATATTATTTAAGGTTAAAAGCCTTCCTTGTGTGATACATGAGTGTGGACATCAGTACTTGAGTGGTACACATAAAGATGTGATTCTTCGGTGAGGTCTTTTAGCTTCTAACAATCTTTAGTTTCTAATTATGTAATTTGCATATATTTTGGAGGTTATAGTTACATCCATGAATACCATAATAAAGGAAGAAGATAAAAGATTTAACGAAAGGGATGATGCAATCTTTTACAAAGAATTGTGAAAACTCTATGAAATGATGAATAAAGCAAACAATGAGTGAATTAAAAGAAAATAGAGAAAACATAAATTCACAAGAATATCTTCAAGTATTCTTCAATTAATGAGGAATGTTAAAGAACATGGTATATGAAAAGGAAAAAAGTGACACAGTAAGTGTTCTTATGTGAAAAGAAAAATCACAGTTGGTGTTAGAAGTCCTCCAAAAGATAAAAGAGAAATTCTTAGTAAGTATGTGGTTGCTTATAATACTTTATATTACATATTTTGCCAAGGAAAGAAAGGAAATTTTACTTCATCAATGGGATCTTCAACTATAGCAACAGAAAGTGAGGATGAGAGACAAAAGAAAAGGGAAGTAAGGGTGAGAGACTTAACAACTCAAAAAAGAAAAAAAGAGAGAAAACAATGTGTGAAGAGAGTGAGTTATCAAAAAGTAAGAATGAGTGAGTAGAAATGAGGGAAATGAGTTTGAGAGATAAAAGAGAGAGTGAATAAGTACATTTGAGAGATGTTGCAATAGAAGAGATTAAAATAATAGAGTCAATAAGTGTGAAAGATTCTTGTTCAAATTCTAACAAATTACCTCATTCTTTTTCTAGTGTTTATGCTTAAAATTTGTAGGTCATTGAAGAAGAAATCAATGAAGAGTTGGACAAAAGTTTCACAAAGCAAGGAAATCCAGTTTTAAAGTAGATTTAAAAAGTATGAAAGCCAATTACTCATGAAAACCATTGTAAGTTGAAGTAAAGTTTGAGATTTGATAATCTCATGTGTATTCTCTTGCCAATAATCTACTTGATGAAAATGAAACTGAACTTGTACCACAATTTGATGAGTCCAAAGTTCTAAGTGAATGTATAATTCAAATTGAGAGAGAACCTTACATTGTTGATTATTTTTCTCTTGTTAGAAATCTGTCATAATTTGATGAAAGACATGTGAAAGATAACTTATGTGAACAAATGCAAGAGAATTTTAGAGAGGATGGATCTTCTTCACATTCCAATATGTTAAACCTATTTTGTTTTAGTATCACCTCTCAATCCTGTAATGACCCACTAGGTCATTTTTTTCATTTCGTGTATTTTCTGCATTTAGAGCTTTTCAATAACTGTCCAGGTCATTTATGACTTGCTAGGACTGTTGGTTTAATTTTTGGGTAGTTTGTTTCATTTTTATGCAATTTTCCTAGTTTTTGAGTTTTCGAAGTTGAGAAATTGGTCTTTGGCTAATATTTCTAGTAAATAGCCACAAATGAGAACTCTGATAGTTCTGTTAGACTGAAACATGGATTTTGGGTTAGGGAGACCTTTGGTTTGGGTCCCAAGGCTTCTAGACTCATTTTGGGCTATTGACTGGTTTTAGTTAAAAATGAAAGATTGAATGTGGGACCTACTTTTTTTTGAAACGACCTTTATTGGGAATTTGTTGCTTTTGTTGTGTTCGAAATGCCATTTCCAATAGAGTAGCATTTGTTTTGTGTTTACAGGTTCCAAATGAATCTGGAGGACCCATCTAAAGAATTTAGAACTTCGAAAATTTGCTGGTGTATCTAGTTCCTTAGGTACTGCTTTTGTGGCATAGTGGCTGCTTTTGCGGTCACTGCTAGACACACACATATATATATATGTGTGTGTGTTCTTCTCCATGTTTAAGCTTATTTAACTCATCTTCTCTGCCATTGTTGGCTCTTTTGGAGTAGGAAGTTTTGGGATTTTGTTGGTTTGAGTTAAGGTAAGATTGGTCTATGTTCCTTGATCTTTTCCTGCTAGATTTCTTGTCAAATTTTGTCCGATTTCAATTAAAATTCTTGGTTTTGGTTTTTTAGTTTCTTGGACTTTGGGAGCTGATTTCAGCTCCGATTTGGACCCCAATCATGCTCAATTTTTGAGCATGTATTCCTCATCCTGCGAGGGACCTCTTTGTGGGTTCAATTTTCAAATTCTATTAGTGAGTCCCATATGTCTATTTTGATCGAATTTTGTCCCAGAATATGCAATTACGATATGGGTCTTGTTTTACTCATGTTGATATATAGATTATATTTGTGATAACGTGGTGGATTTCTGGGGTCATTCTGAGAGGACGCGTGGCTCGTGGTCGATATGAGGCTATTGTTTGGCTACCAGGAAGGTTATGGTCTACCTTCTTATAGACTTTGCTCTACGAGATTGTGTATAGTATAAATTGCATGATGGGTGGGAGATTTTGGAATAGACTTGAGATCATCTTTGTAGTTTAGTCGTTTTTGACCTTCTTTGGGGAATCTTAGAGTAGACCATTAGCTTAGGCCTTTGTTCTGTATGCTTGCTGTAGTGTTAGGATTAGGATGAGGATATTTTTATTCCTACAGTAGCGATAAGGTTAGGCTAGGGATAGTTTTGTGGTCTACGATGCTGGGATTAGGCTAGCGACCCTTAGTGTAGGTTAGTAATAGAACTTTGCCATGGGACTAGTATTTCTCGATTGGCTGTTATTTAATATCATGGATAACCAAGTTTACTCTTTTTTCTTGTTAACACATATACATATAATATTCTGTATATTGGTGGGCTCGAGGCCTTTAATCAGTATCAATCGAATATGAGGTTAGTGTTCTTTTCTCTAGAAGAGGGTTGATTTTGGTCTATAGATACTTGGGTGATTATACTACTGTTGTTTGTATACTGGTGATGACATGCATACCTTAACATGAGTACTCAAATGCATTGTGGTACGATTCCAAGGAAAAACATTGATTTTCACTACCATTTTAAAAGAGATTTATTCTCATTTTCCACTCATAAACTAAATTTAAAATGGACAATGTACCACCATTACATTTGGATGATGGCCTTTTAAACTAAAATGCACCCTTTGAAAACTTAGACCGATAAGGATTCTAGTCCATTTTCCCTTTATTCATTTATTTATTATTTACTTGTAACATTTGATAAGGATTATGGCCCTTTTTTACACTGTTTGGATCATTTTAGTCCTGGTTAATTTCTGGCACCTATCATACTCATGTGTATTACTAATTATTACTTAACAAAACTTAGTTCGAGATCGAGCAGTGTATACGGATATCTTGAGTCCCCTATGAGTCCCTCCATCTTTGAGCACAATACTGAAGGAGGGGTGTTTTTCATGGTTTGGAAGAGGTGTATATACGAATAGTTAGACGTGGCACTCATCTATTATTGCCTCACTTCCATTGCAATTATTTATTCATATGTACTGCCGTCACCAGAATGATTGATGTTTGGTACCTTCCATGCTTATAGGGCCCAGTTGGGTTATGTTTGTTGCTTGTTATTGCCATGCTTTAGGGGTGGGTTCGATTGGGTTTTGTCTATTTTTGGGTACCTTTTGGGCTTATGGGGCCTGGTTAGGTTATTGTGTTATTACTCCATAGCTTGTTGCAGGTTGGTTACTGGCATGTACTCGTGGTCTAGGTACATCTTGTGGACTCTCCTTCCTTTGTATTACTGGCTCTAGTGTTAGATTATCTCATTGTTTCTCTTACTTTGGGGTAGACATTCTGAGTATAATACTATCAACATTCTCCCTTAGTGTGATTCTAGCTTTGTTAGACTTTTACGCTAGCTTTTGAAGGTAAGTACTTTCCTTTTGGTTAGCTAGTTTGTATATCATTTCCTTTCATGTTGCTTACATTATTCATTATCTCCTTTCATATTATTTATACTTGAATTTATCTCAGGATGGGTATCTCAGGATGGGTCCGGCTTACCTGCTCGTAGGTTTAGTAAATGCCAACATGACCAAAAATTTGGGTCGTGACAGTTTGGTATCATAGCCTAGGTTCACCGATATCGTTGGTACAAGAGTAAGTGCCTAGTAATATCATGCGGATCGGTATGATGACGTATGTAGCCTATCTTCAGGAGGCTATAGGGCATCATTGGGAAAAGCCCATTTCTTGATTCTTTATTATGTGTCCTTATTCCTATCAACTACTAAAGTTCTTATTTTGGTTTTGCTTTTTCTCAAACGGATCGTGCAAGATCATTGGATGGCAAGGACGGAAATCCTGCACCTGTTGCCAGGGCCTTAGCCTAAGGTCAGGCTAGGGAGCAATCACTGGAGGTGAGCTTGTGATTGACAATCCATAATATCAACAAGAGGGTTTGGGGCCAACCCAGGCTCCGACAGGAATTGTGACTGCACTAGTTCTTTAGGGGTCCATGGTTGGGATTCTTAGCCTTCTTGAGAGCACATAATTGGTAGACGTAGTGCTTGGTACACCGAGTAGTTCCCAGGTCAGAGATAGGTTTGTGGGTCACAACAAGGTCCCCATGTCAATTTTGGAGTATGCGATCAAGTTTTTTAATTGGGCCAGACATGCTTCTATAGTTCCTTCCATAGAGTATGAAAGAGTGTAAAGGTTGGTTAGAGGGTTGATCTTATCACTCTGTTTTGCGCCGGAGCCCTTAGTAGCAGATGAGTTTTTTTTCCTTTAGGTTGTTGATCAAGCAATGACTATAAAGTGGGCATGTCTCGAGACTTATAGAAGTGGTGGTAAAAGGCCCTACCATTAGTATATTTTCCGTCGTATTTTATCCCGATATAGGGATTCTTCTAATAGAGGTCACTATCACTCTCAGCTTAGTAAGCCCATGCAGGCAGTGCTTCGGATCTTAAGTGGGGCTCAGACATATCATGGTGGTTACCATTGTAAGAATTTTGGTCAGACATCATGGGGTTCTTCATCTGGGTCTTTAGGCCGTGGTGGCCAGGATAGATCGTCAAGTTCTTCACATAGGACTTCGACCGATAGAGGTTGATATAATTATGGTAAGTTTGGGTACTAATCCAGGGAGTGCCCCAGGTGTGAGTTTGTCAACCAGTCGGGGTCAGCACGTGTTTCTTGTGAGATCAGGGCATCTGGGGCTTGTTTTGATTGTTAGAGATGGGTCATTTTTCTATAGAGTGTCCACAACGTGGGATTATTTTGGCAGTTAGTGTAGCCAGTCAGATAGAATTATGACACCACCATTCAAAGGTGGTGCCTAGGGTATTAGTTGTCCATAAAATGTTAGATTTGATTCACAGCCACATGGTGCAGGTGGTTATGTGGGTGCTCATTCTGTGGACGAACGTGAATCGTTATGTGTTTCTTCGGGTAGGCTAGGGGTTGAGGCTTTAGATGCAGTTACTATAGGTATGATTTTAATTTGCTGCCCTTCTCTTTCGGTGTTGTATGATCTAGGATATTTGTATGCAAACGTGTTTACTTACTTTTCCATTTGTTTGTATTGTCCTTGTGGACTGTTGTCTATGATTGTGTGCATAGATACCCCCTCGTAGGTGTTTTATTTTAGTAGTGGATCGAGTGTGTCAAAAACTAAAGGACTGAGTGTTCAACTAACAATGCATGAGATCCTAAGTCATCGGGTGTTCATAACCTGCCATCTCTGAAGACTGCAACTACTCATGACAATTCTATAATCTAAATGGAATGTATTTCTTAACCCAAGTCCAAAATTATGAATTATTGAATATATAGAGGGTTCATGAATTAAAAGTATACAAAGATGCTAAATTTCATGAAAAACATATAATCGAGGCTCATTCATGTTAAGAAACTGAAGCACAAAGGAATTCATAATGTTCATGAAACCCTAGGCCCTGAATAATGAATTAAATTAAGGAATTGAGTTAACTTAAGGTCTAAATGGGTGAAAGGAAACCCATTAATGAAATCCCATATACCTAAAGGCAAAACCTTTGGTGAAATCTTTGGATTTAAAGCCTGAAGTTAAAGAACCCTAATTTCTTGCTTGAAGAAGAATATCACCTCTTTTCTCTGTATTTGCTAATTGTCAATTGAATGTTTAAAGAATGAGGGATTTGGAGTAATTTTGGCTTATTAGTCAGCGTTATAATAGTTAAAACGACATAGTTTAGGGGTTTAAATAATGGGAAAAGATTAGAATACCCTATGAACTCATAGCTGAAATTTCTGCATCCCGCGATGGACAAACCATCTAAAGGTCGTTGGATCTACAAACAATCATAGGTTGGATTATTGGTTGAGGGCTTATTTTGATGGTTCTTTTGTACTCCATCAGACGAGCCCAAGAATGAATCATTTTTCCCTCCAACAATCGTTCCTTGGTTGGCTGTTGGATGTCCAATACAAATGATTGTTGGTTCTACCAATGGTCGTTGGTTTCTTTCGTTGCTAGGGAGGTATATTTGTCAGCTTTCAGGTTTTTAGACTGTTTCATGAAGACAAGGGCATATTCCGATCATCCTATCTATCAACGATCGTTGGTACAATTATCGTATCTCACTGCTGGACACTGCTTTACCAAAATGGACATAACTCCTTGCTCCAAAATTAGATTTATGAGAAATTTGATGTATTGGAAAGAAGACTCAAATAAATTTTGTTTGGTGGTTCTTGAGAATCAAAAATTTTCATAATCTAAGAGTTATTCTTGTTTGAATTTGACTCTAGAAAGATCCTATACAAGAACTCAATCGGTAAGGAAGCTTTCAACTTAACTTTGAGCTAGGAGTTACGTATGGCCTTAATTCATGTCTAAAGAATTTCTCATGCTAAAAAATCATTAAGTTTGGTTCCAAATGTACTTGAAGTACAATTCTTATCTTAGCTAGGATTTTTGGGGTTTTACTACATGGGAGTCCCAATTTTTATCTTATTTTCTCCCTACCATCCAAATATTCAACCAGGCTTGAGAGAAGCAATTTCTTTGATACATGGGTAATTTTTACTATTGAGGTAAATTTATTTCTCTTCTAATGTAGGATTAATACTTTTATTTGTAGAATCTCTAAAATAAGTATTCATGGTGGATTTTGGGGCTTTGGCCCAAAATTGATGGAATTAGGGAGAATTGCCTATGGGTAGTCTTAAAAATGATTAATAATGATTCTAGGTTGTTAGTTTATACTAGGGAGAATTGCCTATGGAATTGGTATTGTAGGCTATGAACTAGGGTAAAATCAATGGTTTTAGTTCCTAATGCCTTGAAATGGAGAGTATGTTTTTAATTCCTCATTTTTAGGCGAAGAACAATTTGAAGCTACAAGAAAAGTCAAGGCTTAGCTAGTGTATACGCGCTTAAATTTGAGTTAGTTCATGCTTTAAATGTAGTTATAGACTTGATTTAGATAACATGCCAATTTGTAAGTTAAATATTATAAATTGGCCTTCGGGCATACTTGTGATTGGTGAGTTGGTTAATATTGTAGTATGCATGAAATAGTGAACATTGAATTAGACTAAGTGACTAGATATAACATGTACTTGTATTATTGGTGCATTTCATTAGATCCCAAGTGATAATTGATTTTGATATCTTATATTGTTATATTTGGAGGGTCGAGTAACACACCGGTACATATTAATTATCTATTACTATTCAGATGGTCAGGTACCATGCTGGTATGGTATGTAGACAAAGCTAATCCCTGCAACTCAAGACTATTGGCCAGATAAGTCTCCATCATATGTGTGTACCGATTTAAAATGAAATTATGAACGTTGTGATGCATTGTACGTATCTTAAGTCATTTGATTGTTTATTTGAATGCATAAAGTGTTGTAGTGAATTGAGATAATATTAGACTACTCTTGTGAGATTATTAAGTGATGAATAGGTTTTTGTTGTTTACACTTGTCTATTTAGAGGAGGCATAGACCCTTCCCTTTTGTTGTTGAACTTATACTTGTGATTGTAATTATGAATTCAATGATAGGGTGAAGGTTAGTTTTATTAAGGTTATTAGTTGTCTAAGTAGTTATCTGCGGATGGTAATTTATTGGTTGAAATTACTTGTTATGTGTTGATTTCTAATTTACACATATTTGATTTATGTTTTAAGTGTGGGTATAGGTTAAGTCGGCCGATGATGCCTACTAGTACATAGTATGTATAATGATACTACCTGTACTCTTTTTTGTTGAGTGCAAATAGTGTTTTGGAGGTTGAGATGAGACCTCTAATATTATTTCTGATCAGTATATTTTGATCCAAGGGTAAGTATCTACCTTCGTGTAGCCATGGATCATCCTTATTTGATCATGTCTATCCTTTTAGACCGAGATATTCATTTATTATTAGTTTTTGGATATTTATATTAGACCTCAGTTTTAGATGTTCTTGTACGGTGACTTTTGGGTCATTTGGATATTTGTAATATGTAGTTATTTTCCTTACATTGTATCTACCTACTATTTTATGTAGTTTATTAATTCGTCTAGTTTAGATATTGCATATTATTGTTTAAAATGGCTAAGTAATTATGTTATGGTTTGGGTTAGATAGTGTTCCCACCGGAGGACTAGTGTGGGTACCACTCACGACTATTTGGGTAGTGACAAAGGTTGTATAAAAGCCCTAGGTTCATCAATATCATCATACAAGAACAAGTCTAGTATAGTCTTGCTGAATGGTATGGAGATGCCTTTACTTTTCTTTGAGCTACTATGGGACATTGGAAAATTTCACTCTTGTCTCATAATTAGTTAGGTAACGCGTCGAAAGAGAAGCAACAGTAGTAGCAATAGAACCTGAATTATCCACTAGGGTAGTTCATAGTAGGGGCAGAGTAAGGGGGACTAGGAAAGGAAGAGACTAAGAGGCAGCTGCTACCAGGGGTAGAGCTCAGGCCACCAGAGGATCAGGAAGATAGATATTGAAATCTCCTCCCCAACTGAAGGATATTCCATGGATGGTTTCAAATGAGGAGGTATTGGTATAGGATGGATAGGTACCTATTTAGGGAGATGCTGCAATAATTTCAGGAGGTGTAGTACCGTTAAATATGTTCTTAGATTTGATTCAACAGGTTTTAGGGTTTCTAAGTGGTTTAGCCGGTACAGGTGCTACACCAATAGTTTTGACTGTTTAACATCTAGTGTTGTAGCATACCGCTATTGTGGCACCTAGGATAGATGAGGCATTAGAGATGGGTGCTTTCCCATGTTATGTTTTAGGTTTGGTGATGACCAGAGATGAATATGAATTATTTTGAAAATTCCTTAAGATGAAGCCTCCTATTTTTCATTGTACCAAGACAAACTATGTTTATGAATTCATTATCAATTGTCATGAGAGGATTCACAATATGGGTGTGGTAGAGAAGTATGTTTAACATCTAGTGTTGTAGCATGCCGCTATTGTGGCACCTAGGATAGATGAGGAATTAGAGATGGGTGCTTTCCCATGTTATGTTTTAGGTTTGGTGATGACCAGAGATGAATATGAATTATTTTGAAAATTCCTTAAGATGAAGCCTCCTATTTTTCATTGTACCAAGACAAAATATGTTTATGAATTCATTATCGATTGTCATGAGAGGATTCACAATATGGGTGTGGTAGAGAAGTATGTTATGGAGTTTGTTTTATTTATATTGTAGGGGGATGCTAAAATATGGTGAAGCACATTCGTCAAGTGTAGAGATGCAATTTTGCCTTCTTGGAGAAATATGTACCTCGTACTCTGAGAGATAGGGAAAAGAATGAGTTAACGAGCCTCGAGCAGTGAGGTATGTCTGTTACAGTCTATGAGGCCAAATTTCATTTTTTGTCTAGATATTTTTTTGCAGCTGTTGACTTCGGAGGAGGAGAGGATTCAATTATTTGTTAAGGGTTGAATACTTCTACACATCAGATGATATTTTTCGGCAAGACTTTCCATGAGATGGTTGATTTTTTAAAAAAGGTAGAGAGTGTAAGGAAAGATGATTACACTAAGTTAGGGGGTAAGAAAGCCCATAAGGTGGGAAATTATAGTGGCTGTTGTTCTCATGACTAGATTTTGCAAGCCTATCCTACCCACCCCATTCAATCAGTGAGGCAGGTGTCTACTGGGGTCCATCAGGGGCTAGTAACTATCTTCAGACATTGAAGGTTGTGTTTTTTCTTCATCATCATCTTATCGATCCACCCGAGATTGTATATGCTATGAGTGTGATAGGGTTTGTTACATTTAGTGAAATTGTCCTAATTTCAGAGACTCTGATCAGTCAGGCTAGCAACAGACTTCATTTGCCTTGGTTCCAGCATGTTAAGTTGGTGGAGGTAATGGTAAGGGTTTTCCATAGGGTAGGCATCGTGGTCACTAAGCGGGTAGGTGTGGAAACCAGGATAATCAAGGTTGTGAACTTATAGATCGAGGTGGTGCTTAGGATGGCAAAGGCAGTGCTAGGACGGGTGATAAGGACCACTTTGAGAGTTTTCCTGGTAGGCTTGAGGCTGAGGCTTCAGACGCACTGATCACATATACTATTCTTATATGTGACCACATGGCTACTATTTTGTTTGATCCAGGTTCCACATTCTCATATATTTCTATTAAATTTACATTGGGTCTAGATATGGCATGTCAAATGCATAATACTCCTATGCATGTGTCTACACCAGTTAGACTTTTGGTAGTTATTTATCCAGTTTATCTATCTTGTTGTATTGTTTATGGGATATTAGACTTGGGCTTATTAGGTAATTCTAGACATGGTGGATTTTGACATCATTTTTAGGATGAGTTGGTTATCTCTATACCATGCAATTCTTGACAGTCATGCTAAGATAGTAACTGTGGTCATGCCAGGGATTGATAGATTAGAGTTGGCGGGTGATTATAAGCCTACTCCTTTGAGATTTATCTCTTTTATTCATGCCAAGAAGTTAGTAGGGAAGGGGTATGTGGCATTTCTAGCTCATTTTTTGAATACTAGTGGTGAGCTCACTTCTATTTCTTTTTGGTTTGGTGGTATATGAGTTATTAGGGGTATTTCCTTATGATCTGCATGATATGCCACCTGATTATGACATTGATTTTTGCATAGACCTAGATCCAGGTACTCATCCCATCTCCATCACTCCTTATAGAATTATACCAGCTGAGCTAAGAGAGCTAAAGACTCAGTTGTAGGAATTTCTAGGTAAGGGGTTCATTCGTCCAAGTGCTTCTCCATGGGGTGTTCCTGTCTTGTTTGCTAAGAAGAAAGATGGTAGTCTATGTATGTGCATAGACTATATATAGTTGAACAAAGTTACGATTCATAACAAGTACCTATTGTCCATGATAAATGATTTATTTGATTAGTTACATGATGCGTCAGTGTTTATCAAGATTGCCTTGTGGTCCGGGTATAACCAACTTAAGATCCAGGCTGAGGACATACCTAAGACTACTTTTCATACCCATTATAAGCACTATGAATTATTGGTGATATCCTTTGGTTTGAATAATGCCCCGATTTCTTATACGAGATTGATGAATGAGGTGTTCAAACCATACATGGATTCCTTTGTAATACTTTTTATCAATGATATTCTTTTGTACTTCAAGAGTAGGCAGGAGCATGAGGCTCACTTGGATATTGTTTTATGGTTGCTTAAGGAGAAGAAGCTCTATGCCATATATTATACATGTGAGTTTTAGTTGTCTTCTGTGTCCTTCTCAGGACATGTAGTTTTGAAGGAATAGGTTATGGTGGACCAAAAAAAATTGAGGCGATTAAGAATTGGACCAGGCCTAACTTTGTGGCTAAAATTTGTATCTTTGTGGGATTGGCTAGTTACTACCGTAGGTTTGTGAAGGAATTTTCTTCTATTGCTTTGGATTTGACTCGATTTACTTAAAAGATGTGCCTTTTGTTTGGATCGATAAGTGTGAAGAGGGCTTCCAAAATATTAACACTTTGCTGACTTGAACTTCTATCCTCACCTTATTGGTAGAGGGTAAGGACTTTATTGTGTTTTGTGATGCCTCACATTCTGGTTTAGGTAATATTTTAATACAGGAAAGAATATGAATGCATATGCTTCTAGGCAGGTGAAATTTCATGAGAAGAACTATGCCACCCATGACTTGGAGTTGGTTGCTGTAGTGGTTGAACTTAAGAAATGGAGACACTATTTGTATGGGGTGAAATATGAAGTGTTCACTGATCACTGTAGCTTACAATATATCTTTACTCAAAAAGATCTAAATGAGAGACACCGTAGATGGATGGAATAACTCAAGTAATATAACATTTTGATTCTTTACCATTAAGGTAAGGCCAATGCAGTTGCAAATACATTGAGTCAGAAGATGAAGAGTATGGGTAATTTGGCATGTTTGGATATTTCTAGACGTCTGTTGGCTAAGGAGGCTCAGACCCTTGCTAACTCTATTATGAGACTGGAGGTGACTGAGAAAGGAGGATTGCTAGCTAATGTAGAGGTGAGGTCTAAATTTCTTGACCAAATTAAAGATGAACAATTTGAAGATGTAAATTTGAGTAAGATTTGCAACAAGGTGTTGCAAGGTGAGACCAAGGATGCCAATCTTTATGATGAGGGTATTTTGGGGATTAGTGGTTGAGTTTGTATGCCTCATGTGGATGACTTGACTCCCACCATACTTTCTAAGGTGCATAGTTTAAAATACTCCATACATCCTGGTGTGATGAAAATGTACCATGATTTGAGGCATCACTATTGGTGGTGTTGAATGAAGTGTGACATTTTTAATTTTGTGGCTAAGTGTGAGAACTACAAACAGGTAAAGTATGAACATTAAAAACCTGGTGGTACTCTTCAGAGGATGCCTATTCCTAAATGGAAGGGGGAGAGAATAGCAATGGACTTTGTTGTTGGCCTTTCCAAGGCTTTAGGGAAGTATGATTTGATATGGGTCATAGTGGACAGGTTGACTAAGTCTGCATATTTCATTCTAGTGCAGGTGTCTTATAATGCAGCTAAGTTGGTCAAACTTAATCTCAAAGAAATTGTCAGGATTCATAGGGTCCCCATTTATATTATTTTTGAT
This sequence comes from Capsicum rhomboideum, assembly GCA_031232105.1. NCBI lineage: Eukaryota > Viridiplantae > Streptophyta > Magnoliopsida > Solanales > Solanaceae > Capsicum > Capsicum rhomboideum. The sequence goes on along the minus strand of CP124719.1, from coordinate 84,208,203 downwards.
AAGGGTATGCCAGTTTACCTCTAGCATTTTGGAGAAACTGCATGAAAAGTTGGGCACTAATTAGGATCTGAGTACGACTTTTCACCGTTAGACCAATGGGCAGTCAGATCTGATGATTTAGGTATTGGAGGACCTACTCTGGGCATGAATTATGGATTTTAGGGGTTATTGGGACAAGTTTTTACCATTATATGAGTTCGTAAAAAATAATAGTTACCACTCGAGTATGTAAATAGAAAGGTTCGAGACATGCATTTTAATGTAGATGAGCAAGTATTGCTTAAGATTTCACCCATGAAGGGTGTAATGCAATTAAGGAAGAAGGGTAAACTTAGTCCAAGGTACATTGGACCTTTTGATATCTTAAAGGGTATAGGGACAATGTCGTATAGGTTGGAACTACCTCTGAGTTTGATGGGAGTACATCCCGTGTTTCATGTTCTGATGTTCAAGACGTATCATGGGGATGGTGATTATATTATTTATTAGAACTCGGTATTGCTAGATAAGGACCTCTATTATGAAGAATAACCCATTATTATTCTTGATAGGGATGTCTGAAAGTTGAGACCCAATATAATTCAATCCATAAATATCCAGTGGAGGAACCGTCCTATTGAGGAGACCATTTGGGAGACCAAAGTGGACATGCATAATAGATATCTACAGTTGTTCACCAATTCAGGTAATTCTTGCTTGTTCTTTCTCTTTTCCTTCAAGTTGTCATTTGGGGATGAATGATTGTTTAATTAGTATCTGATGTAACAACCCATCCCATTTTTATAGTGTTGTTTGCTATGTAAGAGCTCGAGTAGAGTTTTCCCTAGGATGGGAGTTGTGAAAATCTTAGGCTAGTGTGAGTTCAAAGGAAAATTGAGTGTCTTGTGGTTTAAAGATCGTCTGTGTCTTGAGGTGATATAATTGATGGTTTTGTAGGTGTGGCATGATAGATAAAAGCTTTAGTGACCCATAGAAACTTTCAGGATGGTATTTGGGTTTGTAGAACTCTGGTTATGGCTTTTACCAAAATAGGATATTTCTGTACTATCAATAACCAAGGGGGTGTTGTGAAAAGGGGGAGTTTTGGAACCTCACCCAACTCACTGCAAGTGACCTCTGTAGCAGGACCCTTCTCATCGTAGTGAGTCCGCTGTAGTGGGTAGTCTACCATTGTAGCGGTCGGTGAGAGAATCACTGGGATCACCATAGCGAGTCCCATCCCTTTATGGTGGGATTGATGTAGCCGGTACTTACTCACTATAGCGGGTATCAACAATTAATTGCCTGGGAGTCTTGATTTTTGATCTTATTTTCTCCCTAACATACAAATATTTGACCTAAGTCTTGAGATAAGTGATTTTATTGATACTTCGATTATTTTTAATCGAGGTAAGTTTAATACACCCTTTTAATGTACCTTTACTCTTTTTATTTCATAGAATCACTAGAACAAGTGTTCATGGTGGATTTTTGGGCTTTGGCCCAAAATTGATGGAATTGGGGAGAATTTCCTATGAGTAGTCTTAAAAGTGATTGATAATGATTCTAGGATGTTAGTTTATACTTCCTAGTGTAGAATTACTACCCTCTAACATGAATTATGTGGAATTAGTGCGGATTAATGGGTTGAAAACCCCCTAATTGGTGTTGTAGGCTATGAACTAGGATAAAATCAATGAGTTTTAGTTCCTAATGACTAGAAGTGGAGAGTAAGTTGTTAATTACTCATTGTTTGTTATTTTTAGATGGAGAACGATTCAAATCTGCATGAAAATACAAGGCTTTGGCGGATTTGTGCATTCGGGCTTGCGTTTGAGGTTTGTTATGGTTTAAATTGTAGTTATAAACTTGATTTGGATTCCATGCCTATTTTTAATTTAAATATTTGTGAATTAGCCTTTGGGTATGCTTGTGATTTGTCAGTTGGTTGATATTGGTTGTATGCATGAAGTGGTGAACATTAAATTCTACTAAGTGTCTAGATAAAGTGTGTACTTGCATTATTGGTGCACTGCCTTATATCCTGAGTTATAATTGATTTTGATATCTTATATTATGATATTTTTAGAGCGTCGAGTGCCATATCGGTACATGTTACTTATTTATTGATATTTAAAAGGTCGAATACCACACCGATATGGTACATGGATGAAGTTGGCCCCCTACAAGTCATAACTATTGGGCAGATAAGTCCCCTTAGTATGTGTGTACAAATTTTAAAGGAGGTTGTGATGCATTGTTCATATCTTGAATCATTTGATTGTTTATTTGAATGGATAAAGTGTTGTAGTGAATCAAGGTAGCATTCAACTACTCTTGTGAGATGATTAAGTGATGAATGGTTTGGTGTGATTTACACTTGTGGTATTTAGAGGAGCCATAGACCCTTTCCTTTTATTATTGAACTTATACTTGTGATTGTAATTGTGAAATCAGTGATAGGGTGAAAGTTGGTTTTGGTAAGGTTATTGGTTGTCTATGTGGTTATCTACAGATGGTAATTTATTGGTTGAAATTACTTGTAACAACCCTCATTATAATTTTTAACTTTTTCTATGTTTTGACTATTTTGTCCTTCCTTGTAGTTTCTTTATTTCATCTATGAGTTGTGGGGATGGTTGGCATGGTCTCCGAAGCATTTGGGAGTGATTTATATGAGTTTGAGGTTTTGAGTAGCCTTTAAATTGGTATAGTTGACTTAAGTCAACATTTATGATCCAAGCATTAAATGAGGGTTTTGTTGCTTCCATTAGATCCAGAATGTCGATTTTGGGTTAGTGGTGTGATCTGTTCGGACTCTTAGGCTTTTGGTGTAATTTTGAGAACTAGAACTCCTTTTTCCTAAAAGACCCTTCTCGTAAAGTTTAACTGGGGAATTTGAGCTATTCATTTAACTGCGGTTATTTAACTAATGGGTTCTTTTGATTGTGTAATTTAGTTGGGGGGAAAGGACGTAAATAGCCACTCGCTTTAAACTAATGACAAGAAAATGGCTATTGAATTTTAATTCCATTTTCTAGCCATTCGCTGGCAGCTTATACAATACTGATACAATTTTGATACATATCTTATACAATTTTGATAGATATCTTATACAATACTGATACAATTTTGATACATATCTTATACAATACTGATATAATTTTGATACATATTTTATACAATTTTGATACATATCTTATACAATACTGATACAATTTCAATAGATATCTTATACAATACTGATACAATTTTGATACATATCTTATACAGATATAAGGCCAAACCGATGAGAATTATATCATTTGTCCGGGCTAAAAAGTTAGTAGGGAAGGGGTGTTCAACATTTTTAGCACATCTTCGAGATGTGAGTGCGGGGTCCCCTACTATAGAGTCAATTTTTGTAGTTTCTGAATTTTAAGATGTGTTTCCTTCAGACTTACAGGGTTTGCCTCCAAATAGTGATATCAATTTTTGTATTGACTTAGAGCCATTTACTAACCCTATATGAATTTCTCCCTATCGAATGGCTCCAACAGAGTTGAGGGAACTCAAAACTCAATTGCAGGAACTACACGACAAGGGTTTTATTAGTCCAAGTGCTTCACCTTCGGGTACTCCAGTCCTTTTTGTTAAGAAGAAAAATGGTAGTATGAGAATGTGCATTGATTATAGACAGCTGAATAGGTAACTATCAGAAATAAATATCCTTTGCCTCACATAGATGATTTGTTTGATTAGTTACAGGGTGCGATGATGTTTTTAAAAATTGACTTACGATCGGGTTATCATCAGTTGATAATTAGACCGAAGGACATATCAAAGATAGATTTTAGAACTCGATTTGGCTATTATGAGTTTCTGGTGATGTCTTTCGGATTGACTAAGGCACTGCAGCCTTTATGAGTTTGATGAACGATATCTTTAAGTAGTTCTTTGATTCTTTTGTTATCGTGTTTATTGATGATATCCTAGTCTACTCTAAGAGTAAGGAGGAATATGCAGATCATATCAGCAAAGTTTTGACAATTCTAAGGGAGAATCTGCTATTTGCTAAGTTTTCAAAGTGTGAATTCTGGTGGTCTTCAGTTGCCTTCTTGGGGCATGTGGTTTCTAAAAAAAGGGTGATGGTGGATCCCTATAAGATTGAGGTAGTGAAGAATTGGATTCGGCCTAGTTCAGAGACCGAGGTAAGGAGGTTCGTTGGTCTTGCTAGTTACTACCGCTGGTTTGTCAAGAACTTTGCATCCATTGCAACACACTTGAAAAGGTTGACTCAGCAGGAAGTACCATTTGTCTAGTCAGATTAATGTGAAGAGAGTTTCCAAAAGCTCAAGACACTCTTGACTACAGCGCCTATTCTTTCATTACCGGTGGAAGGTAAGCACTTTATAGTGTTTTGTGAGCTTCACTTTTGGGCTTAGGTGCTGTATTGATATAGGATAGAAATGTCATTGCTTACGCTTTGAGGTAGTTGAAGCCTCACAAAAGGAACTACCCAACCCATGACTTAGAGTTGGCAGCGGTGGTGTTCCCATTAGAGATTTGGAGACAAAATTTTTATGGTATGAATTACGAGGTCTTCACAGACCACCGCAGCCTGCAACATGCGTTTACTCAAAGGGATTTAAATCTAAGGTGGCAAAGATGTATGGAATTATTGAAAGATTATGATGTGACTATTCAGTATTATTTGGGTAAGGCCAATGTAGTGGCAGACGCATTGAGCCGAAAAGCTGTAAGTATGGGTAGCTGATCATTCTTGAGGGTGTTCAGACGACCTTTAGCTAGAGAGTTTCAAACTCTAGCATCACAGAGCATGCAGTTTGGGGTCTCATACAAGGGTGTAGTATTGGCTGGTGTTGAGGCGAAGTCAACATTTTGGGATCAAATTAAAGCCAAGCAATTTAAAGACAAGAAGCTGAGTGCACTCCGGGATAAAGTGATGCGTAGGGAGGTGGTAGATGCCACTCTTAATGCGAGTGGGGTGTTGTGATTTAAGGGGAGATTATGTAATCCTCGTGCTGGTGATTAGATTCGTGATGTTCTTTCAGAGGCCCATGGTTCACGTTATTTTATTCATCCAAGTACGACCAGGATGTACTATGACTTGAGACAGCTTTATTGGTGGCCAAAGATGAAGAGGGATATAGTGGATTATGTGTCCAAGTGTCAAAACTATCAGTAGGTGAAGTATGAACACCAAAAGTCTATGGGGTTACTTCAGAAGATGCTTATACCCATGTGCAATGAGAGCATATTGCTATGAATTTTGTGGTGGGTCTTTCTAAGACTTTGGTAAAATATGACTCTATTTGTATGATAGTGGATTGGTTGATGAAATCAACTCACTTATTGGTTCTGATAGACTACAACTCTCAGCAGTTAGCTTAAATTAACGTCAATGATACTGTCAGGCTTCATGGAGTGCCCCTTACCATCATTTTCGATAGGGACACTAAGTACACTTCCAAATTTTGGGTCAGGTTGTATAAGAAGTTGGTCACCGAACTCACATTTAGCACAACCTTTCATCCTCAAACTAATGGGTAGTCAGAGAGGACAATTTATTTTGCTAGAGGACATGTTGAGGGCATGTGTAATTGATTTGGGAGGTCATTGGGATCGGTTCCTTCCGTTGTGTGAGTTTTTATACAACAACAACTATCACTCTGGCATTGATATGGCACTATTTGAGGCACTCCATAGAAGAAAGTGTGGGTCACCTATTGTGTGGTTTGAGGCTGGCGACATCAAACCTTTGGTCACTAACTTGGTAAAAGAGGCTAAACAAATGGTAAGGTTCATTCAAACAAAATTATTGGCTGCGCAGAGTAGGCGAAAGAAGTATAGAGACAGTAAGGTAAGGTACATGGACTTCAAGGTTGGTGAGTAAGTTTTGCTTAAGGTGTCTCCTATGAAGGGGGTTATAAGGTTCGCCAAGAGGGGCAAGCTCAGCCCTCGGTATATTGGTCCCTTCAAGGTTCTTGAAGATGTGGGTCTAGTTGCATATAGATTAGCTCTACCACCGAGATTGTCGGGAGTCCATCCGACATTTCATGTCTCAATACTCAAAAGATACCATAGGGATGGAAACTACATCATTAAGTGGGATTCAGTGCTTCTAGATAAGATTTAGCTTACGAGGAAGAACCAATAGCGATTCTAGATCGGGATGTTAAAAAATTAAGGACGAAGGAATTTTTTTCAATTAAGGTTTAATGTAAGCATCGTTCGGTTAAGGAAACCACTTGGGAAACCAAGAAGGACAAGTGGATAAGTACCCTCAATTGTTTGAGGATACAAGTACTATTTTCTCTCCTCATTTTAGCCTTTTGTCACATTTTATTATTCAGGGATGAACGATGGGTAAATTGGTGTCTGTTGTAACGACCATTTCCTTTGTTATGTATGAACTTTTTGCTAAAAGTCCCATGTTAAAATTCTTCCCAGATTTGAAGTTACAAATTTTAGGATAGGTTGGTTTCGAACAAAATTGGAGCGAGGTATGGTCTAGGGAAATCCAAGAATGATTTAGGCGGGTTTGGTAGTGTTTATTTTGATTTCTAGTTAGCTAAGATGATAAGGAAGTCGTAGTATTTTACGAAATCAAATTTGGGCTAGTATAACTCCCGAATTTGATCTTAGCATAAAGTACATTGTTAGGAATGTCTTGGGTTTAAGGCGTGTTGCAAAAAGTGGGATTTTTGGGCGAAAGTGGACTTTTTGTCCTATCGACGCCGCTATAGTAGCTTGCACGCTACTATAGCGACTGCCAGTAGTGACTGACAATATAGCAAAAAATTCCCAATATAGCGGCGGTCAAAGTAGGTCGAGGCCTGCTATAGCGACGCTGCTATAGCAACAAAAATGACAGTTCAATTAAATATTTCCCCCAAAATAGTTTATTTTTCTAAAACTCATTTTGGGGCAAAGGAGGGGTGATATAGGGCAATTGACACTAGATTTTCTTCTTTTGACTTTGTAAAGGTAAGGAATTCATCCCCGTTAACTTGTATTTGATATTAAGCCTTAGAATTGCTAATTTATGTAGTTCTAGGAGGGTTTTAGCAATGATTTTTGTTATTTTTTGGTGCAAGGGGGAAAATTAAGTAATAAGTTAATGGGTTTTGATTATTAACAGTTAATTTACCCTTGCATTCCATTAATTCACTAATTTATCCATGGACTTGGTAGTTTTAGGTGGATTGTAGAAAAACCCTTGAACGGGAAGGGAATGATCATGAAATTGACCTTAGGGTTGGGTGTCAGTTATAAGTCCCAACATGGTAGGTCATTTCATTAATTATGTATTTATATGCATGTTCTAGACCACGAGCAAACAAAAATTGCAAGGAAGGGCAAAACTCCGACTTGGAGGGTTGTGCATGCTTGGTTCGAGGTAGGTGAATGTATTGCAGTTTAATCCAATTTGTGCTAGATGTACATGTTAACTACTCTGTAGTGTGGCTTGTTAGTGCATGCTATTTGGTTTGGTCAATGCAAAAGATTTTACATTGTTGTATGATTTTAACCTACCTTATTGCTAAATGTGAAATGTTTCGGTATTTGGGATGTTCTCACGAGTTATTAGTGAAATAAGGTTGGCAGACACTTGTTTATGAGGTTTAGTACATGGACAGTAATTGTCCCCTACAGGACATGGCTAGCGGATGGTTGTATTACCCATAGCATGTATGTTTGATGGTCAGGTGAGTTTGATCGTTCCATAAGTGAACCGAGTAAAATATTTATATGCTTGATAAATTGTCTTGACTTGTATTGACTTGGCTTAATTGAACTTGACTTGGTTGGTGATAATATGTTGACTTGTAGTTTCAATCCTAATTTTCTTATTTGATACCTGTTGTGCTAAGTGTATGTTAGTTTTAAGCATTGATTAACTTGTTTTACTACATTTTGGGTTGAATGTTCATATTCTCATCTTTGCTTGGCTGAATGACCTTACCAGTACACTGTTATTTTCTTCTGTGCTTATACTACACCTGCTCTTACTTTTCTGAGTGCAATGCATATTCCAGCGGCTCCTACGAGACCTCACTAGTGATTTCAACGGTTGACTTCAGATTTCATGGTGAATGGTATATCCAGGCTACCATGCGATCTCTCCTCATTGACGTAGTTCTTTATTTCTGAACATATGTTTCATTTTAGTTTTTGGGGTTGCAGATCCCCTTCTTGACATTCTTTAGTAGTTTTGGTATGGACAATTTTCGGTTCCTAGGGATGGTTTTATTTTCTTAAGTACAATGTTCTGCCTTTTATTGTACTTATATTTGGTTTAGATTTGATTTTATTTATTGATGGATTAGTTCTTGACTTTCTAAGTGTTGATTATGAGATGGTACTTTAGGAAATCTTTCATTCTTGCTTCTTTCATTCCATAACTCGATTCCAATTGGTATCTAGCTATCCAAATTGGTGATCTGATTTCTTTACTCTTTTGTCCATATGACGGTGAATACTAGGTCCAATGGAACCCGAGCAACATCCCCTGGACTGGTTGCTCCAGTTGAGGAGCCATCCGTAAGAGAAAGATGACGAGTAAGAGCGAGAGGTAGGAGAGGAAGGGGACGAGCTACACCTGCAAGGGGTGGTATTCGAGCAGCTTCTGGCCAGGCTCATGAAGGGTCAATATCCCCTCCTCTACCTCAGAATCATTTTTAGAAGAGGGAAGCAACAGAGGAGCAGAAAGTAGAGGTCGAGGTGGCAGCACCAGCTGGGGTTGCATCCTTACCTCCCATGTCTGTTGTGGTTGTTCAACAAGTGTTAGCTTTTCTGAGTAGGTTGGCGGGAACTGGAGCCACTCCTACTATGCCAGCCTTTTAGGCTTCGATTGTTCACCCTACAGTTGCTATGGCTCTAAGGATGGATAAAGCTTCAGGGACAAATACTTTTCCTCATCCGATTTTAGGTTCTGTGAAGACAGGTACAGAGCATGATCTGCTGACTAAGTTTCTGAAAATGAAACCACCTACTTTCTAGGGTACTGACTCTGAGGATACTTTTGAGTTCATTATTGACTATTATGAGAGGTTGCAAAAGATGGGTATTTTTCAGCAACATGGAGTTGTGTTTGTGATTTTTCTGTTAGAGAAGGATACTAAGCAATGGTGGAGGGCGTATGTTGAATGTCAGTCATTGGTTTTGCCTCTATTAACTTGGGAACAATTCTATGCTTTGTTTTTAGAGAAGAATGTGCCTCGTGCTCTCTGGGATCACAAGAAGGATGAGTTTTTGGTATTGAAACATTGTGATATGTCAGTTGTGGCTTATAAGGCTAAGTTCCATGCCTTGTCTCGCTATGCTACTCAGCTGTTGGCTACTGAGGAGGAGAGTATTCAGTGCTATATCAAGGGTTTGAACTATGGTATTCAGATTTTGACTGTTCATATGACTTTTGTAGGGAAAGTGTTTAATGAGGTGTCAGATTATGTGAAGAAGTTGGAGGGGTTTACGCAAGCAGGTCAGGATAAGATATTAGCCAAGAAGTCCCACAATTTGGGGAATTTCAATGGGTCTTACTTTATAGGCCACGAGCAGCAGACCTATTCAGCTCGCCTTATTCAGTCAGCCTTGCCAGCTTCTACTGTGGTTCCAACTAAGGTTTTTTCTCAGTCGCAGGTTGTTAGGGGCCAAGGGGCTTCTTACTCTTCTACCAGTCGTCCTTCTCTTGAGCAACGGTGTTATTATTGTGGTGCTGTTGGTCACTTTAAGAGGGTATGCCCTGTGAGATAGGTGAATGGCCAGGCATAACAACAGACTCAGGCTATAGTTCCAGTGGGTAAAGGAGAAGGAGGTAATGGCAGGGTCTTTCATCGGGTGGATGGGGAAATCAAGCAGGTGGTCGGGATGGTTAAGAAAATCGCGACATAGAGAGAAGAGCTCAATCGGGGAAGGAGTTAGCTTAGATTGATGACCAGGTCACTGTTATGCATTTCTGGGAAAGACAGATGCCGAGGCTTTTAATAGGGTGATCACAAGTACTATTTCTATTTGTGACCGTATGGCTTATGTTCTATTTGATCGGGAGTCTACTTATTCTTATGTTTCTGTTCAATTTGGTCTGACTCTAGTTTGTGATGTACTCGATTTCCCAATTTATGTGTCTTCTCTGGTTGGTGAGTCTGTGGTAGTAACCCATGTCTACTGATGTGCCATGGTTTCATGGCACTTTCAATGCTTAAAACAAAGAAAATATTCTATAACTTGGGTATGTTTGGTAGGTATGGCGTGTTTTCTATTCTATATTGCAGGAGAATAGGTTTTGAAGGCAAAATGGACAAAAAGGGAAGAAGTATGCACTGGAACGAAATATTTGAAGATGAAAGAGAAAAGTCAAAGTTGGAGAAGTGTCCTACGATTTTGACTCACGGACCGTAGGTCGACCTACAGACTGTGGGTTGGTTTTGTGAGTCACTTTCAGAGAGTTTACATCGAGGCCTGATTCCTACGATCTAGACCCACGGTCCGTGGATTGATCCCATGACTTCAAGTCACGGTCCGTGGAAAATTACTGACTTTATCCTCCTACTTTGTTTAGGATAGGATTCACTTTGTATCTATAAATACCCTTAGGTTGTCCTATGTTTAAGAGTTAGACATTATATTATTTTGAGGATTCTATTTCACTGTTTTGAGATTCATAAACACATTGATCTTGTAATCTCAAACATCGATTCTAGGGTTTTGATTTACATTGAGATTTCAGAGTTTTATTCTCATTGTAAGTGCATAATTATGTTTTCATCATTGAATTCTTCTTGTGTTCTTGCATTCATGAGTAGCTAAACCCCATATCTAGGGTTGTGTGAATCATGAGGAATTAACAAAATGAGTTAAGCGCGAAGCAATTCTGAACCGGTGTGACTGCATGTATGGGTATTTCTTTCGTTATAATTGATCTTCTAATGGTTGCAAACATTATGTATTCTAAACTTGCCTGAGAGAGAGTTAGAGATTTTGAAAAGAGAATAACAATAGAGATTTGAAGCTATCAACCTTCATCTAATAGCTTGAACCGTAACAGGGATAGTTATCTGGGATCAAGAACGAGGGTTAGTAGTGTGACACTCGGAGACCGAGATGAGAAGAGTGAAATTCATCTAACCAAGGTCGAGAGTCGTTTAGATGAACCTATCTTGTTAAATTTTGCATGCAATGCAGTGGGATAGTTTGCCAGCACAAGTAACCGGTGGAGTTAAGGAATCTTGGGGATCACAGTCCTAGTACCTTTCTCATATTGATCACAAATCCAACAATCAACATTTGTTACTATTACTATTTGTTTACAAAACCCCCCCTTTTAATTTACTTGCCAATTACTCAAACAAACAGTCGAACGAATTTCGTCCTATTCCCTGTGGGATCGACTCCAACCTAGTTGGGTTCTATATTTGATACAACGACCACGTTATACTTTTCTGGAGGTATAGTTTGGGTGACATCAAATTTTGGCACCGTTGCCGGGGGATACGGTTACGGAGTTAATTAGTTTGCTGGTTGGAGTTGGTTGGTTTTATTTTTCTATAATTTTGAGGGCACACGCCGGTTTATGCCCAATACTAGAAGTCAAGGGAATACCCTGATTCCACTTGATACTGAGATAGAAAGAACACTGAGAGCTAATTAAAGAAAGGTGAACACCGACGGAGTTCAGGATCCCGCAGTCGTGGGAGATATTCATAACCTACCACCAATTCATTCGGCTGGTCATGAAACTGCTGAGCAAATCACTACTCGATTAAGAGCTAAGAAAAATGCGAGACAAACAGCTCTTAGACAAGCAGATAGAGATCATCAAGAAATGCAAGAAGCAACACAACGTCTTGCTGCACTTTAAGAGAGACAAAGAAGATTGAGGGTGCAACAACCACCACAAAGACCATATGTGCCGATTTATGATGATCCCAAAGAAGAATATATGGCTTATTTCGAGTTGGTTGAGACTGGTGCCATTATTCCACCAGAGTTACCTCAGGGCACTAAGTTCGGCATTACAAGTGCCATGATCCACCTGCTAAACTTGAAAGGCATATTCGTTGTTCTTCCTACAAATGATCTGAACATGCATGTGATGAACTTTTTAAGGGTCTGCACTTCATATAATTTGCTGGTTGAGATTGCTTCCATTCTCCGTAATAGGAGAAACGACTTTGTGGTTGGCGAGTTACCACGAGGTTCTATCACTACTTGGCAAGAGTTGAGAAATCAGTTTCTGGAGAGATTTTTTCCACCCTCCAAGATGCTACAGTTGAAGGATGAGATTTATACTTTTAGATAGCTACATTTTGAAGCACTTTACGAGACATGGCTACGGTTCAAGAAGAAGTTGCAAAATGTTCCAAACCATATGATGAATGGTTAAAATTTACTTGAAATCTTCTACAGAGCATTAAATGCCAATACCAAGGTTGTAGCTGATACTATCACTAGAGGAGCATTTATGAGTCTGAGATGGGAACAAGCTTCAGAGAGTTTAGATCGTATCACTAAGATAAACCGAGGATGGCATACTCGGGAGGCAGTTACACCTACTGGGACGTATGCTATTGCAGCCTCGGTAGCACAATGAGCTTTGGATGAATCTGTAGCTCAAGAGGTCGCACAGTTGAGAACAGAAATTAGCTTGTTAGCCAAACAGAATACGGCTGGAGGTGCTGAGAAGGTGCATACCGTAGGTGTATAAGGTAAAACACCTAGGTATGATGATTATGACTTTAATAAGGAGGCTAAGTACTTAGATCGAGAGGTAGTGGGTTTTCGAGCCAAGGGCCAAAGGTCTAACCTAGACTTTTGGAACTCGAGGTAACGGAATCAATGTCGAAGCTACTATGGAGACAATTACAACAAGTCAGGATATAGAGATAGAGAACGAGATCATGACAATGATTGGAGGTGAAAAAAAAATTACAAAGAGAAGAGTGGTGCATAAGTTCCACCAGGGAACCGTGACACTGATTCCAAAAATTCAAGAATGGAATCCCTTCTTAATAAACTGGTTAAAGGGTCAGAGAGCCAGGAGAGTTTCTTGAAGGAGATTAGGTCGGACATCTTAGGAATAAGGTACAAGATAGAATCTCACTCGACTGCCATAAAATAGTTGGAGCAACAGTTTGGGCAGATATCGGTGGCATTGAACCAGCGTCAACCAGGCACCCTTCCAAGCGACACCATCAAGAATCCAAAGAATGATGGTTATTGTTTGGCCATTACTACTAGAAGAGGGAAGTGCATGATTGACCCATCTATGCCTATGGATAGTGGTAGAAAAGATGAGCCAGTGGTAGTTGATGAAGAGACTGAGATAGAGCCAGAAAATTCAGAGGTTGATGGCAAAATAACTCACAAGTCCTAAAACATTAATAAGAAAGCTAAGTCTGAAAATAGGAAGGAGAAGGAGGTTACTCAAGTTCTGAAACCCATTCCACGATCTCCTTCTTTCTTTCCTCAGTGGTTGAAAAAGAAAGCTAAATAGGGTAAATAACAGAAATTTATTTCAATAATAAAGGAGTTATCAGTAAATATCCCTCTTATCGAGGCTTTGGAGTAGATGCCAGATTACATGAAGTTTATGAAAGATTTGGTGACGAAGAAGAGAACTGTCAATTTTGAGCCGACAGATAATTTGCACCATTGTAGTGCAATTGCTTCTCGTTCACTTGTCGAGAAAAAGGAAGATCCGCGAGCCTTCACAATTCCTTGTACTATTGGGTCTTACAACTTTGCAAAGGCACTGTGTGATTTGGGTGCTAGCATTAACTTGATGCTACTAGCCGTGTTTAAACAGTTAGGATTGAGAGCACCAAAACTGACTTCGATGAGACTTTTTATGGCGGATAGAACTGTGAAAAAATTGGTTTGCATTTTATATGATGTTTTGGTAAAGGTGGCATCTTTCATCTTTCCAGCTGACTTTGTAATTCTAGACTGTGAGGTTGATTTTGAGGTTCCCATAATCTTGGGAAGACCATTTCTTGTCACCGACTGTGCATTAGTTAACATGGAAACTGAGAAGATGAAGTTTAGGTTGAATGATGAGTAGGTTACCTTCAATTTTTACCATTCCATGAAACAACCAAGAGACATGCGTGTAATTTCGGTGATTGACACAGTCGAAGAAGCAGATTTGGCGGTTCCTAACGAAGAAAGGCTGGGGGTTGAAGCCTTTGCTGCCGTGATTATGAATTTTAATAGTGATGATATTGAGGAGTATGATGAGATGGTTGGTGCACTTGCTGGTAGGGGATCATACACTTATGCTCCGAAGAAACTTGATCTTGATTTAAAGAATAGGGTGACCCCATCGGCTAGTCCTTTTATTAAGAAACCTCCAGTTTTGGATCTTAAGGCTCTCCCATCTTACCTTAGCTATGCATTCTTGGGAGCCAACAACACCTTGCCTGTGATTATTTCTGCTGAGTTGGTGGAGTGGTAAGTAGAGGCTCTTATTTCGGTGTTGAAAAGGTTTAAGAGGTACATTAGTTGGTCAATTGCTGACATTATCGGGATTCTACCCGATATTTGCACTCATAAAATTCATCTTGATCCTGAGTGCATACCAAGAATTGAGCATCAACGTCATCTGAACCCGCCAATGTAAGAAGTTATGAAGAAAGAAATTATCAAGTGGTTAGATGCAAGTGTGGTTTAACCCATTGCTGATATTCCAGACTTGACGAGTTTGACACGGGGTGTGTGTTCTTAGAGGGTAGAGGTTGGAGCTTTAGCAGTCAACCATACTCCTATCATTTCTTTTATACCGACATCGGTCCTGGCAACGACGTTATATGTGGTTGACTTATTTGCTGATGAGGAGCCTCCTATTGCTAGAGGCAAGAGGCCACAGATTCCAGAGGGCCAAAATAAGAGTGGTGACGAGTTTGAGTAGAGTACCATGCCAGTCAGATTGCCCATGAAAAGAGAGCCCTGGGTGCATCCTCTAGACAGCCACCCGTTCTACTGTCACCATCCAGCGTGGAGCCCAACACGTATACAGATAATCCAGCTATGAGCGAGCCCACATCCGGCTCCTTGGGCACCACAGGTATGTCTTCACTCCCTTACACTTATCATATTTATAGCTGTGCACTAAGGGTAGTGCACCATTATTTAGTTGGGGGTGAGGGTATACCACCACTTGGGTTTTTTTTGCCGTGTTTCTTTTCCCCTTAGTGTGCTATCATAGTAGAACCGGCATGTTTAGGTTGTTATATATATTATTATGTGTTTTAGTGTTTAGTTAGGATAAAAATAGGGGAACCTTAGTGCAGTCAACTTTGAAATTTTTTTGAATGATAATGATGCTTTTTGATTGTTTAAAGGACTCCCCTCCCAAAATTTTTAATTTGAACTGTGTGTGTAGCATGTTAGTTTGTGACAGCTGTTGGATCTCGTTATGGCATTAGTATTATAGGTAGAATAACTGTAGCTTAGCAATGCATGAACTGGATAGGTAGTAGTTGATAGTGTAACCCTGTGCTATTTGTATGTGAGGTCATTACCTAGTTCACTTTGTGTGTGCAATCCAGAACATGCCCGGTTAGTCTTGCCTAGGTTAGAGGATAGTGATTTGGAAATGATCATAATCCATTCTTGAATAGTCCCACTTTTAGCCTAAATGCCTGACCAAATGAAGTAAATATCCCTTGATCCCGAGTTTGAGCCTTAATTGACCTTTTTCTTTCATTACCCTATTCACCTTCCCATTTGGACTTACAATGAACCTGTCTTGGCCCCGGTCCCTCCTTGGACATTGTGTTCCTCAACTCAGGTAAATTGCCTAAGTTAAGGATGGCTATCATAGGGGTGCACATAGTTTGATATGGGTATGAAGAAAGGGTTAGTAAAACAAAAGAGAGCAAAGTTGGGTGTGAAGAAAAAAAATAGAGTTTGCAAAAAAGAAAAAAAAGAAAAAAAAGAGAGAGAAAAAAGAATATTGAAATCATAAAGAAAATTACACCCAAAATCTGAAAACAAATGAAAGAGAATAAGGGACAGTAAAATGAGTATGGTTGGAAAGTGGAGCAAAAAATAGTGTAGTGTCAAGGAGGGTTGAGTCACCATATTCATATGTACCACACCCCTCCCTAAGCCTACATTACAAGCTGATGAAAGTCCTATAGTGATCCTAGTCCAACTGTCCGAAAAACTAAGGCATATAAAATAAGGGCAAGCCTATAGTATTTCATGCACACTATTTGAATTTCTTTATGAGAGAGAGTGTTTTGACCCAGTACCTACTTTGATATTCATTAATAGACTGTGAATGCATAGAACTTCTTTGTTGTGAGAGTACGTGGGTTGCATTGTTAGCTGCTATTTATTCGGATAATGTCATATGCATATACGGTTAGTTGTTTGTTCATAATCTGATGCCATCACTTGATCCCTTCTGTGTCATAATATTATACAACATGTATACACACCGTGGTTTTGATTTGAAAATAGGAGGGAGTCAAAAAAGTTTTTGTAACCAAAAGTAATGAGTTGACTGCTGTAGGTCTCTTAGGGTTCTCTTAGTTAAGCATCAAATATATTTGTTGTGTTTTGTTTGCCTGAGGACATGCAAACATTCTAAGTTGAGGGTGTTGATGTGCCATGGTGTCATGACACTTTTGATGCTTAAAACAAGGAAAATATACAATAACTTGGGTATGTTTGGTAGGTATGATGCTTTTTCTATTCTATATTGCAGGAGAATAGGTTTTGAATACAAAATGGACAAAAAAGGAAGAAGCATGCACTGGAACGAAGTATTTGAAGAAGAAAGAGCAAAGTTGTAGTTGGAGGAGTGACCTATGATTTTGACTCACGGACCGTACATCAACCTATGGACCGTGGGGTCGGTTTCGTGAGTCACTTCCTGAGAGTTTGTATCGAGGCCTGATTCCTACATTCTGGACCCACGGTCCATCGATTGATCCCATAACTTCAAGTCACGGTTCGTGGAAAGTTGCTGACTTTTTTCTCCTACTTTGTTTAGGATATGATTCACTTTCTATCTATAAATACCCTTAGTTCTTCCTATGCTTAAGAGTTAGTCATTATATTATTTTGAGGAATCTATTTCATTATTTTGAGATTCATAAAACATTGATCTTGTAATCTCAAACATCGATTCTAGGGTTTTGATTTATATTGAGATTTCAGAGTTTTATTCTTATTGTGAGTTCATAATTATGTTTTCATCATTGAATTCTTCTTATTTTCTTGCATTCATGAGTAGCTAAACCCCATAACTAGGGTTGTGTGAACTATGAGGAATTAATAAAATGGGTTAACTGCAAAGTAATTTTGAACTGGTGTGACTGCATGTATTGGTATTTCCCTTGTTATTATTGATCTTCTAATGGTTGCAAATGTTAGAAACCCACCTTTATTCTGAACTTGCTCGAGAGAGAGGTAGAGATTTGGAAAAGTGAATAACAACAGAGATTTAAAGCTATCAACCTTCATCTAATAACTTGAGCCATAACAGGGATAGTTATCTGGGATCAAGAACAAGGGTTAGTAGTGTGACACTAGGAGATCTAGAGGAGAAGAATGAAATTCATATAACCAAGGTCGAGAGACATTTATATGAACCTATCTTGTTAGATTTTGCATGCAATATAGCGGGACAGTTTGCCAGTACAAGTAATCGGTGCAGTTAAGGAATCTTGGGGATCACAGTCCTAGTGCCTTTCTTGTATTGATCATAAATCCAACAATCAACAATTGTTACTATTACTATTTGTTTACAAAACCCCCTCTTTTAATTTACTTGCCAATTACTCAAACAAACACTCGAGAGAATTTTGTCCTATTCCCTGTGGGATCAACCCCAACCTAGTAGGGTTCTATATTTGATACAGCGACCAAGTTATATTTTTTTGGAGGTATAGTTTGGGCGACATCATTTACCGTTCTTGTTCTGTATTATTTGGGGGTTTTCAGACTTGAGTAGACTTGATAATTCTGGATATGATGGATTTTGATGTAATTTTAGGTATGACCTTGTTATCACTATATTATGTTATTTTAAATTATAATGCTAGGATAGTGACTCTAGCTATGCCGGGAATAGATAAACTAGAGTGGGTGGGAGGGAGTGTATAAGGCCAAACCGATGAGAATTATATCATTTGTCTGGGCTAGAAAGTTAGTAAGGAAGGGGTGTTTAGCATTTTTAGCACATCTCCGAGATGTGAGTGCGAGGTCCTCTTCTATAGGGTCAATTTTGGTAGTTTCTGAATTTCAGGATGTGTTTCCTTCAGACCTACTAGGTATGCCTCCAAATAGAGATATCTATTTCTATATTGACTTAGACCTGGGCACTCACCCTATATCAATTCCTCCCTATCAAATGGCTCCAACAGAGTTGAGGGAACTCAAAACTCAATTGCAGGAACTACATGACAAGGGTTTTATTCTTCCAAGTGCTTCACCTTGGGGTGCTCCTGTCCTTTTTGTCAAGAAGAAGGATGGTAGTATGAGGATGTGCATTGATTATAGACAGCTGAATAGGTAACTATAAGAAATAAATATCCTTCGCCTTGCATAGATGATTTGTTTGATCAGTTACAGGGTGCAACGATGTTTTCAAAAATTGACTTGTGATCGGGTTATCATCAGTTGAAAATTAGACCGGAGGACATACCAAAGATAACTTTTAGAACTTTATGAGTTTCTGGTGATGTCTTTCGAGTTGACTAATGCACCTGCAGCCTTTATGAGTTTGATGAATGGTATCTTTAAGAAGTTCTTGGATTCTTTTGTTATTGTGTTTATTAATGATATTCTAGTCTACTCTAAGAGTAATAAGGAGCATGAAGGTCATCTCCGCATAGTTTTTGCAATTCTAAGGGAGAATTGGCTATTTGCTAAGTTTTCAAAGTATGAATTCTGGTTGTCTTCAGTTGCCTTCTTGGGGCATGTGGTGTCTAAAAAAGGGGTGACGGTGGATCCCCAGAAGATTGAGGTAGTGAAGAATTGAATTCGGCCTAGTTCAGTGACCCAGGTAAGGAGCTTTGTGGGTCTTGCTAGTTACTACCGTAGGTTTGTTAAGAACTTTGCATCCATTGTAACATACTTGACAAGGTTGACTCAGCAGGAAGTACCATTTATCTGGTCAGATTAATGTGAAGAAAGCTTCCAAAAGCTCAAGACACTCTTGACTACAACGGCTATTCTTTTATTGCCGGTGGAGGGTAAGGACTTTATAGTGTTTTGTGAGCTTCACTTTTGGGCTTGGGTGCTGTATTGATCCAGGATAGAAATGTCATTGCTTACACTTTGAGGTAGTTGAAGTCTCATGAAATGAACTACCCAATCCATGACTTAGAGTTGGCAGCGGTGGTGTTTGCATTAAAGATTTGGAGATAAGATCTTAATGGTGTGAATTGCGAGGTCTTCACAGACCACCACAGCCTACAACATGTATTTAGTCAAAGGGATTTGAATCTAAGAATGCGAAGATGTATGGAATTTTTGAAATATTATGATGTGACTATTCAGTATTATTCGGGTAAGGCCAATGTAGTGGCAGACGTATTGAGCCAAAAAGCTGTAAGTATGGGTAGCTTGTCATTCTTGAGGGTGTCCAGACAACCTTTAGCGAGAGAGTTTCAAACTCTAGCATCACAGAGCATACATTTTGGGGTCTCAGACAGGGGTGGAGTGTTGGCTGTTATTGAGGCTAAGTCAACATTTTGGGATCAAATTAAAGCCTAGCAATTTAAAGACAAGAAGTTGAGTGCACTCCGGGATAAAAAGGTACGTGGGGAGGTGGCGGATGCCAGTCTTGACGCTAGTAGGGTGTTGTGGTTTAAGGGAAAATTATGGGTTCCTTAGGCTGGTGATTTGATTCGTGATGTACTTTTAGAGGCCCATAGTTCACGTTATTCTATTCATCCAAGTACGACAAAGATGTACCGTGACTTGAGGCAGCTTTATTGGTGGCTGAGGATGAAGAGGGATATAATGGATTATGTTTCCAAGTGTCAAAATTGTCAGCAGGTGAAGTATGAACACCAAAAGCCTGTCGGGTTGCTTCAGAGGATGCCTATACCCATGTGGAATTGGAGCATATCACTATGAATTTTGGTGGTGGGCTTCCTAAGACTTTAGGAAAATATGACTCTATTTAGGTGATAGTGGATCGGTTGATGAAATCAGCTCACTTATTGGTTCTGATAGACTACATTTCTCAGTAGTTATCTAAAATTAACTTCAAGGAGATTGTCAGGCTTCATGGGGTGCCCCTTACCATCATTTCTGATTGGGACACTAAGTACACTTCTAAATTTTGGGACAAGTTGCATGAGAAGTTAGGCACCAAGCTCACATTTAGAACGACCTTTCATCCTTAAATTGATGGGTATTTAGATAGTACGATTTATGTGCTAGAGGATATATTCAGGGTATGCGTAATTGATTTTGGTGGTTATTGGGACAAGTTCCTTTTGTTGTGTGAGTTTTGATACAACAACAACTATCACTCCAGCATTGATATGAAACTATTCGAGGCACTCTATGAAAGGAAGTGTGGGTCACCTATTAGGTGGTTTGAGGCTGGCGACGTCAAACCTTTGGTGACTGACTTGGTAAAAGAGGCAAAATAGAAGGTAAGGTTCATTCAAACCAAATTGTTGGCTGCGCCAGAGTAGGTAAAAAGAGTATACGGATAGTAAGGTAAGGTACATGGACTTAAGGTTGGTGAGTAAGTTTTTCTTAAGGTATCTCCCATGAAGGGTGTCATAAGGTTCGGCAAGAGGGGCAAGCTCAGCCCTCGGTATATTGGTCCATTTAAGGTTCTTGAAGATGTGGGTCCAATTGTATATAGGTTATCTCTACCACTAGGATTGTCGGGAGTCCGTCCGACATTTCATGTCTTAATGATCAAAAGGTACCATAGGGATGGAAACTACATCATTAAGTGGGATTCAGTGCTTTTAGATAAGGATTTGGCTTACGATAGGAACCAGTAGCGATTCTAAATTGAGATGTTCAAAAATTAAGGATGAAGGAAATTTGTTCGACTAAGGTTTAATGTAAGCATCGTCCAATTGAGAAAGCCACCTGGGAAACAAAGAAGGACATACGGGATAAGTACCCTCAATTGTTTGAGGATACAAGTACTCTTTTCTCTCCTCATTTGAGCCTATTATCACGTTTGATTATTTGGGTATGACTGATAGGTGAATTGGTATCTGTTGTAATGATCATTTTTGTTGTTATGTATGAACTTTCTGTTAAAAGTCACATGTTAAAATTCTTCTCGGATTTGAAGTTACAAGTTTTAGGATAGGCTAGTTTCAATTAAAATTGGAGCGAGGTATGGTCTAAGGAAATCCAAGAATGATTTAGGTGGGTTTAGTGGTGTTAATTTTGATTTCTAGTTAGCTAATATGATAAGGAAACCGTAGTATTTTATGAAATCAAATTTGGGTTAGTAGAACTCTCGAAATTGATCTTAGCATAAAGTACATTATTTGGAATGTCTCGGGTTTAAGGTGTGTTGCAAAAAGTGGGATTTTTGGGCTAAACTGGACTTTTTGTCCTGTTGACACCACTATAGTAGCTGGCACACTGTTATAGAGACTGGTGCTATAGCAGAAAAATTCCCACTATAGCGGTAGTCAAAGTCGGTCAACGCCCGCTATAGCAGCAAAAATCAGTTTAATTAAATATTTTTCCCAAAATAGTTTATTTTTCTAAAACTCACTTTGGGGCAAATAAGAGGTGATTTAGGGCAATTGACACCAGATTTTCTTAGTTTGACTTTGTAAAGGTAAGGAATTCATCCCCGTTAACTTGTATTTGATATTAAGCCTTAGAATTGCTAATTTATGGAGTTCGAGAAGGGTTTTAGGGCTGATTTTGGTTATTTTCTGGTACAAGGAGGAAAATTAAGTAATAAGTTAATGGGTTTTGATTATTAACAGTTAATTTACCCTTGCATTCCATTAATTCACTAATTTATCCATGGAATTGGTAGTTTTAGGTGAATTATGGTAGAAAAGCCCTAGAACGGGAAGGGATTGATCATGAACTTGACCTTAGGGTTGGGTGTCAGTTATAAGTCCCAACATGGTAGGTCATTTCATTAATTATGTGTTTATATGCATGTTCTAGACTACGAGCAAGCGGAAATTACAATGAAGGGCAAAGCTCCGACTTAGAGGGTTGTGCAAGCTTGGTTCGAGGTAGGTGAATGTATTGCAGTTTAATCCAATTTGTGCTAGATGTACATGTTAACTACTTTGTAGTGTGGTTTGTTAGTGCATGCTGTTTGGTTTGGTCAATGCAAAGGATTTTACATTGTTGTATGATTTTGACCTACCTTATTGCTAAATGTGAAATGTTTCGGTATTTGGGATGTTCTCATGGGTTATTGGTGAAACAAGATTGGCAGACACTTGTGTCTGGGGTTTAGTACATAGACGGTAATTGTCCCCTATAGGTCATGGCTAGAGGATGGTTGTATTTACCCTTAGTATGTATGTATGAGGGTCAGGTGAGTTTGATGGTTCCATGAGTGAATCGGGAAAAATATTTATATGCTTGATAAATTGTCCTGAATTGTCTTGACTTGGATTGATTGAACTTGATTTGGTTGGTGATAATAGATTGACTTGTAGTTGCAATCCTAATTTGCTTATTTGATACATGTTGTGCTAAGTGTATTTTAGTTTTAAGCATGGATTAACTTGTTGTACTACATTTTGGGTTGAATGTTCATATTCTCATCTTGGGTTGGCTGAATGACCCTACCAGTACACTGTTATTTTCTTCTGTGCTGATACTACACCTGCTCTTACTTTTTTGAGTGCAATGCATATTCCAGCGGCTCCTACGAGACCTCACTAGTGATTTCAACGGTTGACTTCAGATTTCATGGTGAATGGTATATCCAGGCTACCATGCGATCTCTCCTCATTGACATAGTTCTTTATTTCTGAACATATGTTTTATTTTAGTTTTCAGGGTTGCATCCCCTTTTTGACATTCTTTAGTAGTTTTGGTATGGACGACTTTCGGTTCCTAGAGATGCTTTTATTTTCTTAAGTACAATGTTCCGCCTTTGATTGTACTTATATTTGGTTTAGATTTGACTTTATTTATTGATGGATTAGTTCTTGACTTTCTAAGTGTTGATTATGAGATGGTATTTTGGGGTAGATAGTTCTCCCACTAGGTGGGTAGTGTGGGTACCACTCACGACAGGTTTGGGTCGTGACATGATCCTATTCAGTTTCTAAAAGCTTAATAGATATATTTTTTTAAAATACGCTTTTATAGTACATACCATTACATTACAATGTATTGACCACATACTTTTATTTGTGCTACATCCTTTCACTGATGTTGATTTTGGTGTCCGATCTCAAGCTCGTGGTTAGATAGTTGCATCTTCTATGATCAGCAGTGGTGAATCCTCCTTGCATTTGGGTACATGGATTTATCTTTGATTTTCTCAAATTTTACTTCAAACAGTTATATTGTTTAAAAGTAGCAGGGGGTCTTGTCCTAGCTAACCATATTCAGTATATTAGTAGAGGATTCATCGAGAGTTAGCCAGATAATTGTATTCAGTTTTCAAACAATTTTGTCTCAGTTCATTAAAGTTTAATTTATCTTATTTTATTACATTACAAATTTTAGACCATGTTTTTAGCTTCCATATTAGTATATTCAAGTCATTCTATAGTTATGCCATACCAGACTATGATAACGCTTTGGGCGTAGGCACGGAGCGTGACACTAGCCAGTGGGTGGATGGTTGTAGTTAGATTCACCTAAGTACAAAAACCCTTATAGAAATCAAGATATGTTTTGTAAAAATAGGCACCTCTATTTTTTCCTATTTAATTAAAGTATTGCTTTGACATATAAGTTGGCATAAAAACAAGTAAAAAATGGGTTGACTTTGTAGAATAATGCTTATTGATTAAGAAAGGTTAAGCTACCATGAAACCTTTATTAATTGAATACATGTCCATACTAAAATCTCTATGTTTTGTCCATATTTGATGCTCTACTTTTACCTGCTGATAGTTTTGACATTATTTAAGATAATCTATTTTACTTCTTTACATCTCTCTCTAATAGACCTCTTTAAGTTCATGGTACATCTTTGCCGAACTAGGATGAATAGAATATTATGAACAATCTATTTAAGTCATTATTTTTTTTATCAAAGCCCTTTAATATTTGGAACACAATCTATCTTAGCACCTTAAGATGCCATCTCCTATGTGCTCAAATGTTATGGACCCCTCTTTGTAATAAAGTAATAAGAGGTCATCATACTATTTTTCTATTAACATTTCTTTTCAGGATGTCTCAATAGTATTCGAAACAACTACTTAACCATTATTGGAGTCCTAGAGACAGACTAGCTTGCTTATCTTTGAATGTTTCAAACAACCTAGTTTGTTTCTATAGGAAAATGTGCTAGAATACCCTTATACAGACAACTGAGGGTGTTCGCTACTACATTTACTTTATCTGAATCATAAATGATATTCCCATCATAGTCTTTAGGAAAGTCAAGCCATTTCTTCTACCTCAAATTTAACTCTTTCGATTTAAAGATATATTGCGAGCTCTAATGATATGTGAAAAATATCACCATGTACTCTTACACTAATCTGCAATGCAAATATAATTACTGCCATTATAAATCAGGTATTGGGTAGTTGTACTCATGTTCCTCCAACTGCCTTGAAGCATATACAATTACCTTTTTGTTTTGCATCAGGGCACAACCCAATCTAATGCCTAAAGTATCAAAATAATTAGCATACCCCTTTGTGCCTTCTGGAAAAAAACCAAAATTTGTGCTTTAGCCAACCTATATTTCAGTTCATGGAAGCTTTGTTCACATGTTTCTGAGCATTGGAACATGATCAATTTCTAAGTCATTTTTTTCAATGGGGTAGAAATAGAAAAAAATTCCCACAACAAATATTCTATAATAACTTACTAGCCCCTAGAAACTATGTATATTTGTGAAGCAGATGAGCCATGAAAAACTCTTTACAACCTATATCTTTTGAAAATTCAACCTAATGCTTTCACTAGACACCACATGGACAATAAATTCCATGGAGTTCAACTACAACTCCTACTTAACGAACATATTATATAACTGATGATCATTAAGTGTCTATAATAATACCTTGAAATGATCTACATGATCTTGCTTTTCTCATGAATAAATTATGTGTTAATACTAACATATTAAAAAGGGTTTGAAAATCCTATTCATCAGATCCATAAAGTTGTTGGGGCATTTGTTAAAGAGAAACTCTCACACTCATAAATAATTCATATGCTATTCTAGCATATACCATAAGCTTGCCATTATTCTTTACTGTCAACATATTGGGAAGATTCCATTGTGATCAGATAAGGACTTTTATAAGCTAGTAATGTAGGATTGGGGATAGGTAGGATATATATTTAGTTAATTTGTGACTACTCCTTTCTTGAAGACTACAATTTTAATTTTTTTTACATCTTTTCACTATTTGCCTTAACTATTCTTCTTGTTTCCTTTTCTCTCATGTTTTCTATTGCTTTGATTAACTTTGGTATCTTTTTCTTTATTAGTACCAATAGAAAAGAACTTTTCATAGATATTTTTTTTTTTCAAATTTCGTTCTTTTCCTATTCATTTATTCACTAAGTCAAGGTCTATTTATAACTTTCTACTCCACCCCAACTTAGTCTTGGCCTCATATAACTTTCATTTTTAACCTTTCACCTCCCCGACATAGGCTTTCCATGCCTCATATTTCACTCTTAGTGTAAAAGTGACATAGGTTTCAAAACATTTAAACAAGGGGTATGAGTTTTCTTTATAGTTAGCAAATAAAACACTTAAAATCTCTAAATAGCACACTAGGGATATCATTGACATTATTTTGAAGGTTCTTCCAATTAGGTTATCTTTTGACATATGACATGACGAACCAGGAGAGTTCTAGATTGCATTTATAAACATAGAAATAACCAAAAAAAATCCGACAATGGTATTGGACTACATTAAGCTATTTAATTTAACTCCCAAATATATACTCTAAGCATTTAGCTATGTTTCTAATGTAAAAAAAGAGATATGCATGTCAAATATGTAATAGGACATTGTGCAAAAATTTTAAGGGGTTCAATTTTCTCAACAAAAAAAGTATCATGCTTTAAGCAAGCAACTATCACAGTATAAAGTAAATTTCACTCTACTATGCTTAAAGTTAAGACTTATTCTCTTAAAAAAGTTGCCTGCAAATCTATCATTGGAAAATATCAGACTCTGGACTCAAAGACTCAAATAAAAGAAAACATTGTGCCAAGATTTAACATTAAAATAAATTCTAGAAAAAGAACCACAACTAAGAATATCCTTGACGTAAATCTACTATAAAAGACACCCGGTTTTTGATATAGATTGAATAACAAATTTTATGTTTAGATAAAAGTCTTTTCATAATTACCTACTACTACTACTACTACTACTACTACTACTACTACTACTACAATCCCCACTCCAGCTAAAGATTTTGTATTTTCCTAAATCCAATAAACTAATGAAGCAACAAGAGGGGTGAGAAATACTCCCTATAAGGTTATAAATACATAAGCATTGTGTCTGATCTAAGGCATATTTATATGCCTTATTGATGACTTTGACCCATGTTTAACTTAGTTTTGAGAGCAATAAGTATGTATTTTGTATTGTTGTGATGGAATATTTGATATTGTGCTAATAAATGTGATTAGACCCTAGTAGGTGAAATTTGTGACTATTTGGAGCATTTTTCGTGTGGAAAGCAAGGGTTGGAGGAGCTACGAGCGAAGAATATTGATGATAAGAGGCAAGCCAAAGATTTGAACTTGAAGAATCCAACCAAATCCGCAAAGAAAAGTCGAAGAAAGGAAGAAAATCGGAGTCTAAGTGCCAGGCGCTCCTAGGGGCATGCCGGGCCGCTATTAACAGAGATTTTGCTCAGATGGAGAGAAGAGAGGCCCGCTCATACACTACCTTTCAGAGGAAAAAATTTGTCTAAGTGTCAGGCGCGCCCAGGGGCGTACCGGGCCGCTTTTTGGCAATTTTTGCCTCGAGTTTTTGTTTATAAATAGGGCTTTTGGCTTATTATATCATTATTCCATCATTGTTAGACTACTTTGGGGCATTTTCAACATTGAAATTAGGCTTCATACTTCTTCTTTTCAGCTTTTATTTTATTTTTATGAATTTTGATCAAAGTATGATGTTAATTCACGGTATGAGTGGCTAAAATCCCTAATTCTTGGGGTTGAGGCAATGAACATGAATCTTTAGAGTTGAACATTATTGGTTTTTGCTGGAGTTTATCAATTATTGGTTATTCTTATAGTCTTGATTTTACTATTTTAATGCTTGATCACCATTGAAATAAATTTATTTTCTTGAGAGGAGCTCGAGAGAGAAACTGAGAGATAGAACGTGGAATATAAGGAGTGGGATCTTTACTCGAGGAGGACATTCCAAGAGATTGATATGCGGTTAGGAACGAGAGGTACCAAATTCGCTGTGTTTGTTCAAATATGGGAAGATAGCTTAAAGGCGTTAGAATTGGTTAAATCTATCCCCGCTCAACGATGTAGTTAGGTTTCTAATTTCTAATAGAAGGTTATAGTTTGAAGACAAATATAATCATAATATTAACCTCGTGATCAATAACCAAGATAAACGACTCAAATTGCTTAAACCAGTAATATTCATGTTCTAGAGATGATGTTCTGAGTGCCTTGACCCTAGGAACTTACTTTTTATTGACTTTTATATCATATTTGCGAAAAACCAAAGTTACAGTAGCAAAAATAGTAGTTTATATTCCGCAATCATTTAATTTTTAGTAAAAAATCCCTTGTCCTTTTTGCAACACGAATTTTTAATTATTGTTTGACGTCTAAAATTGACTTCTGTTGATGAAAGTCCCTAGGTTTTGATATTCGGCTCTTTTAAAGGAGCCATTATATTACTTGAATGATCACGTGCACTTGCGTGTATAGCTGGGACGCAATAAGTTTTTGGCACCATTGCTGGAGACTTTCAAATAAATAGATTTCAATTATTAACGTTTTTACTTTAATTTTTAGCTAAGTGTTGACAACTTGATCTTAGCTGCTCTATTTTACAGGTTCACTTCATCTGAACACTGGCAAGGAACAAAGATTTGGTAATTCCACAATCTGAACCTGAGAGATACTTTCATAGATTGAGGAGACAGGCTGCAGATTACCCAATCCCGCAGTTCAAACTGGTTGCCGAAGGTATATGGGTTAATCCCGTAAGAATTGAGGATCGACTGGAACACCTAAGGAATCCAGAAAATCTAGTTGATCCTGTAGACCCAGTGGGAAATAGATGTGAGCCGGTAGTTATGGTAGCTAGGACAGTTCGCGACGTGGCAATCCCGCTCGCTACTAATGTGACGTACAATATTCAAAAATTGGCAGCTGGAGGTAGATTTGAGCTTAAACAGAACATAGTGTAACTCTTGCACGCAAGTGGACAGTTTACAGGTCTTGGTCATACAGACTCGCAGAGGCATATCCAAAATTTTTTGGAGATCAGTGACACATATATTCCTGCGGGTGTGTCTTCGGATTATGTGAGACTAACTTTATACCCCTTTTCTCTGTTGGGGGAAGCAAAGAGGTGGTTAGTTGCACAGTTGGTGAATTCTATCATGACTTGGGATGATCTTGCTCGTAAATTCTTGATAAAGTTCTTTTCGTCCAAAAAGACAGCCAAGCTGAGGAGTGAGATATTGAGTTTCAGACAGAGAGATGATGAAAATTTGTACCAAGCTTAGAACAGATTCAAATCCATATTGAGGGATTGTCCTCATCACAACCAAGCAAATGAAGTGTTGGTGCATACTTTTATTGGGGTGTCATGAATAAGAACTTGAAGTTCAAGTGAAAGTGTTCTAATTAATCATGTTTTTACTTGAACAACTTGCAAGTGGGTTTAGTTTAAATGGTGGTAGTTGAGCAAATTGCTTGTTAAAATCACTTGATATAAACCATATATTGTTGAATTTGCATGAAACGTGTTTGAATTCTTGAGTAAAACAAGTAATCCATTATAATGATTATTCATGGGAATGTGGAACTTGTGTTGGGATGATGAACTTGAATATGGGTTGGAATTCTTGGTTGGGCGTTAAGTAAGAAGGGGAAGTCTAAGTACCCTTACACCCATAGACTTTGAATTGATGTTAATCAACTAAGTGTGGGGTGGTCCTTAAAGCCAACACACATTGAGTTGTTTAGCTATCTTTAGATAGGAAATTGACATACTTGTTGGAACTTTGTCACAGGTACCATGTCGGAATCTAACGTGGCAGCTTCAAGTTCACACAAGCGAAGACGATCAGAAAATAAGGTTCCAGCAGCTCCCCCAGTACCGAAAGGCTAGAAAATAAAATATGGGTTAAATGCTGTCTCTAGTATCGAAAAGAATTGGCACAAAAGTCACCCCGAGGCAAAATACTTTGCGGACGAGTGTATTGATCGGGCCAATCTAGCTTGGACTTACCCAAAAATATTGGAGCGCATTATGCAAGTGGATATGGGTTTCATCTTTGCAAAACCAACTGATTGCAACCTTCATCTTGTGAGGAAAATATATGCTAATTGGAACCCAGATGCACCTACCAGCCCGGTGGTTGTGCGAGGGTCAGATGTCATACTGGATTCCCTGGTCCTAAATGGGTTATTGGGAGCACACACTCGTGCTAGTCCCTACGACCTGTATAAGATGAATGTTCGGCCTCTCTATGCATAGATTAGACACACACTTTGTGGCCAACGTTCGACGGCAAGGTGTCTTCGACACCATAAAAGAGGGTACCATATGAGTTTACCCTATGCTTATTTAAACAAAGAAGCACGGATTTGGTTGAACATTGTTGTTGTTGCTTGATTTCGAGTAGCCACATGACGGAGGTCACTAGGGATCGAGTTTGTTTGGTTTATGCTTTAATGATTGATGTTGAAATTAATGTGGGTTATGGTGCTGTTGGCTATGCGTCGAGCTCGTCTACAGAGAGGACTTCGATATGCTTTTGGAGATGTATTGACTAAATTAATGAGAGCATTCGATGTGGAGGAAGAAGCATTTGATTATCATCCTTCTTTGGTGACGACACCTGTTGATGTCACCCAAACCAAAGCGCCTGATGTGCTTGGCCCCACTCTTATAGTAGAGCGTCATGCTTGTAATGATGGGATTTTAGCCCGTATGTATGGTTTGGAGATGCTACCCCATAGGAATGGGGGTAGGCCGTCTACGACAGATGAGCTAAGCCAGGTTCAGAGGGATTATCCTCTAAATGAGCATGCCATGGTATTGTTGCGGATATGGCCAGATTTTATTGAGCCTGTGGATGATGATGTCTCCACAGATAAGAATGACCATCACCCCAAATCTGATGGGGATGAGGTGAAAGCGGATGATACACCTTTAGCAGTATGTAGCCCGGAAGATAACGATTTCCTCGATTGACCAAGGAGCTCCTTACACCCTACTGTTCTCTTGACTTGTTTAATTTATGTGGCATTGGGGCCAATGCTCATCTTTTAAGTGTGGGGTGGGGTGTTATGGGATTTCTTTTATAAGTGTATATGTGTGTTTTTAGTTATTTTATTTTGGGTTCCTTAGCCTTTTTTTTTGGTTCTTTTACTAAGGATAGTCCCTTTGAACCGTAGAAAAGCACAAAAAGATTTTTTTCTTTTTTAGATTGAGTTTCTTTTAGTCATAGTATTAAGAGCTTTGCTCTATGATGGATGGATGACGACCGTCTTAAGAGCAAATTAGTCATGTTATTGTTGGGTGTTCTTTCTTGCTATGTAATTACGCATACACGTCCGGTATAATTGTGGAAGATGCTAAGATATACAATAGCAAGTGTTGAGACATCTAATGCTCACTTAGTCGACTTGATAAGTTGCTTAATGTTGAACTCTTGCATGACTTCGTATAAATTGTATGGTGAGCCTGCTTGAGTTAAACATGTGCTATGTGTGAGTGAGGTTTTTGTGATATTCCATATGCATATTGATGTCTAGAACTTGCCTGGTGTATTTGCAAAGAGAAATCAAGGGAGTTGAGTTTAGGAGATGAGACGGCATTTCTTTGATAGCCATGTTTTATACTTATCTTATCTACCCTTTTTGCATGATCTTAGTTAGCTCCGTTGAGCCTTTAGCCTATTTTTTGGTAGCCTTATATGTAGCTTAATCCTTTTATTTCAATTAACTGTAATTTGATCCAAAAATCCTAAGCTTTTTAGTTGAGAAATTGAGATGTTAAGGAGTATAAAAATTGAAGAAGGAAAAAGTGAAGTTGAAGCCCCAAGTAAATAGCTTCTGGTGTGTGAAAAAGTTTATGTGTTGTTGGTAGGGAGTAACGAAATGAAAAGAAAAAAAATTGACCAAAAGAAGTGAATCATGTGTTGATAGCAAATACTCCTTGCCTAATATGTGCAAGCTAGCTTAAAGAGATGGGGAAAAACAAAAGAGAGTTGGGAAGATAAAAGTGGTTCAAAATAGTGTAACACCCCGTACTTTCCCGACCCTACTTGACAGCCTTGAACCATGTTTACCCTAGGTTCGAGAGCAATAAGTACGTATTTTGCATTGTTATTGACGGAACATTCGATATTGTGCTAGTAAGTGTGAATAGACCTTTGTAGTAGGTGGTGTTTGTGACTTTATGGAGAATTTGTGGGGTGAAAAGTGAGGTTTAAGGGACATCCAAGCAAAGGATCTTAAAGATAAGAGATAAGCAAAAGGTTGGGACTTGAAAGATCCAACCAAATCCGCAAAGAAAAGTCGAAATCAAAAATTTGGCATGGGGCGCTGCAGGTGGCGTACCAGGCCGCTCTGGCCTAAATTTTTGTTTGCACAGGCAGCATTGGGGCGCTCCAAGCGGCGTGCCGGGGTGGTTTTTTCCAAAACTTTTCTTTGACTATTATGATGTTTATAAGTCCTTTGAGTCATGGTATCATTACTCCATCATAGTAGGACTATTCTTAACCACGTTTAGCATCCGAATTGGGGTTAATTCTTTGTCACAAGTATTTTAACAAATTATGTTCAAATAAGCCATGAGCGACTAGAATTTCTATTTTTGCGATTGAGGCTACGAACGGGAGTCTCGTAAGTGAATATTATCGAGACATTTATAGAATTATTTGAACATGAGATATATGGTGGATTATACATTACATTTGGTGGGTTAAGATGACATGTGCTATTAGGCTCAATTTAAAGCCCAAAGAGAGACCAAAATGCAAGGCCCAATGGGGCAAATGACCCATTCTTCCACTTTGACCAAGCAAACATTGCATTTAATGCAAGGAAATGGCTAAGGATGACTTGAGTACTATATAAAGGCCAAAAAATCAGATTTTAATTCATTCTAACTCTCATGCCTCTTTAGATATTTCTCACATATTTTCTCTCAAACCCTAAGGCACTTCTTGGGATAAGATCACACATTTACAAGTTTGCGTAAGTGATTATTCTTATGGATTAATATATTATATGCATGGGAGAGCATGTAGATCTTGATGGTTATGTCTAAAAGTGTAAGTGGTGCACTTTTGTGCTTTTGTAAAAGATGTGTCATTTTTGTGAATTAAACTTGAAAGGTGACTTGTGGTTTTGATGAAAGTGCATGGTATGGATGAAATTTCAACATGTATGGTGTGATTATGTTTCTAAACTTGTTATTTTTCTATAAGTGTAAATTATGGGACTTTGGCCGATATGATGTTGTGAGGTGTATTGAGGTGACTTGATGGAATCATTGTGATGTCGTGGTGACGGAGAAGTGTAAAGTATGAACTTGGTGTGACATGCTAGTGGTTTGTGACGTATTGGTCAATGTATGGAATGTTGTGGTTTTATTGGTATGATAATGTCATAAATGGTATTGTCAAAGGGGAAATGACATGTTAAGGCGATCATGTAATTCATTATCGTCATATGCATTTGTAAGGTAGTTTGTGGTTAATGTTGGTTCCGTTATGTACTTGTGTTGTAGAGTAAGACGTAAGGAAGGATCTGGACTATTGTATTCACGTATAGGATTGTGTATTCATATTGGGAAGATAAGGTATGTAAGGTTACTCTTACCGTATCATTCTGCAGCATATTGTTTACATTGACATTGAGCTTGTTCCATTCCGAGGGGTTTTGGAGTATATCAATTTAGGTTGACATATATCGTTATTCACATGTGTCCTATTCCTAGATGAATTATGATTCACTTATCTCTTATTCATTGACTGAAGTTCCAAAGCTGTCATACCGTTGTAATTTCTAAAAGAACTATCTCAAAGAGAGTAAGGATGTAAAGAGAATCTATTTATTCTTGAATAGCATTTTCCAATCATGTCATGTTCCAAAGTCCAATAATATTATTATTATCTTTGAACCAATCTCTCACAAGTAAAAGTACCAATCTCATAAGATCTCATAAGAGTAATGAAGGAAGTAATGTGTAAGATAATATATCTATCCCTCACAATTAAAGATATCAATCTCATGAAGTAAAAGAGTGAAGTAATATATATATGTGTGCTTCAAATAATGTCATGATCCTCATTGTATCACTCTTAGAATGGAAGTAAGAATAATAAGAAATATAATTGATGAGTATTCATTGGTGGTATCCCAGGGGTTAAAATACCTAGCATGGGTCGATCCCAATAACATGGGTGGTATCCCAGGGGCGACATGAAAGCCTAGCATGGGTCGATCTCGATACATCCCAGGGGCGATATAAAAGCCTAGCATGGGTTATCACAGTACATCCTAGGGGCGACACGAAAGCCTAGCATGGGTTACTATAACATCCCAGGGGTCAAAGTACCTAGCATGGGTTAATAACATCCCAGGGGCGACACGAAAGCCTAGCATGGGTTAATACAACATCCCAGGGGTCAAAGTACCTAGCATGGGTTAATCTCATCCCAGGGGCGACAGAACATCCTAACATGGGTAGAACAAAAAAGATGAATATATGTGAAGACAAAAGAAGTAAAACACGCAATATACATGGTTCCTCACATACAGAAAGAGAGTTTATTCACATTGACTATTTCTCTTATATTGACTCCATTGTTGTTATTATGTATGATGCAGTTCTTATGGCCTTACATACTCAGTACATTCTTCGTACTGGCCCCTCTTGGGGGACTTACTTTAATTACTGTAGGCGTAGGTGCTAGTAGACCTCCTCTGTAGGATGTGGATCATTTGCAGATTTTTGGTGAGATCCAGTTGGTTCGGGGCTTTTCGAGTCACAGTTGTACATTTGTTTTGATGTTGTAAATGTTGTATAAAGCGGGGACTTGTCCCTACTTTAAGTTGGTCTTGTAGATGCATCTGTTAGAGGCTTTTGTAGACATATGTGGGTATATGAATGTAAGAGATGTATGATCATTTTGACTTGATGGCCCTAACGGCCAAGTTTCATATATAACATATTTTCCATGACTTTCGCATAGTTACATGAGACATAATGATGTTCATACGAGGATATGCATACGAATGTACATGAGCAAAGATTGGTTCTATCGAGCCATATCGGCTTCGGGTGCCAGTCCGTTCCAAATGGGATTCGGGGCGTGACAAATAGGTAGGTTGGAGGTGATCCTAAAGTGAATTGTAGTGTATTAAATCCCTTAGGGAAGATAGTCACTATTCTTAACTAAATAGTTCCTACCCGTCCCCTAGCCTACATTACAACCCTTAAAGTCCTACTTGATCTTGAGCTTTGACATTCTACTATTAGTGGAGTACTACACCAAGGGCAAACTTATGGTTCATCTTGTGTTGAATGGGAATTCTTTTCGAGAATGAGAGAACTTTCATTCATGCACCCATTTAATCATTACTTTGAATGAATTGAGTGAGATATTGGGTGATTCTTTTGTGGCGAGGGCGCATGTTTAGCAAAGTGTGGTGATCTATTGATAATGTGTCATGCATGAATTCGCAACTAGTAAAGTCGTTTGTGAGGATAGGTCGTTTCAATTTGCTATTCACTTGTTGGTGATATTAGCATGTTAGTTGCATAATTTGATGAAGGTAGTTGTGTAGTTATGCGTGAATACCTATAGGTTATGATTGTCTAAAGTCGCCTTGGGTTGAGCGTGGTTATTGTTCGAGGACGAACAAAGGTTTAAGTGTGGGGTGGTAATCTAAGGCATATTTATATGCCTTATTGCCGATTTTGACCTATGTTTACCTTAGTTTTGAGAGCAATAAGTATGTATTTGTATTATTGTGATGGAATATTTGATATTGTGCTAATAAATGTGATTAGACCCTTGTAGGTGAAATTTACGACTATTTGGAGCATTTTTAGCGTGGAAAGCAAGGCTTGGAGGAGCTACGGGCAAATTATATTGAAGATAAGAGGCAATCCAAAGATTTGAATTGAAGAATCCAACCAAATCCGCAAAGAAAAGTCGAAGAAAGGAAGAAAATCGGAGTCTAAGTGCCAGGCGTGGCGGGCCGCTATTGAAAAAGATTTTACTCAGATGGACAGCAGAAAGGTGCGCCCAGGGGCGTGTCGGGCCTCTCATGCACTACCTTTCAGAGGCAAAAAATTATCTAAGTGACAGGCGCGCCCAGGGGCGTGCTGGGCTGCTTTTTGGCAATTTTTACATCGAGTTTTTGTCTATAAATAGGGCTTTTGGGTTATTATATCATTATTCCATCATTGTTAGACTACTTTGGGGCATTTTTGGCACTGAAATTAGGTTTCATACTTCTTCTTTTCAACTTTTATTTTATTTTTATGAATTTTGATCAAAGTATGATGTTAATTCATGGTATGAGTGACTAAAATCCCTAATTCTTGGGGTTGAGGCTATGAACATGAATCTTTAGAGTTGAACATTATTGGTTTTTGCTGGAGCTTATCAATTATTGATTATTCTTATATTCTTGATTTTACTATTTTAATGCTCGATCACCATTGAAAT
This sequence comes from Capsicum rhomboideum, assembly GCA_031232105.1. Taxonomy (NCBI): domain Eukaryota; kingdom Viridiplantae; phylum Streptophyta; class Magnoliopsida; order Solanales; family Solanaceae; genus Capsicum; species Capsicum rhomboideum. The sequence goes on along the minus strand of CP124719.1, from coordinate 84,172,162 downwards.
AAATTTATTTTCTTGAGAGGAGCTCAAGAGAGAAACTGATAGATAGAACGTGGAATATAAGGAGTGGGATCTTTACTTGAGGAAGACATTCCAAGAGATTGATATGCGGTTAGGAACGAGAGGTACCAAATTCGTCGCGCTTGTTCAAATATGGGAAGATTGTTTAAAGGCGTTAGAATTGGTTAAATCTATCCCTGCTCAATGATGTAGTTAGGTTTCCAATTTTTAATAGAAGGTTATAGTTTGGAGACGAATATAATCATAATATTAACCTCGTGATCATTAACCAAGATAAACGACTCAAATTTCTTAAACTAGTAATATTCATGTTCTAGAGATGATGTTCTGAGTGCCTTGACCCTGGGAACTTACTTTTTATTGACTTTTATATCATATTTGCGAAAACCGAAGTTACGGTAGCAAAACTAGTAGTTTATATTCCCCAATCATTTAATTTTTAGTAACAAATCCCTTGTCCTTTTCGCAACCCAAGTTTTTAATTATTGTTTGATGTCTAAAATTGACTTCTGTTAACGAAAGTCCCTTGAGTTCGATATATGATTCTTTTAAAGGAGCCATTATATTACTTGAATGATCACTGCACTTGCGTGTATAGCTAGGTCTCAACAGTGTCTCAAATGTGTTGGACGATATACCAATAGCTTGCATTGGTATTTTAAAATCATTAGCTTATAAGACTCTTTTGGTAGTCTTGCAATGTCATATTCTATGGAGTCATTTTAGTTTCATTTGACCTTCCATCTATTCCAAAGCTTGTGTATTTATTTTTTTCATTTACGATGTCAATACCTAGAGTGTAGCAACAATGCTGGTGAAATCCGAGTGAGTACGCCTATGGTAAATAAGATTTTTTCTCCGTCATAGGCAAAGACTTTGCAAGATTGTTCTGTAATAGAAGTTCCATGCACTTGTCCCCGTACATGAGCAAATGGTATATCAAAAGAGTCATCCAATTCTATTAAGAAGAGGATATGTTGCCATCGCTTAGCTTTTATTTTAATATACTATGATTTTGCATCTGAACATTATGATCTATCATGCTGCCTCAACATCTTTTATCGGATGGCCTTTTTTCTTTGTTGATACATTATCCTCTCACCTCCATCTATAACATGTTTAGGAAGCATCACTAGCAAGCACGTACGATTAGTAGTTAAACAATTTTAGATGCCGACAAAGAGGTATGCCAGTTGGCATATATCAAAGTTGTGATTTCCAGTAAATGCCTAGATAATTATTAATGCACTCAAATGTTAAGTATGTGTCTTAAGATTTCTGCAAAGTGACTGATTGGCCATGAATATGTCACGACTCAAGTCTGCATCCTAGAAGCGACATGGTACTGAAGGCCACAAGTGATCCCAAGAGGACCCTTGGTACTGGAATGCTGCTAAGATCATATACTTAATCACTAAGCTGAAGCATAATCATAACTGAAATGGAAATAAAATAAACAATAACTAGTTTAAAATTAAAGAGTTGTCTGAATTACTCAACATACTAAATTGTCTAAGTCAGATAAAGCCTCTATTACTGAATAATACGAGTTGTTGGGACAAGATCCCTTGCTAACTCAAATCTGAAATCAACTAACAACTACTACTCAAGGTCCTCAAATGATTAGGACTCACCAAGCTTACTACAAGATCCTGCTAATTATCTAGCCATAAATTTGGGAATGGGAACCGAAATCTATATCATGATAGGATATAGCACAAGATAAAAGTATGTGATCAGTACTACTGAATGTACTGAGTATGTGAGATATGCAAAGGTTGTATATAACACTTAAAACATGCTTTAAGCTGAATTTAAATACATAGAAAAAACTGAATAGACATGTAAAATTTTGTAGTATAATGAATCAAAAGTGTAATCATAAGATAAAAACATGAATTATATCTATAAGTTATCAATTATCATACACAATTTGAAAACTATCTAGTCATGTACATGTACCATGTTTTAAATTATATTTTGGGCAGTTTCTTGCAACCAATATAAATCATGTGAGCAAGAGGGTGTCCAACATACAACCCAAGGTGGGAGGGTACTCTATTCTTTGCCTAGGGTATAGAACTTATCTGATGTGGATCCACTAACTGAGCTCATTAGGCTAAAGTTGTCAACCTAAACTGGCAAAAGACGCTTCTGGGATATGGATTATCTAGAACTCGTGTCATCTTGGTTCTTTATAGTCCTCCTAAAACTACTTTATTATTTACTCATAATAGATAAACTATGGTCTAAAAATAAAGCTTAATACTAGTACAAATTAATGTTTTACAAAAGTTCTAAGATACTGGAACTAGGCATGCTAAATGTACTGAATTTTGATATTATGTATTCAAAACATGTCAAGTTATGCTAAATCAGGATGAAATATGTCAAATCATGCTAAATTCTTGTTTAAGTATAATGACTGAATTGAGACAACTAAAAACATGTGTATTCACTTAGAATAAGAATCCTAAAAATTTAATAACTTGGAAAATTGAAAATCATATAATTTGGGTAGTGGGATATGAACCCTAAATCATAAAGTCATGAAAACTATGTTGGATATCCAATATTTTGGGCATAAGGGTGAAAGGAAATCCTTATAAAACCCCACATACATGAATGCCTGAGAACTATAAACTAGAACTTGGGATTGAGACTTTAGGAAATGAAACCTAGGTTTTGGCTTCTTGAGAGGAACTTTTTTCAGTTTTTGAGAGTGAAGTGTGAGAAATAGAGGGGAAGGGTTGACTAAGCTGATAAAACCCCCTTTTTGGGACTTAAAATGACATAGTTCATGATTTAAAATATAGGAAAAGTCTAATTTACCCTTAGAACAATTGTAAAATTTTCTGTCGGCAGTGGTTCATGAGTCGTGGTCTGACTCGTGTCTCCTGGGACCACTGAACCTTTTTTGGACTTATTTCTACGAATCTCAGTAAGAGTTTTGAATTTATTTCTTCGTTTGTACTATGGCTCATAGATTTGAGAGAAAAGTGTCAACTTTTAGGTAGGGTTCTACGACTCAACAGTATGACTAGTGGTTCACACCGATCATACTTTGACTCATAGATACCTAGGAGTTTACTATTTTTGGGTACTCATTCCACGAGTCATTTCATGACTCGTGAAGTGTACCACGAGTCGTAGACTAACATGGTTCACTGGAAATGTAATTTTGGTCTTGTTTTTTTTTTTTGCACTAAGTCTGGATCAGAGCATGAAAAGCATGGGGTGTTACAATATCTCTCCTATAGAATTATTCGTCCTTGAATAAAGGCTAAGGGTGAATTGAAAAGAAAGGAACTACTAGTACTATCTGACTTATTACTGAAACTAAATAGCTAACCTCATTATTGGTTTGGAATAAGAGTAGAGACTCAGTTAAAACTCATAGATCATGAATGCATACTTAAATATCATAAATAATAGGTGATGACTTTAAATTAAGAAGAGTAACTATAGAAGGAAATCTTGAACCTCAAGCTGTCTCGGTGCTAGGAGGGAAAAGATATGGATACTTTGTCTTCATGTCTATTTTTGCTTCCCAAGTAGCTCTATTGACCAACTTATTTCTCCATAAAACCCTTACGGATGAAACCTATTTATTCCTCAACTTACGGACCTGCCTATCATGCATCTCAACTGGAATCTCCTCATAAGAAAGACTATCCTTCACACCAACACTCTCCAAAGGAACAACAATCGATGGATCACCAATGTATTTCTTCTTATAATCCAATGGGGACCAATATATTAGAGACTAATTTTACCCTTCTTACCAAACCTTCATGACCTCTTTCATGGGTGAAAACTTCATGAATACCCAATCATCAAACTCAAAATCTCTTCTCCTCACATTTGAATAGGTTTTATGTGAACTTGAGTAATTTTTAACCTTTACTGAGTTAGCTAAACTTGCTACCTATCCCAATGAACTAAATCATAACCTATCAATGTAGCCTCACCTACCTTGAAACCAATAGGTGATCTACACCTCCTCCTATAAAGAGCCTCAAATAGATCCATCTAGATGCTATAATGGAAACTTTTATTGTAAGCAAATTCTATAAGAGAGTAAATGATCATCCCTATTACCTTTGAAATCAATGATGTAAACCTTCAACATTTACTCTATGGTCAAGATGGTACACTGTACTTGACCATCTATCTAAATATGGAAAATTGTACTGAGATCTACTTAGTTACCAAGACTCTTCTTGAAAGACTTCCAAAGCCGATATGAAAACTGAGTATCCCTATCTGAAATGATAGTTAAGGGAACTCCATAAAATCTAACCAACTCACAAATATATGATCTGGCGTAGTCCTCTGCTAAATTTGTAGTCATGACAAGCAAGAAATGACTTGACTTAGTCATCCTGTATACTATCACCCATGTAAAATCATATTGACGTTGGGTAAACTTGTGATGAAATCCATATTGATCATTTCCCACTTCCAAGTAGGAATGTTGATATCCTGAGCTAGATCACCAGGTTCTTGATGTTCTACCTTTACCTACTGGAAAAATTTACTCTTAGTGACAAAATCTGCAATGTCTCTCTTTATACCATTCCACCAATAGATCTCTCTCAAATCTTAGTACATCTTGGTAGAACTGGATGAATAGAGTAACTGGAAATATGAGCCTCTATCAAAATTAGAACTCTTAACCTATCTACATTTGGAACACATAATTTTCCCTAATATCAAAGAACACCATCTCCCCCAGGGAGAAAACTTCTACATTCTGATTGTGGAAAACCTCTTTCAACTTGTGCAAAATAGGATCACTATTTTTCTTTTCCTTAACTTCCATCATAAGTGAAGAATCTGAACCATTCTGAACTATAACACCACTGTCTTCTGAATTTGTTTAACAAACTACTAAATGAGCAAGCCTGTGAACATCCTTAGCCAATTCTTTCTTTTTTTCCTTAACATGGGCCACAACTGATGGACAAACTTCTAAGAGCATCAGCTACTACATTGGCCTTACTCGGATGGTAAAGCACGCTCATGTCATAATCTTTTAGAAACTCAAGCCACCTTTTTTATCGAAAATTCAACTCCTTTTGACTAACCATATACTGCAAACTCTTATGATCTGTAAAGACATCTACATGAATAACATACAAGTAGTGTCTCCAAATTCTTCAACGCAAATACTAAAGCTGCCAACTCAATGTCATGAGTTAGATAGTTCTTCTGATGAACCTTAAGCTTTCTTGAAGCATAAGCAATAACCTTACCATGTTTCATCGAAACACAACCAATGCCAACTTTGGAAGCATCACAATAAACTACAAAACTGTCTTAACCCTTAGGCAAAGTTAGAATTGGAGCCATAGTCCGTCGAACCTTCAACTCTCGAAAGGTCTTCTCACAATCCTTGAACCACTGAAATTTAACCTTCTTCAGTGTTAATCTGATCAACATGGAAGCCTATGACTAGAACCCATCAACAAATATCCTATAGTAACTAGCTAAGCCTAAGAAACTCTTAATGTCTGATGGAGTAGTGGGCCTAGGACCATTTTGTACTACTTTAATTTTCTGAGAGACTATCTAAATACCATCATTGGAAAAAAAATTCTTGAGAAATAAAAGTGACCTCAACCAAACTCAGACATGGAGAACTTGGCAAATAACTGATGATCCTTAAGAGTCTGCACCACAATCCTCAAATGATCTGCTTGCTCCTCCTCATTCCAGGAGTAAGCCAAGATGTCATCTATAAAGACAATGACGAACATATATAGGTACTATTAAATACATTGCTCATAAGATCCATGAAAGCTGTAGTACCATTTGTTAGTCCAAAACACATTTGTTAGTCTAAACACATAACTACAAATTTATAATTACCATATTGAGTTCTGAAGGTTGTCTTCAAAATGTCATGCTCCTTGACATTCAACTGATGGTAACAAGATATAAGATCAATCTTAGAGAAGCACGAGGCCCCCTAAAGTTGGTAAAATAGGTCATCAACTTTGGGGATAGGATCTTGCTCTTAATTATGACCTTGTTTAATTGGTGGTAATCAATAAATAAATTGATAGAACCATCTTTATTTCACATGAGGAGGAATGGAGCACTCTATGGGAAAATAATAGGTCGTATGAAATCCTGATCTAAGCGATCCTTTAATTGTTCTTTCAACTCTTTAAGCTCAACTGGAGCCATTATACATGGCAGAATAGAGATAGGTTACATAGCTGGAAGAGGGTCTATACCAAAGTCAATCCCCCAATTAGGAGGGTCTCCAGACAAATCTTCGAGAAAAACTTCTGGAAATTCACTGACTACTGAAACTGACAGAAGAGATGGGGTATTAGACTTAAAATCCTTAACTTGAACTAGATGATAGATGGAACCCTTAGAAACCATCTTTCTAGTCTTAAGGTAAGAAATAAAACTACCTTTTGGCACTACAAGACTATCTTTCCATTCTACGATAGACTCATTTGGAAACATAAACTTTATGACTTTTGTTCTACAGTCAACTGTCTCATAACAATTTCTGTCATGTCTAGTTTTACTACGTCAGCTGAGGTGTCTCTATGAAGGACTGAGACAATGCAATTTCTTTACATACTTCTAGTTATGACTGACTCTCCGACTAGAGTGGAAATCAAAAAGGGTTATAGGAGTTGTCATTTACTACTGGAACTGATAGAGGAGATGGGGTATCAGACTTAAAATCCTTAACCTGAACTAGATAATAGATAGAACCCTTAGAAACCATCTTCCTAGTCTTAAAGTAAGAAATAAAACAACCTTTGGCACTAAAGGACTACCTTTCCATTCTAAGACAGACTCATGTGGAAACTTAAACTTTATGAATTTTGTTCTACAGTCAACTGAGGCATAACAATGTCTTTCATGTCTAGTTTAACTAGGTCAGCTGAGGTGTCTCTATGAAGGACTGAGACAATGTAATTTCTATACACACTTCTATCTATGACTGACTCTCCGACTGGAGTGGAAATGAAAAAAGTTTCTAGGAGTTGTTCAGGACTGACTCCAAATTTTAGTGCAACATAAGGGGTTAAGAATGATAATATAGCCTGGGGGTATAATAATTCATAAATATCATGAGAGAAGACATATATCATACCAATAATCATATCATGTGCACTCTCCTGATCCTGATGAGAAGATAGTGCATAGAAGCACATCTGACTCTGACCATCCCCTGAACTAGAAGTAGTACCCTTCTAAACATTTCTACCTGTTGGTTCTGATAATGAAATAGACTGAGCTTGATTACCTCCATTTCTTTTCCTGGTAAAAGGAAAATCCTTCAACCTATAACTAACTTGACCACATCCAAAACATACCTCCTTGCCATAAAGGCACTCTCCTGGGTGGTTCTTACCATACTTATTGCAAGTAGGGTAGGAATTCCTCCATGCAACACTTTTCTACAAATGAGATCCTAGCGTTCTACCCTTCTAATCTTATCTAGGTGATGTACCGGCTAATGACGACATATTTTAATCTTTTAACTAAGGAGAATCATGAGCTTTTAAGGAAATTTTGGTAGTTTTGATGTCTTTTGTGTTTAATTGCAGGGAAATGACCCAAGGACCAAAAAGAGTGAATCTGGGACAAAAGATGCTAAGTGGTGGTTCACTTGACAAATCGCAAAGAGAGTGATGAACCACCACATTTGCCACTAAAGCAAAATAGAACAAACTAAAGTAGGAGTTGTTGTGACGGTTCAACCTGATGGGCCGCCAAGGGTCTAACAAGCCACCAAGAAAATCGTTAGTGCAAAGTAGATTTATTGAGTTTTCCTACTGTGGTGACGGAACAATGTGATGGGTTTTCAAAAGACTGACAAACCATCAGCTCTTTCTTCAATACAAAATAGAATGCAGGTTTAGCTAGAGTCTAGTAATGGTTCGAGTGACAAACCATCACACATCTGACGAGTAGCCATCAGTCGAGGCGTCATTATTGAAACTGCTTTCCGAATTTGAATTTTAAATCCCATATTTTTGGAACCTATAAATACCTAGTCCAGGGTTTATAATAGGTATCTTTTGACACTTACGATATTTTTACATCGTATTTTTTCTGGAGAAATGCTTGTGTGGGTTTCAAATGCTATTTTGTGGTTTTTTCCAAGGATTTGAGTCTTGAATTTCTTCTTTGTAAGTTTCAATCTTTACATTATGAAATATATTGCTTACATCTCTTTCATCACTATGAGTTGCTAAAACCCCTATAACTAGGGTTGTGGAAACCTTGGCTAAATATCAATTCTAGGGTTATTGCTGATGTGAATTATATTAGCATACATAGTTGCATAGTTAATTCTTTTGGTTTTAGAGATTTCTAATGGTTGCAAACATTCGAACAAGCCCTAGGTTTACCTTGTTTGAACAAAGAAGTTAAAATCGGGAAAAGGATTTAACAATGAGGATATAGAATTTCTAACCTCCGTCTAATGAATAATGCTTTAATGAGATTATTCACTTGAGGCTGAACATGAGTTATTACTTTCATCACGTTAAGTTTAAAATAATTAAAGGTAAAATCACCTATTTAGTTTAGGAAACATCTAGGTGAATATCTGAGCTCATTTGCCTTGTAGTTATTTTGTTAATATGAATTCATCATTGATTTGACTCAAAATTGATAGGAAGCCAAGGTGAACACATTCCAAGTTCGTCTCTCTATTGATTAAAGTTCATGAATTTATCGTTGACCACTCGAAAAAAACTAAATTTGAATTCATAAGTTACTTATAACCCCCCTCCCCAGATTTCATGGAAATTCTCAACTAATAGTCACTTAAATTGCATACGACTTATGTATCACCATATTCCCTATGGGATTCGACCCCAACCTTTATTGGATTATATATTTGCAACGACCACTTACGCTTCTTAAAGGAGTTGTAATTTGGGCGTATCAAATTTTCGCATCGTTGCCAGGGAATACGGTCGTCAATTAAGTTGTTGCGTTTATTTGACTTTTAGTACCATTTCCTAATTTTACTTTTATTTGTTGTTTTTGTATTTGTAGGTTACGAGTTGTGCATGACAAGTATTTGATGTTTGGATAAACCGTTGCTACCCTACAATCTTGAGGTGAATAGAACTTTGAGAAAAAACATAGATGCACAACAATAGAAAGAAGCAAGACTTGCTGCATTTGCTGCTGTCCAATTGAATTAACAGAATGTAGATGCACCCAGTCATGTACCAAATAATAAGAATAAGGACTTGGGTGCTGACGATTCAGATGATGTTATTGATGGATAACATGTTGGCAATGTTGCTCCAGCCAACCAAAATCAACGCTGAAGAGGTAGAGGGCATCAACAACCTATAGTTAACTTTGCTCTTGATGATGAAGATGACGCTGATCTAGATGGGGTTGGTTCCACTAGAGCCATTGTCCTACCACCAATCTTATGGGCCAAAGTTTAATATCACCTTCATGATGATTTAGTTGTTTAACCTTAAGGGTTTGTTCAGAGGGTTACCTGGTGATGATCCAAATATGTAATTGATTAACTTCATAAACATATGCAAGTCCTTTGATTATCCAGGAGTTAGTGAGAATGCAATTCGGCTAAGGTTGTTTCCGTTATCTCAGTCTAGGGAGGCGACTTTGTGGTTAACTGAGCTGGTGCTCGATTCTATAAAAAACTATAGGTAATTGAAAGGAGCTTTCCTAGAAAGGTTCTTTCCGCCTTCCAGGATGTTACAGTTGAGGGACAAAAATAGAAACTTCATGCAGCTACCAAATGAAGCATTACATGAGACCTCACTTAGGTTTAAGAAGAAGTTGACCCAATGTCCTAATCATAAGTTGACTAAAGAGCATTTGATGGAGAAATTTTACCGGTCTTTGAATTCGAATACTAAGTCAACAGTTGATAATGCAGTTGGAGGTGCTTTTATGGGGCACACTTTTACAGATACAATCGTATACTTGATAGGCTGACCAAAACTATTAGATCTTGGCATACTAGGGATTCTGAGGTAGCAAGCAATATATATGCAGTGGGTAGGTCGACTAAACAACGCCGAATAGAAGAAGAGTGTGACCATGATATAGCGCACTTGAAAACTCAGATGGATTTGCTAACAAAACACCTATTAGCCAGTGGTGTTAAGAAGGTAAAGGTAGTTGGTTCACATAGTAGAGCAGTTGACTTAGATTCTGAGAAAGAAGCAAATTATTTGAATAACCAGGGGGTTTTCAGGCTAATGGTCAAGGAAACCAAGGTTGGAACTATCAAAGAGATAACTAATGTAACAAAGCTGGTTATAAGGATCGTGAACAAGGGAATTGGAAGAACAAGAATGATAGAAATAGGTTGTATATTTTACCAGGGAGTCATAATACTACTACTAATGATTCGGGAAAGCCTTCTATTGAGGCGATGATGGCTAAGCTGCTGAAAAGAGTAGAATCCACTAAACTAGGTGTTAAAGAAATGAAGAATGACTTGTCTTCAATAAGTCAGTTAGTCAATTCCCACTCCACTTCTATGAAGCAATTGGAGTACTAGATGGGGAAGTTGTCCCCAACCTTTAATCAATAGAAGAGCGGTACATTTCTAAGTGATATGATTATGAATCCAAAAAATGATGGGAATTGTTTAGCTATCACCAGGAGAAGTGGAAAAGTTCTACCTGAATCACAGTCGATGATTCAGATATAGGTGGAAAATTTAGCCGATGATTATGAAATGGGGGATGATGATATTTGTGTTGATGAGTTTTTGATCTAGTCTGAGAAGCCAAAAAATGTTGACAATAGAAAAGTGGATGCGGAAGAGTCTACTAAGGTGAAGGAGGATGGTAATGTGAATACGGAAAAGGGTAAAGAGGTAGCAAAACCTCCAAATCATATTCTGAGACGTCCTCCTCCATTTCCGCACAGAGTAAAGAAGAAAGTGGAGGATGGTAAGTTTCATAAATTTCTATCCATGCTTAAGTAGTTGTCCGTGAATATCCCATTAGTAGAGTCGCTTGAAAAAATGTCGAGATATGCTAAGTTCATGAAGAACTTAGTGTTGTGACCTAGCTAGAAATGCAAGTGTACGTGGTCGTGCAAGTAATAAAGTGGCCCTTTCGAGCCGGATGTCAAACCCACAGGGACTTGTCGTTTAACTATTCACTAGACTAAACTAGTTCTTGATTATTCATTTAAGCGGTGGAATATAGAGATATGATGGTTATAAAGTATAAAATAACGATGAACTAAACTAACATAATTAACTTGGGGTATAAACAATGGCAAGTTGAATTCCCAGGGTCAAGGCATCCCGAACGTCATCTCGAGCGAATGAATATTAATGGTTTAAGCAAATTGAGTTGTCTATCATGGTTATGGATCACGAGGTTGATAATATGATTATATTCGTCTCCAAACTATAACCTTCTATTAGAAATTGGAAACCTAACTACATCTTTGAGCGGGGATAGATTTAACCAATTCTAATGCCTTTAAGCTATCTTCCCGTATTTGAACAAGGGCGGCGAATTAGGTACCTCTCGTTCCTAATCGCATATCAATCTCTTGGAATCACTTCCTCGAGTAAAGATCAAGCTCCTTATATTCCACGTTCTATCTCTCAATTTCTCTCTCGAGCTCCTCTCAAGACAATAGATTTATTTCAATGGTAATTAAGCATTAAAATAATAAAATCAAGACTATAAGAATAACTAATAATTGATAAGCTTAAAAAAAAACCCAATAATATTCAACTCTAGAGATTCATGTTCATATCCTCAACCCCAAGAATGAGCGATTTTAGTGGCTTAATTTAACATAAATTGATTAAAAATTATAAAAAAAGAAATAAAAATAAAAAGGAAGAAGAATTAACCCTAATTTGGATGCCAAAATCGCCCAAAGTAGTCTAATAAAGATGGAATTATGATACAATAACCCAAAAGCCCTATTTATAAACAAAAACTCGGGGCAAAAATTTGCCAAAAAGCGGCCCGGCATGCCCTTGGGCGCTCCTGAGACTTAGGCAAATTTTTACCTCTGAAAAGGTGTGCCTGAGCGGCCCGGCACGCCCTTGGGCGCGCCCCTCTGCTGCCCAGCTGAACAAAATTTTCATCAAAAGCGGCCCGGCACGCCCCTTGGCGCGCCAGACCCTTAGATTCCGATTTACTTCCTTTCTTCGACTTTTCTTTGCGGATTTGGTTGAATTCTTCAAGTTCAAATCTTTGGCTAGCCTCTTATCTTCAATATCCTTCACTCGTAGCTCCTCCAAGCCTTAATTTTCACGCAAAAAACGCTCCAAATAGTCACAAATTTCACCTACAAGGGTCTAATCACATTTGTTAGCACAATATCAAATATTCCATCGAAATAATACAAAATACGCATGTATTGCACTCAAAACTAAGGTAAACATGGGTCAAAGTGGCAATAAGGCATATAAATACGCCTTTGATCACCACCCCACACTTAAAACTTTGTTCGTCCTCGAACAACAACCACAATCAACTCAAGGCGACTCTATAATTACTACTACAACTAAGACACTCAAGCTAGCACTACAACGACCACATGAATAGCAAGCTCTACATTCGACATGTTATATTACAACTTGAAACACATGAATACTACTTCAAAACTTTGTAGCCTCAAGAATTGACTCTACCAAGTTTTCAAACTCATGCACATTACTCAACAAAGAGATCATATAAGTCACCTATCTACACCACAAGAGAGTCACCCACATTCACTCACAGATATGCAATTTATCACAATAATGGGTGTAAGAATCAAATTCCGCTCACTCTCACAAAGAATTCACATGTCACATAAGATTCACCATAAGCTTGGCCTTAGTGTAGTACTCCACTATTATCAGAATGTTAAAGCTTGAGATCAAGGAGGACTTTAAGGGTTGTAATGTAGGCTAAGGGACGGGTAGGAACTATTTGGTTAAGAATAGTGACTATCTTCCCTAAGCGCTTTAATAAACTACAATTTACATTAAGATCACCTCCAACCAACCTATTTTACACCACTTTTATCTTCCCAACTCTCTTTTGTTTTGCCCCATCTCTTTAAGCTAGCTTACACATATTAGGAAAGGAGTATTTGCTATCAACACTTGATTCTTCTTTTGGTCAATTTTTTTTCTTTTCATTACATTACTCCCTACCAATAACACATAACTTTTTCACACACCAAAAAGCTATTTACTTGGGGCTTCAAGTTCACTTTTTCCTTCTTCAATTTTTACACTCCTTAACATCTTAATTTCTCAACTAAAGCGCTTAGGAGTTTTGTATCAAATTATGATTAATTGAAAGAAAAGGATTAAGCTACATATAAGGCTAGCAAAGAATAGGCTAAAGGCTCAATGGGGCTAACTAAGATCATGCAAAAAGGATAGATAAAGTAGGTATAAAATATGGCTATCAAAGAAATGCCTATATCATCTCCTAAACTCAACACCCTTTATTTCGCTTTGCAAACACACAGGGCAAGTTCTAGACATCAATATGCACATGGAATAACACAAAAACCTCACTCACACATAGCACATGTCTAAATCAAGATGGATCCCTATAGACTCTCAACCAAGCAATATAAAGAATTCAACATTAAGCCAACATCACAAAAGAGTCAAACAAATGAGCCTAAGTGTCTCAACAATAGTCATACAATTCACTACACATGCTTCAACATTCAAAACCAACTTGCATCATACAATCATGCGTAGCATCTGATTAGAGCATCTCTAAAATTTTAAAATTACTCCTAAAAATAAAAAGGATACGGGTTCAAAGGGCTTCCCCTCGAAAAAGAACCGAAAAGAAAAACCGAGGGGTGGATGAAGTGTGCTCCTAAATAAAACTAAAAATTAATAAAAGAAAATCTTTTTGTATTTTTCAACTTTTCAGCAACATAAGCAAAAAGAAAATAACCAAAAGACTCCTATAGCACACTCCACCCTAACCAAATCGAAAGATTTTCCACCCCACACTTAAAATCATACTTTGTCTCCAAAGTATAACTCAAAGAATAAAGAAATAGAAATACTCCCTGAGGCCTCTAGGCCTAGCTAGTAGCATTTTATCCATCAAAGAGGTCCGGAGGACCCCACACTTAGTTTTTGCAATGCTCCTTAGCTTAGATTTTTAGGTACTCAGACTTCCCCTAATCTACAAAACAAAACAAACCAAAATAAAAACAAAGGTGACACTAAAAACAAAAAACAAAAAAAACAAACTACTTACTAAACGTTGGGGTGCCTCCCATAAGTGCCTAATTTAATGTCGCGGCATGACCCATCAACTTTTTCCTCAACCTTGAGGACATAAATTTCACCCCCAACATCGCATCCATCTTTTTGCTTCGCTCATAGGGTGGTGGTGCATATATGAAGGGACCAAGTGATGGATGGTGCATGTTAAATCTCTTAGCACTGAGGTGAGGCATGTTGTTTTGTTGCTTGTCTGGTGAAAATTTAAGAATGTAGGATTCTTGTTCCTCATTTACACAATCCTCCACTAGTTCAGATGACTCAAAATACATGTCATCATCTAAACATAATGTAGAAAAATGCTTTAAATGAGATCCACTACGTCCCTCTTTCCCGCTTGCACTAGCTGTAACATGCTCACATTTATACTCCCTCTCAATGTCAACCTCAATCAAAGAATGATAGTTGAATTGTTGATATTCTTCTTCTTTCTCCATAGAATGGCTAGTCTCTGCAACTATTGGTGATTGGACATCAGACATCTCAGTCTTTTTCATCAACTGAATATTTAAGTCACAGATATCTAAAAAAAATTGAGCTATCTCTGAAATAAGCTCATCACTCCCCCCTTTTAATTGGGTTGCCATGGTTGTGATAACATCCCAGAGACACTCATGAATTTTTAATTGTTGTGCTTGATCCATTAGCCATTCCTGTCTCACTACGTCTTCTTCACCACAACTTTCTTCTACTAGTGCCTCCTTTTCTTCATCAATTCGGGATTTCTCTTGAGTGTTGGATAAGATTGTAACTTGCTGATCAACATAAGTTTCAGCCCTAGCCTGTAACTTTGTGACGTGGGACTGCATTTTCTCTGTGGCTTCCCTCATTCTCTGTATGTCTTCCCTTTGTTGTGTCTGTATCTCCATTATTCGCTTCAGCATATCCATAAAGTGAGCCTCATGTTCTGCCTCATTAGCTCCATTAGCCCCGTCAACATCACAAACAACAGACTGATCATAATAGGGGTTCAGGGGAGGAGAATAATAGTTTGGATAGTCACTCCAATGGCTATCCTGACCACCACACATCTGACATCTATTCAATTCAAAATATTGGGTAGGTACGCACAACCCTCTCTCTTGAACATCCTGACAATTACCATCCAAGTGTGGTCCTCCACAAAAACAACACGAATTGTCATCATTCAATGACCATCTATCCCAGGCTGACATATCAACAAGAGTGGTAGAAAAGTAAAACAAAACTTTGTACAAAAATAAATTATATACAACTTAAACAAATAAAAAGAAAAAGTCCACTCTAGATAAAAAATTAAAACCGAAGTCCCCTGCAACGGCGCCAAAAACTTGTTGGGACCTAGCTAGACATGCAAGTGTATGTGGTCGTGCAAGTAATAAAGTGGCCCTTTCGAGCCGAATGTCGAACCCACAGGGACTTGTCGTTTAACTATTCACTAGACTAAACTAGTTCTTGATTATTTATTTAAGCAATGGAATATAGAGATATGATGGTTATAAAGTATAAAATAACTATGAACTAAACTAACATAATTAACTTGGGGTATAAACAATGGCAAGTTGAATTCCCAGGGTCAAGGCATCCCAAACGTCATCTCGAGCGCATGAATATTAATGGTTTAAGCAAATTGAGTTGTCTATTGTGGTTATGGATCACGAGGTTGATAATATGATTATATTCGTCTCCAAACTATAACCTTCTATTAGAAATTAGAAACCTAACTACATCGTTGAGCGGGGATAGATTTAACCAATTCTAATGCCTTTAAGCTATCTTCCCGTATTTGAACAAGCGTGACAAATTAGGTACCTCTCGGTCCTAACCGTATATCAATCTCTTGGAATCTCTTCCTCGAGTAAAGATCACGCTCCTTATATTTCACGTTCTATCTCTCAATTTCTCTCTCGAGCTCCTCTCAAGACAATAGATTTATTTCAATGGTAATTAAGCATTAAAATAGTAAAATCAAGAATATAAGAATAACCAATAATTGATAAACTTCAGCAAAAAACCAATAATATTCAACTCTAGAGATTCATGTTCATAGCCTCAGCCCCAAGAATGAGCGATTTTAGCGGCTCATGGCTTAATTTAACATAAATTGATAAAAAAATATAAAAAAAGAAATAAAAATAAAAAGGAAGAAAAATTAACCCTAATTTCGATGCCAAAATTGCCCAAAGTACTCCAACAAAGATGGAATTATGATACAATAACCCAAAAGCCCTATTTATAGATAAAACTCGGGGTAAAAATTTGCCAAAAAATGGCCCGACATGCCCTTGGACGCGCCTGGGACTTAGGAAAATTTTTGCCTCTGAAAAGGTGCGCCTGAGCGGCCCGGCACACCCTTGGGCGCTCCCCTCTGCTTCCCAGCTGAACAAAATTTTCATCAAAAGCTACCCGGCACGCCCCTTGGCGCGCCAGAACCTTAAACTCCGATTTTCTTCCTTTCTTCGACTTTTCTTTGCGGATTTGGTTGAATTCTTCAAGTTCAAATCTTTGGCTAGCCTCTTATCTTCAATATCCTTCGCTCGTAGCTCCTCCAAGCCTTAATTTCCACGCAAAAAATGCTCCAAATAGTCACAAATTTCACCTACAAGGTTCTAATCAGATTTGTTAGCACAATATCAAATATTCCATCAAAATAATACAAAATACACATGTACTGCTCTCAAAACTAAGGTAAACATGGGTCAAAGTAGGAAATAAGGCATATAAATACGCCTTAGATCACTTAGTCACTAAAAAGAGGACATTGATGTTTGAACTAATAGACAATATCCATCATTGCAGTGTGATTGCTTTGCGATCGTTAGTCCAGGAGAAATAAAATCTAGGTGCATTCACTATTCCCTACACAATTGGTGCATTCAGCTTTTCTAAGGCATTATGTGATCTCGAAGCCAGCATCAAGTTGATTCCTCTAGCCATCTATCAGCAGTTGGGTTTAAGACCCCCAAGCTGATGTCTATGTGGTTATTGATGGTTGATCGATTGGTCAAAAGGCCAGTGGGAATATTATATGATGTGTTTGTAAAGGTGGAAAAATTTATATTTCCATCTAACATTGTAATTCTTGATTGTGAGGTGGATTTCGAGGTACCCATAATCTTGGGTAGACCATTATTAGCCACTGGGAGAGTATTGGTTGACATGGAGTACAATGAACTAAAATGTAGGTTGAACGATGAAGAGGTGAAGTTCAACATATGCTAGTCGATGAAGCAACCAAGGGACATGGGTGTTGTCTTGGTTATTGATGTTATTGATGATATTGATATTAAGGTATCTATTGAAGAAAGGTTTGCTATAGAAACCTTAGCTATAGTAATGATGAATTTGGATGGAGTGGACATCAAAGATTATGATGAGAAAGTTAGTGCGTTGGCTGGACTGTTCATATTCTTATGCCCCAAAGAAGTTGGACCTGGACTTGAAAAATAGGCCAACTCCTCCAGTGAAACCATCTATAGAGGAGCCACCAGTGTTAGATCTTAAAGAGTTTTCGGGCCATTTTGATATGTATTTCTGGGTGAGGAGAACATATTGCCTGTGATTATAGCTGCTGACTTGATAGAATGGCAGGTGGAAGCACTTGTCTTTGTGTTGTGAAAGTACAAATGGGCAATTGGTTGGAAAATTACAGATATTATTGGGATTCCACCGGGCATATGTACACATAAAATTCAGTTAGAGGAAGAGTGTGTGCCCACCATTGAACATCAACAAAGACTTAACCCACCAATGGAAGAGGTAGTAAAGAAAGAGATAATCAAGTGCCTTGATGCAAGAGTTGTTTACCTGATCTCAAATAACAAGTGGGTAAGTCCGATTCAGTGTGTCCCAAAAAGGGGGCATGATGGTGGTGGCAAACGAGAAAAATGAGTTGATTCCATTAAGGCCGATCACATGTTGGTAGGGTTGCATGGATTACCAGAAGCTGAATTCATGGACTCTTTGGTATCACTTTCCAATGCCATTTATGGACCAAGTGCTTGATATGTTGGCAGGAAGAGGCTGATACTGCTTTATGGATGGATACTCGAATATAATCAAATATCTATTTTACTTGAGGACCAAGAGAAGACTACATTCATATGCCTTTATGGGACTTTCGCCTTTAAATGGATGCCCTTTGGCTATATAATGCTCCTGCAACCTTTCAAATATTAGAATCATAGATAGGGGTTAGCAATGCAACACTCATGACACATTAACCTTTGTGCTTGGGGATAGTCATCTACAAGGGGCGTAACATAGTCGGTTAGATGATATATAACCTATTAATTTTGCATACTGAATTCCATGTGAGACCACTATAGTACAAAGAACCTATAGAGTTATGAATTTATTGGGGAACACAGTCCTAGTGCCTTTCTCATATTGATTACAAATCAAAAAAATCAACACTTGTTACTATTGATCTTTTGTTTTACAAAATCCCCCTCTTTTACTTATTTGCCAGTTAGTGAGACAAACACTTGAAAGAATTTTGACCTATTCCCTGTGGGATCGACCCCAACCTTGTTGGGTTCTATATTTGATTCATCGACGTCTTTATACTTTTTGGGAGGTGTAATTTAGGCGATATCAGTGACTATTAGTTGACGATTTCCCTGAAATGGTTTTTTTTTTTATAAAGGATTGTTGAATGAAGATTCAAATCATTTTAAGTAACCAACATTAAATTCACGAATATTTTATGAATAGAGAAAACAAACTAGAATTGTGTTCACCTTGACTTCTTATCACTTTTGGGTCAAGTCGATGGTGAATTCATATTAACATAAGTAAATGTAAAGAAACGAGTTCAAAGGTTCACCTAAACGTTTCCCAACCTATATAGGTGATTATCCTTTTAATTCTTTCGAACTTAAAGTCATGAAAATGATAACTCAATTTTAGCCTCAAGTGAGTAATCTAGTTAGAGCATTGTTTATTATACAAAATTAACTCTTTTTCCTAGTTTAAACCTCTTTGTTCAAGTAAGCCAAACCTAGGGCTTGCTCTAATGTTTGCAACTATTAGAAAGTTGTTAAATTTAAGGAATTAACAATACATTTACAAGTGTGGTTTGAATTCACACCAACATGAATCCTAGAATTGATAATCAACCAAAGATTCCACAATCCTAGTTATGGGGTTTTTAGCTACTCATAGTAATTAAGTAGATGAAAGCAATATATTTCATGAATAAAAGATTTAATCTTACAAATATGAATTTCAAGGCTTTGATTCTTGACAAAACCAAAAGTAGAGTTAAAACATGTTTCTCTAGAGAAAACTAGTCATAAAAATATCCAAATTATAAAAGATACCTATTCTAAACCCTATACTAGGTATTTATAGGCTACAAAAATATGAGAATTAGAATTCAAATTTAGGCTTTGACTTCACTCATGATGCCTCGCCTGATGGCTCATTGATTGTGTGACGGTTTGTCGCCTAAACTATCACTTGACTTTAGTTTGCCATATTCTCTGCTAAACTCTTACGAGAAGGTAATGGTTTGTTATCCTCTTTCCAGATTATCATAATGTTCCATCACCAATGAGTAGGAATTGATCAAATATGTTTTAGCCTGATGATTTGATTGACGGCTCGTTAGGTCCTTGACAGATCGTTAGTTGTGCCGTCACACTAACTTCATTCCTTGTTCATTCTGTTTAAAGCTGAAGGTAGGCTTGGCAGTCAGTTACTCCTTTGATGGTTTGTCAGATGAACCGTTAGACATCATTTTCAGTACAGTGTTCACCCTTTTTGTCCGTAGGCTTATTTCCTGCAATTTAACATGAAAAGACGTCAAAACTACCAAAAGTTGCTTAAAAACTCACAATTATTCTCAGTTAAAAGCATAAAATATGAAGTCATTAGCTGGCACATCAGTCCCCAAAGAATTTGCGAGCGATTTGAGTTAGTTTGAGTTTCTTAGAAGCTTTAAAGGTGGTTAGTTTGACTTCAGTTAATATTTTGTGATCCGAGCATCGGATGGTGATTTGGTCAGTTCCATTAGATCCAAATTTTTTATTTTGGTTAGTAGAATAGTTAGTTTGGGTCCCGATCCTTTATATTGCATTTTGAGTATTTAGATAAAAACTAGTTAAAATAACTTAAAAGGGGTCCCGAGGGGTAATTTGTTGTAAATGATCTCTTTTCAAAAATTTGATGGCTCTATTGAGTCCCAAACTTCAAAATTAGCCTAGTAGCATAATCAAATTATTTTTGTGGGGTCCTGATCAAATCTTGAGGGTCCATGTAGAGACTTTTCCAACATTGTACTTCAACTATTTTGCTAGTTCTGGTGCAACTGCTCTAGCGATCACTTGGTCTCCTTAGCAGTGTCACCTAGAAAGACCAAGGACCGTCTTACCAGAGGCCCATCCTTCCCAGCACTTTACCTTAGAGATGTATTCCTTGGCCATGGCGAGGCCACCTTAGCGGTCACCTGTGTGGCAAGTAACTACCGCCTTAGCAATAGACTAGCCGCTCAAGCAATGTTTCTTAGGTGATGATTGTACCCCCTAGGCAGCGTTGCTGATATAAAATCCTAATTTTCACCCTTTTCCTTCATTCTTCCATTTTCAAACTTTGAGAGCTCGGTTCATAGAGATTTCAAAGAGGAATTTTATCAATCTTGTGTGGGTAGACTCTAAACTTCTATTTTCATCATTTACAATTGATTTCATCTTCAAAACAACTTTAAAACTATAATGTCAAACTTGGATTTTTGGGGTTTTACTCAATAAACAACAAAATTAGTTTTTCTTTAATTTCAAGTTCGATTTTAACTCGTTTTTATTTGGGTTTTAAGATTTAGACTCCTTTTGATATGGAGAACATTTTAAAATAAAATTCTAGATTTACCCTTTTCGATTCCAAGCTGATTTTTGAACTATTTTTGGGCCCAAAACAAATATAGCCAATATGGATATTTTTGAACCCCTTCTAACATGTAGATTATGTTTTTGATAGATTTAGTCCATTTCGAGACCGCTCGTGAAGGAGAGGCTTCGTGTTGAAGGGTCCTGGCTAGAGTTTCAGCGATTCGAGGTTGGTTATGTATTAACTTTCATCAGAATGGACTGGCTAGTTAACCTTTCATGTAAAGCATGCTATGTGTTGGGAAATTAGTCATATGATTCGTATTATGAAATCATTATTATTATCGTGTTTCCCATGTGGGGGCTTATGTGGATATTATTATTGACTTGAGAGATTATTATTATTGTGATACCAGTGTAGGGGCTTGAATTGATATTTTAGGCCTTCTTAATGTATTTATTTGCCTTACTATTATCGTGATGGCCGAGCGGGGAACTTAGATTGATATTATAGGCCTTATTTGAGCATTATATGCCTCTATCATTATAGTGATGCCCGAGAGAGGGGTTTGAAATTATATTATTGATTTCTTAATGACTATTTATTCCAGTGGTGCCATGCGATGGCTTGTATCATGAAATATTGAGTAGATTTTGAGCTCATTTATACAATTATTGATTTGTTCATTATATTCATATTGATTTGGTTATGAGCATACATCCTCATTTCATTCATTCATATTCATGAGATTGGTACCACTGAGTAACACTAATTTTGAATGAAAAATGAAGTACTTAACCTTTGACCGATGATTCTTCTGGCAAGGTTGATTGAGATTGAGATTGTGAAAGTATATGGGTTGCGAACCTCCCGTGGGTCCTGTCCTGGATGATTTAGCTCGAAAGGTGTATATGAGGTTATGCGATGACCGCAATACGATGGCTTATATCATTATCATCCCATCATCATCCCTTACATTTCATTGTATTGGATCAATTGTATTCTATTTGTGTTTGTTATCGTGTGTTTAGTATTTCTTATACATTCGTGTGTAATTATTCTTATAAAGTTGTTATACTTGTAGAATTGTTAGAAGATACGATGTAAGCTACTGTATGGGAATTTTTCTATATGCAGGTGGAAGCGTGCTCATAGTATTCTTTACTTATTTAGTTTTATGCTCTTCTCAGTCAGCCTATGATATCTAATGAGTATAAGTGGATACGTACTCACTCATACTTCTGTGCCCTTTCGGTGGAGATCCCAGTATGAGTGCAACCCACGATAGCTGATTCGTGTAGTGAGAGTTGATCTAGAGATCTAGTGAGCTCCCCGTTTGGAGTTTTGTTCCAGCCTCCATTTATCTTTTATGGCTTTTCTTGTTTTTCGGAGAAATTGATGTATATTCTAATTTCAGTATTGTCTTAACTTCTCTTTATACTTATGATACTAGGTTTTTGGATTCTGTTGTATTTCCTTCCAAACGTTTTAGATTTATGATTATGGCCTAACTTCGTTCTAGAAGTCTCGTATTTACTTTATCTCTTTCCTATTTTATATGTCCTATCAATTGTAGGTTTTCGGCTTACCTATCAATTGTATGATTGAGTATAATATATAGGTGGAACCACAAATCAATTTCAATTACTTAATTAAAAGTCATACATATATCATTTCATAATTTCAGTAAAACAAGGAACAATTTTAACCAGAAAGAGCAATATGAGTCCAATAAGTAGAAGGAGGACATTTTAACTCGAAAACTTATGTTAAGGGCAAAGGGGTACAATAGGTGGAAGGAGCACAAGTTTAAACCATTTTCAATACTTTAGGAGCACTTTTGACCCCCTTATCATTTCACATTTAAATGCATTTTACATAGGTAAAAACGTGTGAAATGTTGATTTAACAATATTGTGCAAGAGACTATCAGATGGATTAGACAACCCTTTATGGTGCTATGCTCGACAATATTTGGCAAGCAAGGAATGCAAAAATTTTCACAGGACATGCAGTGAATGCAAACTTTATATTTTAGTAAATACAGGCAACAGTAAAGGACAGAATTGAAATGTATAGAGGGACTAAACTAGCTAGGCAAGATGAGGCTTATGTTGACAAAGTTTGTTATCAGTTTTGTTTGATTTTCTTGTTCTTGTTGAGGCTTAGGCTAGCTGGAACACTAATGTTCTAGCAACTAAGTGCTCTTTGGATGCATTTCAATTTGTTGGTATGGTAATATTTATATTTTATTGCCAAAAGAAAAAATATTTGATCTATTTTTATGCACTTCAAAATTATATTATTTTTATATGAAAATAAACTTCAAAATTATATTATTTTTATATGAAAATAAATTCTTCTGTATTAGATAAACTCGAAATACTATATAATTATTTTTAGAATATGTAAAAGCTGAATGTTTATTATTTTAACTGCACATTTCATAGTATTTGATGCGAGATATATTCGTGCAAAGTACGAACATAAAGACTAGTGTATATATATAAGAAGAAACACATAAAATCACCCCTAAAACTTGTTCGTCAAACTTTCTTTAGCACTTTAACTTTGCGGCTAATTATTTACCCACCTAATGTTGTTCGAAGTGAAATTAATACCCTCTTTAAATTACAAAACTCATCTTATAAGGGGCATTATATTACATATGCCGCCACGTCATCTGCCACCACATATTTTTCTCTCTTTTCACTTTTCCCACTTCCATCATCTTCTTCTTTTGAATGTGTCTGCGTTTACAACTCTGTCAATTACATCGTACAAAGATGACAGGTTCATTTCCATTTCAGTCGATAAAAAAATGGAGATACTGCTACTTTGATTCCTTAAATCTAATAAGGCAATCCTGCAATCACATAGATTTCAATCTCAGGCCATCGAACCTAAAAGCAAATTTCTCCATATCTGAAGTCAATAGCAATTTCCTTGAGTTGTCAGATCTGGGTTTATTTGCCGATGAGAAATAATCAAGTTACTCACTAGACGACGAGTGAAAGGTAGATGTGGAGCTAATAACCATGGTAGAAGCGGCAAGCACCAAATCTACGAAGGGGCAGGAGCCCATCATTTCATCGTTTGAATTTTTTGGCAAAAAAAATAATCAAAAAGATACCCTGGA
Source organism: Capsicum rhomboideum (assembly GCA_031232105.1). Taxonomy (NCBI): domain Eukaryota; kingdom Viridiplantae; phylum Streptophyta; class Magnoliopsida; order Solanales; family Solanaceae; genus Capsicum; species Capsicum rhomboideum. Next base: position 84,147,923 of record CP124719.1, on the reverse strand, counting down.
GATACAGTTCCCAAGGAAGAAATCTAAAGAAATTCACCGTATCTTAATTTGTAGCCATTGGGGAAGAAAATTTTGGTTGTTTCTCAAATGGAGAAAATGGTTCTTGGAAGAAGAAGACCAAGAAATGGGAAAAATGAAAAAGGGAAAAATAAAAAAAAGAATAAGAAAATCTGAAACTTTTTTTAAAAAGCTAATTAAATATAATTAGTGTTATATCCAATAGGAAGGTGATAAGTGTTTGATTTTGGTAGCTTTAGTTTTTTTATTTTGGTCAAAATTAAAAGTTTTATTTCCAACCAGTAATCATTTAATACACAACAACTCATTGTTTCTCAGAGCTGTACAATCGTTTTCCTATCTTTAAGCTATTACAAAGAAAATTATACCAAGTTTATACTGGATAGCTATTCATCTATTCTAATACTCCCTGCCATTTACAAAATGTTTGTCCCTTAATATGTACTTGGAGGCAAATATCTCTAATCTACTATATATTAGTCTTCCTTTTATTCCTGAATTTTCTTGCATTTCTTTCCACCCACACCTGGTACACTGCAGCAACAAACAAGAAAATCAGAATAGGCAGTCTTGGTTTATTGGTATGCAATCTAGTAGTAAGCCATTTGGTCTCATCTGTCCATGATTGCACCTATCTATGAATACCCATCCATTTTATGAGATTATACCATATGAATCCTGAGTAATCAAATTCCAACAATAAATGTTGGAGGGTCTTTGTAGACCCTATATTACACAACACACATTCTAAATCCACAACTATCCTCCACTTAGCTAGTCTATCTACAATAGCCAATCTTCCATGTATTGCCAGCTATTGGATGAATTGATATTTGGCGATAGTTCTAAGAGCTTGCACCAGATTCCTACATTATACCTTAGGCTGTTTAGGGAGTAGTTGATACAAGATCAAGTCCACAACACAAAGATTCCAACAACAACAACAACAAAAACAGCAACCAACACAAATGCTAGTGAATTGAAAGAGCCCCACCCGGCTTCACTAGACTTCAAGATCTCAAAGACAAGAACAACAAGATAATAAAAGATAGATAACTTGACATATAATATTCAAGAGACTAAGAACCCTAACATAAAGAGAGGACCCTAAGACTATTGAATATAAACACCAAGTTCTTACTTAGACCAAGAGGAACTCAATGACCTCAAGATCCTTGTTTCTAGCCAAATCACAACACAAGCTTCACTCTTGGAGCTTGGCCGAAATTCTGCCTCCCAATGGAAGAGAGAGAGAGAGAAATATTACAAGGCCTTTGTCTTGAAATTACAATGAGAAAACTAAGGCAAAATAATTCTAAGCTTGTCTATTTATATTACAAGCCAAATGAGAGACAAAAATGACCATATGGGCCATGTTGGGCAGCCGGCCATGGAGGCCTTGGAGTGTAAGTTTATTACACTTCAAGGCCCATCTTCACACCTTAAAACATTTAGATCCTTAGGTGGTTCAATGACCAACTCACACACGGCCATTTGCATGAATAAAGCTTGGAGTTTTTGTAACTCCCGAGCTTGACTTCGTGTGAATGGTCGGGTACTTGTTGGGCAGCTTGTCCCACCCGTATCATCCTCTCCATCTTGAGAGGAATTTGACCTCAAATTCAGCACTTGGTCATCTTCAACCGCCTCCACGAGAGAAAGATCACAAACGTTAAAAGTGTGGTGCACTTGATATTCCGGTGGGAGGTCAATCTTGTAGGCGTTGTCATTGATTTTCTCGAGTACTTGGAATGGACCATCACCCCTCGGCATCAATTTGGACTTTCTTTGGGATGGAAACCGATCCCTCCGAAGATGCACCCACACCCAATCTCCCGGTTCAAGGATGACTTTCTTTCTTCCCTTGTTGGCCCTCCTTGCCATGTCTTGGTTTTTCTTCTCAAGTTGTAGCCGCACCTTCTCATGTAACTTCTTCATAGAATCTGCCCGCTTGCTTCCTTCTAAGCTAATCATGAGATCACTTGGCAAAGGTGTTAAATCCAAAGGGGTGAGGGGGTTGAGGCCGTATACACACTCAAAGGGAGTCATTCCCGTACTTGAGTGTATGACACGGTTATATGCAAACTCAATCAATGGTAAGTGCTCTTCCCAAGAAGTCATTTTTCCCTTAACCATGGAACGTAGCATAGCACCCAAAGTCCTATTTACTACTTCCGTTTGGCCATCGGTTTGTGGGTGGCAGGACGTAGAGAATAATAACTTGGTACCAAGCCTACCCCACATGGACTTCCAAAAGTGGCTTAGGAACTTAGAGTCCCTATCACTCACAATGGTCCTCGGGACACCATGCAATCTAACAACATTATCAACAAACAACGAGGCCACGCTAGGGGCGTCATCACATTTAGAGCAAGGAATAAAGTGCGCCATTTTAGAAAACCGGTCAACTACAACAAAAATACTATCCCGGCCTCGTCGAGTCCTTGGCAGCCCTAACACAAAGTCCATAGATATATCAAGCCAAGGACGTAGAGGAGTGGGCAGCGGGGTGTACAACCCATGAGGTAGGAGCCGAGATTTGGCTCTCTTGCATTCTACACATTGGCCGCAAATCCTAGCCACATCCTTGCGCATTTTGGGCCAATAGAATTGCTCCTCCAATATTCCGAGGGTCTTTTCGACCCCAAAATAACCCATTAGACCGCCATCGTGTGCTTCCCTCACAAATAATTCTCTCCAAGAGCTAGAGGGTACACACAATCGTCTACCTTTAAATAAGTAACCATCAAACTTGGCATAGGGATTTGAACCCCTAGCCGAATCCCACTTGTCCCTACCCAATTCTTCACATTCCCTAAAGATAGGAGCAAAGTGAGGGTCCTTGGGATACAATTCTCTTAAACTCTCAAAACCCATCAATTTTGATGACAAGGTGGACACAAGGACATGTTTTCTAGACAAAGCATCGGCCACTACATTGTCCTTACCCTTTTTGTATTGGATAACATAAGGGAAGGTCTCAAGAAACTCAATCCATTTGGCATGCCGTTTGTTAAGCTTGTCTTGGGCCCGAAGATGCTTTAAAGATTCATGGTCCGTTCGGATCACAAACTCCTTGGGCCATAAGTAGTGTTGCCAAGTGGCCAAGGCTCTAATCAAGGCATACAACTCTAAATCATACGTGGAGTAGTTTAGAGTTGCTCCTTTGAGCTTTTCGCTAAAGTAAGCAATGGGTTTCAAATCTTGCATCAAAACAGCCCCTATGCCTACTTTACTTGCATCGCACTCGACCTCGAAGGTCTTATCAAAGTTGGGCAATTGTAACAACGGTGCGGAGATGAGCATAGCTTTCAAGGCTTCAAATGCCTTAGCTTGCTCGACACCCCACTTGAAGGGTTGTTCTTTCCGAATGACTTCGGTCAAGGGGGCGGCTATGGTGCTAAATCCTTTGACAAACCTTCTATAAAAACTAGCCAACCCGTGGAAGCTTCTTACTTCTCCAACGTTTTGTGGGGTTGGCTAATTTTTGATAGCATCTATCTTGGATTCATCCACTTCGACCCCTCTTGAACTAACAACAAAACCCAAGAAAACAACTTCATTGACACCAAAAGAGCACTTTTCCAGATTTGCATACAATTTTTCCTTCCTAAGGACATCAAGCACACATTGTAAATGCATCACATGCTCTTCTAAGGACTTGCTATACACCAAGACATCATCAAAGTAGACAACAACAAACTTTCCAATAAATGGCCTCATCACATGATTCATTAGCCTCATAAAAGTACTTGGAGCATTTGTTAGGCCGAATGGCATAACCATCCATTCATAGAGACCAAACTTGGTCTTGAAGGCGGTTTTCCATTCATCACCGGGTTGCATTCTTATTTGGTGATAGCCACTCCTTAAATCAATCTTGGAAAACAAACATGACCCATTCAACTCATCTAGCATGTCATCTAACCGAGGAATAGGGTGGCGATATTTTACCGTAATTTTGTTGATGGCTCGGCAGTCCACACACATGCGCCACGTTCCGTCTTTCTTTGGCACTAATAGCACCGGAACAGCACACGAACTCATGCTCTCCTTGACATACCCTTTGTTGAGGAGCTCCTCAACTTGACGTTGCAATTCCTTGGTGTCCGTAGGATTGCTCCTATAAGCCGGCTTGTTTGGTAATTGTGATCCCGCACAAAGTCAATTTGGTGCTCAATTCCCCGAAGTGGGGGCAATCCTTGCGGAAGTTCCTTAGGAAATACATCCTCATAATCCTGCAACACACAAGAAATCAAAGGGGAAATGGAAGAATTAGTGGGGTTAGCATTAAAACAATGAGCCAAGAGTAACATAGGCGTGTCCTCATCATGATCCACGAAGAGTTCCTTCCTCCTAACTAACATCACCATGTTTTCCGGCCCTTTTGACGTTGGGGCAGCCTTGGATGACCCCACTGCCCCACCTACGGAATTCCCTCCCCTTTCTCCCTTTTCGGATTCCTTTCCCCTTTCCTTCAATTCCCTCATTCTTTGATGCCACTCATTTACTTGGGAAGGCGAAAGCGGATGAAGAGTAACCTTTCGGCCATCCTTCTCAAGTGTATACCGATTGGACCTCCCATCATGCTTAGTAGACCTATCATATTGCCAAGGTCTACCTAGCAACAAATGACATGCTTGCATTGGTATCACGTCACAAAGCACTTCATCGTGGTAGTTTCCCACCTTAAACCGTATCACACATTGCCTTGCGACCCTTAACTCACCACAATCATTCAACCATTGTAACTTGTAAGGACTAGTGTGTGGGGTAGTTGGTAACTTCAAGAAATTTACCATAGCATGACTTACAACATTTGTACAACTACCACTATCGATCACCAAGGTACACACACTCCCTTTTACAAGACATTTAGTATGGAATAGATTTTCCCTTTGGCTTGGGTCATCTATTGCCTTACTAATCATGACGCGCCTAACCACAAAGTTTGGAACCACACACTCCCCTTCTTGCGGATAAACATCTTCACCATCATCACCATCATCATCATGTGGTCCATCCTCGGCTTCCTCTCCATCTTGAGGCTCGGCCTCATCTTCTCCCCTTTTGGGACCCACCTCCTCACCAAGATAATACACTCTTCCTTCCCGTAGGATCACATTGCGTCGGTTTGGACATTTATTGGCCTTATGCCCCCAACCTTGGCACTTGAAACATTGGAATCCCTTTGGGTTAGGATACTTGTGAGCCTCTGGTTTTGGAGGAATCTTGGGGACTGTTTTGGGCTCGGGCAGCCTTGTAGTGGCGGGTTGGTCCTTGTTTTTGGGCCAACCCGAGGGGGCTTGTCCCCTTGCCTTGAAAGATGATCTCTCTTTAAGTTCCCTTTCAATCTCAAGAGCCGCTTGGAAAATACCGTCGACGGTTTTAAACTTGTGAAGTGTTAAATGAGTGGAGATCTCTTTGTTCAACCCACACTTGAACCGGATGACGTCGTGACTGATTTGCTCCCCACGATGATCAAGTTTCAACATGAGTTATTGAAACTCATCAAAATATGCCATCACACTCTTGTTACCTTGACGCAAGCCATACAATCTAGCAAGCAACTCATGGCGATATCTCTCGGGAAGGTATCGTTGCCTCATCAAGTACCTCAACCGATACCAAGGTGGTGGCTGCCTATCCACTAGTTTATCACCAAACCGCTTGACGTACTCCCACCAAGTGTTAGCATAACCCTCAAAGTGAGCTATAGCATAACTTCCTTTCTTTTCTTCCGAGATATCATTAACTTGGAAGACTTTGTCACAAGCCGATTCCCAAGCTAAGTATGCCTCGGGGTCACTTTCACCCTTAAAGAAAGGTAGACTCAACTTGATGGTGTTGATGCCTACATCCCTCTCATGGTGTCGGTTTCCCCTTTCTTCATATCCACGGTACCTCCGTTGAACTCCTCTTCCCCCTCTCACCTCCTCCTCCCTCATGTAAGTATCATCAAAGGCCCCATACCCTTCATACTCCTCCCTACCATATTCCTCAAGGTGGGTTGGTCGGTTTTGGATGTTTGGAATTTGATTTGGGGGTATTGGATTTTGTGGAGGTGGTGGTCTTTGGTTTAATGGAGCTTGGAATGGAAGGTTCGGATTTAGTGGTGGAATTTGACGTCCAAATCCCTCATGCGGGACTTGGGAATTCTGGAAATGCGTTGGTCTATTGGGGCCACGGTTAGGAGGTAGAAAGGTGGTTTGGCTTGCGGCATTTAGTGGAGCTTGAGGTGCGTTTAGCATTTGGTGGACTGTTTCGGGGGTGATGGTTGCGGAGGAAGTCCTATCATGCCCATTGGTGGAAACATGTAGAGGAGTAGAAGGACCAGAGTTCCTTTGACTCTCCACTTGTTCTAACCTCCCACTAATAGTCGACACCTCTCCGTTGATTGCTGCCAAGTCCCCTCTCACGGCCCCAAACTCCGAATTCAACCTCTCAAGTGTCCGGGTAACGGCCTCAAGGATGTGGTCCCTTCCATTGTCAAGGTATTATACTCTTTAGATCACCACACGCTTGAGTTCCACAAGTGTTGTAAATTGGCTAGTAACCGTGAATCCTTTAAGGTATGAGTAAGCTCTTATCCGGAGTGGATTTTTGTTTGAAGACTCAAAGAATTCTTGTCGGACTAGAACCAAAAATAGCAACGTATTCAAAAGATAAAAGCACTCAAGTAAACGTTGACACGAACAAACGAATTCAAAGGACTAATTGACAATCTAGTAGGAATGTACTAGTTTGTTGATTAGTTCTAGAACCAAGTAAGGAAACTAAGAATCAACAATTAGAAACTAGAAAATTATCCAAAGTTGAGCTTAGGGGTGAAGTGGCAGCATGCAATTGGTCTTGGGCCCACACGGTTCGTCTATATAACTTATATGTAGATTCTATATTTTTTTTTGTCACAAATCCGAAAATCAATATTCATACAACTTGTGAAGGATGACAATGTGTTTTGGAGGGAAAAATAATAGTCTTGTAGTCTTTTCAACCTTTCAAACTCAAAGGGTTAGGTTTGACTAACTAGTCCCACAAAACAAGGCTCCTTGAATTAGGGAAGAGTGATTGATAAGACTAGGAAGTGATGGGTGCAAGTCTTTCACCAACAACTCTATGACTTGTGTTGCAACTTGAACACAACAAGATGAACAAGTTTAAAATATGAACACCTCAACAACCTTCATCAACTTCTTCAAGCACATAACACACAACCACCAATTTTTGTCATCAACAACATACAACCTTCAACCACTTCAAGTCACCACAACAATGGTCAAGTTTTCAAGCTCAACTTTTAGATCTAGACACTTTAGTGTTGGTGAGAAAGAAAGCAACACTAGAAACACACTAAACAAGCAAAATAACACCTAGATCTAAACATACAACAACATTCTCGGATTTGTCTTCAATGGACAGATTTCAGATTTTTTTTTTTTTTTTTTTGTTTAATCCGAGAACAAGCCCAAGATGGGTTGTGTTGGAACACAACCGGTCTTGCTTTGATACCAAATGATACAAGATCAAGTCCACAACACAAAGATTCCAACAACAACAACAACAAAAACAGCAACCAACACAAATGCTAGTGAATCGAAAGAGCCCCACCCGGCTTCACTAGACTTCAAGATCTCAAAGACAAGAACAACAAGATAATAAAAGATAGATAACTTGACATATAATATTCAAGAGACTAAGAACCCTAACATCAAGAGAGGACCCTAAGACTATTGAATATAAACACCAAGTTCTTACTTAGACCAAGAGGAACTCAATGACCTCAAGATCCTTGTTTCTAGCCAAATCACAACACAAGCTTCACTCTTGGAGCTTGGCCGAAATTCTGCCTCCCAATGGAAGAGAGAGAGAGAGAAATATTACAAGGCCTTTGTCTTGAAATTACAATGAGAAAACTAAGGCAAAATAATTCTAAGCTTGTCTATTTATATTACAAGCCAAATGAGAGACAAAAATGACCATATGGGCCATGTTGGGCAGCCGGCCATGGAGGCCTTGGAGTGTAAGTTTATTACACTTCAAGGCCCATCTTCACACCTTAAAACATTTAGATCCTTAGGTGGTTCAATGACCAACTCACACACGGCCATTTGCATGAATAAAGCTTGGAGTTTTTGTAACTCCCGAGCTTGACTTCGTGTGAATGGTCGGGTACTTGTTGGACAGCTTGTCCCACCCGTATCAGTAGTGAAGAGTATAACTTCTTAATACTGAATCTTGTACCCACTGTGAATTGTTTCAAATGTTGGATTGGCTAAGTATTTAAGAGTATTTTCCTAGCCTCAAAGATCTTTCTAACAAGCCAGCAAGCCTGTTTAGGTATCTCCATTAGAGACTGGTCTCTACTTTTAATGTAAAAATGATAAATCCGCTACACCCACAAGGTTTCCTTCTTGTGTGAGAGTGCCCAGAGAAGCTTACAAATTATAGCCTTGTTCCACCTTTCAAATTCAATGATGTTCAAGCCCCCAAGAACTTTGAAAAAACACATAGTATCCCAAGCTACTAGAGCTTTCTTGGAGCCCTCATTAATGCCTGTGCAGCTGAGTAAAAGTGTTCTTTTTGAAATGTAGACTTATTGGGCATAATTCTTCTTGTTGCCTAAGAAATTCATCACTATAGTTAATCATGTAGACATTGTTACACCAGCCATATAGAAGGAACTTTTTTCTAGGTTAGCTTTTAACCTTGACACAGATAAGAAGTGCTCAAAAGCCTATAGTATCAACTGGATGGACAATTGATCAGCTGTACAACATAACAATAAGTCATCAGCAAAACCAATTTGGGTCAGTTGTAGTTTAGTACACCTTGGATGGTAGTTGAAATTTGGATTGTGTCTCAACTATTTTAGGGATCTGTTGAGGTACTCCATGACCAATACAAAAGAGATATGGAGACATGGGGTCCACATGTATGAGTCCTTTCTTAGCAGAAAATTTATTAATAAGCTTCCATTAACCAGAAGAGAGTAACTCATAGGTTTCACACAAGTCATTATCCAACCTATCATATTGGTAGGAAAATTATATTCAATGAGAATGATCTTTAAAAAACCCCACTCCACTAAATCATAAGGTTTCCTAATAACTATTTTCATAAAATACCTTGGAGACACAAGTTTCTATCCATATCCCCTAGTCAATTCATGAGCCACCACAACAATATCCAATATACTTCTTTCTTCAATGAAGGCTGATTGTGAAGATCCCACCAAAATATCCACCACAAGTTTTAGTTTTGAGGTGAGAATTTTAGCAATTATTTTATACAAGGTGGTACCACATGCTAGGGTCTAAACTCTTTAACAAAGTTATGACTAGTTACTGTAGGCACAAGGGTAATAGTTGCAATTTAATGTTCTTTAGTAGTTTCCCATTTTCAAAAATTTGAAGGACTGCTGCAGTAACCTCTTCCCCAATGATTGACCCAGTTTTCTTTAAAATATTCTCTAGTCCAACAATCAATACCTGGTGCTTTGTCACAAGGGATGTGTTGAACTGTATCATAAACCTCCTTCTCTATCACAACTTGTAGTAATTGTTTATGTTGATTAGTACTTAAGCATGGACCAACCCTTGCAACTTCAATGTTGATGCATGGTAGTTCACTAGCTGCATTACCGAAGAGCTGTTGAAAAAAAGTTGTGAACTCCTGCTGAACTCTCGTTGGCTCTGTTAATCTCTCTCCCTAGTCATTACAAATGGAAGCAACTCTATTCCTGGCCTATCTGTTCTTAAAATATGTATGGAAGAACTTTGAGTTTTAATATCTATAAGCTATCAAGGTACCTCTTGATTTTTATATAAGGACTTGCTCATTTATAGCATCCTAATTTTGTGTTTGAATGAGCACTTCTCTTTCCATCTTAATCGGATCTTCATCAAATAAACTTGTAGTTAGGTCCACCTGTATCTCCTGAAGGTGTTCTCTTAGGTCTTGTAATTTTTGGTCTAGGGATAATAATTTCTGATTTAGCTTCTTTGCTTGAGTGGCTATACTCAAAAGTTTTTGCTAGACTAAGTACATTGCACAACCTCTGACGGTTTAACCCCATACTTGATGGAATTCCTCTTGGTGAAGCATAACATTTAATAGCCCGAAGGGTCTTCTAGTAATTTGTAATGTGACTACTATATTCACAATAATATGGGAATGATCTGAGCTCCCTAGGTGTCCAAACACTGCCTCCAGAGCTCCATACTTGAGGAACCAATCTGCATTCCCTAATATCCAGTCAATTCTGTTGTAGATTCTAGCATCGGCTTTCCTCTTATTACACCAAGAAAAATCAAAGCCTCTCTTTGTTAGTTGTCCCAAGCCCAACTGTGTTATACAGTCATTAAAGTCTTGTATGTCAGCCTATAAGAGAGTGGTCTTTTTTCTTCTTTTCATGCACTTTTAGGAGATTGTCTACACGTTCTTTGCCAGATCATCTTTAAGGAGGATTTAAATTCATTTGAAACAATAATAGGGGGTAAATTATTACGCGTAAAGTAAATGTGCTAAAGTAAGTTTCACGGACAAAGTTAGGGGGGATTTTATGTCTTTTCTCCATATCTAAAGCACGAAAATAGTCTACCTCTATATATTAAGGATCATTTTGATCATTTAATCTATATTTAGGGATTATCTTTTTTAATTCTTGGTGTTCAAGAAAATCAATTTTTTATATACAATTTGATATTATGCAAGAATATCAAGATAATTTTCAGATGATAAGAAAAGGATTAGGCTTTCTTAAATACTGCTTTTGAGATCATATAAAAAACCATCTTGTTTGTATATTAATTCGAGTAGTTAAAACATACATATGTTTGTTTTTATAGGGACAAATGATATACTTTTTGACTTGTAAACTGGGTGAAAATCTGTTGGAAAAGAAAAATAAAATTGCACATAGTGATAGAAGAGGTGAAATTTATTCCAATGAAAGATAATAATTCACTTATGAATATTATATAAAATCATAAAGTAATTCAAAACTATTATACGTGGAACTTTAATAATGTAGTATCTCAGTATTATACTATTAAACTTGTGGATAACAGTGTAATAACTCTGAACAATATGTATTATGAATAAGCAGATGAAAGGTATATACAATAGTAATATTGCCTAGAAGGATGTATTAAGTTAAATACGCCTTGTTACACGTTTGTACCAAATAAATTTAAAATTAGTAAAAAAATGCCACATTTATCTAATTGAACTTTTAATGTTCATCTTCAGATGTTCAGATGATATCAAATCTTGATCCTCATAACCAAATCATCATATGACGATCTATATTGATTATTCATATAGAAACTTATACTTATTCTTTCATATATATATATATATTTATAAATATAAAATATTCTATTATAAAAAATTTATACTATATGACTCGACATACACGTTCAACATATGTATCGAGAAACTAATTTTAAGTAAACATGACAATTAAATAGACTAGATAGAGTATTAATTACTAGTGAAAGTGTATAAATAGAAAAAATATTTATTCAAAAACTCCCTCCATTTCAGTTTGTTTGGCCTACTTTCCTTTTTATTCCATTAATATTAGAATGATCTTTTCCTTTTTTAGCAAATATTTAATTTTAAATTTTCACATGGCATGTTTAAGCCAAAAGATTAAATAACATTTTGTTACATTTGACATATCTTCAACTTAAGACCCCAAGATTCAAAAGTTTTTGTACTTTCTTAAAATACGTGTCAAGTCAAAATAGGCCAAACAAATTGAAAAAGAAGAAGTAGCTTTTACCAAATTAAATACACAAAGAAACAAATTTAGCTTACATAGGCAACGTAATCAAAATTTTTGAACTTGAGTATAGTGGTCTCTTCCTTTTGGAATTAGAGTCAAGCATTCCTTATAAATGGTAATTCTCAAACTTTCAGGCCAACCATGTAGATTGTATTCCTTGACTTCACAATATTTAAGATCATACGAAATCAAAAGTCCATGCTTGCTTTGAAAAAGCAAGAAATGATCCTTCCAAACTGCTAATGGGGATTCAATCGAAAGAGGTTTAATAGTTGTGTATTTCTTAGTCCAAGACTCATTAACATCATATTCTTTCATTATTCAAATGTCCACAAGATCTTCTAAATGATTGTTTTTACCCCATGAACAGGTGTAACAAATCAATGTTAGACTCTCATTTAAGATTATGAGACCATAGTACTTTCCATTATAAAAATGGCAAGCACTAGGCATTTCAATATTTTGGAAAATCTCAGTGCTCATGTCAAAACAAAGAATTACCAGAATAGTAGTGTTCCCGAACCAATGAGAGGGCCCCTTGTAGAACACCCCAGAACATGGATACCGATTCACAAGGTGCAAATGTTGATGAGCAATATTTAGTTCTCTCCAAGAGTCAACACTCAATTCATAAACATGAACTTTCAGCTCTCTCATATTGTAAAACTAATTAAATATAATTAGTTTTATATCTAATAGGAAGGTGACAAGTGTTTAATTTTTGTAGCTTTAGTGTTTTTATTTTGGTCAAAATTAAAAGTTTTATTTCCAACCAGTAATCATTCAATACACAACTTGTCATTGTTTCTCAGAGCTGTACAATCATTTTCCTATCTTTAAGCTATTACAAAGAAAATCATACCAAGTTTATACTGGATAGCTATTCATATGTTCTAACACTCCATGCCATTTACGAAATGTTTGTCTCTTAATATGTACTTGGAGGCAAATATCTCTAATCAACTTTATATTAGTCTGCCTTTGATTCCTAAATTTCTTGCATTTCTTTCAACCCACACCTGGTACACTACAACAACAAACAAGAAAATCACTATCTGCACACTCGGTTTGTTGGTATTCAATCTAGTAGTAAGCCATTTGATCTCATCTGTCCATGATTGCACCTGTCTATGAATACCCATCCATTGCATGAGATTGTACCATATATATCCTAAGTAATCACATTCATATAATAAATACTAGAGGGTCTCTATAGTCCCTGTATTACACAATACACATTCTGAATCCACAACTATCCCCGACTTAGCTAGTCTATCTACTTTAGACAATCTACCATGTATTGCCAGTAGTAGGATGAATTGATGTTTTCCGATAGTGCCAGGAGATTCCTTAGGTACCTTAGGTTGTTTAGGGAGTAGTGAATGGTATAACTTCTTAATACTGAATCTTATACCCACTGTGAATTGTGTCAAATGTTGGATTGGATCAGTATTTAAGAATATTTTCCTACCGTCAAAAATCTTTCTAACAAGCCAGTAAGCCTATTTAGGTGTCTCCATCAGAGACTGGTCTCTACATTTAATGTAAAAACTATGAATCCACTACACCCATAGGGTTTTCTTCTTGTGTGAGAGTGCCTAGAGAAGCTTATAAAATGCAGCCTTATTCCACCTTTAAAATTCAATGATGTTCAAGCCCTCAACAACTTTGGACAAACACATAGTATCCCAAGCTACTAGAGCTTTCTTAGAGCCCTCAGTAATGCCTGTCTATAGGAAAACCCTACATACATGAGTAACCATAGTGATGAATTTCATGGGTAACAAGAAGACTTGTGCCCAATAAGTCTTCATTTCTAAAAGAATACTTTTAATCAGTTGGAGCCTACCACTATAAGAGAGTAATTTAGAAGACCAACACTTAATCCTTGCTACTATATTTTCTACTAAGGGTAGACATTATTGAATATACAACTTCCTTGATGAGAGGGGCACTCCTAGGTACTTGAAAGGCATTTCATCTAGAGTAAACTGTATCTCTTTTAAAATCAACTACCTAAAGTCAGTTGTTGCACCAGCCACATAAAAGGAATTTTTTTCTAGGTTAGCTTTTAACCTTGACACAAAAGAGAAGTGCTCAAAAGCCTGTAGTATAATCTAGATGGACATTTGATTAGCTCTACAACATAATAATAAGTCATCACCAAAGTAAATATGGGTCAGTTCTAGTTTAGCACGCCTTGGATGGTAGTTGAAATTTGGATTGTTTCTAAGCTGTTTTAGGGATCTGTTGAGGTACTTCATGACCAAGACAGAGAGATATGGAGACACGGGGGATGATACAAGCCAAATCAGCGTTAACCTTTCAAGAACTATAATTCAAGATAGACACAAAGGGATGCAAGGATACGTTTGGAGGACCCTTTTCAAGCTCCCAAGAGCTCAATACCACATGTGGAGGATAGCTTGGAACCGGGAGCCAAATATACCTCAAGACTTCAACTAAGAAGCAAGCCCGAGAACTACAAACTCTCCAAGGATTATTGGTGAAACTAGATGCATTTCAAACCATCTTGAGACTATTTATGGAGTGTTGTGTGTTGCCCAATGCATTCAAGAAGGATCGAGGGCCACTAGAGGGGTTATTGAAGGGTAAAAAAGATCTCGGAGACATTTTGGAGTGACCTACAATGTCACCTGTGCCCACAGGTGACTCAGTTGTGCCCACAAACAACATTTTCCCTCTTTACCTACGCCAGCAGATGGCCATCTGCGTGGGCATGTGGGCTAAGCGGCTAGCTTGCTCTCTTTTGATGAAATGGGTAACTTTTGGGCCCATAAATATAATAAAAGGCCCAAGGCTATAAATACTAGGACTTAGCTTTATTTTCCTTAGATTTTGATGATAATTAAAGTTAAGAAACTCTTGAGAGAGTGTGAGGAGGCTTGGAAAAGCTTTTGTTGAACACTTGTTAGAAACGTTTGTTGATTGGGTGATATGATTCCCTCTCGATCTTTGTAAGAGGTAGGTGTTTGATTGTATTTGAAAGGGAGGTTGTTGAATTTAATACATTCTTCGATTGTCCTTTCTTATATTTTCTTGTGTCTATCTATCTATCCTTCTATCCTTTACTTTTCGTATCTTCAATTCTATCATTCTTTTTATTTTCGTACTATATCCCTCTTTTCATATTTTGGGGTCTATCATTTGGTATCAAATTCGAGCTTGAGTTCATTTCCACGAATTCAATCTTGGGTTCTTGTTATCTAGAAAATAAAAAAAAAAGGTCAAAAAATAATAATAATTTTTTTGGTGTTTTTGGAAATTTTGAGTTTTGATTTTGGTGTCTTCTTGAGTTTCTTATGCTATATTAGTGTTCTCTAGCATAAATCGAGTCTAGATCTGAGATTTGAGCTTAATCGGAGTTGATTTGAGGATTCTACCATTGTTGGGTTGAGCTTTGAAGAAAATGGAAATGGATTTTTAAATATGGAAATTTTGGAGTGAAATTGAAGGTTGAAAGATATTGGAGTTTGTTCCTCATACAAAAAGGAGCCCGGATCTCCAATTTGAAGCAATTCCGAGTTAAATTAAGTGAGTTGGAAATTTGGAAGTTCACCATCTTGGTGTTCTTCAAATTTTGAAGTGGGTTTAATTTTTCGGGAAAAAATGGATGGGAATTAGGGCCTACAAATGTTTGGATCTTATTCGTGAGGTCAAAAGGAGCTCGTGGTTAAAATTTCATTGCATTTGAAGCTCATTTGATCGAGGGTCAAAAATTTGAAGTTCTTGGTGTTCTTGAGGATATTCAAATCTTCAAGAAGAAGATTTTGTCACGCCTCGAATTCCAATGGGGCGGACTGGCACCCGAAGCCGATAAGGCCCGAGATCTTTGCTCATGTCCATTCATATGCATGTCTCAGTGTGAATATCATGATATCTTATGCAACTATGCAGAAGTCGTGGAAACATATGCTATATATATATGAAACTTGACCATTAGGGTCATCACGTCAAAATGAACATACATCTTTTACTTTCATCTTCCTACATATGTCTACAAAGCCTCTACAGATACATAACAATAACAACCCTATAGTCGGGACAGTACCCCGTGCTATACTCATGTACAATATCAAACAAATGTGCATAATGACTCGGAAAGCCCTGAAGCAACTGGAGCTCACCAACGATCCGCAAATGATCTGCAACCTACTGTGGAGGTCTACTAGCACCTGTGCCTGCAGGAAGTAAGGTAAGTTCCCCAAGAGGGATCAGTACGAAGAAAGTACTGAGTATGTAAGGCCATATGAAACTGTGTGATACATAAATACTTCAAGAAATTAGGTGTAAGAGAATAATCAATATGGATAGACCTCCGTTCTGAATATGTGGAACCATGTTTATTACTTCCATTATTTTTATTACTTGATCAATTTATTCTTATCATCATCATTCTTATAATAACCTTCATATTTATACATTCGTGCAAAGGATATACTCTGCTTTCTTTAACAACTATCCTCATTAGTGTTCATCCAACTAGTTAGTGGGATATAATATAATACCGATCATCACCTTATAGGTGGGTTATAATATATAATACCGCTCATCACCTTATAGGTGGATTATATTATAATACCGCTCATCACCTTATAGGTGGATTATAATATATAATACCGCTCATCACCTTATAGGTGGATTATAATATAATACCGCTCATTACCTTATAGGTGGATTATAATATATTATACCGCTCATCTCCTTATAGGTGGATTATAATATATAATACCGCTCATCACCTTATAGGTGGATTATAATATATAATACCGCTCATCACCTTATAGGTGGATTATAATATATAATATATACACATTTCTTCATTCCTTATTTGGGAGAGATTGACTCATTCACTTATGAGAGATTGTATATTTGTTTGTGAGGGATTGATATATTAGCTTGCACATTACTTCCTTCATTACTCTTATGAGATTTGTACAAGGATAATCATAATAATATTAAACTTTGGAACATGACATGATTGGAAAAGCTATTCAAGAATAAATAGATTCTCTTTACATCCTTACTCTTTTTGAGATAGTTCTTTTAGAAATTACAACAGTATGACAGCTTTGGAACTTCAGTCAATGAATAAGAGATAAGTGAATCATAATTCATCTAAGAATAGGACACATGTGAATAACAATATATGTCCACCTGAATCGATATACTCCAAAACCCCTCGGAATGGAACAAGCTCAATGTCAATGTAAATAATATGCTGCAGAAGGATATGAAAAGAGTAACCTTACATACCTTATCTCCTCAATATGAATATACAATCCTATACGTGAACACAATAGTCCAGCTCCTTCCTTACGTTTCACTCTACATCACAAGTACATAACGGAGCTTACATTAGCCACCAACTACCTTATAAATGCATATAACGAAAATGAGTTACATGATTGCCTTAAAAATGTCCTTTTCCCCTTGACAATACCATCGAGGAAATTATCATACCAACAATACCACAACATTCCATACATTTACCAATACATCATAAACCAATAGCATGTCACACCAAGTTCACAATTTACATTTCTCCATCAACACAACATCACAATTACTCCATCAAATCACCTCAATACACCTCATAACAACATATCGGCCAAAATCCCATAATTTAAACTTATAGAAAAATAACAAGTTTAGAAATATAATCACACCATACATGTTGATATTTCATCCATACCATGCACTTTCATCAAAACCACAAGTCCTTCTTCAAGTTCAACTCTCATGGATAACACATCTTTTACCAAAAAGCAAAAGTGCACTATTCAACACTTTTAGACATAGCCATCATGATCTACATATGCTCTCATGCATATAATATATTAAAAAATAATATTAAATACTTACCCAAGCTTGAGAGATGATGATCTTGTCCAACAATTGGTTACTTAGTGCTTAGGGTTTAAGAGAAGATAAGAATGTTGTCTTGAAAATTCTAGATTATGGCATGTGTCTTTGAGTGATTAAAATTTGATTTTTGGGGCCTTTATATAGAACTCAAGTCATACTTAGCTACACTTGGTCCAATAATAGCATGTTTACTTGGTCAATGGCAAGAATAGGTCATTTGACCCATTGGGCCATGTCTTTTGGCTTCTGTTTGGGCCTCAAATTGAGCCCAATTGCACATGTCATCTTAGCCCACCAAATTCAATGCATGATTCATCATATATTTCATGTTTAAATAACTCCATAATTGTCAAGATAATATTCAACTCACGAGATTCATGTTCGTAGCTTCAATCCCAAGAACAAGAAATTCTAGCCACTCATGGCTTAATTGAACATAATTTGATAAACTAATTATGACGACGACTTAACCCCCAACTCGGATGCGAAACTTACTCATGGGTAGACCTACTATGATGGAATAATGATACCATAACCCAAGAGTCCTTCTTATAGACTTAAAATCATAGAATAAATCGGCCCAAAAGCACCCCGGCACACTCCCGGGCGCCCTCGACACTTAGAGAAATTTCAGCTTTTGAAAGGTGCACAGGGGCAGCCTGGAACACCCTTGGCCGCACCCCCTTGCTTCCTGTGGACTGAAAATTTCAGGCCAGAGCGGCCTGGCATGGCCCTGGGCGCGCCTGGCGCAAAATTTTTGAAAAAATTCCGTTTTTTAACTTTTCGTTGCGGATTTGGTTAGATACTTCAAGTTTAAATCTTTAGCTTGCCTCTTGTCTTTAACAACCTTTATTTAGGAGTCATTCAAGCTTCTTTTTTCCACTCCAAAGGTCATAAACTTTTCCCACAAGGGTTTCATCACACTTACTAGCACCATATCAAATGTTCCATCAATAACAATACAACATACGTTCTTATTGCTCTCGAACCTAGAGTAAACATGGTTCAAGGTGATCAAGTAAGGTCGGAAATGTACGGGGTGTTACATCCTTCCCCCCTTAGAAAAATTTGTCCTCGAATGTTAGTAACATTGTCTCATTGTAACAACTTAAGTCGAAGTGAATCCTTCATATTGTCATATACACACATAATACTTGTAAAGACTTACTTATTATGACTCCAATTCCGTATATTGAACTCTTTCTTTGGTGTACAACAATTACGAGTACTTGAGATTTCATTATTCCTTTGGTTTCCCTTGTGATTTCTTCTACGTGCTAATTTCTCCAATAGTGCCCTTACGGAAGCTACTTCTTTATTTCTCATTGGTTTAACTTATCGATCTAGAATAGTAAGCAGTACCTCTTCACAAGTGAGATCCCCCAATACTTGTACATTTTTAATAAAAGCAATGGATCTCGACATATGACTTGTGTTAGCTTGTAGCTACTATTGTACCACCTTAACCTTCTCTATAGCTTAGTGAACAAAATCTAGCCCCAAGTAAGGCAGTTCCACTCGCTCTAAATCATCCAATTGATGATTTAAACTTTCTTCTATATAAACCCTTTGTAAGATACCATTTTGATAAGCTGGTAACATAATTTCAGGTGTCTGGATGATACGTTCTGCTTGTCCATCTGTTTAAGGATGAAAAACTGTACCCAAATTCACTTGTATACCCAAACTTTCTGTATTTTTGAATATTACCCCTTCCAGTTGCCGACAATCAATACACATTCTCAATGTGTCATTTCTCTTTTGTGCAAACAACACTGGTGCACCTTACGGGGACATACTAAGTTTTACTAGCTGACATGTGTATACCTTGGACATCGTTTTCCTTACCTCAGGATAGGAAACAAATTTACCTTTCCACTCAAGGACAATCTTTTGTGGAAGAAAATGGAAATATACTTTCTTAGCTTGGCAATCTTCGGTCATAAAAAGAAGCCAACCACTTCATACCCATTACAACATTAAAAATCTTTCATTTTCATCTCCATAAGATCTACCATCGTAACATGATCACAAACATCTACTATACCATTACGATATGCTTTTTTTAACTATAATAAGTTCACCGATAGGTGGAAATACTTCAATTGACTTAACTAATAACCTCAGTGTCCCGTTAAATTTCACAGTAATCGATGGAGTAACATATAATAGGGTAGATCTCGGATCAATCAATACGTATACATCATGCGTAAATATGGATAATATACCTGTAACTTCGTCAGGAGATGCCTCCGCATTCTGCCGGTCCACTAGAGCATAGGTGTGCTTTTGGGCTCCACTGGAACTAGCTGCTCCTCTAGTACCTCTAACACGACCAGTAGGCTGTACACCTGACAATGCTAACGCAACGACTAACCCCTTAGGTTATGTCAGACTACCCGTACCCCTCTGTGGGTACTCTCTCTTCAGATGCCCCGACTTACCACACCAGAAGCAAACATTCATTTCAAACTAACATTCTCCTGAATGAAACTTCCCGCAGTGCTGGTACAGCTAACGAGAAGACCTCGATTGGCCCATACTTCCTTGTTCTCGATACCCCACTGTCTGTGAACCCCGAGTCTCGCTACTTTGCCCGACTTGACCGCCTCTAAACCCGCAAAATTGAAATGGATTACCTACCGTCTGGTAAGAAAATGATGGTCTGGGCGGTCTAGGAAAAATTTGGGGCCTAAATTCTCCTTGGGACGGAATGAACTGTCCCACAGATCTCGCCCTCTTTGATGGCCCTTCTTCAGATTCTTGTATCCTTCTCTTTGCCTTTGATCCTCCATCTTTTGCGCGAAGGCTTGTATTCTGGATATATCCATATCTTTATTTAACACCATAATAGTACAGTAGGAAAGAGAAGAAAAGTTCCACAAAGAAAAAAAGAAAAGCGTTAGTACCAAAAAATATTCCAAAAGGGGAAGGTATTAGGAAAGAGAAACCAAACAGGCCCACAAAATGGTAAAAAATCAGAGTTTTTAAGTGTGCTTTCTGGCCACCTGCACCCTCACCTGCGTGGGCAGGTGACCATCTGCTTTGGCAGGTGACCAAAGCAGGTCCCTCTGCTTTCACCTGTGCCCTCACCTGCGAGGGCAGGTCACAACCTGTGGGGGCGGGTCACTTGAACGCACCTCAATGATCCCAAAACTCAGTTTGCTTAGGTTCTAACATCTTAGTTTCATTTCCTTGATTCCTAATCACTTTCTTTGATTCCTAAATTAATTTTCAACTAGTAATTATCCTACTTAGTTGTTGATTAGTTCTTGAGTCCTATTTCTTTCGTAGTCCATTTTCTTTTGTGCCTTTCTAGTTTTGTTTCGTTGTTATTTCTTGTTTCAAGTCCCTTTTTTTGGTTTGAGTCGTTCATCCTTCTAAAAAACAAGAATCTATTCCTACTGAGAGTAGCAATCAACACTTTATCTATCACCGGTGTATAACACGCTTTCAACATTAGCTGATCCAATTGCGAGGCATATAAAAGTGAGATTCTTATGAGTGTTGGTGAGGAGCTTTACTACTAACCTTATTTTTTCATTTTGTAGGTACATGGAGTTATAAGGAAGTATGTCTTCGGTAGCCTCGGATACATGTGACTACGACATAAGAGACTATGATTGTAGTAATGAAGGATATGGCTATGATGGAGATAGTGACTATGGTGATTATGAAGGCTATGAATATATCCACTATCAAGAGACGTGTGGGAATGAGAGCTACTATTTTAGAGAAGAATATGAGGTGAATGGTGAGCTTATCTCTTATGGAGAGTATGGAGAGGATGAAAAGCCTTATGATGGTTCTTATGAGGATGAAGGAGCATGTGAGGAGCCTTCCACTTCCCGCTATGAGCATGAGGAAGTTGTGAGGTATAATTCTCTCTCCTATGCACCTTATAAGAGTTATAGTGGGAATGTACATGAGGATTGCAAATATTCATATTCCTCATCTTATGGCACTTCTCATCGTATTATGAGTGGTTAGACTACTTCCAGTAGAAGTCGTCCAATAGGAAGAAGAGAATGTGCATCTCTAATATCTAGGGGTACTACATCCTATCCTTCTTGTTCTAGTGCACAAAAGTTGGGAAGTTGATTTC
The DNA here is from genome assembly GCA_031232105.1 of Capsicum rhomboideum. Lineage (NCBI taxonomy): Eukaryota > Viridiplantae > Streptophyta > Magnoliopsida > Solanales > Solanaceae > Capsicum > Capsicum rhomboideum. The sequence continues at coordinate 84,126,117 of CP124719.1, read as the reverse complement.
ACTAGAGCCCCTCTTTCTATCTTCAAAGGAGGACGTGATCCCAAGGTTTATCTTGATTGGGAATGGCAATGTGAAAGATTTTTCAAGGACTATGATATGAGCGAAGTTGAACAAGCCACTTATGCCCTTAAGTACATTCAAGGTCCGACATTGAGGTGGTGGGAACTTGCAAAAGGGTCCAATCAAACATGGAGTACCTTGAAGGGATTCATAAAGTCCAACTTTGTGCCAAAGGGATACACGAAGCTTTATAACGTTGATCCGAGAAGAGGAATTGGCACTAGGAAGGTGAGTATTTGTAGGGTTCCGGGATGTATTCTTGTTCTCGATGATCGATGCTATGTAAACTACATCACTCCCTCTATGGTTGACTATTTAGGGATATCTCGAATGTCCAAGTATTTTACATATTTCTTGGAGGGCTATAGGGTTTCTAAGAGTGTGAAGGTTTCCTTCACCCAAAATAAGTACTATGAGGAGGTGTGGTGTGATATATTTCCCTTGGATTTTGGACACTTATGTTTGGGTGCTAATTGGTTTGTGAAACATAAAGTTCCAAATGAGCAAAATTGGCCCAAGATTGTAGTGGACCAATGGTGAAATCATCTCTTTCCACATACCCTTCCTAAGCCTCAAGGAAATAAGACCACTAACTCCAAGTCCCTTGATAAAGAGAGATAAAAGATTGAGAGGAGTAAGGGAGTGCAAAGTGGTAACCCAAGAGTGGAAAAAGGAGAGGTTGTAAGGAGATAAGTGAGGGGGTAACCACACACACAATCTAACTTTGTTTGTCCTTCTCTTAGTAAGGACACTTGTGCAGGTACTAATATTGCAAATAGAAGAGGAATACAAGCTTCAAACATAGGGTCTAATCTAAAAGATCGGGAGATTAATGTGGACCTATGCCTCAAACCATACGAAGAGTATTTTGACACTTTGAAAGAAACCTTGCACCAAGGTAAAGAAGAATCTTCTCCTGAGCTTCAAGGTAACAAAACTAACTCTTGCACTTTAGTAGACATAAATGAGCATTGTGTGGCTAGTAGCCAATTGAGTGCGAATGATAGCTTGTTTATTTGTGAGTCAAATGATTCTTTGCCTCGTGATGACAATGTACATATTGAAAGTGTGGATACACTAGTTGATCCTATTGATGACCGAATTGACTCTTCTTGTAAGATCGATTTGTGTCCACCTAGTGTTGAAGCCTTGGTGTTGAATGATGATACATTGTCTTATGAAAATTGTATTGATCAACTTGCTTGTGAATCTAGTCCACTACTTGAGGGTGTTTGTGATGTGATTAATAAACCTCAAGTTAGTGATGATGTTGATATTGTTGGTCAATCGAATAGGAGTGACCCTTTGAGCATGCCTCTTAATGAAGATCCTATTGCTTGCTTGGCTCATAGGGATGATCATGCATTTGAAACTTCTTCGAAACCTGATAATTGTCTTTTTGAGAGTGAACTTACATGTTCTAATTCTCCTTCTTGGTTTGATCTTTCTCTCTTTAAGTACAATATCTTGTTTGAAGATGATGAAATCACTCCTAGTAAACTACCTAGTGGTGAAGATTATGTTAATGATGTAGCTCTTCTTTATGGCTATACTCTATATAACAACCCACTATGGTGTGACAACATTCCTCCTAAAGATGTAAATCTCTTCTTGGAAGATGAGAGTACTCTTATGGGGAAGGAATGTGAAGAAGTGAAATGTGCTCTTTATGTCCCAATTATTTCTTCTTCTTTGAGTGTCCCAATTCATGTGCATACTCTTGACAATGTTCTTGTACATGGTTGTGAGTATGTACTAGAGGACACCTTAAGTGAAATCAATTTGTGTGACACCTTTCTTTACTCTCTATTTGCTTTTAAGGATGCTTATGCTAGTGTGGAGAGTATAAATTTTTGTATGGGTGGCACCCTTGGGGAAGAAGAGTGTTGTCTAGACCCATGTCTATGGCCACTCTACCCATTTGACCCCGGTGACCATTTGGAATGTGGTGGTTGTAAGACACCCCACTTGGTGCTTGGTCAAGATGACAAGCAAGATTTGGTTATAGTTGTTGGTACTATTCCCTATGATAGAGAGTCTTTCTTGAGGATTTCTAATCCACTTGAGAGATCAAAGTTGTGTAAGGGAAAGGTCTCCAACAAAGTTGAATGCTCTTTAAAGAAAGGGAACAATGAAAAGATCCAAGAGAATTCACCATTGTGTGTTTCCATTCTTGACCAAGGTTTTACTACTTGTAGGTCGGAGAGTGAACCTTGTTTTGAAAACACCTTGGAAGAATTCCAATTATGTGATACCTTTCTTTATTACCTTTTTGCATATGATATTATTCATGGTCTTGTTGAATAAATATCTTATGTGAGCATGGAATATTTTGAAAGGGAGAGCATTGTGAGCTTAAATGCAATATGTTTGTTGACTTGTATGGTTAATACCTTTGTATTTGACCCCGGTGATGATTTGGGAGTAATCCCATTCTTGGATATAGGTAGTACATTGAGTGGACTCTTAAATTGGAATGATCGTGTTCCTAACATTGCACTTAGCTTTAGAGATTGTCATGTGACTCTTGACTCAAAAGGGATTATATGCTTGTTTAGAACTGGAACCAATGTGATTTTTCATGAGTGGTTGACTAATTACCATGGTTCTTTTGGCTTTTCCCTTTGTCAAAGTCTCCTGAGTGGCCAAGTGTCTTTAATTTTGTGGGGTTACACACCCTTGGTTGATCATTTTGACTCTTGGCTATATGTTAAGTGTGTTCCTCCTTGGCTTGGTGATAAGTTTGATGTTGCTAACCCTAACCCTCATACTATAAGGATATTGTGCTTGCTTGTTTTCCCTATGGTTTTGTAAGGTTTGGATTCGAGGTCGAATCCTTTTCAATAAGGGGAGGATGATATAAGACAAATCGGCGTTAACCTTTCAAGGACTATAATTCAAGACCGACACAAAGGGACCCAAGTCACGATCATCTCAAGGATGCAAGGATACGTTTGGAGGACCCTTTTCAAGCTCCCAAGAGCTCAATACCACATGTGGAGGATAGCTTGGAACCGGGAGATAAATATACCTCAAGACTTCAACTAAGAAGCAAGCCCGAGAACTACAAACTCTCCAAGGAATATTGGTGAAGCTATATGCATTTCAAACCATCTTAAGACTATTTATGGAGTGTTGTGTGTTGCCCAATGCATTCAAGAAGGATTGAGGGCCATTGGAGGGGTCATTAAAGGGCAAAAAGGATCTCGGAGACATTCTGGAGTGACCTGCGATGTCACCTGCGCCCACAGATGACACTTATGCCCTTTACCTGTGCCAGAAGATAGCCATCTATGTGGGCATGTGGGCTAAGCGGCCAGCTTGCTCTCTTTTGATGAAATGGGTCACTTTTGGGCCTATAAATGTAATAAAAGGCCCAAGGCTATAAATACTAGGACTTAGCTTTATTTTCCTTAGATTTTGATGATAATTAAAGTTAAGAAACTCTTGAGAGAGTGTGAGGAGGCTTGGAAAAGCTTTTGTTGAACACTTGTTAGAAACGTTGGTTGATTGGGTGATATGATTCCCTCCCGATCTTCGTAAGAAGTAGGTGTTTGATTGTATTTGAAAGGGAGGTTGTTGAATTTAATACATTCTTTGATTTTCCTTTCTTATATTTTCTTGAGTCTATCTATCTATCCTTCTATCCTTTACTTTCCATATCTTCAATTCTATCATTCTTCTTATTTTTGCACTTTATCCCTCTTTTTGTATTTTGGGGTCTATCAGGGGTCCCATGTATGATTACTTTCTTAGAAGGAAATTTATTAGTTAAGCTTCCGTTAACCAAAAGAAACTCAGAGTTGTAACACAAGTCATTATCAAACCTATCATATTAATTGGTAAATTAAATTCATTGAGAATCATCTGTAAAAAAAACCCACTCCACAGAATCATAAGGTTTCCAAATATCTATTTTCATAAAATACCTTGGAGATACATGGTTCCATCCATATCCCCTAATCAATTCATGAGCCACCACAATATTATCCAATATACTTTTTCCATAAATAAAGGCTGATTGTGAAGGTCCCACCAAAATATCCTCCATAGGTTTCAGTTTAGAGGCGTAGTTGCAATTATTTTATACAAGGTGGTACAACATGCTATGGATCTAAACCCTTTAACAAAGTTAGGACTAGTTACTTTAGGCACAAGGGTAATAGTTTCACAGTTAAAGTTCTTTAGTAGTTTCCCATTTTCAAAAAATTGAAGGACTACCACAGTAACCTCTTCCCCATTGATTTACCAGTTTTCTTTAAAACATTCTACAGGGAAATGATCAATACCTGGTGCTTTGTCACAAGGGAGGTGTTGAACTGTATCATAAACCTCCTTCACTATCACAACTTGTAGTAATTCTTTCTGTTGATTAGTGCTTAAGCATGGACCAACCCTTGAAACTTCAATGTTGATGCATGGTAGTTCACTAGCTGCATTACCCAGTAGTTGTTGAAAAAAGGTGTCAACTCCTGCTGGACTCTCGTTGGCTCTCTTAATCTCTCTCCCTGGTCATTACAAATGGAAGCAACTCTGCTCCTGGCCTGTCTGTTCTTAAAATGTATGTCACGCCCCGAATCCGATCGGGACATGATTGGCACCCGTAGCCGATAAGGCCCGAGAGAACCAAGCTACGCTTCTATACATTCATATGCATGCCATAGGAAACCTCACTATCACATAAGAACATGAACCATTAGTTTTGGAAATCATGGATATTGGAAATCATGGCATATATATACACATTTGAGAAACTCGGCCGTTGAGGCCATCAAAACATAACTTCATGAGTCACCTTATATACATATACCCACGTACGTCTACAAAAGCCTCTAACAGATGCATTGACCAACATAAACCAAAAGTCGGGACAAGTCCCCACTTTATACAATATGTACATCACCAAAACATATATACACCCTGACTCGGAGAAGCCCCAAATTAACTGGAGCTCACCAAAGAATGGCTAACACTGGCAATCTACTGAGGAGGCCTACTGGTACCTGCGCCTGCAGCAAGTAAGGTAAATTCCCCAAGAGGGGTCAGTACGAAATAAGTACTGAGTATGCAAGGCTCAGATGAAACTGTACAACACATGAATAGTTCAATGAACTCAAAACATATGAATAATCAATGTGAATAAGTCACCATTTTGCATTTTGGGAAACCATGTGGATTGCTTTCATTACTTTCTTTACTTTCTTTATCTCAATGCTCAATGATAACAATGTACCCGGGCCCCTACTGATCAGTGGGTCTTTCCATGACTTATCGTCATGTTGGGATCGAGTCGAGCTAGGCTTATGCCCCTAGACTTGCCACCCATAATTCCATACCTCGGGATCGAGTCGAGCTAGGCTTATGCCCCTAGACTTGCCACCCATAAATCAATACATCGGGATCGAGTCGAGCTAGGCTTACGCCCCTAGACTTGCCACCCATAAATCAATACATCGGGATCGATTCGAGCTAGGCTTATGCCCCTAGACTTGCCACCCATACTTGATCATTGACCACATTTGCATTACTTTGATCTTTACTTTGAGATTGGTACTTGGATAATCATAACATTACTTTGAACTTTGGAACATAACATTGGTGGAAGCTTTGGATCATTAACCATGAATATAAGAAAATGAGATTCACAATTGCTCAATGAGTAGGAAATATATGACAATGACCATGGATAAGTGCATATGGGATACCTTAGTACATTTCGGAATAGGACTGGTGAAATGTCAATGTGAACACTATTGGCCGTAGAAAGATACGGACAAAGTAACCTTGCATACCTTGGATTCGCAATACGAATATATAATCCTAGAGGTGCGTACAATAGTCCCGCTCCTTCTTTATGTGTCACTCTACAGCACAAATACAATACGGAATTCACATTAACCACCAACTACTCTTCAAATGCATATAACATCAATGAGTCACATATTTGCCCTTAAACATGCCACTTCCCCTTAACAAAACCATTGACAAAATTATTATTCCAAAAATTCCACAATATTCCCAACATTGACCAATACATGATAATTGATACATTCCACCACAACACTTCTCCTTTACACTTTCTTATCCATACCACATCACAAATAATCCATCAAAGGACCTTACCACAACTCATAACACATACCGGCCAAAATTCCACAATTTCCACTTATAGACAAGAACAAGTTTAATACCAAAAATAACACCATACATGTTCATATTTTGTCCATACCAGGCTTTTTCATCAAAGGCACAAGGCCTAATTCAAGTTCAAATCACCAAGATAGCACATCACTCACCAAAGGCAAAAAGACACTATTCATCACCTTGCCAACACCACTAGCATAATATACATAATATCCCATGCATATAATATGTTAATCCATGAGGAGAAATACTTACCAAGGCTTGGAATATGTTGATCTTGTCCAAAGAGTCCAAAGGAGTTATTTTGCTTAGGGTTTGGAAATGAGAAAAATGTTTGCTAATTATCTAAAAGGCATGAGAGTTTTTATGTGAAGGAAAATCTGATCTTGGGGCCTTTATATAGACCCCAAGTCATTCTTAGCCATTCCTTTGGCATCAAATGTGGTCCAATGGGAAGAATGGGTCTTTTTGCCCTTTGGGCCAATCTTTAAATTCTAATTTGGGCCTAATTTTGGGCCCAATAACACATATCCATGTAACCCATCAACCTTCATGTACTATTCACCATATATCTCATGTTTACATAATTCCATAATGTCACGACAATATTCCCTTACAAGATCCTCATTCGTCGCCTCGATCGCAAAAATTGGAATTCTAGTCGCCCTTGGCTTCATTGGACATTTTGGATCACTATTCACATTTCATGATTTGATCATGTAGGAGTACGTAGGAGTATATTGAAGTGTTTGAATATTTAACAATGCTCAAATAACCCCAAAGAACCAAAAGAAACCATCCAAGAAGCGTCGTCGAATTGCGTTACAAAACGATTCCGGAAAGGCACATCTTTTGTGCCTTGCGCCACTGCTGAAAAACAAGGAAGTGGCGCAAGAATCCACTGCCCTCTGAATCTTCAGCCTGGAGGTGGCTTGCGCCACACCCCTGAAACAGGGTAGTGGCGCAAGTTTCAGCACTTTGCTGAAATTTCCGGCCACTTATCCAATGTTTACGTATCGTCCAATCCCTTATCAAAACACTACAAAATACTTACTTGGTGATTTTAACCATCAAGTAAACATGACTTAAAGTCACCAAATGAGGTTAGAATATGTACGATTTCTTACCCAAATGCTCCACGAAATCACAACACACCTCCTACGAAGATCTAATCGCACATGTTAAGTCCAATATCAAAGGTTTCACCAATGACACTATAAAACACATATGCATGGCATATCAACACCTATGTAGGTATGATCCCAAGGTATCAAGTGAGGTTATAAAAGTACGGGGTGTTACATTCTTCCCCCCTTAGAAACATTCGTCCTCGAATGTTAACAACATTGTCTTATATACAACAAATGCATCTTTACATTAACATACCTATACACATTCACATAATGCTTTTAAATACTTACTTGTTATTTTTCCACTTCCGCACTGTGAACTTCTTGGTCCATTGAAATAGATGGGGATACTTGGATTTCATCATTTCTTCCGCTTCCCATGTGATCTCCTCTACTTGTTGGTTTCTCCAAAGGACTTTTACGGATGCTATGTCTTTATTTCTCAATCTCTTTACTTGTCGATCTAGGATAGCAATGGACACCTCTTCATAAGTGAGATCCTCTGTAACTTGAAAATCCTCTACGGGAACAACACGAGATGGATCTCCTATGCATTTCCGAAGCATCGACACATGAAAGACCGGATGGACAGAGGAAAGTTCTTGAGGTAAGGCTAATTCATATGCGACTTGCCCAAATATTCTAATAACTTCATAGGGGCCTATGTAATGTGGACTCAATTTCCCTTTCTTTCCGAACCGCATTACCCCTTTCATCAGTGACACCTTTAAAAACACCCAATCACCTATGGCGAATTCAAGCCCTCTTCTTCTAACATCAGCATATGACTTATGACAACTTTGAGCCATTTGTAACCGCTGTTGGATAACTTTAACTTTCTTCATGTCTTGGTGGACAATATCTGACCCAAGTAAAGCAGTTTCACCTGCTTCAAACCATCCAATTGGTGATCGACATTTTCTCCCATACAAAGCTTCATAGGTTGCCATTTTAATACTTGAATGATAGCTATGGTTATACGCAAATTCAATAAGAGGCAAATGGTCATCCCAACTGCCTTGAAAATCTAACGTACAAGCTCGTAGCATATCTTCAAGTGTTTGAATAGTACGTTCTGCTTTTCCATCAGTCTGAGGATGGAAAGCCGTACTCAAATTCACCTGAGTACCTAAACTTCGCTGAAAAGATTTCCAAAAGTGTGCTGTGAACTGTGCTCCTCTGTCTGATATAATAGAAAGTGGAATACCATGCAGTCGTACTATCTCTTTCACATACAACTTCGCATAATCCTCAGCTGTATAGGTCGTCTTGACTGGTAGAAAATGCACTGATTTAGTAAGTCGGTCCACTATGACCCATATAGAATCAAACTTTTGCAATGTACGTGGTAAACCCGTAATGAAATCCATATTAATCATATCCCACTTCCAGACTGGAAGATTGATACATTGCATGTAACCTCCCAATTTCTGATGTTCCACTTTCACTTGTTGACAATTCGGGCATTGCGCGACAAATTCTGCAATGTTCTTTTTCATGTTGCCCCACCAATACACTTCTTTCAATTCATGGTACATTTTAGTAGCACCCGGATGAATAGAATAGCGCGAGTGGTGCGCCTCTGTCATTATTCGGGTCCTCAGCTCATCTACATTCGGTACACATAATCTCCCTTGATATTGAAGTACTCCTTCCGGTGTAATATCAAATGCCTTGGTCAAATTCTGCTGCACATTCTCCTTTAGCTGTAATAAAATAGAATCCGCAAATTGCTTCTCTTTCACTTCAGCTATCAAAGAGGATTCTGCTGCATTCTGCACAATAACTCTATCATCGGAGGATTCAATAAGGCGAACTCCCAAGCTCGCTAACTGATGTAAGTCTTTGATTATCTCCTTCTTTTCTGTCAATTGATCACTAGTGACTCCCGTTGCCTTGCGGCTCAATGCATCTGCTACTACATTTGCTTTCCCTGGATGGTATAGAATATCGACATCATAGTCTTTCAAGAGCTCTAACCATCTTTGTTGCCTCAAATTGAGTTCCTTTTGGTTAAAGAGATATTGTAAACTTTTTTGATCCGTATAAATATCAACATGAACTCCATACAGATAATGACGCCATATCTTTAAAGCAAACACTACCGCTGCCAATTCAAGGTCATGAGTGGGATAATTTTTCTCATGTGGCCGCAACTGTCATGAGGCATATGCTATCACCCTACCATGCTGCATCAACACACATCCGAGACCAATCCAGGAAGCATCACAATACACTGCATAGCCCTCTGTGCCTTCAGGAAGTACTAACACTGGTGTGGAAGTCAACTTATCTTTAAATTTTTGAAACCCTCGTTCACATGCATCATTCCATTGAAATTTAATTGCCTTGTGAGTTAACTTTGTTAATGGTGCTGCAATAGAAGCAAACCCTTCAACAAATCTCCGGTAATAACCTGCCAAACCCAGAAAACTGCGAATCTCTGTGGGTGTCGTAGGTCTCGGCTAGTTTTTCACCGCTTCTATCTTCTGCGTATCAACCTGGATCCTTTCATCCGACACAATGTGACCCAAGAATGCCACTGATTTTAACCAAAACTCACATTTGGAGAACTTGGCATACAACTTATGCTCACGGAGAATCTGCAACACTTGCCGTAAGTGATGAGTATGATCCTCCGGTGATCTTGAATAAACTAGGATGTCATCTATAAATACCGTGACGAACACGTCCAAAAATGGCTTAACACCCTATTCATCAAATCCATGAACACAGCTGGAGCATTTGTTAGTCCAAATGACATAACTAAAAATTCATAATGGCCATACCGTGTTCGGAAAGCTGTCTTGGGTACATCTTCTTCTCTAACTCTGACTTGATGGTAACCCGACCTCAAGTCAATCTTTGAAAAACACTTGGCACCCTGTAACTGATCAAACAAATCATCAATGCGAGGGAGGGGATATTTGTTCTTGATCGTTACTTTATTCAACTGCCGATAATCAATGCACATTCTCAATGTGCCATCTTTCTTGCGTACGAATAATACCGGTGCACCCCACGGGGACATACTAGGCCTAATGAAGCCCTTGTCCAGCAAATCTTTCAACTGCTCCTTCAATTCACGCAGTTCCGCCGGAGCCATTCTATATGGAGGGATAGAAATAGGCTGTGTGCCTGGAATGACATCAATGCCGAATTCCACTTCCCGTTCTGGGGGTAAACCTGGAAGATCCTCTGGAAATACATCAAGAAATTCATTGACTACCGGTACTGACTGTGGAGTTAATGGTTCCACATCATTATCTTTCACTCGTACCAAATGACATATGTATACCTTGGCAATCATTTTTCTGGCGTTCAAATAGGAAATAAATCTTCCTCGTGGTGCCCCTACATTACCCTGCCATTCTAGAATATCTTCCTGAGGAAAACAAAATTGCACCTTCTTGGCTCGGCAATCTACCGTAGCATAACAAGAGGCCAACCAATCCATTCCCATAATGACATCAAAATCTACCATGTCCAATTCAATGAGATCGGCCAACATATCATGTTCACGCACTGTTACCACACAGTTACGATACACTTTCTTTGCAATAATATATTCACCCACTGGTGTAGACACTTCAATTGATTTAATTAATAATTCTGGGGCCTTTGCAAATTTCGCAGCAACCAATGGTGTAACATAGGAAAATGTAGAACCTGGATCAATCAGTGCATATACAGTATGTGAAAATATGGATAATGTACCTGTGATAACATCAGGAGAAGCCTCTGAATTCTGGCGGTCCACCAAAGCATAAGTGCAATTCTGGACCCCGGTAGTACTGGCTGCTCCTCTGGTACCTCTACCACGACCAATAGGCTGCAACCCTCGGCCCTGTGAAGGAACTGATGCAGAGGATGCAACAGCCGACCCAGCCGATCGTGCTATACCACCCATGCTCCTCTGTGGACAATCCCTCGTTATATGCCCTGGCATACCACACCAAAAGCAGACATTCGTTCCTGCCCAACATGTGCCTGGGTGAATACGCCCACAGTGTTGACACTACTGACGAGGAAAACCAGCTGACTGTGATCCATGACCCCCACTACTCTGCCCAGCTGAACCACCTCTAAACCCTCGAGACTGAGAATAAGCACCCCCTGTAGAATAAGAGAACGACGGTCTAGGTGGTCTAGGAAACACATGGGGCCTAGGTCCTCCTTGGGACGTCATAGGTGGTCCCATAGGTCTAGCCCTTTTGGACTGTCCCCTGTCAAATTCATTCACTCTTCTCCTCTGTCGTTGGTCTTCCATCTTCTGAGCGAAAGCCTGGATTCTCGCTATGTCCATGTCCTTATTCAAGGCAGCAATGGTACAATCTCGTACCAAATATGGTTCTAGTCTGTCCATATATCGATGGACTCTATCTTTCATCGTCGCCACCACATTCGGCGCATATCGGGCCAAGGAGTTAAATTGCAAACTATATTCCCGGACACTCATATTCCCTTGACGTAAATTCAAGAACTGATCTGCACGTGCTTCCCGAACCTCGTAGGAAAGGTAATGATCGAGGAAAGCCACTTTAAACTCTTCCGATGTAGGTGAATCTGCACCAATGTCACGGGATTTCTTCCAATCCTCATACCATAATATTGCCTCTCCTTTCAACCTGTACGCAGCAAGTTCAACTGTCTCTACCCCTGTCACATGCATAACTTCAAAGGCCCTCTGAACTTGATCCACGAAGTCCTGTGGATCTGCTTTTGGATCGGACCCTGTGAATATAGGAGGGTCCAATTTCAAGAAATCCTGTGTTCTGCGACTTGCTACTCTAGCCGCATCATCATCAGGTGTCATTGGACCAGCTCGTCCCTGACTCTGGGCTGCCACCAACTGTGTTAACATATGAACTGCATTTCGAAGATCCTGGTCTGTGGCATTCGTCGGTGGTTCCACAGGTACTTCCCTTCTTCTCGGCTCTTCTGGAGCTGAAGAAGTAGAAGAAGCTCGCGTTGCAAATGCAGTTTCAGCCCCACCTTGTTCAACTTGTTCAGGTGGTGGTCTACTTGTTCCCTCTCCAGCAATTTTATTTATCAGCTTACTTTTACCTTTTTCTCTTCCTCTTCTAGTGTTCGGCATTTTGGACTATACCAAAGAAAAACAATTACCAAGATCAGATACAATGCAACTGACAACATTGGCTCTATTGCACGATCTAGAATGAAGGAAAGAAACAACATCCTAAATGTCCCGTAGCCTCCTACTTATAAATATGGTGCACAACACATCGATAAGTAAGACTCTACTCAGACACGGCTTTGTAGACACCCTTAGAACGACTGCTTTGATAGCACTTTTGTCACGCCCCGAATCCGTTTGGGACATGATTGGCACCCGTAGCCGATAAGGCCCGAGAGAACCAAGCTATGCTTCTATACATTCATATGCATGCCATAGGAAACCTCACTATCACATAAGAACATGAACCATTAGTTTTGGAAATCATGGATATTGGAAATCATGGCATATATATACACATTTGAGAAACTCGGCCGTTGAGGCCATCAAAACATAACTTCATGAGTCACCTTATATACATATACCCACGTACGTCTACAAAAGCCTCTAACAGATGCATTGACCAACATAAACCAAAAGTCGGGACAAGTCCCCGCTTTATACAATATGTACATCACCAAAACATATATACACCCTGGCTCGGAGAAGCCCCAAATTAACTGGAGCTCACCAAAGAACGGCTAACACTGGCAATCTACTGAGGAGGCCTACTGGTACCTGCGCCTGCAGCAAGTAAGGTAAATTCCCCAAGAGGGGTCAGTACAAAATAATTACTGAGTATGCAAGGCTCAGATGAAACTGTACAACACATGAATATTTCAATGAACTCAAAACATATGAATAATCAATGTGAATAAGTCACCATTTTGCATTTTGGGAAACCATGTGGATTGCTTTCATTACTTTCTTTACTTTCTTTATCTCAATGCTCAATGATAACAATGTACCCGAGCCCCTACTGATCAGTGGGTCTTTCCATGACTTATCGTCATGTTGGGATCGAGTCGAGCTAGGCTTATGCCCCTAGACTTTCCACCCATAATTCCATACCTCGGGATCGAGTCGAGCTAGGCTTACGCCCCTAGACTTGCCACCCATAAATCAATACATCGGGATCGAGTCGAGCTAGGCTTACGCCCCTAGACTTGCCACCCATAAATCAATACATCGGGATCGATTCGAGCTAGGCTTATGCCCCTAGACTTGCCACCCATACTTGATCATTGACCACATTTGCATTACTTTGATCTTTACTTTGAGATTGGTACTTGGATAATCATAACATTACTTTGAACTTTGGAACATAACATTGGTGGAAGCTTTGGATCATTAACCATGAATATAAGAAAATGAGATTCACAATTGCTCAATGAGTAGGAAATATATGACAATGACCATGGATAAGTGCATATGGGATACCTTAGTACATTTCGGAATAGGACTGGTGAAATGTCAATGTGAACACTATTGGCCGTAGAAAGATACGGACAAAGTAACCTTGCATACCTTGGATTCGCAATACGAATATATAATCCTAGAGGTGCGTACAATAGTCCCGCTCCTTCTTTATGTGTCACTCTACAGCACAAATACAATACGGAATTCACATTAACCACCAACTACTCTTCAAATGCATATAACATCAATGAGTCACATATTTGCCCTTAAACATGCCACTTCCCCTTAACAAAACCATTGACAAAATTATTATTCCAAAAATTCCACAATATTCCCAACATTGACCAATACATGATAATTGATACATTCCACCACAACACTTCTCCTTTACACTTTCTTATCCATACCACATCACAAATAATCCATCAAAGGACCTTACCACAACTCATAACACATACCGGCCAAAATTCCACAATTTCCACAATTTCCACTTATAGACAAGAACAAGTTTAATACCAAAAATAACACCATACATGTTCATATTTTGTCCATACCAGGCTTTTTCATCAAAGGCACAAGGCCTAATTCAAGTTCAAATCACCAAGATAGCACATCACTCACCAAAGGCAAAAAGACACTATTCATCACCTTGCCAACACCACTAGCATAATATACATAATATCCCATGCATATAATATGTTAATCCATGAGGAGAAATACTTACCAAGGCTTGGAATATGTTGATCTTGTCCAAAGAGTCCAAAGGAGTTATTTTGCTTAGGGTTTGGAAATGAGAAAAATGTTTGCTAATTATCTAAAAGGCATGAGAGTTTTTATGTGAAGGAAAATCTGATCTTGGGGCCTTTATATAGACCCCAAGTCATTCTTAGCCATTCCTTTGGCATCAAATGTGGTCCAATGGGAAGAATGGGTCTTTTTGCCCTTTGGGCCAATCTTTAAATTCCAATTTGGGCCTAATTTTGGGCCCAATAACACATATCCATGTAACCCATCAACCTTCATGTACTATTCACCATATATCTCATGTTTACATAATTCCATAATGTCACGACAATATTCCCTTACAAGATCCTCATTCGTCGCCTCGATCGCAAAAATTGGAATTCTAGTCGCCCTTGGCTTCATTGGACATTTTGGATCACTATTCACATTTCATGATTTGATCATGTAGGAGTACGTAGGAGTATATTGAAGTTTTTGAATATTTAACACTGCTCAAATAACCCCAAAGAACCAAAAGAAACCATCCAAGAAGCGTCGTCGAATTGCGTTACAAAACGATTCCGGAAAGGCACATCTTTTGTGCCTTGCGCCACTGCTGAAAAACAAGGAAGTGGTGCAAGAATCCACTGCCCTCTGAATCTTCAGCCTGGAGGTGGCTTGCGCCACACCCCTGAAACAGGGTAGTGGCGCAAGTTTCAGCACTTTGCTGAAATTTCCGGCCACTTATCCAATGTTTACGTATCGTCCAATCCCTTATCAAAACACTACAAAATACTTACTTGGTGATCTTAACCATCAAGTAAACATGACTTAAAGTCACCAAATGAGGTTAGAATATGTACGATTTCTTACCCAAATGCTCCACGAAATCACAACACACCTCCTACGAAGATCTAATCGCACATGTTAAGTCCAATATCAAATGTTTCACCAATGACACTATAAAACACATATGCATGGCATCTCAACACCTATGTAGGTATGATCCCAAGGTATCAAGTGAGGTTATAAAAGTACGGGGTGTTACAATGTACATGGAAGAACTTTGAGTTTGAATCTCCATAAGCTATCTAGGTAGCTCTTAATTTTTATCTGAGGACTTTCTCATTTCTAGCATCCTAATTTTGTATTTAAATGAGCACTTCTCTTTCTTTTCGAATCAGATCTTCATCAAATAAACTTGTAGTTAGGTCCACCTTTATCTCCTAAAGGTGTTCTCTTAGGTCTTGTAATTTTTGGTCTAGGGAAAACAATTTCTGATTTAGTTTCTTTGCTTGAGTGGCTATACTCAAAAGTTTTTGCTAGACTAAGAACATTGCAGAACCTCTGACGGTTTAACCCCATACTTGATGCACAATGGTTTGAAATTCCTCTTGGTGAAGTATAACATTTAATAGCCCAAAGGTTCTTCTAGTAATTTGTAATGTGATTACTATATTCACAATAATATGGGAATGGTCTAAGCACCTTAGGTGTCCAAACACTGCCTCCAGTGCTCCATACTTGAGGAACCAATCTGCATTCCCTATATCCAGTCAATTCTGCTGTAGATTCTAGCATCTGCTTCCCTCTTATTACACCAAGAAAAATCAAAGCCTCTCTTTGTTACTTGTCCTAAGCCCAACTGTGTTATACAGTCATTAAAGACCTGTATGTCATCCTATAAGAGAGCAGTTTTTTTTCTTCTTTTCATGCACTTTTAGGAGATTGACTGCATTTTCTTTGCCAGCTCATCTTTAAGGAGGATTTAAATTCACTTGAAACAATAATAGGGTGTAAATAATTATGCGTAAAGTTAAAATGCCAAAGTAAATTTCATGGACAAAGTTAGGGGGGATTTTATGTCTTTTCTCTATATATAAAGCACGAAAATAGTCTACCTCTACATATTAAGGATCATTTTGATCATTTTCTCTATATTTAAGGATTAATTTTTTAATTCTTGGTATTCAATAAAATCAATTTTTTATATATAATTTGATATTACGCAAGAAATTCTATCAAGATAATTTTCAACTGATAAGAAAAGGATTAGACTTTCATAAATACTGCTTTTGAAATCATGTAAAAAACATCTTCTTTGTATACTAATTTGAGTTGTTAAAATATAAATATGTTTTTTTCATAGGGACAAATGATATACATTTTGCCTTGTATAATGGGTGAAAAACTATTGGAAAAGAAAAATAAAATTGCACAAAGTGATAGAAGATGTGAAATACTTTCAAACGAAAGATAATAATTCACTTATGAATATTATATAAAATCATAAAGTAATTCAAAACTATCATACGTGGAACTTTAATAATGTAGTATCTCAGTGTTACATCAAAATTGTGGATAACAGTGTAATAACTCTAAAAAATAGGTAGTATGAATAAATAGATGAAAGGTATATACAATAGTAATATTGTCTAGAAGGATGTATTAGGTTAAACACGCCTTGTTACATGTTTGCACCAAATAAATTTAAATAAGTAAAAATGCCACTTGTATCTAATTGAACTTTTAATATTCATCTTTAGATGTTCAGATGATATCAAATCTTGATCCTCATAACCAAATCATCATATGACGACCGATATTGATTATTCTTATAGAAACTTATACTTATTCTTTCATATATATTTATAAACATAAAATATTATGTTATGAAAAATATATACTATATGACTCGACATTACACGTGCAACATATGTATCAAAAAACTAATTTTTAGTAAACATGACAATTACGGATAGAGTATTAATTACCAGTGAAAGTATATAAATAGAAAAAATATTTATTCAAATACTCCCTCCATTTCAGTTTGTTTGACCTACTTTCCTTTTTATTCCATTTATATTAGAATGATCTTTTCTTTTTTTAGAAAATTTTAATTTTAACTTTCCACATGATATGTTTAAGCAACAAGATTAAATGACATTTTGTTACATTTGACATATCTTCAACTTAAGACCACAAGATTTAAAAGTTTCTCTACTTTCTTAAAATCCGTGTCATGTCAAAATAGGTCAAACAAATTGAAAAAGAAGAAGTGACTTTTACCAAATTAGATACTCAAAGAAACAAATTTAGCATACATAGGCATCGTAATCAAAATTTTTGAACTTGAGTACAGTGCTCTCTTCCTTTTGGAATAAAAGTCAAGCATTCCTTATAAATGGTAACTCTTAAACTTTCAGGCCAACCATGTAGATTGTATTCCTTAACTTCACAAGATTTAATATCATAGGAAATCAAAAGGCCGTGTTTATTTTGAAAAAGCAAGAAATTATCCTTCCAAACTGCTAATGGGGATTCAATCGAAAGAGGCTTAATAATTGTGTATTTCCTAGTCTAAGACTCATTAGCATCATACTCTTTCATTGTCCAAATGTCCACAAGATCTTCTAAATGATCGTTTTTACCCCATGAACAGGTGTAACAAATCAATGTTAGACTCTCATTTAAGATTACGAGACCATAAGACTTTCCATCATAAAAATGACAATCACTAGGCATTTCAATATTATGGAAAATCTCAGTGCTCATATCAAAACAAAGAATTACCAGAATAGTTGTGTTCCCAAACCAATGAGAGGCCCCCTTGTAGAACACTCCGGAACATGGATACCAATTCACATGGGGTAAACGTTGATGAGCAATATTTAGTTCTCTCCAAGAGTCAACGCTCAATTCATGAACATCAGCTTTCCGCTCTCTCATATTGAAGTCATAAAAAGGAGGCTCTCCATGAACAACAAAGATTTTGACAATCTTGTAGTCATTTGCAATTGAGTCAAGACCAAATCCAACAACATGAATGGAATGATAAAAACCTATTGGACAATCAAAAGGGTTGGGTTGGAGTACCCTATAATGTCTTGTAGCTGGATTAAACAAGACAGGGTTTACCTCATCCGTCAATGCAATCAAACCATTGCAGGGACCCATGAGTCCATGACTAATACTAGAGTAAATATTTGTTAGATGTGAGATATCCAGATCCGGAGATATTAGGAAAATATCATCACCATCATTTTTAGATGAGACAAAAGACAAGATAGATTTAAATTGATCGGGTTCTTCTTTGATGGAGCGCTTGAAGAGAATGAATTCATCATTTGTTCTGATGGTTATACTATTCAAATAAAGATTGATGAAGGATGAAGATTTAACGAGAGTGTACAAAGTTTTAGAAACACATTTTAATCGCATGAGAAGTTTCACCGGAAGTGTCAGAAGTACATCTATCAAAATATATTCGGGAATTTTTTCCACTGTTCCATTAGCCATCTAGTATTTTATTCACAAGAGAATGTTCATTGGTACATTAGGGAATGAAGTGGGCACTAATAGTTGTATCACCTTATTTCATGGGAGTTTATGTCTTTTATGAATTAGATCCAAAAGCTTAGCCCTCCACGTTCATCTCCCTATAGTTAACTATCCATCAAACTCTCCTTTTTGTGGTTTAAATGGTTGTCTTTACATAGAGTTCTAAGAATTACAGTCAAAAGAACCCTTTAAGGCTTGAATTAATGAAATGCCCATTATTTTCTTTTCCCTATGTTTTCTTCTCAAAAATTGTTATAAGGGATTTTGAAGCAAAATATTCTACTTAGAAGCTAATAAATCTCTTAACGATTTCCAAAATTCTCCACTACGTTTCAACTATTCTTTACTAAAAGTTTTCATTTTATGTTATGCGTAATTCTCTCTTACTTTTTGAGAAGAATTTCATCCTCTTGTGTCATATTTTCTTGCATCTCTTTAACCCTTTTATATTTTTCACAAGCATTCAAAAAATAATTATTATTTATGCATATATCACTGCCCTTTATAAAATCTAATCATTGGCTAAGTGGTCTTTTTATGTTGGCATGTGCCGCCTGTCGCTAACAAAAGAGATTTCAATATTTACTAAAATCATTGAAGCTTTAATACTTGTATGAAGAAAACTAATTAAAGCAAAATATTGGTACTCTTTGAATGATCTCTACAATTCTTCTGTACTATTTTTCTCATCGAATGTTTCCTATTAATAATATAATGAAATCTTTTTCCAGAAACTGAAAAACCTATTTCTATATAACTTTGGCTACAAATTATATTTTGACATGACTTAAATAAACTAAAAATACCAAATTCTAAATATTTTATCTTTCCAAATACATTGAATTATTCATTAACACAAAGGACAGAAAGGAAAAAATGCTCTCAAGCCTATAGCCTTGAAACATCAAAACCCTAATATTCTTTACCCATTTTTTGAAAGTCATGGTTGCGACGGCAGTTGAGCAGCCTATTGAGGTTGTTATGTCGTTACTTATACCCCATACCATCGCTCAAAAACTAACTTATGCAACTATGTTAAAACCATAGAAATCTAATACTAAATACTGTCATTACCAATAAAACAAATTACGTATCTACATGGAGGACCTATGGTAATCTTGAAAGAAGAGGAGGTAGAACAGATGATCCTTAGAGGAAACATGAAATTTACTATTTTACGATAGTTCTCTTATGGTAGGAGATGTATTAAGGATTTAAGAAAGTTGATAACAAAGTAATGTGAATTGATGGGAGAATAGAATATAGGATAATCGCGTAATCCTTATGTATAGATAATATCTAAGTTACTTGAAGATTATATTGCATAAATCATTTGTAACGACTCGAGTCTACATCCAGGACATAACACGGTGCTTAGAGCCACAAGTGACCCAAGATAACCCATGGCATGACATACTACTAATCATACTAAATTAACTAAATATCTGTGTGGAAGCTAAACTGATATTAAGATAAATATCTAAAATGATCTTAACAAATCCCTGAAGCAAATACTATGCCTGAAATGAACTAAAAAGCTGAAAGTCTAACTTTATGTCTGAAAAGCCTCTACTACTGACGAGTTGCTGGGACAAGTCCTCAGCTAACTCTAAATACTTAAATTGGAAATAAAACTATGAAAAACAATCATAACTCTCATCCGCAGATGACGAGGACTCATCACTGATAGATATTGAAGTGGTACTGGAATGTGCTAATCACAATGCTGAGATTGAGCACCTGAACCTATATCATAAGATGATACAATGCAAAAAAAATATGATCAGTACATTGAATATACTGAGCATGTGAGATATGCAAACCATGAAGTAAACTGAGCATACTGAAAAATACTGATAAATTGTACTAGATGCAAGCTGAATGCAAATAGTTGAACTGTAGTATAATGACCCAATAATTATATGCATAAATACTGATATGCAAAGATACTCTGAAAAGTCATAAAGTAATACAAGTAAAACTAAATTGAGGGCCATGTAAAAATAATCTGAATCTGAGTCTGTGGGAGAGTCTATTAACCGACATAAACCATATGAGCTAACATGGAATCCTATGTAACCAACATAAACCATATGACCTAACATGGAATCCGATGTATACACCCCATCGAGAGGACCCAATATACCTTATGAGGGTATAAAAGCATAACTGTCATGAACACTAAACTAATACCCAAACTGAGAGGGCTAAAAAACCTACAGTGGTACATAATTTTGGGTCTTTGGGTGAAACAAGGGCCCTAGTCCAACTCAATGCTAAGTACTAGTCTCAAACTAATAATATACTAGTAGCTCCTTCAAAACTGATGTTCTAAAAATTGGGTCAGAACCTGGTTATTCTAAAAGCATTCTGAAAGTCTGTATATTTAAAACTAATCATGCTTGTCCATTCTAAAATTCTAATAGTCTGAAACATGCTTTAGAAATATAACTGGGAAATCATGCTAGTATTCAATTCTCATAGAATAACATCATGTTATATGTAAAATCATGGAAAACATGTCATACCTACATATGGATCATAAGAAGACTGAAATTTAAGGGAAACCATAAGTTGTATATGAAATCTTAATCATAAATCATAGAGAAACTAGAATTTATAAAGTATTTTTGAATAAAAGGGTGAAAGGATACCCATTGGGGAAATCCCACATACCTGTTGAAGAATTTTTGCAAGAAAGCTTGAAATTCTAAAACTTGTGAAAAACCCTAGGTTTTCTGCCTTGAGAGAGTTTAATTGCTTTTCTTTTGATATTTTCTAAGTGTTGGGGAATTAATGGGGAAAGAAATCGACTGATTCCCTTTAACCCCCTCCAAAAAGGTTTTAAAACGATATACCATAGGTACAGAAAATAAGGAAAGTACTAATATACTCCTTCTTAAAACATAACTAAAATTTCTAGTTTAGTCATCGCGGGTATAGGTACAAGTCATACCCTGAACCTATGAGTCAATCTTTGACTCGTGGTTTCTAGGCTAGTGTTTTGGCTTGGTGCACGGTTCTTACCTCACAATTCATGGGCTCTGCCTACGAGTCATGGCTAGCTAGGACTCGTAGCCTCTGAAGGGAAATTGGTGTCCCCCTGGTTCATCATCAATACGAGTCAATTTATGACTCATAATGATAGACCACTACTCATGGCTTAGAGTCGTGTCCACTGGGAGTAACTTTTCCATCTTTCTAGACTTTGGTCTTAATGCTCAAAACGGGTTACAAAATGAGTCATGTTGTCTGACCACAACTCGTGGTTTATGTCATGACTACTGGGACTTGGAATGGCTGTTGTCTTTCTACCATGAGTTGTCCCATGCCTTGTGGCCTCACTATATAGCTCGTATAGTGAGTCATTCTGAGGTAAGAATTTGGATTTTTCTGCTGGTTACTATTCTACGGCTGAGATATGATCTTAGAGGCTATTGGGGTTTTATATCTTTGGTCTAAACATGTTTCTACAACAACTACATGAATTGATCATATCCTATGTGAATCCTAAAGTGGGATCTATTTTTTATCGAGATGAAGAAACCACAACTATAATGGTGTGGATATCTTTCCCATATCTGCCTCCAAATTTCTTAGGGAAAGAATAAGTTTTTTGTTAGCATTAGTAGTTGAAAAACCATTGCAAGTTAATATAGCAACTCACAATCAGAAAAGACCCAGTGTCTCTTGTGTAAATTCTAAAGTTGATCTACTAGGAGATTTTCTACAATAAATTAATGTGGATGTGAGGTAAAAGGATACGAGAAAGATAGTTGATAAGTAGATAAATATCAAGTATGGCAGATTCTTGTTCGCGTGGCTTTGGTGATGTTTGTGATTTTCGAATGAATAGTCTATAGTATTACCCTGTGAGTGTCTTGATTTTTGTATCAGCTAGCGATGTGTTATCTCTTTTTGTTGTTTGTTTTTGTGTTTTTGTCTGTTATTGTTATCTGTTCTGAGCCGGGGGTCTATCGGAAACAGCCTCTCTACTTCATCTGAAGTATTGGTATGGACTGCGTACACTTTACCCTCCCCAGACCCCACCTGGTGGGAATACACTGGGTGTGTTGTTGTTGTTGTTGTTGTTGTATCCCGAAGTATAGCAAGCGGTGTAAATTGCAAAGACATAATGTAAAAAGACTACTTTATGTTTTATCCCAATATATATCATAATGAAAAAGATGAAGATAATAAACATGAGTAGGAAAAAAGAACCATTGAATAAAACCACAAGTACATAGGACACAAATGTCTTCATCGAGAAGAAGAAAAAGTCTGGTTACAAATAAGGTAGACCATTATATGAGGAGAGAGGAGCATGCATGGAATCCAAGTTAAATTAAGTGTCCTCCTGGGTAGCGCTAGACAACTTCTCTACTTTTAATCTTTCCCTTTATCTGATATCAAGCTCAGCATATGCTTCCTTTGTTTTGATTCACTTCAAGCCGTATTTTTACCTGAAACACACTAATCACATATTTTAGTTCACCTATATCAAACATATCGCAAAGCATAAAAAAGTATACAAATTTATTCTCGGAACTTAGGTAAAATATGGGCAAAATGCGGTGTTTGGGTGTATATATACACCCAAGATCACTACCCAACAATTAAAGCCTTGTTCATCCTCGAATAACTCATTATACATCCTCACATAATTCAAGTCTTCCCAACACCAATTGAACTCAACTACCCACACTTACAAAAGCTAAACAATTTAATCATGATCCAATATCCATTCAATCAAGTGCGATTTTATAACTCAAGGTACCTTGGAACGAAACTACAGAACTGTAAAGACCTGTTTTTGTGATTTTCTATTTTTATGTGTTTTGAAAATTTTACCCTTCCCCGTAGTTGCTTCATGTTGATTTTGAGGTTTGGGGATAGTTGGCACAATTCCCAATGCGATCGACAAATGTTTTGTGCGAGTTTGTGGTTTTTTAGAGGTTTGAAAAGTCTCATAGTTGACTTTGGTCAACATTTCTTGATCCGAGTGCCAGATGTCAAAATAGACTACTCCAGTAGATCCGAATTGTCAATTTTGGGTTAGTAGCAAGGTTTGTTCAGTTTCATGGCTTTTATATCTCATTTCGACCCCCGATTTGGAAAATTGTAAATTAGGGTCCCGGGGATTAATTTATTGAAAATAGTCTTTTTTCAAAAATCCAACGTTGCCATTGAGTTCGAAACATAGAAATTAGCCTAGTAGTATAGTTCGTTGCATTCACGAAATTTCAAATGAATCCCGAAGGGTCCATCGACAACTTTTCAACTTAGCAAAGTTGCTAAATTGCTGAAGTCTGGTGCAGCCGCTTTAGCAGCCCAAGTACCTCTTTAGCGGTGGCCTCTTAAGTGGCCAAGCACCACTATAGCGGAGCCTCGAATACGTGGCCTGCCTAAAGTGGGAACCCGACCGCCTTAGCTAAAGGCGACCGCTTTAGCAGTCTTAGCAAGTCAGTCCAGGCCGCTTTAGCGGTGACCGCTTTAGTGGTCATTTATCCTCTTTAGCGGTACCTGCAGGGATGATATATATATTTATTTTCATGATTTTTCTTCCATTTTTGAGTATTAGAGCTTAGGGTTTGAGAGTTTTTGGGCGATTTATTCTCTTCTTAAGCTTGGGTAGGCTCCATAATCCCTTTTCCATCATTTTACTTCAATTATATATTCTAAACTTCCTTTAAATTGTGATTTTGAAATGGATTTTTGGGATATTTGCCCAAAAAGTTTAAAAAGAATTTTTCATCAATTAATCACTCGTTTTAACCTGATGTCACTTGGGTTTTCTTCTATGAGTTCCTTTGACTGTGGGTAATGGTTTTCTAAAAAAAAATTCCCTTCATTTTCAAAACCCATTTTCATAGTCCGTTTTGGACCCTATCTAGGTATGGGCGATATGAGTATTGTTGGCTTTCTTTTAATTAGATACTATATTTGTGTGTTTTAGTTGATTCCGAGGTTGTTTGACGGGGGAAAGCTCCATGTTGCAGCACTTTAGGCTCGAAATTTGTCTTTTCTATGTAGGTTATGGCTTAACCTCTTTCAGATTGAGTTGGGTAGTTAATATATGGGTAAATCATGCTATGGGTTGGGAAGAATGGCTATGGGGTTTATATTTTTAGATTAGATTTATCGCTGTGTGTCCGTGTAGGGGCTTATTTTGTGTGGATATTGACTTGAGATATTTGATATTGCGTGTAGCCTTAGTGGGGGCCTTATTTGACATCATCTGGCCTTATCTATGCATTAAGATGCCTTATTTTTAGATATGATGCCCGTGCGAGGGTTCAAATTGTTATTATAGGCCTTATTAAGCATTGATTGCTTTATCATGATTGAAATACCTGAGGTAGGGGTTGATATAATATTTATGATGTCTTACATGCATATTTATTCTAATGGTGCCCATTTATTGTTGATGAATCATGAATTATGGACATATTGAGTTAATTTCTAAGCTCACCTACATATATACATCATATTGAATTGATTGGATATCTTCATACTGATCTGATTGTGAACATTATATCCTCATTCCATACATATACATTCATGAGATACTGGTACCATTGAGGAACACTATTTTTGAAAGAAAATAAGGCATAGTCATAAAAACTCACGGAGAGGTGATTTATGTTGAGATTGAGATATGAGATAAAGTATATGTGTTGCGAACCCTCCATGGGTCCTATTGCGGAGTTACGAACTCGGTAGGTATATACTAAAGTCATGCGATGACTTTCATCGTTCTACCCCATCATTACTACTGCATTGCATTCCATTAGTGTATTCTATGGTTTCTTTGTTCTTGACTTTCCTTATTGTATTTCTGTGTTTACTCGTGCTGTTTATCTCATTATTATATTAGAACTGTTAGTAGAGACGGTGTGAGCTACCGTTTGGAAACTTTTCTGCTTGCAGGTTTTCGTGTTCATAGTTTTTTTTTTATCTATGTTATTTTCTACTTTGATCAGTTGGCTTATGATTCCTACTGAGTATAAATAGACCCGTACTCATCCCTACTGTGCCCTTTTTGTGCAGATCCTAGTACGAGCATTATCCGCGGAGGCTGATTTGTGCCGTGGAGTCTGATGATTCATGGTACTGGCACACTCTAGGACTTTAGAGTCGATGTCATGACCTCCGCTATCCTTACATGGGATTCAGAGACAGAGTTTGTATTGTTCATTACTCGAATGTATATTTAGATGCTCTACACTTGTGACATCAGGTCTTTGGGATTTATGTATTTCTTCGGATTTTTGCTAAATGTTTGTCTATAAGTTGGCCCGACTTCATTCTAGAATTCTCGCTTGTTCTATTTTCCTTATTTCTATTGTTATTGTTTCTTTTGGGATGATCGACTTACTTATCAAGGCTGGGGCGCGATAAGTGCCATCGTGAACCAATTTTTTGATCGTGACAAGAACCTCTTAAAGTGAGTCATCATGCAAAAATAGGGCCAACATGATTCGTATGCTAGTATTGAATTCATTTTCACCAAGTTCTCACCATTTTGTGCCCTGACATTTAGGTAAGTACCTCAAATCTCACATTACATAATTATTATATGGGGATACCTTCAACAATAAATATAATCACGCTCCAAAGAAAGTTTCACACATATGCAACATACATAGGCTTGCCCATAGTGTATTAATCAATCAAACAAAGCATCAATCTATAGGATCAAAAGGACTTTTCATAGTTATAATGTAGGCTAACGAAGGTGTAGGAACTATTTGGCTAATAGTAACTATTATCTCTATGCACTATAAGATAATTACTTTTCTTGTTGCTACAATCATCTTTCCTTCTATCACCCAATTTTGTTACACTAATCCATACATCCCTAACCAAACAATTTCTTTTCCCCCTTTTTTATAATGGTGTGCACCCTCTTTTTTTTTTTTTCATTTTTCTTGATTCACTTTTTATTTTCATTGACAATGTCTATAGAGCAATGGACAACCACATGTCACTCTCTTCTTATCACATTAACCATCTTCCGCTATGTTCATCCCTTCCTTAATAATAAAGTGTCAATAAAGTGCATCAGGGCATATTTGGATCAAATTAAACACGAGGCCACTTGAACAATGAAAATTTGGCTATATAATATACTTTTCTAAAGAAGTAGGCTTAAAGGCACAGTGGGGCTTACTAAGGATAATGCAAAGGTAGGTACAAATAAAGATGAATGAACTAGGCTTACAAAGAAATTTCTTGATCATGTCCTACAAATTAAACACCAAGTTTAAATTTTGTACACACACTGGGCAAGTTCTATATGTCTAATATGTGAGAAACACAACAAGTACTCACTACACATGACACCATGGTTCGAAAATGGCTAACTTAGACTGCACTTCACATAATACAACCAAATTGAATAGATACATAATTAAGCCCATCTATATATTTTAGAGTCGAGTTTCGAAGCTTTATGTGTTTCTAACAATGTTTCCTGCTTTTTGTACTTTCCAAATGAATTACGCATGACGTCTAGCATATACCTAAGTGTAGTAAATAGTTTTTAATTGGTGAAAGGTTTGACTTTCTACTCATTACCTATGAGTAATTTTCCTGTAATACGGTCTCCACCCATCCACCATAGGGAAAAGTACCTAAGTATGACTAACATGAGTAATAAAAAGTACTTAGGCATCACAAGTACAGTCCGATAACCAAATCATACAAGCAAAGGAACCTAAAATGTAGGACTAGGCATAGGAATACTTTCCCTACCCCACACTTAAGAACCACCACTTTCCCTAGTGCATGAAATAGATTTAAAAAAGTAAAATATAAGGTAAAAGAACTCCTTAGTCACTAAGCATCATCCTCCTCTTCGTCAAGCTCTTCATCTTCATCCTTCAACTCCGAATCAATTTCTAAGGAAACTCGCAACCGATTCTCATCAGTAGGAGCATCATCATCTACAGGCATTTTGAAAGCTAGTTCAATCTTGCACAAAGTATTTGCATACTTATTTAAGGGATAGTCCTCATCCAGCTGTCTCAGCTCATCACTCGTAGAAGGCCGCCTGCCACATATTAAAGTCAACTTGCTTATGCCATAAATATGGCTATGAAAGCTGTTATCTCTGGCATTCTGCTCAGCATATCTCAATACTAGCCCAAAAGCAGACTCGAGCTCTTATACCTGTAAAACATCTATCCTAAAACATCTATCCATCTTAAGTTTCAGAGAGGTCGGTAGACTGCGGGGTCCTTTTCCACCCAAAAGTCTTTCAAGAACTGTGTCATAATACTCCAAAGTTGTACCTATAATGTTTGTGCACGCTGGCCTTTCTCATCAAAGATTTCAAAACTGCACCCACATTAACAACATCATTAGTCATGATAGCATAAACCACATGAGTGATGTTGGTTAAGTGAGTTCCTGGGAAAAAACATTTTCAAAAAATCCTCCACCATATACAGGCCTCCTTGTTCAAGTGTGCATAGGGGAAAGTGTTGTAGTACCCCTTCTCTTTGTGGTAGGTCCATCTTGCGGTTGATCTCTTACCACAAAGGGTGCAACAAATATCCTGATTAGGTGGCCTAATTATAAACTCCCTTAGGAGACCATGGTACACCTGTGGTGTGTAGAGGAAGTTGTTTAGATTTTTCGCATCAAATGTTACCACCTGCCTTCAAATTTGGACCTCATGGTTTCGCTTCTTTGGAAACCAATTTGCATAAAACTCTCTAATTATCAAGATTCCAATCACCCATATTATTAAAAATAAAATCCACCCCCAACTGGTGGATCCTATCAAGAATATGCGAGTAATCCATGGCCAAACTCTATCTATCAATTTTCTCCATGTAAATACTTAGACTTCCTGTTGTCTTTATACCATTTTATTTCATCCTTATCAACCCCTTTCACTCCAAACATACGTCTAGTTCATGAAGGGCTACATGATGGACTGGCAAAACACTTATAGTTTATTCAGTGTTGGCCCTCTTTGGTATGTATGAAGATAAAGCTCCCTTTCTTTTGCTTGGTTTGGTTGCAATTGTACCTGTTAGCAATAAAATTTAAGAGAATTAAATTCCCACGACCTAATTTCTCATGTCATGATGGCACCAACTTCAACCCACCAGTAGGTAAGTTAAGTCATAGCATGGAACGACAAGTGATAGGCTATTAGTTAGAAGGTAAAAGAAAACAAGAAAAGAATCAACAACAACAATAAAATAGGCAGAAGCAGAAAGAAAATGCATACATAATACTGTACAAGAGAAGGAAGAGGACAAAATATGCAAAATGGATAGTATCCAAAATATACATATACAAGGTAGTCTCAAAAACACAAAAGATTATAACTTAAATAGATGTAGGAGGATCAACTTAGGACTCTAGAAAGCTCACCCCATCTCCGGATCAGTAGCAAGGCCCGAGGATAACGTCAACACTGGTGGCTTATACTCGAATCTACATCAGGGAAAAGATGCAGAAGTGTAGTATGAGTACCAAAGAAATGGGTACTCTGCAGGCATCATCGACCGACTGAGCTTAAGTATAATAAAAACATAAATATAAAGTGCGAGAGTGTAAGCTAAGTCAATAGTAAAAGAGATAAAAATGTAAATATCGAGCTATGATAGGCGAATGCAATAAAGGAAATATATAACTCGAAAGTAAAGGCAAGAAAAAAGCTACAACCTAAGTGGACCCCCATAAGCCTAGAAGGCGCACATAAGAATACACATAACCCTACCGAGCCCCCATAAGCCCGGTAGGTGCAATAAAGAGGAAACCTAAGCTAAGGAACATAAATAACCTTTAATTGTGCCAATCTTAAATAACCTCCCAATTCTAGAACCATAATGATAGAATATATCGGGCTTGAACCGTCACCCGTAGATGATAACGCGAGGCCAGACACCGTGCTCGAATTAGAAAAAGTGGATAGTAACAAGAGGTCAAATAATCCATGTAAAATTTTTATAAATCCCATACCAGAACTAAGTACCACTGCTAGCACTCTCAGTAATAACCATAATCAGTACCAGAATAACCAGGCCATAGTCATAGACCGATGCCAGACTCAAATCGAAAGTCATAAGTAACCAACCATAGCCACAATATATGAGGCCATAAGGAGTAACCATAACTGTAACAGATGCCAGTATTGTGCCAGAACTCATGGTAATAGCAGGAATAAAGCATATGCCGGACTCAAATCGAAACTGAGATTCCTTTATATAGGAATAAGCACAACTAGCTATCACGAAACTATCCAAGGGTTTCAAGCTTATCTCCAACTCATAAAGTCATAATACAAATCTCAGGAGGATAAGTCCACTAAGGCAAGGCGGGTCCCAAAAACTAGGTCAATGAGGTACGGTCTAGGATTAGTTACTACTTTACCTGGGAAGAAGGAGCTAAATTAGGCAAGAAATCAAGTCCAACTTAAACCCAACCCAAATGTAACACCCCGTATCTACTAAAACCTACATGAAGATGTTAAACAATGGTTACGCAAGTGTCGAGAGTCAAAAGTATGTATTTTGTAATGTTATTGATAAGATAATTGATATTGGGCCTAGTACATGGGATTAGACCTTTGTAGGAGGTGAAACACCCGTATGTTGTCGAACCTATATGACTACGTGTACACTTATGGAAGTAGTTAAACATGAGAGATTTGATGAATTAGACATTAATTTTTTGGGTATTAATGAGTCATTGGGCCAAATGAGGCCCAAAAACAAGAACAAAAGACTAGGCCCAATGGGGCAAAATGATCCAATCTTCCATTGACTAATCAACCAATGCATTTAATGCTAAGAATTGGATAAGAGAGGCTCCAAGGGACTATAAAAGGGGCACCAAATCAAATTTTAATTCATTTGGACACCCATGCCTTTTCTAGAATTCTCTACAATATTTCCATTATCACACAAACCCTAGACCTTCATCCTTTGGACCAAGATCATTATCTTACAAGGCTTGGTAAGTGTATATTATCATGGTTTAATATATTTTATGCATGGAATATGGTTTATATCATGTTGGTTATGTTGGTGAAGTGTGAGAAGGTCACTATGTGTAAAACAATTTGTGTTTGCTAAATCGGAGGATGGTTTTGTCTTGTAAACTTGAACATGGACTTTTGATCTTGAAGGAAATGAAATTGATGGATTAAATATTGACATGTGAGATGTGATTATAGTATTTCATTGTTTTATCCTTGTGTATAATGTTTGGAATTGTTGTCGTAAATTTGGTTATGGATTTGGTGACGGATTGAAAAGAAAGTGAGGTTTTGGTGATGTTTATGTGTGTTGTGAGACCATGGATGATTTTTGGCATGTAATATGATCAAAAATATGTTAAAAGAAGTTTAGTTATGATCATGGACCATTCATTGCATGAAAAGACCCAAAAGAGACCAATTTGGCCGAAAAGGGGCACCCGCCCTCGCAGGTGAGGCACCTGCGGGCGCAGGTGCCAACGCAGATGCCCCTGGCTACTGCCAAGGGCACCTTTGGATGCAGGTCAGCCACCTGCGGGTGTAGGTGGCTTCGCAGGTCCCATCTAGAACCCCATTTTGCATGTTTTTGTTCCCCTTTGACCCCCGAAGGCCCCTATACCCTTTATGGATATAATTAACAACTTGTGATGTCATTTTAATGACTTTAAAGGGGTGTATGGAAGAATGTTGGACTATTATTGTTGTTCATAAGTTGTTATGAGGCAAGTTGATAAGAGTAATTATGACGAAATGCTAATGAGAAAGCATAAGGGTAAGTGTGATGTGAAATGCTATTGATGTGTGATATTTTGGTCAATGTGTGGAATGTTATGATGTTTTTGGTATGATAATGCAATGGATAGCAGTCACGTAACTCATTGTGACATTTATACGTTTGTAAAGGAGTTGGTTGTTAACATGAACTTTGTTATGTACTTGTGTTGTAGAGTAAAACATAAAGAAGGAGATGGAATAGTGTAACCCCATATAGTCTTGTGTATTCGTAGTGAGGCGACAAGGTATGTAAGGTTACTCTTTCCGTATTTTTCTGCAGTATAGAGTATTTACCTTGTTATGGTACTTACTCATGTCCGAAGTGTTCTAAAGTATCCCAGTTCAGGTTGAGGTGTATTGTTATTCATATGTGTCCTATTATTAGATGAATGATGATTCACTTATCTCTTATTCATTGACTGAAGTTCTAAAGATGTCATAACATTGAATTTCTAAAAGAACTATCTCAAAGAAAGTAAGATGTAAGAGAATCTAGTTATTCTTGAAAAGCATTCTCCAATCATGTCATGTTCCAAAGTCTTAAGTAATATTATGATTATGTTTGTACCAATCACTCATAAGTAAGGGTATCTATCTCATGAGGTAAAGGAGTGAAGCTAGATATATAAGGGTTTGCTTCAATTAATGTCATGATCTTTAACGAGTCATTCTCATAACTATGTAAAGGGTAGAAGATTGTAAAGGAGTAATACACGCATGGCTACTATATGTTTCATTGAGTATGGATCCTATTCTAAAGGGGTATAAGTTCAAGATGGAATAATCCCAAGATTTTGCTATGTTATTCATTATAGCCCACCAAAGGTGGAGGCCCGGTATCATATACTTACTTATATAAGATCTCATAAGAATAATGAAGGGGTAATGTGCGAGTTGACATATCGATCCCTCACTATTAGAAGTGTCAATCTCTTGAAAGTAAAGAAATGAGGTAAAGTATATATGTGTGTTTCCGATAGTATCACGCTCCTTAATGTATTATAAAAGTATTAATCTCTCCCAAGTAAGAAATGAGGAAATGTGTAGGTAATGTATGTTACCCCACCATGAGAGTGGATGTATGCTAACCCACCATGAGAGTGGATGTATGTTACCCCACCATGAGAGTGGATGTATGCTAATCCACCATAAGAGTGGATGTATGTTACCCCACCATGAGAGTGGATGTATGCTAACCCACCATGAGAGTGGATGTATGTTACCCCACCATGAGAGTGGATGTATGTTAACCCACCATGAGAGTGGATGTATGTTAACCCACCAATAGAGTGGATATATGTTAACCCACCAATAGAGTAGATGTATGTGATATTGTTACCCCACCACTAGAGTGGACGTATGTGGATGAATGTTATTCTTTTACAACATACTAACCAAGTAGATGAATAATAATGGTAATGAGCATAGAAGCAAGAAAGAATCTCTTGCATATAGAATAATATATTGGAGGCAAGTCTCTTGAGTGAAGGTTATTACCCTTAAAGGAAAGTAATTATATAAAATGATGGTTTATCTACATTGACTATTCTCTCATATTTTATTCTATTGACATTTTTATGTATGATGCCATTTCTTATGAGCCGTACATACTCAGTACATTCTTCGTACTGACCCCCTCGGGGGACTTACCTTACATGTTGTAGGTGCAGGCATTAGTAGACCTCCTCTGTAGACTGGGGATCATTTGCAGAGTTTTGGTGAGCTCCACTCAGTTCGGAGCTTTCTGGGTCATAGTTGTATATTGTTTTGATATTGTAAATATTGTATAAAGCGGGGACTTGTCCCGACTTTAAGTTGATCTTGTTGATGTATCTGGTAGAGGCTTTTGTAGACATATGTGGGTATATGAATGTAGGATATGTACGTTCAGTTTGACATGATGGCCCCAATGGCCAAGTTTTATATATATATAACATATGTTTCCATGTTCATGTCTTCCGCATTGTTGCATGAGGTATAATGAGATTCATACGAGGATATGCATACGAAGGTTCATGAGCAAGGATTGGTTCTCTCGGGCCATAACAGCTTCGGGTGCCAGTCCGGCTCGAATGGGATTTCGGGTCGTGACACCAAGGTAGTAACCTAAAATAGTATCCAGGAGTCTAGCTAAGCCTAAAGGAA
This sequence comes from Capsicum rhomboideum, assembly GCA_031232105.1. Classification (NCBI taxonomy): domain Eukaryota; kingdom Viridiplantae; phylum Streptophyta; class Magnoliopsida; order Solanales; family Solanaceae; genus Capsicum; species Capsicum rhomboideum. The sequence continues at coordinate 84,092,363 of CP124719.1, read as the reverse complement.
CTTCAAATCAAATATACTATCTAAAAAGGGCAGTGGGGCCTACTACGAGGTCCTAATAACCAAACCTAAGGCGGAATCTACTTGAATCTAGTCTAAAGCTTCCCCATCCCATACCAAGTAACTACAAGTAATAATTCTAGGATTAAGGGATGATATCACACTATACTAAGGGAATATGGGTCCCGATTCTACCGAAAAAAGGGCCTAACTATCTAAATATGATGAAAATATGCTAAAACCATAACTCGGCTAATATATCCAACCCAAACTAGAACAATAATATGCTAATATCATAATTAAACTCAATCTAAAAGAAGGGTAAATCTATCCTACCTGGACGCTGCAGTATCCTATAAACCGGAGCTTTCCCCTTCCGAGAGGCCTATGAGAGCTTCCATGCTATCAAAACAATGATCTATACATCAAGATGAGAAAAATAATACCCATAATGCGTATAAATGCTCTGAGTCATAAATCAGACTAAAAATCCTATGCGGGGCCCGCTTGCAAAATTACAAAATTGAAATCCACACAGCATTCCACGCAGCTCAAGGATCAATTGCCACAAGAAATATAGCAAAATATGAGCTCAATAGACCCATAATAGACCCAAAATAAGTCCCAAAAACAACTCGAGAATTTAAGAAAATGAACCGGGGAAATAAGCTAGAATCGAGCAAAACTTATGGGGATAATGATGTTTAGACGCTCAAGAATCCGTCCCAAAGCTAAAACCAGCTTCACTTATCAAATTTACACAAGATTTTGAGCTAGAAATGTCTAAAAATGGTGGATTTATTTGAATTTAAAAGCTGAAAATGGAAGAGGGACTTATATATAAAATGCCAGCGATGGCCGCTTTAGCGGATAAATGACCGCTAAAGCACCTAAGGCCCGCTAAAGTAGCTAGGCCCATGCTGGCCAAGATCTGCTAAAGAGGTCTAGGGCCTCTTAAGCAGATGCTGGCTAAGCATTCCCCTGGCCACTAAAGTGGTTGCACCAGATACTTGGCATTGGCAAGTTCAGCTAGTCTCAACAGACTCCGATCGGGTGATCGGGATTGATTCAGAATCTCGTGCTCGCAAATGAACTACTAACCTACCAAATTTTACACTTTGGACTCAACGACACCATCAAAATTTCCATCCAAGGTTACTTTGATAAAGAGTGGGTCCCAAACCCTAAAGAGCTATTTTAGCCAAATTCCACCCATACCCCAAAATGAGTCTGGAAGCCTCGGGACCCCAACCAAGGGTCCCTATAGCCTAAAATAAACATTACAGATCTGATGAGAATGTTAAAAATGGTATCCAAGGCCGTTTACTTGAGGTTTTGGCCCGAGACCTATTTCTCAACTTCAAAAGCTCCTAAATCTGGAAATGGCTCTAAAAACCAAATGAACTGCTCGGTGACCGAACTGTCAGTCCCAGCAAGTCATAAATGACCTGGTACAGCTATAAGAAAGCTTTAAACATAAAAAAGTCATAGAAATAAGGAAAATTTCCTGCAGGGTCATTACGTAGATCAGTCCCAATCGACCGATAATAATCATGTTTGGAGGTGGTCGAAATCACCCCACATATAATGTGTTAGCACACCACCACTAGTCTCTATTTTTGGCTACTCAAACTTCCCCTACTCACAAGTTATTAACTAGTTCACATCATCCCTTGTTATATCAAATCCACACAAGATCATTTTCAAGTTACCCAACAACCCATGAACATTGGTACTATATTTAATCAAAACTGATTTCAAGTGCCTAATAACACAACCCAAATTTAACCATTTATCATCACACTTGTAAGCACCATCATGAAAAATTACATATACTTACTATTACAGTATTTCCTCTAATTTACATGCTTTAATCACAAAATTTAATCTTGCTTACAACAATTTCTCTAGAATTCATGATTACTTCACCAAAATATGAAACATAAACCAAGTTATTCATTCAATCATTAAAACAACTTTCCCCAAAACTGTTCTAACACAAAATTTTATGCAAACTCACAGTCTGCGTATCTATAAGCATATATTTCACTCTTTATCACATAGCATTCATGAGGTTTAAACAAGCTTCAACAATTTTGCTTTAAATTTTGACCAACACAAGACCTAAGCATTAGGGTTTAGAAAATAATCATCAATAATTTATAAAGAAACTCATGGAATCTTACCTCTTGAACTAAGATGGAGTGAAAGATAAGGAGAATTGATGAACTATGTGTGTGTCCCGAGTGAGTATTGAGATATATAGGAGGAACGGTGCTGAGTTAGGGTAAGAATTAGGGGAATTTTGGGTGGAGGGTATATAAATAAACCCATTGGATTGAGTTGACCCGATGGGTTTTAATGAATTTTAGGAAAAAATAGTGTCAGGCATGTTGCGTGGCTCAAACGAAGCAAGGTTTCATATCACGAAGCCAAGCGCACGCCTTAACTAGTGAGTTCCCTCAATACGACAATGTGAGGCTCAATATGGGGAAATTATTCAGCACTACGTGGCCTCTTTTCTTGTTATAACTTCTTACCTAAATGCATTTTGGCTCTCTTCTAACCTTAACCAACTTTCATTAGCTTCATACTGCCTCCAAATCATTACAAGAACAACAAATATTATTAGAAAGGTGGGTTGTCTTCAACCAAGAACCTTAGTTTTAGTCGTGCCACAACTCATATTATTGTAATTTTTTTTATTTTTTTTTGTAATTGTGTTTTAAATATATCCTAAACTATTACATTACATTCTCTGGTTGCCTCTCTAGTTGCACCTAATTTAACATCGTGGCACGACACATCTCAATTCAATCATCCGATAATGTTATGGATGTCTTCTTCCTGTCCTCTTCCTCAACCCAATAATCATATACTCTTTGTCCTATTACCAAGAACTGCTCACTTTTATCATTAGTCCAAAGCTCAACTGGTCCATGTTGATTCATCTTCATAACTTCAAATGGACTTGACCATTTTCATGTAAGCTTTCTTGGAAAAAGATTTAACATCGAATTGAATAAAAGAAATGTATAAAGATGAATGAGATCTTTCAAGTATCTGTTTCACTTGACATTCTTGAATGCATCTTTGAATCACCTGATTTGGGCCCTATTTGAACAAATAAGCTTCATCCCATATGTAGAAACAAGAATCATAGTAGAGCTTTTTCTTTTGCTGACTATTAGCTCTGAGCATATATACACCAACCACCAACAAATTCATAATATCTGCATACCACGGTAGCTCTAAAATGCTCAAGGTGGGGAGTTGTTCATCAGGAAACTCCTCACAAATCTGGCCATCTTTGGTCACATGAGACCAATTTTCCAATCTAGATAGGTGATCTACTAATTGCTTCTCAGTCCTTTTACTATCCTTAATTACAAGATCGAACTCCTGTAGCAACAAAATCCATCTAATAAGCCTCAGTTTTTTGTCTTTCTAGATGAATAGAAAACAGATAACAACATGATTTGTATGAGCAATCACCTTAGTGCCCATAAAATAGGTCCAGAATTTATCAAAGGCATATACCATTGGTAGCATCTTTTTTGTAATATCCAGTACATTTTCGACCTTACTTGATGACTTTAAGACATGTTTACCTTAGTATTGAGGACAAAAAGTACATATCTTGGATGGTATCGGATGGTAAGCTAGCATGTGCAAAAGCTGAAAAAAATTCAGAGAACCATTAAAACTTGTGCCACTCCCTGTTTCAGGGTGTGTGGCGCAAGACCCTGATTCAGAGGGCAGCCCATTCCTGCGCCACTGCTTTCTTTGCAGCAAGTGGCGCAAGGCACAACAACTTGGCCTTTTCCGAGCTTGTTTTGCGACGCAATGCAACGTCGATTCTTCCATGGTTTATTTTGGTTCCTTGGAGTTCTTTTAGAGTTGTTAAGGTTTCAAATACCTCGATACACTTCCACATGATCAAACCATGAAACACAAGAATTTACCAAAAATGTTCAATTAAGCCACGGACGGCTAGAATGTCTAGTTTTGCGATTGAGGCTACGAAAGGGAATCTCGTAAGTGAATATTGTCGTGACGTTATGGAATTATTTAAACATGTGATATATGATGGATTATACATTAATTTTAGTGGGCTAATCTAATATGTGTTATTGGGCCCAAATTGAGGCCCAAAACAAGGCCAAAATGGAAAGGCCCCAAAGGGAAATTGACCCATTCTTCCAAGTTGACTATTGAGACATGGCATTTAATGCCAAAGAATGACTAAGGATAAATTAAGAGGCTATATAAAGGACACAAATCAGATTTTTTATTCACAACAAAGTCTCATGCCTTTTTGGATATTTTCACAAACATTTCTCTCTTTTCCAAAACCCTAAGCAACTATTCCCTTTGGACACTTTGAAAAAGATCATCCCTTTGCAAGCTTGGGTAAGTATTTATTCTTGTGATTTAGCATATTATATTCATGAAGTGTTGTGTAGATCATGATGGTTGTGTTGGAAAGGTTGAATAGGACACTTTTGCCCTTTGGTAAAAGATGTGCCATATTGTGAATTAAACTTGAAAGGTGACTTGTGGTTTTGATTAAAGAGCATGGTATGGATGAAATATCAACATGTATGGTGTGATTATGTTACTAAACTTGTTATTTTCTATAAGTGTGAATTATGGGATTTTTGGCCGATATGTGCTATGAGGTGTTTTATGGTGACTTGATGGATTATTTGTGATATGGTGTGAATGAGAAAGTGTAAAGAAGAAGCTTTGTTGCAAAATGCTATTGGTTATGATGTTGGTCAATGTATGGCATGTTGTGGTATTTTTGGTATGGTCATGCCGAAATTTCATTATAAAGGGGGAAATGACGTTAGAGGCAATTAAGTAACTTTTGTCGTCTTTGAACGTGTAAGGTGGTTAGATGTTGACGTAAACTCCGTTATGTGCTTGTGTTTTAGAGTAAGGGGATGGATCATTATATTCGTTAGGATTGTGGATTCTTATTGAGAGGCTAAGGAATGTAAATTTATTCTTGTCCGTACCTTTCTACAGCACATATTGCTCCATTTGCCATTGTACTTGTACTTATGTCGAAATCTTCCAAAGTAGCTCATGTCAGGTTGGTTACCTATATATTTATTCAAGTGTCTCTTGTACATTGAACATTGTCCCAAAGTTCCAATAATGCGATAACCAACAATGTTTCAAGTTCATAACTAAAGAATGAAAGTAATGCATACTTGCTTGAGTACGGGTGGTAGCTCAAAGGGGCGAAAGCCTAGCTAGAGACGATCCCGATTAATTATTGGACACAGGGGGTAGCCCAAAGGGGTGAAAACCTAGATAGGGCCGAACCTGCTTTATTGATTTATGGGTGGTAGCTCAAAGGGGCATAAGCCTAGCTAGAGACGATCCCAATATTGTTATTTACCACTGATCAGTTGGTCCTGGGCATGATGTGATTATTGTTGATATTGAGGTGAATAATAAAGAATGCAAAGTACATGGTTCCACACATATGGAAATGTTGGTTTATCTATATTGCCTATTCTCTTATCTTTGATATACGTTGATGTTCTCACTTATTGATATAGTTTTCTTATGGCCTTGCATACTCAGTACATTCTTCGTACTGACCCCCTCGGGAGAATTTACCTTACTTGCTGCAGGCACAGGTACTAGTAGACCTCCATTGTAGGTTGCGGATCTTTTGCGAACATTTGGTGAGATCCAGTTGGTTCGGGGCTTTTTGAGTCTTCTATGCACATTTTTTTTGGTCTTGTGTATATGTATAAAGCGGGCTGTGTCCCAACTCTGGGTTGGTTTTGGTTATGCATCTGTAGAGGCTTTGTAGATGTGGTGGGTCAGACGAAAGAAATGTAATAAACTTATGTTTTGTCTTGATGGCCCTAACGGCCAAGTTTCATAATTCTCATATATGTGTCATAACTTCCGCTTTTGGCATTTTATATTTATTTATGGTGGTGATTACTATTTATGGATGAAGATTGGTTCTCTCGGGCCTTGTCAGCTTTGGGTGCCATGTCCGTCCCATTGGAATTTGGGGCTTGACAAAAGTGGTATTAGAGTGGGTCTTCCTAAAGGTGTTTACAAAGCCGTGTCTGAGTAGAGTCTTGCTTATCGATGTGTTGTGCACCACATTTATAAGTAGGAGGCTACGGGGCATTTAGGAGTTATTTCTTTTTCGTCATTTCTAGATCGTGCAATAGAGCTACTGTTGTAAGTGGAATCGTACCTAACCATTGGTTTTCCTATGTTATAGAAAATGGCGATTGCACGAAAAGGGAAAGGTAAAAGTAAAAGAATAGACAGGCTGGCTAGAGAGGGAACTAGTAGACCACCACCGGAACAGGTTAATCAAGGCGGTGTTGAACAAGAGTTTGCATCACGGGCTTCTCCTACTTTACCCGCAAACCCGTCTATTAATGCTACTGACCAGGATTTGAGAAATGCAGTGCATATGTTGACGCAGATAGTTGCTGTACAAACACAGGGACGAGCTGGTCCAACGATAAATGAGGATGATGTGGCTAGAATAGCGAGCCGCAGAACACAGGATTTTCTGAAACTAGATCCTCCCATATTCACGGGGTCAGACCCACAGGCAGATCCACAGGACTTCGTGGACCAAGTCCAAAGGGCTCTAGATGTTATGCATGTGACTGGTGTAGAAACGGTAGAACTTGCGGCCTACAGGTTGAAAGGTGAAGCGATATTGTGGTATTAGGACTGGAAACGGTCGAGGGGCATTGATGCACTTCCAGCTGGCTGGGAAGAATTTAGAACAACCTTTCTTGATCATTATCTCCCTTATGAGATCAGGGAAGCACGTGCAGATCAGTTTCTAAACCTTCGACAAGGGACTATGAGTGTTCGGGAATACAGTCTTCAGTTTAATTCTTTGGCTCGATATGCTCCGAACGTAGTGGCTACAATGATCGACAGAATCCATTGATATGTGGACAGATTGGAGACGTATTTGGTAAGGGACTGTACCATTGCTGCTTTGAACAGGGACATGGACGTTGCTAGGATACAGGCTTTTTCTCAAAAGATGGAGGACCAGCGGCAACGGAAGAGGGCACATGAATCTGAAAGAGGGCCATCAAAGCGGGCTAGACCTATGGGGCAGTCTATGGTGTCCCAAGGAGAATTTAGGCCTCAGATGTTTCCTAGACCGCCCAGACCATTATTTTCTCATCCCATGGCAGGTGCTTCCTCCCAGTTTTGAGGGTCTAGAGGCGGTTACGCTGGGCAAAGCAGTGGGGTTCAGGGCTCGCAGACAGCAGGGTTTTTTCGTCAGCCATGTCAGCACTATGGAAAGTTTCACTCAGGGGAATGCCGACGTGGAGTGAATACTTGTTTCTGGTGTGGTATGCCAGGGCATATAATGAGGGAATGCCCACGAAGAGGCTCGGGTGGTGTGGCACGACCTATGGGGTCAACCGTTGCATCTTCATCATCAGTTTCTTTTGTAGGCCAAGGTATGCAGCCTGCCGGTCGTGGTAGAGGTGCTGCCGGAGCAGCTAGTTCCAGTGGAGCCCAGAATCATACGTATGCTCTCGTGGACAGAGAGAATTCGGAGGCATCTCCCGATGTAGTCACAGGTATATTGTCTATATTTTCACATGGTGTATATGCATTGATAGATCCGGGCTCTACTTTATCATATGTTACTCCGTTGATTGCTACAAAATTTGAAAGAACATTGGAATTCTTAGATAAGTCTATTGAAGTGTCTACACCGGTTGGTAAATCTATTGTTGCAAAGAGAGTATATCGTAATTTTGTGATAACTGTGTGTGGTCATGATACACTAGCTGATCTTATTGAACTTGACATGGTGGATTTTGATGTTATAATGGGGATGGATTGGTTGGCTTCTTGTTATGCTATGGTGGATTACCTAGCCAAGGAGGTACATTTTCATTTTCCACAAAAGAGTATTCTTGAGTGGAAGGGTAATGTGGGGGCACCGAAAGGCAAATTTATTTCCTATCTTAAAGCTAGGAAAATGATAGCTAAGGGATATATATGCCATTTGGTAAGAGTGCAATATCTCGACGTGGAACCACTAACTCCTCAGTCGGTACCAGTGGTCAATGAATTTCTCGACGTATTTCCTGACGATCTTCCAGGTTTACCTCCAGAACGGGGAAGTGGAGTTTGGCATTGATTTGATTCCAGGCACTCAGCCGATCTCTATTTCTCCGTATAGAATGGCTCAAGCACAATTGCGTGAATTGAAGGAGCAATTAAAAGACTTGTTGGACAAGGGCTTTATCAGGCCTAGTATGTCCCCGTAGGGCGCACCAGTATTGTTTGTACTGAAGAAAGATGGCACCTTGAGAATGTGTATCGATTATCGGCAATTGAATAAGGTAACGATCAAGAACAAATATCCCCTCCCCAGAATTGATGATTTGTTTGATCAGTTACAGGGTGCCAAATGGTTTTCCAAGATTAACTTGAGGCCGGGTTACCATCAAGTCAGGGTTAGAGAAAATGATGTACCTAAGACAGCTTTTCGAACACGGTATGGCCACTATGAATTTTTAGTTATGTCATTTGGACTAACAAATGCACCGGCTGTTTTCATGGATTTGATGAATAGGGTGTTTAAGCCATTTCTAGACGTGTTCGTAACGGTATTTATAGATGATATCCTGGTTTATTCGAGATCACAGAAGGACCATGCTAATCACTTACGACAGGTGTTACGAATTCTCCGGGATCGTAAGTTATATGCAAAGTTTTCTAAGTGTGAATTTTGGTTAAAATCCGTAGCATTCTTGGGTCACATTGTGTCGGATGAAGAAATTCGGGTTGATGCGCAAAAGATTGAAGCAGTGAAAAATTGGCCAAGACCTACGACGCCTACAGAGATTCGTAGTTTTCTTGGTTTGGCAGGTTATTACAGGAGATTTGTGGAAGGGTTTTCTTCTATTGCTGCACCATTGACGAAGTTAACACACAAGGCAATCAAGTTTCAGTGGAACGATGCATGTGAGAAAAGTTTCCAAGAGCTAAAAGAGAAATTAACTTCCACGCCAGTTTTAGTACTTCCCGAAGGCATAGAAGGTTATGCAGTGTATTGTGATGCTTTCGGGGTTGGCCTCGGATGTGTATTAATGCAGCATGGTAAGGTGATAGCATATGCCTCACGACAGTTGAGGCCACATGAGAGAAACTACCCAACACATGATCTTGAGTTAGCAGCTGTGATATTTGCTTTAAAGATATGGCGTCATTATTTGTATGGAGTTCATGTTGATATCTATACTGACCACAAAAGTTTGCAATATATCTTTAAAAGACCTAAATCTGAGGCAGCGGAGATGGCTGGAACTGTTAAAGGACTATGATATTGATATTTTGTACCATCCCGGGAAAGCAAATGTAGTAGCTAATGCACTGAGTCGCAAAGCAACGGGACGCACTAACGTCCAGTTGAGGGAAAAACAAGAGATAGTCAAGGATCTACATCAACTAGCTAGGTTGGGAGTTTGTCTGCTTGAACCTCCAGATGAAGGGGTTATCGTGCAGAATGCAACAGAATCTTCCTTAATAGCTGAAGTAAAGGAGAAACAGTATGCGGATCCTATTTTGCTGCAGCTGAGAGAGAATGTGCAGCAGAAATTGACAAAGGCATTCGATCTTACGCAAGAGGGAGTACTTCAATGCCAAGGTCGATTATGTGTACCAGACATAGATGAGCTAAGAAAGCGGATTATGACAGAGGCACATCACTCGCGGTATTCTATTCATCCAGGAGCTACAAAGATGTATCATGATTTGAAAGACATATATGGTGGGGAAATATGAAAAAGAACATTGCGGAATTTGTAGCTCAATGTCCAAATTGTCAATAGGTGAAAGTGGAACATCAGAAACTGGGAGGTTACATGCAATGTATCAATCTTCCAGTCTGGAAATGGGATATGATTAATATGGATTTCATTACGGGTTTGCCTCGTACATTGCAGAAGTTTGATTCTATATGGGTCATAGTGGACAGGCTTACCAAGTCAGCGTATTTTCTACCAGTCAAGACGACCTATACAGCTGAGGATTATGCGAAGTTGTATGTGAAAGAGATAGTACGATTTCATGGCATTCCACTTTCTATTATATCAGACAGAGGAGCACAGTTTACCGCTAATTTTTGGAAATCTTTCCAAAGGAGCTTGGGCACACAGGTTAATTTGAGTACGGCTTTTCATCCTTAGATAGATGGACAAGCAGAGCGTACTATCCAAACACTTGAAGATATGCTACGAGCCTGCACTTTGGATTTTAAAGGTAGTTGGGATGAACATCTACCTCTCATTGAATTTGCGTACAACAATAGCTATCATTCAAGTATCGGGATGGCACCTTATGAAGCTTTATATGGAAGAAAATGTCGATCACCAATTGGATGGTTTGAAGTGGGCGAACCTGCTTTACTTGGGCCAGATCTTGTTTATCAAGCTATGGAGAAAGTTAAAGTGATCCAGCAGCGGCTACAAACGGCCCAAAGTCGACACAAGTCATATACGGATGTTAGACGAAGAGGGCTTGAATTTGCCATAGGTGATTGGGTATTCTTAAAGGTGTCGCCGATGAAAGGGGTAATGAGGTTTGGAAAGAAAGGAAAACTGAGCCCACGTTATATAGGTCCATATGAAATTGTCAAAAGATTTGGACAAGTTGCGTATGAATTGGCATTACCTCAAGAACTCTCCACAGTCCATCCAGTATTTCATGTTTCGATGCTTCGCAAGTGCATAGGAGATCCATCTCATATTACTCCTATTGAAGATGTACAAGTTACGGAGGATCTTACCTATGAGGAGATACCTATTGCTATTCTGGATAGGCAAGTGAAGAGGCTAAGAAATAAAGACGTTGCTTCCGTGAAGGTACTTTGGAGAAATCAACAAGTAGAAGAGATCACGTGGGAAGCGGAAGAAATGATGAATTCAAAGTACCCGTATTTATTTCACACGGAAGAAAAAGTTCACAGTGCGGAGGTGGAGCCATAACAAGTAGGTATTTACAAGTATTGTGTGTATGTGTTTATATGTGTTAAGATAGGAATACAATTGTTGAACATGAGACGATTTTACTAACATTCGAGGACGAATGTTTTTAAGGGGGGAAGAATTTAATATCCCGTACATTTCCGACCTTACTTGATTACTTTAAGACATGTTTACCTTAGTATTGAGGACAAAAAGTACATATCTTGGATGGTATCGGATGGTAGGCTAGCATGTGCAAAAGCTGAAAAAAATTCAGAGAACCATTAAAACTTGTGCCACTCCCTATTTTAGGGTGTGTGGTGCAAGCCCCTGATTCATAGGGCAGCCCATTCCTGCGCCACTGCTTGCTTTGCAGCAAGTGGCGCAAGGCACAACAACTTGGCCTTTTTCGAGCTTGTTTTGCGATGCAATGCAACGTCGATTCTTCCATGGTTTATTTTGGTTCCTTGGAGTTCTTTTAGCGTTTTTAAGGTTTCAAATACCTCGATACACTTCCACATTATCAAACCATGAAACACAAGAATTTACCAAAAATGTTCAATTAAGCCATGGACGGCTAGAATGTCTAGTTTTGCGATTGAGGCTACGAAAGGAAATCTCGTAAGTGAATATTGTCGTGACGTTATGGAATTATTTAAACATGTTATATATGATGGATTATACATTGATTTTAGTGGGCTAATCTAATATGTGTTATTGGGCCCAAATTGAGGCCCAAAACAAGGCCAAAATGGAAAGGCCCCAAAGGGAAATTGACCCATTCTTCAAAGTTGACTATTGAGACATGGCATTTAATGCCAAAGAATGACTAAGGATGAATTAAGAGGCTATATAAATGCCACAAATCAGATTTTTTATTCACAACAAAGTCTCATGCCTTTTTGGATATTTTCACAAACATTTCTCTCTTTTCCAAAACCCTAAGCAACTATTCCCTTTGGACACTTTGAACAAGATCATCCCTTTGCAAGCTTGGGTAAGTATTTATTCTTGTGATTTAGCATATTATATTCATGAAGTGTTGTGTAGATCATGATGGTTGTGTTGGAAAGGTTGAATAGGACACTTTTGCCCTTTGGTAAAAGATGTGCCATATTGTGAATTAAACTTGAAAGGTGACTTGTGGTTTTGATTAAAGAGCATGGTATGGATGAAATATCAACATGTATGGTGTGATTATGTTACTAAACTTGTTATTTTCTATAAGTGTGAATTATGGGATTTTTGGCCGATATGTGCTATGAGGTGTTTTATGGTGACTTGATGGATTATTTGTGATATGGTGTGAATGAGAAAGTGTAAAGAAGAAGCTTTGTTGCAAAATGCTATTGGTTATGATGTTGGTCAATGTATGGCATGTTGTGGTATTTTTGGTATGGTCATGCCGAAATTTCATTATAAAGGGGGAAATGACGTTAGAGGCAATTAAGTAACTTTTGTCGTCTTTGCACTTGTAAGGTGGTTAGATGTTGACGTAAACTCCGTTATGTGCTTGTGTTATAGAGTAAGGGTCTGGATAATTATATTCGTTAGGATTGTGGATTCTTATTGAGAGGCTAAGGTATGTAAGGTTATTCTTGTCCGTACCTTTCTGCAGCACATATTGCTCCATTTGCCATTGTACTTGTACTTATGTCGAAATGTTCCAAAGTAGCTCATGTCAGATTGGTTACCTATATATTTATTCAAGTGTCTCTTGTACATAATTGTCCCAAAGTTCCAATAATACAATAACCAACAATGTTTCAAGTTCATAACTAAAGAATGAAAGTAATGCATACTTGCTTGAGTACGGGTGGTAGCTCAAAGGGGCGAAAGCCTAGCTAGAGACGATCCCGATGTATCACGGGTGATAGCTCAAAGGGGTGAAAGACTAGCTAGAGACTATCCCGATTGATTATTGGACACAGGGGGTAGCCCAAAGGGGTGAAAACCTAGCTAGGGCCGAACCTGCTTTATTGATTTATGGGTGGTAGCTCAAAGGGGCATAAGCCTAGCTAGAGACGATCCCAATATTGTTATTTACCACTGATCAGTTGGTCCCGGGCATGATGTGATTATTGTTGATATTGAGGTGAATAATAAAGAATGCAAAGTACATGGTTCCACACATATGGAAATGTTGGTTTATCTATATTGCCTATTCTCTTATCTTTGATATACATTGATGTTCTCACTTATTGATATAGTTTTCTTATGGCCTTGAATACTCAGTACATTCTTCGTACTGACCCCCTCGGGGGAATTTACCTTACTTGCTGCAGGCACAGGTACTAGTAGACCTCCATTGTAGGTTGCGGATCTTTTGCGAACATTTGGTGAGCTCCAGTTGGTTCGGGGCTTTTCGAGTCTTCTATGTACATTTGTTTTGGTCTTGTGTATATGTATAAAGCGGGGTGTATCCCAACTCTAGGTTGGTTTTGGTTATGCATCTGTAGAGGCTTTGTAGATGTGGTGGGTCAGACGAAAGGAATGTAATGAACTTATGTTTTGTCTTGATGGCCCTAACGGCCAAGTTTCATAATTCTCATATATGTGTCATAACTTCCGATTTTGGCATTTTATATTTATTTGTGGTGGTGATGACTATTTATGGATGAAGATTGGTTCTCTCGAGCCTTGTCGGCTTCGGGTGCCATGTCCGTCCCGTTGGAATTCAGGGCGTGACATTTTTTTATGTCACAGTATAGTTCATCAGGGCTGCATAAGAGTCTTGCTAGCATAGTAAATAAAATGAAACACCTTATTATTTCATTATCCAAAATAGCCCCCACAACTACATAACTTCCATCACACATTAATTCAAAGTGCAACTCCCAATCGAAGCAATTATATGGGAGCTTCAATCAGGGTTTTTTTCAAATCCTTAAAGGCTTTTAAATAATCAACACAAAACAGAAATTTTACCTCCTTCTCGAGCAGCGTACAAATAGGTATAGATATTTTTGATAAGTCCTTAATGAAATGCTTGTAAAAACTCACGTGCCTAAGAAAATTATGAACACTCTTCACAGATACTGGTGGTGGTAGCTTCTTTATTACCTCAAACTTCGCATGATCTACTTCCAGACCTTTTTTAACATCTTATGACCAAGTTTAATTCCTTTCTTGACCAAGAGTGGCACTTATTCTAATTAAACACCTAATTCGTATCTTCAGATCTAGCCAACACTTTGTCAAGATCCTGCAAACTTACATCGAAAGAGTTTACCAAAAATTAAAAAGTCATCCATAAATACCTTAAGAAATTCCTCCACTATATTATAAAATATTAGCATCATGCAACGCTCAAAAGTAGTACGTGCTGTTATTTTTCATTAAATAAATCTGAATTCAATGTTGTAAACTTCAACAATAAGTTCAAACTATATTATGAATAACCAAATGAAGTTCTAATTCTGTATTCAAAAATATAAACTTCAACAATAAGTTCAAACCAACTTATGAACAGCAAAAATAAAGTTCAAACTATTTCAGAAAAAATAGTAAAGAAATAAAGAAAGAGATGAATATACAAGAATCAAGCCCATCGAATTCACGATGTGTCCTTAATAAAATTTTCCCTTCAAGTACCCGAGGCTAATGGAATATATCCTCCCAAGATAGAATGATTCACATCAGCAGAATAGCGGTACCTCAAATTAGCTGAACTTACAAACTCAACGATAGTAAATCACACAAGAAGAGTTTAAAAGTGCATGAAGAAGAGTAGAAATTTAGAAAATTTGTGTAGAAAATATAAGGATTCAACAGGTATATATAGCCATCAAGGTGTTACTTCAGAAGAGAAGTAATAGTTCAGAAAAATGCACCTATTCATAAAGGTGCAACTCTTCAGAAAAGTCAAAACTCTTCGAAAAAGTCACAACCCATTGGAAAGGTCATAACCATCCAAAGTGAAAAGGTGCCTATTCAAATTGCATCTTTTATCTTGGTGCCTTTTCGAAAAAATACTTATAATTTTCCATTCAAACCTTTTAAAAACCTAATACGTGCATTGGAGAGTCCAAAGGGCATATGCTTGAAGGCATTAGTACCATATGGGCAAGTAAATATTGTTTTCTCCTGATCTTTCAGAGTAATGGCTATCTGATTATTACCAAAGTACCCATCTAAAAAATAATAGTACTCTTGCCCTACGAGCCTATCTAATATCTGATGAATGAATGGAATGGGATAATGTTCCTTACGAATGGCTTCATTTAGTTTTCTATAATCCATGTAGATTCTTTATTTTGTGGCAGTCCATGTTGTAATCAACTTATTCTTCTCATTTGTGACCACTGCTATACCTCTCTTTTTAGGGACACATTGGACTGGACTGACCCATTTGCTATCAGAAATAGGGTACACAATACCTACATCAATCCACTTGATTACTTTTTTTTGCACCATATCCGTCATTATCGGATTCAACCTTCTTTGATGTTGAATACTAGGCTTGAATCCCTCCTCAATAAAGATCTAATGCATACAGAAGGATGGACTGATCCCATATATATCAGATATTTGCCATCCTATTGCTCTTTTTCTCCTTTTCAACACTGCCAATGCCTCCTTAACTTGTACATCAAATAAACCTTTAGCAAAAATAACCAGTAAAGTGTCACCCTTCCCTAAAAATACATACTTGAGGTGGGAAGGAATGGCTTTCAACTCTAGCTTCAAATCTTCCTTAATAGAAGCTTGGGAGGAGGCTTAAGAGGTCTATTGAGAGGCTCATAGTCGCCTTTATGGATTAGTATGATTGTAACCTCCAATGGTTGAATCATCTCATGAGCATCCACATCACTAAAAATATCACGAACAAATTGTGCTCTCTCTAATGGATCTCTAAATGCAATAAGAGGGAGCTCAGATTTAATATCCACTATTGTTATGGTAGACAACTCTTCATAAGTTGCTGGTAGCTTGATAGCTTTGTACACATCAAAAACTTCCACCTTTTCATGAGCCCTCATAGTTAACTACCCTACAACTACATCAATTATGCATGTCATATGGCTAAAGGGACGTCACAAAATAAATGGATCTTTTGAATCTGGTGCAAAGTCTAAAATGACAAAATGTACCAGAAATATGAGAGAACCAACTTGCACCAAAACATTCTCAATAATACCATCAGTCCTAAGCCAAAGATTAATCAGCCAACTGAAAAAGAATAGTCGTGGGGCATGTGGACTACACAAACCCATCTTCTTGAAGATAAAAGTGGGCATTAGATTGATATTGTCCCCAAGATCACATAAACCATGAGCAATAATGGTCTACCCAATAGAAATTTGAATATTAAAGCTACTCGGGTCTTTCAACTTGGTCGCAAATCTATTTTAAATTCATAAAGTGCAACTATAGTACACTCTGTCAACCGACTCTTGTTTGCCACTATGTCATTGATGTAGTTGGCATATTTTGGAATTCTCTACAAAACATCAATAAAAAGAAGGTTAATATACACCTACTTCAATAAATCAAGAAACTTCATAAAGCTTGCTTTCTATTTCTTCTTCTTTAATTTCTGTGGGAATTGGGGGGGGGGGAGGGCGCTTCACATTAGCTAAAACATTGTGAAGTTTTGCCTTTTTCATGGCTGTTCTTTCTCATCAACAATCACAATAGTCTTTTAGGCTACCTTCTTTGGAACTAATTCCTCTAACTCTCTACCGCTATGAGTAGTGACTGTATTAACTTGCTTTAGGTTAGGGTCTATATCACTTGATAAGCCTACTTAAGGTCTTGTCATTTGAGCTCCCACTAACTGATGCATCTCTAAAGTTTTTGTGGCTAAGTATGATTTTTTTATGTGTGCAGCTATTTGCACCTGGTTAGCCATAATTGTCTTCAACATCTCTTTAATATTGCTTGACTTAGCACTGGACTGATTTCCTTAAGATTGTTGTTGATAATTTTTGATTCACCCCTTGGTTCCTGTACTGATTTTGATTTTTATTATGTCATTGGTTACGACCCTATGAGAAGTTGGGATGATTCCACAAGTTAGGATTGTAGGTGTTGCCAAAATTCTAATTTTTGCTTCATTATGCATTACCGGATTTGAACAACATGACTCGTTAGAATGATCACTACCACTACAAATCTCACACCAAGACTAATTTTACTAAACTACATGAACTTGGGATTGTTGCTATCCTAAGCTTAGATTACTGAAGTGATTATTCACCTGATTTTGAAGAGAAGCTATATGTGCAACTATTGATACCAAACCATCAACTTCTAATATACCTATATCCTTCTTCTCCACCGTCCTAGAAGTATCTTTATTACATTCTGGATTACCTTGTGCAATATAATAGAGAAGTATGTACAACTCATCATAAGTCTTCTCCAAAGACTGACCACATATTGCTGAATCTAGTAATATCTTTATGTGTGGGCCAAGACTTTCCACAATAATATGCTCCAGTACCTCATTTGTTTGATGGTGATGAGGGTAGTCTCTTAGAAGAGATTTGAGCCTCTCTCATGCTTGGTATAGATTTTTATCTACTCTTTTCTTGAAGCTTAAAATTTTGCTTCTGAACTTTGCTGCTTTTCCCAGGTGGAAAGAGATGGATCAAGAACTTCCTTTCAAGTTCATTCTAGATGGTGATGGAGTTGGGTGGCTTTGATTTTAACAACCTCTTTTCTTCTCCCAAAAGAGAAAACAGGTAAAGAGTGAGTCTCACATAGTCTGAAAGGACTCCTGTAAGATTGTATGTGTCACTGATATCCAAGAAGTTCTAAATATGATATTGTGGTCTTCATGTGGGATAATTGTGAATTGCCTGCTCGTGTTCAATAGTTGCACCATATTTTATTTCAGCTCAAATCTACCTCCTGCCATAGTGTGGACTACCTTGGGGGCTAGTTGCTTATAACCCATATCTACAGTGATAATTTCACCTTGTTGAACCTGTTGGATTGGATAAGAAGAGTAGTTTCCTTCTTATTTGTTGGAATAAAGATTCTAGTTTGGGATGTGGCTCAACTGTTTCCCTATTCCATGCCAGCTTGTTGTGAAAGCAAGACTGTACCTGGAAAAATACCGACTAAGATCAAATTGTCAACACTTGCATAGTAAAATAGTAAAAGGTAAACTATAAATTTTCTAATTTCTAATTCCCTGGCAATGACGCCAAAAAGTTGCATCCAAATTCACATGCAAGTGTACGCGGTCCTACAAGTAATATAGTGATTCTTTCAAGCCGAATGTCAAACCCATAAGGACTTATATTGCGATTTTAGGCAATTCTATGAGTAACCAGATAAGTGGTTTATTTTTATAATTCTAAAGCTACTAATTGTAATGAAACAAAGTACTTTAATAGTTATGATCAATATCTGAGAGAAATTATAGGGTTAAAGTTCTAAACACGATTATGCATAGCATCCAACTTTGATTCGCCTGTTTATCTAGTTGTTGATCATGGGATTAAATGTATGATTATGGTCTCTCGAGCCTATAATTGCCAATTTATTGACCTCATAACTACATTGTTGAGCAAGGATGTGATAACCCAATTCACATAAAATAAGATTTTCCTATTTCCTAACCGAATAGGGCGTTCTAGGTGTATCTCTATCCTAGCTGCAAATCTATCCTTTATCTTTCCAAAGAAAGGTCCTACTCCTTATAATCTTCAGTATATCCTCTAGATTCTCTTGTCGGGTTCATAACAAGATTAGAAATTTATTTCAATGGTGTCCAATCATCATAATATTGAGTACAAGATAATAGGAACAACTAATATGACAAACAACCTTTGATTGAATCAATAATCCACTATGTAATTATGTTTATTGTCACAACCCCAAAACAAGGCTGTTTAGCCACTCATGTTCGGAAATAAAAAAACAAATTCTATGATGTTCATGCAATAAAGAGTAAATGAGTTGAAGAAAAAGAACCCTAATGAAGTCTTTTGTTGCCACAACCTAAATTACGTGATCGTGCGAGTACCTACTCTATTATAACTAGATAGAAGAACCCTTACTACCCAACTAATTGTGATGCAGAAATTTAAATCAGAGACTTATTGAATTAAGCAAAACTAATATGTAATGGGCATAGTCATAAAATGAATATCCTTACAAATATTTAAATACATGATCAACAATTCATTCATTACCAGAGACCTAGTCTTGACATGTACAAGAGTTTCTATGATAAGACTGATAATAAGAATAGACTACTTCTGCGGAAAAGAGGTACAAAGGTTGATGTTGAATGACCGTTGCTTTATAAAAGATACTCCTAATCAACTTGCAACATACCTATATTCCAAAAAGGGGATATATCAATAGTAGTATCAGTACACCACAAGTACTGATGGGCATCATCGGTCGACCAGGGTTAGATCATGTAAACAACATATAGAATTCACATAAGGAAGCATGATAATTCATATAGCAATTCAACACCAAGTTCACAATTTCCATTCCTGCACTACCTTCCTAGTAACATCTGATTATACTATATTAACTAGGTTCATCCAAAATAGTTACGAGCAAACAATCCAAATTTTATTTAATGATTTTGACTTCCTTACTTAACCTACAAATGTTGTCTAACAAGACAACTCCTTATGACTTCAACTTAAGGATTAACTTATGTTTCTTAATATTGACACCACACAAACACAACGAGTACTAACTCCATTATCAACTCTATAAGCCAGTAGTGACCACAATGTCCTTACACGCTTAACCATAATTCTTCTATCTTTTTTATCAAATTAAGACAACATCATAATAATTGTTAGGGTGTAAAAGTCAAACAACTCATAAAATATCTCAACTAACTAATAGGCACTGCCACACTTAAACATAAATCAAATATAAGTGAATTTAATTTCAATCAACAATTACCATCCACAGACAACCACTTAGACAACCAATAACCTCAACAAGACCAACCTTCACCCTATCACTGATTTCACAATTACAATCACTAGTATAAGTTCAACAACAAAGGGAAGGGTCTATGACTCCTCTAAATTCTACAAGTGTAAACCATACCAAACCATTCATCATCTAATCATCTAGCAAGAGTAGTATAATGCTACCTCAAATCACTACAAAACTATATGAAATGTAAATGATCAGTCAAATGACTATACATATACGACAAATGCAATCACAACTATTACAATCTCTCTTCAAATCTCTACATACACACTAAAGGGACTTATCTGCCCAATAGTTTTGACATGCAGGGGACCAGCTTTGTTCATGTATTTTACTAGTGTGATATATACCCAACCATCCAATATCAATAAATAAGTAACATGTATGGGCACAGTACACGACCCTCCAAACATCACAACATAGTAATATCACTGTCAAATATCAGTCAGGATGTAATGTAGTGCACCAAAAATTTACAAGTACACACTTTATCTAGACACTTAGCTAGATTTAGGTTCATTATTTCATGTGCACAACCAAAATCCACCAACTTACAAAATCACAAGTATGACCGAAGGCCAATTCACAAACATTTAAAGTTACGAATAGGCACAAAATCCAAATCAAGTCTACAACTCTAATTTAAATTAGAATTACACGTATGATTAATTTGATTCTAACCTCACTTAAATCGTACTCAACATTCATTTACCCTAGCTTCATCATTCTAAGACCCTCCTAACCTCCACACTTTCGCTATTCCACTCTAATTAAATATCCAGGACAATTCTTTAAATTACACACTCACATGGTTTCGTTAGCAATCTAAACACATAAAAATTAGCATAGAGCTCATAAAATATAAAACATTCAATAATGAATTTACACATAATCCACCTCAATATTAAATTAACTCTTTTACGAGATTTTATCCATTCAAAACACCACATCTGCAGGACTAAGCATAATTCCTACCGTTAAATCTATATTATGATTATATTTTCTTCATCTTAGTATGCTACTCATAAACCATAACCTACCTCGATGCCGAGATGCTTCTTTAAGGTGCATGAATTCACATTCCTTGATTTCATTCTAACAATTCTGATGGAGAATTCATGAAAATATGATTGAGATGCATTCTTCTAAGGCCTTGCCTTTCTATTCTAGTATATTTTGACTTAGGAATTGCCCTATGTGTTTTTTGTGAGAAGGATAAAATGTTAAACAAAGATAGGGTAAAAAGGGTTAAAAACCTGGGTGAATCACTGGCGGAGCTCACTGTAGTGGCCCAGGATTTGCTATAGTGAGCCCACTGTAGTGGATAGGGCACTGCTGCAGCAGTCATGTGTAGACTACCACCCCACCCTTTAATTTTATTCTAAAAATTTTGACACACCTAACAATGGTTGATCATGACATTGGCATAACATATTAAACTCACGTATTTATTGGGATATTTTTAATAACAACGAATTAGGTCATTACATTAGATATCAATTTACCAAAAGTTCATCCCCAAATAGATTGAATGAATAAAAGAAAGGAATCAAACCATTTTGAAGAAATTAGCTAGTTGTTCAGTGCCTCACTAAGCCTATCTTATTAATATTTACCCAACCCATTATTGACGCCTTCTGGAATCTAGGATACAGAAATGGATATTGTGCTAAAATAATAAAATCACTACGTATGGTTGTGGTCCATAGGAAATAACTTATTCATACGGGTCCTTACAAAAATTTCATGAAGTTCGGAGAGTATGAATCAGCCACGATACATAATACTGCATAAAACAAAACACCTAAAAAGGTTTCACACTTGATCCCTACAGTGACTAAGTGTTCACTACAGCGACTCTGCTGCAGTGGACAGCAGGGGGCTACAACGGTCCCAGAAAAATTTAATAGAGGGGTAAATGTTTTAATTTCCCCCACTTCAACTCTCGCAATACTGTCACAACTCTTATTTTTCTCTCTAACCTTTCCTCTTATTTTCGGTTTTCCAAGGTAATTCTCCCTTCTCTTACTTATTTACGTCATTTAAGAATCCTAATTAATAAATCATGTTGAAATCGATTATTTTTAGGCGACATATTGGGTAGTTGGGCAAGATTCGATCCTTGCCCAATTTCCTATGGATTCATGAAGCATGATAGTTTCTGTTACTTTTTTATGCTCCTATAGCATTCTATGTGTAAGTATTACAAAGTTCATGAGGGTTTTGAACCTGAAAATTGTGTGGATAGATGAACGATTATTTTTCACAATTATTTGAGTAAATGGGGCTTGATTTGAGTGTTAAACTTTATCAAAGTGGTGTAGGATTGTCGTACACTACTACCGTATGCCTGATCCATGTCTAATAGTGAGAAAATAAAGAAAAATCTCAAAAATAGGGTTGGTTGGGGTCGGGTTTGATTGGGGAAGATGAAGTCCCACTGCATCGAGCCCCTTCTACTATATCAGACAGACCCGCTGTAGCAAATACCCTTCATTATAGCAACCCCACTATAGCAAACCCCAGGTCAC
Source organism: Capsicum rhomboideum (assembly GCA_031232105.1). Taxonomy (NCBI): domain Eukaryota; kingdom Viridiplantae; phylum Streptophyta; class Magnoliopsida; order Solanales; family Solanaceae; genus Capsicum; species Capsicum rhomboideum. The sequence continues at coordinate 84,069,898 of CP124719.1, read as the reverse complement.
TACATTGGCAATAGATAGCTTACTGCCTGGGGAAGTTTATGGAATTTTCTTTCCAAGATCCTTATTATGATTCCTTATTTTCGCGCCTGATTTCTTTGTTGGACATTATGAGATGCTGATCTAATGATTCTCACTTTTTATTTAGGTACTACAAGCACTGTTGCTGGAGAATGTTACGCTCTTTCTACCTATGAGAAATTTACCAATCCATAATGTAGGAGGCTCTATTTGGACATGTAATTTAGGGGGCTCATGCATTTGTGTGGTTTTGTGATGGAGAGTTTAATACTAGGCTTCAGGAGATGGTTTGGGGATGATAAGTTCAATCGCTAGGAAAGTGCAATGAGAAGTAGGTGAGGGAGTTCTTGCCACCCTCCCTACCGTGGACTAGAAAAAGGTGAACCCCTATATCAAACTTCAAGGTCAAGTTGTCCCAATTGGATATGATATGTTCAATGAGATTTTAGTGGTGCCGACCCCTCTAATGTAGGGTACCATGCAATGGAAATGGATAACGGTGGTCATTGGGTGGCCAACTTATTAGTGGTGGAGGGAAAGAAGGATATGGTTCCCTAGGCTCATACAAACAAAGAAATTAAGAGCACCGAGTTCACTGCCAAGGTTCGGAGATGGCTAAACCTAGTTTCCTAGAGGGTCCACCCCTTTAAAAATATTATTAATGTGACCCTAGTACGAGAATTGGCAATGGCTTGCATTCTAGCTCGGATAGATGTGAATGTGGGGGAATAGATTAGATTTTGGCAGAGTGGAAGTCCTTCTTTCTTGATTGGAAGGACCTTTTCCTTTTCTCCTTGATTACTGAGGTGTGCTAGAGGGCGAACGTGCCGGTAGAGCCAAAGCATATTTGGATAAAGTGTGATGCACCTTTTGACCAGTTGAAGGTAAAGGGTGCCCAGCGGAAAATGAGTGCTGATGGGGAGAGCCATGGATCCAAGAAAGGTGGAGGGTCGCAGACTACCCCTCCAAGGCCATCGAGGTCTTTCAGGAGATTGGAGGAGAATTTGGCTGCTATAAAAGATATATTAATGAGGATACCGATTCCAGGGTCCGCCTGTGGAAGGGTATAAAGATCATCTTGGGGTTTGTCAACCAAGGCAAGAAACATGCTAAGGTGAAGATGACTGATACCAGGAGTTCTCATTTCTAAGTGGGATCGAGGAGGAAGGATCAAATGCTTCCAGCCTTGGAGATAACGATGAGACCAGTCAAGCCTAGCTTGGTACCCCCCCTCCTCTTATTTTAGACTATGTTGGTTTTAGCCCCTGCATGGGTATATTTTAACACATATCTTGCATTAAATATTTATATTTTATGTATTTTTGTGTCGTTGCTGGCATCTTTGGATGATGGCCTTGTTTGTAGGCTCCTAGTTATAAGCATAATGTATTAGCATCTAAATTTTGCTTTTTAATCGCCATTTTTGCAAAATAGTGTTTTTTAACAAATTTGGGATATTCTTTCTTCCTATGATCGCTATAGTAGTACCTCACCCACTGCAGCGGTCCCGTTATAGCAATTAAGGGCCCATTACAGTAGCCTCTGCCTGCCTGCTATGGTGGGCAGACGACAGCTATAGCGGTCTCTCTATAGCTGCACTTCTTCTACTACAACGGCCTCAACCATTAGCCTAGAGAAATTTTTCCCGCTCCCTTCCTCTATGATATAATGATCTCAACGTGATTTTGTGAATCAAATCCCACCCACGATGTTCATAATTACTATATTGATTTTTTAATCTGCTCTCAACAAAAGCTTCACTATTGCATCCCTAAATGGAATGGAACATTTAAATCGAGCTTAAAGCAAATGCACTACTCCCATCATTTTACCTCTCACCCTTGATTCATCACAATCACTATCACAATGCAAAATCACCAACTCCACAAATACAATTATTCAATTCAGCACACATAGGTATTAGCATAAATCAATACACAAAATCATAACAAATCCAACATACATTGGCTTCTAATTATCAATATTCAGCAGCATGAGTTTAATCCAACAAGTTCACCATAAGTCACATGAAAATTATAAATCCTGACTTTGATTGACAGATACCAATTGCAATCGACTAAGTTCCAATTGTGAACTCCTAAAGATACCAATTGGAATCGACTAGATTCTAATTATGGTTGTATAGATACCAATATAGATTGACTAGATACTAATTGGGCTCAACCCAAATACACAATAACTAGTACTATAGGAAGGAAGAAAAGAAATGACTCCTAGATGCCTCATATCTCCCTGAGGATTTGGTGTGGACATCTACACACTGATCCGCAGGACTTTTGTGAGATTGGTAACCTACTTCTCTAATACCAACTATCATAACCCAAATTATGGGATCATACGAGTACCTAATCTATTCTAACTAGATAGGAGAATCCTTACCACCCAACCAATTGAGACGTCACTACTAAAAATAAGGTGTATAGCAATGGTTCAATTACTATCCCCATAAATATCAAAACCATCTCTATATAGATAGATGGTTAACCCACCTAATACAACTGGACCCGTGACAATAGATCAATTACGATGGTTTTTTTTCAGAATCGTCGCCATAAGGAGGCCTGTTGGGATGGTTTCTACTTCATAATATTTGTGACGGCTAAATTAAAGATCTATTGAGATGGCTATGAACCATTTCAATAGATCTTTATGCAACGGATGTGAACTATCCCAATAGATCTTTATGCAACAGCTACGAACTGTCCCAATAGATCTTTATGCAACGTCTATGAATGGTCCCAATAGAACTTTATGCAACAGCTACGAACCATCCCAATCAAACTGTATGCAACGGATATGAACTGTATCAAAAGAACTTTATGCAATGGTAGTCAATATGATATTACGACATTTATTTCTATTGAATTATGGACATGTTACATCTGTTGGGATGGTTATGTTTGTCTAATGCTACGGTTGCGACCGTTACTCTCTGGTGGCTATTGCTAAGGTTTATAAGGCTACTGCAATAGTCTTTATTAGGTTATAGCAACAATTATTTATAGGCTACTACAATATTTATATTTATTAGGCTATCTATTGCAATGATTTTATAAATTAAGCATAACATAAAACACAAGTTTTGGACCAAGAACCAAATATTTTTGGATGAAAAGTAGAAACTATTCACTACAATAAAAAACCAAATATTTTTGGGCCTTCAAAAAGTGCAACACATAAGTTTCAATGTTTAACAGTAAAAGATGTTTGAAACTTAGTCAAAATTTTCAACATGACGTAGCATGAACAACCCAATTTGATCGATCTGGCCTAGTTTAGGTCTAGTTCATCGCTTTCATTCCCATCTTCAGTGTCATCACCTACAATGATAATAGAAAATAATTAATAAGAACTTGCAAGTCCTATATAAATAACCACAATTTCCAACCATAAGAAACTTTCTTTACCAAATTTGGAGTTAACTACAGAGCTCAAAGAAAATTGCAGACATTTATTTGTGGGTTCAGTTGCTTGGTTTAAGATCTTTCTTGATAAATACCTATTTCGAGGCAATAATAGCAGAAGAAACACCTATAGATTAGGATTCTAATTTGATGTCGTCCCAAGATCAAGTGATCTAAAAGTGTAAGATGTAAAGTAGTAACAGAGTCTCTTTGAAAAAGAAAGGATAAGTAATAGCATGAATTCAAGAAATGGGTAATCAGTTCAGCTAAAGACATTTGTTCCTCAACTACATCCTCAAAAGCTGAGGTGTTTTGTATTTAAAGTTATCTAGAAAACAATTTTATTCCAGCTTTAGCTTCAATGATTTTTTTTGGGACTCCACCTTCAAATGTCCAACTAACTAATGTTCATGAAACATTCATGTCACAAGCCTAATAGTGTAAATAGTGTTTCAATAGCTAGATTCGAGGTCTTTAGAAATAAAGGTCATACCATGAGCAACATGCTCCATTCTCCGGTCATTCTCTGACTCAAACTATGCTATACCATGGAACTAAATACTCATATTAGTACTCCCTAAGTTGGGTAAAAATTAAGCTTTTCTAGCCATCTAGCAATATGAGACTTGGTGTTTTCATAAAGTTTAAATCACAACAAACAATTCAAGAACTAACCAAATAGTGGCTAAAGGTCCAATACGTATCACACTTCCCAGAACATAATCAATGGAAAACTCAAGAAAAAAGGAAGAAAAGACAACCAACAAGAGCAACAAAATCAGCACCAACAACAGCAAAAGGTATACGGACCCTAAGTGAGCAAGGATTCAAAACATAAGCCTAAGTGTCACCTACAAGATTATTTTTCTTAATTCAACTCAAAAATAAACTAGAGCAACCTTATTGAAAACAAAAGTAATCAAATTCCCCACCCCACACTTAAAATTATACATTGTCACCAATGCATGAAAATAGTAGAACAATTAGGATAAAATCCTAAAGAGTCCAAAGGTTTCCCTTATACTGTTAGCTAGGTTCAAGCACCCAAGAATGCATAAGTTATGGTAACTCAACCCCCATTTAGTATCAGACATAAAACATTTATCAAACTAAGAGGTGAGTACATCAGATGACATATTGTAACAATATGGCCTTAGAGAATAGAGATATTAATCAAATTCAAATATATGCCTATCTCTATCTTATCAAATATATCACTTCAGCACGGGATAACAACACTCTATTCCATGTGTAACGGTGTCACTAGATTCCTCACTCAACAGGACAACAGGACTTTATTCCAGTACTGGACAACAACCTATCTCTAACTATGTCATTGGATTCCTTACTTAGCACATCAGTACAAATGGTTATAAGTATTCAACAAACAATTCAAGAACCAATCAATTAAATAGTGGCTAAAAAATTATAACTAATGTGTATCACACTTTCCAGAACATGATGATCAGTGACAAACTCAGGAAAGGAGGAAGAAAAAACAACTAATAAGAGCAACATGATCAGCACCACCAACAACAAATGATATTTTCAAGAACTAACCAAACAGTGGTTAAAAGGTAACCAAATTCCACATTCAAAAAGTAAAAAAATAGATGCAACATAGAAACGAGAAAAATACTCATAATAAAAGATGATGAAGAAGAAGAAGAAGAAAAATATGAAGAGGAGGAGGAGAAAGATAAAGAGTTAGAGCGAGAAAAATAGTCAGTAGCAATACTAAACTTTGTTTCTCATTGTAGCCGGTTGTGCAGAAGCAAATTCTTTTGGTAAAGGAATGGAAAACGTTGCTAGTATATTAGAATCAATTAATCCTACTTGTTGAAGTTGTGTGATTAAATCTACCATGATTTCTTGTGTCATCATTTTCTTTTGTTCCTTAATTTCTTTCTCCAAATTTTGTATTTTTTCTTGCATTTGTTGCACTGCATCATTTGTGGCATTTAAAGTTGGTTTAGAATTGCCAACTATTTTTTTCAAAGAAGTTTTTATCACCCCTGCACCATACAATCTCAAACAACCCATATGTTCAGGACCCATGATCACTGAAAATGCATCAACAGACTGACCATCCACATTGAAATAATGTGTTTCAATTTCATCCATGTCAACTTAATAAAGCGTATACAAAAAGCACATCAAAGTAAATAAAAATTACGAACAATTATTGATGCCAATAAAATTAGAATATAGATAACATTCGTACAATTTTACTACTTGTGTTTTCATTTGAGGTCTTGTACAAACAACAGATTTTTCTTGCTCTTGTGGCCACAAACATATCCTTAAGCGACACAGTTCCCTTCTCCTTTTCCTAGTCATATGAAAATGGATATCAAAAGTTGCTTAAAATGATGACAGATTAAGTCTATAATAGATAAGAAAACACACTAATTTATTATGGATTAAAGTGAAACTCTTTTTGCTAGCAGTGTGTGGATTCATCACCTTCTTCCGATTCTCGATATTTGTTTCAGATATTTTCTATAAATAAATGATCAATAAATGTTAACTGAAAGCATAATCGGCTAAGCATTAGAGTTGAAACTTCGGAAAGGAGATGAAAAATCTTCTGGATGCTGCTAAAAAAGAAAATCAAGATATATATGCTGAAAATCAAGATATATATGCTGCTAAAAAAGAAGACCGCTGATCATGTACTGAAATATAAAGATAGTGAGTGAAGAACTTGCCATATATATGTAGATAACACTAACAATTCCATGATGTGCTCAAAGGAACATTCTCATAGTGGTAACCCTTGAATTCTTTGAGCCCATTTTCATACCCATAATTGAGTGACCATATGAGTTATTAACTCTCCATTTCAATTATGTAAAGGTTCTTGATCCAAGGGCAGATGTAGTAGGGAATAGGCTATGGATTTAACTGAATCTAGTATATTTGGCTTAGACCCATATATATGTTTAAAAATCTTACTAATAAGTAAAAATAATATATTAACAGTTCAGTAAATTACATCGGATGTGGTAGAATTCCAAATCGAAACTCATAAAAGTTCAAATCCTACATTAGCCTATGTGTTGATCAGTTCTATTTTGTTGTCAGACTTCCAAGAAATATACTATATGAAATTCCATAACACTTGAATCAACAGACTGAAAATGTACTAGAAACATGCACCAGGATTAGTTTTTATCTATTCTATTTCAGTATTTCTACAGCATAAGAAATACTTAAAAGAAAACCTCGACTAAAAACTTCCTATTTGATAGTGCATTCTGTTTCCTTGGTTGATAATGCTACAATTTGTCGTTGAAGATAGACTTTGAACTTCAGTTGATGCAAGTCAAACTATTAGGTTTGTACTTTTGAGTTCTACGTATGTCAATTTAGTGATGGAATCAAGATTTTCAGCAAGAGAATTCAAAATATAAAAAATAAACGCACAAAAAAACCAAGTGAATTCAACATCTACCAGTTTTCCAACCAAGAGGGTTTGGTTGACCTATTATCACAGCGGCTATACCTCATTTTTATCATTTTTACCTCTATTATTAAAGCCAAAAAGAAAAGGAGCAACAACAAAAATATTCAAGAGCGCATGAATAGTTTTGACCAAATGTCATATTTCAATTATTTGTAATAGGAAGATATAGCATTGTGAATGAAATTTACCATCTCCTTGATTTTTAATCGATCTGACATTGTCAAAAAGAAATAAACAATGAAGATGAAAGCAGAGATTGGCAAATATTGTGATAATTATTTCTATATATCACCTATTTTTTTTACCATACAAACAAATCATGAATTTACAAGATATTGCTCAATCACTAGAACTTGAATTCTCTAGCAGCAATATTGAAATGATACCCTTGCAACCACCAGTCCATAACTCCAATTACCTGATGACTTCTCCACTATGCTCAAACGAGTATTCATGTTTACAGAAGATAAAAAAGGAGTATTCATGTTTACAGATGATGCAACTAATTTACATTGACCCTGAATCAGTGAAGTCCCCCAAAAGAAAAAATATCAAGATATCGAAGGATCCACAGAGTGTGGCAGCCAGGCATAGGAGGGAACGAATAAGTGAAAGGATAAGGATTTTAAAAAGATTAGTCCCTGGAGGAACCAAAATAGACATTGCATCAATATTAGATGAGACTGTCCATTATGTTAAGTTTCTAAAGAAGCCACTTCAATCTTTAGAGCAAGTGACGGTTAATACTAGGCCAATGGTTACTGAATTTTTGACAACAATGTCGTCGTCAGGGCCAATGAATTATAATTCAAGTTCTATCAGATCATGCCAGCCTCATCCATCCCTGAACTCTAGTGCACAAATGCTTAGTTAAAATTAATATAAAATTAACATTCATCACCTTTTTCAGATTCAAAAAGTTTGTCTTCAATCAGTTAGCTTATACTATGATGCATATCTAAGTATTATGTGATGCCACAGCAGTTTCGATAAATATGTGATCCTAGATAACATTGGAATTTTGCACATTGGCCAAATTATTGGCTTTTAAGCTCTATTATCAACCAAAACATATTTGTATGTTATGTATAAGTCATAGATTGGCTACAGATTTATCTTGCCAGCAATAGCGATATCACAGCAGGGAACAACATAAATAAGATGCAATATTTGAGATTCTCAAAGACGTTTTACCTTAAATTTTTCAGACTTTAATATATGAGGAGCTCTTTAAATTGATAATCTGGAATACTATCGGGCTTTTTGGTCATTCGAACTTCATCATTGGGAAATGGATCAAAGTAATCTAGCTTCAAATCAGCTCTATCCTTTCTCCAAGCTTCTCAAATTCTTTCCAAAGCCCAACCTTTCGCTTCATTAGGGATATCATATTTTATCTACAATGTGGTGTCATTCAATTAGCTAATATATGTAAAATACTTTTATGAATAACTAAATATTGAAAACTTCAAATCTGGATATACTCTCATAAATCATTTTTAATATCTATGTGCCTCCAATCAAATATATCCAATGGAAAAAGGGTTGCGTTTCTTGCTAGTGTGCCTAGGAATCTACATAGCTCTGTTACAACTTCATCAGTAGGACCAATGGATTGCTTTGCACTATTTATTAGGTTCAATCTTTTCTCAGTTCATCCATGTACCTTGTGCATTTGTGTTTTCCCTCTTGTTTGCTTAATGAAAAGCCCTCCAGCTATAAGAAAATACAAGAAATTAAAATGGCCTATTAGAATTCAGTTAGTTCTAAGTTATATGTTACCTTGATCTTTAGAATGTTCATTTGTTGGAGGAGTGGTCGAAGCCATTTACACTTGATCCTCTATAGGTTGTTCCTCTACAACTTGCTCCGCTGCAGATTATACATCTGCTTCAGATTGTGCTAATGGTTTCTGTTCATCAACTAATTTTAGAAGATGCTCTTTCTCCGACCATATCACTTGTACAGTTTCATTCGTTGTCATTATTCACCGTCTTTTATTTTCCAAAGTTGTTAACAGTCCAGGTTTACCAAATGTCCTTTTTTTCCTCCTTTGCTTTTTGTTGAAGGCCATTGTTGATTCATGACTATCCAATTCTGTGTAAATAAACAATGGGACAAAATTATCAGAATCATTCTTAATTATGAATCAAAAGTGGACTGACCATCTACTGTAGGAAATTTAGAAATCTTTAATGCAGATATTGACAGGGAAATACCAAAATCCTTGATACAGACACTAATCCAGAAATTCAAAAGAAAGAACAACAACTCTAACCTCGATTGACTTCTAAAGCTACTCTTGTATTGAAAAAAAAAAATTCATGTGTCATTTAAAATCCACACATTACCTGGATTTTTATTTTCTGATATACTTATGATCAGTTACTTATCCATTCCCAATTCAAGTATTCTTAATTTCATATACACACATTACAATATTTGAGATTTACCTCATTTTACATACTCCTAAATGGTATAATGAACCATGAGGAATACTTAAACTTAGAGGACACTCCTTAGGATAGACTTAGCTTAGTTTCTCCTTTTAGTTTGAACTGACATGTCAACACATGTATCAAAATTTTTGGGGGATCCTCAACATAAGCTTTATATTTTAGGCATCACTAGCTTTCTCTTGGTATTATGAACCAAAGAAATCTAAAAGTCAAGCCTTTGAACACAAAAATAAAATATACAGGACAGGCTAAACAGTGTAATAAAAAAAGAAAAGAAGACTTAACATTTCTCATAACAAAATCATTTGAAAATCATACAAATAAAAAACTCAAACTTGCTCAAATAATCTCAATTAACTATGAAAGATAAAATCAAGTAAAACACATAAAAGAGACTCACTGTTTTAGTCATCTAACCATCCTATACCTCTCTTTGACAAATCACAAGGATTCGAGTGTCAAAATATCCTAGAGGAACCTTAGGATCACTTAAAATAAATATGACATGCCTTCTGCTTCTACTTGACATTTTGAGTCAAGAGAAGCTTGAAGGGTAGTTTGGTTTAGCACATAGAAAGAAAAAAGTAATAGATCACACTTAAGATCAAAAGAACTCAAAACTTGAATGAATAAACTAGAAAAATACTTAAAAGGATGGTACAGTTAATCAACTAAACCTATTTCATCCTTCCCCCCTCCTTGACAAGTTCAAAAGAACTTCTATGTGTCAAGAAAGGTCATAGAGGGATCCTTGGATGAGACATCCTTCACTTATGAACCTACTTCACTTCTTCTATTGAAATTGTGAGTCAATGGAACTCGGGAGAGGTTCTACAATACTCAAGAAAGGCAAAACATTAAGAGAACTTCATAAAAAAATTGAAATAAACCTAATGCCTTAAATATACAAAAATTTTATAACCAAACTAAATAACTGATCCATTACATGTCAACAAAACTGATCAAGTAAAATCTCAACTAATCAAAACTAAATAAATATATAAAAACAAACAAGGCCTTATAGGCTTAAAAATATTATCTTCAAAATATATAGCTCAGTAAGCCTTTAACGGGAAGAATAACAAGAACATACAGATTTTAGGATGGTCCATAAAACCTCATCAAAACCTAGCATTACCATTCTCACCTAGTATGAGACCCTCACTACTGAAACATTAAAGAAAATAAGTAAAATCCATGATTCTACAACATCAAACCATCACCCACAATCAATTGTGGGATTCCAACATTAACACTACTTCTAACAGAATAAAATTATCATTAAAACCTAAAAAATGTTAACACATAAGAGGCAAAATCTAACACTACACTATTAACTCTACAGTAAAAAGCAAATATAAAAAGGAATGAGGTTTTTTTAACAATTTGGACAAACGCAATTAAAAATTGAAAAATGACTCAAATAAATCCAAATGATAAACCCAGATAAAATCAAATCCAGCGGAAACAGCTAACCAAACAAATCTGACCATAAAATTTTCCTAAAACCCGAACAAAATTTCCAAAAACAACAGCAAAAATGTAATTTTATTCTCTTTTTATGTGAATTTAGTGTATATATAATATCAAACTGTAAGTAATACATAAAAAAAAATCTGAAATACAAATACATTATATTGCAGACACAAATTAGAACATAACATAGATTTCATAGAAACCAATTTGTGTATTCTTTTAGATTTTAAGAAAAAATCCATCTGATTATGAAAAATAGTACATGCAGGGCAAATAAGAGACAGAGGGTCCATGGATTCTTACATGCAAACAGTCTGCTGATGGAGAAGAACACCCACAAAAATAAATAATTTCACAGGAAAAGAAGAACACTATCGGAGAAGAAAATTCACTAAGATAAACACTTTTGCCGAAGAAGAAGACCTGTCGGAGAAGAAGCCCTTTCAACAAAGAAGTATAATCTGAGAAGAAGACCATTAAATCACTGGGGAAGAAGACCTTTCACACGAAATTAGCATAGAGAAGACATAAAATCTCAGAGAAGACAACAAAATATCATAAATGGAAAACAACACTTGCCAGAGATGGAATTAGCTCAAAGAATTATAGAGAGTGAATTTTCATGGGTTCAAACATTGTAGCTATTCAGAAATGGGTTCAAACATTGTAGTTATTCTAGAGAGAGCATTGTCTTTTTTAATTTTTTTAATTAATAAATAAAAATCAAGGGTTCACCAAATAAATGGAGGAAAATTTCCCGAGTCCTTAATTTTTAGCATAAAATAATCGTTACCACAGATACTCTATCAAGACGGTTCTAAATTCTATCACCATAGATACCTTTAATGAGACAATTATGACTATTTATGCGATGGATTGTTTATTTAGTGTGCTATTAGATCTAATAATAATATGCGAAGGTTAGAACCGTCACAATATATAATTTATAGCAACGATTGTACAATCATTGCAAAATAATTGTTGCCATAGCCCTAATTTCCAGTAATGAGCGGAAATTCAAGAGCCTTATTGAATTAAGTAAACCCAATATGTAATTGACATAGTCATAAAAAGAAGATCCTTATAAATATTTAAATATATTTTCAACAACTTATTCATTACCCAAGACCTAGTGTAGACAAGTACAAGCATTTCTATGATAAGAATGACAATAAGAATAAACACAACTTTCATAGAAAAATGGTACATAAATTGATGTTGAATGACCGCCTCTCCACATAAGAAACTCCTAATCAACTTGCAACGTACCTATATCCCAACAAAGGATATAGCAAGGGTAGTATCAGTACTCCATAAGTACCGGTAGGCATCATCGGTTGACTAAGGTTAGATCATGTAAACATCATATAGAATTCATAGAAGGAAGCATGATAATTCATATAGAAATTCAACACCAAGTTCATAATTTCCATCCTTGCACTACATTCTTGGTAAAATCAGATTATATTATATTAACTAGGTTCAACGAAAATATTTAAAGAAAAAATCCAAATTTCATTTAGTGATTCTGACTTCCTCACTTAACATGAAAACGTTGTTTAACAAGACAACTCTTCATAACTCTAACTTAAGAATTAATCTATGTTTCTTAATATTGACCCCATGCATACACAACGACTACTAGCTCTCTAAAAGCTGGTAGTGATTTCAATGTCCTCACGTGCTTAACCACGGTTCTTCTATCTTTTTATCAACCTAAGATAATGTCATAGTAATTATTAAGGTGTAAAAGTCACACAACTCATAAAGTATCTCAACTAACAAATAGGAACTTCTATACTCAAACATATATCATATATAAGTAAATTAGCAATCAAATACATGACAAGTAATTGATCAATCAACAATTACCATCCACAGACAACCACCTAGACAACCAATGACCTCAACAAGACTAACCTTTACCCAATCATTGATTTCACAATTACAATCACTAACATGAGTTCAACAAAAAAGGAAAGGGTCTATGACTACTCTAAATTCTACAAGTGTAAACCACACCATATCATTCATCATCTAATCATCTGGCAAGAGTAGTTCAATGCCACCTCAAATCACTACAAAACTTTGTGAAATGCAACAATCAAATGACTATGCATATGCATAAAATGCAATCACAACAATTACAACCTCTACTCAAATTTGTACATCCATACTATAGGGACTTATTTGCCCAATAGTCATGAACTGCAGGGGACCAGCTTCATCGATGTACCTTACCAGAGTGGTACCCATCCCTTCGAATATCAACTAATAAGTAATATGTACCAGTATGGTACCCGACCTTTCGAACATCACAACAAATGAATATCACCGCCAAAATCAAATATTTGACCCCCGCCGACATTCACCTAACTGAAACCATCCACATTGCTGACATGGCTGATGAGAAAATCCCGTAGTCTTCGACCCTCGAATTCCACTACTCTTCCCAATATTACTACCCCTAAACCCTTGGAATTGAGCTTGAGTGCCTGCTGCGGAATAGGAAAATGATGGTCTCGGGGGTCTAGGAAACATTCGGGGTCTAGATTCGCCTTGGAACACCATAGACTGTCCCATAGGTCTAGCTCTTTTGGACTGTCCTCGTTCAGATTCATATACCCTTCTCCTCTGTCTTTGGTCCTCCATTTTCTGATCGAAGGCTTGAATTCTCACTATATCCATGTCTTTGTTCAAGGCAGCAATAGTGCAATCTCGTACCAAATATGGCTCCAACATGTCCACATTTCTATGGACTCTATCTGTCATCGTAGCCACTACATTGGGAGCATATCGGGCCAAAAATTAAATTACAGACTGTATTCTCTGACACTAAGATTCCCCTGATGCAGATTCAAGAATTGATCCGCACGAGCCTCACGGATCTCATAAGAAAGGTAGTGATCAAGGAAAACCGCTTTAAATTCTTCCCAAATAGGTGAATTTGCACCGACACCCCGAGATTTCTTCCAATCTTCATACCACAATATCGCCTCTCCTTTCAATCTGTATGCATCAAGTTCAACTGTTTCTACCCCAGTTATATGCATAACATCTAAGGCCCTTTGAATCTAATCTATAAAGTCTTGTGGATCTTCATTCAGTTCTGATCCAGTGAATGTAGGAGGATCTAATTTCAAGAAATCCTGGGTCGATCGACTAATTGCACTCGCTACACTATCATCACCTGTCATCGGACCACCTTGTCCCTGAACCTGTGCAGCAGCTATTCTGGTCAACATCTGCACTGCATTCTTTAAGTCCTGGTCAGTAGTATTCACTGGTGGTTCTACCAGTACGTCTCTTTCTCTTGACTCTTATGAAACTGGAAGAGTAGAAGAAGCCTGTGATGCCATTTCTGGTTCAGCACCACCTTAATTAACTGGTTCGGGCGGGGCTCTACTAGTTTCTTCTCCCACTATTCTGTCTAGTCTCTTACTTTTACCTCGACCTCTTCTTGTCATCGGCATTATTACTATATCAAAGAAAATCAATTCCAATGTTCAGACACAATTCAACTTACAACACTGGCTCTATTGTACGATCTAGAAATGAAGAAATGAAATAAATCCTAAATGTCCCATAGCCTCCTACTTATAAATATGGTGCACAACACATCGATAAGTAAGACTCTACTCAGACACGACTTGTAGACACCCTTAGAACGACCTACTCTGATACCACTTTTGTCACGCCCCAAAATCCCATTGGGCCGGACTGGTACCCGAGGCCGATAAGGCCCTAGAGAACCAATCCTTACTCATGGTCAATCATATGCATACTATAAGAATCATCACCACCTCGTAAAGACATAAAATGCTACGAGCAAAAATCATTGAAACATTATATATATATATTAAAGAAACTTGGCCGTTGGGGCTATCAAGTCAAGGTTGACATACATCTCTTACGTTACATACCCACATCAGTCTACAAAATCGTCTAATAGAAGTACACATATAAACATCTTAATTTCGAGACAAGTCCCCGCTTTACACAATATTACAATACCAAAACAAATGTACATAAGAAACCTGAAAAGCCCCGAACTGACTGGAGCTCACCAAAGATCAACAAATGTCCTGCAGCCTATTGGGGAGGTCTACTAGTGCCTGTGCCTACAACAAGTAAGGTAAATCCCCCAAGAGAGGTCAGTACGAAGAAAGTACTGAGTATTTAAGGCCATAAGAAACTCTATGATACATCAAAACTTTAATGGAATAAAATATAAGTAAAGAACCAATATGGATAAGTCATCACTCTATATGTATGGAAATATGTACATTCGATGAATTACTTCTTTTACTTTTATGCTCATTCGCTCCCTTCATCACTCATTTCTCATCCTTCCATTCTTACAATGCCCGGGCCCCAAGCCGATCAGTGGGTACTCAACAGTTTTCGGGATCGACCCATGCTAGGCTTTACTTTTTACCCCTGGGATACCACCCGTAAAAGAGGGATCGACCCATGCGAGGTATTTTAACCCCATGGGATACCACTCGTAGATATTGGGATCGACCCATGTGAGGTATTATAACCCCATGGGATACTACCCAAGAACACATCACCTCTCTTTACAACATTACTTCTTTAACCTTGGAAATAGTCCATTCGGTGAGTATATCATAATTGGAAACACATAGGTGCGTACTTTATGCCTTTACGTTCATGAGATTGATACTTTGTAGTTGTAACATTATTGGAAACTTTGGAACATAACATTATTGGATCTTGGAACCATGTCCATAATTATGTGATACATGAATGACAGTAGATCAAGAATAAATTATATATGAGTAATAATAGATGATAACATGAAATGAGGTGCCTTAGGACATTTCGGGAATGAGTAAGTACCATAACAAGGTGTACACTATATACTGCAGAAGGATACGGAAAGAGGAACCTTACATACCTTGTATTCTCAATATGAATATATAATCTTAGATGTGCATACAATGTCCCGCTCCTTCCTTATGTTTCACTCTACAACATAAATACATAACGGAATTTACATTAACCACCAACTATCTTACAAATGCACATAACGTCAATGAGTTACATGTTTTCCTTTAAAATGTCATTTCCCCCTTGACAATACCATTGATGAAATTATCATACCAATAATCCCAAAATATTCCCAACATTGACCAAAATATCATAAATCATTAGTATGTCACACCAAGTTCATATTTTCCACTCTTCATCACCCAACATCACAATTAGTCCATCAAATTACTTCAATACACCTCACAACAACAAATCGGCCAAAATCCCATAATTTACACTTATATGAAAATAACAAGTTTAATAACACAATCACACCATACATGTTGTTATTTCATCCATACCACGCTCTTTCATCAAGCCCACAAGTCATATTTCAAGTGCAAATCCCATGGATAACACATCTTTTACAAAAACACAAAGTGCCATATTCAACACTTCCAAGCATAACCAACATGATTTACATACTCTCCCATGCATATAATATATTAATCCATAAGAATAATCACTTACCTAAGCTTGAAAAATGATGATCTTGCTCCAAAAGTTGGCTTAGGGTTCTTCAAGAGTTGAGAGAAATTTTAGGAAATTTCTAGAAATGTGTTGTGTGTTCTTTTGAATAAAAATCAGATTTTCCACATATATATAGTCCCTCAAGTCTTCTTGGCATTAAATGCCATGTTTAAGTGGTCAAAAGAAAAGAATAGGTCATTTTAGTCCACTTGGGCCATGCCTTTTACCTCGTTTTGGGCTTGTATTGAGCCCAATTCAATTAACCCAATAATTTGTCATGTTTAACTTATTTCATACATGTTACGACAACATTACCACCCACGCGATTCATATTCGTATCCTCAATCCCAAAAACAAATAATTCTAGCCACGTATGACCTATTTTGACCACAAGGGTAAAACCATCATTTTGATGCCAAATTCGTTCACGAGTAATTTTACCACACCAATATAATACTTCAATCATTCCATGTATATGCTCGTGGTTGTAGAAGAAACGTGGAAAAAATTGGCCCGGTACATCCCTGGGCACCCTTGGGACTTAAGAAAATTTCCAACTTTGAAAAGTGGGCAAAACCAGCCTGGCACGCCCTTGGGCGCACCATATTGCTTCCTGTGGGCTAAAAATTTTAGCCCAGAGCGGCCTGGCACGCCCTTTGGCGCGCCCACCCTTAGTTTTTTTGAAAATTTCATTTTTTGACTTTTTTTCGCGGGTTTGGTTAGATACTTCAAGTCCTATTCTTTAACTTACTTCTTACCCTTAATATCCTTTGTTTGGAGGTTCTCTTAGCCTCATTTTGAACCCCACAAATGCTCCACGAAAATCACAAAACACCTCTTATGAAAGGCTAATCACATGTACGAGGCCAAATTTCAATTTTTTCATCGTTAACATTACCAAATACATACTTATAGCTCTAGACACCTAAGTAAACATTATTCAACGTCGTAAAGTAGGGTTGGGAAGGTAAGAGGCGCTACACCTTTTCGATTAAAGGAAATTCTTGAAGAAAGTTTTGATTTATTACTGTGAAATTGATTTATGTGATCATATTTATAGTAAGAAGTTGTAGTTTTGTGTTTTCAACAGAGTTTTGGATTTGTTACTCTTTACTAGTGAAATGTTACTTGATTGAAATGCACTAATTCTATAGGTTATGATATTGTATCAAATAATTGAATTTAAAATATGCAAAGGGTTCATGAATTTTCCTCTAATTTAATAAAGGTGGTAAATTTTTTTGAAGTTCAACAAACCAATTAAAATGGAACTGTAACGACTTGCTTCATCGTTATGGTATTAGTTAGCATGCGACAACCGAGTTAAGTTTCCCTTGGACAAAAAGTTTGAAATCCCAAGCTAGACTGACTTTGATTGTATTTTAGTGTTGTGTGGTCTAGGGGAATCTGATAAATTTTGGATTAGTATTTGGTGAATTAAATATGATATTAAATTCTTCAAGAGGTTTACGAGTTCATAGAAACTTTCGGTGTGGAAATCGAGTTTGTAGAACTCTGTTTATAGAGTTTATCATAAAAGAGCCATTTTGTATTGTCAAAAATCAGGGGAGTGTGTTGGACTAGGCTGGGAAAGGGTTCCATGTTTCTACGAAGGTACCTCTACAACACTGCAATGGCATTGCAACAGCGAAAACCACATCACCACAACAGAAGCCACATCACTGTAGGCTTAATGCCGTGGAAGGTTCCCACCGTAGTGGCATTGCTGCAATGAGAAATGGACCACTGCAGCGGCATCGGGGCAGTTATACCCAAAAAATTAGATACTTACCGTATTTCATTCCAAAAACATCCAAAACTCGTTTTACGGCTGAGATAGGCAATTTTCTTCAGTTGGGGTGATTTTCATCCTTGAGGTATGGTTTCTCTACTATTCTAATACGTAATTACTTCCTTTAATCTATAAGATCATTAGAATGATATTCATTGTAAAATTTAAGGGTTAACCATAGGTTGAATATCTGGTGTAAAATGTTCATGGTTGAATTTTAAATACTTCTTAATGACTCTAGGTTGCTAGAATACACTTCCTAAAGTAAAATTTGTCATAGTATTCATAAATTATATGAAATTGGAGTAGACTAAAAGGTGGAAAATCCTAGAATAATAAATTAGGCTATGATCATGGGTTAGAACCAGTGGGTTTAAGCTATTGATGCCTAGAATCGTAGAACAAATTGTTCCTTGTTCCTTGTTGTTGTTTCTAGAAAAAGAACAAGCAGAAATGGCAAGGAAAGGCAAGACACAAGTGGAGTAGAGCATTACGGGGCACGAATTCGAGGTAGGTTATGGTTTAATGGAGTTATAGACTTGAAATTAATTCATCATGCTTATTCATGAGTTGAGTAATTGTGATTAGCCTTCGGGCTTACTTGTGATTTGTAAAATGGCTTAATAATTGATCGTATACTAGAAATGATGAACTGTGTAGTTGAATAATATTTTGTCGAACTGTATAATTGCATATAGGTTCATCTTATCTTATTTTTGTTAATGTTGATGGAGCTATTCATTTATTGTTATACTTGGTGGGTTGGGTACCTTGCCGGTACATATCTATTACAGTTTTGATGTTGGAGAAACAGGTAAGTTGTAGGTACAGTACATGGATGTGAGCTCGTCCCCTGTAGGTCATTACTAATTGGCATGTAAGACCCTTAGTATGTGTGTGCACTTTCATGATCATACTGATGGTCATGATGCATTATTTCATATCATTCATTCATCGATTGTAAAATAGAGTTGCATAACTGTTGCATCCATTAGAAGTAGCTTAAGACTACTTTTGAAATAATTAGAGGACCGTCACTTGGTATGATATACTTGATGATAATTAGAGGATTATAAGTTCTCCTTGTATTGAGATTTAACTCAAATGGAGATGATAATTGAATGAGGTAAGTGACTCATCCTTACACTAATGTGTTGATAGATTTTACTAGAGGTTATCCTATGTATAGTAGTAAATTGTGGTGCAATTGCATGTATATCTTGAATGTTAGTTACTTTTGTTTGATATATTCTTATGTATGATTTTTCAAGTTAAAGTCGACCGATGATGCATACCAGTATATAGTGTTTGTACAGATACTACATGTGCTCTTCTTTTGTTGAGTACAGAGGTTCATGGGTGAGCATTATAGTCAGGCTGCCGTTAGATCTTCTCTTGATCATTTTCACTCTTCTGAACAATGATATTCTTTTATTAGTTATTTTGGGAGGTTTATTCAGAATTTAGTTTTACGGTTTTTAGATTGTTCTTGTAAAGTGACTTTCAGGTCTTAGGAGTTGTAATAGATAGTTTGATAATTTTTTGCATTTATTAAATTATTTATTTTGGATTTTATGTTTCTTAAGTTAGAGCGTCTAATATTATTTAAAAATGGATAAAGGAGTATGTCAATAACTGGGTTGGATAGTTCTCCCATTGAATGGTTAGTGTGGGTGCCACTCATGACCATTTGGGTCGTGACAAAGATGCTATCAGAGCCCTAGGTTTTTCGATCTCATCTTACAAGAATGGATCTAGTAAAGTCTTACAAAATGTACGGAGACGTCTGTACTTTTCTTGTAGAGACTACAGGACTTTAGGAAATTTCACATTTCTTCTTTCCATCATGCTATTAGTTGATTACAATTGGTATCTAGTGATCCAAATTGGTATCTAACGCCTTCTACTCTTGTCTCACAGATGGTGAACACATGCGCTAATAGAACAACATCCTTAGTAGCAATAACACTTGAGCTGAATATTGGGGTGGCACCTCGGGGTAGAGTCAGACTGAGTGGTAGAGTAAGGGGAAGAGTCCGTAGGACATCAGCTGCCATTGGTGGAGCTCATGCCATTGGAGTTCCGACAAGGCAGAGGTTGGAGTCTCCATGCCCACTCGAGAATGTTTCTAACATGGTTCATGATGAGGAGGTGATACTAGAGAATGGGGAGACACCGACCTCGATAGATGTCGCGCTAGTGTATGGGGGCACAACATAAGTTTCTCTATTGTCAGAGTTGATTTAGTAGGTTTTGGGTTTTTTTAGCGACTTAGATGGTATAGGTGCTATGCCGACAGTTCTGCCTGTTCATCGTCGGGGGTTGCAGCCTACCACAACCATGGCACCTAGGATGGATGAGGGGTCAGAGGTCAGAGCCTTCCTATGATAGGCATTGGGTCGGGTGATGATCGGATAAGCATGACATGATTTGTAAGTTCCTTATGATGGAAACCGCCTATTTTCCATGGTAATGAGTCAGAAGATGCTTACAAGTTCATTAGCGACTGTCATGAAAGGCTTAAAAAACAACGGGTTGTAGAGAAGTATGGTGTAGAGTTTGTCTCTTTTCAGTTGCAGGGAGATGCCAAAATATGGTAGAGAGCATATGTTGGGTGTAAGTCTGCGGGTTTGCCATTGTTGTCTTGGACTCACTTTTATTCCATATTTCTGGAGAAATATGTGCCACATACTTTGAGAGGTAGAAAGAAGGATGAGTTTACCAAACTCAAGCAGGGAAACATGTAAGTTGCGACCTACGAGGCAAAATTTCATGCCTTGTCTAGATATGCTGCTCAATTGCTGACTTCAGAGGAGGAGAGGATTTGATATTTTGTTAAGGGGCTGAACACTGGACTTCAGGTTTCTACACTTTAGATGACATCTTCGGGAAAGAATGTAACACTCCGTACCTTCCCAACCCTATTTGATGATGTTGAATAATGTTTTCTTAGGTGTCAAGAGATATAAGCATGTATTTGGTAATGCTAACGACGAGAAAATTAAAATTTGGCCACGTACATACAATTAGACCTTTGTAGGACATATTTTGTGATCTCGTGGAGCATTTTTGTAATACCCCGTACACATTCTAACCTCATTTGGTGACTTGGAGTCATGTTTACTTGATGATTAAGATCACTAAGTAAGTATTTTGTCGTGTTTCGATAAGGTATTGGACGATACGCAAGTGTTGGATAAATGGTCAAAAAAATCAGCAAAGCATCAAAACTTGTGCCACTGCCCTGTTTCAGGGGGTGTGGTGCAAGCCACTGATTCAGAGGGCCTTGATTTCTTGTGCCACTGCCTTGCTTTGCAGCAGTGGCGCAAGGCACAAAAAATGTGCCCTTCCGGACTCGTTTTGTAACGCAATTCTACGACGATTTTTGGATGGTTTCTTTTGGTTCTTTGGAGTTCTTTGAGCATTGTTAAAGCTTCAAACACTTCAATACACTCCTACATATTCCTACATGATCAAATCATGAAACATGAATAGTGATCCAAAATGTCTAATGAAACCATGGGCGACTAGAATTTCTATTTTTGCGATTGAGACGACGAATGAGAATCTCGTAAGAGAATATTGTCATGAAATTATGGGATTACGTAAACATGAGATATATGGTGAATAATACATGAAAGTTGATGGGTTAAATGGATATGTATTATTGGGTCCAAATTAAGGCCCAAAAGTGGAAGAAATAGATGGCCCAAAAGTGGAAGAAATAGATGGCCCAAATGGGTCAAATGACCCATTCTTCCATTTGACCTTCTAGATGTATTATTAAGTGCAAAGGAGTGGCTAAGGATGGAATTGGGGGCTTATATAAAGGTCCAAAAATCTGATTTTTTATTCATTACAAACACACATATTTTTCTATCTTTTTTTCTAGACATTTCCAAAGAAAACCTCTTTTGCTCTTAAAACCCTAAGTCAACTTTTGGAGAAGATCATCCTATTCAAGCTTGGGTAAGTGTTTATTATTATGGTTTAACATATTATATGCATGGGATATTATGTATATTATGCTAGTTGTGTTGGCAAGGTGGTGAATAGTGTATTTTTGCTTTTGGTGAAAGATGTGCTATCTTGGTGATTTGAACTTGAATTAGGAATTGTGCCTTTGATGAAAAAGCATGGTATGGACAAAATATGAACATGTATGGTGTTAGTTTTGGTATTAAACTTGTTCTTGTCTATAAGTGGAAATTGTGGGATTTTGGACGATATGTGTTATGAGTTGTATTAAGGTAATTTGATGGATTATTTGCGATATGATATGGATAAGAAAGCGTAAAGGAGAAGTGTTGTGGTGAAATGTATCAATTATCATGTATTGGTCAATGTTGGGAATATTATGGAATTTTTGGAATAATAATTTTGTCAATGGTTTTGTCAAGGGGAAATGACATGTTTAAAGGCAAACATGTACCTCATTGATGTTCTATGCATTTGTCAAGTAGTTGATGGTTAATATGAATCTCATTATGTACTTGTGTTGTAGAGTGACACATAAAGAAGGAGCGGTACTATTGTATGAACCTCTAGGATTGTATATCCGTATTGAGAGTACAAGGTATGTAAGGTTACTTTGTCCGTATTTTTTTCTGCGGCAAATAGTACTCACATTGACATTACGCTTGTCCCTTTCCGAAATGTGCTAAGATATCCTATATCCGGTTATCAATGGTCATTAGCATGTATTTCCTACGCATTGATCAATTGTGAACCACATGTCTCATATTCATGGTTAATGTTCCAAAAATCCCAATGAGGTAATGTTGCGATATTCCAATAGTAGTCACACTCATGTCTCATGTTCATTGACTCATATTCCAAAAGCCAACAAGGTTATGTTCCAAGGTTTCAATAGTGGTTATACTCATGTATCTTGTTCATTGATCATTGTCCTAATTGTTCCAACAGTGTTATATTTCCATGAAGGCTATGTTTCCAATAATGCTTATTCACATGTTTCTCACTCATTGATTATTGATCCAAAGCTTCAAAGAAAGTTGTGACTATCATTGTATTAATCTCTCATAAGCAAAAGTACCAATCTCTCATAAGTTAAAGTATCAATCTCAAAGTAATGAAATGAAGTAAGAATAAAGTAATACATATTAGTTGTGTTCATGGGTGTTATCCATGGGGTACAAATACCCGCATGATGATGTTAGTTTATCCATGGGGTACAAATACCCGCATGATGATGGCCATTTATCCATGGGGTGCAAGAACACCCGCATGATGATATGAGCTTATCCATGGGGTAAAATGAATACCTGCATGACGCTGATATGTTATCCATGGGGTGAAAAGAACACCTGCATGATGAGGGCCCTAACAGTACATGAGCAATGTAAAAGAAGTAAAGGCAAGAGAAAGAATGAATGTAATATACATGGCTTCCAAAGTACAGATTAGTGACTCATCTACATTGTGACTGATCTATATTGGTTATGCATTTGAACTTGAGTTCTTAACATACTTTCATATCTTACAAGTTTTATATGGCCTTACATACTCAGTACATTCTTCGTACTGACCCCTTTTTGGGGAATTTATTTTACTTGCTGCAGGCGCAGGTACTAGTAGGCCTCCACAGTAGATTGTCAGTGTTGCAGATCTTTGGTGAGCTCCAGTTAGTTCGGGGCTTCTCCAAGTCACTGTTGTACATTTGTTTTGATTTTGTACATATTGTATAAAGCGGGGACTTGTCCCGACTTTTAGTTCATTTTGGTCAATGCATTTTGTTAGAGGCTTTTATAGACAGATGTGGGTGTATCAGTGGAAAAGGCATATGTTGTTTTGAATGGATGGCCTCAACGGCCAAGTTTCATATGTATGTATATATATGTCCCATGTTTTCTGTTATTCGTCGTTCAAGTTCTTATGTAATGGTGGTGATGCTTCTGTGATGCATATGATTGAACATAGGCAAAGGTTGGTTCTCTCGGGCCTTATCGGCTACGAGTGCCAATCATGTCTCGATGGAATCGTGACAAAGACTTTCCAAGAGATGGTTGATTTTGTGAAAAAGGTAGAGGGTGTGAGACATGATGGTAATATGAAGATGGGAGAGAAAAGGGCCCGTAAGGTGGATAACTATGGTGGTTCTTATTCTTGGGACCAGCAATTCCAGGGATGCCTTGCTCAACCTATTCAATCTACTATGCATGTGTCTACTGGGGGTTCGTCAAGGGTCAACCAACTTTTTTTAGATTTTGGCAGCTATGTCCCATCAGTTTTATCTTTCTAGAAGCCTACCCTAGAAATACAATCTTTGAGTGTGGAGAAGTTTCTCATATTAGGAGGTTTTGTCCCAATCGCAGGAATTTTGACTAGGCAGGTCAGCAGCAGGCTTCTCGAGCTTTGGTCCCAGCAGGTATGGGAGGTGGAGAAAATTATAGGGGTCGTCTACAGGGTGGCATGGTAGTCACCAGGCGAGAAGAGGTGGCTATCCATTTAATTGAGGTGGGGGATATGTTGATCGTGGTTGTACACAGGCTGGCAGGAGTTGTGCTCAAACGGGTGATAATACCCTCTTCTATGCTTTTCTCGACAGGCCCGAGGCCTAAGCTTTAGATCTAGTGATCACAGGTACTATTCTAGTCAGTGACCGTATGGATACTACTTTGTTTGATCTGTTTTCCAATTTTGCATATATTTCTTTTAAATTTACCTTGGGTTTGAATAGGGTGTATGAAATATTTAATACTCTTATGTATGTGTCTATACCGATTGGTTGTTTATCTAGTTTATCGAGTTTACTTTGTAAAGTTCATGGGATGTCAGACTTGGGATGATTTAGTAATTCTAGACATGGTAGATTTTGACATCATCTTGTGGATGAATTGGTTATCATCATACCATGAAAGTCTTGACTGTCATGCCAAGACAGTCATGGTAGCTATCCTACAATTGGATAGATTGGAGTAGGAGGGTGATTATAAGCTTGCTCGTCTAAAACTTATATCTTTTATTTGTGCCAAAAGGTTAGTTGGAAAAGGGTGTCGAGCCTTTATAGATCATCTTTGGGACACTAGTGATGAGGTCCCTCTTATTTCATCAATTTTGGTGGTATGTGAGTTCTTAGAAGTGTTTCCTGATGACTTGCCTAATATGCCACCTGACTGTGACATTAGTTTTTGCATAGGCTTAGAGTCGGGGGCTTGCTCTATTTCCATCCCTCCATATAAAATGGTACCAGTTGAGCTAAGGGAGATAAAGGCTTAGTTGTAGGAATTGTTGGGTAAGGGATTCATCCGTCTTAGTGCTTCTCCGTTAGGTGCTCCGATCTTATTTATCAAGAAGAATTATGGTAGTCTATGTATGTGCATAGATTATCGACAATTGAACAAGGTTACAATTCAAAACAAGTACACATTGCCCAGGATAAATGACTTGCTTGATCTATTATAGGGTGCGTCATTGTTCTCTAAAATTTACTTGAGGTAAGATTACCACCATCTTAAGATCCATATAGAGGATATACCAAAAACTGCTTTCCAAACACGTTATGGTCATTATGAGTCTTTCGTGATGTCTTTTGATTTGACAATGCCCCAACCACCTTTATGGGATTGATAAATGAAGTGTTTAAACTATTACTGGATTTGTTTGTTGTTGTATTCATTGATGAAATTTTGATATACTCCAAGAGTAGAGAGGAGCATGAGACTCACTTGCACATTGTTTTGGGGTTGCTACCGGAGAAGCAAATCTATGCTGAATATTCTAAGTGTGAGTTTTGGCTATCTTCAATGTCTATTTTGTGGCATGTGGTTTCTAAAAAAAGGCTTATAGTAGACCTGCAAAAGATTGAGGCAGTCAAGAGTTGGTCTAGGCCTACCTCAGTGACCATAATTTGTAGCTTTATGGAGTTGGCTAGTTACTATCACAAGTTTGTTAAAGGGTTTGCTTCTATTTCTTCACACTTGACTCGATTGACTCAGAAGGAAGTACCCATGATTTGAAGTAGGCAGCAGTGGTGATTTCTCTCAAGATATGGCAACATTACTTTTATAGAGTGAAGTGTGAGGTGTTCACTAATCATCGTACCTTACATTATGTATTCAACCAGAGGCACTTGAATTTGAAACATCGGAGATAGTTGAACTACTCAAGGATTATTACATTTTAATTCTCTATCATCTGGGCAAGGGCAATGTGATAGCGGATGCTTGGAGTTGAAAAATAGGTAGTATGAGTAGTTGGCATGTTTGGAGCTTTCTAGGAGTCCATTGGCTAGGGATGTTCAAGCCCTAGATTTTTTTTTTGTAAGATTGCAGGTGACTGAGAGAGGTGGACTGTTAGCTAACATAGAGGCGAGGTCTACTTTTCTTGACCAAATTAATGATGACGAAGGAGTGTTGAGGATTAGAGGATGAGTTTGTATGCCTCATGTAGGTAATTTGATTCCAACCATTCTTGTGGAGGATCATAGTTACTCCATACATCTTGGTGCAACCAAGATGTACCATTGCTTTAGACAACACAATTGATGGCGCCGTATGAAGATAGATATAGTGGAGTTTGTCCAAAGTGTCAAAACTACCAACGGTGAAGTACGAACATCAAAGGCTTGTTATTACTATTTAACAGATGCCCAATCCTGAATGGAAATAGGAGAGGATAGCTATGGATTTCATTGTTGGCCTTCCTAAGGCTTTGGGAATGTATGACTCTTTATGGGTGATCGTGGATCGGCTGACTAAGTATGCACATTTTGTTCCAGTGCAAGTCACTTATAATATTGTCATGACCCAAATCATGGATCATGGAGACACCTACCTAACTCTACCCTAGATTGGAGAACCCTTACCACCGAACCATTCAATTATTGTGGAAGACATTTTTAAACCTTAAACATAAATAAATTCATGAATAAATAACCTTTCATTTTCAACAACAAAACTTTATTACAAGAAGATTAATTGCGGAATTCTACTAAATAACTTCTTAGAACCTAGTCTAAACTAGTACAAGAGCACTAAACAAATGGAGAAATGACCCCGAGACACATAATCCAAGTAGGAGTAGGATGATAGGAGTTGCTGCAAAATAGACGATATTGTACCTATAGAAACTCCAACTGACCTGCAACATGGCTATATCCCCAAATAGAGATATAGTAAGTGTAGTATCAATACAACTACACATACTGGTAGGTATCATCAATCGATGAGGTTTAGAAACATATAACAACATATAGCAAACAAGAAAGATCATGACAAGCATACATGCTTAATAATTGAGCATACTTAACTTACTTCGACTTCCAACCTTATCGCCTTTCTTTTATTTAAGTAATATTAATTTACCCTTAGGGAATGACTAACTAACTACCTTCCATTAATTAATCTAACCCTCAATTCTAACGCACTTACCTTTTTATAGCAACTCTATATATTTTTCTCTCTCTCTCATTAATCTTCTTTTATGACAATCCTCGCTCCCTATTATACTACCATTAACCATCGGGATTGAAACAACCAATACAATTACTAGCCTCAACAACTTTACAAGCAGGACCACTATAATATACATCAAGTTTGCCACTCTAAACACAGCAAGGCAATATTTATACATAATTCAGTATGTGCCTTATATTCACACTTTACCACATGCCAAATCATATCCATCAACGTAACCCATCCACTCAAGAAACCACAGTATCTCATCAAATAACTGGTCAACACAAGGAACCATGACATATCATTAACATAACTCCGTCCACTCAAGGAACCACCATCCACATATAAATATAAATGTACATTCAATGTATATGAATAAAAGTAAGAATGCAAGATGTGTGCATCATCTCTTTCTCTTCTCAATCTCATTGACATCATTCTCAACATCATGATTTCAATATCAACATCATCATCATGAATATCATCAACAACATCATGAACATCATAATCTCGGTATCATCATCTTTATCATCATCAACTCATTATCACCAATATGTATGAATATGCAAATACATGATGTAATTAATAATTATAAGCAATGCCTGAAGATGAATCACAAACACCCATTTTAAATCAGATACAAGCAACAATGATCAAAACAGAACTTACAATTAATGACAACCAAGTAAATATAGTCAATAATCACTAGTTCATCATTTCAGATAACAACGAATGTTCACTAACGCATGAAATCACAAGTATGTCGGAAGGCAGATTCACCACTTGCTCAATTGAGCATAATCAACACCATCATCGATCACAAATATGTCTAAAGATAAATCAATCAAGTATCCCTTTTAGGAGTGCATATCCCATCAGGACTGATATCTACACTCTAATTTATTATCTTAATTCATTCACTAATCTAAATCTCTTTTGTTCATACTGAACCGATAAATTCAGTTACTAACTAGTAACCCTTACACTCAAGACATAACTAAGTTCAAGGGACTATCAACTTTAGCGAATTATTCAACCACTCGACTCTATTTAACATACAATTCTAGATAGAGTCATCCACCTTTACACATCTTACTTTCTAGAACTTAGCAAAACTTAACTTTAGGTTCTTAAGTTATATCATCACATCCTATTATCATAATCAATCCTCCTAACTATCTTATAGTAGGAATACCTCATACTTCAATTATACCCAACATCAGGTTCACTCTTTTTAAGGTATTAAAGACTAGCTCCATTGATTAGAAGGTCCCTTAATCTTTCTATTAGTATTCACACTCATATATTAGTGCTATATATCATCAAGTAAGTCATACAACACAAACACCCATCAAGGGATTCATACAAAACACAATAACAGACAATTTTATTATTATTACACTATTTCCATGTCTTATCAGTCTTGACTCGGTGCCCATAGGCCTAGACATGAAATCACCTGTCAACTATAGTTATAACATGCATCTAAACCAAGTCTACTATATATTAAACTATAACCTACCTCAAATGATAATTTTGGAACAAGCAAGCCACACCACAGAAGCTCTTTCCCTTCCATCAGGCCTTAGAGTGCTCAATCATCTAACAAATAAGTAGTTATAAGAGTAATTAATCAATTACTCTTCAAATAAATACTTTGGGAATTCAAACCCACTACTTCTACCCTTATTTATGGTGTATAACAATACCCATGGGTCAATTACCCATTAACTAGCTCTACCATATTCAACCCATCTCCACTAATAGAGTTTCAAGGATAAAGATTCCATTTTTATTGAATTCAAGGTTCTCAAGAATCAAACTTCTTGTTTTAGGATCACTAATTTGTGCTAGGAATCATTAATTAACAATCTAGAAGTAATTCTAGGTGATATTACCCTAACCTATAGGTTTTCCCCAAAATAGCATGAACTTAGGGTTCAAATCCCTAAGAAATCCACCATTGAAGATCGTTCAAATGTTTCTAGGATATTTAAGGATTGAAATATGAAGAATATGATGAAAGAAACTTACCTCAGCGAAGAATTTTCACTCAAAAAGTTCAAAAATCACCCCCTAGGGCTTTGGGATGAAACCTTTGAGTCAAAATCCCCAAACAGGTCAAAAATGTCAATAAATATTGCGCAGTTACCGCTGCAGCGGTTAATTACTCAGCTTGGATAGTGTTCAGCAAAACGGTCATAACTTTGTACTACGAGGGCGTATTAACAAACGGTCAGATATATTGGAAAGAAGACTCAAATACATTTCATTTTATAGGTATTAGTACCCATAGCTCTTTATATTCTAGGATATATACTCATTTAAAGTTGACCATAGTTTAAACATAGCTCAAAACTCAATCGACAAGAATACTTTCAACTTAAATTTATGCTAGCGGTATACTATGACCTTAGTACATGTCCAATGCACTCCCATACTAATGAATTATTCCTATCACTTATGATGACAAAGGCTATTATGATATTTCCACATATATTTTCAGTAACGACAGAATGGATCATTACAAATGTAGCCTAGTTGGCCAAGATTTATGTTCAAGAGATTGTTTGAGTGCATGGGGTGCCAATTTCCATCATCTCGGATAGAGGTATATAGTTTACCTCTTGAATTTTGGAAATTTTTTAGGAAGAGTTAGGAACTAAATTGAATCTAAGCTTAGCCTTTCATACCTATATTGATGGGCAGTCTGAGCGGCCAATCAATGTGCTTGAAGACATGCTTTAGGCGTGTGTCATGGACATTGATGGGCATTGGGACCAATTCTTACCATTGTACGAATTTGTGTACAAAAATAGGTAACATTCAAGTATAGACATGGCTCCTTTTGATGCCTTGTATAGGAGAAGGTGTAGATCCCTCATTGGATGGTTTGATACATTCAAGATAAGGCCTTGAGGCATTGATTTGCTGAAAGTGTCGATAGAGAAGGTCAAATTTATACAAGAGAAGTTTGTAGCAGCTCAAAGTCCATAAAAGGAGTAAGTAGGAAAAAGGTACATGATGTGCATTTTATGAAAGGTGAGCAAGTGCTTCTCAAAGTTTAACCATGAAGGGTGTGATGTAATTCAGAAAAAAGGGTAAGATTAGCCCAAGGTACATTGGGTTTTTTGAGATTTTGAATCGTGTAGGGTTAGTGGCTTATAGGTTGGCTCTACCTCTGAGCTTGTCGGGAGTACATCCAGTATTTTCTGTGTCGATGCTCAAGAAGTATCATAAGTATGGTGACTACATTATTTGATGAGATTCAATTTTGTTAGATAAGAACCTGTCATATGAGGAAGAACCCATTGTTATTCTTGATAAAGATGTTTGGAAGTGGAGGACTAAAGTTATTATGTTTGTGAAAGTCCAGTGAATGAAACATCCTACTAAGGAGGCCACTAGGGAGACTATAGTAGACATGCGTAAGAGATACCCTTAGTTATTCGTCGATTTAGGTATCCTTTTTGCTACTTTTCCTCTTTTTCCTCTTGTGGTTGTTTGGGGACAAATGGTGAAAAAACTAGTATGTAATATAACAACTTGTTTATAGTTACAGTGCTGGTTATCATGCATTAATCGAGTTAAGTTTCCCTCAAACAAAATTTTTAAAATCTCAGACTATATTGGCTTTGATTATATTTTTAGTGTTATGTGCTTTAGGGAAATCTGGTGAATTATGGATTAGAATTTGGTGGATTTAGGTTGATATTATGTTAAGAGGTTTATTAGTTTATAGAAATTTTTGATGCGGAAATCGAGTCTATAGAACTCTATTTATAGAGTTTATCGTAAAAAAGCCTTTTCGTATTGTCAAAATCTGGGGAGTGTGTTGTGAAATGGAATACTCTATGAAGGGGTTCTAAGTATCTACCTAGGTACTGCTATAGCAGAATGGGGTCCTGCTACAGCAACATCACTTTAGTGGAAACCACGTCGCCACAGTAGAAGCCACATCACCATAGGCAGTGGCGTCGCTAGATTAGATATGGACTGATATAGCAGCATCGGGGAAGTTATACCCTAAAAATTAGATACTTAGCATATTTCATCCCTAAATCATCCAAAATTCATTTTAGGGCTCTGGTGATTTTCTTTATTTGGGGGCAATTTACATCCTCGAGGTAAGGTTTCTCCACTATTCTAATGCGTAATTAGTTCCTTTAATCTATACGGGGTAACCCTAGGTTGATGATCTGGTGTGTAGAATGTTCATGGGTTACTTTTAATCACTTGTTAATGACTCTAGGTTGCTAGAATACACTTTCTAGAGCAGAATTCGTCCTAATATTCATGAATTATGCAAATCGGAGTAGATTTAAAAATGGAAAACCCTAGAATGATTAATTAGGCTATGATCATGGGTTAGAATCAGTAGAATTAAGTTTTTGATGCCTACAATTATAGAACAAATTGTGAATTTTTCCTTATTATTTTTAGACTAAGAACAAGTGAAAATTGCAAGAAAGGGAAAAATTCAAATAGGTTAGTGGATTTTGGAACTCAAATTTATGGTAGGTTATGGTTTAATGTATTTATAGACTTGATTTGATTCTCCATGATTATTCATGAGTTGAGTAATTTAAATTGACCTTTGGCTTACCTGTGATTTGGAAAGTGACTTAATAATTGATCTAATAATTCAAATGATGAACTGTGAGGTTGATTAATGTTTAGTCAAACTGTATAATTTCATATAGGTGTATCTTATCATAGTCTGGTTAATGTTGATGGAGACATTCATTTATTATTATACTCGATGGGTCGGGTACCTCGTCGATACATGTCAATTTCAGTTTTGATGTTGGAGGAGAGGGTACATCGCCGGTACAGTACATGGATGTGAGCTCGTCCCCTGCAGATCATAAATAATGGGCATAGGACCCTTAGTATGTATGTACACTTTCATGATTGGACTGATGGTCATGATGCATTGTTCATTCATTCATCGACTATATAATAGTGTTGCATAAGTATTGTGTCCATTAGAAGTAGCATAAAAATACTTGTGAAATGATTAGCAAAGTGTAACATGGTATGATACACTTGATGATTATTATAGGTTTATAAGCTCTCACTATACCAAGATTTAACTTAGATGGAGGTGATGAGATGATGAGGTAATCTAATCATCCTTACACTAATGTGTTGACTGATTTTGTAAGAGGTTATCCTATGAATAGTAGTAAATTATGGTGAGATTGCTTGTATTTCTTGAATGTTAGTTACTTTTGCTTGATTTATACTTATGTGTGGTTTTTCAAGGTAAAGTCGGCTGATGAAACCTACTAGTACATAGTGTTTGTACTTATACTACTTATGCTCTCCTTTTGTTAAGTGTAGAGGGTGTTCCAGCGACTGAGACAAGACCTCAGATCTAGTTCGTGACTCACAGCTTATCGATTCAAGGGTGAGCACTATCTTTAGGCTGCCATTATATCTTCTCTTGATCATGTTCACTCTTTCGAACAATGATATTCCTTTATTAGTTATTTTGGGATGTTTATTCAAACTTCAGTTTTATAGTTTTTAGATTGTTCTTGTACGATGACTTTCGGATCTGGGGATTGTGATAGATAGTTTGATGATTTTTGCATTTATTAAATTATTTACTTTAGATTTTATATTTTTTTATAGTTGGAGAATTTAATATTGTTTAAAATGGATAAAGGGTTAGGTCAATAACTGGGT
Organism: Capsicum rhomboideum; assembly: GCA_031232105.1. Taxonomy (NCBI): domain Eukaryota; kingdom Viridiplantae; phylum Streptophyta; class Magnoliopsida; order Solanales; family Solanaceae; genus Capsicum; species Capsicum rhomboideum. The sequence continues at coordinate 84,036,620 of CP124719.1, read as the reverse complement.
TGGATGGTTCACCAACCGAAGGGTTAGAGTGGGTGTCACTCACAACCATTTGGGTCATGACAGAAACGTAAAGAACATTAGTTTCTATATTAATTCAAGTTCAAAATTGAAATTTTTTATTCTTGTTTGTGTTTCTAACAAATTAGCACTGTGAACTGTGAAATAGGACTCTAATTTAGTATATGTGATATAAAATCCGTGTTGAACCTCTATTTTGAACATGTGGGTGCTTTTCTTTTATTTTTAGAATGAGCTCTAACAACATCGAATAATTAAAAATTAATTGTGACTTTACTCATCATTACAACCTTTACTTTTCCAAAAGCAAAAGTGACGAAGAAGAAGAACAAGAAGAAGAGTACTGGGAAGTAATGGTAAAATATCGGCGATCGGTGAAGATGTGATGTCACCCAAATTACACCTGACAATATAATTTGATGCAGTCATTGATAAAATACAAAATCCAACTAGGCTGGGATCAACCCCATAGGAAATATGGCTAGAAACCAGATCAATGCGGTTATTTATACCTGTAGTCGGTTAATTCTGAAGGGGAAATTCTAGTAACAAGTAACAATTCATTAAAACAAGTAATCGTGTGTTGAGAATATTGTTTGTAATTAAACAATGAGAATGGACTAGTACTGTATTCTCCATGATTTGTAGACCCTTACATGAATATGAGACTAGAAAAGTGATGTTTATGCCCAGGTTTCCATGACTAATATTACATCTCTTGAAATGAATCCATGAGTCATACTATTGTTCATGGTCCCTAGACTGAGACTTGACACTTGGCAACCAAAACTACGATTGGTTCCTTGACTCATGAATTGGGTGCACGAGTCGTGAAGTCAGTTGTACTTCTTGATCCTTGCCTTTTTCAAATTTATATGTCTAAAACCTGTTATTTTCATTATACACTTAAGGTTACGACTAGTGAAAGTGTTTTCAAGGGTCGTAAGTCTCAATGTGTAGTTGAATGATCAGGTTTCGGTACAAGCATATCAGTCCAAACATCAATTATGTTTATCGAAATTACAAATTGTACATATTTCTCCCGCTTACACATTAAAGCATTTTGGGTTACTCACACTTCACCCGTATTGTCAACAATCAAGATTGTTTGGAGTTGGGCGGGCAAAACAATCCTAAATTTATATTTGAGGCAACTTTTGGATTGTAATGCCCTCTGACTTAATGGGTATGAATACCCAAACCAACATTAGCACATTTTAAGCACACTTTAATAAGTTTATCAAATTTTAGGCTAACATTACAAGCACTAATTCTAACTGGGTTACACCAGGGATCCACACATAGTCCATTTTTATTTGCCTTGGTGATGGATGTATTGACACGAAATATTCAAGGAGAGGTACCTTGGTGTATGTTATTTGCGGATGATGTAGTGTTTATTGATGAGTCTCGGGGAGGAGTTAATGATAAGTCGGAGGTTTGGAGACAGACCTTAGAGTCTAATGGGTTTAGGCTGAGCAGGACCAAGACGGAGTACTTGGAGTGTAAGTTCAGTGCTTTGACGAATGAGGCTGACGTGGTAGTGGAGCTGGATTCTCAGGCCATTCGGAAGAGGGATAGTTTCAAGTATCTTGGATCTATGATTCAGGGAAATAGAGAGATTGACGAGGATGTCATGCACTGTATTGGTGCAGGGTGGTTGAAATGGAGGCTCGCTTCGGGAGTCTTATGTTATAAGAAGGTGCTTCCAAAGCTTAAAGGTAAGTTCTATAGAGTGACAGTCCGACCGGCTATGTTGTATAGAGCTGAGTGTTGGCCAGTTAAGAACTCCCACATACAAAAGTTGAAGGTGGCGGAGATGAGGATATTGAGATAGATGTGCGGACTTACTAGGAGGGATAGGGTTAAAAATAAATTTATTCAAGAGAAGGTGGGAGTAGCTTAGGTGGAAGATAAGATGCGGGAAGTGAGGTTGAGATGGTTTGGGCATGTGATGAGACGGTGCACGAATGCTCCAGTACGGAGGTATAAGAGGCTCACTATGGATGGTTTCAGACAGGGTAGAGGTAGGCTGAAGAAATATTGGAGGGAAGTGATTAGGCATGACATAGAGAAGTTATAGCTTATAGAGGACATGACCCTTGATATGAAGGTTTGGAGGACGCGGATTAGGGTAGAGGGTTAGGGAGTAGGAGTGTGTCCTTACTAGTAGGGAGGAGTGCTTTGTTTGTCGATGTACCAGTAGTCATAGTGTTATGCCTGTGTTTTGTAGTTTCTTATTTGTGGTGTTTTGGTGATGTGTGTGATTTCAGATTGATAGTTCATAGCATTAATCTGTGGGTGTTTTGTTTCTTTTATCTAGTGGTGCGTTACCCCATTATTTTGTTTGTTTTTATGTTTTTTGCTTGTTATACTATTATCTGTCCTGAGCCGGGGGTCTATCAAAAATAGCCTCTCTACTTCATCTGAGGTAGTGGTATGGACTGTATACACTTTACCCTCCCCAGACCCCACGTTGTGGGAATACACTTGGTATGTTGTTGTTGTATTACAAGTACTAATTCACATTAAGAATTCAAATTCCATGATTTATTAAACCAGTTGGTTTAGATTCGAAACATCACTCACATGGTAGAACATAATCATATACTCACATTTAACATAATTCACACAATCGCATCTCATGATTTGACTCAATAAACGCACAATCCAATCTTCAAATTAACTTAGGGTTCCAAATAGAATCAAATTCAAAAAGTTAAAACCCATATGCATATAAGACAAAGAAAATCTCAATTTTAGCAATGTTGGAAAAACTTACCAAATAAGATTTCTTGTTCTTTATTTAGTTGATCACAGTATGTGTGTGCATGAGTTATTGATAGTGACAACTAATGATGAATAATGAGGAGGTGGTGGTGATCGATTAGAGTGTTGTAGGAGTAATTAGAGGGATTTTAAACTTGAAATAATGGAGTGGGTGATTAGTTGACTTGTATTTGATCAAAAAGAGTATTGTGTATTAGTTTTAGGGTTAATGGGCAAAGGTATAAGGAATCAGGTCGGATCCAAATAATTTTAAAAACTTTGACCTAACTGACTACGACCTATTCCATGACTCATAGTTTCAGACCATGATTCGTGAAAGTATCATATGAATGAATAATTAATAGGCATACTTGGGATATACAGGTGGCAAAGTACGACTAATGAATTGAGTCCATGGTTCAAACTATGGCTCATAGATCTTAAAGATTTCAAACATTTTAACCTAAGTTTCCAAGGGGACTTTACGATCCTGAAACATAAGTACGGATCATACTAAGACATAGGTCAAAAACTATGATGAGGTTAATGAGTTTTGGTTTGGATCTGTGATTCGTGAAACCAACCCTAATTCCACCCTTTAATTTTCCATGTTGTGTTTCCAAGTATCCACAATGGGAACCACAAGTTGTCAAATTATTTCACGACACGTCGTTTGACTTGTGGTTCATGTTTTTGCCCAATTTTCCTTTCATCCTCTTTCATGTTCAAGCAATCCCTTCGCACTTAAACAAACATCAAACCTATACAAAAATCAAATTAAGGATGAAAACAAACAAACCACATTATGTTGCCTCCCAAGAAACACTTGATTTAACACCGTGACATGATGCAAGTATCTTGATTTCTCAAACGTTACCAAGATTCCCCCAGGGTTGCCTCCCAAGAAGTTCCTAATTTAACAACATAGCATGACTCGAGTACCTTGATTACTTATACATCATCAAGGTAAACCATATCAACTACCTTTATCTCATTAGTTGTCCCAACATATTGTTTCACACGCTAACAATTTACTGTGAACCACTAACATTCAAGGCTCTTAAGATAAATAGAACCATATAGAAACACATGTATGACTTGAATGGTCCTAACCACTTAGATTTAAACATTCCATGAAACAAGTGAAGTCTTGAGTTGAGTAGCAAGACAAAATCACCAATACTGAATTCTCTCTTTTTAATCTTTCGACCGTGATATCTTCATCATTTCCCTATAGAGGGCTGCACTTTCATTAGACCCAAGTTGAAATTCATCCATCTCATTGATCTGCTCAAGCCTCAAGTTAGACGCAACACCCTAATTCAAATTCAGCTACTTGAGCGTCCACAAGACTTTGTGCTCATGATCCACTGGTAATTGAACTGCCTTTTCAAACACAAGCTGATAAGAGGACATAGATATTGGTGTCTTAAAGGTAGACAAGTACACCTATAGAGCATCATCCAAGTTTCTTGACCAATCAATCCAATTCGCATTCACAATTTTTGTGAAAATTATCTTTATCTCTCGATTGGAGACCTCTACTTACCCACTTGTTTACGGATGATAAGGTGTTGCCACCTTGTGCCTTATACCATACTTCTCAAGAAAGGCACTAAACAAACAATTATAGAAGAGAGAGCCACCATCACTGATTATGGCTTTCGGTTTACCAAATCTAGAGAAAATATTTTGCCTCAAGAATGTTGTGACATTCTTTCCCTTATTATTGGGAAGGGCAGCCACCTCTACCCATTTTGAAACATAGTCAATAACAACAAGTATTTACTCCATCCCATGCGAACTCATAAATGGGACCATGAAATCAATACCCCATACATCAAATAGCTCTATCTCAAGAATTAGGGTTAAAGGCAACTCATACTTCTTTGATATGCCCCCATGTCTTTAGCAGTGATCACACGCCCTCACATAATCATGTGCATCCTGATTAATGGTAGGCCAATAATACCCACATTACAAGATCTTATGTGTTGTCTTTATGAAACTATGATTACCCTAAACATGGGATGATTGAAATCCCTCTAGAATGTTTATTATCTCAACCTCAGAAACATACCTCTGCATTATGTTATCAACACAGTACACAGTCTCATAACAAATATGGCTCATCCTAAATGAACTTCCTCACATAATAAAGAAACTTTCTCTATTGATGGAAGCTCAAATCCTCAGGCACACATCACTCACCAAGAAATTAGCATAATGAGAAAACTATGGGATCAAATCATAAAATACAACTAATACTTGCTCATCAGGAAAAACATCATTTATTTCAACTTCATTCTTCAACATAGTTTTTTTGTCAAGTCTGTACAAGTGGTCAGCCACTTGATTTTCTATGCCTTTTCTGCCCTTGACCTCAAAATCAAATTTCTATAACAGAAGTACCCATCTAATCAACCTCAGCTTCGCATATTTCTTCTCCATAAGGTACCTCATAGTTGCATGGTCAGTATACACAATGATTTTTGTGCCAAGTAAGTAAGCCTTAAACTTCTCAAAAGCAAACACCACAACTAGCAACTCTTATTCTGTCACAGTGTAATATTTTTGGGTTATATTGAGTAATTTACTATCATAGTAGATAGGATAAAGAATTTTCTTGAGCCTTTGTCTTAGGAATGCTCCTAGTACCTCTCCACTAACATCACACATAATCTTAAATGGCAAGAACCAATCTAGAGCAATAATAATAGGGTCTGAAGTGAATTTCTCCTTAAAGTATTCAAATGCTTATAGACAAGCATCATCAGAAACAAATTTCACCTCCTTCTCAAGAAACATGCACAAAGGATGTGAAGTTTTAGTCAAATCCTTGGTAAATCTACAAATACCCTTCATAGAAAGTGGTGGAGGTAATTTTACAATCACTTCAATCTTTTCCCTATTAACCTTTATCTTTTTCATGGATTTTATGACAAGTACTATACCTTCCTTCACCACAGCTTGAATAGAGTGGTCTTCTATTTTTCCTCGGGTAAAACAAAGATCTCACTATAGCTTGAATAACCATCAAGAAAATAGTACCATTCATTACTAGAATGACGGTATAACATATGATCCATGAACTATATTAGTAAGCAATCCTTTTAAGTCCATGCATTCAACTTTCTATAGTTCATACACACCCGCTAGCCCGTGACTGACCTCAATGGAATTAGAAATTTTTTATCATTCACAATGCTCCCACACTTCTTAGGCACATATTAACACCCATTTATTATCAAATAAACTACACCTGCATCCATCCCTTTGATGATATCTTTCTTCACTACCTCTTTCATAGGTGGATTCAACCTATGTTGATGCTCAATACTGAGAATACAATCAGGTTTAAGTTGGATTTTCTTTAAGCAAATACCAGAAGGGATCCTGATGATATTGATAATGGTCCAACCAATTGCCCTCTTGAACAGCTTCAATATAAACACATGATCCTCCACTTGTCAATCAAGTTAATCTATTGCAATAATAACTGGTAAAGTGTTATTAGCTTATAATAAAGCATATCTAAGATGAGATATAAGAGCCTTGAGCTCCAAAACTAGAGGCTCTTCAATAGAAGGCCTTATCAATAGAGTCTCATGATTTTTCAAGTCAAGATCTAACATTTTTTGCACATAAGAGTAAGACCCCATTCTAGTAAGTACATTCGCCATCTCCTTTAAATCCTCAATGTCATCCCCATAAAAATTCATGATAACTGCAGTAATGTCTCAACAGTAAATCTCTGTTTAATAGTCACCTCAGGAACATTATCATCAATAACATCAATGAAAAAAATGATACTCATATCTCTTGGTTGCTTCATCGATCTATAACATTGAATACCACTTCTTCATTGTTAAACCATATCATCAACTCACCACTCTTTATATCAACAAAAGCCCTTCTAGTGGCTAAGAATGGTCGCCCCAAAATTATGGGAACCTCAAAGTCAACCTCACATTTCAATATAACAAAATCAATAGGAAAAATGAAGGTCTTAATCATCACCAATGCATCACATAGAATGCCCACAAAATGCTTAACAGTGTGATCCACTATAAGTAGTTGTATAGTTGTTGGTGTAGGGGCTCCTAAGGCCAACTATTTGAACATAACAAGCATCATAAGATTTATACTTTCACCAAGATCACACAATGCATAGTGCGAGGAATAATGAAACCACCTAGATCCTCTTTTTTCTGCATAAGAGAATGAGAAGTTTGCACTACAATAGTGTGAATTATCAGCTGGCTCAAAACTTACAGTTCTCTTCTTTATGACTAAATCCTTCAAGAATTTTGCAAAACCAGGCATCTACTTAAGTGCTTCCACAAATGGGATGTTTACGACCAACTGTTTCAACATTGATTCAAATTTATGGAATTAGTCACCTTCTTCTTCAAGCACTGTGAGAAGGGAGGCAGAGGCCTAGGAATGGGAGTCAATGGCTTTGAGACCTCCTCTTTCTTCCTCTTATCAATAATAGTCTCCTTAATATCAACTGGAAATTTTTTATCATCGTTTTGTCCCTCATCAACCCCAATATGCTCTTTTTGATCGACCATGTTTTTCTACTCCAAACTATCTTCTGCAATAACCTCATCATCATTAACAACAACTTGTTTGGGCTACTAAGTCACCCACTTTTCTATTCTAGTAGTGGCTGCCATACAATAATTATCAGTTTTTAGGTTTGGCACAGTATCACTCAGTAGTGTACTATTTTTTTTTTGATTGAATAATGCAGAAAATCTGTCCCATTTGCTGCTCTAACTGCTTAATGGCTGTGGAATGAGAGTTAATTGCCTTGATATCTATCTCTATACCCAAACCAATCATAGTTGTTATCCTTATAATAGTTTCGATCTCAATTCCTTTGACCTTAGTGCCAAGAGTCTGGATTAGACCCTTGGGCATTGGCTCGAAACTCCCTCATTTCATTGTTGACAAAATTTGCCTCCTCCTCAAAATAAGAATCATAATAATCATGCCTTGGCACTTTACCTTATGAACCAACTACATTCACCTTTTTTCATATATGATTCTAATTAAATGCTTCGTAATTAGGTCCATTTATATCTGTCACGCCTCAAATCCCATTAGGACGGGCAGGCACCGTAGACGTAAAGGCCTGAGAAAACCAACCTATGACCGAGTACATTCATAAGCATGCCATTAAATGAACAAAAATTCTGCCATGTGCAGATAATACATATTGACGACGAAAGTCAAGTAAAGACATTCAAAATAGATATGAGACGTGGCCGTTGGGGCCACAACGTCTAAAAGGTAAGACACTTCTACGTTTGACTTTACAAAGTCTGCAAAGCCTCTAAAAGATATATAACCATGACTAAGGTCGGGATAAGTCCCCGCCTTATACAACTACTACACAGTACCAAAAATATATACAAATGACTTGGAAAGCCCCAAATCAACCTGGAGATCACCAATAAGCTGCAGATGACCCGAACCTTACTGTGAAGGTCTACTAGCTCTTGGGCTTGCAGCAGGTAAGGTAGGTCCCCCAAGGGACGTCAGTATGAAAGAATGTACTGAGTATGTAAGGCTATAAGTAACTGTATGAAATATAGGAACTCAAATGGAATCAAATACAAGTGAATAGATAATACTAATATACCACCGTACTGTATATGTGGAACCATGTACATTACATTCATTTCTTTCCTTTTACCTTTCTATCAATAAACATCATACAATGCCCGGGACAAACTGATCAGTGGTAAATAACATTGGGATCGGCTCGAGCTAGGCTTATGCCCTCAGAGCTACCACCCATAAATCAATAAATCAGGTTTGGTTCAAGCTAGGTTTTCACCCCCAGAGCTACCCCCTGCATCCAATAATCAATCGGGATTGGCTCGAGCTAGGCTTTCGCGCCCAGGGCTACCGCCCGTACTCAACCAAATATGCATTACTTCAATTCTTTAATTTTTGTGAGATTGTTACATTGGTGGTCATAACATTATTGGAGCTTTGGAACAATAGTCAACAAATAAGAGACTTGTAAATAACAATTGCTAACAAACTTGAAATGAGATACTTGAAAACATTTCGGATTGGAAACAAGTTCGATAATGATGTGAACAATAGGTGCGGCCAAAGGATACGGAAAATAGTAACCTTACATACCTTATATTTCCAACAAGTGACTACAACAATTCATCTCTTCCTTAAAGTGTTACTCTACAATACAAGTACATAACGAAGCTAACATTAAAAGCTAATTACATTGCAAGTTGACAACGCGATAATTAGCTACTTGACGGGAAGTAAAAACTATCCAACATCCCAAACACATGGTATATCATTACACATTCCTTTCTACTGCCATATAACTTCATTCCATGCTTCTATACCATAACTTATAGCCTTATCAAGACAACACCACCAAAACAGTCCACAAACCAACATAGATGTCACAAACCGACAAGATTTCCCACCAAGTGCATACTTCACATTTTTACCTCAATGAAACTCAACATATTTATTCCATCAAGTCACATAAATACCTTCCACAACAATATACCAAAAACAGTCCATGCAGTTTCAGAATTCACTTTAACATAACAAGAAAGTATTCTCCTTTCACTACGCTAAACGTTCCATGCACAATTACGTATAACCATTTCCACAAGTCATACACAAGGATTAACAAATTAGGTACAACACCACACTTAAATATACTGAAATTTTATCCATCTAATTCAATTCCTTCAAGACCTTAAGTCCCCTTTCAAGTTTAAACCACATAGATGTAAATCCTTTACCGATTTAGCAAAAGTGGACTGCTACAAATAACGTGGGCTGCTCAACACTTTTAAACATAAAAAACATGATTTTAAAAACATATTATTCATATAATATATTAATCTATAAGGGTAAACACTTACCAAGGCTTGCAAGTGGAAGATTTGTCCAAAAATCCTTAACGAAAATTAGGGTGGCTAGGATTTGAGAGAGGAAAAAATGTTTGATTGAAAATATAATTTTTGGCAAGCTAAATATGTGGGAAATTAGCTGAATTTCAGCCTTATAAAGGCCCTGCAAACAGCCTCTCCTTTGGTCATCCTTAGCCATTTATTTGGTCAAAAAGTCTAAGTATAATGATGTGTAGACTTGGTCCATTTTTAATGGATCATCTTCCTTTTTGGGCCCATGTCTTTTTACTTAATTTTGGGCCTCAATTAGGTCCAAAACATAATATTAATTCAGCCCAATAAATTTAGTGGGTAATACACCAACTATCTCAAGTTTAAATAATTCCATAAATGTTAAGGTAGTCAAATAAGGTCGAAAATGTACGGGGTGTTACATCCTTCCCCCCTTAGGAACATTCGTCCTCGAATGTTAGTAACATTATCCAATCTAAACAAGTTAAAGTCTAAGTTCATTCTTCATATTATCACATACACATAATACTTATATATACTTACTTGTTATTGCTCCAATTCCGCATCTTGAACTTTCTCTTCAGTTTGAAATAAATGTGGGTACTTAGACTTCATCATTTCCTAGGCTTCCCATGTGATTTCTTCTACTTGCTGATTTTTCCAAAGCACTTTTACGAAAGCTACTTCTTTATTTCTTAACCTCTTAACTTGTCGATCCAGAATAGCAATAGGTATTTCTTCATAGGTGAGATCTTCTGTAACTTGTACATCTTCAGTGGGGGTAATATGAGATGGATCTCCTATACACTTCCGAAGCATTAAAACATGAAACACTGGATGAACTGTGGAGAGTTCTTGGGGTAGTTCTAATTCATATGCAACCTGACCAAATCTTCGAATAATCTTATATGGCCCTATATAATGCGGACTTAGCTTTCCTTTCTTTCCAAATCTCACTACCCCTTTCATTGGTGACACTTTCAAGAATACCCAATCACCTATGGCGAATTCTAGCCCCCTTCTTCTAACATCGGCATATGATTTGTGTCAACTTTGGGCCGTTTGTAGCTGCTGTTGTATCACCTTAACCTTCTCCGTAGATTGATGAACAAGATATGGCCCAAATAAGGCAGTTTCGCCCGCTTCAAACCATCCAATTGGTGATCTACACTTTCTTCCATATAAAACTTCGTAAGGCACCATTTTGATACTTGAATGATAGCTATTATTGTAGGCAAATTCAATAAGAGATAAATGATCATCCCAACTACCTTTAAAGTCCAATGTGCAAGCTCGTAGCATATCTTCCAGTGTTTGTATAGTACGTTCTGCTTGTCCATTTGTTTGAGGATGAAAAGCCGTACTTAAATTCACTTGGGTTCCCAAACTCTTCTGAAAAGACTTCCAAAAGTGTGCAGTAAATTGAGCTCCCCTGTCTGATATAATAGAGATTGGAATTCTGTGTAGTCAAACTATCTCTTTAATCTACAACCGTGCATAATCTTCAGCTGTGTAGGTGGTCTTGACCAGTAGGAAGTGTGCTGACTTAGTAAGCCTATCAACTATTACCCATATGGAATCAAATTTCTGAAGTGTACGAGGCAAACCTGTGATGAAATCTATGTTGATCATGTCCCATTTCCAGATTGGAAGATCTATATGTTGCATATAAGCTCCAGGCTTCTGATGCTCTACTTTTACTCGTTGACAATTTGGACACTAGGCTACGAATTCTGCAATGTTCTTCTTCATGTTACCCCACCAATACATTTCTTTCAAATCATGATACATTTTGGTGGCTCCCGGATGAATAGAATACCATGAATGATGTGCCTCTGTCATAATTCATCTCCTTAGCTCATCTACATCAGGTACACACCATCTACTTTGGCACTGAAGCACTCCCTCTTGCGTAAGATCTAATGACCTTTGTCAAACCTTGTTGTACATTCTCCCTCAGCTGCAATAAAATAGGATCCGCATACTGTTTTTCCTTCACTTCAACTACTAATGAAGATTCTGCCTCATTTTGCACCATAATTCTTTCATTTGGAGTTTCAAGAAGACGAACCCCCAAGCTAGCTAGTTTATGTAGATCCTTGAATATACCTTGCTTTTCTGTGAGCTGGCCATCAGTGCTTCCTATTGCCTTACGGCTTAATGCATCGGCTACTAATTTGCTTTCCCTGGATGATATAAAATATCAATGTCATAATCTTTTAATAGTTCAAGCCACCTTCGCTACCTCAAATTTAGGTCCTTCTGCTTAAAAATATACTGCAAATTCTTATGATCGGTATATATGTCAACATGAACCCCATACAAATAGTGGCGCCATATCTTTAAAGCAAATATTACTGCTGCTATCTCAAGATCATTTATTGGATAATTTCACTCATGTGGTCGCAATTGTCTTGAGGCGTAAGCTATCAATTTACCATACTGCATCAATACATATTCCAAACCAACTCCTGAAGTATCACAATACACCGCATACCCTTCTGTACCTTTTGGAAGTACCAATACGGGTGTAGAAGTCAACTTACCCTTCAGATTTTGGAAACTCTTCTCACATGCATCATTCCACTGAAACTTGGTTGCCTTGTGTGGTAGCTTTGTCAAAGGTGCCAAAATGGAAGAAAACCCTTCAACAAATCTTCTATAATAACCTGCCAACCCGAGAAAACTATGAATCTCTGTAGGCGTTGTAGGTCTTGGCCAGTTCTTCACAACTTCTATCTTCTGAGTATCAACCCTTATTCCTTCATCCGACACAATATGACCCAAGAATGCTACAGATTTTAACCAAAATTCACATTTAGAGAACTTTGCATATAACTTACGATCACAAAGAATCTGTAACACCTACCGTAAGTGATTAGCATGGTCTTTTTCTGATCTTGAATAAACAAAAATGTCATCTATAAACACTGTCACGAACACATATAAGAATGGCTTGAACACCCTATTCATCAAATCCATAAAAATTGCTGGTGCATTTGTTAGCCCAAATGACATAACTAAAAACTCATAATGACCATACCATGTTCGAAAAGCTGTCTTGGGTATATTTTTTTCTCTAACCCTTACTTGATGATAACCCGATCTCAAGTCAATATTTGAGAAGCATTTGGCACCCTGTAATTGATCAAACAAATCATCAATTTTGGGGAGGGGATATTTGTTCTTGACTGTTACCTTATTCAGTTGCCGATAATCAATAAAAATTCTCAACGTGCCATCTTTCTTTCGTACAAATAACACTGGTGTACCCCAAGGGGACATACTAGGCCTTATGAATCCCTTGTCCAACAAGTCTTTTAATTGCTCCTTCAATTCTCGTAACTCTGCCAGGGCCATTCTATACAGAGGAATAGAGATAGGCTGAGTACCTGGAATGACATCAATATCAAACTCTACTTCCTGTTCTGAAGGCAAACCTGGAATATCTTCAGGAAATACATCAAGGAATTCATTTACCACCGGAACCGATTGAAGAGTTGGTGGTTTCATATCGGTATATTGCACTCTTACTAGACATGTGTACCCCTTGGATATTATTTTATTTGCCTTAAGATAAGAAAAAATTTACCTCTCGGTGCTCCAACATTACCCCTCCATTCAAGGACGGTCTTTTATGGAAAATGAAAATGTACCTTCTTAGCTCGGCAATCTACCGTGGCATAACAAGAAGCCAACCAATCCATACCCATTATAACATTAAAATCTACCATTTCCAGCTCAATAAGATCAGCCAACGTATCATGATCACAAACAGTTACTATACAATTACGATAGACTCTCTTAGCTATAATAGACTCACCAACAGGTGTACATACTTCAAATGGCTTGACTAGTAATTTCGGTGTTCTTTCGAATTTTTTGGCAATATATAGAGTGACATATGATAGGGTAGAGCCCCAATCAATCAATGCATATACATTATGTGAAAAGATGGATAATGTACCTGTAACCACATAAGGAGAAGCCTTTAAATTTTAACGATCCGCTAAAGCATAGGTACGGTTCTGGACTCCACTAGATTTAGCTACTCCTCGAACACCTCTACCACACCCAGTAGGCTGTACACCCAATGAGGATGATGCAACGGCTGATCCAGCAGGTCGCGCCATACTACCCGTGCCCCTCCATGGACACTCTCTCATTATGTGCACCGATATACCACACCAGAAACAAACATCTGTCCCAAGCCGACATGTACCTAAATGAAGCTTTCCGCAGTGCTGACACGGCTGACAAGAAAACCTCGATTGGCTCATTCTTCCTTGTTCTTGATACCCTACTTTCTATGAACCTTGAATCCCACTATATTTCCCAACTTGACTGTCTCTAAACACTCAAAATTGGGATGGAGTACCTGCTCAAAATAAGAAAATGATGATCTAGGTGGTCTATTAAAAACCCGAGGCCTAAATTCTCCTTGAGACACCTTGAACTGTCCCTTAGGTTTAGCCCTCTTTGACGGTCCTCTTTCAAATTCTTGCGCTCTTCTCCTTTGCCTTTGATCCTCCATCTTCTGTGCAAAAGCTTGTATCTTGGCTATATCCATGTCTCTATTCAAAGCAGCAATAGTACAATCCCTAACCAAATATGGATCCAATCTATCCACATACCGATGAACTCTATCGTCCATAGTAGCTACTACATTAGGAGCATACCTGGCCAAAGAGTTAAACCGAAGACTGTACTCTCTGACGCTCATATTACCTTGACAAATATTTAAGAACTGGTCTGCACAAGCCTCTCGAATCTCATATGGAAGGTAATGATCAAGAAATGTTTCTTTGAATTCTTCCCTACTAGCTGGAAGTGCACCGATACCCCTAGATCGTATCCAATCTTTGTACCATAATATAGGCTCTCCTTTTAATCTATATGCTGCAAGCTCAACTATTTCTGTACCACATATATGCATAACATCTAAAGCCCTTTGAATTTGGTCCATGTCTTGTGGTTCTTCATTATGATGTGACTCGGTGAATATGGGAGGATTTAATTTAAGAAAATCATGTGTCCGCCGACTAGCGGCCCTATCCGCACCGTCATTACTTGTAGTTGGACCAGCTTGTCCTTGATTTTTTACAGCAACTATTCAAGTCAACATTTGCACCGCATTCCTTAAATCCTGCTTAGTAGCATTAACAGGTGGTTCTGGGGGTACTCCTCTCCTTTCTGGCTCTCCGGGAGGTGGAAGAGTAGAAGAAGGCCGCGATGCAAACTCGTCTTCAGCCTCACCTTGATTAGCTTGTTTAGGTGGTGATTTACTAGTTCCTTCTCCGGCAATTCTATCTAGCTTATTACTTTTACCCTTTTTCTCCTTGTAAACGGCATTTGAGATACTGAGGAAACAAACAAAAAAATATAAAACAAATTCAGTGGTTAAATATGACTCCACCTACAACTTTAGCTCTATTGCACCATCTAGGAAATGAAAAAAAGAAACAACTCTTAAATGTCCCGTAGCCTTCTACGTATAGATGTAGTGCACAACATATCCATAAGCAAGACTCTACTCAAACACGTGTTTGTAGACACCCTAGGACGACCCGCTCTGATACCACTTTTGTCACGCCTCAAATCCCATTGGGGCGGACAGGCACCCGTAGACGTAAAGGACCAAGAGAACCAACCTATGACTGAGTACATTCATAAGCATGCCATTAAATGAACAAAAATTCTACCACATGCAGATAATATATTTTGACAAGTGTAAAGACGTTCAAAATAGATACGAGACGTGACCGTTGGGGCCACAACGTCTAAAAGGTAAGACACTTCTATGTTTAACTTTACAAAATCTACAAAGCCTCTAAAAGATATATAACTATGACTAAGGTCGGGACAAGTCCCCTCCTTATGCGACTACTACACAGTACCAAAAATATATACAAATGACTTGGAAAGCCCCGAATGAACCTGGAGATCACCAATAACCTGCAGATGACCCGAACCCTACTGTGAAGGTCTACTAGCTCCTGTGCCTATAGCAGGTAAGGTAGGTCCTCCAAGGGACGTCAGTACGAAAGAATGTACTGAGTATGTAAGGCTATAAGTAACTGTATGAAATATAGGAACTCAAATGGAATCAAATACAAGTGAATAGATAATATTGATATACCACCGTACTGTATATGTGGAACCATGTACATTACATTCATTTCTTTCCTTTTACCTTTATATCAATAAATATCATATAATGCCCGGGACCAACTGATCAGTGATAATAACATTGGGATCGGCTCGAGCTAGGCTTATGCCCTCAGAGCGACCACCCATAAATCAATAAATCAGGTTCGGCCTAGGTTTTCACCCCCAGAGCTACCCCCTACATCCAATAATCAATCGGGATCGGGTCGAGCTAGGCTTTCTCCCCCAGAGCTACCACCCGTACTCAACCAAATATGCATTACTTCAGTTCTTTAATTTTTGTGAGATTGTTACATCAGTGGTCATAACATTATTGGAGCTTTGGAACAATAGTCAACAAATAAGAGACACGTAAATAATAATTGCTAACAAACTTGAAATGAGATACTTGAAAACATTTCAGAGTGGAAACAAGTTCGGTAATGATGTGAACAATAGGTGCGGCCAAAGGATACGGAAAATAATAACCTTAAATACCTTATATTTCCAACAAGTGACTACAACAATTCAGCTCTTCCTTAAAGTGTTACTCTACAACACAAGTACGTAACGAAGCTAACATTAAAAGCTAATTACATTACAAGTTCACAAGGCGATAATTAGCTACTTGACGGGAAGTAAAAACTATCCAACATCCCAAACACATGGTATATCATTACACCTTCATTTATACTGCCATAGAACTTCATTCCAACCTTATATACCATAACTTACTACCTTATCAAGACAACACCACCAAAACAGTCCACAGACCAACATAGACGTCACAAACCGACAAGATTTCCCACCAAGTGCATACTTCACATTTTTACCTCAATGCAACTCCACATATTTATTCCATCAATTCACATAAATACCTTCCACAACAATATACCAAAAACAGTCCGCACAATTTTAGAATTTACTTTAACATAACAAGAAAGTATTCTCCTTTCATTACGCCAAACGTTCCATGCACAATTACGTATAAACATTTCCACAAGTCATACACAAGGAGTAACGAATTAGGTACAGCACCACACTTAAATATACTTAAAATTCATCCATCTAATTCAATTCCTTCAAGACCTTAAATCCCATTTCAAGTTTAAACCACATAGAGGCAAATCCTTTACCGATTTAGCAAAAGTGGACTGCTACAAATAAAGTGGACTGCTCAACCCTTTTTAAACATAAAAAACATGATTTAAACAACATATTATTCATATAATATATTAATCTATAAGAGTAAACACTTACCAAGGCTTGCAAGTGGAAGATTTGTCCAAAAAGTCTTAAAGATAATTAGGGTGGCTAGGGTTTGAGAGAGGAAAAAATGTTTGATTGAAAATATGATTTTTGGTAAGTGAAATGTGTGGAAAATAAGCTGAATTTAGGCCTTATAAAGTCCCTCCAAACAATCTCTCCTTTGGTCATCCTTAGCCATTTATTTGGTCAAAAAGTCTAAGTATAATGATGTGTAGACTTGGTCCATTTTTAATGGATCATCTCCCTTTTTGGGCCCATGTCGTTTTACTTAATTTTGGGCCTCAATTAGGTCCATAAACATAAAATTAATTCAGCCCAATAAATTTAGTAGGTAATACACCAACTATCTCAAGTTTAAATAATTCCATAAATGTTAAGGTAGTCAAATAAGTTCGGAAATGTACGGGGTGTTACATCTTCATATGAGACATATTATAATCACGCTCTTCTTTTCTTCTGTTTTGCTTAGTTAACATCCTCTTAGGGTTCATACCAACAAAAACATCAGACTCCCTAGTGTGCCATGCTCTATTAGTGTTGTGACTCGATCTAACATCACAACAACATTTGCATAAGTGTGTGACATCAAAGAACCCACACCTATAGTGTCAGCTACCATCTTAGTTGCAGAGTTTAAAGGCCAATAGAATATCTCCAAAAGACTCTCATCAGCTAGCTTGTGGTTGGGGCACTTCTTCAACCTCTTATTGAACCTAAGTCAAGCTTCAAATAAAGATTCTCTAGGATATTGCCTGAAGTTATCAATCTCATCTCTCAACTACAACATTTGAGATAGTGGGAAAAATCTCTTTAGAAAGGCTTCCTTTAGCTCCCTCTAGTTAGTGATAGAGTCATCAGGTAGTTTTGTTAGCCAAAGAGTTTCTTCCCTTGATAGTGAGAAAGAAAACAATTGAAGTCTGATGGCCTCTTGACTAACACCTGGAACTTGTATGCCTTATGAATTTCAAGAAAATTCATCAAGTGATGGTTTGGATCATCTCCAACAACACCTCTAAACAACCCCTTTTTATTCATCAGTTGTATCATAGTATTGATGATGTCAACTTGGCACCAGGATCCAATGCAAGAGGTACTATGGAACCTATAGCACTACTCTATTCAAATTAACATCCTCTTTATATTTCAAATCTACAGACCGAACAAATATTCTTTAACCGTGGTCTTTGTGATTTTTGTTTTAAAGAGCATTAGCAACATCTTCAGCAGCTGTTGTAGCAGCATCACGATTACTAGTTTTTCAATATCTTCAGCTAGTTGATCTACTTCAATCCGTTGAGCCTTATTCATGTCAGCAAGATTGTGATCCTGTGGACCTGTGTTATCTCCTATTGTTCCTAAAAACATAACAAAAATAAGAAAAAAGTACATCAGCAAATAAGGACTAAAAGTCTAATAAACACAATTGAACTTATTCCTAAATTGTATTCCTCGACAATGGCACTAAAACTTGATGTCACCCAAATTACACCTTACAATAAAGTATAATGAAGTTATTGATCAAATGTAGAACCCAACTAGGTTGGGGTCGATGCCACAGGGAATATGGCTCAAAACCATGTCATGTTGTTATTTAAACTAGTAACCAACTATTTCCAAAGGGGGAATTCTAGTAACAAGTAACAGTTCAGTAAAACAAGTAACAATATGTTGAAGATATTGTTTGTAATTAATCAATAAGAATGGACTAGGACTCCATTCCCCATGATTGCATAACTAAGTAACCATGGCATACTAGTGATCTATCCCAATGCTTAGCATGCAAAAGTGATAACATTGATTCACTTAACATCTTTAAACCCTAATTAGATGAATAACATGCAAAATTCCTCTCAGTCTTTGAGTGTTTGGATCTTGACCTTTACCCTTAGTCTTAGATTAACTTTTCTTGCTAAGGATTAAGTTATTAGATGTTATTAACCTCAAATCTTTGTTGTTAATCATTTTCCTAGTAGCTACCTCTTTAATCAAGCAAGTGAAGAATTAAGGTGAGTTCTAACATTCCAACCATTAAAAATCAATGAAACCAAAGAGTAACAATACTTGCATGAACACCATTCTAAAATCACTAAGTACTTTTCACCTACTTCAGTAATCCATCATGGAATCTTGAATTAAGAAACAACACTAATAACCAAAAATCAAAGTTGGTAATTGCTCAAAAATCAAAGAATATTTTGTCTCCAAGCAACACTATATGTAACAAAGTCGTAAGAGTGCATAATAAAATTGAAAATAAAAATAATAAAAATCTAGGAAAAGTATTTATAGATAAAATAAATCTTGTCCTAAACAAAATAGAATTGTAGGTTTGTCAGTCATGCATGAGTCGTGGAAAGTGGATCATGATCCGTTGGTTGCAAAATCTCTGAAAATTCTCCATCTTTTTACATGCCATTACATGATTTATGGTCTTGAGGACTAGCTTGCATCCCTTTAGGTATTGATCCTAAGGTTCTCAAAATGACTCATGAATTGACTTAATGAGTTATAGAAAGGCTCGTGAGAATTGGGCCACATGCACATCTTTAGATCTCTATGTGCAAATATAGTACGATTCATACTCTTAGTTCATGAGTCATTAAATGAGTTGTTGTATCAACTTGAATTTGCTCCATCTTTTATCATCCTTCACGAGTCTCAGCGTGACTCATACTCTCATCACAAGTTAACACTTAGAAATTTTCAGCTCACTAGCTAACTTTTGCTTTCAGAAACTATTTTCTGACACAAACACACAAAAACACATCATATCTACTAAAACCTACTCAAGAATGTGCAAAAATTCCATGTTTTAAGCATCAAAAGTGTCGTGAAATCTCGACACATCAAGATGTCCCCTTAGTTCTTCAAGAGTATCTTATATCTTTATTCGTCAAAACTGATCATAGTTTATATGATTAGTAATCATAAAAATTGTGACCAATTTGGAGTGTTTGAGGAGATAAGATATTCTTTAAGAACTAAGGGAACATCTTCATCCATCGTCAACATTTTACCATCTTTGCCCACTACTCTCTTCTTATTATTATTCACTTTTGCTTTTGGAAATAAAAAGGAATTAATGATGAGTAAATTCACATCATCAGAAGTGATAGGTTTATTATTAGAATGTACAATGTGAATCGAAGTAAGAATTTTAAATTATATATTATCTATAGTAGTACTCATCAGCTTATTATAATTAATATTGTCTCTAATGTAGATGAAACCTTGTCGTAAT
The DNA here is from genome assembly GCA_031232105.1 of Capsicum rhomboideum. Classification (NCBI taxonomy): domain Eukaryota; kingdom Viridiplantae; phylum Streptophyta; class Magnoliopsida; order Solanales; family Solanaceae; genus Capsicum; species Capsicum rhomboideum. Next base: position 84,016,250 of record CP124719.1, on the reverse strand, counting down.
TAAATGTACGAATAAAATAATCGTGATAAAGAGTGTATGAGGGAGGAATTTACAGCTAGTGTCACTCAATTTATAAACCATGCAAAGAAAGTTGTTGCTTTTTTAACTGTGGAATTGATTAGGTGTCCTTGTCTTTTATGTGATTGTACGATATATCAAACAGAAGAGGTTGTTAGGAAACATCTTTATAGAAAGCGGTTTAGTCCAGAGTATAAAGAGCAAGGATAGGTTTAACAACTTTTTTGTCGGTGAAAATAGTAGGTTTGCCAAACATAATTATATCCAAGATTGTATGCCTGAAATGGTTCAGGATGCTTTTGGGATGCATTTCAATTTTTGAATTTGTGAAAATGTATATGAAGCTCCCAATGAAGAAGCACACTATTTTAATGAACTATTGTGTGATGCTAATCCTCCTTTGTTCGACAGGAGTCCACACTCTTAATTGTTTGAGGCAGTTATACTATTCCAGTATCGAATCTAATTGGAATACTGCTCAAAAGAGAAAAGGACTCTATGACAGGCATTATTAAAGAACTAGTTGACCCTGATCTAAAGGTTCGTGATTCTTACTTTAAGGAAAAGAGATTGGTTTCTAAGTTACGACTCTCCTTGATCAGAATTAATTATTGTGAAAAAGGTTGCATGTTATATTATAAGGATGATGTCGATCTAGAATTTTGTAAGTTCTGTAGACAACCTCTCTATATGCACGGTTCTAGTGGAATGAAAGTAACTATTAAGGCAATGCATTATTTATCTTTTATCCAAGGTTGAAGAGGTTGTATGCATCAAATAGCTCTGCTCCCCATATGAAATGGCACCATCTAAATAGAAGACCGTCTGGTGTCATGTGTTATCCATCAGATTGAGAGCCTTGGAATATTTTGATAGAAGCCAAATTTTGCAGTTGAATCATGTAATATTAGGTTGGATTTGTGTGTGAATGGTTTCACCCCTTTCTCTGTTAAGATGCATCATATTTATGTTGGCCTATGTTTATTATACCATATAATCTTCCAGCTTTGATGTGTATGATGAGTACATATATATTTTTAAATTATGTTATTCCTGGCCCGCGGAATCTAAAAAGTCAAATTGATGAGTACTTACAATCTTTTATTGATGAGTTGAAATTGTTGTTGTCAGAGGGGAGTCAAACTTAGGACATTTCACTTGAATAAAATTTCAATTTGAGGCTTTAATAGGGACTATTTATGATTTTCCTACTTACAAAATGTTGTCTGGAAGATGACAACTTGAAAGTTAGCTTATCTATATTGCATGTAAAATAGAAAATACTAAATCCTTCACATTAAAACATGGCTGAAAAAGATATATGGTTTAATTATCACTACGATTCTTGCCACCTGGTCATGAGCTTAGGAGAATAAAGCATGCATATGGGAAGAATAAAATTGAACGGGATGGTCCACCTCCAATATTAAATGGTCATGAAATTTGGGAGAGGGTTCAAAATTTGCCAAAGGTTATTGAGGAACAACTATATATGCTTGATGCGTACGGTGTTTCACATAAATGGACTAAGTAGAGCATATTTTAGGAGTTAACTTATTGGAAAAATAATCTACTCAGGTATAATCTTGATGTCATGCATATTGAAAAAAATATTTTGATGACTTGTCCAACACTATGATGGTCGTGACTGGCAAGATAGAGGATAATGGAAAGGCTTGACTTTACTTGCCAAAATACTGTAGACAGAGAGAATACATTGAAGGAGTCATCCAATAATAAGTTGTTTAAGCCCAAGTCCAGTTATATATTCACAATGGAACAGAAATAAAAAATATGTGAGTGGGTATAAAGTTTGAAGATGCCAGATGGATATGCCTTCAATTTAGGGAAGAGGGTTGACATGGAGCATGGAACCATAATGAGATGAAAAGTCATGATTTTCATGTTTTAATGGAACAATTGCTTCTGATTTCTTTTAGTGGATTACCTAAAAGAGCAAGGAGTCGATGACAGAGATCAATTTTGTCATGACTCAAACATGTCATGAGTGGAACCCATACTAACTCTCCGGTGGGAGAACCATTTAACTCAACTACTCAAACCCAACACTTACGGCTTTAAAAAAACTAATCACTTTATTCAATAATCCAATATCTCTACTGTTCTAGTAATAATATCAAATGCAGAATTAAAATAAAAGTCTAAACAACCCCTATAAATTGAAATTCATTGTACCAAAACCACTACAAATGTCAATAAAAGGGTTCAACCCAACAACTGAAAATATCCAAGTCTCCAACAATGAACTAGAATTAAGTAGAAGACTCATAGCTGCCAGAAGATATAGCTCACCTTTGATTCGAAATGTTGTTTACTCTGAAGCTGAGGTCTAGATGCAGTCGCCGAAAAAATATTTTGCAATCAACAAAAAGAACTATCAATACACAAGAAACAATGGTGTATTTGTAGGGTCATCGGCCAACCCAAAATAAGATATGTGAACAAGCAACCATAACTTAGTAAATAAGAACAACCATGAACACCTACCATATCACTGTACTTTAATTATGTGACACTTCACCTATCAAACAACACTACAGAATTCAGTCAAGTACAAGGCAATATAGATAATAACTCAAGTCAAGACTCTAACTACCAGCATTCAATTCAAGTCAACAAACCATGAATCATCAATAATACAGTAAACAATGTCTCAATTACATAAGTAAATAGGCAATTAAAGATATATTTCTGTCATTTTAATTTAGCCCTGACCACTCAAGGATCTAATTCAACAACAAAAATGACCATAATCATAAATCTGGTTCACACATGAAACCAAAAATAACAAGTCAAAATATACACCCGGTTTATTCAAGGAACCATCACTCTCACCAATACCTTGTACACACATGCTTAGGGTTTTATGGTCGCCCACTAGCCATGATTTACAGGGGATGAGTTCTTGTCCATATGCCAAAATCCTAGACATTTAGTGCCTGCCCACTAGCCTCCGTTCCTTCGGGTGCCTGACAGTTAGTTTCAACTGGTTATACATTGATTCCTACTTCACAGTTAGAAGAGATTATACAGAACCAACTACTACATGACACTCACATTAAGAAGCTGGAGGATGGGGTCAAACCCTTTATTGCTAATGAGATTCGGGATACAGTTAGGACGGTGTAGACTAGGATAGACAGATTTAAGAGATGAATCACGGCTAGGATTGATGCAGTCCTGGCTCCATACTTGACTGAGATTAGAGTGTACATGACTGAGCTTAAGGAAGCATTCAAAGTCCTAACTGAGAGGACTGAGGTTGCACCTCCTTTACCACCACCTATGCCCTCATTGTTAGCTTTTGTTGTGGATGTGGATTTGTTGGTTCCCAAATTCTATACTCCAGCCCCACATTGATAAGATAGATAGTGAGGAGATTGGCGGAGATTTGGAGCCTCAAAAGAGAAGGAGAGGTGATGAAACTGAAAAGGAGGAGAAGAAGAAAAAAAGAAGAAATAAGAGAGCGATAGATGCACAGACCTCCGAGACAGTGTTATCGGAGGGTATTGATGTACCACCAGTATTTGAGGTGGTGGAGCATGGTTTGGGGGTTACACAGACTACCCTCACTTTTGTGACATTGAGTGCACCAGCCGCCACTGATGCCAACATATCTGAGAGTGCCACAGCCACAACCAAGGCCACTAGTGTGGAGCAGACCATTAGGAACCCACCTATTTCCCCATGTAATCAGAGTTCCACTGGCTTCTAGAGCACCACAGGTATGTCTCTTGCTATAGTTTTTAGATTTTATGATTTTTTTCAATCGAAACATTGTGTGATTTCCAAGTTGGGGGTGGGGGTGTACCACAGTCGAGGATTTTTTTTGCCATGTTTATTTTCCCTCTGCTGTGTTATGTTAGTTAGAACTAGAATGTTTAGGTGTTTATTTATGCTTTTTGGTGTTGTTTTGAGTCAATTTTGTCGTATGTGCAACTTAGGGTAAATTGAGACAACTTAGTACGGTCGAAATAAAAGAAGCATGCAAAAATGTTGGTTTATAATGATTGTGTGCTTACTGGAACTATAACCACTGCTTGGATCTTGACATGACATTATTATTAGTGGTGTGATAACTTGGCCAGACTGTGTATGAACAGATTAGGTAGTAATTGAAATGATAGCCCCAAACCAAGAGTATGTGAGGATGTACCTAGTCGCGTGTGTGTGTGTGGTTTAAAACTTGCCTGGTTAGTCTAGCTGAAAGCGGTAGGATAGAAGGTTACGAAATGATCATAGGACATTCTTAAAATATTCCACTATAGCCTAAATAGCCTGTAAATGAACATGTTATCCCTTGAACTCAAAATTTGAGCCTAAATAGAACTTTTCTTTGAACTACCCCATTCACCTTCCTGGTTGTTGTACAATGAACCTGCCTTGACCTTGGTCCCTCCTTGGACACTGTGTACCTCAACTCAGGCAAATTTCCTAAGTTGAGGGTGGCTACTGTAGGGGTGCGTAAAAAGTCGGGTGTGTAGAATGTGCAGTGAAAAGAAAAGGTGATTCGGGTGCGGTACGCAAAAAAAAAATAAGAGAAAAAAATGTACTAAAACAAAAAGCCGCACGTGGGACCCGAGTAAAAAAAGTTTAAAAAAAGAGAAAAATAAAAGAAGGCAGATAAGAATGGAAGCCACAACTAGTGTAGTTTCAAGGAGGATTAGTCAATTTATCCAGATATTTCATACCTACCCTTGAGACGACATTACAAGCAAATAAAGTCCTATAGTGATCCTAATCCGACTATCCAAAAAGAAGGGGTAGAAAATAAGGGCAAGCCAATGGTACCAACTGCACACGACCAAACTTCCTTGTGAGAGTGAGAGATTTGATTTTGTCCAATTTTTGCTTTACATTGCATATACTGAGTGTTGAGACTTCTTTATTGTGAGGGCGTAAGGGCTAGATTTTGGGTTGCTGCTTGATTAGGTAGTGTCATTTGTCTAATGTGTTGGGTCATCTAATGCTAATATAATTATCATGAATTGATCCTGTAGCGTTATGGTGTTTAGTTTGTATATGCACTGCACTTGTTGATTTTGAAAATTAGTGGAGGGTATTGAACTGTATTTTGATAAATGCGTGCTGAATTTGGTTTTTGTGAAACCTGAACTGCCATAGTATTCTTAGTTTTCCCTAGGTTAAGCGTCTTTGGTTTGTTTATTCTGTTTTATTTGCCTGAGGACATGCAAACGTTCTAAGTTGAGGGTGTTGATGTGTCATGAATTTATGGCACATGAGATGCTTAAAAAGGTGAATAATTGCAAGTACAAGGGCAATTTTCTATGGATATGATGGGTTTCCTGGTGTTTGCAGGAAAAATAGGCTCAGAGAGAAAAAATGCTAAAAATGGGACTTAAAAGATGATCAGACAAAAGAAGGCACGATCGTGGAATCTAACCACGGTCGTACAAAGTCTATCGTACCAAGAACCAAAGGGTTGGTTCTCAGAAGCCAATCAGACGGAAGGATGATACTGTCGTAGGTTGATTGTACGACTGTACAAAGCTATTGTAAAAGTTCCACGTAAATTGCAATTTGTAGGAGTCAAGTGTAGTGAATATTAGATGAAGGCAACCCATGACTGTGCTTTGAAGTCATGATCATACCATGATATTGTGGGGAAGGACTCCAGATTTTCAAGTTGCAGGATTCCAAGTGAAGGTTTAGCAGACAACCATTTCCCACGATCATGGGTTGAAAGCATGAGCCCATACTGAGAATTGTCACATCGAAGACCTGAAATTTTACAAGTCCACTGCTAACCACGACTACCAAAGGACGATCGTGGGTTCAGACCATGATCGCCTTCTTCTCGTCCGAGGTAGATAACCCAGATTTCATGTTTGTAATAGGATAGGTTTTATTTTGTCTATAAGTACTATTATAAGGTTTTTTGTATGAGTTTACACTTTTTTATTATTTACAATATTATATTATGAGATTCTAAGGCATATTCTTTGAGTTTTACGAACATCGTTTATAGGGTATTAATTCAAGTTGAGATTTTGAGTTTCATTCTTATTGTAAGTTCATAATCATGTTTTCATCTATGAATTCTTATTGTGTTCTTGCAATTATGAGTATCTAAATACCTCAACTAGGGTCATGAGAACCATGAGTAATTAACGAAACAGGTTAAGTGCAAAGCAATTCTAGACCGGTGTGCTTGTATGTATTCGTAGTTTCTTCGTTATGATTGATTTTCTAATGGTTGCAAATGTTAGAAACTCACCTGTATTATAAACTTGCTCGAGAGAGAATTAGACATTAGGAAAAGGAAATAACAATAGAGGTTTAGAGCTATCAACCTTCATCTAATAACTTAAGGCGTAACAGGGATAGTTAATCTGATATCAAGAACAAGGGTCAGTAGTGTGACACTCGGAAACTGAGAGGAGAAGTGTGAATTCATCTAACTAAGGTCGAGAGACGTTTTGATGAACCTACCTTATTAGATTTTGCATGAAACGCATAGAGATAGTTTACTAGCACGAGCAACATGTGTATTTATGAAATCACGGGGATCACAATCCTAGTGCTTTTCTCATATTGATTACAAATCCAACAACCAAAAACTGTTACTATTGTTCTTTTGTTTCACAAAATCCCCCTCTTTTACTTATTTGCCAATTACTTAGACAAACACTTGATAGAATTTCAACCTATTCCCTGTAGGATCGACCCCAACCTTGTTGAGTTCTATATTTGATTCAACAACCGCTTAATACTTTTTGAGAGGTGTAATTTGGGCAACATCAGTAACCCTATTCAACTGTCTCTAGTCAATACACATTCTCAAGCTGCCATCATTTTTCTCAACGAACAACAGTGGAGCACCCCAAGGTAAAGCACTAGGATGAATGAATCCCTTATCAAGTAACTCCTGCAACTAAGTCTTGAGTTGTCTCTACTCAGCTGAAGCCATTTGATAGGGAGGGATAGAAATTTGACAAGTGCCCAGCTCCAAATCAATGCAAAAGTGAATGTCTAGACCTGTAGGCATACCAGACAAATCTAAGGAAAACACCTCCTAAAACTCAAACACCATGGGAACTGACTCAATAGAAGGGGACTCTGCACTAACATCCCAAAGATATGCTAGATAGGCCATACACCCCCTCCTAACTAGCTTCTTAGCCTGAATAAAAGATATAATTTTCACAGGTCTCGGCTTATGCACATCTTACTTGTCTAACTTATACATCCTAGGTATCTCTAAGGTCAGTGTCTTAGAATTACAATTTAGAATAACATGATACATAAATAGCCAAGTCATACCCAAGATGATGTCAAAATCAAGCATATCTAAGATTATTAAATTTACCCAAGTCTGGAAACCATAAGCAAAATAGAACAAGTATGATACACATGTGTCACTACTACAACGTCTCCAACCAGAGAAGACACATATACAAGAGAGTCAATCATATCACAAAAAAAGTCTGATCCCAAGGAAAATTTAACAGATACATATGGATAGGTGGAACCCGGATAACACAAAATAGTATCCATCTGGTCACAGATGATAATAGTACCTGTAATGACAACAATGGAAGCCTCTGCCTCAGTCTTTCCTGGGAAGGCATAATAATGCGCTCTGTTATCAATTTGGGCAACCTCTTTAGTAGGCTATGCACCACCTCTCCCTTCATTACCACCACCTGAACTTCCACCATGGCCTCCTTGATGATTACCTTGCCCACCCTATGGATGAACTCTACCATTACCTCTGCCACCTCTACCTACAGAAACCACAACTCTAGCTTGTTGTTGTCCTTGAAAACCAGCCTGTCTTTAAGGGCAATCTCTCTTGAAGTTCCCCATAGCACCACAAGTATAACAACCTTCATCTAAGAAAGGCCTATTGGCCGACGAATATGAAGCCTCTTGGATCCTCACATCTTAGGGCTGTTGAGTGGCCCATCTCTAAACCACTGTAAAAGCTGGCAGAGCTGACTGAATAGGGCGAGCTAGATAGGTCGGATGGATATGACACCAAGAATAAGAACCACTAAAGTTACCCGCATTTCGATACCTCTTTGCTAATACTTTAGCCAGACCGACCTACTTTATTCCATCTACCATCTTCACATAATTAGCAATATCATTGAAGGTCTTTCTAGCTGAAGTCATATGAATAGAGAAAACCTGCAAGTCAGTGTTCAGACCTTTCAAAAACAACTGAATACTCTCCTCTTCTATCCTAAGTAACTGGGTAGCTTAATGGGACAAGGCATGAAACTTAGCCTCATAGGATGCAACAGGCATTTTCCCTGCTCAAGGGCTAGATACTCATCCTTCTTGGGATTATGAAGAGTACGGGGTACATATTTCTCCCAAAATAGAGTGTGAAACTGAGTCCAAGTCAATAGAGGTAAAACTAGTGACCGACACTCCACATATGCCTTCCACCACTACTGAATCACCTTATAGTTGGAAGGTCACAATCTCAACACCATTCTACTCCACAATACCCATTTTAAGTAGCCCCTCATAATAATCAATAATGAACTCAAAGGCATCCTCAATATTATAAACAACAAAAAGTAGGAGGTTTTATTTACAGGAACTTAGTTAGCATGTCATGTTTTGTCTCAGTCATGATAGGGTCTAACACCGGATGAGGGAAAATCATATTCCCCATAGCCTCACCTATTCTGGGGGTAAAAATGGTAGCTGATTGAGCACTAGGAAACTGATAAGTAGGCATAGCAGGAGTGGCTCCAGTACCAGCTAACCCACTTAGAAAAGCAAGAACATGTTGAATCAACTCAGAAGACATCAGGGAAGAGTTGCACCCTCAGCTAGTTTCGCCTACTCCTACTGTATAACATCCTCGTTCATAACATCCTCATACTGATCCTGGGGTGGGGGAGGTGTCTTAGATTGCTAACAGGCCAGATTAGCTACTGGACGAGCTCCACCCCTGGCAGGGTGCTGCCCTACCTCTCCCTATTCCCCTACTTCTTTTTTGATCTCTAACAGCCGATTCTACAGCAAGAGCTGCTGGTGTGGGGGTTGCTTCTCTGGCACCATTAGCTCTAGTGTTCACTATCTTTGGATAAAAGAATAAAGAGAGTCAGATACCAATTTAGATTACCAGATACCAATTGGAATCAAGTTATCACACGAAAGAAGAAAGAAGATAATAATTTTCTAGAGTCTTATAGCCTCTCAAAGAAAGGTACAAACATCTCCGTACCATTCTGCAAGACTCTACTGGACCTCTTTTTGTACAATAAGATCAACAAACCTAGGGTACTAACAACAACTTTGTCACAACCCAAACCCATCATGAGTGGCACCACACTAACCCTCTGATGGGCGAACCATTTAACTCAAATACTCAAATCCAAGACTTAACAGACTTTAAAACAAACTAATCACTCTATTCAATAATCTAATATCTCAAGTATTTTAGTAATAATATCAATGCAGAATTAAAACGAATGTCTAAACAACACCTAGAAATTGAAATTCATTGTACTAAAACCACAAAAAATATCAAAAAAAGGGTTCAACCCTACAACAACTGAAAATACCCAAGTCCAAAACAATGGACCAGAAACTAAGTAGAAGACTCATAGATGCCCGAAAGATGTAGCTCACCCTTGTGTCAAAATGCAGTATACTCTGAAGCTGAGGTCTTGATGTAGTCTCCAAAAATGCTCTACAATCAACAAAAAGAAGAGAATGTGTAGTATCTGTACACAAGAAATAATAGTGTACTGGTAGGGTTATCGACGAACCCAAAATAGGATATGTGAACAAGCAACCATAACTTAGTAAACAAGAACAACCATGAACACCTACCATGCCACATTACTTCAAATATATGACACTTATCCTTTCAAACAACACCACATAGTTCAGTCAAGTACAAGTCAATATAGACAATAACTCAAGTCAAGAGTCTGACTACCAGCATTCAATTCGAGTCAACAAACCATGACTCCTCAATAATACACTAAACCATGTCTTAATTATACAAGTAAATAGGCAATTAAAAAGATATTCCAATAATTTTAATTTAGCTCAGATCACTCAAGGATCTAATTCAACAACAATAATGACCATAATCATATATCCTAGTTTATACAAGAAACCAAATATAACAATTCAACACATAAACCCGGTTCACTCAAGGAATCGTCACTCTCACCAATACCTTATACACACATGCTAAGGGTCTTATAGTCACCTACTAGCCATGAGCTTCTAGGGATGAGCTCTTATCCATGTACAAAAATCCCAAACATCTAGTATCTACCAACCTTATATCACTAATCCTGTGAATATGTCATAATACCGATACATCCCATAATAACAAGTATGAATCCCATGAAGATGTAGAAATACCAATACATTCCATAATAATCAATAGATATCATGACAACCATAATCACAATGAAACAACAATCACACTTGTAAAATCAACAAGCTTTCGATATAACCTCATTGCATGTGATTAATACATTTAACTATTTACTTTCTTTGAACATACATTGTAACAAGTATACAAAGAAACAATTAACATGCACACATAAATTAAGTTGGGTTTTGACCATGTTAAGCCATCACCTACCTCAATGCAAGCTTGAACCACTCTATTGATCTTGAGCCTTGCCTTTCTGTGTAATTTCGGCTTGATTGTGGTCTAAAAATAATAACATGATCATAATTAAGACAATGACCTAGTGCATACATGGATTACAACCTAATCCCATAACCCCAAGATCAAATTTCATGATCATTCCATCTATTCTAGGGTTTTGTATCTTTATTCCACCTTAACTCTACCAATTTCATGAATTTAATGGTGAATTCTAAGCATGAAATTGTAAATTAACAACTTTTAACCAAACACAAGGGTTTTCTACTCAATTCACTCAATTACACCAGAAAAAGTACCTAGGTCAAGCTAAATCCTTTCCAAAACTAGTAATTCTAAGGATTAATTTTTGAAAAATTAGTTAATGGAAGGGATTAACTTACTTTTATGAAGAAATACGATGGAAGTTATGTGAAAATCCCACAAAATTGCCTCTCCCAACTCTTAGATGAATATGGAATGAAAAAAACATTTTAGATATTTTCTGCATTAATCAACGTATATCCCACTATAGCGGCCTTGCTAGAGCGAGATCCACCCACTATGGCGGGATTGAACAAAGATTACTCCCGCTATTGTGGGAAAATTTTGGCTATATAGGAGCAGTGGTAGAAGGATGCCACCCGCTATAGCGGGGTGCAGGAGGTAGAAACTCGAGATTTCTCTAAGTTTTTCCATTTTCACAACACACCCTCATAGTTTGACATCCCGGACCAACCCCTTTACGTCAAATTCTATATTGGGAGTTCTACTCACCTGAATTCACTTTTGAAAGTTTCTACAGATTCTTTATCGTGTTAGCTATCATAAAACAACATAACCTTTAACTAATCCATACCCAAATTACCCTATACCATACCATGCTCGAATTTCAACCAAGACTAGTCTAGCTTGAAATTTCTAACTCTCTATTCAGGAAAAATCTTAACTCAAATTTTGGCATGCTAGACTTTCTCATATCGATAGAAGGGTTGTTACAAGTTTGTTCTTCAATGACTTGTGTTCCAACACATTAAGAGTAGAAAATCTGGTTCAGATGAATGATAATATTGTTTTTACCACCAATAAGTTGGAAAAGATTCCTTCACTTGGGTTCTTTGATGTGATTGAACATCTTCCCATTCACCTTATCTATGAAGCCATACTGAGAGGTCCAGTTCAAACTAGGTGGATGTATCCTTATAGGCGGTAAGCAAGACAATACATTTAATTTATTCCTTAATTCTTTAACCATATATTTGTTATCATAAATTACATAGCTAAATTAACATTTTGTAGGACCATTGGCAAATATAAACAGGGTGTTAAAAATAAAAATAGGGTGGAAGGCTCTATAGTTGATACATGCCTTGCAAGAGAAGCAATCCATTTTTGTTCTTACTAGCAATCCATTTTTGTTCTTACTACTTTAATGATCAAGTATCGTTCTTGAGAAATAAACTAAATCAATACCACGACGCTGGGAATGAGCCTGATTTAGAACCATTATAAATCTTCAATCAATCGAGTAAGAGTTCAAAAAAATTAAACTTCACAGGTTTATTGAAATAGAGAAAAATATACGGCGTTACATGTCTCGCAAAGTTTCCCGAAAGTCCATCCCCTTTTAGAGTAATGAAACTAAATAATTTCACATCATATTCAGTTACAAACAGATTAAGGAAACTAATTGTATTTTCAAGGTGAATGGACAGTTTATTTGTGAGTCAATTTGGCCAAAATCAAGTGTATCAGTAATTTGCAGCGTGGTACAATAATTGGAAAAGTGTTATAGTAATCACATAATAAATTTAAAATGTTTACTCATCCTTCAACTAACATTGTATTTAATTCACTAAGCATATATAAGTGCACTATTCAGCAAATGCAGCCACATATAACCAGTTCTTGAAGGATATTTCTTGAGGATCAGTTGAAATTCATACAATGTCCCAATATTCTATAAATAGATTTAAATTTTTCATCAAGGAATACTCAAATTATAGGAAAATTAACAATGGTGGTGTTTAGGTCAAAGGTGATGATGAAAACCAAAATGGGAATATTGATTAATTTGGCATCCTACAGGAGATTCTAGAGTGGGAGTATTTTGCTTGGCCAATAAAATGAATAGTACTTTTTTTATACAAGTGGTTTGGTCCAACCACAAATAGAGGTGCAAGAGAAATTAAGGAATAAAAAATCATTGAAGTTAAACACACTAGGACGTATCATTCTTATGATCCTTTTATTATTGTATAAATTGTAAAGTTAGTGTACTATGATCCTTATTCGTTGCATAGCAACAAGTCTGATTGGTGAGTTGTAATCAAAACCTAAGCCTATAGTATGGGTGGAGGTTGAGAATGTGTTGGATGTTGTGTATAAGAATGAAATAGAGAATGTTCACCAAGTAGTGGTTACTGAGTTAAAAGATGATTTGGAGCATCCTGGATACATTTTAGAAGAAGATAATATAGAAGAGTTAGAATGTGGATGAGGCACCAACAGATGAGGAGGCTGAATGGATAGATGACGACGAAAATTCCAAGAGGGTGAATGGATAGATGACGAAACTTTGGAAGAAGAGGATTAGTAATTAATATGTTATGTTCATTATTATTTTATTATTGATGTTTGTATACTTTGTGTTGTTGTTTTATTAATTAGTTCCATGCTAGTATTTTTAGAAGCAGAGTGACTATTTTAACAATTATTTCTTCATATTTTTCTTTGTACCAAAGACACTCTTAATCTTTTATTGGAATAATCATTGCCTTGAAAAATTATATGATATAGTAAATTAAAATACACATGTACTATATAACTTGTGATGATAGTCTATATGTAAGAAAAATCCTAACTTAACCATTCTTATTGGTTTTGACAAAGTTCATTATAGATGGTAGCAAAGTGACTATTTTAACAAAGTGATTATTATATCCTGGTTACTATTTGAACAAAGTGACTATTTTTACAAATTATATTTTGTCTTTTAATTAATTTAGATGGTAGGTGACGACAGGGGTATGAAAATAAAGGTCATTAAGACAAAAAGAAGGCCCTTAATAATCCTAGATGGTCCACAGGGATACACGTATCTAGACCCCTGCCTGATTATATCCCACTACAGGCCTCACTTTCATCTAGTAGCTCGTAACAACAGTCAAAAACTGTTGCTACACAAGTGGGTCCACTTCATGGCTATACCGAGACTCAATACGTCCTCAACATGGTACCTACGCCAGACAAGTCCACACTCAATGGTTATACTCATCTACCTCCCTTAGCTGCCATACCATCAGCTTGCAATAATCGGTCAGCTACTCCCAGTACTGCTAGTGGATTAGTTGGGCTTTTGGGTCTTTGTCTCAAAGATACTGCCCTTGCGCCTAATACTCCCACGACAGTGCACTCATGTCCACATGCTCCTGTAGCACCCCGTATGTTCCCGGACCCATGAGACTACCTTAATATGTATCGAATCATTTACACATGAGAGAATTGGTGAATTTATGCATTAATTTGTTGGTCTTAAGTGAATCATGTTCCATAAGGCCCAACTGAGGCCCAAAAATCATAAAAAGACATGGCCCAAAATGGAATTTGACCCATTCTTTTAATTGACCAAGTAAGCCCCTCATTTAATGTGGTGTATGGTGATAAGGATGACTTAAGGGACCATATAAAGCAAGGTAAAAAAAAGATTTTTATTCTTATCAACACCCATGCCATTTCTAGATTTTCTAACACATTTCTCTTCTCCCACAAACCCTAAGACAACTACTTGTTGGACAAGATCCCTCTTTGGTAAGCTTTGGTAAGTGTTTCTTCTTATGGTTTACTATATGATAAACTTAAGATGATGTATTAATTATGTTGGTTATGTTGGCACAGTGTTGGACAGTCACTATGTGTAAAACAATGTACTTTTGCTTAGTCGAAGATGGGTTTTGCCTTGTAAACTTGAAAATGGACTTGTAGTCTTGACGGAATTAAACTTGATGGATTACATGTTGACATGTGAGATGTTATTATATCCTTAACTTGTTTTATCCTAGTGTATAATGTTTAGAATTGTTATTGTGAAATTGGTCATGGATTTGGTTACGTATTGAAAGGAAAGTGTAGTTTTGGTGTTGTTTATGTGCGTTTTGGAACCCTGAATGTTCGTTGGCATCCAAGTGACCAAAAATATGTAAATAAAAGCTTACTTATGGACTTGGACCATTTATTACACAAAAGGACCTTTTTGGCCGATTTGGGCATCCTCCCCCGCAGACGAAGGCACCTGCGGGCGCAGATGCCAACGCAGGTGCTCCTGTACACTACCAAGGGCCACCAGAGGCCACATGTCAGCCACCTTCAGGCGCAGGTGGCTTCGTATGTCACACCAGAATTCCATTTTGTATGGTTTCGTCTCTCTTTGATCCCCGAAGGCCCCTATACCCTTTTCGAATGTAATTATCAACTTATGATATCATTTTAATGACTTTAAAGGGGATTATGGAGGCATGTTGGAATATATTAATTATAGATTGTTGTTCATAAGCTATTATGAGGCAATTTGAAGGAGTAATTATGACGGAATATAATGAGGAGGCATAAAGGGTAAACGTGGTGTGAAATACTATTGATGTATGATGTTTTGGTCAATGTGTGGAATGTTATGGTGTCATTGGTATGATAATGCAGTGGATTATATTATAAGGGTAAAATGATGTTATATGGCAGTCATATAGCTCATTGTCGTCTTGTACACTTGTACGGTAACTAATTGCTAATGTAAACTCCGTTGTGTACTTGTATTATAGAGTGAAAATGTAAGGAAGGAGCTGGACTATTGTGTTCATATATAGGCTTTTGTATTCATACTTGGAAGTGAAGGTATGTAAGGTTACTCTTTCCATATCCTTCTGCAGCATATAGTATTCACCTTGTCATTGTACTTATCCCATTCCGAAATGTTCTAAGGTATCTCATTTCAGGTTGTCATCTATGGGTATTCATATATTCCTTATTCATTGATCCATTGTTATTCATGAGTCACCTAAATATGGACATGGTTCCAAGGTCCCAATAATGTTACGCTATAAAATCCCAATAATGTTACAACTACCAATATATCAATCTCATTAAAGTAAAGGAAAGAAGTAATACCAAGGAGTAATTCATATATAGTTACTTTCTAATTACTTTATAATTGCTTTATAGTTACTTTCTAATTACTTTATAATTACTTTATGGTTACTTATGGTTACTTTATGGTTACTTTATAACTACTGGATCAAGGGTTAAAATAACTAGCATGGGTCGATCCCAATATCTCGGGTGGTATCCCAGGGGTGAAAAGAACACCTAGCATGGGTCGATCCCGCGACTACGGGTGGTATCCCAAGGGCAAAAGAAAAGCCTCGCATGAGTCGATCCCAAAAACTGTTGATTTCCCACTGATCAGCTTAGGGCCCGGGCATTGTAAGAATGGAAGGATGAGTAGTGAACGAAGAAGTGAGTGATGAACGAATGAATAAGAATAAAAGTAAAGAAAGTAATCCACATAATGTACACATTTCCATACATATAGAATGGTGACTTATCTATATTGGTTATTCACTTATATTGATTTCATTGAAGTATTTATGTATCAGATAGTTTCATATGACCTTACATACTCAGTACATTCTTCGTACTGACCCCTTTGGGGAATTGACCTTACTTGCTGCAGGCACAGGTACTAGTAGACCTCCACAATACGCTGCGGGTCATCTACTGATCTTTGGTGAGCTCTAGTTGGTTCGGGGCTTTCCGTGTCACAGTTGTACATTAGTTTTGCTATTGTAAATATGTATAAAGAGGGGACTTGTCCGAAATTTAGGATGGTTATGTATGTTCTTCTGTTAGAGGCTTTTGTAGACATATGTGGGTATATGAAAGTAAGAGATGTATGTCCCTTTTGACTTGATGGCCCTAACGGCCAAGTTTTACGTATGTATGTATCATGATTTCCGCTATTAGCATTTTATGTCTTTACGTGGTGGTGATGTTTCTTATGGCATGCATATGAATGGACACGAGTAAAGATTGGTTCTCTCGGGCCTTATCGGCTTCGGGTGCCAGTCCGTCACGTTGGAATTCGGGTCGTGACAAAAGTGGTATCAGAGCAGGTCGTTCTAAGGGTGTCTACAAAGCCGTGTCTGAGTAGAGTCTTACTTATCGATGTGTTGTGCATCACATTTATAAGTAGTAGGCTATGGGACATTTAGGAGTTGTTTCTGTTCCTTAATTCTTAGATCGTGCATTAGAGCCAATATGGTAGTGGAA
This sequence comes from Capsicum rhomboideum, assembly GCA_031232105.1. Classification (NCBI taxonomy): domain Eukaryota; kingdom Viridiplantae; phylum Streptophyta; class Magnoliopsida; order Solanales; family Solanaceae; genus Capsicum; species Capsicum rhomboideum. Next base: position 83,999,293 of record CP124719.1, on the reverse strand, counting down.
TCATATCTAACCATTGGACTTGGTTTTCTTTTGTATAGTAAAATGTCGATTACAAGATGAGGTAGAGGTAAAGGTAAGCAAGTAGATATACTTGCTGAAGAAGGAACCAGTAGATCACCACCTGACCAAGCTAGTCAAGGTGAGGATGACGCTGAGGTTGCATCGCGGGCTTCTTCTACTTTTCCAGCTCCAGAAGAGCCGAGAAGGAGAGAAGAACCTGCAGAAGCACTTGTTAATGCTACTGAGCAAGATCTCAGAAATGCAGTGCAAATATTAATTCAGATAGTCACTGCACAAAGTCAAGGACGAGCTGGTCCAACAACAAGTGATGATGGTGCGGCTAGGGCAGCTAGTAGGCGGACACAGGATTTTCTGAAATTAGACCCTCCCACATTCACTGGGTCAGATCTGAATGAAGATCTGCAAGACTTTATAGATCAGATTCAAAGGGGCTTAGATGTTATGCATGTAACTGGGGTAGAAATAGTTGAACTTGTTGCATATAGATTGAAAAGAGAGGCGATATTGTGGCATGAAGATTGGAAGAAATCTCGTGGTGTCGGTGCAAATCCACTTAATTGGGAAGAATTTAAAGTGGCTTTCCTTGATCACTACCTTTCTTATGAGATCCGAGAGGCTTATGCGGATCAATTCTTGAATCTTCGTTAAGGAAATCTGAGTGTCGGAGAATACAGTCTGCAATTTAATTCTTTGGCTCGATATGCTCTGAATGTAGTGGCCACAATGACAGACAGAGTACATCGATATGTGGATAGATTGGAGCCATATTTGGTAAGAGACTGCACTATTGCTGCTTGTAATTGAGATATGGATATAGCTAGAATTCAGGCCTTCGCACAAAATATGGAGGACTAAAGGCAAAGAAGAAGAGTACATGAATCTGAACGAGGACAGTTCAAAAGAGCTAGATCTATGAGACAGTCTATGGTGTCCCAAGGAGAATCTTGACCTCGGATGTTTCCTAGACCGCCCAGACCGTCATTCTCTTATTCCACAGCAGGCACTCAAGCTCAATTTCGAGGATTTAGAGGTAGTAATATTGGGCAGAGTAGTGGGATTCGAGGTTCGCAGACTGCTGGATTTTCTCGCCAGCCATGTCAGCAATGTGGACGGTTTCATTTAGGTGAATGCTGGCTTGGGACAAATGTTTGCTTTTGGTGCGGTATGACGTGGCATATGATGAGAGACTGCCCACGAAGAGGCTTGGGTAATGTGGCACGACCTGCGGGATCAACCGTTGCATCGTCATCATCGGTTCCTCCCCTAGGCAGAGGTGTACAGCCTGCGGGTCGTGGTAGAGGTGCCAGAGGAGCAGCCAGTTCCAGTGGAACTTAGAATCGTACTTATGCTTTAGTGGACCGACAGAATTCGGAGGCTTCTCCTGATGTCGTCACAGGGACATTATCCATATTTTCATATAATGTATATGCATTGATTGATCCGGGTTCTACATTGTCATATGTTACTCCATTGATTGCTGCAAAATTTGAAAGAATACCGAAACTATTAACTAAGTCAATTGAAGTATCTACACCAGTTGGTGACCATATTGTTGCAAAAATAGTATATCGTAATTGTGTGGTAACTGTGTGTGGTTATGATACACTGGCCGATCTTATTGAACTGGACATGGTGGATTTTGATGTCATAATGGGCATGGATTGGTTGGCTTCGTGTTATGCCACGATAGATTGTCGAGCTAAGAAAGTACATTTTCATTTTCCACAAATGAATGTTCTTGAATGGAAGGGTGATGTAGGGGCACCAAGAGGCAAATTTATTTCCTATCTAAAATCCAGGAAAATGATTGCTAAGGGTTACATATGTCACTTAGTACGAGTGAAAGATACTCAGGTGGAACCACTCACTCCTCAGTCGGTTCCAGTGGTCAATGAATATCTTGATGTATTTCCAGAAGATCTTATAGGTTTGCCCCCAGAGCGGGAAATAGAATTTAGTATTGATGTGATTTCAGGCACTCAGCCTATTTCTATTCCCCCGTATAGAATGGCTCCAGTAGAATTACGTGAATTGAAGGAGCAATTGAAAGATTTGCTGGACAAGGGCTACATCAGGCCTAGTATGTCCCCGTGGGGTGCACCGGTATTATTTGTACAAAAGAAAGATGGCACATTGAGAATGTGCATTGACTATCGGCAATCGAATAAGGTAACGATCAAGAACAAATATCCCCTCCCCAGAATTGATGATTTGTTTGATCAGTTACAGGGTGCTAAGTGTTTTTCAAAGATTGACTTGAGATCGGGCTACCATCAAGTCAGAGTTCTAGAAAAAGACATACCCAAGATAGCTTTTCGAACACGGTATGGCCATTATGAATTTTCAGTTATGTCATTTGTACTAACAAATACCCCAGCTGTGTTCATGGATTTGATGAATAGGGTGTTTAAGCCATTTCTAGACGTGTTTGTGACGGTATTTATAGATGACATCCTGGTTTATTCAAAGTCACAAGAGGACCATGCTAAGCACTTATAGCAGGTGTTACAGATTCTTCGAGAGCATAAGTTGTATGCAAAGTTCTCTAAGTGTGAATTTTGGTTGAAATCCGTAGCATTCTTGGGTCATATTGTGTCAGATGAAGGAATTTGAGTTGATACACAGAAGATTGAGGCGGTGAAAATTTGGCCAAGGCCTACGACGCCTATGGAAATTCGTAGCTTCCTTGGGCTAGCAGGTTACTATCGAAGATTTGTTGAAGGGTTTTCTTCCATTGTTGCACCTTTAATGAAGCTTACACATAAGGCAGTCAAATTCCAATGGAATGATGCATGTGAGAAAAGTTTTCAAGAGCTGAAAGATAAATTGACTTCTACACCGGTGTTAGTACTTTCGGAAGGCACCGAAGGATACACAGTATATTGTGATGTTTCCGAAATTGGTCTAAGGTGTGTATTGATGCAACATGGTAATGTAATAGCATACGCCTCACGACAGTTGCGGCCACACCAGAAAAACTATCCTACACATGACCTTGAATTAGCAGTGGTGGTATTTGCTTTAAAGATATGGCGTCACTATTTGTATGGAGTTCATGTTAACATCTATACTGATCATAAAAGTTTACAGTATATCTTTAAGTAGAAGGAACTCAATTTGAGGCAACGAAGGTGGCTTGAGCTATTGAAAGATTATGATATTGATATCCTATATCATCTAGGAAAAGCAAATGTGGTAGCTGATGCATTGAGCCGCAAGGCAATAGGAGGCACTAGTGGACAATTGACAGGAAAACAAGATTTACTTAAAGATCTACATCAATTAGCCAGTTTGGGGGTTCGTCTTCTCGAATCCTCAAATGAAGGGGTTATTTTACAAAATGCGGCCGAATCTTTATTGATAGCTGAGGTAAAAGAGAAGAAGTTTGCGGATCCTATGTTATTGCAGCTAAAAGAACATGTACAACAGGGTTTGACTAAGGCCTTTGATCTTACACAAGAAGGGGTGCTTCAATGCCAAGGTAGATTATGTGTACCGGACGTAGATGAGCTTAGGAGACGAATTATGACAGAGGCGCATCATTCACGATATTCTATTCATCCAAGAGCTACCAAAATGTACCATGATTTGAAAGAAGTTTATTGGTGGGGAAATATAAAGAAGAACATTGCAGAATTTATTGCTCAATGCCCAAATTGTCAACAAGTAAAGGTAGAGCATCAGAAACTAGGAGGTTGCATGCAATGTATCAATCTTCCAGTCTAGAAATGGGATATGATTAATATGGATTTCATCACAGGTTTGCCTCGTACACTGCAGAAATTTGATTCTATGGGTTATAGTTGACAGGCTTACCAAGTCAGCGCATTTCCTACCAGTCAAGACCACCTATACAGTTGAAGACTATGCAAGATTGTATGTGAAAGAGATAGTACGATTACATGAGATTCCGATCTCCATTATATCAGATAGAGAAGCATAATTTACTGCGCACTTTTAGAGATATTTTCAGCAGAGTTTGGCTACACAGGTGAATCTAAGTACGGCTTTCCATCCTCAGACAGATGGACAAGCAGAACATACTATCCAAACACTTGAAGATATGCTACGAGCTTGCACGTTGGATTTTCAAGGCAGTTGGGACGACTATTTGCCTCTTATTGAATTTTCTTACAATAATAGCTATCATTCAAGTATTACAATGGCACCTTATGAAGCTTTGTATGGAAGGAAATATAAATCACCAATTGGATGGTTTGAAGTGGGTGAAACTGCTTTACTTGGGCCAGATCTTGTTCATCAGGCTATGGAGAAAGTTAAAGTGATTCAACAATGGCTACAAATGGCCCAAAGTCGACACAAATCATATGCTGATGTTAGAAGAAGAGGATCGAATTCGCCATAGATGATTGGGTATTTTTGAAGGTGTCACCGATGAAAGGGGTAATGCGATTCGAAAAGAAAGGAAAATTGATTCCACGTTATATAGGACCATATGAAATTATTAGAAGATTTGGGCAAGTTGCATATGAGTTGAAACTACCCCAAGAGCTTTCCACAGTTCATCCGATATTTCATGTGTCGATGCTTCAAAAGTGCATAGGAGATCCATCTCGTTTTGCCCCCATTGATGACGTACAAGTTATGGAGGATCTTACCTATGAAGAGATACCTGTTGCTATTCTGGATAGACAAGTAAAGAGTTTGAGGAATAAAGATATATCTTCCATGAAGGTACTTTGGAGAAATCAACAAATAGAAGAGATCACATGGGAAGCTAAAGAAATAATGAAGTCAAAGTACCCTCATTTGTTTCAAAGGCAAAAACAAGCTCACGATATGAGATCGGAACAATTACAAGTAAGTATTTATAAGCATTGAGTATATATATATATATGACAATGCTCCTAGACTTGCATTTGTTTAAATTGAATTATGTCACTAACATTCGAGGACGAATGTTTCTAAGGAGGGAAGAATGTAACACCCATATGTTCCCGGACTCATGAGACTACCTTAATATGTATTGAATCATTTAAACATGAGAGAATTGGTGAATTTATGCATTAATTTGTTGGGATTAAGTGAATCATGTTCCATTGGGCCCAAATGAGGCCTAAAAATCATAAAAAAACATGGCCTAAAATGGAATTTGACCCATTCTTTTAATTGACCAAGTAAGCCCCTCATTTAATGTGGTGTATGTGGCTAAGGATGACTTAAGGGACCATATAAAGTAAGGGAAAAATCAGATTTTTATTCTTATCAACACCCATTCCATTTCTAGATTTTTCTAACACATTTCTCTTCTCCCACAAACCCTAAGGCAACTACTTGTTGGACAAGATCCCTCTTTGGTAAGCTTTGGTAAGTGTTTCTTCTTATGGTTTACTATATGATACTCTTAATATGATGTATTAATTATGTTGGTTATGTTGGCACAGTGTTGGACAGTCACTATGTGTAAAACAGTGTACTTTTGCTTAGTCAAAGATGGGTTTTGCCTTGTAAACTTGAAAATGGACTTGTAGTCTTGAAAGAATTGAACTTGATGGATTCCATGTTGACATGTGAGATGTGATTATAGACATAACTTGTTTTATCCTTGTATAATGTTTGGAATTGTTATTGTGAAATTGGTCATGGATTTGGTTACGTATTGAAAAGAAAGTGTAGTTTTGGTGTTGTTTATGTGCGTTGTGGAACCATGAATGTTCGTTGGTATAAAAGTGACCAAAAATATGTAAAGAAAAGCTTACTTATGGCCTTGGACCATTTATTACACAAAAGGACCCAAAAAGACCCTTTTTGGCCGATTTGGGCATCCGCCCCCACAGACGAAGGCACCTGCGGGTGCAGATGCCAACGCAGGTGCCCCTGGACACTGCCAAGGGCCACCTGCGGCCATATTTCAGCCACCTGAGGGGGCAGGTGGCTTCGCATGTCACACCAGAATTCCATTTTGTATGGTTTCATCTCTTTTTGATCCCCAAAGGCCCCTATACCCTTTTCGGATGTAATTATCAACTTATAATATCGTTTTAATGACTTTAAAGGGGCTTATGGAGGCATGTTGGACTATATTAATTATGGATTTTTGTTCATAAGCTGTTATGAGGCCATTTGATGGAGTAAGTGTGACGAAATGATAATGAGGAGGCATAAAGGGTAAACGTGGTGTGAAATACTATTGATGTATGATGTTTTGGTCAATGTGTGGAATGTTATGGTGTTGTTGGTATGATAATGCAGTGAATTATATTATAAGGGTAAAATGACATTATATGGCAGTCATATAGCTCATCGTCGTCTTGTACACTTGTACGGTAACTAGTTGTTAATGTAAACTCCGTTGTGTACTTGTATTGTAGAGTGAAAACGTAAGGAAGGAGCTGGACTATTGTGTTCATATATAGGCTTGTGTATTCATACTTGGAAGTGAAGTTATGTAAGGTTACTCTTTCCGTATCCTTCTGCAGCATATAGTATTCACCTTGTCATTGTGTTTATCCCATTTCGAAATGTTCTAAGGTATCTCATTTCAGGTTGTCTTCTATGGGTATTCATATATTCCTTATTCATTGATCCATTGTTATTAATGAGTAACCTAATTATGGACATGGTTCCAAGGTCCCAATAATGTTACGCTCTAAAATCCCAATAATGTTACAACTACCAATATATCAATCTCACAAAAGTAAAGGAAAGAAGTAATGCCAAGAAGTAATTCATATATAGTTACTTTCTAATTACTTTATAATTGCTTTATAATTACTTTATAATTACTTTATAATTACTTTATAATTACTTTATGGTTACTTATGGTTACTTTATAACTACTGGATCAAGGGTTAAAATACCTAGCATGGGTCAATCCCAATATCTTGGGTGGTATCCCAGGGGTGAAAAGAACACCTAGCATGGGTCGATCCCGCGACTACGGGTGGTATCCCAGGGGCAAAAGAAAAGCCTAGCATGGGTCGATCCCAAAAACTGTTGATTTCCCATTGATCAGCTTGGGGCCCGGGCATTGTAAAAATGGAAGGATGAGTAGTGAACGAAGAAGTGAGTGATGAACGAATGAATAAGCCTAAAAGTAAAGAAAGTAATCCACATAATGTACACATTTCCATACATATAGAATGGTGACTTATCCATATTGGTTATTCACTTATATTGATTTCATTGAAATATTTATGTATCAGATAGTTTCATATGACCTTACATACTTAGTACATTCTTCGTACTGACCCCTTTGGGGAATTTACCTTACTTGGTGCAGGTACAGGTACTAGTAGACCTCCACAGTAAGTTGCGGGTCATCTACTGATTTTTGGTGAGCTCCGTTAGTTCGGGGCTTTCCGTGTCACAGTTGTACATTGGTTTTGGTATTGTAAATATTGTATAAAGAGGGGACTTATCCCGAATTTAGGATGGTTATGTATGTGCTTCTGTTAGAGGCTTTTGTAGACATATGTGGGTATATGAAAGTAAGAGATGTATGTCCCTTTCAACTTGATGGCCCTAACGGCCAAGTTTCACGTATGTATGTATCACATGTTCCATGATTTCTGCTATTAGCATTTTATGTCTTTACGTGGTGGTGATGTTTCTTATGGCATGCATGTGAATGGACACGAGTAAAGATTGGTTCTCTCGGGACATATCGGCTTCGGGTGCCAGTCTGCCCCGTTGGAATTCGGGTCGTGACAACTCCACAACTAGGCAATAGAGACGCTAGCCGGAGGACCTTCATCAAGCCTAAGGGATACTGGTATGTGTTTTATCAGTGAACGTGGTTTGACTTAAAATAATTTCAAAATTTTATTAAAATTAAAAAAATAATTTCATTAAAGCAAGAGTGGCCACTTAATTTATCAACGTCTTAAAACAGAAAAAAGACTTAGAATTTAGAAATTCGAATAAGAAGTTCCTATTAATATCTTTGTAAGGTTTATAAGGTACCAAAGACATCCGCTAACTTGCAATTTTCTGGTTGTTAAAACTCAATTCCTCTGACTTAACTTTAGGAAAAGGGATCTAATTTTTAAGGGAAAAGTATTTTTATCAAAGAAAGACTTAAGAGAAGGAGAGAAAGCTGACTAAGCCTTCGGCTCGATCAATAAATTTTGTACTTTGATCCAAAACATTCTGTCGTAATTCTAGAGGGCTTGGCCTACCGGTCCTAAAGACTATTTATTTGGACTTTGATGTCCATAATAACTGCTGAAAAATTGAGATTTGACCCCTTCAATATTATTTTGGGAAAAGGACATGGGTTGACTCGTTTAAAATCAAATAGTCAAAGTTTGATATATTGGACGGACATTCATGGCCAATCGGCCTAAACAAATTCCATATAATGGTCATTTTCTAATTTGGGTCATTTTGGTCCAGGTAGTTCAGATATAGTTCATATACCATACTAATACAATCCATATACTATACTGATACAGTTCGTAAAAAAAAATAGAACAACGAATTTATGGATAAAAATTATATCATTGCTATCTAGAATATGCATTTTTTTAAATATGATGTGCATAGAATTTGTATCATTTGTTGTATAAAATATGTATATGACTAAGATGCATATAAAAATTATATATTTATGGTATATTATATATCTGGATAAGATATGTATCAAAATTGTATCAGTATTGTATAAAATATGTATCGAAATTGTATCAATATTGTATAAGATATCTATCGAAATGATATAAGATGTGTATCAAAATTGTATCAGTATTGTATAAGCAGCCAGCGAATGGCTAGAAAATGGAATTAAAATTCAATTGCCATTTTCTTGTCGTTAGTTTAAAGCGGGTGGCTATTTACGTCCTTTCTACTATTATTTCCCCTGTCATATTCTATTTGGGGCTTAAACACTGTAAAATGAACCTGTCCTAAAGCTAGTTAGGCCTCAGCCCATAATCCACAAATTTTGGACGTTAGTTCAGTTTCTCTCCATATTTTTGTCTTCCTTGGGTTGCTACTTCTCACAAATTCATGTAGATCGGTCCCTTTGAGGAGTTGAGAAAGTTTTGACTAGATGTTCATTGTGCTTAACCCAACAAGGAGGATACAAGGCAAAAACTGGAGTCCGTAGCGGACTCAACCATACCACATTTACATGCATCCAAGCAAAAAGTGAAAGATTAGAGTTAATTACCAAAAGGAATAAACTTTAATAGGAAATAAGATGAGGATGATGATCATGATGTCTAAGCTTAACATCAAAGTATATTTTTACTACAAAGACTTGTATAAATAAAAAACCTTACACTTGAATACTCCAAAATCTTGTCTATCACTTTGTGGACAGCCCACTCAATACATTAGTATATTCTTACTATAAGGAAAGCTTGACAAAATCAATTGAACTTTTAAGCAATTCCGCTTATTATGCTAAGTATCTGTTTGCCTTTAAGGCCACGGAATCAAACTCTAGCTGATTCAAAGAATGTTAATCAATCAACTTCACACAAATAAATAAGTTTAACCTTTTTTTTTTAACCCAAATTTTTAAGCATAAAATGACTTATCAATCACCAGATTACAAAAAGGGCTCTACTAATCATACTAAATCTTATTACTATGCGCAAATCTTAAACTTGGAAACATTTAGCCATAATTATTGAACATGTAGATAAAGAAGTCCAATTTTTAAGAGGATATTTAAGAAAGTTGTCTTTCTAACTCTCATCGCATTCCAAAGACAAATGACCAAACAGTGAATCAGTCAAAGGTGCTTCACATTACACAATCACAAATACTCATGTGTTTAAACCAGGAAAACTTAATATTTTAAAACAACTATGAACGTTTAAGATGAAAACACATTGTGTGTCACGCCTCGAATTCCAACGGGGTGGACTGGCACCCGAAGCCGTTAAGGCCCGAGAGAACCAATCTTCATTCATGCACATTCGTATGCATGTCTCTGAGTGAACTACATTCTATCTCATGAAATTACAAGATACTAAAGGCGGAATTCATTGAGAACATATGATATATACGAAACTTGGCCGTTAGGGCCATCAAGTCAAAATGGACAGACATTCTTTCATTCATCTCGCCACGTACATCTACAAAGCCTCTAACAGATACATATACATAACCAACCTAAAGTCGGGACAAGTCCCCACTTTATAGAACATTTACATAGTACCAAAACAAGTGTACACGTGTGACTCGGAAAGCCCCTAACCAACTGGAGCTTACTAATATTCCGTAGATGACCCACAGCCTACTGTGGAGGTCTACTAGTACCTGTGCTTGCAGCAAGTAAGGTAAGTCCCCCAAGGGATGTCAGTACATAGAATGTATTGAGTATGTAAGGCCATAAGTAACTGCGTAAGATATAAGGACTTCAATGAAATCAAGTACAAGTGGGTGGACAATATAGATTAGCCACCATAATATACATGTGTGAAGTCGTATACATTGCATTCATTTCTTTCATTTTTGTTCATATCATTGTCACAATCATTTATATAACATCGTTCAGATAATATCATTCATATAATCATTCGGGATCGCCTCTAGCTAGGCTTCCTCTCCTTTGAGTTGCCACCCATTCGGGATCGCCTCTAGCTAGGCTTATGCCCCTTCGAGTTGCCACCCATTCCCAATAATCTTTCGCGATCACCTCTAGCTAGGCTTATACCCCTTTGAGTTGCCACCCGCACTCAACATTCATTAGGGATCGCCCCTAACTAGGCTTTAGCCCCCTTGAGTTGCCACCCGTACTCAACAAGTATGCATTACTTCAATTATTTTGTTATAAGAGTGATATGTTGGTGGTTGTAACATGGTTGGAACTTTGGAACAATAGTCCACAATTATGGGACACATGAATAACAATTGGTAACAAACCTGAGATAAGATACTTTAAGGCATTTCGAAATAGAAACAAGTGCAATGACAATGTGAACAATAGGTGCTGCAGAAGGATACGGAAAGAGTAACCTTACATACCTTTTCTTCCAAATACGGACACACAATCCTATATGTGAATACAACAATCCAGCTCCTTCCTTATGTGTTACTCTACAACACAAGTACATAACGGAACTCACGTTAACAACTAACTACATTACAAGTGCCTAAAACGATAATGAGCTACGTGACTGCTATATAACATCATTTCATCTTTCCACAATATAACTCACTTCATCACCATACCAACAACACCACAACATTCCACACATTGACCAAGACATTGTAAACCAATAGCATTTCACACCAAGTTTATCCTTTGTACTTCCTCATTAACACTACGTCATAATTACTCCATCAAGTCATCTCAATACCTTTCACCATAACACATTAACAACAATCCATAATTGATATAATCCAACATGCCTCCGAACGACCCCTTAAAATCATTCAAATGATACCATAAGTTGATAATTGCATCCAAAAAGGGTATAGCGTCCTTGGGGGGTCAAAGAGAGACAAAAACATGCAAAATGAAATTCTGAATTGGGATGTAGAGCCACCTATGCCCATATGTGGATGACATGCAGCCGTAGGTGCTCCTCTGTCCTTTTCCAGAGCCACCTGTATTGGCATCTGCGCCCGCAGGTGCTCCAGATGCAAGGGCGGGTGCCCGTTTCAGCCTCCAGGGGTCATTTTAGGGTCCTTTTTTTGTAATAAATGGTCCATGGCCATAATTAAGCTTCTCTCTTCATATTTTAGGTCAACTTGGATGCCAACGAACAATCATGGTTTCACAACACAAATAAAAATTACCAAAACTGCATTTTTCTTTCAATACGTCACCAATTCCATGCATAATTTCACAACAACAATTCCAAATGTTATGCACAAAGAGAAAACAAGTTAAGGAAATAACCATATCTTAAATTTTGATATTTAATCCATAAAATTCACTTTCTTCAATACCACAAATCTCCTTTCAAGTTTATAAGGCAAAACCGTTTGCCGATTATGCAAACATAGACTGTTTCACACATAGTGAACTTCTCCACACTTTGTCTACATAACCAAAATGATTTATACAAAATTTTAAGCATACAATATAATAAACCATGAAATAAACACTTACCAAAGCTTGCAAGAGGATGATCTTGTTCAAAGGAGTGATGACTTAGGGTTTGTGAGAAGTGTGAAATGTCTTGGATAATTCTAGAAATGACATGTGTGTTGTAATGAATAGAAATATGATTTTTATGCCTTTATATAGTCCCTCAAGTCATCCTTAGCCAAACATTAAATGTGTTTTACTTGGTCAATGGTAGAATGGATCTTTTCTCCATTTGGGCCATATCTTATGACTTAATTTTGGGCCTTAAATTGAGCCCATTAGCACATGTTAATTCAGCCCAACAAATTAATGCATAATTCATCAACCATCTCATGTTTAAATAATTCCATAAATGTTAAGGTAATCAATTACGTTCGGAAATATACGGGGTGTTACATCCTTCCCCCCTTAGAAACATTCATCCTCGAATGTTAGTGACATTATCCAATTTACACAAATTCAAGTCTTGGATCATTATTCATGTTATCACACACATATATACACAATGCTCTTAGATACTTACTTGTTATTGCTCCAATTCCGCATCGTGCACTTGTTCTTCCATTTGAAATAGATGCGGGTACTTATACTTCATCATGTCCTCAGCTTCCCATGTGATTTCTTCTACTTGTTGATTTCTCCAAAGTACTTTTACGGAAGCCACTTCTTTATTCCTTAATCTCTTCACTTGTCGATCCAGAATAACAATAGGTATCTCTTCATAGGTGAGATCCTCCGTAACTTGTACATCTTTCATGGGAGCAATACGTGATGGATCTCCTATGCACTTTCGAAGTATCGAAACATGAAATACTGGATGAACTGTGGAGAGTTCTTGGGGTAATGCTAATTCATACGCAACTTGCCCAAATCTTCGGATAATTTCATATGGCCCTATATAACGGGGACTCAACTTTCCTTTCTTTCCAAATCTCATTACCCATTTCATCGGTGACACCTTTAAGAATACCCAATCACCTATGGTAAATTCGAGCCCTCTTTTTCTAACATCAGCATATGACTTATGTCGACTTTGGGCCATTTGTAGCCGCTGTTGGATCACTTTAACTTTCTCCATAGCTTGATGAACAAGATCTGGCCCAAGTAAAGCAGTTTCACCCAGTTCAAACCATCCAATTGGTGATCTACACTTCCTTCCGTATAAAGCTTCATAAGGTGCCATTTTGATATTTGAATGATAGCTATTATTGTAGGCAAATTCAATAAGAGGTAGTTGATCATCCCAACTACCTTTAAATTCCAACGTGCAAGATCGTAGCATATCTTCAAGTGTTTGGATAGTCCGTTCTGCTTGTCCATCTGTCTGAGGATGAAAAGCCGTACTCAAACTCACTTGGGTTCCCAAACTCCCCAGAAAGGATCTCCAAAAATGTGCAGTAAATTGAGCTCCCCTGTCTGATATAATAGAAATTGGAATCCCGTGTAATTGCACTATCTCTTTAACATACAACCTTGCGTAATCTTCAACTTTATAGGTGGTCTTGACTGGTAGGAAATGCGCTGACTTGGTAAGGCTGTCAACTATTACCCATATGGAATCAAATTTACGCAGTGTACGAGGCAAACCTGTGATGAAATCCATGTTAACCATGTCCCATTTCTAGACTAGAAGATTGATACATTGCATGTAACCTCCAGGTTTCTGATGCTCTAGTTTTACTTGTTGACAATTTGGACATTGAGCTACTAATTCTGCAATGTTCTTCTTCATGTTTCCCCACCAATACATTTCTTTCAAATCATGATACATTTTGGTAGCTCCCAGATGAATAGAACATAGTGAATGATGTGCCTCTATCATAGTCCATCTCCTCAGCTCATCTACATCCGGTACACATAATCTACCTTGGCATTGAAGTACTCCTTCTTGCGTAAGATTAAATACCTTTGTCAAACCATGTTGTACATTCTGTTTCAGCTGCAATAAAATAGGATCCGCATCCTATTTCTCTTTCACCTCAGCTACTAATGAAGATTCTGCTGTATATTGCACAATAACCCCTTCGTCTGGAGATTCAAGAAGATGAACTCCCAAGCTGGCTAGTTGATGTAGATCCTTGACTAGGTCTTGCTTTTCCATCAACTGGCCACTAGTGCCTCTTATTTCCTTGGAGCTTAATGCATCGGCTACAACATTTGCTTTCCCCGGATGATATAAGATATCAATGTCATAATCTTTCAATAGTTGGAGCCATCTCCGCTGCCTCAGATTTAAGTCTTTCTGCTTAAAGATATATTGAAAACTTTTGTGATTAGTGTAGATGTCAACATGAACTCCATACAAATATTGGTGCCATATCTTTAAGGCAAATATCACAGCTGCTAGCTCAAGATCATGTGTTGGATAATTTCTCTAATGTGGTCGCAACTGTCTTGAGGCATACGCTATTAGATTACCGTGCTACATCAATACACATCCTAGGCAAACTCCGGAAGCATCACAATATACTGCATACCCTTCTGCGCCTTCCGAAAGTACCAATACCGGTGTAGAAGTCAATTTATCTTTTAGCTCTTGGAAACTTTTTTCACATGCATCATTCCACTAAAACTTGATTGCCTTGTGTGTAAGCTTTTTTAAAGGTGACGCAATGGAAGAAAACCCTTCAACAAATCTTCTATAATAACCTGCCAACCTAAGGAAGCTAGGAATTTCCGTAGGCGTCGTAGGTCTTGGCCAATTCTTCACCGCTTCTATCTTTTGCTTATCAACCCTTATTCCTTCATCGGACACAATGTGACCCAAGAATGCTATGGATTTTAACCAAAATTCACATTTAGAGAACTTTGCATAGAACTTACGATCACGAAGAATCTGTAACACCTGTTGTAAGTGATCAACATGTTCCTCTTGTGATCTTGAATAAACAAGAATATCATCTATAAATACGGTCACGAATACATCCAAGAATGGCTTGAACACCCTATTCATTAAATCCATAAAAACTGCTGGTGCATTTGTTAGTCCAAATGACATAACTAAAATTCCTAGTGACCATACTGTGTTCGAAAAGTTGTCTTGGGTATATCTTTGTCTCTAACCCTTACTTGATGATATCCCAATCTCAGATCAATCTTTGAAAAATATTTGGCACCCTATAACTGATCAAACAAATCATCAATTCTGGGGAGGGGATATTTGTTCTTGATCGTTACCTTATTCAATTGTCGATAGTCAATATACATTCTCAACGTGCCATCTTTTTTTCATACAAATAGTACTGGTGCACCCCACGGGGACATACTAGGCCTTATGAATCCCTTGTCCAGCAAGTCTTTTAATTGCTCCTTCAATTCTCACAATTCTGTTGGAGCCATTATATACGGAGGAATAGAGATAGGTTGAGTGCCTGGAATCACATCAATACCAAACTCTACTTCCCGTTCTTGAGGTAAACCTGGAAGGTCTTTAGGAAATAAATCAAGGAATTCATTTACTACTGGAACCGATTGAAGAGTTGGTGATTCCACATCAGTATCTTTCACTCTTACTAATTGACATATGTACCCCTTGGATATCATTTTCCTTGCCTTAAGGTAGGAAATAAATTTACCTCTCGGTGACCCCACATTACCCTTCCATTCAAGTACATTCTTTTATGGAAAATGAAAATGTACCTTCTTAGCCCGGCAATCCACCGTGGTATAAAAAGAAGCCAACTAATCCATACCCATTATAACATCAAAATCTACCATCTCTAGCTCAATAAGATCGGCCAACGTATCATGACCACATACAGTTACTACACAATTACGATATACTTTTTTTGCAATAATGGATTCACCAACTGGTGTAGATACTTCAATTCGCTTAACTAATTGTCACGCCCCGAATTTCATCGGGACGGATTGGCACCTGTATCCTATAAGGCCTGAGAGAACCAAGCTTTGCCTATGCTCATTCATATTTATACCATAAGAAACATCACTATCATATAAGAACACACAGTGCTAATGACGAGAACCATGGAACATATGATATATATATATACACATGGGAGACTTCGCCGTCGAGGCCATCAAGTTAAGAACAACATATACCTCTTATATTTATACACCCACCTGCGTCTACAAAAGCCTATAGCAAATACCTTTACCAAAACTAACTGAAAGTCGGGACAAGTCCCCGTTTTAGACAATATGTACAACTGTGACTCGGAGAAGCCCCAAACTAATTGGAGCTCACCAATGATCCGCAAGCAATTGGCAACCTACTGTGGAGGTCTATTAGAGCCTGCACCTACAACATGTAAGGTAAGTCCCCCGAGGGGGTCAGTACGAAGAATGTACTGAGTATGTAAGGCTCAAATGAAACTGTATGAATCATAAATACTTAATTGAACTCAAATACAAATAAGTAACCAATATGGATAAGTCATCATTCTGTGTTTTGGGAACCATGTCTATTGCTTTCATTACTTTCTTTGCTTCTTTGCTTCTATGATTATTCATCTTTGCCTGTGAACTGTGATACCTAGGACCCGACTGAACAGTGGGTTTACATAACATAATGTTATGTTGGGATCAGCTCGAGCTAGGATTATGCCTCTAGAGCTTCCACCCTAAGAATCAAAGCATTGGGTCCGGCTCGAGCTAGGTTATTACCTCTAGAGCTGCCACCCATAAACCAATATATCTGGTTTGGCTCGAGCTAGGTTTATACCTATAGAGCTGCCCCCTGTCAGGTTCGGTCCGAGCTATGCTTATGCCTCTAGGACTACCCCCTGATCCAACAATCTCGAGATCACCCAAATTTGCCACCCATACTTTATCATTAACCACATATGCATTACTTCATTCTTTACTTTGAGATTAATACAATGATAGTCATAAATTTATTGGAAGCTTTGGATCAATAATCAATGAGTGAGAGACATATGAATAAACATTATTGGAAACATAGCCTTATTGGAAACATAACACCATTGAAACCATTGGACAATAAGCAATGAACAAGATACATGAATATAACCACTATTGGAACTTTGGAACGCAATCTTATTGGGCTTTTGGAACATTAGTCATGAATACGATACATGAGATTCACAATTGATCAATGAGTAGGAACTATATGATAGTGACCATTGATAACCGGATATAGGATACCTTAGCACATTTCGGGATGGGACAAGCGTAATGTCAATGTGAACACTATTTGCCGTAGAAAGATACGGACAGAGTAACCTTATATACCTTCACTTCAAAGTATGAATACACAAGCCTATGTATGAACACAATAGTCCAGCATCTTCTTTAAGTTTCACTCTACAATACAAGTTCACAATGGAACTCTCGTTAACAACTATTTACCGTACAAGTACACAAAATGACAATGAGCTATATGACTACCGTATAACGTCATTTCACCCTTCACAATATGACCCATTGCATTATCATATCAACAACACCATAACATTCCACACATTGACCAAGAGATCATACATTAATAGCATTTCACACCACACTTACCCTTTATGCTTTTCTCATTATCATTCCGTCCCAATTACTTCCTCATAACGACATATGAACAATAATACATACTTAATATAGTCCAACATACCTCCATACGACACTTTAAAGTCATTAAAATGACATCACAAGTTGATAATTACATCCAAAAAGGGTATAGGGGCCTTCGGGGATCAATTTGAGACGAAAACACACAAAACGGAAACTTGGGCTGACCTGTGCTGCCACCTGCGCCCTCAGGTTGCTGAGGTACGTGCGCAGGTGACCTTTGGCAGCAGCCATAGGCACCTGCATTGGCACCTGCGTTGGTATCTGCGCCCGCAGGTGCCCTCGTCTGCGGGGGCGGATGCCCATTTTGGTCCGAAATGGTTTCTTTTGGGTCTTTTTATGCAATGAATGGTCCATGATCCTAACCAAAATCATTTTAACATATTTTTGATCATTTTAATGCCAAAAATCAGCCATGTTCTCACCACACACTATAAGCAACACCCAAAACGACACTTCTTGGTCAATACATCACCGAATCCATAACCCATTTCACAATAGAAATTCCAAACATTATACACAAGGATAAAACAAGGTAAGACTATAATAACATCTCACATGTCAATATTTAATCCATCAAGTTCAATTACTTCATGACCATAAGTCCATTTTCAAGTTCACAAGACAAAACCATTCTCCGATTACAAAAATAGACAGTTTTACACATAGCACACTGTCCAACACTTTTCCAACACAACCAACATGATTTATACACCATATTAAACATATTATATACTTAACCATGAGAATAAATACTTACCAAAGCTTACCAAAGAGTGATCTTGGCCCAACAAGTAGTTGCCTTATGGTTTTTGTGTGAGAGATAATGTTTAAGAAAAATGTTTAAAAGGCATGTGTGTATCTAATGAATAAAAATATGATTTCTTGACTTATATGGTATATTTAAAATCATACTTAGCCACTCATTTAATGGTTTACTTAGTCAATGAGAGAACAATGCAAGAATGGGTCAAAAATCTCTTTTTGGCCATGTCTTTCTCATGGATTTGGGCTTCATTTAAGGCCCAATTGAACAAGACTTTTAAATGTCCACAATTTAATACATAATTCATCAAATCTCTCATGTTTTCATATTTCCATAAATGTTACGGTAGTCAGCTAGACTCCGAAACGTACGGGGTGTTACATTTTTCCCCCCTTAGAAACATTCGTCCTCAAATGTTAGTGTTACCATTTCAAAGTAACCAATTACAAGTTTAGGAGCATTCTTCATGTCATCATATAGATATATACTCAAAGCTTATAAATACTTACTTTTCATTCTTCCTTTTGGAACAAATGAGGGTACTTGGAATTCATCATTTCTTCAGCTTCCCATGTGACCTCTTCTATTTGCTGATTTCTCCAAAGTACCTTTACAGATGCTATGTCTTAGTTTCTCAACCTCTTCATCTATCTATCCAGAATGGAAATAGGTATCTCCTCATAGTTAAGATCTTCTGTAACCTGTACATCATCAATAGGAGTAAAACGAGATGGATCTCCTATGCATTTTCGAAGCATTGAAACATGAAATACTTGATGAACTGTGGAGAGTTCTTGGGGTAATTTCAATTCATATGCAACTTGCCCAAATCTTCTAATAATTTCATATGGGCTTATATATCGTGGACTCAATTTCCCTTTCTTTCCAAACTGCATTACCCCTTTCATCGGTGATACCTTTAAAAATACTCAATCACCTATGAAGAATTCAAGCCCTCTTCTTCTAACATCGGCGTAGGACTTGTGTCGACTCTGGGCCATTTGTAATCGTTGTTGAATCACTTTAACTTTCTCTATGACCTAATGAACAAGATCTGGCCCAAGTAAAGCAGTTTCACCTGCTTCAAACCATCCAATTGGTGATCTATATTTTCTTCCGTACAAAGCTTCATAAGGTGCCATTTTAATACTTGAATGATAGCTATTGTTATAAGAAACTTCAATAAGAGGCAAGTGGTCATCCCAAATGCCCTGAAAATCTAATGTGCATGCTCGTAGCATATCTTCAAGTGTTTGGATGGTACGTTCTACTTGTCCATCAGTCTGAGGATGGAAAGCCGTACTCAGATTCACCTGTGTACCCAAACTCTGCTGAAAAGATCTCCAAAAGTGCACTGTAAACTGTGCTCCTCTATCTGATATAATGGAAAGTGGAATACCATGTAACCGCACTATTTCTTTAACATATAATTTTGCATAATCCTCAGCTGTGTAGGTGATCTTGACTGGTAGAAAATGCGCTGACTTGGTAAGCCTGTCAACTATGACCCATATAGAATCAAATTTCCGCAGTGTACGAGGCAAACCTTTGATGAAGTCCATATTAATCATATCCCATTTCCAGACTAGAAGATTGATACATTGCATGTAACCTCCTGGTTTCTGATGCTCTACTTTCACTTATTGACAATTCAGGCATTGAGCGACAAATTCTGCAATGTTCTTCTTCATATTTCCCCACCAATACATTTCCTTTAAATCATGGTACATTTTAGTAGCACCCGGATGAATAGAATAGCGCTAATGATGCACCTCTGTCATAATTCGGCTCCTCAGCTCATCTATATCTGGTACACATAATCTGCCTTGGCATTGTAGCACCCCTTCTTGTGTATGATCAAATGCCTTTGTTAAATTCTGTTGTACATTTTCCTTTAGCTGCAATAGCATAGGATCTGCAAACTGCTTCTCTTTCACTTTAGCTGGCAAGAAAGATTCAGTTGCATTTTGTACAATAACCCCTTCATCTGAGGATTCAATAAGACGAACCCCCAAGCTAGCTAATTGATGTAGGCCTTTGATTATCTCTTTCTTTTCCGTCAGTTGGTCACTAATGACTCCTATTGCCTTGCGGCTCAATGCATCAGCTACCACATTTGCCTTCCCTGGATGGTACAAAATATCAATATCATAATCTTTCAATAGCTTAAGCCACCTTCTTTGCCGCAAATTGAGTTCATTCTGTTTATTGTAAACTTTTGTGATCAGTATACATATCAACATGAACTCCATACAAATAATGACGTCATATCTTTAAAGCAAAAACCACCGCTGCTAATTCAAGATCATGTGTGGGATAGTTTCTTTCATGTGGCCGCAACTGTCATGAGGCATATGCTATGACATTACCACGCTGCATCAATACACATCGAGGCCAACCCCAGAGGCATCACAATACACTGCATAGACTTCAGGAAGTACTAAAACTGGTGTGGAGGTTAATTTATCTTTCAACTTTTGGAAGCTTTTCTCACACGCATCATTCAATTGAAATTTAACTGCTTTATATGTAAGCTTCGTTAGAGGTGCAGTAATGGAAGAAAAACCTTCCACAAATCTTCTGTAATACCCTACTAATCCAAGAAAACTATGAGTCTCTGTGGGTGTTGTAGGTCTTGGCCAATTTTTCACTGCTTCAATCTTTTGTGTATCAACCTGTATCCCTTCATCTGACACAATGTGACCCAAGAATGCGACTGATTTTAACCCAAACTCACACTTAGAGAACTTTGCATACAACTTACGCTCACAGAGAATCTGTAACACCTACCGTAAGTGATTAGCATGGTCCTCTGGTGATCTTGAATAAACCAGGATGTCATCTATAAATACCGTCACGAACACGCCCAGAAATGGCTTAAACACCCTATTCATTAAATCCATGAACACAGCTGGTGCATTTGTTAGTCCAAATGACATAACTAAAAATTCATAATGGCCATACCGTATTCGGAAAGCTGTCTTGGGTACATCTTCTTCTCTAACTCTGACTTGATGGTAACCCGACCTCAAGTCAATCTTTGAGAAACACTTGGCACCCTGTAACTGATCAAACAAATCATCAATTTGAGGGAAGGGATATTTGTTCTTGATCGTTACCTTATTCAATTTCTGATAGTCGATGAACATTCTCAATGTGCCATCTTTCTTTCGTACAAATAATACCGGTGCACCCCACGGAGACATACTCGGCCTAATAAAGCCCTTGTCCAACAAATCTTTCAATTGCTCCTTCAATTCACACAATTCTGCTGGAGCCATTCTATATGGAGGCATAGAAATAGGCTGAGTGCCTGGAATCACATCAATGCCAAACTCTACATCCCGTTCTAGGGGTAAGCCTGGAAGATCCAGAAATTTATTGACCACTGGAATCGACTGCGGAGTTAAGGGTTCCACATCATTATCTTTCACTCGTACTAAGTGACATATGTAACCTTGGGTAATCATTTTCCTAGCTTTCAGATAAGAAATAAATCTTCCTCTTGGTGCCCCTATATCACCCTTCCATTCAAGAATATCCATTTGGGGGAAATAAAAATATACCTTCTTGGCCCGGCAATCTACTGTGGCATAACAAGAGGCCAACCAATCCATTCCCATTATCACATCAAAATCCACCATGTCTAGTTCAATGAGATCGGCCAGTGTATCATGACCACACACAGTTACCACACAATTACGATATACTCTTTTTGCAACAATATATTCACCAACCGGTATAGACACTTTAATTAATTTAATTAATAATTTTGGTGCTTTTGTAAATTTTGCAGCAATCAACGGAGTAACATAGGAAAATGTAGAACCTGGGTCAATCAGTGCATATACATTATATGAGCATATGGATAATGTACATGTGACGACATCAGGAGATGCCTCAGAATTCTGTCGGTCCACTAAAGCATAAGTACTATTCTGGACCCCAATAGTACTGGTTGCTCCTCTGGCACCCCTACCACGGCCAACAGAATGCACACCTCAGCCCAATGAAGAAACCGATGCTGATGACGCAACGGCTGATCCTGCTGGTCATGCTATACCACCCATGCTCCTCTGGGGATATTCTTTCATCATGTGTCCCGTCATACCACACCAGAAACAAGCATTTGTCCCCACTCTGCATGTACCTGAATGAATACGTCTACAGTGCTGACACTGCTGATGAGGAAAACCTGCTGCCTGTGATCCGTGAACCCCACTACTCTGCCTAGATAGACCAACTCTAGACCCTCAAAACTGAGAGTGAGCACCTGCTGTAGAATATGAGAACGATGGTCTAGGTGGTCTAGGAAACATATGCGGCCTATATCCTCCTTGAGACATCACAGATGGTCCCATAGGTCTAGCCCTTTTGGACTGCCCTCTGTCAAATTCATGTACCCTTGTTCTCTGTCTCTGATTTTCCATTTTTTGGGCGAAGGCCTGTATTCTAGCAATGTCCATATATTTATTCAAGGCAGCAATGGTGCAATCCCTTACCAAATATGGTTCTAACCTATACACGTATCAATGGACTCTGTCTGTCAATATAGCTACCACATTTGGAGCATATCGGGCCAAGGAATTAAATTGCAAACTGTATTCTCTAATGCTCAAATTTCCTTGACGGAGATTTAGAAACTGATCTGCACGTGCTTCACGGATCTCGTAGGAAAGGTAATGATCAAGTAAAAATGCTTTAAATTCTTCCTAATTAGGTGGGTTTGCAGCAACATCACGAGATTTCTTCCAATCCTCATACCACAATATTGCTTCACCTTTCAATCTATACGCAACAAGTTCAACTCTTTCTACCCCCGTCATGTGCATAACGTCCAGAGCCCTCTGAATCTGATATATGAAGTCTTGTGGATCTGCTTTCGGATCTGACCCAGTAAATATAGGAGGGTCTAATTTCAAAAAATCCCGTGTTCTGTGATTCGCCACTCTAGCCGCATCATCCACATGTGTCATTGGAGCAGCTCGTCCTTGACTTTGGGCTGCCACTAACTGTGTCAACATATGTACTGCATTTTTAAGGTCCTGATCTGTGGTGTTCATTGGTGGTTCTGCAGGTACTTCTCTACCAATTGGTTCTTCCGGAGCTGGATAAGTAGAAGAAGACCGCGATGAAATTTCAGCATTTGCTCCACCTTGACTAGCTTGGTCAGGTGGTAATCTACTCATTCCCTCTGCGATTGGCATATCCACCTGCTTTCCTTTACCTCTACCTCTTCTCATGATCGACATTATTACTATATCAAGGAAAATCAATTACCATGGTTAGATACAAGTCAACTTACAACACGGGCTCTATTGCACGATCTAGAAGTGAAGAAAAGGAATAATATCCTAAATGTCCCGTAGCCTCCTACTTATAAATGTGGTGCACAACACATCGATAAGTAAGACTCTACTCAGAAACGGCTTTGTAGACACCCTTAGAATGACTTGCTCTAATACCACTTTTGTCACGCCTTGAATTCCATCGGGACGGATTGGCACCCTTAGCCGATAAGGCCCGAGAGAACCAAGCTTTGCCTATGCTCATTCATATGCATACCATAAGAAACATCACTATCATATAACAACACATAGTGCTAATGATGAGAACCATGGAACATGTGATATATATTTATATATACATATGGGAGACTTGACCGTCGAGGCCATCAAGTCAAGAACAACATATACCTCTTACATTTATACACCAACCTGCGTCTACAAAAGCCTCTAGCAAATACATTTACCAAAACTAACTGAAAGTCGGGACAAGTTCCCATTTTAGACAACATGCACAATATCAAAACACATGTACAACAGTGACTCGGAAAAGCCCCAAACTAATTGGATATCACCAATGATCCTCAAGCAACTGGCAACCTACTGTGGAGGTCTACTAGAGCCTACACCTGCAACATGTAAGGTAAGTCCCCCGAGGGGGTCAGTACAAAGAATGTACTGAGTATGTAAGGCTCAAATAAAAATGTATGAATCATAAATACATCAATGAACTCAAATAAAAATAAGTAACCAATATGGAAAAGTCATCATTCTGTGTTTTGGGAACCATGTCTATTGCTTTCATTACTTTCTTTGCTTCTTTCCTTCTATGATTATTTATCTTTGCCTGTGAACAGTGATATCTGGGCCCCGACTAAATAGTGGGTTCACATAACATAACGTTATGTTGGGATCGGCTCGAGCTAGGTTTATGCCTCTAGAGCTGCCACCCTAAGAATCAAAGCATTGGGTTCAGCTCGAGCTAGGTTATTACCTCTAGAGCTGCCACCCATAAACCAACATATCAGGTTCAGCTCGAGCTAGGTTTATACCTCTAGAGCTTCCCCCTGTCAGGTTCGGTCCGAGCTAGGCTTATGCCTCAAGGACTGCCCCCTAATCCAACAATCTCGGGATCGGCTTGAGCTAGGCATTTCGCCCCCAAAGCGGCCACCCATACTTGATCATTAACCACATATGCATTACTTCATTCTTTACTTTGAGATTGATACAATGATAATCATAAATTTATTGGAAGCTTTGGATCAATAATCAATGAGTGAGAGACATGTGAATAAACATTATTGGAAACATAGCCTTATTGGAAACATAACACCCTTGCAACCATTGGACAATAAGCAATGAACAAGATACATGAATATAACCACTATTGGAACTTTGGAACGCAATCTTATTGGGCTTTTGGAACATTAGTCATGAATATGGGACATGATATTCACAATTGGTCAATGAGTAGGAACTATATGATAGTGACCATTGATAACCGGATATAGAATACCTTAGCACTTTCGGGATGGGACAAGCGTAATGTCAATGTGAACACTATTTACTGCAGAAAGATACGGACAGAGTAACCTTACATACCTTCACTTCCAAGTATGAATACACAAGCTTATGTATGAACATAATAGTCCAGCTTCTTCTTTAAGTTACACTCTACAATACAAGTTCACAATGGAACTCTCGTTAACAACTATTTATCGTACAAATACACAAAACGACAATGAGCTATATGACTACCGTATAATGTCATTTAACCCTTCACAATACGACCCATTGCATTATCATATCAACAACTCCATAACATTCCTGACATTGACCAAGAGATCATACATTAATAGCATTTCACACCACACTTACCCTTTATGCTCTTCTCATTATCATTCCATCCCAATTACTTCATCATAACAACATATGAACAACAATCCATACTTAATATAGTCCAACATACCTCTGTACGACACTTTAAAGTCAATAAAATAACATCACAAGTTGATAATTACATCCAAAAAGGGTATAGGGGCCTTCGGGGATCAACTAGAGACGAAAACACACAAAATGGAAACCTGGGCTGACATGCGCTGCCACCTGTGACCACAGGTGGCTGAGGTGTGCACTCAGGTGACCTTTGGCAGCAGCCAAAGGCACCTGCTTTGGCATCTGCGCCCGCAGGTGCCCTCGTCTGTGGGGGAGGATGCCCGTTTTGGTCCGAAATGGTTTCTTTTGGGTCTTTTTATGCAATGAATGGTCCATGATCCTAACCAAACTCCTTTTAACATATTTTTGATCATTTGAATGCTAAAAATCAGCCATTGTCTCACCACACCCATTAACAACACCCAAAACGACACTTCTTGGTCAATACATCACCAAATCCATAACCCATTTCACAATAGCAATTTCAAAAATTATACACAAGGATAAAACAAGGTAAGACTATAATAACAT
This sequence comes from Capsicum rhomboideum, assembly GCA_031232105.1. Classification (NCBI taxonomy): domain Eukaryota; kingdom Viridiplantae; phylum Streptophyta; class Magnoliopsida; order Solanales; family Solanaceae; genus Capsicum; species Capsicum rhomboideum. Next base: position 83,973,204 of record CP124719.1, on the reverse strand, counting down.
CTCACATGTCAATATTTAATCCATAAAGTTCAATTCCTTCATGACCATAAGTCCATTTTCAAGTTCACAAGACAAAACCATTCTCCGATTGCAAAAATAGACAGTTTTACACATAGCACACTGTCCAACACTTTGCCAACACAACCAACATGATTTATACACCATATTAAACATATTATATACTGAACCATGAGAATAAATACTTACCAAATTCTACCAAAGAGTGATCTTGGCCCAACAAGTAGTTGCCTTATGGTTTTTATGTGAGAGATAATGTTTAAGAAAAATGTTAAAAAGGCATGTGTGTATCTAATGAATAAAAATCTGATTTCTTGACTTATATGGTATATTTAAAATCATACTTAGCCACTCATTTAATGGTTTACTTAGTCAATGAGAGAACAATGCAAGAATGGGTCAAAAATCTCTTTTTGGCCATGTCTTTCTCATGGATTTGGGCTTCATTTAAGGCCCAATTGCACAAGACTTTTAAATGTCTACAATTTAATACATAATTCATCAAATATCTCATGTTTTCATATTTCCATAAATGTTACGGTAGTCAGCTAGACTCCGAAACGTACGGGGTGTTACACTAATAATTCTGGTGTTCTTTCAAATTTTGCAGCAATCAATGGAGTAACATATGATAGGGTAGAGCTCGGATCAGTTAATGCATATACATTATGTGAAAATATGGATAATGTACCTGTAACTACATCAGGAGAAACCTCTAAATTCTGCCAGTCCAATAGAGCATAGGTACGATTATGGGCTCCACTGGAACTAGCTGCTCCTCTAGCACCTCTTCCATGTCCAGTAGTCTATACTCCTCTACCTAGGGAAGGAACCGATGATGATGATGCAACGGTTGATCCCGTAGGTAGTGTTATACCACTTATGCCCCTTTGTGGGCACTCTCTCATCATGTGCCCTGGCACGCAGTAAAAATAGCAAACATTCATTCCAACCCGACATTCACCTAAATGAGACTTCCTACAGTGCTGACACGGTTGGCGAGAAAATCCTGCTATCTGTGAACCTCAAACCACACTGCTCTGCCCAAAATGGTTGCCTCTTAACCCTTGGAATTGAGATTGAGTGCCTGCTGTGGAATAAGAAAATGATGGTCTAGGCGGTCTGTTAAAACTTTGAGGCCTAAACTCTCCTTAGGACGCCATGACCTGTCCCATAGATCTAGCCCTTTTAGACGGCCCTCCTTCAATTTTTTGTGTCCTTCTCCGTTGCCTCTGATCTTCTATTTTATGTGCAAAAGCTTGTATTCTGGCTATATCCATATCTCTATTCAAAGCAGCAATGGTGCAATCTCTCACCAAATATGGCTCCAATCTATCCACATATTGATGGACTCTATCGTCCATAGTGGCTACTACATTAGGAGCATACCGAGCCAAAGAATTTAACCGCAGACTGTATTCTCTGACACTCATATTCCCTTGATGAAGATTTAAAAAATGATTCGCACGAGGCTCTCGGATCTCATATGGGAGATAATGATCAAGGAAGGCAGTTTTGAATTCCTCCCAACTAGCTGGAATTACACCAATACCCCTAGATCGTTTCCAATCTTCGTACCATAATATAGCCTCGCCTTTTAGTCTATATACTTCAAGTTCAACTATTTCTACACCATTCACATGCATAACATCTACATCCCTTTGAATTTTGTCCACGAAGTCCTATGGGTCTGCATTCGGATCTGACCCAGTGAATGTGGGAGGATCTAATTTAAGAAAATCCTGTGTGCGCCAACTAGCTACTCTAGCTGCGCCATCTTCACTTGTCATTGGACCTACTTGTCCCTGAGTTTGTACAGCAACTATACGGGTCAACATTTACACCGCATTTCTTAGATCCTGCTCAGTAGCATTAACAGGTGGTTCGGCAGGTTCTTCTCTCCTTCTCGGCTCTTCTGGAGCTGGAAAAGTAGAAGAAGCCCATGATGCAAACTCAGCGTCAGGCCACCTTGACTAGCTTGGTCAGGTGGTGATTTACTCATTCCTTCTCCGGTAGGCATATCTACCTACTTACCTTTGCCTCTACCTCGTCTTGTAATCGACATATTACTATAACAAAGAAAATTAATTTCAATGGTTAGATATGATTCCACCTACAAATTTGGTTCTAATGCACGATCCAAGAAATAAAGAAAAGAAACAACTCCTAAATGTTCCGTAGCCTCCTACTTATAAATGTGATGCACAACACCTCCATAAGCAAGACTCTACTCAGACATGGCTTTGTCGACACCCTTAGGACGACCTGCTCTGATACCACTTTTGACACGCCTCGAATTCCAACTGCGCAGACTGGCACCCGAAGTCGTTAAGGCCCGAGAGAACCAATCTTCATTCATGTACATTCGTATGCATGTCTCTGAGTGAACTACATTCTATCTCATGTAATTACAAGATACTAATGGCGGAAGTCATGGAGAACATATGATATATACGAAACTTGGCCGTTAGGGCCATCAATTCAAAATGGACATACATTCTTTCATTCATCTCGCCGCGTACGTCTACAAAGCCGCTAAGAGATACATATACATGTAACACCCCGTACCTTTTTGACCCTATTTGCTTGGTGATATATATGTAATATTTGAACCATGTCTAACTTGGTTTTGAGAGCAATAAGTGTATATTTTGTATTGGTTTTGATGGACTATTGAAATTGTATTAAAAAAAAAAAAAAAAAAAAAAAAAAAAAATTGGGCTAGGCGCGCCCAGGGGCGTGACACGCCGCTATGGGCTGAAATTTTCAGCCCAGAGGCAACAAGGGGGTGCGCCAAGCAGCGTGCCACGCTGGTTTTGCCAACTTTTCAAAAGTTGGATTTTTCTTAAGTCCCAAGGGTATCCGGGGACGTATTGAGCCGATTTTTGTTACGTTTCTTCTACAATCATGAGAATATACATGAAATGAGTGAAATATTATATTGGTATGCTAAAATTACTCGAGGACGAATTTGGGGTCAAAATGACAATTTTACCCTTTTATGCAAAATAGGCCATATGTGGCTAAAATCACTTGTTTTTGGGATTGAGGTAATAAATATGAATTTTATGAGTGGAAATATTGTTGTAACGCGTATGAAATGAATTAATCATGAGGAGTTATGGATTTTTGTGGGTTAAGTGCATTGGGCCTAAAATAGGGCCCAAAATGAGAAGAAAAACACTTGGGTCAAGAATGGGTCAAATGACCCATTCTTGCATTTAATGATAAGGCATGAATAAGCATGATTTGGAGGCTTATATAAGGGGCCAACAATCAGATTTGTATCACATAAAAGTCCCATGTCAATTCTAGAAATTTCCCAAAACTTTTTCTCTCAACTCCAAACCCTAAGGCACTTTGTGGAGCAAGATCATCATCTTTCAACCCTAGGTAAGTGATTCTTATTATGGATTAACATATTATAAGCATGAGAGATCATGTATATCATGTTGGTTATGATTGGAAATGTTAAATATGGCACTTTTGGTTTTTGTAAAAAGATGTGAAATCCATGGGATTATATCTTGAATTATGACTTGTAGTCTTGATGAAAAAGCATGGTATGGATGAAATAACAACATGTATGGTGTTATTATGGTCCTAAACTTGTTATTTTCATATAAGGGTAAATTATGGGATTTTGGCCGATTTGTTGTTGTGAGGTGTATTGAAGTAAAGTGATGATATATTTGTGATGTTGTAATGATGGAGAAGTGTGAACTATGAACTTGGTGTGGCATGTTATTGGTTATCATGTGTTGGTCAATGTATGGAATATTGTGGGATTATTGGTATAATGATTTCGTAGGTGGTATTGTCAAGGGGGAAATGACATGTTAAAGCTAAACATGTGACTTATTGTTATTGTATGCTATTGTAAGGTAATTGGTGGTTAATGTTGGTTTCGTTATGAACTTGTGTTGTAGAGAAAAACACAAGGACGGAGCGGGACTATTGTATGCACGTCTAAGATTGTGTATTCGTATTAAGCATACAAGGTATGTAAGGTTCTTCTTCTATATCTTTCTTCAACATATGGTGTTCAGATTGTCATAGTACTCATTCGACTCCGAAATGCTCTAAGGTATTTCATATTTCGCTAGTTGGCTTGAGTTACTCATATGTTCCTTATTCATTGGTCAATGGTGAATCGTATGACTCATGTTTATTGATTGACTCATGTCCATTGGTTGACTCACGTTCATTGGCTAATATGTCAAAGGTTCCAAATGGTCTAAGGTATGGCATCGCAAGGTGGTGAATAGTTAGTATCCACATGTATCGTATTTAGTAAACATTATGTTAAGGTTCCAAAAGTGTACTATACGGGGGATTCTATAATATTTCAACTAAGGTTGATATATTGATAGTCATATGTGTTTTACTCCTATACGAATCATGAATCACTTAGTTCTTAGTTATGGGCGAAAGTTCTTAAGTTGTCAGGTGTCGTAGACTCTAAGAGAATTATCCCAATAAGAGCAATGAGGTGAAGAGAGCTTGTTTAGTTGAATATCATTGTTCCAATCATGTTATGAGTCCTATGGTATGATGATTATCCTTGTACCAATTGTAAGAGTAATAAGAGAGGTGATGTGCAAGTTAGTATAATTATACTTCATACGTGAAATTGTCAATCTCATGAGATAAAGGAGTGAAGTGAGATGTGCATGTAAGTACGTATTTGGCTAAGGTGTTAACCTCATAAAGTACAAGAGTAAAGTAAAGCATATGGGTGTGTTCCAATTAGTGTCATGATCCAAAGTTCCAATAGAGTTATACACATGTCTCTAGCTCATTGGTTATTGTTCCAAAGCTCCCAACAATGTTATGACTACAAAAGTATCAATCCCTCATAAGCCCAAGGGTACCCTAATTCCGGGTATCAATTATGGTTCATCATATGTTCTTTATGCATTGATCAATTGTCATTCACATGTTTCATACGCTTTGAGTAATGTTCTAAATATTTCATGGTTCCATCAATGTTATGTTCCAAAGTTCAAAGTGATATTATGACTATCAAAGTATCAATCTCCCACAAGTAAAAGTACCAATCTCTCAAAAGTAATACAAGATGTAATGTGCAAGTTAATGTATATTTGTGTTTCAAGTTTCAAGAATGTTTCTATCATCAAGGTACTACTCACAGTATGAAAGAAAGAGAAATGAAGTAATGAAAGATTAGGTTATGTTAACCCTACCCATGGAGTAGATGTATGTTATTAACCCACCATAGAGTGGATGTATGTTGACCTACCCATGGAGTAGATGTATATTGACCCACCAAAGAGTGGATGTACGTCATTGACCCACCAAAGAGTGGATGTATGTTATTGCCCACCAAAGAATGGATGTATGTTAACCCACCAAAGAGTGGATGTACGTCATTGACCCACCAAAGAGTGGATGTATGTCATTGCCCACCATAGAGTGGATGTATGTTAACCCACCATAGAGTGGATGTACGTTGAATAACTAACAGCATATGAGCAATGTGAAAGTAAAGTAAAGGCAAGAAAAAGAAACAATGCAATATACATGGTTTCCAAAGTACAGAAAAGTGACTCATCTTCACTGTGACTTATCTATATTGGTTACGCATTTGAACTTGAGTTCTTGACAGATTTTCATATCTTACAGTTTCATTTGAGCCTTACTTACACAGTACATTCTTCCTACTGACCCCTTTTGGGGAACTTACCTTACATGTGCAGGTGCAGGCACTAGTAGGCCTCCACAGTAGATTGTCAGGGTTGCAGATCTTTGGTGAGCTCCAGTTAGTTCGGGGCTTCTCCGAGTCACTGTCGTACTTGAGTTTTGACTTTGTACATGTTGTGTAAAGCGGGGACTTATCCCGACTTTTAGTTCATTTTGGTCAATGCACTTGTTAGAGGCTTTTGTAGACGGATGTGGGTGTATAAATGTGAAAGTACGTGTTGTTTTGACTTAATGGCTTAAACGGCCAAGTTTTACATACATAGCTATGACTTATGTTTTCATGTCTATGACTTCTGCATAGTTGCACAAGGAGTAATAAGATTCATATGAGATTATGTACGCGAATGTTCATAAGCAAAGGTTGGTTCTCTCGGGCCATATCGGCTTCGGGTGCCAATCATGTTCCGATCGGATTTGGGACGTTACAAAGTGGTATCAGAGCAGTTCGTTCTAAGGGTGTCTACAAAGCCGTGTCCGAGTAGTGTCTTGTTCATGGATGTGTTGTGCACCATATTTATGAGCAGGAGGCTATGGGGCATTTAGAATGTTGTTTCTTTTCTTCACTCTCAGATCGTGCAATAGAGCCAGTGTTGTAAGTTGATTGTATCTGATCATGGTAACTATTTTTCTTTGGTATAGTAAAATGCCAATCACGTCCCGGACAGAAGATATCACATGTGAAGAGGCACTGCATACTATTCTAGATCGACAAGTGACAGCAATGAGAAATAAAGAAGTAGCTTCTGTAAAGGCACTATTGGAGGAATTGGCGCATAGAATAAATCACAAGGGAAGGAAATCTAATGTACTCGTATTAGATGTAAACAGAAAAGGAAGTTGAAAGTGTGGAATTGGAGTAATGACAAGGAGGTATCCGTAAGCATTATGTGTATACGTATAGATGTGATCAGATAAAGATGCATGGGATGTACATGAAACGACATCGTTAACATTCGAGGACGAATGTTTCTAAGGGGGGAAGAATGTAACACCCCGTACCTTTTTGACCCTATTTGCTTGGTGATATATATGTCATATTTGAACCATGTATAACTTGGTTTTGAGAGCAATAAGTGTATATTTTGTATTGGTTTTGATGGACTATTGAAATTGTATTAAAAAAAAAAAAAAAAAAAAAAAAAAAAAATTGGGCTAGGCGCGCCCAGGGGCGTGCCATGCCGCTATGGGCTGAAATTTTCAGCCTAGAGGCAGCAAGGGGGCGCGCCAAGCAGCGTGCCACGCTGGTTTTGCCAACTTTTCAAAAGTTGGAATTTTTCTTAAGTCCCAAGGGTATCCGGGGACGTATTGAGCCGATTTTTGTTACGTTTCTTCTACAATCATGAGAATATACATGAAATGAGTGAAATATTATATTGGTATGCTAAAATTACTCGAGGACGAATCTGGGGTCAAAATGACAATTTTACCCTTTTAGGCAAAATAGGCCATATGTGGCTAAAATCACTTGTTTTTGGGATTGAGGTTATAAATATGAATTTTATGAGTGGAAATATTGTTGTAATGCGTATGAAATGAATTAATCATGAGGAGTTATGGATTTTTGTGGGTTAAGTGCATTGGGCCCAAAATAGGGCCCAAAATGAGAAGAAAAACACTTGGGTCAAGAATGGGTCAAATGACCCATTCTTGCATTTAATGATAAGGCATGACTAAGCATGATTTGGAGGCTTATATAAGGGGCCAACAATCAGATTTGTGTCACACAAAAGTCCCATGTCAATTCTAGAAATTTCCCAAAACTTTTTCTCTCAACTCCAAACCCTAAGGCACTTTGTGGAGCAAGATCATCATCTTTCAAGCCTAGGTAAGTGATTCTTATTATGGATTAACATATTATAAGCATGAGAGATCATGTATATCATGTTGGTTATGATTGGAAATGTTAAATATGGCACTTTTGGTTTTTGTAAAAAGATGTGAAATCCATGGGATTATATCTTGAATTATGACTTGTAGTCTTGATGAAAAAGCATGGTATGGATGAAATAACAACATGTATGGTGTTATTATGGTTCTAAACTTGTTATTTTCATATAAGGGTAAATTATGGGATTTTGGCCGATTTGTTGTTGTGAGGTGTATTGAAGTAAAGTGATGATATATTTGTGATGTTGTGATGATGGAGAAGTGTGAACTATGAACTTGGTGTGGCATGCTATTGGTTATCATGTGTTGGTCAATGTATGGAATATTGTGGGATTATTGGTATAATGATTTCGTAGGTGGTATTGTCAAGGGGGAAATGACATGTTAAAGCTAAACATGTGACTTATTGTTATTGTATGCTATTGTAAGGTAATTGGTGGTTAATGTTGGTTTCGTTATGAACTTGTGTTGTAGAGAAAAACACAAGGACGGAGCGGGACTATTGTATGCACGTCTAATATTGTGTATTCGTATTAAGCATACAAGGTATGTAAGGTTCTTCTTCTATATCTTTCTTCAACATATGGTGTTCAGATTGTCATAGTACTCATTCGACTCCGAAATGCTCTAAGGTATTTCATATTTCGCTAGTTGGCTAGAGTTACTCATATGTTCCTTATTCATTGGTCAATGGTGAATCGTATGACTCATGTTTATTGATTGACTCATGTCCATTGGTTGACTCACGTTCATTGGCTAATATGTCAAAGGTTCCAAATGGTCTAAGGTATGGCATCGCAGGGTGGTGAATAGTTAGTATCCACATGTATCGTATTTAGTAAACATTATGTTAAGGTTCCAAAAGTGTACTATACGGGGGATTCTATAATATTCCAACTAAGGTTGATATATTGACAGTCATATGTGTTTTACTCCTATACGAATCATGAATCACTTAGTTCTTAGTTATGGGCGAAAGTTCTTAAGTTGTCAGGTGTCGTAGACTCCAAGAGAATTATCCCAATAAGAGCAATGAGGTGAAGAGAGCTTGTTTAGTTGAATATCATTGTTCCAATCATGTTATGAGTCCTATGGTATGATGATTATCCTTGTACCAATTGTTAGAGTAATAAGAGAGGTGATGTGCAAGTTAGTATAATTATACTTCATACGTGAAATTGTCAATCTCATGAGATAAAGGAGTGAAGTGAGATGTGCATGTAAGTACGTATTTGGCTAAGGTGTTAACCTCATAAAGTATAAGAGTAAAGTAAAGCATATGGGTGTGTTCCAATTAGTGTCATGATCCAAAGTTCCAATAGAGTTATACACATGTCTCTAGCTCATTGGTTATTGTTCCAAAGCTTCCAACAATGTTATGACTACAAAAGTATCAATCCCTCATAAGCCCAAGGGTACCCTAATTCCGGGTATCAATTATGGTTCATCATATGTTCTTTATGCATTGATCAATTGTCATTCACATGTTTCATACGCTTTGAGTAATGTTCTAAATATTTCATGGTTCCATCAATGTTATGTTCCAAAGTTCAAAGTGATATTATGACTATCAAAGTATCAATCTCCCACAAGTAAAAGTACCAATCTCTCAAAAGTAATGCAAGATGTAATGTGCAAGTTAATGTATATTTGTGTTTCAAGTTTCAAGAATGTTTCTATCATCAAGGTACTACTCACAGTATGAAAGAAAGAGAAATGAAGTAATGAAAGATTAGGTTATGTTAACCCTACCCATGGAGTAGATGTATGTTATTAACCCACCATAGAGTGGATGTATGTTGACCTACCCATGGAGTAGATGTATGTTGACCCACCAAAGAGTGGATGTACATCATTGACCCACCAAAGAGTGGATGTATGTTATTGCCCACCAAATAATGGATGTATGTTAACCCACCAAAGAGTGATGTACGTCATTGACCCACCAAAGAGTGGATGTATGTCATTGCCCACCATAGAGTGGATGTATGTTAACCCACCATAGAGTGGATGTACGTTGAATAACTAACAGCATATGAGCAATGTGAAAGTAAAGTAAAGGCAAGAAAAAGAAACAATGCAATATACATGGTTTCCAAAGCACAGAAAAGTGACTCATCTTCACTGTGACTTATCTATATTGGTTATGCATTTGAACTTGAGTTCTTGACAGATTTTCATATCTTACAGTTTCATTTGAGCCTTACATACACAGTACATTCTTCGTACTGACCCCTTTTGGGGAACTTACCTTACATGTGCAGGTGCAGGCACTAGTAGGCCTCCACAGTAGATTGTCAGGGTTGCAGATCTTTGGTGAGCTCCAGTTAGTTCGGGGCTTCTCCGAGTCACTGTCGTACTTGAGTTTTGACTTTGTACATGTTGTGTAAAGCGGGGACTTATCCCGACTTTTAGTTCATTTTGGTCAATGCACTTGTTAGAGGCTTTTGTAGACGGATGTGGGTGTATAAATGTGAAAGTACGTGTTGTTTTGACTTAATGGCTCAAACGGCCAAGTTTTACATACATAGCTATGACTTATGTTTTCATGTCTATAACGTCTGCATAGTTGCACAAGGAGTAATAAGATTCATATGAGATTATGTACGTGAATGTTCATAAGCAAAGGTTGGTTCTCTCGGGCCATATCGGCTTCGGGTACCAATCATGTTCCGATCGGATTCGGGGCGTGACAATACATAACCAACCTAAAGTTGGGACAAGTCCCCGCTTTATACAACATTTACATACAAGTGTACACGTGTGACTTCGAAAGCCCCAAACCAACTGGAGCTCACCAATATTTCGTAGATGACCCGTAGCCTACTGTGGAGGTCTACTAGTACCTGTGCCTGCAGCAAGTAAGGTAAGTCCCCCAAGGGACGTCAGCATATAGAATGTACTGAGTATGTAAGGCCATAAGTAACTGCATAAGATATAAGGACTTCAATGAAATCAAGTACAAGTGGGTGGACAATATAGATTAGACACCATAATATACATATGTAAAGTCATATACATTGCATTCATTTCTTTCGTTTTTGTTCATATCATTGTCACAATCATTTATATAACATCGTTCATATAATATCATTCATATAATCATTCGGGATCTCCTCTAGCTAGGCTTCCGCTCCTTTGAGTTGCCACCCGTTCGGGATCGCCTCTAGCTAGGCGTATGCCCCTTCGAGTTTCCACCCATTCCCAATAATCCTTTGGGATCGCCTCTAGCTAGTCTTACACCCCTTCGAGTTGCCACTTGTACTCAACATTTATTCAGGATCGCCCCTAGCTAGGTTTTAGCCCCCTTGGGTTGCCACCCGTACTCAACAAGTATGCATTACTTCAATTCTTTTGTTATAAGAGTGATATGTTGGTGGTTGTAACATGGTTGGAACTTTGGAACAATAGTCCACAATTATAGGACACATGAATAAAAATTGGTAACAAACCTGAAATAAGATACTTTAAGACATTTTGAAATAGAAACAAGTGCAATGACAATATGAACAATAGGTTTTGCAGAAGGATACGGAAAGAGTAACCTTACATATATTTTCTTCCAAATATGGAGACACAATCCTATATGTGAATACAATAATCCAGCTCCTTCCTTATATGTTACTCTACAACACAAGTACATAACGAAACTCACGTTAACAACTAACTACATTACAAGTGCCTAAAATGATAATGAGCTACGTGACTGCTATATAGCGTCATTTCATCCTCCCACAATACAAATCACTTCATCACCATACCAACAATATTCCACACATTGACCAAGACATCGTAAACCAATAGCATTTCACACCAAGTTTATCCTTTACACTTCCTCATTAACACTACGTCACAATTACTCCATCAAGTCATCTCAATACCTTTCACAATAACACATTAACAACAATCCATAATTGATATAATCCAACATTCCTCCAAACGACCCCTTAAAGTCATTCAAAAGATTCCATAAGTTGATAATTGCATCCAAAAAGAGTATAGGGGCCTCGGGGGGTCAAATAGAGACAAAAATATGCAAAAAAAAATTCTGGACTGGGCTATGGAGCCACCTGCGCTCGTAGGTGGATGACATGTGGCCGCAGATTCTCCTTTGACCTTGTACAGAGCCACCTGCGTTGGCATCTACGCCCGCAGGTGCTCCAGACGTGAGGGTGGGTGCCCGTTCCAGCCTCCAGTGGTCATTTTAGGGTCCTTTTTTTTAATAAATGGTCCATGTCCATAAGTAAGCTTCTCTCTTCATATTTTAGGTCAACTTGGATGCCAACTAACAATCATGGTTTCACAACACACATAAACATCACCAAAACTGCATTTTCTTTTTAATATGTCACCAATTCCATGCATAATTTCACAACAACAATTCCAAATGTTATACACAAAGAGAAATCAAGTTAAGGACATAACCACATCTTACATTTTGATATTTAATCCATCAAATTCACTTCCTTCAATACCACAAGTCTCCTTTCAAGTTTATAAGGCAAAACCCTTTACCGATTAAGCAAACATAGACTGTTTCACACATAGTGAACTTCTCCACACTTTTTCAACATAAACAACATGATTTATACACCATATTAAGCATATAATATAATAAACCATGAGATTAAACACTTACCAAAGCTTTCAAGAGGATGATCTTGCTCAAAGGAGTGATGGCTTAGGGTTTGTGAGAAGTGTGAAATGTCTTGGATAATTCTAGAAATGGCATGTGTGTTGTAATGAATAAAAATCTGATTTTTGTGCCTTTATATAGTCCCTCAAGTCATCCTTATCCAAACATTAAATGTGTTTTACTTGGTCAATGGTAGAATGGATCTTTTCTCCATTTGGGCCATGTCTTATGACTTAATTTTGGGCCTTAAATTGAGCCCATTAGCACATGTTAATTCAGCCCAACAAATTAATGCATAATTCACCAACCATCTCATGTTTAAATAATTCCTTAAATGTTAAGGTAATCAATTAGGTTCGAAAATGTACGGGTGTTACATTGTGATTACAAAATGATGAGCTTAAATCAAAACATAAAGGAGTAAAATCTTAAAGTGCAAGAGGAGGGGTGAATTGCTTTTTTTAATTTTCCAATCAACTGTCTAAAGTGAGTAGTTGACTATTTTACAGATTTAAGTACACACCTCAAATTGTAAAGTGTTTAAAGTAAAAGTGACACTAGGTGCTTTATACTAGTTAGGATCCAATGTGGATCTTACGTCCAGTCCCCTTGAATGGCAAGGGTGTTCTCTTCTAAGTCTTTGGGTATGTTTGGTTGTGTACAACTTTTGAACTAGTTCCTATGACTTCACTCAAAACTATTCTTTCTTATCTTTTCTTTTAACTCTTTGATACAATGTCTCACTAACAATCTTTTTCTCTCCTCTCTTTTTTGACTACACAATAGAACACAAAGGAGTACAATATTTAATTAAAGTAGACCAAAGACTTTGAGAAACTTTATATAGTTTGTATACTTTTCTTGATCTTCATGATGCTCCTTATATAAATATGTTGAGACATTGGAGGCTCATGAGAAGATATGAAGGAAAGGGAATATCCTTCTTCCAAGAATAAAATAAAGTCATATCATTACTTTAATGCTTGATGCATTTTCCTTGTTGATCCAAGTTGCATCCATAAATGTAATCTTTTCAATTGTTTGGTCCATTTGACATGACTTGATTTTCAAGATGCTTTCCTTAATTAACTCGGTTGTAGCCATTGTCCATAAATGCAGTCTTGATAGTTGTGATCTTTGTACTTAATGTCAATCAATGTTCCATATTTACTTTCCTTGATAGTCGATTGTCCATAGATGAGATCCTTGAATTGATTTGTTGATTTGCAACATTCCTTATTTAGTCCCTTGATTTCTGCAGTTATTTATTATTAGTACTTTAATTGTGAGTCCTTGGTACTTCTTTTATTTTGAGCCAACCACCTTCATGATGTTTTTCTTTTTTATGTTAGTAGCCAATTTGATCCTGCACATACCATAATCATCGTTAAATTCAACACTAACAATATCTTCTTTTTTTATGATGACAAAAGGTGAAATTATAGTCAACTTCCCTTTTTATAATAGAAGCAGTTGGCTCCCCTGAGTAGTTGACTCCCCCTGACCTCGGACTCAAAGTGAATGTGCCTGACATGTAATAATGAGACATATACTAGAAATATACATATACTACTATACTTCTCCCCCTTTGGCACCAACAAAAAGGAAAACAAGAAAATACATAGCATGCACACATAATTCACAAGACATAGTAAGAAATAGATCATCCAAACTGTTCTAAGTTTAGCTCAATTACAGACCAAGTCAAAAATAAAATCATCTCAAAAGCAAGAATAAGCAGAGATTATTCATTTTGCTGAGCATGGTGAAAAAGATAGACAATAGTATTGGTAGTAGCATCCTTCAAGATAGTGAACTGACTAGACAAGGTAACAGAAAGAGCATCAGTGAAAGTGTGAATTTAATTGGACGACTTTACTGTCTCTTTAATGACTTGATCCAGCTTGATATGTATCTTAGCAACATTTATCTCGGTCTCCTTAGTAGTTGCCTAAATTTTGTCTAATTTGAAGTGGGTAGCAACTAGAAGATCCTTAAGAGACTCAAGCTTGGTGTCCACATCCAATAGCTTTATAAGAACATAACATAAAAAGGAGGTTGGAGAGGGATCAGTAGAGGGAGTAAACTTAGATTTCAAAGGAGCAAGAGGAATGGGGCCATCAAAGTCACATTTGAGTATCCAGGAGTCTTCAGTAAAATGTAACCAATACATACAAACGCCTTGGAATTGTAGCACTAATTTATAAAGAGGAGCAAAATCATCAAGAAAAATATTATTTGCATCTATGATGTGAGTGATGAGCAGACCATAGGGAAAAAAGATGGATTAGAAGTAGAGTCAATCATATAGAATAGGATGAAAGAAAATAACTTTATTTTACGCTTAGTGAGAAGACAGAAGGTTAGGAGAGTGTCTCATTGAGACAGAGTGGATAGAGACCTAGCAAGAGGAAGTAGGGTGGTAGCAACAATATGAGTGATAACATGATTCTCAAAAGAAAGATCTTTGGGACCCAACTGTGAAGGAAGGTTTTCACATGATTCCAAAGAAATGGCTCGCTTGACTTGGTCAAAAGAGACATAAAAGTCTAAGGGATAAGATCCTTTAGAGTGAGAAGTGTATCCAGAGAAATGAATACAAAATATAGCATAAAATACAACACAGTGAAGAAAAATTCTTTTACCAAGGATAAGATTTTCAAGTTCATAAGGTTTTTAAGATCTGAGATTCACATAAAATAGATGAATGAGGGGTTCTTAAACCACTTTGGGGTAGAAGAAAAGATGTTTTCCCAACCTTGGGTTTCAGATAGTCTTAATGGGACAATGATGAGACACTAGTAGGTCAAGATCAACAATTCACCCATGAACAAGGATTTTTTCCTTAAAGGAGTGAAAAAGGGATTCATTCGAAGGACTCCAAAAATCAGTCTTGATGTCCAAAGAATGGTCAATATCATCTTTGAATTTTTTCTTAGGTCACTTGGATTCATCAAAAACATTGCAATGTTTTCCAAGAAAAAAGTTAAGGACCCAAAGGCTATAGATGGAATGGATTATTCTAAAAAATCAGAATCAATAGGAAGAGGGTAAGAGGGCTTGCCCTTGACTTTATTTCTAGAGCTTTCTCTAGTAAACGTGGGAGAGGGTTTTTGAGTTTTTTCCATGGAGAGAGGAAATAAAGATGAGTGAATGGAAAGAGAAGAGAACTGTTATAAGAAAAAAGAAAAGAAAGAAGATGAAGAGTGAAAGGCAGATAGATGTGAAAGGTTATACGAGGAATGAGAAATGAATAGTTGTCATGATGACTTTTATGGAAGTACGCGATAGTTAATGTGACAAGTAAGGCAAGAAAATCAATCAACTTATTTTAACTATCACATGTAATTAATACAAACAAATTTAGAAACTAGAAAACAAGAAAATCAAACACAATGTTTTAAAAAGGTTTTGAAATTATTCCAAGGGATTCTTGCATCTTTCCTCAAGCAAAGGTTTGGTAAAAATATCTGCAAGTTGAAATTCAATGCCCACAAAGGTTAACTTAACATTTTTGTTTAAAACATGATAGCAAATAAAGCGATGCCTTATATCAATAGGATGCTTGATATGAATATGCTTAGCCCTAGAATGATGCGCATGATTTTTTATAAGACAAATAGTACTTGAATTTTTACAATAGACATCAATAGGTTTAAACAAAATATCATAAT
Source organism: Capsicum rhomboideum (assembly GCA_031232105.1). NCBI lineage: Eukaryota > Viridiplantae > Streptophyta > Magnoliopsida > Solanales > Solanaceae > Capsicum > Capsicum rhomboideum. The sequence goes on along the minus strand of CP124719.1, from coordinate 83,957,265 downwards.
CACTTAATTGATGAATTATCCACAGAATTTGAGTACAACAAATTCCAATAGATAAGTATTCAACCTCAGTGGTAGATATGGAGAAACATTCCTATTTTTTACTATTTCAAAAAATTAGAGATTTTTCTAGAAATTGACATGTACCACTAGTACTTTTTCTATCATTCTTGTCACCTGCAAAATTTGCATCTTGCTACAGGGTAAAATATTTCATCATAGTAGAGTCCTTGTTGAGAATAGCCTTATGTAATCAGTCGAGCTTTGTTTCAAACAAATTCTCCTGATTTATTTAATTTATTTTGAAATACCCATTTTGTTCCAATGATAGAATAATTTTAAGGTTTTGGAACTAATGTCCAAACTTTATTTTTCTGAAATTGGTACAATTCTTCCTCCATTCCTTTGTTACGACCAAATGGTTGTGAATAACACCTAGACTAACCTTCTGATAGGATAACCATCTAACCTAAACGTTGATAAAAGTGCAAAAATAACTACCTATTACAATTATCCTGACAACCCTAAAGTCACTGTATAAGAACATTCTAACCAAAACCGAAGTCTATGATAAATATCAAACAAACAAGTAAAACAAGAGTATCACAATCCAAAAGAGTGGACATGATCTAATGAGATGATCTAATGGTTTCCTAAAGGTAGATGCTCACCCTTGGATCGAAAAGCTGCTGATCAAACATTATATTTGAGGTCTCGTCTCAATCTCTGGAACACTATCTGAGCTCAGTAAATAAAGAGCATAGGTAGTATAAGTACAAACAATATGTACTGGTAGGTATCATCGATCGACTAAACTCAGACCTATATTTAAACATAAATTAAATATCAGTAAGATTCGCGACAAAGTGGTGCAAGGTGAGGCTGTTCTTAATGATGAAGGTGTTTTGAGGATAAGGGGACGTGTTTGTATGCCCCATGTGGAGGACTTGATTCTAACCACACTTGTTGAGGCACATAGTTTGAGGTACTTCATACATCCTAGTGCGACCAAGATATATCATGATTTGAGGCAGCATTATCGGTGGCACCAAATAACATGGGATATAATAAATTTTCTGGCGAAGTGTCAGAAATGTCAGCAGGTGAAGTATGAATATCAAAATCCTAGTGGTACTCTTCAATTAATTCCTATTCCCAAGTTAATGTGGGAGAGGAGAGCCATGGATTTTATTGTTGGTCTTCCAAGACTTTAGAGAAGTATGATTCGATATGGGTCATAGTTGATAGGTTAACTAAGTCTGCTTACTTCATTTTAGAGCTGGTGACGTGTAATGCAGAAAAGTTGGCTAAGATTTATGTTATGGAGATTTTCTGACTGCATGGATTTCCTATTTCTATTATTTTAGATAGAGGTACAAAATTTACCTCTAACTTTTGGGAAATATTTCAGTGAGAGTTGGGCAATAAATTGGATCTAAGTATAACTTTTCACCATTAGAATGATGGGCAGTCTGAGCGAAAAATCTAAGTATTGAAAGACATGTTTTGGGTGTGTGTCATAGATTTCAGTGGTCATTGAGATGAGTTCCTACCATTGTGCTAGTTTGCTTATAAAAATAATTATCACTCGAGTATCGACATGGCTCCTTTTGAGGCTTTGTATGGGAGGAGATGTAGATCACCCATTAAATGGTTTGATACCTTTTAGGAGAGACCTTGGGGCACCACTTTTATTAAGGATTCGATGGAAAAAGATAGATTTATACAAGAGAAGCCTGTGATGGATCAAAGTCGGTAGCAGGAGTATGCAAATAAAAAAGTACGATATATACATTTTATGGAACATGAGCATGTGTTTCTCAAGGTTGCACCCATGAAGGGTGTTATACAATTTGAGAAGAAATATAAGCTTAGTCCAAGGTACATTAGACCATTTGATATTTTGAAGGGTGTGGGGGCGGTGTCTTATAGTCTGGCCTTACCTTCGAGATTTTTGGGAATCCATCCCATGTTTTATGTTTTGATGCTCAAAAAGTATCATAGGAATAGTGATTATATCATTCATTGGGATTCAATTTTGCTTAATGAGAACCTCTCCTACAAGAAGGAACCCGTTGCCATTCTTGGGTGAAATTTTTGGAAGTTTAGAACTAAAATGATTTCATATGTGAAGGTCAAGTGGAGGAACCATCCTATTAAGGATTCCACTTGGGAGACTGAAGTGGGCATGCATAGGCAATATCTACAGTTGTTCACTGATTTAGGTAATTCTTTCTTATATTTCCTCTTTTCCTTTTAGTTGTCATTCAAGGATAAATGATTGTACAATTGGTATCAAATTTAATGACCTATCTCATCGTTATTGCATTGTTTGTAGTGTAAGATCCCAAGCAGAGGTTTCCCTAGGATTAAAGTTGTGAAAATCTCAGTCTAGGATGAGTTTAGACAAAAAACAAGCATTGTGTGGGTTAGAGACTATTTGTGTCTTGTGGTAATATGGTTGATTGTCTTGTGGTTGTGGCGTGATAGATAAGAGATTTAGTAATTCATAAAAAATTTCAGAATGGTATTTGCGTTTGTAGAACTCTGGTTATGGTGTCATGACCCAAATGGTCATAAGTGGCACCCATACTAACCATATGATAGGAGAACCAATAATCACTTATCAACCAATAACCTCAATATGTCCAACCTCCACACACATAAGTTCAACGACAAGGGAGGTGTCTATGACTTTTCTAAATAACACAAGTGTAAACACACAAAACTATTTACCACCTAACCATCTCACAAGAGTAGACTAATGGCACCTCGATTTAAATGCAACACATTATGATATCCAAATGAGAAATCAATGATTATGAGCATGTAAAAATACATCAAAATATTTCACAACCTTATCTTAATCTGTACATACATACTAAGGGGACTTATCTACCCAATAGTCATGACCTGTAGAGGACAAGCTTTATCCATTTACCATACTGGCATGGTAATCGACCCTCTAAATATCAATATATAAGTAACATATACTGATGCGGTACTTGACCCTCGAAATATCATAAAGTGTGAATATCAAATCAAATATCAGCAAGGATATAATTCAGTGCACCAAATATATAAGTACACACTTTGTCTAAAACTTACTCAACCTCACATATTTAAACTTCTAACAACCCTTTTCATCATTACCTTATAGCTTAGCATGCAAAAATATGGGTTAAGATTCTACCTGGATGAAGTTTTAAAAATTTTAGGCTAGGCTAGTCTTGGACGAACTTCAGGTATGATGTGGTATAGGTAAATCTAGTAATGGATAGGCATGTTATTCTATGATTTAATATCATAATGTGTTCTCTAAGAGGTTAGGGAGTTTGAGGCGGACTGGCACCCGAAGCCGATAAGGACCGAGAGAACCAATCTTTGCTCATGTCCATTGATATATTTGACACTCAATAAGAAGCACCATCACACAGAGATATAAGGTGTCAATAGCGGAAGTCATGGAAACATGTAATATATACATATAAGAAACTTGGCCGTTAGGGCCTTCAAGTCAAAATGAACGTACATCTCTTTCATTATATTCCCACATACGTCTACAATGCCTCTAACAGATGCATACACATAACCAACTTAAAGTCGGGACAAGTCCCCGCTTTATACAACATTACAATACCAAAAAAAATGTACAACTGTGACTCAGAAAGCCCCGAACCAACTGGAGCTCACCAAAGATCAGTAGATGACCCACAGCTTACTGTAAAGGTCTACTAGTACCTGCACCTACAGGATGTAAGGTAAGTCCCCCAAGGGACGTTAGTACGAAGAATGTACTGAGTATGTAAGGATCATATGAAACTGTATCAATACATAAGAACTTCAATGGAATCAAATATAAGAGAATAGTCAATATGGATAAACCATCGTTCTGCATATGAGAAACCATGTACCTTTCATTCATTATTTTCGTTGCTTTAATTGTTTATTCATCATCACTTCTATCATATCGTACCCAAACCCCAACTGATCAGTGGGTCTTAACATAACATAACATTATGTTGGGATCGGCTTGAGCTAGGCTTATGCCTCTAGAGCTACCACCCATAAGTCAATATATCGGGCTCGGCTCAAGCTAGGTGATTACCTCTAGAGCTGCCACCCATAAACCAATATATCAGGTTCGGCTCGAGCTAGGTTCTTACCTCTAGAGCCACCACCTGTCAGGATCAGTCTGAGCTAGGCTTATGCCTTTAATACTACCGCCTGATCCAATAATCTTGGGATCGGCTCGAGCTAGGCTTATGCCTCTAGAGCTACCACCCGTACTCTTGCAACCAATAAATATGGATTACTTCAATTCTTACTTTTGAGATTTTGATACAATGATAGTCATAACATTATTGGAGCTTGGACCAGTAGTCCATGATTATGAGACACATGAATAACCATTGACCAAAGAATAAGAAAATATGGTAATAACAATAGATAACACCCTGAAATGATATACCTTAAAACATATCGGAATGGAACAAATACAATGACAATATGAACAATATGTGATGCAGAAGAATACGATATGAGTAACCTTACATACCTTATCTTCCCAATATGAGTACACAATCCTATATGTAAATACAATAGTCCAACTCCTTCCTTACGTTTCACTCTACAACACAAGTACATAACGGAGCTTACGTTAATAACCAACTACCTTACAAGTGTATACGACAACAATGAGTTACATGATTTCCTTAACATGTCATTTCCCCCTTGACAATACCATTGATTAAATTATCATCCCAACAATACCACAACATTCCATACATTGACCAATACATCATATTCCAATAGCATGTCTGTCACACCCTGAATCTCATTCGGGACGGACTGGCACCCAAAGCCGATAAGGCCCGAGAGAACCAATCTTCGCTCATGTACTCTCATATGCATTTTTACGTATGAATATCATTCTATCCCATGTAATTAAATATCAATGGCGGAAGTCATGGCAACAGATGCTCTATATATATATAAAACTTGGCCGTTAGGGCCATCAAGTCAAAATGGACATACATTTCTTGAATTCATCTCCCCACATACGTCCACAAAGCCTCTAATAGATACATGACCATGCCTATACAATATTTACATAGTATCAAGGCAAATGTACCCTATGATGTGGAAAGCCTCGAACCAACTGGAGCTCACCAATGATGCGCAAATGACTTGTAGCCTACAGTGGAGGTCTACTAGCACATGTACCTGCAGCAAGTAAGGTAAGTCCCCCCCCAAGGGGGTCAGTATGAAGAATGTACTGAGTATGTAAGGCTATAAGAAACTACATCATACATAAGGACTTCCATGGAATTAAATATAAGAGAATAGTCAATGTGGATAAACCATCGTTTTATATGTGGAACCATGTACATTTCTTCTGTTATTGATATTTTTGATCGTTCAATCATATTCTTATCATTAATTTAATATCTTTCATATAATACCTTCATTCAAGAGATTTGCCTTTATTCAAGAGATTCTTCCATTCAAGAGATTTCTTTTCCTTTTTTTTTTTTTTGCTTTTATGCTCATCATCTGTATTATTAATCATCCACCTTATTGGTGAGTTACTATGGTCATCCACCTTATCGGTGGGTAGTCATCCACCTTATTGGTGGGCATCCACTTTATTAGTGGGTAGTCATCCACCTTTTTGGTGGGTATCCACTCTATTAGTGGATAATCATCCACTTTATTAGTGGGCATCCACTTTATTAGTGGGTGATCATCCACCTTTTGGTGGGTATCCACTTTATTAGTGGGTAATCATCCACTTTATTAGTGGGCATCCACTTTATTAGTAGGTGGTCATCCACCTTTTGGTGGGCAGTCATCCACCTTATTGGTGGGTAGTCATCCACTTTTTTGGTGGGCATCCACTTTATTAGTAGGTAGTATTAGGGTCCGCTCGAGCTAGGCTTATGTGCCCCTTTGACTTATCCCGGTTCTCAAAAATTAAATCATAAATGAATTACGTTATTTCTTACTCTTGAGAGATTCATTCTTCTACTTGCGAGAGATTGGTTCATTCACTTATAAGAGATTGATACTTTTGTTTGTGAGAGATTGATACTTTTATAGTCATAACATTGTTGGAAGCTTTGGAACATAACATTATTGGGACTTTGGACCCATGTCCATAACTATGTAGCACAAGAACACAACGACTAATGAATGAGGAATATGTGACTTAACAATAGATGACAACCTGAAATGAGATACCTTTGGTCATTTCGGAATGGAATAAGTACAATGTCAATATGAACAATATGTTGCAGAAGGATACAGAAAGAGTAACCTTACATACCTTGTCTTCCCAATATGAATACACAGTCCTATATGTGAATATAATAATCCAGCTTATTCCTTACGTTTCACTCTACACACAAGTACATAACAGAGCTCATGTTAACCTCTAACGTCATTACAAGTACATAACATGATAATTAGCTACATGAATGTCGTATAAAGTCATTTAACCTTATTAAAATACCATTTCTTGCATCACCATACCAATAATACCAAGACATGTCACACATCACCCAAGATATCATAAACCAATAGCATTTCGCACCAAGGTTATACTTTGCACTTCCCCTTCAATACAATGTCACACTTACATAGCTACGTTGCGTAAACACCTTTCACAACAACACATTAAAGACAATCCATGCTTGATATCATTCAAAATACCTTCAAACTACTCCCTTAAAGTCATTCATAAGTTTATAATTGCATTCATGAAGGGTATAGGGGTTTTGGGGGGTCAAAGAGATGCGAAAACAATTGAAATGAACTTCTGGGATGACCTGCGAAGCCACCTACGCCCACAGGTGGATGAACTGCATCCGCAAGTGACCTTTGGCAGTAGCCATAGGCACCTGCGAAGTCACCTGCGCCCGCAGGTGCTTCGTCTGCGAGGGCGGGTGCCCGTTTCGTCCAAAAAGGGTCTCTTTTGGGTCTTTTTATGCAATGAATGGTCCATGATCATAACTAAAATTCTCTTGAAATATTTTAGATCATCTTGGATGCCAACAATCATACATGGTTTCACAACACACATGAACATCACCAAAACCACACTATTCCTTCAATACACCACCAAATCCATGTACAATTTTGCAATAACAATTCCAAACATCATTTACAAAAATAAAACAAGTTCAGTCTATAATCACATCTCACATGTCAATATTGAACCCATCAAGTTCACTTCGTTCAAGACCACAAGTCCATTTTCAAGGTTACAAGGCAAAAACCTTCACCGATTAAGCAAACATAAATTGTTTCACACATAGTGAGCTTCTCACACTTTCACCAACATAACCAACATGATATACACCATATTCCATGCATATAATATATTAAACCATAATCATATATACTTACCAAAGCTTGCCAGAGGGTAATCTTTCCCAAAGAAGTGATGGTTGCCTTAGGGTTTGCAAGAAAGGATGTTGTAGAAAAGTCTAGAAATGAGACATGCCTTTTGTGGGATAAAATCTGATTTTTGGTGACTTTTATATCCACTTTATAGTCATCCTTAGCCACTCTTAAGAAATAAATATCTTGTGTTGACTTGGTCACAAGAATGGGTCATTTCCATTTGTTTTGGGCCATGTCTTTTATATGATTTTTGGGCCTCCATTGAGCCCAATGGCTCAAGACTTCTTTATCCCACCAAAGTTAAATGTATAATACCTCAAAATTCCCATGTTTAATTAATTCCATGAATGTTACGGTAGTCAACTAGGTTCAGAAATGTACGGGGTGTTACATCCTTCCCCCTTTAGAAATATTCGTCCTCGAATGTTAATAATCGTATTCCATTCAACAAATGTAAGTCTAACTACATTCTTTGGTTTGAAACAACTATGGGTACTTTGCTTCCATTCTTTCTTTGGCTTTCCATGAAACCTCATCTACTTAGTGATTATCTCGATTTGCAATCGGTACCTTGTCATATGTGAGATTCTTTCATAACTTGTACATCTTTACTGGAAGCAATCCGAGATCGATCTCCTATACACTCTCAAGTATCGCATATGAACTGTGGAGAATTCTTGGTATAGATCCAATTTATATGCGAATTGGCCACATCATTGAACAATCCTATAAGGCACGCTATATCTAACTTTCCATATTTACATAGTACGGTTTACTCATCCATTTGTCTGAAGATGAAAAGCCATAATTACATTCACTTGGGTTCCTATACTCTTCTGAAAAGACTTCCACAAATGTCTAAACTTGGTAAACCTGTCAAGTCAATGATTACCCATATGGAATCAATGATCCACGTTAATCGTGTTCCGTTTCCAACTGGAAAATCTCTACATAGCCTATAACCTTTAGATTTCAAACGTCGCTTCCAAACCATGGTACACATTGATTGCTCCCGAATAAATGGAATACTATGAATAATGTGTTTTTGCTATAATTCATTTCCTTAGCTCATATATATATCTGATACACAAAATCTACCTTGGCATTGAAGTACTCCCCCCTTATGTAAGCTTAAATATCTTTGTCGAACTTTACTGTACATTCTTTTCCAACTGAAATCACATAGAATTTGCATATTACTTTTTCTTCACCGTAGCTACAAATGAAGACTCTGCTGTATTTTATACTATAATCCTCTCATCTTAAATTTCAAGAAGACGAACCCCCATACTGTCTAATTGACGTAAATCTTACTAATACCTTGCCTTTTTGTAAGGTGATCATCAATGCTTCCCCAAACTTTGCGACTCAACACATCGACTACCACGTTTACTTTTCTCAGATGGTATACGATATCAATATTCTAAGCTCTTGGTAGTCTCACCCACCTTCGCTGTATCAAAAGTAGGCCTCTCTGCTTAAAGCTATATTGTAACTATCATGATCAGTATATATATCAATGTGAACCCCATACCATTAGCGGCGCCATACTTTTGAAGCGAATATCACGACTGTTAATTCAAGATCATGTGTTAGCTAATTCTGTATTCATATAGACATAATTGTCTTGAAGCATAAGCTATTACATTACCGTATTACATCAATACACATCCTAAGCCGACCCCTGAAATAGCACAATATACTGCATACCCTTCTATGTCTTTGGGAAGTACTAATACAGTTAATTTATCTTTCAGCACTTGGAAACTCTCCTCACATACATTCTTCTACTGCAACTTGATTGCCTTGTGTGTTAGTTTTGTTACGGGTACAGGGATAGAAGAAAATCCTTCAATAATTCTCCTATAATAACCAACCAACCCAAGAAAACAATGGATCTTTGTAAGCATCATAGGCCTTAGCCAATTTTTCACCATTTCTATCCTTCGTGTATCAACCCTTTCATCAATTTCATGAAAACAGTTGGTGCATTGGTTAGCTCAAATGGCATAACTAAGAATTCATCGTAACCATAATGTATTCAGAAAGCTGCCTCGGGTATATTATATTTTATAACCCATTTTCGATGATATCCTGATCTCAAGTCAGTCTTTGGAAATATTTAGTACCCTGTAATTGGTTAAGTAAATCATTAATTCTAGAGAGGGGATATTTATTCTTAACTGTCATCTTCGTCTGTTACCAATAATTACTCCACATTCTCAATGTGCCATCTTTTGTTTATCCAATTAACACTGGTACACCCTACGGGGACAGACTAATATCTTCCATATTAGTATCCTTAACATTAGTATCTTCCACTCTGCCTAAGTGACATATGTACCCTTTGGATATCCTTTTCCTTGTCTTTAGATAGGAAATAACTTGACCTTTTGGTGCTCCAGCATTACCCTTCATTCAAGAACATTCTTTTGTGGACAATGAAAATGTAACCTCTTAGCTTGGCACTCTACCATGGAATAACAAGAAGCCAACCAACTCATAGCCATTATAACATTAAAATCTCTCAGACCATGGTCATCATAACTATGAATAGTTACTATACAATTACGATATACTCTTTTAACTACAATAGATTCACCACTGGTGCATAGACTTCAAACGACATAACTAGTAATTCTGGTGTTCCTTCAATTTTTTTTTCCAGCAGTCAATAGAGTAATATATGATAGGATAGAGCCTGAATCAATCAATGCATATACATTATGGGAAAAGACCGATATTATACCTGTAATCACATTAGGAGAAACCTCTAAATTCTATCGATCGACTAGAGCATAGGTGAGATTCTGGGCTCCACTGGAACTAGCTGCTCCTCTAGCACCCCTAAAACGACCAGCAGGTTGTACACCAGACGAGGATGCCACAACGACTGATCCCATAGGTCACACCATACTACTCGTATCTTTTTGTAGACACTTTCTCGTCAGATGCCCCAACATACCACACCGCAGGCAAACATTTGGTACATACCATCATTCACCTGAATAAAACTTCCCGCAGTGCTGGCACAACTATCGAGAAAATCTTACTGTCTGTGAACCTCGGACCACACTGCTTTGCCCAGCATGGCTACCTCTAGACCCTCTAAATTGTGATGAAGTACCTACTGTAGGGAAAGAAAATGATGGTCTAGGCGGTTGAGGAGAACTCCGAGGCCCAGATCCTCCTTGGGACACCATAAACTGTCTCATTGGTCTAGCCCTCTTTGAAGGCCTTCTTTCAAACTCATGTGTCCTTCTTCGTTGCCTCTGATCCTCCATCTTTTGTGCAAAGGTCTGTATTCTGGCTATGTCCATATCTCTGCTCAAAGCAGCAATGGTACAGTCTATTACCAAGTATGGCTCTAATCTGTCTACATATCAATGGACTCTATCTTCCATTGTGGCTACCATATTCGGAGCCTATCGAGCTAAAAAATTAAACTGAAGACTGTATTCTCTAACACTCATATTCCCCTGACAGAGATTTAGAAATTGGTCTGCACGGGCCTGTCGGATCTCATATGAGAGGTAGTGATCAATAAAGGTCATTTTGAATTCCTCCCAACCCGCTGGAGGCACTTCAATACCCCTCAATTTTTTCCAGTCTTCATACCATAATATAGCTTCACCTTTCAGTCTGTAGGCTGCCAGCTCAACTGTTTCAACACCAGTTACGTGCATGACCTCTAGGGCCCTTTGAATTTGATCTACAAAATCTTGTGGATCTGCTTTCGAATCTGACCCAGTAATTATGGGAGGGTCTAATTTTAGAAAATCCTGTGTTCGCCGACTAGCTATTCTAGCCGCATCATCCTCATTTATCGTTGGACCAACTCATCCCTGAGTTTGTATAGCAACTATCTGAGTCAACATATGTACTGCATTTCTTAAGTCCTAATCAGTTGCATTTACAAGAGGTCCTGCCGGTACTTCCTTACCCCTCGGCTCTTCAGAAAATGGGAGGGTAGAGGATGACCGCGATGCAATTTCAGTGTCAGCCCCACCTTGACTAGCTTGGTCAGGTGGTAATTTACTCATTCCTTCTTCGACAGGCATATCTACCTTCTTACCTTTGCCTCTACCTCGTCTTGTGATCGACATTTTACTATAAACAAGAAAACCAATTCCATGGTCAGATACAATTTTCACTTACAATATTGGCTCTATTGCACGATCAAGAAATGAAGAAATGAAACAACTCCTAAATGTCCCGTAGCCTCCTACTTATAAATGTGGTGCGCAACACATCCATAAGCAAGACTCTACTCAGACACGACTTTGTAGACACCCTTAGGACGACCTGCTCTGATACCACTTTTGTCACACCCCGAATCCCATTCGGGACGGACTGGCACCCGAAGCCGATAAGGCCCGAGAGAACAAATCTTCGCTCATGTACTCTCATATGCATGTTTACGTATGAATATAATTCTATCCCATGTAATGAAATATCAATAGCGAAAGTCATGGCAACAGATGCTCTCTCTCTATATATATAAAAAAAACTTGGTCGTTAGGGCCATCAAGTCAAAATGGGCATACATTTCTTACATTCATCTCCCCACATCCGTCTACAAAGCCTCTAATAGATACATGACCATGCCTATACAATATTTACATAGTATCAAGGCAAATGTACACTATAAGGTGGAAAGCCTCGAACCAACTGGAGCTCACCAATGATCCGCAAATGACTTGTAGCCTACAGTAGAGGTCTACTAGCACATGTACCTGCAGCAAGCAAGGTAAGTCCCCCCCCCCCCAATGGGGTCAGTACGAAGAATGTACTGAGTATGTAAGGCTATAAGAAACTACATCATACATAAGGACTTCCATGGAATTAAATATAAGAGAATAGTCAATGTGGATAAACCATCGTTTTATATGTGGAACCATGTACATTTCTTCTGTTATTGATTTTTTTGATCGTTCAATCATATTCTTATCATTCATTTAATATCTTCCATATAATACCTTCATTCAAGAGATTTGCCTTTATTTAAGAGATTCTTCCATTCAAGAGATTTCTTTTCCTTTTTTTTTTTTTGCTTTTATGCTCATCATCTGTATTATTAGTCATCCACCTTATTGGTGAGTTACTATGGTCATCCACCTTATCGGTGGGTAGTCATCCACCTTATTGGTGGGCATCCACTTTATAAGTGGGTAGTCATCCACCTTTTTGGTGGGTATCCACTCTATTAGTGGATAATCATCCACTTTATTAGTGGGCATCCACTTTATTAGTGGGTGGTCATCCACCTTTTGGTGTGCATCCACTTTATTAGTGGGTAATCATCCACTTTATTAGTGGGCATCCATTTTATTAGTAGGTGGTCATCCACCTTTTGGTGGGCAGTCATCCACCTTATTGGTGGGTAGTCATCCACTTTTTTGGTGGGCATCCACTTTATTAGTAGGTAGTATTAGGGTCCGCTCGAGCTAGGCTTATGTGCCCCTATGACTCGTCCCGGTTCTCAAAAATTAAATCATAAATGAATTATGTTATTTCTTACTCTTGAGAGATTCATTCTTTTACTTGCGAGAGATTGGTTCATTCACTTATAAGAGATTGATACTTTTGTTTGTGAGAGATTGATACTTTTATAGTCATAACATTGTTGGAAGCTTTGGAACATAACATTATTGGGACTTTGGACCCATGTCCATAACTATGTAGCACAAGAACACAACGACTAATGAATGAGGAATATGTGACTTAACAATAGATGACAACCTGAAATGAGATACCTTTGGTCATTTCGGAATGGAATAAGTACAATGTCAATATGAACAATATGTTGCAGAAGGATACAGAAAGAGTAACCTTACATACCTTGTCTTCCCAATATGAATACACAGTCCTATATGTGAATATAACAATCCAACTTCTTCCTTACGTTTCACTCTACACACAAGTACATAACAGAGCTCATGTTAACCTCTAAGGTCATTACAAGTACATAACATGACAATTAGCTACATGACTGTCGTATAAAGTCATTTAACCTTCTTAAAATACCATTTATTGCATCACCATACCAACAATACCAAGACATGTCACACATCACCCAAGATATCATAAACCAATAGCATTTCGCACCAAGGTTATACTTTACACTTCCCCTTCAATACAATGTCACACTTACATAGCTACGTCGCGTAAACACCTTTCACAACAACACATTAAAGACAATCCATGCTTGATATCATTCAAAATACCTTCAAACTACTCCCTTAAAGTCATTCATAAGTTTATAATTGCATTCATGAAGGGTATAGGGGTTTGGGGGGGTCAAAGAGATGCGAAAACAATCGAAATGAACTTCTGGGCTGACCTGCGAAGCCACCTACACCCACAGGTGGATGAACTGCATCCGCAGGTGACCTTTGGCAGTAGCCAGAGGCACCTGCTAAGTCACCTACGCCCGCAGGTGCTTCGTCTGCGAGGGCGGGTGCCCGTTTCGTCCAAAAAGGGTCTCTTTTGGGTCTTTTTATGCAATGAATGGTCCATGATCATAACTAAAATTCTCTTGAAATATTTTAGATTATATTGGATGCCAACAATCATACATGGTTTCACAACACACATGAACATCACCAAAACCACACTATTCCTTCAATACACCACCAAATCCATGTACAATTTTGCAATAACAATTCCAAACATCATTTACAAAAATAAAACAAGTTCAGTCTATAATCACATCTCACATGTCAATATTGAACCCATCAAGTTCACTTCGTTCAAGACCACAAGTCCATTTTCAAGGTTACAAGGCAAAAACCTTCACCGATTAAGCAAACATAAATTATTTCACACATAGTGAGCTTCTCACACTTTCACCAACATAACCAACATGATATACACCATATTCCATGCATATAATATATTAAACCATAATCATATATACTTACCAAAGCTTGCCAGAGGGTAATCTTTCCCAAAGAAGTGATGGTTGCCTTAGGGTTTGCAAGAGAGGATGTTGTAGAAAAGTCTAGAAATGAGACATGCCTTTTGTGGGATAAAATATGATTTTTGGTGACTTTTATATCCACTTTATAGTCATCCTTAGCCACTCTTCAGCAATAAATATCTTATGTTGACTTGGTCACAAGAATGGGTCATTTCCATTTGTTTTGGGCCATGTCTTTTATATGATTTTTTGGCCTCCATTGAGCCCAATGGCTCAAGACTTCTTTATCCCACCAAAGTTAAATGTATAATACCTCAAAACTCCCATGTTTAATTAATTCCATGAATGTTACGGTAGTCTACTAGGTTCAGAAATGTACGGGGTGTTACATCCTTCCCCCTTTAGAAATATTCGTCCTCGAATGTTAATAATCGTATTCCATTCAACAAATGTAAGTCTAACTACATTTTTTGGTTTGAAACAACTATGGGTACTTTGCTTCCATTCTTTCTTTGGCTTTCCATGAAACCTCATCTACTTAGTGATTATCTCGATTTGCAATCGGTACCTTGTCATATGTGAGATTCTTTCATAACTTGTACATCTTTACTGGAAGCAATCCGAGATCGATCTCATATACACTCTCAAGCATCGCATATGAACTGTGGAGAATTCTTGGTGTAGATCCAATTTATATGCGAATTGGCCACATCATCGAACAATCCTATAAGGCACGCTATATCTAACTTTCCATATTTACATAGTACGGTTTACTCATCCATCTGTCTGAAGATGAAAAGTCATAATTACATTCACTTGGGTTCCTATACTCTTCTGAAAAGACTTCCACAAATGTCTAAACTTGGTAAACCTATCAAGTCAATGATTACCCATATGGAATCAATGATCCACGTTAATCGTGTTTCGTTTCCAACTGGAAAATCTCTACATAGCCTATAACCTTTAGATTTCAAACGTCGCTTCCAAACCATGGTACACATTGATTGCTCCCGAATAAATGGAATACTATGAATAATGTGTTTTTGCTATAATTCATTTCCTTAGCTCATATATATATATGATACACAAAATCTACCTTGGCATTGAAGTACTCCCCCCTTATGTAAGCTTAAACATCTTTGTCAAACTTTACTGTACATTCTTTTCCAACTGAAATCACATAGAATTTGCATATTACTTTTTCTTCACCGTAGCTACAAATGAAGACTCTGCTGTATTTTATACTATAATCCTCTCATCTTAAATTTCAAGAAGACGAACCCCCATACTGTCTAATTGACGTAAATCTTACTAATACCTT
Organism: Capsicum rhomboideum; assembly: GCA_031232105.1. Lineage (NCBI taxonomy): Eukaryota > Viridiplantae > Streptophyta > Magnoliopsida > Solanales > Solanaceae > Capsicum > Capsicum rhomboideum. The sequence continues at coordinate 83,941,618 of CP124719.1, read as the reverse complement.
GCCTTTTTGTAAGGTGATCATCAATGCTTCCCCAAACTTTGCGACTCAACACATCGACTACCACGTTTACTTTTCTCAGATGGTATACGATATCAATATTCTAAGCTCTTGGTAGTCTCACCCACCTTCGTTGTATCAAAAGTAGGCCTCTCTGCTTAAAGCTATATTGTAACTGTCATGATCAGTATATATATCAATGTGAACCCCATACCATTAGCGGCGCCATACTTTTGAAGCGAATATCACGACTGTTAATTCAAGATCATGTGTTAGCTAATTCTGTATTCATATAGACATAATTGTCTTGAAGCATAAGCTATTACATTACCGTATTACATCAATACACATCCTAAGCCGACCCCTGAAATAGCACAATATACTGCATACCCTTCTATGTCTTTGGGAAGTACTAATACAGTTAATTTATCTTTCAGCACTTGGAAACTCTCCTCACATACATTCTTCTACTGCAACTTGATTGCCTTGTGTGTTAATTTTGTTACGGGTACAGGGATAGAAGAAAATCCTTCAATAATTCTCCTATAATAACCAACCAACCCAAGAAAACAATGGATCTTTGTAAGCATCATAGGCCTTAGCCAATTTTTCACCATTTCTATCCTTCGTGTATCAACCCTTTCATCAATTTCATGAAAACAGTTGGTGCATTGGTTAGCTCAAATGGCATAACTAAGAATTCATCGTAACCATAATGTATTCAGAAAGCTGCCTCGGGTATATTATATTTTTATAACCCATTTTTGATGATATCCTGATCTCAAGTCAGTCTTTGGAAATATTTAGTACCCTGTAATTGGTTAAGTAAATCATTAATTCTAGAGAGGGGATATTTATTCTTAACTGAGAATGTAAGGCTATAAGAAACTACATCATACATAAGGACTTCCATGGAATTAAATATAAGAGAATAGTCAATGTGGATAAACCATCGTTTTATATGTGGAACCATGTACATTTCTTCTGTTATTGATTTTTTTGATCGTTCAATCATATTCTTATCATTCATTTAATATCTTTCATATAATACCTTCATTCAAGAGATTTGCCTTTATTCAAGAGATTCTTCCATTCAAGAGATTTCTTTTCCTTTTTTTTTTTTTTGCTTTTATGCTCATCATCAGTATTATTAGTCATTCACCTTATTGGTGAGTTATTATGGTCATCCACCTTATCGGTGGGTAGTCATCCACCTTATTGGTGGGCATCCACTTTATTAGTGGGTAGTCATCCACCTTTTTGGTGGGTATCCACTTTATTAGTGGATAATCATCCACTTTATTAGTGGGTGTTCATACACCTTTTGGTGGGCATCCACTTTATTAGTAGGTAATCATCCACTTTATTAGTGGGCATCCACTTTATTAGTGGGTGGTCATCCACCTTTTGGTGGGCAGTCATCCACCTTATTGGTGGGTTGTCATCCACCTTTTTGGTGGGCATCCACTTTATTAGTAGATAGTATTAGGGTCAGCTCGGGGTAGGCTTATTTGCCCCTTTGAGTCATCCCGATTCTCAAAAATTAAATCATAAATGAATTACGTTATTTCTTACTCTTGAGAGATTCATTCTTTTACTTGCGAGAGATTGGTTCATTTACTTATAAGAGATTGATACTTTTGTTTGTGAGAGATTGATACTTTTATAGTCATAACATTGTTGGAAGCTTTGGAACATAACATTATTGGGACTTTGGACCCATGTCCATAACTGTGTAGCACAAGAACACAACGACTAATGAATTAGGAATATATGACTTAACAATAGATGACAACCTGAAATGAGATACCTTTGGTCATTTCGGAATGGAATAAGTACAATGTCAATATGCTGCAGAAGGATACAGAGAGAGTAACCTTACATACCTTGTCTTACCAATATGAATACACAGTCCTATATGTGAATATAACAATCCATCTTCTTCCTTACGTTACACTCTACACACAAGTACATAATAGAGCACATGTTAACCTCTAACGTCATTACAAGTACATAACATGACAATTAGCTAAATGAATGCCGTATAAAGTCATTTAACCTTCTTAAAATACCATTTATTGCATCACCATACCAACAATACCAAGACATGTCACACATCACCCAATATATCATAAACCAATAGCATTTCGCACCAAGGTTATACTTTACACTTCCCCTTCAATACAATGTCACACTAACATAGCTACGTCGCATAAACACCTTTCACAACAACACATTAAAGACAATCCATGCTTGATATCATTCAAAATACCTTCAAACTACTCCCTTAAAGTCATTCATAAGTTTATAATTGCATTCATGAAGGGTATAGGGGTTTGGGGGGGTCAAAGAGATGCGAAAACAATCGAAATGAACTTCTGGGCTGACCTGCGAAGCCACCTACACCCACAGGTGGATGAACTGCATCCACAGGTGACCTTTGGCAGTAGCCAGAGGCACCTGCTAAGTCACCTACGCCCCCAGGTGCTTCGTCTGCGAGGGCGGGTGCCCGTTTCGTCCAAAAAGGGTCTCTTTTGGGTCTTTTTATGCAATGAATGGTCCATGATCATAACTAAAATTCTCTTGAAATATTTTAGATTATATTGGATGCCAACAATCATACATGGTTTCACAACACACATGAACATCACCAAAACCACACTATTCCTTCAATACACCACCAAATCCATGTACAATTTTGCAATAACAATTCCAAACATCATTTACAAAAATAAAACAAGTTCAGTCTATAATCACATCTCACATGTCAATATTGAACCCATCAAGTTCACTTCGTTCAAGACCACAAGTCCATTTTCAAGGTTACAAGGCAAAAACCTTCACCGATTAAGCAAACATAAATTGTTTCACACATAGTGAGCTTCTCACACTTTCACCAACATAACCAACATGATATACACCATATTTCATGCATATAATATACTAAAACATAATCATATATACTTACCAAATCTTTCCAAAGGGTAAACTTGCCCAAAGAAGTGATGGTTGCCTTAGGGTTTGCAAGAGAGGATGTTGTAGAAAAGTCTAGAAATGAGACATGCCTTTTGTGGGATAAAATCTGATTTTTGGTGACTTTTATAGCCACTTTATAGTCATCCTTAGCCACTCTTAAGCAATAAATATCTTATGTTGACTTGGTCACAAGAATGGGTCATTTCCATTTGTTTTGGGCCATGTCTTTTATATGATTTTTGGGCCTCCATTGAGCCCAATGGCTCAAGACTTCTTTAGCCCCCCAAAGTTAAATGTATAATAGCTCAAAACTCCCATGTTTAATTAATTCCATGAATGTTACGGTAGTCAACTAGGTTCAGAAATGTACGGGGTGTTACAATGTCACACCAAGTTCATACCTTACACTTCTCCATCAACACAACATCATAATTACTCCATCAAGTCACCTCAATACACGTCATAACCACATATTGACAACAATCCCACAAATTATACTTATAGAAAAATAACAAGTTAAGGAACATACCACACTTTACATGTTGATATTTCATCCATACCATGCACTTTCATCACAACCCCAAGTCTTTTTTCAAGTTTAAATCACAAAGATGACACATCTTTTAGCAAAAAGCAAAAATGCATTATTTACACTTTTAGACATAACCATAATGATCTACATACTCTCCCATTCATATAATATATTAATCCATAAGAATAATAACTTACCCAAACTTGCAAATAAGTGATCTTGTCCAAAAAGATGGCTTAGGGTTTGAGAGCTTTAAGAAATATCTTATAGAAATGTCTAGAAAGGTATGTGTGAGTTGTGGAAATAAAATCTGATTTTTTCCACCTTATATATCCCCTAAAGTCATACTTAGCCACTTATTTGCATTAAATGTCATGTTCCCTTGGTCAAAGTGGAAGAATGGGTCATTTGCCCTTTTGGGCCATGCATTTTATTCCATTTTGGGCCTCAAATTGAGCCCATTAACACATATTAACTTAGTCCACCAATTTCAATGTTTAATACTCCCACTATCTCATTTTTAAATAATTCCATTATGTCAAGATAATATTCAACTCGCGATATTCACATTCGTAGCTTCAATCCTCAAGAATACGCGATTTTTGCCACTCATGGCTTAATTTATCATAATTTGATAAAACATTTGTGACGAAGAATTAATCCCAACTCGGATGCCAAACTTGCTCGAGAGTAGTCTTACTATGATGGAATAATGATACCATAACCTTAGAGTCCTCTTTATAGATTAATAATCGTAGAAGAAATCGGGCAAAAAGCACCCCGGCACGCTCCCGGGCGCCCTTGGGACTTAGAAAAATTTCAGCACCTGAACAGATGCACATTATCAGCCTGGCATGCCCCCAGGCGCGCCCCCTTGCTGCCTGTACCACAAAAATTTTAGGCCAAAGCGGCCTGGCACGCCACCTGCAGCGCCCCACACTTAATTTTTGATTTCGACTTTTCTTTGTGGATTTAGTTTGATCTTTCAAGTTCCAACCTTTTGCTTACCTCTTATATTTAAGATCCTTTGCTTGGATTTCCTTTAAACCTCATTTTTCACCCCAAAAATGCTCCACAAAGTCACAAACACCACCTACTACAAAGGTCTAATCACATTTACTAGCACAATATCAAATGTTCCATCAATAACAATGCAAAATACATACTTATTGCTCTCGAACCTAGGGTAAACATGGTTCAAGGTTTTCAAGTAGGCTCAGGAAGGTACAGGGTGTTACATTCTTCCCCCCTTAGAAACTTTCATCCTAGAATGTTAATAACATCGTCTCAATTACAACAAATGCATCTCTATATTAGCATATATATACACATATACACATAATGCTCATAGATATTTACTTGTTATCACTTCGATCCCGCATTTTGAATTGTCTCTTCCATTTGAAATAGATGAGGGTACTTGGACTTCATCATTTCCTCGGCTTCCCATGTGATCTCCTCTACTTGTTGATTTCTCCAAAGTACCTTTACTAAAGCTATGTATTTATTACTCAACCTCTTTACTTGTCGATCTAGAATAGCAATGGGTATCTCTTCATAAGTAAGATCCTCCGTAACTTGGACATCCTCAATAGGAACAATACTAGATGGATCCCCTATGCACTTCCGAAACATCGAGACATAAAACACTGGATGGACTGAGGAGAGTTCTTCGGGTAGTGCCAATTCATATGTAACTTTCCCAAATATTCAGACAATTTCATATGGCCCTATATAACAGGGACTCAACTTTTCTTTCTTTCCAAATCGCATTACCCCTTTCATCGGTGACACCTTCAAAAATATCCAATCACCTATGGCAAATTCAAGCCCTATTCTTCTAACATCAACATAGGACTTATGTCGACTTTGGGCCATTTGTAGCCGCTGTTGGATCACTTTAACTTTCTCCATAGCTTGATAAACAAGATTTGGCCCAAATAAAGCAGTTTCACCTGCTTCAAACCATCCAATCGGTGATCTACACTTCCTTCCGTATAAAGCTTCATAAGGTGTCATTTTAATACTTGAATGATAGCTATTGTTGTAACCAAATTCAATAAGAGGCAAATGATCATCCCAACTGCCTTGAAAATCTAACGTGCAAACTCGCAGCATATCTTCAAGTGTTTGGATAGTACATTCTGCTTGTCCATCTGTCTGAGGATTGTAAGCCGTACTCAAATTCACTTATGTAGCCAAGCTCTGCTGAAACGATCTCCAAAAATTTGTGGTAAATTGTGCTCCTCTGTCTGATATAATGGAGACCGAAATTCCATGTAGTCTCACTACCTCTTTAACATACAACTTTGCATAATCTTCTGCTGTATAGGTCGTCTTGACTGGTAGGAAATGTACTGACTTGGTAAGCCTGTCAACTATGTCCCATATAGAATCAAATTTTTTGCAGTGTACGAGGCAAACCTGTGATGAAATCCATGTTAATCATATCCCATTTCCAGACTGGATGATTGATACATTGCATGTAACCTCCTGGTTTCTGATGCTCTACTTTCACTTGTTGACAATTTGGGCATTGAGCTACAAATTTTGCAATGTTCTTTTTCATATTTCCCCACCAATATATATCTTTCAAGTCATGGTACATTTTGGTAGCTCCTGGATGAATAGAGTTCCCAAATTTTATGCACTCCATGTGTTTGATCATATTCCTACATGAGCATTCCCTTGCATTTTCTTTTGTGAATGATCTAAGAGACCTAAGCATGGTTTCTTGAGTCTACCTTGAGCACCATTCCATCACTATATGATTGGTTATAATATTGGATTGAAGATGTGTGAGTTACATGATTTTTCAAGCATTTCTTTACTTCATGATGCATAAGCGGTGATTCTTGTTGGTAAGATGAGTTAATAAGCATAATTGTTCATAGCAAAAATGCATAGTTTGCCCGATGATAGATTAGGTGACACCATTCTTAAGGGTAAAACTTCATTTTTGTTTCTATTAGGGTCATGATGTATTGTGCACTTCAAGATGAAATGGGTTGTGCTTGAGATGGTTTCATATAGCATTTTTCCTTGCATTCACATTAGTTAACATAGTTTTCATTTTCTTTTACATAATAAAAATCCAAAAACATGTTTTATCTTTTTCGTTTTGTGTGGTTTGTTTCTTTGTTCTTTTTAGGGAATGTCTCCTCGAAAATCAATTTCGCGGGGTACAAAAAAAGATCAGCACAAAGACAAAGGCAAGTCCATTTCTACTACATTAAAGAGAAAAATTCCAACGCAACAAGGACACCCTAACACCCCCGATGTGCAAAGCACACTTGATATCTCAAGGGGACTGGACAAAGATGTTGACAAAATCAAATTTGCCAGCGAAGAAATGTGTGACCTTTATAGTGAATGGGTGTATACTCGGGGCTTCAATCCCAAGAAGGTGTTTAGCTTGAAGAGTGTCCATGATCATTTATCGAATATCGTCAGACAAGTCAACAAGTATGCTTGGGAAGTATTCACAGACATTAATCCCGAGTCTCCCTCCGAAGTTTATTATCCTGATCTTGTCAGGGAGTTCTATGCCTCCTACGTCATCTGGCACAATCAACACAAGTATAAACCACTGGTGGCTGATCAACCTTGCCTACTTAGTGTGCTTGTTAGGGGAGTGGAGGTACCTTACTCCGCTTCTGCAATAAACAAGTTATATTTTGGTTATGATTGCGCACCTGAGGTTGAGAGCAAGAGGCGAGTGCTCATTTTCCATGGCTTTCCAAAACAATTGCTGAAGGTCTTTCGCTGTGGGCAAATGGGATTGGACAAATCAAACGAAGGAATCTTTCTATTCAGGCTAATGGCTTTGTGGGCAATCGGCTGCTTCCTTCCACCAATGATTAAGATGTCACCATCGAAAGGGCTATACTTGTGGGATGCATTATGGATGGGTTGGATGTCAATTCGGAAGAGATTATTGCTGAAGTGATAAAACTATGATCAAAACAAGTGGGCACTTTACTACCTTTTCAAGCTCTTATATCAGTTTTATGTGTAGTCCACAAGGTTCCTCTCTTACGAAAGATTGACAAAAAAATTAAATATCTGCGAGTCATTGATATTCATACTAGTCAGGATGAGGATAATTCGATGGGCCTAAAGAGAAAGTTGGGTGAGGGTTTCGGTTCATCCATGAGAGAGGTACCCATTGCTAGTACCTTTCCTATGACTTCTCATGCATCCGATGCTCCATCTATCCATGGTGATACTACTCTAGATCGTGATATCCCTCAGGAACCACCTCTCTTACACACTACTCAGCCGGCGCAGCCTCCTTGGTCTTCCACATTGACATTTGCTAAGGTTGCAGCCATGACCTTGGCAAATGACAGCTCTATATCTCGCTTGGTGGCCGATATCCCTCATTTCATTTAGGTGGCTATTGAGAGGAGCCTTGGGCCTTTACGTACTCAGATGGTAGACTATGAGCGGAGATTATCCGCAGTTGAGGCCCGGGGGATAGTGAGGCGATTACTACTCTCAGGACCGATCTAGATAGTCTGCGTGAGGAGGTGCAGTCGATGCAGCCCTCCATCCCTTTTAATGATGCCCAGAACACCATCCCACAGGCGGAGACTGGCCCTATCCTTCCATTTACTGACTTATTCGGGTATTCTCCTGTGGGGGAAGAGACAGGGATCGATTTCAGCCCTAGGCTTTCTGAGGATCAACATGTGGAGTTGGCCAAAAGAAAGTCCATTGAGGAGAAACATGCACGGACAGTTGGTGTTGGCCCTAGTTCTCGGCCTCTTGAGGAGGTTCATACAAGATCCCAATCTGAGGAGGCTCCTACTTTTACAGCCACAGCACCGTCACAACCTTCACATGATACAGATCCACGCGCCTAGTGCGCCTCAGGGAGTTTTGTCCTTCACCTCCTCATTTCTTATTCTATATTGATTGCATTAGGGAAAATGCAATACTCTTTAGTTGGGGGGGGGGCAATTCATTTATTTTATGGTATGTAATACTAATTCGTGATATTATTTGGATGCCATTTTTGTGACTGTGATTCGGATAGTGCCCTTGTCGGGCCTTCTCATTGATGTTGATTAGGATATTGCCCTTGCCGGGCCATTTCTATTGATTAGGATATTCCCTTTGCCGGGCTGTTTCTGTTGATTCGGATATTGCCCTTGCCAGGCCATTTTTGTGAGTTGTGATTCGTATAGTGCCATTGTCGGGCCTTCTTATTGATGTTGATTCGAATATTGCCCTTGTCGGGCCATTTTTGTGAGTTGGGATTTGGATAGTGCCCTTGCCGGGCTCTTTTTGTGTGCTTGTCCTAACTTAGAGTCGTGTAGTAGTTGAAGAGGTTCAAAAAGCCCCTCCAAAATTGTCGTGGCAAACAAAAAATATTGATTTGTGAAGGATAAAATGATTTTTTGAAAAGAAAAGAGCAAAGTGATTTCAAGCTTCCTCTTGTGTGTGACCTTCTAATTCAGTTTCTGACTCATTCTTCATAAAAGAAAAATTCCTTTGACTTAGAGTAAGTTGTCAAGTTCATTTGCTCAAATTGGGGGGAAGATTAGCTTTCTATTTTGAAGAAAAAGTGCCTAGTGTGGTGAGGTTTTTGATTAATTCTTGTACACACAAGATAGTCTAGAACTTGCCCCGCGTGTATTCAAGACGAAATCTGGGACCTAGCTTGGTTTGGAGAATGACCTGAGGCCATCTTGATCCACCATTTGACCTAAATTCCACCTTGACATTTGTCCCTAGTTAACCCACTTGAACCTTTCACCTCTTTCTTCTTGGCTACAACCATACTATGAAACCCTACTTTTGTCTTTGTCAAATCCTCTTTCATCACCCAATCTCCGTAAACACATCACGTGGTTTTAATTTGGGCCAACATAGACAAATGCCTAAGCTTGGAGAAGCATGTTTGTGAAAATGATTGAGATGGAATTAAAAGCTAAGTTGGGGAAAAAGGAGATGTATAATATTGTAAAGAGAGGTGTATGCTTGGTTGTTGCATAAATAAATAAATAAATAAAATGATGAGAAAGTTTGTAGAAAGAAAAGAGAGGCATGAGTTTCTAAAGAGTAGAAAGTCTCTTGAAAGGGCCCCAAAAGAAAATGAAGAGGGAATTTTGGTTGGAGGGTTATATATATATAAAAAAAAATAATAATAAAAAAAAAAAGAGAATGAAAAGCAAAGACAAAGCAAGCGAGGGCAAATAAGGTGAAAAGCTTGAACAAAGTGGGCCTAAGAAGTGATAATGTGATTGTGTTTAGGGAAATCTTCTAGTCACTTGATCCATGAACCTTTTCTCTCAACCTAACCTTCATCTTTGCCCGTAAGCCCTTGGTGACTTAAAACCTTGTTGGTCCCAATTAGTGGCGAATAACACAAAGGGTAAGCCTATGGTTCTACGTGTGGTACTTGAATTTCTTTGTGAGAGTGAACGAAAGTTCTCTCTGTCCTTACGCCCCTAGTGAATCATATTATCTTGTGGGAGTGGAGAAAACTTTTGCAAGTGAGAGGCATGGATACCTTGAAATGGAGAGTGATGTCCTACCTTCAATTTGGGAAAATGAGCAAGACAAATTGCAAATTGGAGATGAAACAATTTCTGAAAAATCTTGTGTCACACTTTGAGAAGCATTCCAACCTAAAAATTATTTGCTTGTTGAATTCTTATGCTCTTGGTTGATGAAGATTGACTTAGGAAAGCATGATTTGCTTGTTTGTCATGACTTGTTAGAAGAACCGATTGAACTTTATAGGCTTAATTGTTTAGTGATGTCCCTTATGGTTGTTTCATGGTTAAGAGTACCCTTTTCTTTTCACTTTAAACATTCTTGATTACTTGAGGACAAGCAATAGTTTAAGTTTGGGGGAGTTGATAAGTTGACATTTTTCCCAATTCTTAATACATTTAGGCTTAAATTATCTTGTAATTTACATTGATTCGATATAAATTCTCATGTTATATAGCTCTTGTATACAGGTAGTGGATGAATACGAGCCCGAGCTAACCATGCGAGTCAATGGGAATGTGAAAAGTGAAGAAAGGAGGCTTAAATTAACACCCAGGGAGATTAAAGGCCACCTGCGCACGTATGTCATGGGTTGCGCACGCAGGTGGCTAATCGAGCAATGAAGCAGCACAAGGCAGTGCCACCTGCGCTGGTCTCCTGCGCGCGCAGGTCAGGCATCTACGCTGGAACATGCGCCAGCAGGTGACTGGTGCGGTAGCATTCGCGTAATTTCCAAGGACGCGATTTTGGGCTATAAAATGGATTTTTCTAGTTCTGAAAAGGTTCTGTTTGGGGCATTTTTGGAAAGATATAGAAAAGGAGAGTGAAACCCTAAGCAGAAACAAGTTACATTCTTTTATTTGGTGTAAATTTTGGATCAAATTCTTGTAAACACTTGGATTCAATGGATGTTTGGGAAGAGAATTTGGGTGATTATCCTCTCTCTTCTTCTATGAGTAGCTAAATTCTCTACTTGGGGTTATGCTTGAACAAGATGTGATAATTGTATGGGTTTTTTTTATTAGATTTTTTATTTAAATAATTGTTATGGGTTTTAATTCCATTCCATGTTTTCATTCAAATTAGAGGTTGCAAACTCTAATTAACTATAGAACTCTTATCATCCTTGACAAAGGGGATAAGGGTAAGGAATGGGGGTGAACAATAACTTGTATGCATCATTTAATAGCATCTCTTATACATAAGGATGTTAATTGAGGTATTGGATTGGTTTTATAAGATGCACTTTTGAGGTGTTCGAAAGAACCTAATTGTGAAACCTTGGTGTATGGTTGACAAATCAACACCAAGCACCTATAATCTAACCTACCCATAGCTCTTAGCTAAATGTAGTCAAATATTCAAATTACCCATATGCAATTTCACTCTTACGATGGCATAACCCCAAGTCCCATAATACACTTGATTTCAACTTTCCTTCTCTAGTCTTGAACTTGTGTGTCCCAAATTATGAAAGTCTCAATAGTTACAAATTAACAAATGATAACCCCCCATTTACTTTTATGTATTATTTTTATAGCATCACGTGTGAGCCCTAGTTGCTTCTGACACTTAGAGGTGAAGGCCATCGCATTCATTCCTCTTGGATTCGACCCCGACTCTAAGTTGGGTAATTATATTGCTAACGACCGCTTGCATTCTATTCTAGGGTGTATTTGAGCGTTATCAATCACTAACAACCAATTTATTGCCCTAGCTTAAGCAACAATTCTCACATCCATATACATAATGTCATGCAAAGATCCGTAGCATTCAATCTATCAAAGTAGATAACATGTCATATAAAATTATGAGGGGTCCCCATTTTTTTCAAAATTAGTTTTCACGCCATAGACTACACTAAGTGTTTTTATTTTTCTCTAACAATAAACATAAAACACTTTAAAACAAAAACAACAACTCCTAAACATGTCGGTTCTACTACATAACACTTAAAGGAAAATAAACATGGCAATAAAAAACCCCAATAGGACATATAGACCCACAAGTAGCCCCGCCCATGAAATAAGCATGTGTTGTCCCCAATGCATTAAATAGAAGTAAAACAACGGAGTTAGGAACATACTTGTGGTGCCCTAGGTGCATGGGTCTGATGTCGATAGAAATAACCTGAATCATAACAAATGTAGGAATGATAAGACACCATGGGTAACCTCACAAGCAATGCCTGATCTAATATCTCGGTACGACGCAAGTATGTTGATTACTCAGACTTCATCAAGATATCCCTTGGGTTGGCTTCCAAGGTTATACAAAGTGTTTATTACCAAAACCAACATCATGTCCTTTGACTACTTCATAGTTCGACAAATATTGATCCTGACTTCCTCATCATTCAGCCTATACTTTAGCTCACCCTTCTCCATATCAACCAATTCTCTGTCGATGGCTAAAAATAGTTACCCCAAAATTATGAACATCTCAAAATCAACCTCCTAGTCCAAGATAAAAAAGTCAACAAGGAAGATGAAGTTTTCTACCATGAACACAACATCAAATAATATGCCCACAGGATTCTTAATCATGCGATCCATTATTAATAGCCGCATCTTTGTTGGTTTGGGCCCCCCCAATCCTAATAGTTTGAACACTTCCAGCGGTATCAAATTAATGCTTGCACCCAGATCACACAAAGCTTTAGCAAAGTTAAATGACCCAATCGTGTAGGGAAGTGTGAAGGGACTAGGATCATTTTTCTTTTGCATAAGAGAATGGGATGCCATTGCCTACAATAGTGCTAATTATTAATAGATTCATAATTTATAGTTCTCTTTTTTTATGACCAACTCTTTCACGAACCATGCATATCCCGACATTTGTTCAAGTGCTTTCACTAATGGGATGTTTATTGAAAGTTACTTCAACATGGCCATGAACTTATGGAATTTACCATCTTCCCCTTTTTTAAAAAGTTCTATTAGTAGGGAGGTTGAGGCCTAGGAATGGGAGTTAGTATCTTCAGGGCTTCATTTTTCATCCTTTTTTCAACATTAGCCTTTTTTCATCAGCCGCAGGCTTTTCAACATCTTTTGGGCTCTCCCCAATAGCAGTTTTATTTTGATCCACTTTTTCTTAAGATACTGAGGAAAAGGTGGAGGAAGTTTGGGGAACAAAATATATTTCCTTAGAACTTGCTTTACCTTTCCTCCCACAATAGTAGTTCTCTCTTTTAGTTTGGTTTGCTGTCACAACACAGCTAATCGAATTCTGTGGGCACCTACTCTAATCCACCTAGATAGGAGAACCCTTACCACCAATTCAAAATAAATGCTGAAGTTATAAACAATTTTACTAAAGATCTCAAAATCTAACAAATATTACAGCCTATTGTAACACCCCATACATTTCCGAACCTATAAGACTGCGTTAGCATTTATGGAATTATTTAAACATGAGGGATTTGATGAATTATACATTAATTTGTTGGTCATTAATGAGTCTTGTGCCATTGGGCCCAAATGAGGCCCAAAAATCATAAAAAGACATGGCCCAAAACAAATAGAAATGATCCATTCTTGTGTTGACGAACCAACCATGCATTTAATGCTTAAGGATGTGGCTAAGGATGACCATTAGGCACTATAAAAAGCAATAAAAATCAGATTTTATTGATCAAAACCCACATGCCATTTGGTAGAGTATTCAAGACATTTCTTTTATCTCACACAAACCCTAAGCTTCATTCCTTTGGCCAAGATCACTCCTTGGAAAGCTTTGGTAAGTGTTTAATCTCATGGTTTAATATATTATATGTATTTAATATGGTGTAGATCATGTTTTTTATGTTGGTGAAGTGTGAGAAGTTCGCTATGTGTGAAACAATTTATGTTTGCTTAACCGGTGAAGGTTTTTTGCCTTGTAAACTTAAAAATGGACTTGTGGTCTTGAAGGAGGTGAACTTGATGGGTTCAATATTTACATGTGATATGTGATTATAGCCTTAACTTGTTTTATTCTTTTACATAATGTTTGAAATGGTTATTACAAAATTGTGCATGGATTTGGTGGTGTATTGAAGGAAAAGTGTGGTTTTGGTGATGTTTATGTGTGTTGTGAAACCATGGATTTTTGTTGGCATTTAAGATGATCTAAAATATGTTAAGATAAGGTTAGTTATGATCATGGACCATTTATGACAAAAAAGGACCCAAAAGTGACCTTTTTTGGCCGAAACGGGCACCCGCCCTCGCAGATGAAGCACCTGCAGGTGCAGGTGACTTCGCAGGTGCCCCTGGATACTGGAAAGGGTCACCTGAGGATGCAGGTCAGCCACCTTCGGGTGGAGGTGGCTTCGCAAGTCAGCCCAGAACCCCGAATTGCTTGTTTTTACATCCCTTTGACCCCCCGAAGCCCCTATACCCTTTATGGATGCAATTATCAACTTATGGTACCTTTTAATTGACTATAAAGGAGTATCCCAGAGGTATTCTAAATGGTATAAAATATGGGTTGTTGTTACTGTGTTATTGTGAAAGTTATCGAGTGACTTGATGGAGAAAAGGTAACGTAGTGTTAATGAGGAAGTGTAAAGGGTAAACTTGGTGTGAAATGTTATTGGTTTATGATGTCTTGGTCAATGTGTAGAATGTTATGATATTTTTGGTTTGGTGATGCACTAATTGGTAACGTAAGAGGGCGAAATGATGTTATACGGCAGTCACGTAACTCATTATCATTGTATGCACTTGTTAGGTAGTTGGTTGTTAACATGAGCTTTGTTATGTACTTGTATTGTACAGTAAGACGTAAGGAAGGAGCTGGACTATTGTATTCACGAATAGGATTGAGTGTTCATATTGGGAAGATAAGGTATGTAAGGTTACTCTTTCTGTATCCTTCTGCAGCATATCGCTCATATTGGCATTGTACTTATTCGATTCTGAAATGTCCAAAGGTATCTCATTTCAGGTTGTTATCTATTGTTAAGTCACATGTATTCCTCATTCATTAGTCATTGTTGTTCATGAGTTACATAATTATGGACACGGTTCCAAAGTCTCAATAATGTTATTCTTCAAATAATGTTATGTCATGTGAATGTACCAATCTCTCACAAGTAAAGGTATCAATATCTCAAAAGTAAAGAAAGGAAGTAACGCATATGTGGTTGAGCATGGGTGGCAGCTTTTGGGGCATAAGCCTAGCTCAATCCGATCCCAAGATTATTAAATCAGGGGGCAGTCCTAGAGGCATAAGCCTAGCTCATACCGAGTCTGACAGGGGGCAGCTCTAGAGGTATGAACCTAGCTCGAGCCGAACCTGACACATTGATTTATGGGTGGCAGCTCTAGAGGTAAAAACCTAGCTCGAGTCAAACCCGATATATTGATTCTTAGGGTTGCAGCTCTAGAGGCATAAGCCTTGCTCGAGCTGATCCCAACATAATGTTATGTTATGTAAACCCACTGATCAGTCGGGGCCCGGGTATCAGAGGTCACAGGCAAAGATGAATAAACATAGAAGCAAAGAAGCAAAGAAAGTATTGAAAGTAAAGTACATGATTCCAAAATCACAGATGGATGGTTTATCCATATTAACTATGCTCCTATATTTGATTCCATTGATGTTCATCTGTATGTAACAATTGCTTAAGGCCTTACATACTCAGTACATTCTTCGTACTGAACCCTTTTGGGTGATTTACCTTACTTGATGCAGGCACAGGTGTTAGTAGACCTCCACAGTAAAGTGTGGGTCAGTTGTAGACTTTGGGTGAGCTTCTGTTGGTTCGGGGCTTTCTGAGTCATAGTGTATATTGATTTTGGTTTTGGCATTGTAAAAATTGTATAAAGAGGGGACTTGTCCTGACTGTAGGTTGGTTATGTACAGGTATCTATAGAGGCTTTGTAGACGGGTGGGGGAAGACGAATGTAAGAGATGAATGTCCATTTTGACTTGACGGCCCTAATGGCCAAGTTTCATATATTGTACATGTCATGATTTCCGCCATTGGTATTTGTTTATTATATGGGATAGAATGATATTCCTATAGAGACATGCATATGGAGGTACATGAGTAAAGATTGGTTCTCTCGGGCCTCAACGGCTTCGGATGCCAGTCCGCCTCGTTGGAATTCGGGGCGTGACAAAAGTGGTATCAGAGTAGGTCGTCCTAAGGGAGTCTACAAAGTCGTGTCCGAGTAGAGTCTTGATTATGGATGTGTTGCGCGCCATATTTATAAGTAGGAGGCTACATAACATTTAGGAGTTGTTTCTTTCCTTCACTTCTAGATCATGCAATAGAGCCAAAGTTGTAGGTGGACCCATATGTATGCATTGACATTGGTTTTCTTTTGTATAGTCAAATGTTGATTATCAAACAAGATAAAAGCAAAGGTAAGCAGGTTGATATTCCTGCCTAAGAAGAAATGAGTAAATCACCACCTGGCCAAGCTAGTCAAGGTGGGGCTGACATGGAATTTGCAATACGGGTTTCTCTTAGCCAAAATGTAGAGAAGTACCCGCAGAACCACCTATAAATGCCACTGGACAGGATTTAAGAAATGTAGTGTATATGTTGACTCAGATAGTGCTGTACAATGTCACGAGCGAGCTGGCCCAATGATGAGAGATGATGGTGCGGCTAGGGAAGCTAGTCATCGAACATAGGATTTTTTGAAAATGAAACCCTCCCACGTTCATCGGGTCGGATCTGAATAAAGACCCACAGGACTTTATAGACCAAATCAAAAGGGCTCTAGATGTTATGCATGTGACTGGTGCATTGGTGTACTTCCAGCTAGTTGGGAGGAATTTAAAATGGCATTCCTTGACCAGTACCTCCCATATGAGGTCCGAAAAGCTCATGTGGACCAATTGTTAAATCCTTACCAAAGGACTATGAGTGTCAGAAAGTATAGACTTCGATTTAATTCTTTGGCTAGGTATGCTCCAAATGTGGTAGCGATTGTGACCGATAGAGGGCATCGGTATATGGACAGATGGATTGTACTATTGCGGCCTTGAACAGAGATATGGATATAGCGAGAATACAAGCTTTTTTTTTTGCACAGATAATAGAGGATCAGATAATGGAGGATCAGAGGCAACCGAAAAGGACACAAACATTTGAATAAGGTTCGTTCAAGAGGGCTAGACCTATGGGACAGTTCATGGCATCCCAAGGAGAATTTAGGTCTCGGGTGTTTAACAGACCGCATAGACCATTATTTTCTTAGTCTATAGTAAATTCTCTACCTCGATCCCAAGGGTTTAGAGACAATCGATTTGGGCATTGAAGTGAGATTCAATATTCATGGGTAATGGGGTATCAAGCACAAGAACGTAGAAAGTAGGAACCAACCGAAGATTCCTCGTCAGCCGTGTTAGTGCTGCGGAAATTATCATGTAGATGAATGTTGGTTGGGGTAAAATGTTTGTTATTGGTGTGGTATGTCGGGCCACAAAATGAGGCTTCTCTTGATGTAGCTACAGGTACCGTATACGTATTAATTGACTCATATTCGACACTAGCATATGTTATTTCATTAATTGCTGAAAAATTCAAAAGAACACCAGAATTACTAGTTATGTCACATGAAGTCTATACATCAGTTGGTGAATCTATTGTAGTTAAAAGAGTATATTATAAGTGCATAGTAATTATTTGTGGTCATAAGACACTGGTTGATCTTATTGAGCTGGAAATAGTGGATTTTAATGTTATAAAAGGATTGTGCCATAGTAGATTGCCGAACTAAGAAGTTATATTGTCATTTTCCCCAAAAGAATGTTTTTGAATGGCCAGGGAAATGTGGGGGCACCAAGAGGAAAATTTATTCCCCATCTTAAAGCAAAGAAAAGGATACTCTAAGGGATACATATGTCACTTAGTAAGAGTGAAAGATATTGATGTGAAGCCACCAACTCTTCAATCAGTTCTGGTGGTAAATGAATTCCTCGATGTATGAGCTGGTATTAATGTGATGTCAGATACTCGGCCTATTTTTTATTTCTTCATATAGCATGGCCCCGGTAGAGTTACAGGAATGAAACGAGAAATTAAAAGGCATGGTGAACAAGGGATTCATAAGACCTAGTGCGACCCCTTGGGGTGTATCAGTGTTTATAGTACAAAAAAAAATATTAAAAAATGGCATATTGAGATTGTGTGTTTACTATCGGCAACTGAATAAGGTGACAATGAAGAATACGTGTCTTCTCCCCGGAGTTGATGACTTATTGATCGGTTATAGGGTGCCAAATTCTTCCTAAAGATTGACTTAAGGTCAGGAGATCATCAAGTAAGGGTCAGAGAAAATAAAGATACCCAAAATAGAGGTATGGTTGTTATGAATTCGTAGTTATGCCATTTGGGCTAACAAATGCACCAGCTGCGTTGGTGGGTTTGATAATTAGGGTGTTTAAGCCATCGCTAAGCGTATTCGTGATAATGTTTTAGATGTTATACTAGATTACTCAAGATCACAAAAGGACCATGTTAATCACTTGTGATAGGTGTTATGGATTCTTCGTGACCGTAAGATATATGCAAGTTCTTTAAATACAAGTTTGGTCATAATCCATATCTCCCTTAGGACACATTGTATAGAATGAAGGAATCAGGATTGATATACACAAAAGGAGTGGCCAAGGCCTATGACGCCTACGAAACTTCTAGCTTCCTTGAGTTGGCCAGTTATTATAGAAGAATTGTTAAAAAGGCTTTCTGCCATTACCCTTAACAAAGCTAACACGCAAAGTAACTAAGTTTCAGCGGAATGATGTATGTGAGAAAAGTTTGCAAGAGTTGAAAGATAAATTGACTCTTATACCAGTACTAGTACCTCCCAAAGGCACATAAGTGTATTGTGATATTTTAAAAGTTGGTGTGGGATGTGTATACATGCAGCACAACAATGTGATAGCGTATTCCTTGAGACAATTGCGTCCACATAAGAGAAATTATCCCACATATGATTTTAAGTTAACAGTTGTGGCTATTGCGTGTAACAGATGGCACCACTACTTGTATAAAACTTTAGGTAACAGAATTATAGTGTCAAATATGGAAGAATTTTCATGGGTATCTGAGATAAAGGAAGAGCAATATGTAAATCCTATTCTTAGTTCAATTGAAAAAGAATGTACATCAAAGTTCGACAAAGGTATTTGAGCAAACACAAGGGAGAGTACTGTAACGCCAATGTAGATTGTGTGTATTGGGTATAGACGAGTTAAGGAAATGAATTATGACAGAAGAACATCGTTCACGATATTTTATTCATTCGGAAGCAACCAAAATGTACCATGGTTTAGCAGAGATGTCTTGGTAAGGTTACATGAAAAGCACATTGTCGAACTTGTAGCTCAATGTCCAAGCGGTCACTGATTAACAGTATGACATCAGAAATTTGTATGTTTTATGCAATGTATTACCTTTCCAATTTGGAAATAGAACATGAATAACATGGATTTAATCACAGGGTTGCCTCGTACACTGCGAAGGTTGATTCCATATAGGTAAGAGTTGACAGGCTATCGAGTCAGCGTATTCCCTACCAGTTAGGACCACCAATACAGCTTAACATTATGCAAAGTTGTATGTTATAGAGATAGTACGATTACATGGGATTCCACTCACTTTTATATCATATAGGAGAGCTCACTTTATTGCACAGTGTTGGAAGTCTTTTCAGTAAAGCATAGGTACATAGGTGAATGTAAGAACGGCTTGCCGTCCTTAGATGGATGGACAAACAAAACGTATTATATGAACATTTGAAGATATGCCACGAGTTTGTACATTGGACTTTAAAGGTAGTTGGGATGAAAATCTATTGTTTATTGAAATTGATTACAATAAAAGTATCAAAAGGCACCTTACGAAGCTTTTATATGAAAGAAAATATAGATCATCAATTGGATGGGTTACAGCTGATGAAATTGCTTTGCTCGGGTCAGATTTTGTTCATCAAGCTATAGAGAAAGTGAAGGTGATATAACAGCAGCTACAAATGGCCCAAAGTCAATAAAAATCATATGCTGATATTAGAAGAAGGGAATTAAAATGTGCCATAGGTGATTAGGTATTTTTGACAGTGTCATCAATGAAAAAAAAAGATAATGAGATTTGGAAAGAAAGGGAAATTGTCCAAAGATTGGAGCAAATTGCGTATCTATTAGCACTAGTCCAAGAACTCTTCACAGTTATTCAGTATTTCATATTCGATGCTTTGAAAGTGTATAGGAGATTATCTCGTATTGCTCCCAGTGGAGATATACAAGTTACAGAAGATCTCACATGTGAAGAGGTACTACTTACTATTCTAGATCGATAAGCGAAAGCAATGAGAAATAAAGAAGTAGATTTCGTAAAGGCACTATTGGAGAAATTAGCACGTAGAAGAAATCACAAGGGAAACCAAAGAAATACTGAAATCTAGCGTACTAATAATTGTTGTATACAGAAGAAAAAGTTCAAGATATGGAATTGGAGGCATAATAAGTAAGTCTTTACAAGTATTATGTGTGTATATGATAATGTGAAGGATTCACTTCGACATAAGTTGGTACAATGAGACAATGTTACTAACATTCGAGGACGAATGTTTTTAAGGGGGGAAGAATGTAACACCCCGTACATTTCCGAACCTATAAGACAGCGTTAGCATTTATGGAATTATTTAAATTTGAGAGATTTGATGAATTATACATTAATTTGTTGGGCATTAATGAGTCTTGTGCCATTGGGCCCAAATGAGGCCCAAAAATCATAAAAAGACATGGCCCAAAACAAATGGAAATGATCCATTCTTGTGTTGACCAACCAACCATGCATTTAATGCTTAAGGATGTGGCTAAGGATGACCATTAGGCACTATAAAAATCAAGAAAAATCAGATTTTATTGATCAAAACCCACATGCCATTTGGTAGAGTATTAAAGACATTTCTTTTATCTCACACAAACCCTAAGCTTCATTCCTTTGGCCAAGATCACTCCTTGGAAAGATTTGGTAAGTATTTAATATCATGGTTTAATATATTATATGTATTTAATATGTTTTAGATCATGTTGGTTATGTTGGTGAAGTGTGAGACGTTCACTATGTGTGAAACAATTTATGTTTGCTTAATCGGTGAAGGTTTTTTGCCTTGTAAACTTGAAAATGGACTTGTGGTATTGAAGGAGGTGAACTTGATGGGTTCAATATTTACATGTGAGATGTGATTATAGCCTTAACTTTTTTTATTCTTGTACATAATGTTTGGAATGGTTATTGCAAAATTGTGCATGGATTTGGTGGTGTATTGAAGGAAAGTGTGGTTTTGGTGATGTTTATGTGCGTTGTGAAACCATGGATGTTTTTTGGCATTTAATATGATCTAAAATATGTTAAGAGAAGGTTATTTATGATCATGGACCATTTATGACAAAAAAGGACCCAAAAGAGACCCTATTTGGTCGAAACGGGCACCCGCCCTCGCAGATGAAGCACCTGTGGGCACAGGTGACTTCGCAGGTGCCCCTGGATACTTCCAAGGGTCACATATGGGTGCAGGTGGCTTCGCAGGTCAGCCCAGAACCCCGAATTTCTTTTGTTTGCATCCCTTTGACCCCCCGAAGCCCCTATACCCTTTATGGATGCAATTAGCAACTTATGGTACCTTTTAAATGAGTATAAAGGAGTATCCCAGAGGTATTTTGAATGGTATAAAATATGGGTTGTTGTTACTGTGTTATTGTGAAAGCTATCGAGTGACTTGAGGGAGAAAAGGTAACGTAGTGTTAATGAGGAAGTGTAAAGGGTAAACTTGGTGTGAAATGTTATTGGTTTATGATGTCTTGGTCAATGTGTAGAATGTTATGATATTGTTGGTTTGGTGATGCACTAATTGGTAACGTAAGAGGGCGAAATGACGTTATACGACAGTCACGTAACTCATTATCATTGTATGCACTTGTAAGGTAGTTGGTTGTTAACATGAGTTTTGTTATGTACTTGTATTGTACAGTAAGACGTAAGGAAGGAGCTGGACTATTGTATTCACGAATAGGATTGAGTGTTCATATTGGGAAGATAAGGTATGTAAGGTTACTCTTTCTGTATCCTTCTGCAGCATATCGCTCATATTGGCATTGTTCTTATTCGATTCCGAAATGTCCAAAGGTATCTCATTTTAGGTTGTTATCTATTGTTAAGTCACATGTATTCCTCACTCATTAGTCATTGTTGTTCATGAGTTACATAATTATGGACACGGTTCCAAAGTCTCAATAATGTTATGCTTCAAATAATGTTATGTCAAGTGAATGTACCAATCTCTCACAAGTAAAGGTATCAATCTCTCAAAAGTAAAGAAAGGAAGTAACACATATGTGGTTGAGTACGGGTGGCAGCTTTGGGGGCATAAGCCTAGCTCAAGCTGATCCCAAGATTATTGGATCAGGGGGCAGTCCTAGAGGCATAAGCCTAGCTCTGACCAAACCTGACAGGGGGCAGCTCTAGAGGTATGAACCTAGCTCGAGCCGAACCTGACACATTGATTTATGGGTGGAAGCTCTAGAGGTAAAAACCTAGCTCGAGTCAAACCCAATTTTTTGATTCTTAGGGTGGCAGCTCTAGAGGTATAAGCCTAGCTCGAGTCGATCCTAACATAACGTTATGTTATGTAAACCCACTTATCAGTCGGGGCTCGGGTATCACAGGTCACAGGCAAAGATGAATAAACATAGAAGCAAAGAAAGTATTTGTCACGCCCCAAATCCCATTGGGGCGGACTGTCACCCGAAGCCAATGAGGCTCGAGAGAACCAATCTTTGCTCATGTCTAGTCATATGCATGTCACTCACTAAACAACACCATCACATAGAGGTATAAATTGTCAATAGCGGAAGTTATGGAAACATGTGATATATACATATAAGAAACTTGGTCGTTAGGGCCATCGAATCCACATGGACATACATCGCTTACATTTGTCTTCCCACAACCGTCTATAAAGCCTCTACAGATACATAACCATAACCAGCCTAGAGTCGGTACAACACCCCACTCTATAAACATATACGCTACCAAAACAAATGTACATAAGAACTCAGGAAGCCCCGAATCAACTGGAGCTCACCAACAATTCGCAAATGATCCGCAACCTACTGTGGAGGTCTATCTGTACCTGTGCCTGCAGCAAGTAAGTTAAATTCCCCAAGAGGGGTCAGTACAAATAATGTACTGAGTATGTAAGGCTATAAGAAACTGTATGCAACATAGGATCTCAAATGGGATCAATACATGTGAATAAACATTATGGATTAATCACCGTCTCGCATGTGTGGAACCAGGTTCATTACCTTCCTTGCTTTCATTACTCTCATTGCTTGATCATTTATTCATGTCAATTTCAGTTGTTAAATAACATTCCTTCATATTTTCAATTACCTTGGCTTTACGTTCATCTTTATTATCAGTCATCCACTTATTAGTGAGCCATAATATAATAAGAGTCATCCACCTATTGGTGGGCTATAACCGTCATCCACACTTGGTGGGCTATAATATGTGGGCTATAACTGTCATCCACACTTGGTGGGCTATAATATAAAAAGATTCATCCACCTATTGGTGGGCTATAAGCGTCATCACCGTCATCCACACTTGGTGGGCTATAATATAATAAGAGTCATCCACCTATTGGTGGGCTATAACCGTCATCCACACTTGGTGGGCTATAATATAATAAATATATAATATCGGGCCTCCACCATTGGTGGGCTATAATATATACATATATAATATTGGGATTTTTCCCTCTGAACTTATACCCTTTAGATTGTGATCCATACTCAATGAAACATAAAGTAACCATGTGTGCATTACGTCTTCGCATACTTCTTTCCTTTAGATTTGTTATGAGAGTGATACATTGGTGATTGAAACATTATTGTGTACGCATATATACACTACTTCATTCCTTCACTTTCATAAGATTGATACATTAGTAGTTATAACATCTTCATTCTTTACTTGTGGGAGATTGTGAGAAATTGATACATTAATTATAACATTGTTGGAACTTTGAAACATAATATTATTAGGACTTTAGAACGTAAAACTTTTGGAACCTTGGAACAATAACCAAAGAGCATGATTCATGTGAATCACAGTTGATATAGGAATAAGGAACATGTGAGTAACAATAATTAATAACCGAAAATGGGATACCTTTGAACATTTCGGAATAGGATAGGTACAATGTCAATGTGACTAATATGTGCTGCAGAAAGATACGGAAAGAGTAACCTTACATACCTGGTCTTCCCAATGTGAATACACAGTAATCCAGCTTCTTCCTTATGTTTTACTCTACAACACAAGTATATTACGAAGTTCAAGTCAACCATTAACCATGTTACAAGTGCATAAAACGACAATGGATTACATGACTACCATATAACGTCATTTTGCCCTCTTAAATTACCATTATTGCATCACCAAACCAACAATACCATAACATGTCACACATCAACCAAGGAATCACAAACCAATAACATTTCACACCAACTTTACCCTTTATACTCCCATATTAACACTACGTCACAATTACTCCTTCAAGTTATCTCAATACCTTCCGTAACAACACATGAACAATAATCCATAATTTATACCATCCAAAATACCTCCGGGATACTCCTTTAAAGTCATTTAAAAGGTATCACAAGTTGATAATTGCATCCATGAAGGGTATAGGGATTTTGGGGATCAAAAGGATGCAAAAACAATAAATTTGGCGTTCTGGGCCTACCTGCTAAGCCACCTACGCCTGCAGGTGGATGAACTGAGTCTGCGGATTCCCTTTGGCAGTAGCCAGAGGCACCTGCATTGGCACCTGCGCCCGCAGGTGCTCCAGTCTCGAGGGTGGGTGCCCGTTTCAGCCTCCGGGGGTCATTTTAGGGTCCTTTTTTGCCATGAATGATTCGTGACCATAATTAAACTTCTCATAACATATTTTAGATCATCTTAGATTCCAAAGAACATACATGGCTTCACAATGCACATAAACATCACCAAACTACATGTTTCTTTCAATGCGTCACCAATTCCATACCCAATTTCAAAATAAAAACTCCAAACATTATGTAAAAGAATAAAACAAGTTGAGGCTATAATCACATATCACATGTCAATATTAAATCCATCAATTCCACTTTCTTCAAGATCACAAGTCTCCTTTCAAGTTACAAGGAAAAACCCTTTACCGATTTAGCAAAAATAGACTATTTTACACATAGTGAATTTCTCAATACTTTATCAACATAACCAACATCATCTACACCATATTCCATGCATATAATATATTAAACCACGAGAATAAACACTTACCAATCTTGCAAGATGATGGTCTTGACCAAGGGGATGAGGGTTTAGGGTTTGAGTAGAGAGAAAATTGCTATAGAAATTTCTAGAATTGGCATGAGTGTTTTTGTTCAATAAAATCTGATTTGTTCCCCTTATATAGTCCCCTAATGGTCCTTGATTTAACCAAAAACTTGGTCTAATCATGATATAACAACTTGGTCTTGCAAGAATGGGTCATTATTCCCTTTTTTGGGCCATGTCTTCATGCTAATTTTGGGCCTCATTTAGTCCATTAACAAATTGTTAATTGAGCCCACTAATTTAATGTGTAATTCCCCATAAATCTCATGTTTAAATAATTCAATAAATGTTAAGCCAATCAATTAGAGTCGGAAACGTACGGGGTGTTACAGTATTAAAAGTAAAGTACATGATTCCAAAATCATAGATTGATGGTTTATCCATATTTACTATGCTCCTATATTTGATTCCATTGATGTTCATCTGTATGTAACAATTTCTTAAGGCCTTACATACTCAGTACATTCTTCGTACTGACCCCCTTGGGGGGATTTACCTTACTTGCTACAGGCACAGGTGTTAGTAGACCTCCACAGTAGAGTGCGGGTCAGTTGCAGACTTTTGGTGAGCTCTTGTTGGTTCGGGGCTTTTCGAGTCATAGTGTATATTGATTTTGGTTTTGGCATTGTAAATATTATATAAAGAGGGGACTTGTCCCGACTGTAGGTTGGTTATGTACAGGTATCTATAGAAGCTTTGTAGACGGGTAGGGGAAGACGAATGTAAGAGATGAATGTCCATTTTGACTTGACGGCCCTAACGGCCAAGTTTCATATATTGTACATGTCATGATTTTTGCCATTGGTATTTGTTTATTATATGGGATAGAATGATATTCCTATAGAGACATGCATATGGAGGTACATGAGTAAAGATTGGTTCTCTCGGGCCTCAAAGGCTTTGGGTGCCTGTCCGCCTCGTTGGAATTCGGGGCGTGACACCTATTTTCAAAATACAATGAATAAAAACACCTTTCTCGAGGACCTAGTTAGACATGCACAAGAGCTTCTAATACAGTAAAATATAAAACAAAAGAGATAGCTCCCACCGTAGGAATGAAATGGGTAGAAGCTGTTGGAGATTACTACCCACATCACCTACGAAACATCAGCTGATCCTGCAACCTATACCCCAAAAAGGGTATAGCAAGAGTAGTATCAGTACAACTATATGTATGGGTAGGTATCATTAGCTGACCAGGGTTAGATCACGTAAACATCATATAGAAATCACACAAAAAAGGCATGACAACTTATATAAAAATTTAATTCACAACATCATTTTCACCCACTTATATTATCTTTCTCTCTCAAATGACCTAAGAGTATTTTCTTTCTTATTTTAGCTGACTTAGTTGTACCCAATTCATTACTAGTAGGCAATCAATACCACTGACATTCCCCTTATACCATTCACACTTAATCTCACTAATCATAGCTCACCCTTCACATCAAATGTCATCCATCATAACTCTCACTTGTTTAACCCCCAACAGTTATTATTAGTCAATCTGCTTCACTTACACCTCAATTGCTATGCCCATAAATCAGGAACAACATACGGATTCACCTTTACACATATTTAACACTCAATTCTGGTAAAATATCATCTCAAGCTTATGGAACAAATATACTTCCTTAACACAATCAAGTCAAGTAGATAGATAAATCATCTTCAGTAAACATTATTCAGCTCAATCCAACTCAATGAATCTCATAAATAATTCACTTGTTGCGCGACCACAAATAGTAACTCATTTCAAGTGCAAAATCAATTAATCGAACCACACAAAGATCCAAATATAATGTCAAGTAACCGAACTACACAAAGATCCAAATATAATGTCAAGTAACCAGATCACATTAAATCCATATATAATGAAACAATAATATAACCTGATTCACTCAAGGAACCATAAAATACCTCATCAATATAACCAGTCCACACAAGAAACCATAATATAATGATCAATAAACTGTAACACAGTTCACTCAAGGACCATAAAATACCTCATCAATATAACCAGTCCACACAAGGAACCATAATATAATGATCAATAAACTGTAACACAGTTCACTCAAGGAATCGTCAAACTCTCCAATATCATGTGCACACATGCTAAGGGTCTTATGGTTGCCCATTAGCCCTAAGTAGCAGGGGATGAGCTTAGTCCATGTACCAAATAACCCAGACATCTAGTGTCTGCCACCCTTACCCCAAACCAATGTTATACCACCCTTGTTCCAATGTCCCCACCCTTATATTTCCTAAATTCTACCAATCTCGTGTTGATGACCTTTATCGATTTATCTTACAATATAAATTCATGTCACAACACATACAATCACAATATGAGATAACACAACCATACTTTCATTTCAAACAAGTCCTTTTAGATAATATCATTTTTAGTGATTAAAAAAACTTGTACTACAATCCAATAAGTTAATATACACATCATGCATTGCAACAAGTACATAATGCACTCCAAACACTTTGTCAAATTCATGTTCATCGTTTTATGAAAACAACAATTATTATTTAATGCATGTAATCACAAGTATTCTCGAAGGTCAACCAACAACTTATAATTTATTACCAATTCATATTCATCAATTACCACATGTACGAAAACTAATCCATATCATATTCAAGTAATCATTACCAATCCGTACTCATCAAATTCAAGTATTCATTTTAGGAGTACACATTCAACCAAATAGAGTTTAAACTCCAATTCAACATTCATAAATTCATTTACTAATCAGATCCTTCTTTATTTCAATCGAGATCGGTAAATTCCACTACTATCTCATAACCCTTATACTCAAGTCATTACTAGGTTCAATACCCTTCTACATTAGCTAATTATTCAACCATTCAACTTTATTCAACTTACAATCCTAGCTTTAGTCATACAACCTTACACATCTTACTTCCTAACACTTAGCCTAACTTGACTTTAGGTTCTTAATTTATGCCACTGCTTCCTCTTATCATAAACCATTCTCATAACTATCTTTCAGCAATAATATCCCATATTCCAAACACACAATATCAATTTCACCTTTTTAAGGTATTAAAGATGAGTTTTATAGATTACAAGCTCACACAATTCCTCTATTTTTACCAATATTCACATACTCACCTTGTAATTCATCAAGTAAGTCATATAAACACCAATACCCACCAAGATATCCACACAATAACATAACAACACCCTATTACATCTTTATTACATTAACACCATATTTTATCCATCCAAACTCCATGCTTACTAGATTAAGCATGATTTATCCCGTCAAATCTATATCACGAATATGATTTCTAACCATATTCTAATACTCATAAACTATAACCTACCTAGGTTCTAAGCTGCTATATCATAGATGCTTTTCTTTTTCTTCATATTTCTGAATGATGAATCATCTAATAAACAATAATTATAAGATTAATTAATAAAATACTCAACAAATAAATACTTTGGAAATTCAAACCCACTATTTCAACCCTTATTCACAGTCTATAAAACTACCCAAGGATTGATTAAGCATTGACTAGTTCTATCATTGTAACAATCGGTTCCGTCATTACTGAAAATAACTGTGGCAAAGGCATATAAATCTCATTCTTAACATGTGTTAGGATCAAATATTTAGAATAGGAGTGTATTTTATATGTGTTAAGGTCATACAATACTCCTAGCACAAAGTTAAGTAAAAGTATCCTTACCGATTTAGTTTCTGGCTAAGTTTAAACGAGGGTCAACTTCAAATAAGCATTCCTCCAAGAATATAAGCAGTTAGGGGGCGCAATACCCACCAAATTAATCTTTGAGTCTTATTTCCAACACAACTGACCATTTGTTAATCCTCTTTTTGAGTAAAAAGTTATGACCATTTTAATAAAGACTATCCATGCTGAAAAGCTGAGGGCGCTGTAGAGGGTCAGGTCGCAATAGCGATGTTGCTATAGTGGGTCAGTTCACTATAGTGACATGCATAGTAGTTTATAACCAATTTTGGACGGGTTTCAGCCCCCAAACCCCAAAATTTCATTCCTAAGCCCTAAGGGAGATTTTCTATTGGTATGGGTGGAAATTCTTTGTTGAGATAAGTTTCTTCCGTCATCTTCTATATTTTTCAATCCTTTAACATCCTAGAATCATTATAACAACCTTTAATGGTGAAATTCTTGGGGATTGAACCCTAAGTTTATGATATTTTTGGAAAAACCTAAGGGTTGGGTTAATATCACCTTGAATCACTTCTAAATTGCTAATTAACAATCCCTAACATGAATTAGTGATTCTAAAAGATGAAAATTTATAGTTGGGGATCTTGAATTCAATAAAGGTGAAACATTTAGCCTAAAAACTCCACTAATGGAGTTGGGTAGAGCTTGAGGAACTATTTTGATGACTAATTGACCCTTGGGTAATGTTATAGACCATAAATAAGGGTAGAATTAGTGGGTTTGAATTTCTAAAGTATTTTTTTTGAAAAGTAGTTTATTAATTACTCTTGTAATTGTTATTATTAGATTATTTAGCCTTCGAAATCGTGAATAAGTAGGAAGATCATCTATGGTATAGCTTATTTATTGCAGCAGCTTGGCGCCAAGGTAGGTTATAGTTTATGAGTAGTAGACTGTGGTCAGTAATCATATCTATAGTGTAGATTTGATTGGAGATATCATGCTTAGGCCTGAGGGCATGGAGTTTGGGTGGATAAAACATAAAATTTAATGTAATAAGTACCTAATTATGTGTTGATATGTTAATATATGAATCCTTGATGGATGTTTTGTATATATATGACTCTATGATGGATTGTAATGTGAATTATGTGAATATAGATGTCAATGAGATTATGTGAGCTCATAATCTAGTTATTTAGCCTAATTACCATAAAAGGGTTACTTGATATTATGTGTGGTTGGAATATGGGATAATCTTACTTAAGGATAGTGATGAAGACTGATTATGGTATAAGGAGGTGGTTCCTTAACTTAAGAACCTAAGGTCAAGTTAGGCTAAGGGTAAGGAAGTAAAAGAAATAAAGGTGCATGACTAAAGCTAGATTGTAAGTTGAATAAAGTTGAATGATTGACTAATGTAGTAGTTCTGGAACCTAGTAATGACTTGAATGTAAGGGTTTCTAGATAATAATGGAATCTATGGTCTCGGTATAAATAAAAAAGGATTGGAATAGTGAATGAATTTATGAATGTTGAACTAGAGTTTAGACTCCTTTGGGTTGAATGTGCACTGCTAAATTGAATACTTGAATTTAATGATGTGGCTTGATAATGCTTACTTGAATAAGCCATGGATTGGTCTTCGAACATGTTGCAATTTATGAAACCCATGAATCATATCTACTTGTGATTTGGTATGTTGAAGAATGATTGTTGTTTACATGGAATGATTAGCTCGAGTTGACCAAGTGTTTGGGTGGTTATCTATTATTGCAATGTATGCTTAAGGAAGTAAATTGTTAAATATTATCCTAGGTGTTAATTACATATAATGAGGTTATATTAAAAGGCTTGTTAACTATGCAAGTATGATTGCTTTTTCTCATTATTGTTGTGATTAATATGATATCTGTTAATATTATGGGATGTATCAGTATTTGGATATCTTCATGGGATTGGTTATTATGATTCATTGGTTAGCTCGGGTACCATATCAGTACAATACATGGTTAAGAGCTCGTCAGTTGTAGGTCATGGCTAGTGGGCAACCATAAGATCCTTAGCATGCATGTATAAAGTATGCATGAGTGTGACGATTCCTTAAGTGGACCAGGTATATCATTATTGTTATTGTTGCTATTTATATTGGTTCCATGAGTGGACCAAGTTCTATTATGGTTATTGTTGGTGGTTCCTTGAGTGAACCGAATTGTGATGTTGCTTGATATATTTGGGATTCTGGTGTGGTTTGGTTACTTGGCATATATTTTTGGGATTCTGCTGTTAGAGTCATGGTTTGCTAACTTGGATATTGTTAGATTCAGGGTTGTTGAATTGGTCATGGTTTGACCTCACTCGTTGTCCCTTGACTTGTACTTGACTGAAGTTGTAGAGTTACTTGAAAAGGCTAAGTATTATAAACTTGAGGTATTTATCATAATGTGTGTTCATAGTTGTAGTTGTTACAAGGTGATGATTATTGGTTTTCAATTATCATTGAGGTTAATTGAAGTTTAAGTGAAATAGATTGACTAATAATAACTATTGCGATTAAACTTTGAGAGTTAGGATGGATGACACTTGATGTAAAGGTGATGAATGATCAACGTAAATAAGAATGAGAATACTCTTAGGTAATACAAGCAGATACTAGTGTTGTAGATTAAATTGTTATGCTAGTTTTCATGTTTTCTTTTGTGATTTCTATATTGTCTTTACGTGATCTAACCCAGGTCGATTGATGATACCTACCAGTACATGTTGTTTATACTGACACTACTCTTGTTATACCCTTTTTTAAGGTATAGTCTGGTTGCAGGATCATTTGATAGTTCATAGGTGATGTGGATAGTGTTCTCCAGCAGCTTCTACTCCTCTCATTCATGGTGGAAGTTGTGTTCAGTCTTATTATTCTTGGTTTACAAGGTCTTGTACCTGTTTAGGATAGTTCTTATGGGGTCGTTTATATTTTTGACCTTAATATTTGTAATAAAGGTTGGTTATTTCTATTTAATAAAGACTTTCACATATTATGTTGAATGGGTGGTAAGGGGTTCTCCTATCTAGGTGGATTAGAGAAGGTGCCCTCATGATCCGATAGTTTGGGTTGTGACAATTTAGTATCAGAGCCTAGTTACCGGTCTCCTAGTACAAGAATAAATATTGAGTAGAGTCCTGCAGATTGGTGTGTTGATGTCCACATCTAATCTTGGGGAAGCTATGTGGAATTCTAGGAAATTGTTGCACTTCTTTCTTTCCTTTCGTGAGGTTTGTATAGTTTCTTGTATGGATTTAATCCAATTGGTATCTCTCAATTCTAATTGGTATCTTCATAATCATAATTGGAATCTAGTCGATTTCAATTGGTATCTTGAGGAGTTTGTAATTGGAACCTAGTTACTTCCAATTGGTAGCTGTCTATAAGGGATGGAACTTATGACTGTTATATGAATTATGATGAAATTGGGTTGTTGTAACTTGTTTGTGTAATATAAGATGTGTCAGTGATTTGTAGTGGCTTGATTAACTTTGAGTCTATAATAGGTGAATGTTGCAAGTTTCCATGTGTTGTATGGTGTGTGATAGAATTTGACTACGATTGTTACTTGTCTTGTTGGTAGTAACATAAAGGTTTAAATTGGTGCATAAGGTTAATGTTGTGGTACTGATGTAAATCGTAGTTGGTTGAATTATTATAAATTCCATGAATTGTGAAAGGTCATAACTTGGTTATGCGTTAATGGTTAAAGAAAACTGTTGTTATGTGATTTAAATGGAAAATAGTATGCTAAATACTAGACATGATCTTATCATTGGTAAAATGGTATGGGAAAAATAGTGCAGAATTGTGAAAATTCTTATTTCAAATAGTTGGCATGTGAATAAGTACCATAGATAAAGGGCTATTGTTGCTTAATAGCAGAAATTGCGGTAAGAAATTTTTTGAGGTAATCTATGATTGTGATTAAAGGAAAATATGTTTTTGTTTTCAATTTTGTGATAAATTGAAGGTTTAATTGATGATTAGATTGTCGGTTAAGCAAATAAAAGGGTGGATATGGTAGCCCTTGGCATGAAATTTAAATGTTTGATGTAAGTGATGTTGTCTGTTTGAAGTAACATATATATATTTGAACATCAAACTTTATTTGACTTGGTGGTTTTTACTATTGATTGAGTAACTATTTGTGTTGTGATGATAATGAGTAGTTGATAAGAAAATCAAAAAATTATGGTGGGACCAAGCGCCCTTGTATTTGTGAAACACTAATTATGGGTGTCTATTGGTAGAAATATTCACCAATGTGTTGATTAATAAAATGACTTGTCATTGGTTGGTTTTGTTGACATTGTTCATATGCTTAATATATGACAATAATTATAGGTTAATAGTATCCCTTGAGAGTGACATAATTGAATTGCTAGGGTCTTTGCAATGAGATAGCTTGATTATGATAGATGATCCTTAGTTGTAGGGTCGGTTGAGGAAGTGGGGTTATTAGATGTGTTCTTGAATATTCATGTCCCTCTCATTTATCATAGTAATACTTGGTTGTTATTGCTCCTGAGTGATTGAGGTATGTTGGGTCGGTAACTTGACTAGTTGTAAGCTAGTTGTGAGGCTAATAAGTATTGCTTGTCCTCGGGTGATAATAAAAAGTTGGTTGGTTATAAATGATTGATTGTTGAGGGTCGAATAGACTAATGTAAATGGTGGTGGAGAATCTATGTATTAATGAAACCCATAGTGGTGTGTTGGTTAGTGGTTGTACTCTAGATGATCTATTCTTATGTGTTGATCATGAAAGGGTGAAAAAGCGCCATAAAGTAGATTAACAAGGGGAAAACATGGGGTAGTACTTTGCGATGTTATGGTTGTTATATCATTTTTTTAGGTGTAATTGCCCGGGTTAAGATTTTTCCTCGGGTTGGGAGTTAGAATTTTTAGTTAGGCTAGTCTTGGATGAAATCTGAGTGAGGTACCGTCTAGGGTAATCCAAAAATGTATTGGGTAGATATAATAAAGTTTAGCTTGATTTTATGTTAGCTAATATGATGAGGAGCCCGTAGAATTTTTTAGAATCGAATTCGGGCGAGTAGAACTCTCGATATCGATCTTGACGTAAAGGGGTTAGTTCGGGATGTCTTGAATTTAAGGTGTGTTGTAAAAAGGGGGAGTTTAAAAGAAAATCTGACATTCTGCCTCTCCCATATCTCTATAGTGACATGCTCCAAAGAGGAAAAAGTCCCGCTATAGCGAGATTAATATCGCTATAGCGACATAGGTCCCTATAGCTGGGTAAATCACTGTTTAATTAGATTTTTTCCTCAAAATATTTCATTAATCTAAAAACTCATTTTGGGTAAGGACAAGGGAAATTTGGGGCGATTTAGTTGATAAACTATAGTGAATGGGTAAGTAAGGCATTGCATAAGAAACTCTAAAAGTGTTGTCTTTCTAAATTCTGACTTTATGTTTCTCTTCATCCAATGCCCATTCGAGGATGAACGGATGGTAAAATGGTATCTGTTGTAATGACCAATTCATTCGTTATTGAAAATATTTGTGGCAAAGGCATATGAATGTCATTCTTAACACTTGTTAGGATCAATTCTTTAGTGTGGGAGTGCATTTGATATGTACTGAGGTCATACAATTCTCCTAGAACAAAGTTATGTTGAAAGAATCCTTACCGATTTAGTTTTGGGCTAAGGTTAAACTAGGGTCAACTTCAAAAAAACATGCATCCAAGAATATAAGGAGTTAGGGGGCTCAATACCCACTAAATTAATGATCTCTGAGTCTTCTTTCCAATGGTAACTGATTGTTTGTTAATTCGCTTCCTGAGTAAAATGTTATAACTATTTTACTAAAGACTCTTCGTGCTGAAAAGATGAGGGCGCTGTAGAGGGTCAGGTCGCTATAGTGACATGCACAACAGTTTATAACCCATTTATGATGGGTTTCAAGACCCAAACCCCAAAATTTCATTCCTAAGCCCTAGAGGGGCAATTTTCTCTTGGTATGAGTGGAAATTCTTCGTTGAGGTAAGTTTCTTCCGTCATCTTCTTTATTTTTCAATCCTCTAACATCCTAGAATCATTAGAACAACCTTTAATGGTGAAATTTTTGGGGATTTGAACCCTAAGTTCATGATATTTTGGGGAAAACCTATGGGTTGGGTTAATATCACCTAGAATCACATCTAAATTGTTAATTAACAATCCCTAGCATTAATTAGTTATCCTAAAACATGAAAATTGATAGTTGGGGACCTTGAATTCAATATAGGTGGAACCTTTAGCCTAAATACTCCATCCATGGAGTTGGGTTGAGCTTGAAGGAACTATTTTGATGACTAATTGACCCTTCAGTAATGTTGTAGACTATAAATAAGGGTAGAATTAGTGGGTTTGAATTTCCAAGGTATTTTTTTGAAGAGTAGTTTGTTAATTACTCTTTTATTGTTGTTAATATATGATTTAGCCTTCAAAAAAGTGAAGAAGACGGAAGATCATCCATAGTATAGCTTATTTGATGCAGCAACTTGTCGTACAGGTAGGTTATGATTTATGAGTAGTAGACTGTGGTTAGTAATCGTATCCATAATATGCTTAGGCCTGCGGGCATGGAGTTTGGGTGTATAAAATGTGAAATTTAATGTAATAAGAACCTAACTATGTGTTGATATGTTAATGTATAAATCCTTGATGGATGTTTTGTGTTTGTATGACTCTATGGTTGATTGTATGTGAATTATGTGAATATAGATGACAATGAGATTATGTGTGCTCATAATCTAGTTATTTTTCCTAATTACCTTACAAGGGTGAACTTGGTATTATGTGTGGTTGGAATATGGGATAATCTTGCTTAAGGTTAGTGATTAGGATTGATTATGTTATAAGGAGGTGGTGACATAACTTAAGAGCCTAAGGTCAAGTTAGGCTAAGGGTTAGAAAGTAAAACTTATAAAGGTGCATGACTAATGCTAGATTGTAAGTTGAATAGAGTTGAATAATTGACTAATGGAGTAAGTCTTGAACCTAGTAATGACTTGAGCAAGGGTTGCTACATAATAACAAAATCTCCAGTTTTAGTATAAATAAAGGAGGAATGGGATATTGAATGAATTTATGAATGTTGAACTAGAGTTTAGACTCCCTTGGGTTGAATGTGCTCTCCTAAATTGAATACTTGAATTTAATGATGTGGCTTGATAATGCTTACTTGAATAAGTCGTGGATTGATCTTCAGACATGTTGTAATTTATGAAACCCATGAATCATAGCTACTTGTGATTTGGTATGTTAAAGAATGATTGTTGTTTACTTGGAATGATAAGCTCGAGTTGACCAAGTGTTTGGGAGGTTGTCTATTGTTTCAATGCATGCTTAAGGAAGGAAATTGTTAAATAATATCGTAGGTGTTAATAACATATAATAAGGTTATATTAAAGGCTTGTTGACTGTACAAGTATGATTTCTTATTCTCATTGTGGTTGTGATTGCTGTGATATCTGTTATTATTGTGGGATGTATTGGTATTTGGATATCTTCACGGAATTGATTATTATGATTCATAGGTTAGCTCGGTTACCACGTCAGTACAGTACATGGTTAAGAGCTCATCCGCTGCAGGTCATGGCTAGTGGGCAACCATAAGGCCCTTAGCGTTTATGTACAAGGTATGTATTAATGTGACGGTTCAATGAGTAGATCGGGTATATGATTATTGTTATTGTTGTTGTTTATATTAGTTCCTTGAGTGGACCGAGTTATATTATAGTTGTTGTTGTGGGTTCCTTGAGTGAACTGGATTATGATGTTGCTTTATATATTTGGGATTCCGGTGTGTTCCAGTTACTTGGCTATATTTTTTGAATTCTATTGTTAGAGTCATGGTTAGTTAACATGGATATTGTTATAGTCAGGGTTGTTGACTTGGTCAAGGTTTGACCTGACTCATCATCCCTTGACTTGTATTTAACTGAAGTTGTAGATTTACTTGAAAAGGCTAAGTATCATAAACTTGAGGGTATTTATCATAATGTGTGTTCATAGTTGTACTTGTTACAAGGTGATGATTATTGATTTTCAATTATCAATGAAGTTAATTGAGGCATAAGTGAAATAGATTGACTTATAACTATTGGGGTTAAACTCTGACAGTTATGATGGATGACACTTGATGTGAAGATGATAAATGATCAACGGGAATAAAAATATGAATACTCTTAGGTAACACAAGTGGCTAACAGTGTTATGGATTAAATTTTTTATATAAGTTATCATGTTTTATTTTATGATTTCTATATTGTGTTTACGTGATTTAACCCTTTTCAGCCGTTGATACCTGCCAGTATGTGTTGTTTGTGCTGATACTACTCTTGCTATATCCTTTTTGGGGTATAGTCTTGTTGCAGGATCAGTTGATGTTTCACAGGTGATGTGGATAGTGATCTCTAGTAGATTCTACTCCTCTCATTCATGGTACAAGTTGTGTCCAGTCTTATCGTTCTTGATTTAAAAGCTCTTGTACCTGTTTAGACTAGTTCCTAGGGGTCCTTTACATTTCTGCACTTAATATTTGTATTAAAACAATTGTAATAAAGGTTGGTTATTTCTATTTACTAAATACTTCCGCATGTTATGTTGAATGGGTTGTAAGGTGTTCTCCTATCTAGGTGGATTACAGTAGGTTCCCTCACGATCCGGTAGTTTGGGTCGTGACAATTATACTCAACTCATCTCCAATAATGGAGTTTTAAAGCTAAAGATCCCGTCTTTATTAAATTCAAGGTCCCAAACTATTAAAATTCATGTTTTAGAAAATAATTTTGTGCCAAAAATCATTAGTTAACAATCTAGAAATAATTCTAGGTGTAAATACACATAACCATGGTTTTCTCCCCATAATTTCAAGAACCTAGGGATCCAACCCACAATAATTTCACCATAATTCCCCATTCTAATGATTCTAGAAGAAGAATGGATTAATCGATGTTAAAAGGGATTAAAAATTATATCTGAACGAAGAATTTCCACGCCAACCATGAGCAAATCGCCCCTCTAGGGCTTAGGAACAAAATTTGGAGTTTGTGAACTGAAATTAGGGAAAAATTGTCTTATATACTGTCGTTGTCCCGCTATAGTTGGCCTGAGTCCCCCTATAGCAGCCTCAGCTTTTTTAGCACATACAATTTTCAATAAAATGGTCAAAACGTTTTACCCTGGATGTGGATTAACAAATGGTTGGTGGCATTGGAAAGAAGACTCAAATATCTTTAATTTGGTGGGTATTGGGTCACATAAATATTCATATTTTAGGATAAGTGATCATTTAAAGTTGACCCTGGTTTAAACTTAGCCAAAAGTCAATCAGTATGGACTTCCAACTTAACTTTATGCTAGGGGTATTGTACGACCTTAATTCATGTATAATGCACTCCTATACTAAAGGGTTTATCCTAAAACCTATGAATAATGAGTTCCTTATACTTTTGCCGTAGATATCTTTAATAATAATAGAATGGGTCATTACATAGGCTTTTTCTCATCATCAACAATTACGGGTGGATTAGGAACAATGTCATTGTTGTCCTCAACAACAATGTACTTTAATACCTCAACAATCTAAACAATGAGCATCATTTTTTGGGTTCGTCACTGTATCACTAGACAATGTCCCAGCCTTTCTTAGATTTAACGTTGCTAAAATCTGACCTATCTACTGCTCTAACTATCTAATTGATGTAGAATGAGAGTTTACTAGCTGACCCATCTTAGAAACATCTTATCACATGACCTTGAGGTTGTTATTTGTAGATTCTACCTTTTTCAACACCTTTGCCATCATGTCTTCTAATCGAAAAGTACTTGACTCTACTTCGCAACCTTTTGGAGGAATATACAAACTATTTTTAACATTTTTGTACCCATCATGTTTACTTCAATCACCATCTCTATCTCTTCCTTGACTCCTATCTCTATACCCCGACCGATTGCAGTTTTCCTTATAATAGTTTCAACCTTGATTCTCTTGACCTTGGCACCAACAGTATTGATTAGACCCTTGGGCTTTGGCCTGGAAACTTTCCACCTGATCATTCAAATAGTTTGCCTCCTCCTCAGAATCATGACTGTCATATCTTGGTATTTTTTTATATGAATCGATTGCATTTAACCTTTCAGCCCCAGCCTCCATGACATGCTTTACAATGAGACCTATTTGAGTTTTCATATCATCTATGTCCTGATCTTGCTCCTCGTCTTTCCTACACTGCTCTACAGACATACTTATAGCCTAAGTGCCAGCAGGAACTTCAAATTCTAGTATGTGCCATTCCCTGTTATTTTTGGTAACTCTATCGAGCAACACTGCTGCATCTACATAAGTGCGACTTATAAAATATTCTACAGTAATAGTATCAGCTATCGCCTTGGTACTGGAATTTAAAGACCTATAGAAGATCTCCAATAAACAATCATCGGTATTCTATGATTAGGACATTACTTCAGCTTCTTGTTAAACCTCTACCATGCCTCATAAAAATCTTCTGTACTAAGTTTCTTGAAGCTATAGATTTTATCTTTTAGCTACATTATTCTGTACTTCGGATCAAAACCTTTCCAAGAAATCCCTCTTCAACTCCCTTTAAGTAGTGATTAAGTCATTAGGTAATTAGTCAACTAAAGAGTTACTTCACCTACTAATGAAAAGGGAAATAACCACAATTTTATATCATCTTGAGTCACAACAGGTAGTTTATATGCCTTACAAATCCCCACAAAGTTCATTAGGTGCATATTCGCATCATCAGTAGCTTGTCTTGCAAATACTCCTTTCATGTTCTGCAATTGTATCATTGTGTTGGTAATGTTGAACTTGGCCCCAACAGGAAGTGGGGGCAGAACTATGGCACCTATTGCACCTACATCATCTAGGTCAACATCATAATCATTATCAAACTGAGGGGGTATATCGGTAGTGTTGCTACTAATGGCCCCTATTCCTTTTTTGTCTGGCATGTTCATTCAGTGTAGCCTGACGGACTGCCTCTTCTTGTCTAGCTTACTCATTAGATGTAACTTGGCGATGTTCTTCAGCTAGCTGAGCTGCCTCAAGTTGTATACCCCTTGCCTGTTCCTCAGGCAATAACCTGGTTGTGGCTTCCTTCAGAGTCTTTTGGTTTCGTTGCATATCTATTCTCCTCAAAGTTCTTTTATGTTTGAGATCAATTGGAATTAGGGGATTGGCTTGACTCCGAGTACTGGGCATACACAAGTGTTTACCCTAAGAATAAAAAAAAAAAATCAAAAAAGGAAAATCTAGAAATAAAGACAAATAGTCAAATAAACACAATTGATCTAATCCTAAACTGTATACCCCGTCAATGGCGCCAAAATTTAATGTCACCTAAATTAAACATTGCAATTGAAGTATAAAGCAATCGCTAAATCAAATATTGAACCCAACTAGGTTGGGGTTGATCCCAATAGGACTAAGGCTAGGTACCAGTTCAATGCGGTTATTCAAGCTAATAGTCGATTATTTTGAAGGAGGAAATAAAAAGGCAAGTAACAGTTTGAAATTTTAAATAACAAGTATGCAGAGTCTGTTGTTTGTAACCACTTAATGTGAATGAACTAGGCTTGTATCCCCATGATTTCATAACTTAGTTAGTGTAGCATACTAGTGATCTATCTTTGTGCTTGGTATGCAAAATCGGTAAGTTAGGTTCACTTAAACGATTGATCCCCTATCAAGGTAAATATCACTACGCAACTTGGACCATCTACGAGTGTTTACTTCACTAACCCTTATCTTTGATTCCAAATTAGCTATTACTGGACAGGGCTCAAGCTATTAGATGAGGGTTGATAACCTCAAATCTCTGTTGTTGATCCTTTTTCCTATTCTTTACCTCTTTGGTCCAGCAAGTAAAGAATTAAGGTTAGTTCAAATATTGGCCACAGTTAACAAGCAATCACTATGAAGAGAAGAACAATACATGCGTAAACACCATTTAAGAATCACTAGGTACTTTAACCTTCTTTGTTAATTCATCATTGTTCCACAACCCCAGTTATGGGATTTATAAACTCATGACTTGAGAACCACAATTAGAAATTATGGACAAAATCATGATTGTGAAATTACAAATTTTGTAGAATAAATCGGAATCGTCAATTATCAAAGAAGAATTAGTAACCAATAATCGAAGTGTGAATAATTCTCCAAAACCCAAGAACAAGACAATGTTTTATGTTTCTAAGGATTAAGAGAGCCTAAATAACTAAAATAAAACCTAGAAATGTATTTATAGACATTATAAAACCTATCCTAACACAATTAGGAAAACAGAGATGACATGTTTCCATGGTTCGTGAACTGTTGTCCACTATCCATGAACTGGGCTCATGGACTTGAGGTCCAATTTTGAAAATCTTTAGTTTCACTTTCCACGACCAGCCAATACAGTTCGTGGGCTGATTTACGGGTTGTGGAAGCCTTCATGGGACTTGGGCCATTTTACACATCTTTAAGATAAAGTTCAAGGAAATGCAGGATGGCTCCTAGAAAGCTCCACAAGCCGTGATCATAGTTTCACTAGCCATGAAAAACCTTCTTCAGAATTGGGCCATTTTGCTCACATTCAGGATACTTTTCATGGACATGCAGAACATCTCATAGAAGGTTCCACAAACTATGAACAAGATTCTGCTGATCGTGAACAAGGTCCCACTGACCCTGAACAACGTTCCACTAACCATAAACAAGATTCCACTGACCTTGAATAGATTCCACAAGGCCTGACCAAGTCATTTTCCAATGTTTTATCTTTACTTTGCTTCCGAACCCTATTTCCGTGCACAAATACCAAAAACACATCATATATACATAAACATACTTAAGAACTCACAAATTCCTATGTTTTAAGCATCGATTGCACCATAAAACTATGGCACATTACCTAATCAATTGTGAAGGATTATCGACTCGACCTAGACCTGTGTTGCCCTTTTAGAACGTGAAGGACATCTCACAAATGTGAAGGCCA
Organism: Capsicum rhomboideum; assembly: GCA_031232105.1. NCBI lineage: Eukaryota > Viridiplantae > Streptophyta > Magnoliopsida > Solanales > Solanaceae > Capsicum > Capsicum rhomboideum. Next base: position 83,899,443 of record CP124719.1, on the reverse strand, counting down.
CTAGTCTCCCTTCTTTACGATCACAATTCCTCTTTTATGAATGTAAAGAAAGAATCAGCTTACACCAGATATCAGTTGAACCAACAAATAAGTTCAAATTCAAAAACACTAAATGGCCCCTCGAGATTCATTCTAAACCTTCTGAAGACAAACCAAATATGCTACTCGATAGCAAATGATATTTTGGTCCTGTTGAAACCATCAAAATACCAATATGGGGTCATCTTGACCAAATATTGACCGAAGCCAAAACTTAAGTTCCAAATTTCCAAATTTCCAACCAATGACTTAAAATTCATTCAAATGCCTCGAGACCCAAATCAAAGGTCCAACTAAACCAATAAATACCTTTCGGACCAAACAGAACTTTTGAAGCTCTATCTCAAGCTCATCTTCATCATATGTTGTCTTTGGTAAAACCTATCAAATCTCCAACCTTCCAAAATAAAAGAACACATCCAAATCCTATCCAACCACCTTAGGAACTGTACAACCCACCCACAGACCATAAATAACATATTAAAGCTATCAAAAGGGGCCAAATAGTCAAAGCATGCAAAAATTAAAAAATGACCATAAGGATCATTACATGATCTACCACTAATGCATTCATTTTTCCTCAAACATAAGGAGAAAAAAATACCTGAACTTTTGAAAAGTTAGAGATATCTGCTTTGCATGTCTAACTCTTTCTCGGTAATGACCCTCCAGGTCATTTTCTTGATTTTTGCATGTTTCTAGAATTTTGAGTCTTTACACATAGGCTATAGGTCATTTATGACTTGCCAAAACTGACGGTTTGGCTAGCGGACAGTTCATTTGGGTATTAGGCTCATTTCCCAATTTTGAAGTTTTTACTGTTAAGGAATTGGTCTCGGACCAAAAAACCTAGTAAATGACCTCAGATGGAAATTTTGATAGCGTCGTGAGCTCTGAAACATTGATTTTAGGCTAGGGGACCTTCGGCTCAAGTCTCGAGGCTTCCAAACTTGTTTTGGGCTATAGGGTAGATTTGATGAAAAATTAAACTATGGGTGTAGGGCCCACATTCAATCAAAATGATCTCAGATGAAAGTTTTAATGGTTCCATTTAGTCTAGAATGTCGAATTTTATATGGTAGAATAGTTTGTTTCCACGCACGGGGTTCTGAATTAATCTCGAACACCCGATCAGAGTCCATTTGTACTTAGTAAAAATTTGATTCCTGATATCTGGTGTGACTGCTTTAGCGGCAATTTTTTTCTTTAGCGGACATCGCTTAAGTGACCAGAGTTCTGTTGTTGAGTACACGTGAATTTTGAATTTATCATTGCTTCTTATGCACCTTTATTATGTAGGTTTTGAGATTAGTACCTCTGACTGGTGATCTATAGTTGTTTGAGTCTCTTTTGATGTCCCGAGGTAGATATTAAGTTGATTCACAACCTTCTGGATCTATCTATTGTTGTCATTTTTGAATTTTTCTACTTTGGATATTATGGAATTTAGAGTTAAATTTCATATTTGTTGAGGCTTGTTGATGCAAGTCGAGCTTTGTCATTATCTTTGAATGAAGAGTTGAAGCTCAAGAATGTGCTAAAATGGAAATTCAAGGATTTGGGAGAAAAGGGGCTATGTATGCAAAGAGGCTATTTCAAAAATACATGCCACCAAGTCTAAGAAGACTATGAAGGCCCTTAATTCATTCTGGGTATTTTTTAATAATCAGCCTTAGCCTTTTTCCTTAGCTTAGTTAGTATAAATACTTCATTTTATCATTATAGGAGATTAGTTTTTGATTAATGGTGAATTGATCTCCTTTGAGAGAATAGAGAGCTTGGTGAAGCTTTTGTTGAACCTTTGTTTGGAAACGAGGGTGGCAAGGTGAATCAATTTTCCTCGTGGTCTTTGTAAGAGTTAGGTGCTTTTTAGGTTAATGTGATTGAGGTCTTAGGGTTTAATATGCCCTTTGGTTACTTTCGATATTCTATGTTGTGTCTATCTATTTATCCTTGAATTATACTTGTTTTGGATTCATTATCGGGGCTTTTATTTTTAACATAGCTATTGTTACCAATTTATCCTTTCTAGTATCATTTCTTCTATCTTCTATCTTTACTTTTTGTATTTCCTTTCAATTTTGTGGTTGATATTTCATCATTTGGTATCAGAGACGAGTTTAAATTTGTTTTCACAAATCTATCTTGGGTTGTGGTATTAATTTAAAAATCCAAAAAAAAAATCAATCCAAAAATTTGCTTTGATTCGTGTTTTTGTTTGTTTTGACACTAGATTTGTATTCTCTAAAGTTTTTGTGTCTAAATCAAAGATTTTCAATTGATTGGAGTTGAAAAGAAGAATCCACCATTATTGAACTTGAATGTTTTACAACATGAAAATGGGTTTTAAAGATTAGGGTTGATTCAAGCTACAAAAATTATTGGATTTGTTCTCTAGCTTGAAGGAAATCTACTCCTAAAATTTGAGATGATTTCAAGTTTATTTTAAGGGTGTTGGAATTTGGGTGTTCTTGACAAGGTTGAAGGTTTGAACAAGTTCATAAACTTGAAAACTGGGTCTTTTGATTGAGATTGAATTGGAGCTTAAAAAATAGTGGGGTGTATTCACTAGGTCAAGGGGAGCTAATCCTAAAATTTGAGCTAATTTTGAATTGATTTGAGGAGTGATAGAATTTCAAAGTATTCTTTGTGTTTTTAGTCTTCTTCAAGTGTTGTTGAAGAAAAAGGAGCAATAAAGTACATTTGATCCAAAACCTCAAGAAGAAAATTATTAAAGCTCATTTTTGGTCCCAAATTTGAATAAGGTGTGGTTAAAGGAGTACAAAAAATATCTGTAAATTTGAGTAAAAATAAAATAAATTAAAATTCTATCGATTTCATGGACCAACCAGTAGATGCCAGCCTTCCAGGTCCCACACGGACTGCATAGCATCTATTCAGGTATGTAGGCGGATCTGCATCAGCGTCAGCATCATTCATTAGCTCCCCATCACATCAGCCAGCACCTCCAGCTAAGCGCCAAATCATCACTTAAAGCTGAGCCACGAGAGTCGTCAAGGAAAATAGTTTCCACATCCCAGAAATAGCTCGCACCCGAGATGTAAGCTTCTGTCTTTCTCCAGCGACTTTAGGAAGTCCAACGTCCGCTACAAGCCCTGTAGTGACAGCTCTAGCTCAATTTTGGAGAATTTTTCAAGCTTTTCTCCATGGAATACAAGCCAATTTCTTTCCAAGTAATTTTCTTAGTACAAATCTTGGTAAATTAGTTTCATTTATTAATTCTACCTTTCATTTTCTTCATAACATGATTTTAATTAATAAATTATCCTACTGAATATTATCAGGTTCTTTGAGTCCGATTTCTTTTCTTTCATGTTGATTTCTTTCTGTGCTTTTCTTATTTTATTGATTCAAGTCTGTTTGTTTTAAGTGAGGCGTTCATTCTTCTATTGAAAAAAGATCCATTCCGACCAAGAGCATTAATTGATGCTTGTAACCACCAGATTTAAATGAGTTTCAACATTAGTCAAGCCATTTTGTGAGGTAATCAAAGGTGAAAAAATATGAGTGGTAGTGAGGAGTTTTTATTACTAGTCTTGTTTGCTTGTTTTGTAGGTACAAAGGAGCTATAAGTAGGTTTGTTTTCTAGAGAAACTACATCTTATACAACTCTTTGTTCCAATGCACATTTGTCGAGATATGAGAACCAAAGAGGTTAGAGAGGACATGCTATGATGGACATCTCAATTCCACTAAGGTCACTCTTCCAACTTTTGAAGGAGATTGTGATCCCAAGACCTATCTTGATTGGTAGTGGCAATATGATCAAGATCTCCAAATCCATGATTTTATCAAAGTAGAGAAAGTCATATATCCTATTGAACACCTTAAAGGGCTTGTATTGAGTTGGTGGGAATCCATGAGAAGACTTTGAAGGGCTCATGGTGAAGACAAACTTCTGATTTGGAGTATGTTGAAAAGACTCATGAGTTTCAAATATGTGTCAGAAGCATACACAAAACTTTATAATGTTGACTCCAGAAGACAAGTTTGTAAAATAAAGGTTGATATTTGTGCAATTTTGGGGTTCAATCTTTTCTTTGATAATTGGTGTTATGTAAACTGCATCACAATGTCACAACCCTCATAGTGAGTTTTAGAGTTTTCTATGTTTTGATCATTTTTCCACTTCTTATTGTTGCCTTATAGCATTTATGAGTTGCGGGACTGGGTGGCACGGTCCTTGAAGTGTTTGGTAGAGTTTTATGTGAGTTTTTTTTGTTTTTAGAAACTTTTAAGTTATCATAGTTGACTTTGGTCAACATTCTATGATCTAAGCATTGAATGGTAATCTACAGTTTCATCAGCTCCAGAACTATTTTGGGTTAGTAGCATGGTGGGTTCGGGTTTTGAGGCTTTCAGTTAGATTTTGAGTCTTTAGGCGAGAAGTTGGTCTTCAGTTGCTTAGAGTTGGTTTTGGGGGTAACTTATTGATAATGACCTCTGTTGGGAATTTAAACGATTTTATTGGGTCTGTAACATATTATATGATCGATTAGCACAATTGGTTCATATTTATGGGGTTTGAAATGAGTTGCGGGAGCTAAAACCAAGTTTTGGAAAGTGGTGTTGCTAGTGCAACCGCTTTTGTGGTTATTTCTCCACTTTTACGGTGATAGGAACCTTTTTATTCCCCTTTTCAATCCAAAACCTTATTTTCTGTATTTTGGGAGCTAGGAAGCTCCATTTGAGGTGATTCAATTCTCGTATAATCATTGGGTATGTTATTCTACCTTCATTTTACTCATTTCCCAATAATTTTCATTTTCTTTTATGTGATTTATATTCATAAAGTTGAGTTTTGAAAACCAAAGTTATGAAATCAAAAGTTCTTAAGTTTAGGATCGATTTTGGATGGGATTGTATTGATTTTAGGGATTAAAGGTCCTTGTATTATGGGAAACTGATTTTAACAAAAGATTTCCAAAATTTCTCATTTTAAACCATGATCGATAATGGAGATTTGAGATCTACCGATAAAATGAAATATTTATATTTTTATGATTTCAAAACCAATTTTAGCTCACTTTTCTATGGAATTTTAGATTTGAAACCCTTAGACTATTAGTGAAGTGATTTTCTACTAAAATTCTAGTTTTACACTTTTATATTTGAGGTTGGTTTTTGAGGTGATTTTAGACCTAAAACAAATGTATGTCAATATGGGTATCGTTGGTCTCATATTTACGTGTAAAAGTCTTATTTTACTAGATTAGATGCACATGGTGGCTATTTAAGGGAGTAGACCTTTCATATGATTCTTTAGGCTGTGGTTTTGCTTTACGAGTCATCTTTAAGGCAAGTTGAGATTTACCTTGACTCTTTTTTGAGGTATTTATGTGTTATGTGCTAATTACTTATGTTTTGTGAATGGCTGAGGGTTTGAGGGTACCACCTAGATAAGAAGGCAAGCATCTTCGCGTGTATCAGAGTTTATTGATGGGTTAAACTAATAAAATGGACATCTTGATTGTTCTCTCTATTTGTTGATAAGTTTATGGTAAATTGTGTTGATATATGACTTATTAATCATTAATAAATTGATAGTGAGTATCTACTTTAAGGTTTAAATCATTCTTAGTGGAATTTAATTGATTAAATGGGATTTAGTAACTACTTAAGTTTTTAAGAGATTTAAGTTATAACTAAGAAGTTAAAAAAGGAATCTTGGAATAATTACTATGTATCATGAACGAGAGTGAACTTTTGAACATTTTTTTTCACAAGTATATTTCCCTTTTTAGTATTTGAGTCGAATTGTATCGTAATAGGGAAAGGTGGAAATTTATCATGTAAAGTATGTTATGGTTTGGGTGAATCCTCAATGTTTATATTGTTGGGCTTGATTATCATTTGTTGTGTTACCCGTGTGGGGTCTTGTGTGAACCTTGTTATTGATTTGGGAGATTATTATCATTTCAATGCCCGTGCGGGGGCTGGAATTGGTCTTGTTTGAGCATTAATTGTTCTTTATTATTATTGTGACGCCTGTGCGGGGGCTTGTATCGGAATTCATTGATTGGGAGTATTGATTTATATTCGATTCCTATTAGGTGATTTGATGTATTTGGGATTTACATTTGGGCTTGACATTATCATGTGTGTGCATACTTATTTTATCACAACATTCATGAAACTAGTACCATTGAGAATAATGAGTTTTGATTGAAAAGGAAATAGCTTTATAAAATGCCTTAGCCAAGGGAAGTGTTGGCTAGATTGAGTTTTGAGATTGTGATTAGTATATGGGTTACAAACCCCCATGGGTCATCTCCTGGAGCATAGGCTCAGAAGGTGTATATAGGTTGTACTATAATGAACCTTTCTGTCGATATGTATAAGTCTTTCATTTAAAATCTCATGCTCAAATTCTTCCCGGATTTGAAGTTATAAATTTTAGTCTAGTCTAGTTTCGAACAAAATCTGAGTGAGGTATGGTCCAGGAAAATACGGGAATGAATTGGGAAATTTTGGTGGTGTTTGATTTTATTTCTAGTTAGCTAAGACGATAAGGAACCCATAGGAATTTACATAATTGAATTTGGGTAAGTAGAACTCCCGGAATCGATCTTAGCGTAAAGGGTATTATTTGGAATGTCCCGGATTTAAGGTGTATTATTAAAATGGGATTTTTGGGGTGAAACCAGGCATTCTGTCTCACCCATGTCACTATAGAGACGTGCATTTCACTATAGCGACAGTCCAAAAGCAGAGAAAATTCCCCTATAAAGACCGGTCACCGCAGTCAACGACCACTATAGCGACATGTGTTGCTATAGGGACAAAAATAGCAAATTTATTTTTAAAATCCCCCAAAATGGTTTATTTTTCTAAAACACATTTTGGGGCAAGGGAGAGGCGATTTTGGTCAAAAATCATCAGATTATCATTGTTTGGCTTCGTTATGGTAAGGATTTCATCCCCACTAACTAGTAATTGATAATCTAGCCTTAAATTGCTAATTTATGGAGTTCGGGGAGGGTTTAGGGCTAATTTTAGTTTTTTTCTGGTGCAAGGGAGTAAATTAAGTATAAGGTTAATGGGTTTTGATTATTAATGGTTAATTTACCCTTGCATTCCGTTAATTCACTGATAAATCCATGAAATTGGTAGTTTTAGGTGAATTATGGTAGCAAACCCCTAGAACGGGGAGGGAATCATCATGAACTTGGCCTTGAGTGTTGGGTATGAGTTATAATTCCAAACATGGTAGGTTATTTCATTAATTATGCATTTGTATGTATTTTCTAGACCGAGATCAAACGAAAATTGCACGAAAAGGCAAGGCTCGGGCTTAGTTGAGTTGTACAAGCTTGGATTGCGATAGGTGATGGTATTATAGAATAATCTAATTTGTACTATATGGACATGTTAACTACTTCATAGTGTGGCTTTTTATTGCATGTTGTTTGGTGTGGTCATTTCAAATGATTTTATCTTGTTATATGATTTTGACCTACCTTATTATTAAATGTGAAATGTTTCGATAATTGGGACATTCTCACGGCTTATTGGTGAAATAAGGTTGGCAGACACTTATGTCTGGGAATTAGGTACATGGATGGAATTTGTCCCCTGCAGGTCATGGCTAAAGGGTGGTTATGATACCCATAGTGTGTATGTACGAGGTTCAAGTGAGTTTGACGGTTCCACGAGTGAACTGGGGAATATTTATATATGTTTGATAATTGCTTAACTTGTCTTGACTTGTTTGACTGAACTTGGCTAGGTTGTAAGTGTATTGACTTATTGCTTGTAACTCTGAATTGCTTGTTTGATACTTGTTGTGCTAGGTGTAAGGTAGATTGAGCATGGATTAACTTGTTGTACTATGTTTTAGTTAAGTTTTCATATTCTCATCTTGGTTTGGCCAAATTACCCTACCATGACACAGTTATTTTCTTGTGTGCTGATACTATACCTCCTCTTACTTTTGTTGAGTGCAACACATATTCTAGCGGCTTCTACAATACCTCACTTGTGATTCTAGCATTGGACTCTGGATTCAAGGTTGAGCAGCATGTTTTGGGCTATCATGAATCCTTCTTGGATGATATAGTCCTTTATTCTGGACTTATGCTTTTCGTTTTAGTTTTTGGGATTGCATCCCCTTCTTGATAATTTTTAGAAGTTTTGGTACAGGTGACTTTCGGGTCCTAGGGATGATTTTTGGTTAAGTACAATGTTCCACATTTAAGTTGTAATTATGTTTTGATTTTAGACTTGAATATCTTATTGATGGATTAGTCCTATATTTCCTCTAAGTGTTGATTATGGGTTTAGTTTTTGAGGTAGTTGGTTCTCCCACCGGATGAGTAGTGTGGGTGCCACTCATGACTGGTTTGGGTCATGACATGTACATTGACCATTGCATTTCATCTCATGCCATTACATTAGATTGCATTGCATTGCACTTTTCTTGGGTGATATTATGGTTTAGATATTATTATATGTTGTGTATTGGTTACGATTTGATCCATTGAGACTATTATATAACATCTGTTGGTTGAGTGATATGCATTTTCTCTATCTTATCTCTGATTGCTTGTTTAGCATAGTGAGCGGATATGAAATATTGCGTTGGTGAAATTATCTCCTAATATGACATATTACTTATACTATTGATATTAAACATGTATATGTCTGGCTTTATTGAATTGATTTGGTTGCCTTGTCAATTGTTGCTATCTTCTAGAATAGGCTAGGACTTTTTTGAGTGCAAGTTTATTTGAGGTAATCTTGGATGGTTGGTGTCATGGTTCTCGCCATCACTTTAGATTAGGGTCGGTTGTCGATGATGCTTGCTGAGTATATGTATTTTGTACTCACCCTTGCTTTTTTTTTTGTACCTATATATAGGTATTGAGCTAGTACCTAAGCATTGATTGTGACTCCCGATGTCAGCTTTTTTGGAGATCGAGATAGCAACTGTCAGATCTCAGATCTTAGCCAAATCTCTTATTCTTTTATCTTATGCATATTCGCGTTTAAGATACTTCAGACTATTTCATTGTATTCGTTATTAGAGGCTTGTACTAGTGACAATAAGACATGGGATGTTGTGTTGAGATTATACCTCTTTTATATCATTAGGGGACTATTTCTATTTCTTACTTCTTCTGCTTCTGTTTAACTTTGATTATTGTATTCGGGTTGGGATCGGCTTACCTTTACCAAAGGGTGTGGCAGGTACCATCACGGTCCCTATTTTGGGTCTTGGCAAATTGGTAAAAGAGTCCCAAGTTCATTGGTCTCACAAGTACAAGCTGATTCTATTAGCGTCTTGTGGATCGGTGCGAAGACATCCATTATCTATCTTTGAGAGGCTACAGGACTTTAGGAGAAATCATGTAACTTTTCTTGTTTCTCTAGTTATCTTAATACTTGTGCTGGTGATCTTGGATGCAAACCTAATGAGGGACCGCAAAATTTAAAGGATCATGAGGTACTTCAAAGGTTCCCAAAGGAGCAATTGTACTCTAACATTGATGACCAAGGTGAAGAAAATTCTTCCTATGAGCTTCAAGGCAACATAACTAACTCTTGTACTTTATTGAACTTGAAAGATCATTGTGTGTGTCGTGACCTACCCATCATGAGTAGCACCCACACTAGTCCCACGGTAGGAGAACCATCTAACATGAATTCAATAGTATTCACTTATCCAATTTAAAAGTAAACCAACATTTCATTAATATTAGATACCAATTATCCACCGTAACAACAGAATGATCGTTATATTGGATACCAATTTATCCCCCATTTGTACCCGAACAAAAATAATGAGGAAAAAGAGAAAATCTAGCAAGGAAAATACCTGAAATAGCAATTTAGTATGGGTAGTTGCTACGCATATCCACTTCAATCTCCCAAGTGGTCTCCTTAACATGACAGTTCCTCCACTGGACTTTCACTAACTTGATCTCTTTTGTTCTCATCTTTCGTACATCCCTATCAAGTATAGCAATCGGCTCTTCTTCATAGGAGAGATTCTTATCTAGTAACACTGAGTCCCAATGGTGGGGAGGTACTGCTATGAAGCGGAAGGTGAACATGGTAGCATGGGATTCTTTGTGTGTTTCTAAGTGCAATGGTGGCTTGAATGTTAAGGAGCTCCGGACATGGAATCTAGTTGTTGTTGGAAAGTTATTGTGGAAATTGATGGTAGACAAGAACTTCTTATGGGTTAAATGGGTACATGATATAAATATGAAAGATGACTCAACAATTTTGGCACATAAATAGCCTCAGGATTGCAGCTAGTATTAGAAAAAATTGAACTCTGTAAAGTTGACATAAGAGAATGGTACACTCAAGGGAGGTATAACCTAACATCGGGAGGTAAGTATTCCATTACTAGGAGCTATATGGCTCTCATGGGCACTCAGACTAAGGAGGATAGAGCTACACTAATATGGAGCATTATGGAGCATTGTGGTTGATGTAAAACAAGATGCAAGAAATCCAAACAAGACAAGATACAAGGATATATTAAGAAATAGAAATGAGTAAGACTAGAAATTAGAAAAAGGAAAGGTTAATCTAATAATTAAATACAAATTTAATTAATAGATTAAATCATGGGAGAAGAGAATGAACTCATACAATGAAATTCTTACCAAGAATTTAAGAAGTGTTCATGAAGAGATTAAAAGGAATTACCCTAAACTCACAAAGGAGCAACTCAACAATGTCCAAAAACTAACTATCTATACATCATCCTATTATGTCTATACTAGGGTTATGTAATGTAGAAAAATTCATAAATGTCCTTCATTACATGTTTATTATATTAATCATCAAAACATCGCACTATATAATGTTAAACTCTTCTTGGCTTGTTTTCCAGGCTCTCTTAAAATACTCTAAGCTCTTGATATCAAGTAGGAATCCCTTCACTTCATTGGAGCTTTATGGTCTTACATCATTCTCCCCTTCTTGAAAAGAATTCGTCCTCAAATTCAAGCCTTGCAAAACAAAGAAAGAAACAACAACTAGGCAATGATTATCATAATCCTTCAAAATCATACCAATGCAACAATAAATATCCTCAAAATCAAAAATAAAATTTAATCCTCTAAGATTATCAAGAATCACTATATGTATCCCCAAAAATATCAATAAAAAATCATCATTCAAAAATAAAATCAAATTAAACTCTTCAACTAGACCACGCCAATATTTAAATAATTTATCATCATATTTTATGAAAGAATCATTGACATCATCCAACAAAAATGGGTCTTCAAAAAGGTGAGTAAAATATGTAAAGAAATTAATACTAAGACTAGCATCAATTAATTCACATTCATGTGTAGGCTCATCATATGCTTCCCACATTGCATCCCGTGTTGGATTAACATACATCTTGTAGCCTTCAAAAGTTGCTACACATCATCAACTTCACAATAAATATCACTATATTCATCATTATAAATGGGCATGTCATCTTTAAATAAAATATTATCTTTGAAGAGAGAAGAATCGAAACATCTAAATTCACTCTCAAAAAAAACAAATGCTCTCTTTCACAGGATGATCCATGATATGATCTGTATGAGTGAAACAAGAGATAGAATCAACAATACTTTCCATACTCAGAGAAACACTTATTTGGCCTTCAAACTCATAAATTCTCACATCATTATTTGGCAATAATTTAAGCTAACAAGAATCAACAAGTTTGGTCTCATACTTTAACTCAATTAGTAGAGTAAAGTCAAGATGCAAATGGTAATCACTACCTTCAATATGACACACCTCACCACCAACATTATGAATTTCATCAAATAAAATTAAAGTAGAATCAAGAATTTCATTTTCATCATTATCAAACAAAGGAGGAGCGTCATAATCAAAATTCTCATTCTATCCAAAATAACCAACTTCATTTTCAATACTAATTTGAGGTTCATTAAATAATTCACAAGTCCCCTAAACTAGTGGCATATCAATACAATCAAGTCGGCTATCACAATTAATTTTAAAAGAATTGCATTTCTTAAATTCAATCTTATCTTGGAGTGACTCCTCAACACCATTATCAACAACAAGAACAATCTTTTTACATAAGGAATTTTCATAATCCAAATCACATGTAGTCAAAGAATCTCTTTTTAATTCTCCAAATTCATCACAAGTATGAACACTAGTTGCAAACACATTTAAACTTAAAAGAATAACTACAATAATTTGCACTAGTAACTTTAACTAGTGCTTGGCTACCATATTCAACATGATTTTTATCACAAAGAAAAGATTCATTTTACTCAAATTAAGAATGACTTTCACGTAAACCAAAATTTCCTTCAAGCTCACTTATAGAAAATAAAGTATTAGAGTTACCCATTTAACTTGAAATAATCTAAAAATTCCTTCTTTAACTTTGTCTTTATCATTTAAGCTCACTTGAACACTTGTAGAAGTAGTGGGTGTCTCCACCAACTCTTGAATCTTCAATGATGGAAGACTCTTCATTATTATTTGCTTCATGCCTTTATTTTAAAACATATCTACATAAGAAACAATACAACTAGGAAAAGAAGAATTAAAATTAGAGTTAGAACAAGAAGTAAGCTCTCTCAAACTCTTTTTTTTATTCACTTTACTCAATTTTCTTTTCCTCTTTCTTTTCATTCTTTTATTTCAAATATTTTTCTCTTTTTTTGTGGTAACTCACTCACTATCCTCAACTCAAACTCTCCTTTTTCTACTCTTGAGTTGCCATTTGTCACTCCCTTACTTTTGTCAATCTTTTTTCTCTCTAGATTATTTAACATTGGAAAAGGCCCAAGAATTTCTTTTGAAGGATTAGGATGACTCTTCACTTTAACTTTGAACTCTATACTTTGAGAATCATCAACTTTCCTATTCATGTTCTTCCCTTTAGCAATGACATCTTTTTTCTCAAGCTTTCCCTTTCTTCTTGTTAATCTTAGCAACTCCAAATATCTTTCTTTCACCTTCAAAAGTGTTGGTGGAACAAATAAATACTCTTGAACTCTTAAGTTGACACAACACTTGTTACTCTTTTTATTAAATGTAGCTTCTCTTTCAATTACCCAAGACCTTCCAAGTAAAAAATGACAAGCTTTCATTGGGATAACATCACATAGTACTTCATCATAAAACTTGCCAAGTTGGAACTTTACCAAAACTTGTTTTGTGATCTCTAAAGTTTCTTTTTCATTTGACCATGACAATCCATATGGTCGAGGATGTTTTTTAGTTTTCAACTTTAAGTGCTCAACCATTATTGAACTTGCAATATTTATACAACTCTTGTTATGTATAATCATGGCCTCACAAAGTCCTTCAATTTTTCCATAAACATGAAGCATGTTTTTTCTTTCTTCTACAAATTGATCAATGCATGCTTCATCACACTCATGTTGTTCAACAAAATGATCTCCTTTTATTAAAATATTAAAGTCATCATAAGAACGAAGTACAATATTTTACCATAAGTAGTATATCTATTCACATTTTGTCTCAATTTTTTTGTGAAAGATCTACCACCTCCTCCTCCGAAAAAAAAAACATAAGAACTACTATCATTTTCATGTTTAAAATTAGAATCATAGTATGAAGATGAGCAACAATATTACCTATGAGTTTCCTTATTATCATCATTAAGCCCGTAGTCACTTACTTTACTATTAGATTCATCACTAAAAGAGCATGTGGAAGAATCATACCTTGACGAATCATCATTTTCAAAGTCATTGTTGGAAGATAAGAATCTCCATACTCACATTCTTCACCTTAAGATCCACAATATTCATTTTCTCCACAATCTTCATCAGAATAATTTTAGCAATAATCTTTAAGATCATCATCACAAAGATCATCGAGAGCTATGGAAGACATTCTTGCAACCAAAAGAAAGTAGCAACAAAGTCAAAGGACCTCACAAATTCACTCCCTCACGTGTACCACTAATTACTCATGTATACACTCAAAATCAAGGCTTTTAGAGCTCACTCAATTAATCTGACCAACTCTTCCCTTTTTTCTATCTAGGAAATTTCCTCAGATCTCTTCAAGAACCAACAACTCAATCAACTCAAAGTAAGTATCCAAGTATCAGTTCGAAATGTAGTTTATGGTTAAACAAAGACGCACAATAAAACTAACGGACTCGAATCAAGAAATTCACAAAAGAAACGAAAATCAAGAATGAATTAGTACGAAACAAATTTAAAGCACACAATTACTAATACATAGGATAAGAATAAGTTATACTAAAATATTAGCAAACAATTAGTTATGAATGATGAGTAGAATCTAGAATCAATAAGAAAGTCATTCAAATTAATCTTCAAATCTATCAACACCCAACTCAAATCATGTTTAATCAATCAATATGGGACATTTTTAAGCATCACCCAATAGCTTTTGAAGTAAGGAAACAACTCAAACTTCAAATTCCCAATAATATTCGCACAAGAAAAGTACTTAATTTTTTAACCCAAAATTGACCCCAAATTAATCCTTAGATCCTAAAATTGGAATCTATTATAGTTTAACCATGATCAAAATAACTTAGATCCAAAACATGGGGTTAAAATTTTCACAAGAGAGCTCAAAAACTCAAATTTTCGCACTCTAGAAAGTGCTGAAAATTCAGCTGTGGAAATAGAAGGAAATTGGGCAAAATCAACTCCAAATCAACTTTAAATGCTCTCAAATTTGATATTCGAGAACATTAGACTATTCCCAAAAAACCAACAACACCCACTTGAAAATCACTTCAATTTTAGATCTGAATTCTTTTTTAATAGAAGAAAGCTAAAGATTAAGAATTTTCAGAATAATTTTTTTAGCTTTGCTCTGATACCAATTGATGTAAAATGAGATGCGAAACAATACAAGATACAAGGATATATTAAGAAAAAAAAAATAAGGAAGACTAACAATTAAAAGAAAGAAAGGTTAATCTAACAATTAAACACAGATTTAATTAATAGATTAAACCATGGGAGAACAGAATAAACTCATATAATGGAATTTTTACCAAGAATTCAAGAAGTGTTCATGAATAGATTAAAGGGAATTACCCTAAACTGACAAAGTATCAACTCAAGAATGTCCAAAAACTAACTCTCAGTACATCATCTTATTCTATTTATACTAGGGTTATGTAATATAGAAAAAGTCATAAATGCCCTTCATTACTTGTTTATTATATGAATCATCAAAATACCCTGCTATATAATGTTAAATTCTTCTTGTCTTGTTTGCCATACTCTCTTGAAACTCTCTAAGCTCTTGATATCAAGTAGGAATCCCTTCACGTCATTGGAGGTTTCCAGGCTTCCATCAGTGGAACAACCTAAACACAGGTTTATCTTATGGTTAGCTGTCAAAGTGAGGTTATGAACAAAGTTCAGCTGATTAGGCCAAATATTTAGGTAGATGATTTGAAGTTGCATTGTCTTTGTGACTCATCTGCTTTGGAGAATGCTCAACACTTATTTGTTGAGTGTGTATGGTTTAAAATGGTTAGGTAAGCACTGCTGAGTTTGGTTTATATCAGTCTACAATATGGAAATGTAGTCACTATACTTCACAGCATTAAAAGAAAGCATTGGAGGACAATACAAAAAGAGGTAGTAGTTGTACTATGGGGGGCATTGGTCTAGCACACATGGAGGGCATGCAATTGGAAGTTATACAAAGGATAAATTATACATGCTAAGGTGGTCATCACATAAATTAAACAAGAGTTGATAGCTAGACTTTGTATTCCTTGTTTATATAAGAAACTGACTAGATGTAGAGAGTTGAGTCAATGATTATACATGTAACTAGTTTTCATGCTTGAGGTCTTATACTGTCCTATCAGTAAAGGATTGGATTGTTGAGGTGCTCATAGGTTGTACTTCTGATAGTTTTGGTAGTCTATGGTAATGTTCAGTGTTACAAAAAAAACTGAGTCCTAGTGAATAATATAATTGCCATCCCCATTGTATTTCTTGAGCATAGAAACATGGAATTCCGAATGGACTCCTTCCAAACTCGGAGGCAGTGCAAGTCTATAAGCTAGCGGACCCACCTTCTTAAGAATCTCAAATAAACCAATGTACCTAGAATTGATCTTGCCTCGCTAGCCAAATTGTAGCACTTCCCTCATAGGTGAAACCTTAAGTAATACCAGTCAGCCCACTCAAGAAACCCAAGACTTGTTGTATCAACTCTAAGGACATCTGAATCGAGGTTGTACCTCCCTAGACTGGTGTTGTATTCTCATGCGCTGGTACCTCATCATACACTAACTTTTCATGATTTTTCTCGAGCAGGGGAGGTGAATCTGACCTCTATCTAGCCTGGTGAGATAAAGTCTAGGCCATACCCTGGCGGGTGATGCCCTACCTTCTCTTATTCCTCTTCCCCTTACTCACCCTCTACCTCTAAATGCGGCCTCAGCAGCTGGCTTAGGAACCTCTGCTCTAGCTCTATTAGATCATGTTCTTACAATGTATTAGAAATAGAATCAATAAGGTTAGATAGCAATTTGGATCTCCGGATACCAATTAGAATCAAGTCATAGCACAAAAGAAAAAAGAAAGTGGAGTTTTTCCTAAAGTCCATTACCCTCTTAGAGAAAAGTATGATGAGATCAACGAATCTAGGACTCTAATACCAATTCTGTCATGATCCCACCCATTATGAGTAGCACCAACACTTTCCCTCTATGGGAGAACCATCTAACCTGAATTCAATATTATTAATTTGTCCAATTATAAATGTAAACTTACATTTCATTAATAAAAGTTAATACTTTGACATTCAATACTAGTGCAAAAAAATAGCAACAGTCTAAACGTTCCCCTGAAACTGAAAGTCATCATACCAAAATTCTAACTAAACAAGTCTAATGGTATAACTTAAAAAAACCAACAATAGTGAAATAAAGAGTCAATGTTTGGAAATAAGGGCAAGACCAATTCTAAATAATCCATGGTAGCCCGGAGATGAAGTGCTCACCCTTGGATTGAAATGTGTTATCACCTACGATTGAGGTCGCATAGAAGCCACTGGAATATGCTTTATACTCAACAAAAAGAAGAGTACAGAGTAGTATCAGTATAAACCACTATGTACTGATAGGTATCATAGGCAAACTTAATTTAAAGGATATGAACACTAAACCAAATATCAGTAAACAGATGACAGACATAACAAGTGAAATCATGGAATCAACTCACTTTACCTCAATAGACAATTACTGTCAATCATGTCACTTAGGTATTAACCACATCAACTAAGCATTATAATGTCATGTCAATAATAACGTACAAGGGAAAATAATACCGAAATTCAGTTTTACCATTTCTTATACATTAGATTTATTATCAAATAAATACCTCAAGGGTCTGTCTACACAAGGAACCAAAAAATAGCATAAAGTATAAATCAGTGCGCACAAGGAACCATGAAATATTATTAAAAAATAAACTAGTACACTCAAGGAACCATCAAACTCTCGAACGCCATAATGTACAAACATGTTATGGGACTTATGGTTGCCCACAAGCGATGACCTGCAGAGGACGAGCTCAGTCCATGTACAAATTACATAAGACAACCAAGTACCATGCTACCCTTATCCCAAGTAAAGTGTTTTGCCACCCTTAATTCCATGTACCTACCCTTATACCACTTAAATCCACCTATTTAATCACAGGTTATGAATTTAGCATCAATCAATTCACAACAATAACCATATACTAGTCACAAGTACAAACTCTCTAGTAAGACTCATTATTAATCAACACTTTCACTTTAAAATCAATAATTTTGCATCATTTACAAGCATAACTTGAAGTCGAGTAAACAAACATTCAGTTAATGAGCACATATACAATTAAACGGAGTCTGAACTCTAATTCAACCATAATGTACCTTGACTCAAGCTCTAAAATACATTATACCGTGGTTGCCTTGCCTTTTCTTGTTGATTCAATTTGGTCTTGGTCTAAAATTAACAAATAAAGAAATATTCAACCATTTAATCATCAATTCAAGGCATTATAAACCTAAATTCACTATTTTAACTCATGATCATAACCTATTTCCTTATTCTAGGGTTTTCTACCCTTTCATTCTATTCAAATTCCCCACAGCTTAGTATTATTGTGACAATCTCTACCATTGGAAGTAAAATTTAACAATCTAAAGTCGATAACAAGAGATTCTAAATTTCTCAAGTCAATCCACACCAGATGATTCAACTTAGAGTTACTCCCATATTTTCCACCATAACCAAGTTCTAATGATTCTACAAATTTAATAGGTAACTTTGCATTAGAAAGGTGGAATGATCTTACCTTGATGATACGAAAAAGTAAAGAACTCAAAAAATCGTCCTTCTCTTTCCTTAAGTTGACCCTTAAGAGTTTTTGATGAAATAATATTTAAACTTGAAGAAAACTAATATTTACTGCATTGATCCTGCCACAACAACCCACTTCCTACTTCAGTGGTAGCACTATAGCGAAATCTGCTCGTTGTAGCAATCCTGTTGAAATTTGGACATCTGCTTCAGTGGCCCATATCCCAATTTAGTAGAACCATTGAAGTGGCACTCATGCCTACTATAGTGGCACTAAGGCAGAAACTCAAATTAATTTATAGTTCTGGTCCATTTCACAACACACTCCCCAAAATTAGACATTACAAATAAACCCTTTAATGTCAAATACTATAGTCGAAGTTCTACTAATTCAATTTCCATTCTAAAGATTGTATGGATTACTAAATCTCCTAGATAACTCAATATCAACTTAAATAAATGAAACATTACACCATCAATCACCAAAATTATATAGACCACACAATACTAGAAAGTCGTTTGAATCTAGCCTAGCCAAAAATTTCAAAATTTTTATCCGGGGAAAACTTAACCTAAATTTTTGTATGCTAATCAACACCGCAACAATAGAACAAGTCATTATAATGTGGATAGAGGCCAATTGAGTATGAGTAATAGCTTATCTTTTTGTGAACCTAATGAACTTTTATCATGTGTTAAGCTTAGTGACTCCTTATTGAGTGTTGATAATGCCTTTGAAGAGAGTGTTCATACAATATTTTATAATAGCTTATCTTTTTGTGAACCTAATGAACTTTTATCATGTGTTAAGCTTAGTGACTCCTTATTGAGTGTTGATAATGCCTTTGAAGAGAGTGTTCATACAATATTTTATCTTATTTCTGACCAAATTGATTCGTTTTACAAGATCCACTTGTGTCCACCTAGTGTTGACACTTGTGTCTTGAATTATAGTACATTGTCAATTGATTCTTTGCCATATCATTATATTATCTTTGTTGAGAGTCTTCATACGCTAGTTGATCATATTGATGACCAAAATGATTCTTCATAAAATATCAATTTGAGTCCACCTAGTATTGACACTTGTGTTTTGAATGATAATATACTGCCATATGATGAGAAGAGTGGAGAGAGAGATATGGTTGAAAAGAAAGATAGCATGCTTAAAATTCAATTATTGTCCTATTTCTTGAAGTCCATTAAGAATATAGGGTTAAGTAAATAGTGTGCTAACTATCCAATTATTGATATCAATCTCTCATTCTTGAGAAGGATGATCCTTCATCTTTTTGGTAAAGGTAACCTTGATTTGCTTGATAATTTGAGAAACCTAACTAATGAGTGTCCTTGTGATGATGATCTTGATTGTGATCCTTTGTATGAAACCCCACCTTTGTTTGATAAAGATAAGGATGAATTACGTAATTCATGTGATGGCTTGAGTTATAACCTCCTTGGTATTAGTGGTGGCGTGTGTCAATTTAGGGATTCTTATTTTGAGAAGGAGGGTGATACTTGTTTGAAATATACTACTTGTTATTTGGGTTGTCCTATTTTTGATAATATGCTTGATGATATTTTTTAATCAAATAGTGATTTTATTAGTTAGGACCCAATGGATGAAGTACATTTGCGACACACCTTTATTTACTCTTTATTTGCATATGATGATACACTTACTTGTTTTGAGTATGCATCCTATATTTATATGAGTTTTAATAGGGCTGGTGATTGTTTTGTTGACCATAATATGTTGATGCCCTTTCTTTTTGATCTCGGTGGTACTATAACTTTTCATGATTTAGTCATGGTATCACCTTGGAAGTTTTTTTATCTCAAAATAGAGGATTAATTGTTTGTTATGTCTCCAAAAACCAATGTCGCCTTACTTATTTGGTATTATTTTGATGTCATTAATTTCATTAACATTCCCATATTTCATGATATTTTGAATAGTCAAGTTCTTTATGCATATGATGTTTTACTCTTCATAAGGAAAGTTGATTCTTGGCTATATCACAAGTTTGTACATCCTCTGTATGCTGGTGGATTTGTTAACCTTTGTGCTAACCCTCATGCTATGAGGTCCTTTTTTTGTTTGTCTTCCTTATGGTTTTGCAAGGTTTAGATTTGAGGATGCATCCTTTTCAAGAAAGGGAGAATGATGCAAGTTGAGCTTCATCAACATCTTGGAATAAAGAGTTGAAGCTAAAAAATGTGCTAAAATGAAAATACAATGATTTGGGAGAAAAGGAGTTATGTATGCAAAGAGGCTATTTCGAAAATACAAGCCCCTAAGCCTAAGAAAATTATGAAGGCCCTTAAGTCATTAAGGGTATTTTTGTAACAATCATCCTTAGTTTTCTTCCTTAGCCTATTTAGTATAAATACTTTATTTTATCATTATAGGAGATTAGTTTTTGATGAATGATGAATTGATCTCCTTTGAGAGAATAGAGATCTTGGTGAAGATTTTGTTGAACCTTTATTTAGAAATGGGGGTTGTGAGGTGAATCAATTTCCCTTTGTAACGACCATTTTTGCCGTTATGTATAAACCTTCTATTAAAAGTCTCATGTTAAAATTCTTCCCGATATTGAAGTTATAAACTTTAGGCTAGGCTAGTATCAGACTAAACTAAAGCAAGGTGTGGTCTAATGAAATACGGGAATTATTTGGGTAGGTTTTATGGTATTTTATTTGATTTATAGTTAGCTAAGACAATAAGGAACACATAGGATTTTATGAAATCAAAATTGGGTAAGTAGAACTCCAAGAATTGATGTTAGCATAAAGGGTATTGGTTGGAATGTCCCGGGTTTAAGGTATGTTGTGAAAATTGGGATTTTTGGATGAAACTGGACATTCTATCCCATCGATGCCACTATAGCTGCAGGCACGCCGCTATAGTTGAAAAATTTCTGCTATAGCGACCGTCAAACCTGGTTAATGCCCACTATAGCAGTAGGTGCCGCTATAACAACGTATACCACTATAGCGATGAAAGTCGCAGATTTAAGTAATTATTTCCCCAAAATAGTTTATTTTTCTAAAACTTATTTTGGGGTAAAAGAAGGGCGATTTAGGGCGATTTCCACTGGATTTTCATCCTTCGGCTTCGTAGAGGTAAGGAATTCATCCCTGTTAACTTGTATTTGATAATTAAGCCCTAGAATTGCTAATTTACGGAGTTCGGGGAGGATTTTAGGACTAATTTTGGTTATTTTCTGGTGCAAGGGGGAAAATTAAGTAATAAGTTAATGGGCCTTGATTATTAACAGTTAATTTACCATTGTAGTTTGTTAATTCACTAGTTTATCCATCAAATTGGTAGTTTTAGGTGAATCACAATAGTAAGCCCTAGCGGGAAGGGAATGATCGTGAACTTGGCCTTATGAGTTGGGCGTTAGTTGTAATTTCTAACATAGTTGGTCATTTCATTAATTATGTGTCATTATATGTGTTCTAGACAAAGAGCAAGCAGAAATTACACGGAAGGGCAAGGCTCTGGCTTAGAGAGTTGTGCAAGCTTGGTTCGAGGTAGGTGATGGTATTGTAGTTTAATCCAATTTGTGCTATATGTTCATGTTAACTACTTTGTAGTGTGGATTGTTAGTGCATGTTGTTTGGTGTGGTCAATGCAAAGGATTTTACATTGTTGTATGATTTCTACCTACCTATTTGCTAAGTGTGGAATATTTTGGTATTTGGGATGTTCTCATGGGTTATTAATGACACAAGGTTGGTATACACTTGTGCATGGGGTTTTAGTACATGGACGGAAATAGTCCCCTACAGGTCATGGCTAGAAGGTGGATATATTACCCATAGTGTGTATAGATGAGGATCAGGTGAGTTTGACGGTTCCATGAGTGAATTGAGAAATATATTTATGTGCATGGTAATTGTTTACTTTTATGGCATGTCTTGACTTTGATTGACTAAATGCGACTTGGTGATATTTATTTGACTTGTTGGTTTTTAGCCCTAAACTATTTATTTGGCTTTATGTGTTAAGTGTATGTTAGTTTGAGCATGGATTAACTTCTTGTACTTTATTTTAGTTAAGTGTTCATATTCTCATCTTGGGTTGTCCAAATGACCCTACCAGTACACTGTTGTTTCCTTGTGTGTTGATACTACACATGCTCTTACTTTTATGAGTGCAACTCATATTCTAGCGGCTCCTACGAGACCTCACTTGTGATTCCAGCGGTTGACTTAAGATTTTAGGATGAGCGGCATATCCGGGCTACCATGAAATATTTTCTTATGACATAGTCCTTTGTTTTGGACATTATGCACTTTGTTTTTAGTTTTGGGGTTGCATCCCCTTCTTGACAATCTTAGATGTTTTGGTACAGACGACTTTCGAGTCCTAGGGATGGTTTATTTTTTTAAGTATAATGTTCCGCAATTAGTTGTACTTTCGGTTTTCATTTATATTTGGATATTTATTGATGGGTTAGTTCTAATTATGTCTTTTAAGCGTTAATCATGAGATGCTATTTGGGGTAGATGGTTCTCCCACCAGGTGAGTAGTGTGGGTGCCACTCACGACGGGTTTGGGTCGTGACACCCTTGAGGTCTTTGTAAGAGTTAGGCTGAATGATCAGAAAGCCACGTTCAATGTTTGTCGAACTATGAAGTAGTCAAAGGACATGAGGGTGGTTTTGCTAATTAACACTTTGGATAATCTTGGAAGCTAACACAAAAGATATCTTGATAAAGTCTGAGTAATCAAGACACTCGCATCATGCCGCGATGTTAAATCAGGCACTACTTGGGAAGCAACCCAAGGTGTCTTTTCATTCCTAAATTTATTTTGATTCTTGTTATTTATATCAGCATCTAAACCATGTGCCTAGGGCTCCATAATTATGTTCCTAACTCCCTTGTTTTACTTTTGTTTAATGCATTAGGGACAACACACGTTAGTTTGATAAGGGTGGGAGTACTTGTGGGTCTATAAGTCCTCTCAAGGTTTTTTTTTGTCGTGTTTCTTTTCCCTCAAGTGCTATATAGTAGAATCAGCATGTTTAGGAGTTGTTGTTTTTGTTTTTGTGTGTTTTATGTTTGTGAGAGAAGAATAGGAACACTTAGTGCAGTTTATGGCATGAAAATTGATTTTTAAAAAATGGAGACCCCTCCAAATTTTGAGTGACATGCTATCTACTTTGATAGATTGACAACTACGGATCATTGCATGACATTTTGTATATAGATGTGAGAATTTTTGCTTAAACTAGGGCATGAACTTGATAGTTAGTGGTTGATAGTACAACTCTGTGCCAAGCTTGTTTGAGCCTGCATTTGTACTATTCTTACTTTGTTAATGCAATCTAGAACTTTCCCGGATAGTCTTGCTTAGGTCGTAGGATAATTGGTTAGGAAAGTATCATAGAACATTTTTTATTTTAGTCCACTTAGCCTAGATGACCATCCAAATAAAATAAATGTCCCTTGATCCCTAATTTTGAGCCAAAATTGACCCTTTTTATTGCTTAGCATATTTATTTTCCCAAATTTTCTTTGAACCTTTGTTTTAGCCCTATTCCCTACTATAGAGGTAGATGAAAAGAAAAATGGGGAACGAAAAGAAAACACTAGTGATAAAAGAGGAAACAACGGGTGTGGCATGTGCTAAAAGAAAAAAAGAAAAAGAAAAGAAACAAAAAGGAAAAGAAAAAGGAAGTTGAGACTGAAATGAGGTTGCATCCATTGAAAGATGGATGAAAAAGAATAAAAGGAGAATAGGAAGAAAAAGATTGGTCTAAAGTGGAGTAAAGATAGCATAGTGTCAACATGGACGTAGTCACTATTTCCAAATATACCATACCTTTCCCCAATCCTACATTACAAGTTGAGTAAAGTTGTAACAACCCAAACCGTTGTTACGTGTGAGAATGCCTTGAAAACAATTTACAATAAATAATAGGTTCAAAATGGACCAAGAAAAAATTTAAATTGGGGCCTAAAGCAATTAGGCCAAGAGGCCAAATAAGGGGCGAGGCCGAACTACTGTAATGTTCGGATAACCAATGCTGTGGTTGGATAACCGTGTCAGTGGTCGGATAACCGCTGTAGCAGTAAAAAATAGTGTGTCAGCCGAGGGATTTTTAAAAACCCTCTTTATTTTTATTTTCCTAGGTCTCCCCTTCGTCCAAAAACACTCTGGTAAATCCTATTCTCCCAACCATTAGATTTCAAAGGCCAAGTTTTATGCAAGCGGTTTAGAGACATACCCAGAGGGAACCCGACATGGAAATACGTCTAGAACATGTGGGACAACTCACTCCTCTCCATAGTAATATGTTTCATCTAAGAGTTAAGCTAAGGTTTATTTTATAGCATCTAGACTTGGGCTAGATGCATTTCACATTAATAGTAATGTTGGGAGTATCATGCATTAGGCCTTCGGACAAGGGGTTGGATGGGTGGACATGCTTAAAAATCCTGTTAGGTTAAAATATTATTGTATAACCGTGCATTATGATTATGTATTAGTTGTTATGAGGGACGGATAGAATGCTAAAGTGAATATGCATAGTTTAACACCTTTTCGTTCTTGAATACAGTGAAAAGTTGAATACGATAACTGTAGACACGTGATTTTTGACCCTCCCCGAGCTTTAACCTATTTTTGCATTAAATATTCATTTTACGTCTAATTATTATTTTAGCTTTCATCTCATTTTTATAGGTTTTATTTGTAAAAAAATTTCAATAAATGAGTCACATTTTAGGATAAGTTTTGCTTTTACTTGTCAAAAGAAAAGAAAATTTTCAAAAAATATGTTTGTTTTTTTAATAAATAATCTAGCGGTTCAAATATTTTCTTCATCAATATTTTAGGACTAGCTATTTAACTTTTCTATATTTTTTAATTGTTAGCTAATACTACTTTTTATTACTATATTTTTACTTATTTCTTTAACTAAAAAATAAATAAATAATAAAAAAATAAAAAAAATCCTAACTAAAACCCCACCTGCACGTCCCCCCTCCCTTTTCCCTCCACTACACACACACACTCACCTACACACTACTCCACGTACACAACACACACACACGCACTACACAACAACATGCACACTACTACACTCCAACTCTCTCACAACTCCCATAACCCTTAGCCTATAAATACAATACACACAGACGGATACAAAGGGGGAAAAAAAACAGATAGCAAGAGCAAGGAAAACAAAAAGAAAACAGACAGAAAGAAAAAGGAGCAAAAAGACTTTGAGAAAAAGTGTAAGGTAAAAAGGAGAAACCGACTGCATACAGCTGCTACTTCACATCCCAACAAGAATAAAAACAATATTCCTTTTCTAGCAATCGATTACTCCCTCACAATCCCTTTCCAGCAACCAAAATCCCCCACGTCTTGTTTTGAGGTTTGTTCACGGTTTTAAGTTCGTGGCTTTTGAACATTAGCTATTGGAAATTGATTTTCGCAAGAGGTAACCCTCAATCTTCCTTTATAATGTAGTTTAGCGATTATATGAAATTTGATTTCGATACTATGAAGTTGCTCAAATTCATGTGCTTAACCTATTAATATTTTTGATGTTATAATGTGGAGTAGGCTGAGATTTTTATATCGTTAAGTGTAAATTGACGTAACATGTTATTATAATCTCTTGGATTGAGTTTCAAAATCAGTGTTTAGATAATAGTGGGTTACTTAGGCTTATACTCATATGAAAATTTTGTTTTCCTTAGAAACAAAAATTAGATGACTGATTTTGTTAAGTAGTTAAGTCCTTTGTGTTTTAATGTGGAATTTTTATTGAGGTTTTGATAGTTTTAATTCGTTTCTTTTACACGGGATATTGTTATTCATGATCTCATATACACTTTCGGAGAAATTATTTGTCTATCCTATTATTTCTAGTTGAAATACTTCACCTGTAGTTTGTTCAAAATTAGGATTAATTTGAACAATAGTATTAAGTTGGCTAACCATGGGTTGTTAATATGGATCATATGAAGAAGTTTCCACGTTGAACTATTGTAATTAAATAATAGAAAGTCCTTGACAAGATTTGAGGATGTTAGGTTACGGTTGGATTTTAGTTTCGGTCTTTTATGTTTGAATCTAGATATTTCATTAAAGTTCAAGTTTTACTGATTTTAACTCCAATTTTTGATTCACGTTTTTTTTTTATTTGTTTCGAACCGCTAATATAAAAGCTCAATAAAAATTTATTTTATCAATTTAAACCTAGGCCAATATTCGAGACCCCAATAAGTAAAATATAGGAACAAAATAGTTGATTATGTGTGCAGTTACGCTCCTCGGTTAACTTCCGTAGTTACAAGGCTCCATGTGTGGTTACGCTCCTTAGCTGAAAACATATTTCCACGTATAATCCTTACGTAAATTGAGCCACTAATCAAACCTAGTTCATCCAAGAGTTAATTCAAGCCGAATATAAGTCAATAAAGCGACCGTGCTAGAGCCGCGGGACTCGAGGGATGCCTAACACCTTCCCCTCGATCAATAGAATTCCTTACCCGAATTTCTTGTTCGCACACCAATAATAAAAGAGTCAACTTCCTTTCGATTAGGGATTCAACAAGGTGACTTGGAACACCATAACTCAATTCCAAGTGGCGACTCTGTAAATAAAATAAAAAAAAAATCCCTAATCAAAATTGTCACTTTAATTGGAAAAAGCCTTCGACTTTGAACGAGCGGAAAAGGGGTGTGACATGTCTGGCGACTCCGCTGGGGACTAACCAGAATTCGAGCTTTTGATATTGACTTGTACTTGCTTTAATTATTTGGATATTGTATTTGTTGGCCTAATGTGCTACTTGCTGCTCATTTATCGTTTTGATATTGTTGAATTGTACTTTAAATTATCTTCTCTCGCGCATCCCTCTGAGTCTCTGAAATATAGGGTAGAAGGAATGCAAAGTATGCATCCTACTTTCTTTTTGAGATAAAGCCAGAGTGTCCAGGCACCTGGTGAAGGATTATTAGTCACACATGTTAGGCGGGGTTCGGATCAGCAACGAAGGCGGAATAGCTCTGCTACCGAACAAGTTACCCCTCCCTGGCTCGAGTGTTCGCTCGGGTAAGCCAGTCTAGACACCTATCTCCATCAGGTTAAACCTAGTAGAATTGAAACTCAGGCATGGCTACCCCTATTAGGCTTCTTTATCTGCATCATGTGCATTTGACTTAGCAGGACTTGGCATAGGGGTCGAGTCCGTCTAGGACAGGTGTCCCTCTTTATATGACCAACATGTGCATCCTATGTGCTCTTTGACATTTATTTGGAAGGCCTGTTTTATTTTTGACCGGCTTTAGGCAACTTAATGAAATAGAAAAGAGTAAGTTTTCCTCTAACTTTTATAACCTTTTTCTTAAAATATATATATATTTGAGGAATTGAAACGAAAAAAGATCTCCCATCAATTGAGGGTCATTTTGAAAATATGACTACCTTCATTATCATTTTCTTATCCTCAAATGTATTATATATACATGTATCCTAATAGCCCTGAACCTTTAGAGGTCGTGAGGTTGAGTTTTAATGAAAAAAATTTCATATGCATGTATCTTAATAACCCTGAACCTTTAGGGGTCATGAAGTTGAGTTTTGCAAAAAATATATAAAATAATTATGTTTTTCTTCTAAGCTACTATTATTATTATTATTTTGTAAAAAAACACTTGGTTGCATCTTATTCTCCCCCAAACTCCTTGTTGAAATTATGTAGAGGTCTATCTTTGAAAAATGTCTATGTAGAGTTGGTATAGACGAGAGTCAGATCCTAAAAATAAAAAATAATAATAATAATAATAATAATAATAATAATAAATAAAATATATATATATATGTATATAGAAAAAGAAAATGCGCCTAGATAGGCCAGAATGAAGCATAAGGCATCCCACATTAAGATGAAAAATGCATTTAGAGGCATAACATACGATGTATTACATCATTTTAAGTGTGCAACACTTACCCATTTATAACTTGTCACAGAAAAGGTTAAAATTTTTAAAGGTGGTTGGTTTGTGGTCACACTGGCATCTCATCCGTACAATACCAGATCCAAAGGAAAAGGCAAAATGACACACAAAGAGGGGATAGAGTCTGACAACGAAGAAGACCAAAATCAGTTGATTCAACAAGAATTTGCATCAATAGAAGAGAATAAGTTATTGAAACAGCAGATGGCAGAAATGTATCAAGCCTGGATAAATGGGCAAGCGCCACCTTCCTCAATTCCTGGACTTTTGAACATGACTGCCCCAATTTCCACTCGGGCCCAAACCGATGATCCACTTTACCCACCAGGATTCGGCCCATATACTAACGTGCCTAGCATGGTTGGGACCTCTACCTTGCGCCCTCCAAATCCATCTCTCACTAATAACCCACTTTTCATTCCCGCAGTACAAACTTCTGTAGATCCTCGACCAAAGCTGATACAGAAGTCTGTCGGTGAGTTACCCCATGATCAATTCTACTCCCCTGGAGTAACTTTTAAGGTCCCAGAATCCTCTAATCCTACTCATCTTCACAGTTCCCCTATTGTGGTTGAAAAGATGACTAAGAACGAGGAACAAGAGGAGATGGCCAAAAAAATGAGAAGTTTGGAGCAAAGCATGAGGACCATGCAAGGACTAGGAGGGAACAAGAGTGTTTCTTACAAACATTTGTGCATGTTCCCTGATATACACCTACCTCTAGGTTTCAAAACCCCAAAGTTTGACAAGTACGACGGCCACGGTGATCCATTGGCTCATTTGAAAAGGTTTTGTAATCAACTAAGAGGAGCAGGGGGAAAAGAAGAGCTACTTATGGCTTACTTTGGAGAGAGTCTGGCGGGGATAGCTTCTAAATGGTTTATAGATCAAGATATCTCTCGTTGGCATGTTTGGGATGACATGGCTCGAGATTTCATCCAGCAATTTCAATATAATATTGACATAGTTCCAGATCGTACCACACTTGCCAACATGAGGAAAAGGACCACTGAAAATTTTCGTGAATATGTTATTAAGTGGCGGGAGTAGGCTTCTAGGGTCAAGCCACCAATGAAAGAGACAGAGATGATTGATGTTTTCCTTCAAGCATAAGAGTCTGATTACTTTAATCACCTGCTTGCCGCAGTAGGTAAAACATTTGTTGAAGTAATAAAAATCGGAGAAATGGTGGAAAATGGCATCAAGTCTGGAAAAATTGTAAGTCAAGTAGCCCTTAAGGCTACAACTCAAGCAATTCAGAATGGCTCAGGACACTTTGGGGTCAAGAAGAAAAATGCTGATGTAGGAATGATCGCTCAAGACCTTCAATACCCTGTCGTCCCATCTATGTATCCAGTCTATAGTGCACAACTATATGTCCAGCCATCAATCTTTCCCCAATGGCGTGTACCAACACATCAAAATCCTCGTCCTTATTCTCCAAATGTATGAGCCCCCTACAACCCGGGTTCAAGGCAGGCATATGGAGGAAATAACAGGCCTAGGGTTAATTTCACACCAATTGGAGAGTCTTATGAAAGCTTGTTTCAAAAATTAAAAAGTTTGAACATGATAGAAACTATCCCTCAGAATCATGCAGATCCACATTCAAAAGGTTTCAGTCCTGCTGCACGTTGTGAATACCATTCTGATGCTCCAGGGCACAGTACTGAAGAATGTCGATCTTTGAAAAGAAAGGTGGAGGGGATGATTCAGGCAAAGATGATTGTAGTTCAAGACAATGGTTCCCCAAACATCACTAAGAATCCTCTGCCAGAAAATAATGACGTACACTTCATTGAGATGATATGTGATGACACAGAATGTAGCAATCCTCTCAATTCTCAAGAAAAGGCAACTAAAATTGATGGAGGCTCCACTAAGGCTGATGTGCAAACTAGTGGCTGAGATGTCAAGCTTGGCAATTAGAAAGTCACTCCTTTCTTCTCTAGGAAGGAGTGTATGGGTAGTTTATTTTGTCGTCATTACTATTATGCAATTTAGGTTTTGTTTTGTTTGTTAGTTGAGTCAAACCCTCCTATCCTTTTATTTTATGGGTTTGGTGAGTCTTGTCGTAATTAGTTGTTTGGTTATTTCAGGGTCGTAGCCTAGAGTCCAGTTTGGTTATCTTATTGTCAGAACTTTCTATCTTTACTCAATGAAATGCAATTTTATATTCCATTTAGCGCTCTTTGGTATGTATTTCTTTTCATTTTAGCTTTAGTGACGTGGCAGGCATGCAGAATTTTTGGCCAAATCTTAAAATCCTATCTAGTCATGGAATGAATACGACAAGAGAGTTAAAAATGAAAAGAAAACATTTGAGGAAATTGGAGAACTGAAACATTTTTGACAACAGCAGCTTGAATTGATTCAATAAAACAAAACAAATTCTAGGACAAGTTCGATCTAAACCGACACATGTCATCTGTTGTGAGAAGATCTTGCCAAAATGAAGATTTCTAATGGACGATCATGAAAGGAGAGGGGCATCCATGTTTATCAAAGTAGATGCTGTGATTTTCACTGCTATTTCTTAAATGCATACTTATACGCGTCATTGTTAAGAATTGAGATGACGAAGGCATTTTATTCTGCTATCCAAATATTGTGTCATCCTTTGCTATCCCTTTTAAGCCTTAATTATATTTTTCTTTCTTCATATCCCTCTTTTGGAATCTATAGCGTCAAAAAAGGAGAAAAAAATGTCAAGAGAAAAAAGGGAATCAAAAAGTCCAAAAGAAGAAAAAGAGTCAAAGGAAACAAAAAAACGAAGTCAAAGTTAAAGTCAAAAAAAAAAATCAAGCAAAATAATAAACGTCCTGAACTACGTTTGACCTGATTCTTGCTACGACAAGATACGTAGGCAGCCCTACTCTGGGGTTTGGTCCAACCAAGTAAAAATTCCAAGTTACCCGGTTTAAAAGAAACTGGGGCAAAGGTTATTTTCTTTGTGAGTTGATTCCAAAAGTTGTAATTCTCACCCTATTTTAAGTGTATTTCGAGCCTCATGCTGCCTTTTGTTTCTAGCCCTATCTTGGGGTTCGGTCCAACCAAGAAAAGTCCTGAAAATTTCTAGTCACAGAAACTGGGAAAAAAAAGAAAAAAAAAAAAAAAAAGACCAAAAGAGTCGATTCCAAAAGTTGTAAGTCTTAACCCCGTTATGTGTGTTATTTTTGAGCCTTCATTCCATCCTTTTCTTTCTAACCCTGTCCAAAAGCCACGTTACAGTCCAAATAAAGACCTTCTGATCAATTTTTAAGAATGACAAGTCAAGTATGCTTTCAGTGTTGATTATCATGAGGAGCAATGTCATATCACTTGCATAACAGAGTCTTATCAGAGGGGGTCCCACAGCACCATAAGACATCATTGAATTGAGAGAAAGTAAAAATGAGAGAGTTTTATTGGTGAAAATTCTCACAGGCACCATAAGGCGATAGTGAGATGAGAGAAACGAAAATGAGAGAGTCTTATTGGTGAAAATCCTCACGGGCACCCTAAGGTGATGGTGAGATGAGAGAAAATAAAAATGAGAGAGTCATATTGGTGAAAACCCTCACGGGCACCATGAGGCGATGGTGAGGGAGAGATATAAAAAATAAATTAGAGAGACTTGTTGGTGAAAACTCTTTGGGGCACCACTAGTCGCTTGAATGTAGAGCGTCTAATCCAAAGGTCGCAACTTAGAAGCATGAATTCAAAGTCTGAATGGTTAAAAGGAATAGATTGGATTGACAGATCAGGTCATTTAATTCAAAATGCATGTCACGATCATTAGAGGTGAGTACCACATTTAAAGGAGTCTTTTCTTTCTTTCTTCCTGTTTTCTCAAGGGATATTTTTGGCAAATACTCCTTCTTTTTGATCGCTTTATTCTTTTTCATTTTTGTTGAGTCAGTCTTTGTTAAAACAAGCAAAAAATGATTTCAAAATTTGCTATCAGTTTCTCAATTGCAAAAGCAAAGTCTCGCCAGCACATCAAATGTAATATGATTGGAGAAGAAATGATATGCACCATAATTTGTTGTAGTTGACAAGTTTGAGAATGAACAGAATTTCAGTGTTCCTAGAACGAGGACAATAAGACAGATATTGGGGTCTGAAATCTTCATTTAGAGGTTCCTCAATGAGGTTGTTTAAGCAACAAGCACAATCTACCCAAGTCGAGGTTGGGTCGAACATGGCAACAACAGAAGCTTTTACACTCACAGTCAAGCCACAAACCGACCACCATTTTAAAACTCAAGCTTTCTTTCTTTTCTTAAAACAGGGGCAATTTTGGTGATATAAAGACAATTTTAGAGGTTCGAGCTTGAAAACTGGATTAAGTAAAAATGCTTACTCTTTCTTTATTTCATGCATATATCCGTTATTTTTCGTTCGTCTCCTAGGATAAACATTTCCTAGTAGCAGACAATTATTTTGCATTTGTCTCCTAGGATAAACATTTCCTAGTAGTAGACATTTATTTTTCCATTTGTCTCCTAGGATAAACGTTTCCTAGTAGTAGACATTTATTTTTCCATTCGTCTCCTAGGATAAACGTTTCCTAGTAGTAGGCATTTATTTTTCCATTCGTCTCCTGGGATAAACGTTTCCTAGTAGTAGGCATTTATTTTTCCATTCGTCTCCTAGGACAAACATTTCCTAGTAGTAGGCATTTATTTTTCATTCGTCTCCTAGGATAAACATTTCCTAGTAGCAGACAATTATTTTGCATTTGTCTCCTAGGATAAACATTTCCTAGTAGTAGACATTTATTTTTCCATTTGTCTCCTAGGATAAACGTTTCCTAGTAGTAGACATTTATTTTTCCATTCGTCTCCTAGGATAAACGTTTCCTAGTAGTAGGCATTTATTTTTCCATTCGTCTCCTGGGATAAACGTTTCCTAGTAGTAGGCATTTATTTTTCCATTCGTCTCCTAGGACAAACATTTCCTAGTAGTAGGCATTTATTTTTCATTCGTCTCCTAGGATAAACATTTCCTAGTAGTAGGCATTTATTTTTCCATTTGTCTCCAAGGATAAATATTTCCTAGTAGTAGACAACTATCTTGCATTCGTCTCCTAGGAAAAACATTTCCTAGTAGTAGACATTTATTTTTCCATTCGTCTCCTATGATAAACATTTCCTAGTAGTAGGCAGTAATTTTTCATTCGTCTCCTAGGATAAACATTTCCTAGTAACAGACAATTATTTTGCATTCGTCTCCTAGGATAAACATTACCTAGTCGAAGACAATTATTTCGCATTCGTCTCCTAGGATAAATATTTTCTAGCTGAAGACAATTATTTTCATTTTTCTCCTAGGATATACATTTCCTGGTCTGAGTTTATTTATTAAGTTTGCAATTGCTAATAACTCACAAAATTTTTCAGTGAAATCTGGGGCAAATTTTTTTTTTGTTTCTTTTGTTTATGATGTCTTGCAGGTTTTTCCTGGTAGAACATGACTTGATGTCCGAATACACAATCCCAACTCTTACCAGACGTTCAATCTCAATGACAATCAGAATTAGTTTTCAAATGAATGTAGCGGCCCAGCATCCTGACGTCAGTTTATATTCAACTAGTGGTCAAGAAAACAAGCATTCAAGAACTATCTATGACTGTTATTTGAAAGAACGTCTAAGACTCAATCTAAGTTTCAAGTTCAAGTCTCAAACCTCAGTTTAAAGATCAAAGTATCCACCAAAAGAGGGTTAGACGATAACTGAAGATCCAAATGGGAGAACTACAGGAAGACTCAAGACAAGTAGAGTAGATAAGATATTGTATTTTTCATTTATTGTATTTTGTTTATGTAACGACAGGAGCCACGAACCGGAACCTCGACAGGACCTCACTCGGCTCTCCATCTCAGTATGTTCCAC
This sequence comes from Capsicum rhomboideum, assembly GCA_031232105.1. NCBI lineage: Eukaryota > Viridiplantae > Streptophyta > Magnoliopsida > Solanales > Solanaceae > Capsicum > Capsicum rhomboideum. The sequence continues at coordinate 83,865,171 of CP124719.1, read as the reverse complement.
GTCCTTTCTTATCATTGAACTACACGGGACCTGATTCCCTTATAACCCGAGATATGTAGGCTGTCCAAAACCAGGACTCGGTCGCATCTTTTCCTTCTTTCCTTTTTCATTTCCAATAACAGTTGGGTCAAAACTCGTCTCGTTGTCTACTTCTTTGTCTAAAAACTCTTTCGTGTTCACAGACAAAGAGGGGCAAATGTAGACACGTGATTTTTGACCCTCCCCGAGCTTTAACCTATTTTTGCATTAAATATTTATTTTACGTCTAATTATTATTTTAGCTTTCATCTCATTTTTATAGGTTTTATTTGAAAAAAAATGTTAATAAATGAGTCACATTTTAGGATAAGTTTTGCTTTTACTTGTCAAAAGAAAAGAAAATTTTCAAAAATTTTTTTTTTTTTTTTTTTAATAAATATTCTAGCGGTTCAAATATTTTCTTCATCAATATTTTAGGACTAGCTATTTAACTTTTCTATATTTTTTAATTGTTAGCTAATACTACTTTTTACTACCATATTTTTACTTATTTCTTTAACTAAAAAATAAAGAAATAATTTTAAAAAAAAATCCTAACTAAAACCCCACCTGCACGTCCCCCCTCCCTTTTCCCTCCACTACACACACACACTCACCTACACACTACTCCACGTACACAAAACACACACACGCACTACACAACAACATGCACACTACTACACTCCAACTCTCTCACAACTCCCATAACCCTTAGCCTATAAATACAATACACACAGACGGATACAAAGGGGGGAAAAAAACAGATAGCAAGAGCAAGGAAAACAAAAAGAAAACAGACAGAAAGAAAAAGGAGCAAAAAGACTTTGAGAAAAAGTGTAAGGTAAAAAGGAGAAACCGACTGCATACAGCTGCTACTTCACGTCCCAACAAGAAGAAAAAAAATAATCCTTTTCTAGCAATCGATTACTCCCTCACAATCCCTTTCCAGCAACAAAAATCCCCCACGTCCTGTTTTGAGGTTTGTTCACGGTTTTAAGTTCGTGGCTTTTGACCATTAGCTATTGGAAATTGATTTTCGCAAGAGGTAACCCTCAATCTTCCTTTATAATGTAGTTTAGCGATTATATGAAATTTGATTTCGATACTATGAAGTTGCTCAAATTCATGTGCTTAACCTATTAATATTTTTGATGTTATAATGTGGAGTAGGCTGAGATTTTTATATCGTTAAGTGTAAATTGACGTAACATGTGATTATAATCTCTTGGATTGAGTTTCAAAATCAGTGTTTAGATAATAGTGGGTTACTTAGGCTTATACTCATATGAAAATTTTGTTTTCCTTAGAAACAAAAATTAGATGACTGATTTTGTTAAGTAGTTAAGTCCTTTGTGTTTTAATGTGGAATTTTTATTGAGGTTTTGATAGTTTTAATTCGTTTCTTTTACACGGGATATTGTTATTCATGATCTCATATACACTTTCGGAGAAATTATTTGTCTATCCTATTATTTCTAGTTGAAATACTTCACCTGCAGTTTTTTCAGAATTAGGATTAATTTGAACAATAGTATTAAGTTGGCTAACCATGGGTTGTTAATATGGATCATATGAAGAAGTTTCCACGTTGAACTATTGTAATTAAATAATAGAAAGTCCTTGACAAGATTTGAGGATGTTAGGTTACGGTTGGATTTTAGTTTCGGTCTTTTATGTTTGAATCTAGATATTTCATTAAAGTTCAAGTTTTACTGGTTTTAACTCCAATTTTTGATTCACGTTTTTTTTTATTTGTTTCGAACCGCTAATATAAAAGCTCAATAAAAATTTATTTTATCAATTTAAACCTAGGCCAATATTCGAGACCCCAATAAGTAAAATATAGGAACAAAATAGTTGATTATGTGTGCAGTTACGCTCCTCGGTTAACTTCCGTAGTTACAAGGCTCCATGTGTGGTTACGCTCCTTAGCTGAAAACAAATTTCCACGTATAATCCTTACGTAAATTGAGCCACTAATCAAACCTAGTTCATCCAAGAGTTAATTCAAGCCGAATATAAGTCAATAAAGCGACCGTACTAGAGCCGCCGGACTCGAGGGATGCCTAACACCTTCCCCTCGATCAATAGAATTCCTTACCCGAATTTCTTGTTCGCAGACCAATAATAAAAGAGTCAACTTTCTTTCGATTGGGGATTGTACAAGGTGACTTGGAACACCATAACTCAATTCCAAGTGGCAACTCTGTAAATAAAATAAAAAAAATAATCCCTAATCAAAAGTGTCACTTTAATTGGAAAAACCCTTCGACTTCGAATGAGCGAAAAAAGGGGTGTGACAATAACATGAAATGGCAAAAGGGGGGAGTTAAGTGAACTCAATTAATTCTAATATCTTAATGCTTGGATTCCCACTAAAGAGGAGTGATTAAAAGATGAAACATGGTATATTAAGGGGCTGGAAATTAGCATAACTTAACCCCTAGATTGATGAGTGTGCATGAAAGAGCATTAATGTGAAATAATGAATGGAACTTTTCTTTATAAGAAATTAGAAAAGAATAGAGGATAACAAGTAAAATATGGGGTTAAGATGTGGACAGATAGAAGGGTGTGTTAGTATGAAGTGGGGATGTTGCAGTCTGTAAAGATGTATGTGACATGATGGTTGAGGGATACGTGTATATATGTGTAGACTATGTTTGATGTAGTACTTAGGCTCTCTTGTCCTTGTGGGTGGTTGTGATTTAAATATCTATGTTTACTTTCTAGCATGACTTATGATTTAACAACTACATAACATTTCATTTGCATTGTATTGATGGGATGGGATGATGGGTCGGGTACCACGTCGGTACGGATATGATTATTGTGATATGGGTAGGGTACCAAGCCGGTATAGATATGATGATGATGTTGAGAAGGGTAAGAGATAATGCACACATCTTGCATACATGCATTCATACATATGGTTTAATGTGTTTCTATTTTATGCATGCTCTCATACGTGTTTTCTATTGTGGTAAATGACGAAAGAGGCCTTATGAATGTACGTTAAGTCCCTTGTGAGGGCCGAGTATGGTATAACATGACTGAGAAACTTATACTACTTGCGGGATGTGGTATTGTGATGTCTTGTAATTCTAAGTGCAGAGAGGACTTGGGTGGATGTAACTTAAGAAATTATAGGTAGCATGAGAATGGGCCGGTACGAAGGAAGGAAGGTATGGGTTGGACTATGTAAGTCAAAGGACAAAGACATACAAAATGTAAGTCAAAGGACAAAGATATACGAAATGTAAGTCAAAGGATAAAGATATACGAAATATAAGTCAAAGGACAAAGATATACGATATGTAAGTCAAAGGACAAAGATATGCGAAATGTAAGTAAAAGGACAAAGATATACAAAATGTATGTCAAAGGACAAAGATATACGAAATGTAAGTCAAAAGACAAAGATATACGAAAATGTTAAATGACAGGTAGGTCACAGAGATGTTATGACGATATGTTGAGGATTTTAAGTGGGGTTTAGAACTGGAACTTTACTTGATGTTTGTGATTTTCCTGTATTTATTATTGATGTTACTTGTTTCTAACCCTAGTTGGCCGATGATGCTTACCAGTACGTGTGGTTATACTGATGCTACACTTACTATACCTCTACTCAGGGGTATACCCATGGTGTAGGTCAGATGGAGTTTCTATAGCAACGACGCCGATCACTCAGAACCAGCTTCTACCATTTCCATCCTTCACAGATGTTGCAATATGGATGTCCCTACTTCTTGTCTAGTGCTCTTGTACCAGTTTAGACTAGGTTCTGGGGAGTCACTTGTAGTTATTTTTCGCATTTACTTTTCATATTTGATGTATTGAAACAAAGTTGGTAAAAAATTAAATGAGTAATCCCATTTTAACTTGATTAAAATTTTCAGATGGTGGACATTATTATAATTAAGTGTATATTGTAGCAACTTTCACATTAGGTTGAATGGTGGGATTTTTAGGGTTCTCCTATCTGGTGTAGGTGTAGGTAGGTGCCCTAAATAATCCGGTGGGTTGGGTCATGACAAAATTCCTATACTGATCATGGTCCAACAATTCAAAAAATTGAGGCATAGAAAATAACAACAAGCCTATGGTATTGTGCATGCATGGTTTAAATTTTTTTGTGTGAGAGAGTGTATTCATACTAGTCTCGATTTGAATGCTTATTCATTGAATAGGACTTTTTTGAAGTGAGGGCCCTAGGGTAACATTGTTGATTACTCATTGTTAGGGTAACTGTCATTTGTGTAAGCAAGATTATCCATTCATATCATAATGGCATTCATAGATCCTCTCATGTAAATTTGATAAGTGGTGTACATACATGTGTTTTATAGTAAGAAAAAGGGGTTGTCGAACTTATGAGATGGATTGTCTTAAAGCCTTGTGATTGTCGTAGTTCCTAGTTTTCTTTTGTTTTAAGTGTCATGTTAGTTTAGATTTATTTTGTTGCTTGAGGACAAGAAAATATTCTAGTTTGAGGGTGTTGATATGCCATGGTTTTATGGTGTAATCGGCTCTTAAAACATAGGAATTTGTGATTTCTTAAGTATATTTATATAGATATGATGTGTTTTTTGTATTTGTACAGGGAAACTGGGTTCGGAAGAAAATTCAAGGAAAAAGATTGTAAAATGACTAAGTATAGCCTTATGGAAGCTATTTAGGGTCAGTGGAACCTTGTTCGAGGTCAGCGAAACCTTGTTCACAGTTAGTGGAACCTTATTTGCATTTCGTGGAACCTTTCATGAGCCATTCTGCATATCTATGAAAAGTATCCTGAAAGTGATAAAAATGGTCTAATTCCTACGAAGGTTGTTCACGGCTAAAGGAACTCTGTTCACGGCCAGTGGAACTTTATTCATGACTAGTGGAACTTTCCACAAGCCATCCTGCATGTCTGTGAACATTATCATGAAGATGTTCAAAATGGACTAAGTCCCACGAAGGCTTCCACGACACGTGAATCAACCTACTAATCATACTGGCTGGTCATGGAAAGTGAATTTGAAAATTGTCAAAATTGGACTTCAAGTCCACGAGCCCAGTTCACGAACAGTGGATAGCAGTTCATAAATCATGGAAACCTGCTGACTCTATTTTCCTAGTTGTATTAGGATAGATTTTGTAATGTCTACAAATACCTTTCCTAGGTTTTATTTTAGTTATTTACACTCTCTTAAGCCTTAGAATTATATAACATTATTTTGTTCTTGTGTTTTGAATAATTATTCATACTTCGATTATTTGATACTAATATTTCTTTGATAATTGAAGATTTTAATTTATTCTACTCAATTTGTAAGTTCACAATTATCATTTTGTCTATGATTTCTATTGTGATTCTCAAGTCATGAGAAGCTAATTCCCATAACTAGGGCTATGAGAACAATGATGAATTAACAAAATAGGTTAAATTATTAGTGATTCTTGAATTGTGTTTATGCATGTATTGCTCTTCCCTTCGTATTGATTGCTTTTTAATGGTGTCCAACGTTAGAACTCGCCTTAATTCTTTACTTGCTTGACCCAAAAAATAGAGAATAGGAATGTGATTAACGATGAAGATTTGAGGCTATCAACCATCAATTAATTGCTTGAGCCCTATCCGAGAATAGCTAATTTGGGATCAAAGGTAAGGGTGAGTAATAGATAGACTAAGTATCATAGTGATATTCACAAAGATGAGGACCAACCATTTAGGTGATAGGTGACCCTAACTTACCAATTTTGCATTCTAAGTACCAGGATAGATCACTAGTACACTATACATACTACGTTATGAAATCATGGGGAACACAAGCCTAGTTTATTCTCATTAACTAGTTACAAACAGCAAACTCTGCATACTTGTTATTGAAAATTGCAAATTGTTACTTGTCTTTTTATTCCTCCCTTTGAAAATAATAGACTATGAGCTTGAATAACCACATTGAACTGGTACATAGCTATATTCCCTATAGGAACGACCCCAACCTAGTTGGGTTCTATGTTTGATTCAACAATCACTTTATACTTCAATTGCAAGGTGTAATTTGGGTAATATCAGAAGGGAGGATCACGTTTGCAAAAGTAAAATTGGATCAGGGTCACAATCACAAAGGTCACCTCATTTGCAATGAGGGGTCATACCAAGATAGATTTAAAATTTTATTATTAAACATAAACCTGGTGCTTGGCAACTAATTTTTGGGCATTTCAAAAGGATTTTTAAGATTTATTCATTGGTATGATTCTAAATTTTTATTTACGTATTTCCTGATATTTTATTAATGATTTCACCTTTGAATCAATGTTTTACATTATAAAAATGGGGATTTTGAGGCTAAAGTTATGAAATTATTTTTGATGCCTCGGAGGTCATTTTGATTTTCATTGTTTATGAAATTTCACAATAAAACTTCTTACATAATGGGTAACATGATTTTTAAATAGAATTCTAATTTTGTCCTTGTAGCCTTGAGGTTAAGTTTTTGGTCCCGGATAAAAGTATAGCAATATGGGTGTCCATGGATTATTTTCTTATGAGAATATGCATTTTACCAGATTGGGTTGTTTTGGAGGCCTTAAGGAAGGGAAAAGCTGCGATTTGATTTTTCAGGCTTATATTTAAAGCAAGTTGAGGCTTTTTGGACTCTTTATGAAGCGTTAGTGTATTGTTGACGATGTATAATGGGAAACGGATAATAAGGGTCCCGTATAAATGAGATAACGAGCATATATGGGGGTACCAAGAATATGTTAAGGGTTTATGTGACTATTCGACTTACTTGGACTGTTTCTAGCCCTGAGTACATGGTTTATATAACTTTGGTGATTTAATTGATTCACATTTTAGTTGATGGATTTTACTTTCCTTTATGGATTTGGAATCAGATTTTGCTAATTGTTATCCTAGATGTATATTGGATTGATATGATAATTTCTATGAACCGGGCAAATTAGAAAGCAAAACATGAAATGAAAATGGACTTGTCATAACAGGTTTATTATACCTTGCTTTATCTTCTTTTCTTTTCTTTTATCTTCTATTTTCCTTAATAAACTATTCCAAAACTGATTCACGACAAATTTCACTAGACATATTGGAGGATCCCATTAGGTTGCATCCAGTAGGAATTAAACCTACAAATTCGCCAATTATGAGTTGGGTGCTTTAACCATCCAGACATGGATGCAAAAAGACTCAGCGAGTGAAATAGGTTTGAGACACTCTATGAAATTATTATTTTGAAATTCATGGATGATATTCGGGGATCGGGGTGCACATCTTCACACACAATAATGATAAAGTTATAGTGAAATGTTCAATTCCAAAAAAGTATATATATACATATATATATATATACATATATATATATATATATATATATATATATATATATATATATTGTATTTGTTTTTCGGAATCAGGGTTGCACGCTTGCACATTATTCATTGCATTTTATATGGATCGAAGTAGAACGTTTGCCCAATGATATATGGATCAAAGTGGCATGCCTTCCTAATATTATATGGATCAGAATGGCACACCTTCCCGGTACATGGACCTCGTGAGTCCCCCATGGACACCATCTAACTACATTGTGGCAGTAAATATATATTTAGCATATGAATTTCATTTGTTCATTCATTATCACATACTTGGGTGTTGTTGGGTTTTTCTTGGAAAATACGTGCTTTAGCATTGTGAATCTAGACTCGGTGATTATGTCGCATTTTTTGAAAGTTGATTATTGTGTTTGTCCTAATGTTGTTGGCTTTAGCTGTTTGTTTGACTTTGAGTAGGTTAGAGCAGCATAGGCTGAACCTCCCTATCTATTCATGTTAGGATTAGCCAATAATGTTGTTGAGTACACGTGGATTTTTTATTCACCCTTGGTTTTTATACACCTTTATTTTGTACATTTTGAGTTGTGTACCTTCGACTGGTGATCTATAGTTGTCTAAGTCTCTATTGATGTCCCGAGGTAGATGTTGAGCTGATTCACAACCTTCTGGATCTATCTATTGTTGTCATTTTTGTATTTTTCCTACTTTCAATATTATGTAATTTGGAGTTAAATTTCATATTTTTTGAGGCTTGTTGATGCAAGTTGAGCTTTGTCATTATCATGGAATGAAGAGTTGAAACTCAAGAATGTGCCAAAATAGAAATTCAAGGATTTGGGAGAAAATGGGCTATGTATGCAACAAGGCTATTTCTAAAATACAAACCCCCAAGCCTAAGAAGACTATGAAGGCCCTTAATTCATTACAGGTATTTTTGTAATAATCACCCTTGGTCTTTTTCCTTAGCATAGTTAGTATAAATACTTCATTTTATCATTATAGGAGATTAATTTTTGATGAATGGTGAATTGATCTCCACTGAGAGAATAGAGAGCTTGGTAAAGCTTTTGTTGAACCTTTGTTTAGAAATGGGGTTGCGAGGTCAATCAATTTCTCTTGAGGTCTTTGTAAGAGTTAGGTTCCTTTTCGGATTAATGTGACCGAGGTCTTAGGATCTAATATGCCCCTTGGTTGCCTTCGGATTTCTATGTTATGTCTATGTATTTATGTCACGCCCCAAATCCCATTGAGGCAGACTGGCACCCAAAGCCGATAAGGCTCGAGAGAACCAATCTTTGCTCATGTCCATTCATATACTTGTCACTCAATAAGCAGCACCATCACATAGAGATATAAGGTGTCAATAGCGGAAGTCATGGAAACATGTAATATATACATATAAGAAACTTGGCCGTTAGGGCCTTCAAGTCAAAATAGACGTACAACTCTTTCATTATATTCCCACATACGTCTACAAAGCCTCTAACAGATGCATACACATAACCAACTTAAAGTCAGGACAAGTCCCCGCTTTATACAACATTACAATACCAAAACAAATGTACAACTGTGACTCGGAAAGCCCCGAACCAACTGGAGCTCACCAAAGATCAGTTGATGACCCGCAGCTTACTGTGGAGGTCTACTAGTACCTGCACCTGCAACATGTAAGGTAAGTCCCCCAAGGGACGTCAGTACGAAGAATGTACTGAGTATGTAAGGCTCATATGAAACTGCATCAATACATAAGAACTTCAATGGAATCAAATATAAGAGAATAGTCAATATGGATAAACCATCGTTCTGCATATGAGAAACCATGTACCTTACATTCATTATTTTCGTTGCTTCTATTGTTTATTCATCATCACTTCTATCATATCATACCCGGGCCCCAACTGATCAGTGGGTCTTAACATAACATAACGTTATGTTGGGATCGGTTCAAGCTAGGCTTATGCCTCTAGAGCTACCACCCATAAGTCAATATATCGGGCTCGGCTCGAGCTAGGTTATTACCTCTAGAGCTGCCACCCATAAACCAATATATCAGGTTCGTCTCGAGCTAGGTTCTTACCTCTAGAGCTACCACCTATCAGGATCGGTTTGAGCTAGGATTATGCCTCTAGGACTACCCCCTGATCCAATAATCTTGGGATTAGCTTGAGCTAGGCTTATGCCTCTAGAGCTACCACCCGTACTCTTGCAACCAACAAATATAGATTACTTCAATTCTTACTTATGAGAGATTGATACAATGATAGTCATAACATTATTGGAGCTTGGACCAGTAGTCCATGATTATGAGACACATGAATAACCATTGACCAAAGAATAAGGAAATATGGGAATAACAATAGATAACACCCTGAAATGATATACCTTAGAACATTTCGGAATGGAACAAATACAATGACAATGTGAACAATATGTGTTGTAGAAGGATACGGTAAGAGTAACCTTACATACCTTATCTTCCCATTATAAGTACACAATCCTATATATAAATACAATAGTCCAGATCCTTCCTTACGTTTCACTCTACAACACAAGTACATAACAGAGCTTACGTTAATAACCAACTACCTTACAAGTGCATACGACGACAATGAGTTACATGATTGCCTTAACATGTCATTTCCCCCTTGACAATACCATTGATAAAATTATCATCCCAACAATACCATAATATCCCATACATTGACCAATACATCATAAACCAATAACATGTCACACCAATTTCATACCTTACACTTCTCCATCAACACAACATCACAATTACTCCATCAAGTCACCTCAATACACGTCATAACCACATATCGACAACAATCCCACAAATTATACTTATAGAAAAATAACAAGTTAAGGAACATAACCACACCATACATGTTGATATTTCATCCATACCATGCACTTTCATCACAACCCCAAGTCTCTTTTCAAGTTTAAATCACAAAGATGACACATCTTTTAGCAAAAAGCAAAAATGCATTATTTACACTTTTAGACATAACCATCATGATATACATACTCTACCATGAATATAATATATTAATCCATAAGAATAATCACTTACCCAAACTTGCAAATGAGTGATCTTGTCCAAAAAATGGCTTAGGGTTTGAGAGCTTGAAGAAATATCTTGTAGAAATGTCTAGAAAGGCCTGTGTGAGTTGTGGAAATAAAATCTGATTGTTGCCACCTTATATATCCCCTCAAGTCATACTTATCCACTTCTTGGCATTAAATTCCATGTTCCCTTGGTCAAAGTGGAAGAATGGGTCATTTGCCCTATTGGGCCATGCATTTTATTCCATTTTGGGCCTCAAATTGAGCCCATTAACACATATTAACTTAGCCCACCAATTTCAATGTGTAATACTCCCACTATCACATGTTTAAATGATTCCATTATGTCAAGATAATATTTAACTCGCGAGATTTACATTCGTAGCTTCAATCCTCAAGAATACGCGATTTTTGCCACTCATGGCTTAATTTAACATAATTTGATAAAACACTTGTGACGAAGAATTAATCCCAACTCGGATGCCAAACTTGCTCGAGAGTATTCCTACTATGATGGAATAATGATACCATAACCTTAGAGTCCTCTTTATAGATTAATAATCATAGAAGAAATCGGGCAAAAAGCACCCCGGCAAGCTCCCGGGCGCCCTTGGGACTTAGAAAAATTTCAGATTAGCAGCCTGGCATACCCCTAGGCACACCCCCTTGCTTCATGTGCCACCAAAATTTCAGGCCAAAGCGGCCTGGCACGCCACCTGCAGCGCCCCACACTTAATTTTTGATTTCGACTTTTCTTTGTGGATTTAGTTGGATCTTTCAAGTTTCAACCTTTTGCTTACCTCTTATCTTTAAGATCCTTTGCTTGGATTTCCTTTAAACCTTGTTTTTGACCCCACAAATGCTCCACAAATTCACAAACACCACCTACTACAAAGGTCTCATCACATTTACTAGCACAATATCAAATGTTCCATCAATAACAATGCAAAATACATACTTATTGCTCTCGAACCTAGGGTAAACATGGTTTAAGGTTTTCAAGTAGGGTCGGGAAGGTACGGGGTGTTACAATTTATCCTCTAATTGATACTTGTTTTGGATTCATAATTGGGGGTTTGTGCTTTAATATAGCTATTGTTACCAATTAATCCTTTTTAGTATCTTTTCTTGTATCTTCTTTCTTTAGTTTATGTATTTCCTTTCAATTCTGTGGTCAATATTTCATCATTTGGTATTAGAGCCGAGTTTAGATTTGTTTTCACAAATCTATCTTGGGTTGTGGCATTAATTTCAAAAATTCAAAAAAAACAAAATCAAAAAATCAATCCAAAAATCTACTTTGATTCATATTTTTAGTGTTGTTTTTGACACTAGATTTGTATTATCTAGTGTTATTTATGTCTAAATTCAAGATTTTGGGTTGATTGGAGTTGGGAAGAAGAATCCACCATTATTAAGATTGAATGTTTGAAAACACGAAAATGGGTTTTAAAGATTAGGGTTGATTCGAGCTGCAAAAATTATTGGATTTTGTTCTCAAGATTGAAGGGAATCTACTCCTAAATTTGAGATGATTTCAAGTTGATTTGAAAGGTGTTGAAATTTGAGATGATTTCAAGTTGATTTGAAAGGTGTTGGAATTTGAGTTTTGTTGACAAGGTTGAAGGTTTGAAGAAGTTCATAACCTTGAAAAGTGGGTCTTTCTCCAGCGGCTCCAGGAAATGCAATGTCGGCTCCATGCCTTATAGCCACGGCTCTAGCTCAATTATGATGAATTTTTCAAGTTTTTCTCCATGGAATTTAATCCAATTTCTTCCCAAACAAGTTTCTTAGTCCAATCTTAGTAAATTAGTTTCTTTTGTTAATTCTACCTTACTTCTTATGCATAAATTAATTTTAATTAGTAGATTACCCTACTAAATATTATCAAGTTCTTTGAGTTTGATTGCTTTTCTTTTGTGCTAATTTATTTCTTGTGCTTTTATAATTTTATTTCGTTGTTAATTTTATTGATTCAAGCCCATTAGTTTTAATTGAGTCATCCGTTCTTCTATTGAACAAAGATTCATTTCGACCAAGAGCATTAATTGTTAATTGTTACCACCGAATTTAAACAAGTTTCAACATTAGCCGGGCCAATTTGTGAGGTAATCAAAGGTGAGAAAATATGAGTGATAGTGAGGAGCTTTTATTACTAATCTTATTTGATCGTTTTATAGGTACAAGGAGCTATAAGTAAGTATGTCTTCTATGGATAATACATATTATACTCCTCGTTCCAATGCACATTTGTTGAGATATGGGAACCAAAGAGTTTATAGGGGACATGCAATGATGGACATCTCAATTTCACCACGGTTACTCTTCCTACTTTTGAAGGAGATTGAGATCTTGAGACCTATCTTGATTGGTAGTGGCAATATGATCGGGATTTCTAAAGCCATGATTTGAACAAAATATAGAAAGCCATGTATGTCATTGAACACCTTAAGGGGGGCTTGCATTGAGTTGGTGGAAATCCATGAAAATACTTCGAAGGGCTCATGGTGAAGACAAACTTCTAACATGGAGTATGTTAAAGACACTCATGAGAGTCAAATATGTGCCGGAAGGATACACGAAGCTTTATAATGTTGACCCGAGAATACAAGTTCTTAAAATAAAGGTTGATATTTGTGAAACTTTGGGGTTCAATCTTGTCTTCGATGATTGGTGCTATGTAAATTACATCACAATATATCAACCCTCATAGTGATTTTTAGAGTTTTCTATGTCTTGATCATTTTGCCCCTTCTTGTTGTTTCCTTATAGCATTTATGAGTTGCAGGAGTGGGTGGCATGGTCCCCAAAGAGTTCGGGAGAGTCTTATGTGAGTTTTTGGTTTTTAAAAGCTTTTAAGTTGTCATCGATGACTTTGGTGATCAACATTCTGATGATCCGAGCGTCGGATGGTAATTTCTTCAGTTCTATCAGCTCTAGAATGTCAATTTTTGAAGAGTACCTTGGTTACTTAGGGTTTCGAAGCTTTCAGTTAGATTTTGAGTTTTTAGACGAGAAGTTGGTTTTAAGTTGCCTAGAGTTGGTTTTGGCGGTAACTTATTGATAATGACCGATTAGGGAAATCTGACAATTCTATTGGGTACAAAATGTATTTTATGATCAATTTGCACTATCGGTTCATGTTTTTGCGGTTTCGGATGAGTTGAGGGAGCTAAAAATGAGTTTTAGAAAGTGCTATTGTAGGTGCAGCCACTTTTGAAGTCATTTAGCCGCTTTTACGACAGACGCTTTTGCAGTCATTTAGCTACTTTTGTTGTGCATGGCACTTTTTTATTACCCTTTTCTATCCAAAACCTTATTTTCTCCATTTTGGGTGCTAGGAAGATCCGTTTGAGGCGATTTGAATAAGAATAACATAGAGATAAAATAGAAAGATGTGATAATAATAATTAGATAAAGGTTATTATCCCAGCACAATATGAAGATATAAATTAAATATTCAGGCAAAGCATGTATTAAACCTGAGATAATAGTATAAATATATCAAACTTCATCAACTATCCCAACAGAAAAAAATTACTCCATTATGAAGAAATTAATAAAGAAAAGAAAAATATTATCCTACAAAAAGAAAAGAAAGGAAGAGAAATAAACAAGACTAATTCTTATATCTTTATTATGGTGTTGGATGATTTGTAATTAAAGAGATGCCTCTATTTATAGAAAATCATAATTTTGTCCCCACAAATGCATCGTTTGAAGTGGTGGTTGTAGCCCTCAACTTGTAACTTCTTTCTCAATTCTACCACTTGATGCGTGTGAGTATGAAGTGATGATCCCACCCATGAGCTTTGCAACTTCTTCCAAAAAATTCAACGGTTGTGACTATGAAATTGTGATTGCACCCATGGAATTTTTCTTATTTCTATAATAATTTGTTTCTTCTTTAGTCTTCCCTTGTATTCTTCTTCCTGTAGAATTTGTCAGAAAATATGCGATAATATGAGATATTTATTTAAAATATTTAATATATAAAAATATATAAAATACCCATCAAATACCCACACACTTGAATCTTTGGTCGTCCTCGAGCAAAGGACAAAACAAAATAACAGCTCAAATTTTAAGTAAAAAGAATTTTGGACAAAACAAAATTCAATTAGGACTACATCATGAGTTCAAATTATTTTAACCGCACTCATATTCACCTATTGAGAATAAAAATTATAATATTTTCTTGTTCCCAATGTGTCTCAATAAATGAAGAGAGATGTCCATAAATCACACAATATATCAATAAAATCGAAAGAAGGGCATAGATAGAAGAAAATTCTCTCTCTCTCAACAAAGAAGTATCTCAAGCTACTCAAAGTGCCATAAGCTTGCCTATTATGTAGTTGTCCACTAATATAGGAGTCTTTGAGTTGAGATCATGTAGGACTTTTATAAGGTTGTAATGTAGGTTTAGGGATGGATAGGATACTTATGGATAAAAGTGACCCAAATCCCTAATAAGCACCACAATACTCTAGCATTTAAACATCATTGCTTTCCTAGTTCTAAAACAAATCAACCTCCATTTTTTTTCTTCATTTCTTTAATCCCATTTTTCCTCACTTAATTATTTTTCAAGAAGTAGTTGCCAACAATTTTCTTTGTAACTTTTTTTCTTTGATAACATTCTTTTTTTTCCCGACAATATTCTTAAAATATCAATAAGCTCAACAAGAATAAATGTTTACTTCTTTTTTATAACTACTCCCCGCATTATTTTTATATTCAATTTTTTTATCGGCGCTAAGGGAATAGAGTGAACAAAAAGATGTGATAACAAAGATCCAATTCAGGTTAAAATTTGGCTTATCAATAAAATAAGAGAAGATTTATTTAGGCTCAAGGTGCAGACGAGGGATAAACATAATTTAGGTTGGTCAATTTTGGTCATGACGTAACAAGAAGGCCTACTTTCATTTCCCAACTCAAAAAACTACCTAGTATTTCACCTCAAATCACATTCAAGGCAAGTTTTAGATTTTCGAATAAGCAAGAGAACTGGGCGATATCACCTGACAGCACTATACACTTGGGATCAGTAAATATTATAATTATAATCACCAATAAACAAATATGAGTTTGGAAAGATATTCATATAACCAATGAATGATAATCATTCTATTTATTTTTCAAATGCTCATTATTATAAAAAAAATTAAAAAGTGTTCAGTACTAAATATTACGACTATGGCAAAGAACTGAACAAAGAAATCAATGGAAGTGTATTAAAGAAGTTATGCTATAAAATAAAAAATTTATGCTAATATATAAAATATATTATATATATATTTTCTCCCCCCCCCCCCCCTCCCACTTAAATATCATCATGGCCCTGACAAATAATTTAAAAGCAAGAGGAGGTTTTCCCCTTTTTTTCCTTACTTGTGAATTCCACCCCCATTTCTGAATCAAAATTTCTTCTTTGATTCGTGAAAATTCTGCCGAAGCCCACTTGATTCTGCCGAAGCCCACTTGACCAACATCATTATAAAAAATATTTTTTTTCGGATCATTCAGTTTTTCTTGACCTTATCTCGAGCAGACAAATAATCGTGTATGATAATTCTTAACTCTATTTTATATTTTTCACGAGAATCACTCCATGCTTTTTCCTGAAAATATCCAACAACAAAATTCATAAAATTATAATGATAAAAAGAAATTGCAGACTAATGATCAAATAATATATTTTTTTTTCTTGGGACCTTTTCATTCTCATTTTTCTCAAAATTAATCAATTTATGTAGATTAGAAAAATGGGATATGCATTCATTACTTATGGAGTTGAATTCCATAAAACCTTTATTGTCGTCCTGCTCCACTGAATTATTCTTTTCATCATGAGCACTATATTTTTTTTCACAAGGCTCTTTTATTTTATTAATTGTTTCATCCTCATAAGACATAGTTTCATTTGAAAGTTCATCATCATTATGGGAGTTTACTATACTTATTAATTCATTTACCTTCATTGTTAGATCCGTAATGGCTTTATAATTATGTGCAATTTTTTCATCGATATTCTTTTGAAAGTATGCATAGTTTTCTTCAAATTCACATTCTCCTCTTGAAATGGTTCACTCTCAATATATTGATCCTTTTGTGAGTATTGATTGCAAGTGAGGTCTCATAGAAGCCGCTGGAATATGCACTGCACTTACAAAAGTAAGAGCAGGTATAGTATCACTACACAAGAAAACAACAGTGTACTGGTAGGGTCATTTGACCAACCAAAGATGAGAATATGAACATTCAACCAAAGTGTAGTACAATAAGCTAATCCATGCTAAAAACTAACATACACTTAACACAACAAGTATCAAATAAGCCAATCGGGATTTCAACAAGAAGTCAACATATTATGACCAACAAAGTCAAATTCAATCAAACCAAGTCAAGACAAGTCAGGACAATTTATCAAACATATGATTATTTTCCCCAGTTCATTCATGGAATCGTCAAACTCACCTGACCTTCCTACATACACTCTTTGGGTAATACGACCACCCTCTAGCCATGACCTGCAAAGAACAATTACCGTCCATGTACTAAACTCCTAACACAAGTGTCTGCCAACTTTGTTTCACCAATAACCCGTAAGCATGTCCCAAATATCGAAACATTCCACATTTAGCAATAAGGTAGGTCAAAATCATACAACAATGTAAAATCCTTTGATTGACCACACCAAACAACATGCACTAACAAGCCACACTACAAAGTAGTTAACATGCACATATAGCACAAATTGGATTAAACTACAATACCATCACCTACATCAAAGCAAAGCTTGCACAACTCCACTAAGCCGAGGTTTTACCCTTCCGTGCAATTTCCACTTGCTCTTGGTTTAGAAAAGCATATAAACACTTAATTAATGAAATGACCAACCGTGTTGGGAATTATAACTCACACCCAACCCCTAAGGTCAAGTTCATGATCATTCCCTTTCCGTTCAAGCGCCTTACTACCGTAATTCACCTAAAACTACCAATTCCATGGATAAACTAGTGAATTATTGGAATGCAAGGGTAAATTAACTGTTAATAATCAAAACCCATTAACTTAATACGTAATTTTACCTTGCACCAGGAAAAAACAAAAATTAGCCCTAAAACACTTCCCAAACTTTGTTAATTAGAAATTCTACGAGGATAAATTTCTTACCTTTAGGAAGCCAAACGATGAAAATCCGGTGGAAATCGCCCTAAATCGCGCTTTCTTTACCCCAAAATTAGTTTTGAAAAAATAAACTATTTTGGGTGAAATATTTAATTAGACTATGATTTTTGCTGCTATAGCGTCATATGTCGTTATAGCAGTGTCGCTATAGCGGTACCTTCCACGATAGAAGCGTTACCGTTGCTATAGCAGCAATTTCTCTCCTATAGCGATGGTCGCTATAGCAGTGTGTCGGCTGCTATAACAGGGTCAACAGGACAGAATGTCAAGTTTCGCCCAGAAATTCCACTTTTTGCAACACACCTTAAACCCCGGAGACTCCAATCAATGCCCCCTACGCTAAGATCAATTCCAGGAGTTCTGCTTACCCAAATTCGATTTTGTAAAATCCTGTGGGTTCCTTACCTTCTTAGCTAACTAGAAATCAAAACAAACACCACCAAACCTGCCTAAATCATTCCATGATTTCCCTAGACCATACCTCACTTTGATTTAGTTCAAAACTAGCCTAGCTTGAAATTTGTAACTACAAATTCGAGGAGAAATTTAAGATGGGACTTTCAACGGAAGGTTCATACATAACGACGAAAATGGTCGTTATATTTACTCATTAGTTATTATATATTAATTTCTCTCCATGAGAATAACAAAATCTATATAAGAATAACATAGAGGTAAAATAGATAGATGTGATAATAATAATTAGATAAAGGTTATTATCCCAGCACAATATGAAGATGTAAATTAAATATTCAGGCAAACCATGTATTAAACCTGAGATAATAGTATAAATATATCAAACTTCATCAACTATCCCAACAGAAAAAAATTACTCCATTATGAAGAAATTAATAAAGAAAAGAAAAATATTATCCTACAAAAAGAAAAGAAAGGAAGAGAAAGTAAACAAGACTAATTCTTATATCTTGATTATGGTGTTGGATGATTTGTAATTAAAGAGATGCCTCTATTTATAGAAAATCATAGTTGTGTTCCCACAAATGCATCGTTTGAAGTGGTGGTTGTAGCCGTCAACTTGTAACTTCTTTCTCAATTCTACCACTTGATGGGTGTGAGTATGAAGTGATGATTCCACCCATGAGCTTTATAACTTCTTCCAAAAAATTCCACGGTTCTGACTATGAAATTGTGCTTGCACCCATGGAAGTTTTCTTATTTCTATAATAATTTGTTTCTTCTTTAGTCTTCCCTAGTATTCTTCTTCATGTGGAATTTGTCAGAAAATATGCGATAGTATGCGATATTTATTTATATTTGTTTAAAATATTTAATATATAAAAATATACAAATAAATATACCCATCAAATACCCACACACTTGAATCTTTGGTCGTCCTCGAGTAAAGGACAAAACAAAATTCAATTAGGACTACATCACGAGTTCAAATTATTTTAACCGCACTCATATTCACCTATTGAGAATAAAAATTATAATATTTTCTTGTTCCCGTTGTGTCTCACCAAATGAAGAGAGATATCCATAAATCACAAAATATATCAATAAAATCAAAAGAAGGGCATAGATAGAAAAAAATTCTCTCTCTCTCAACAAAGAAGTATCTCAAGCTACTCGAAGTCCATAAGCTGGCCTATTATGTAGTTCTCCACTAATATAGCAGTCTTTGAGTTGAGATCATGTAGGACTTTTATAAGGTTGTAATGTAGGTTTAGGGATGGATAGGATACTTATGGATAAAAGTGACTCAAATCCCTTATAAGCACCACAATACTTTAGCATTTAAAAATCGTTGCTTTCCTGGTTCTAAAACAAATCAACCTCCATTTTTCTTCATTTCTTTAATCCCATTTTTCCTCACTTAATTATTTTTCAAGAAGTAGTTACCAACAATTTTCTTTGTAACTTTTTTGCTTTGATAACATTCTTTTTTTTCCCGACAATATTCTTAAAATATCAATAAGCTCAACAAGAATCAATGTTTACTTCTTTTTTATAACTACTCCCCGCACTATTTTTATATTTAATTTTTTTTATCGGCGCTAAGGGAATAGAGTGAACAAAAAGATGTGATAACAAAGATCCAATTCGGGTTAAAATTTGGCTTATCAATAAAATAAGAGATGATTTACTTAGGCTCAAGGTGCAAACGAGGGATAAACATAATTTAGGTAGGTCAGTTTTGGTCATGACTTAACAAGAAGATCTACTTTAATTTCCCAACTCAAAAAACTACCTAGTATTTCACCTCAAATCACATTCAAGGCAAGTTCTAGATTTTCGAATAAGCAAGAGAACTGGGCGATATCACCTGATAGCACTATACACTTGGGATCAGTAAATATTATAATTATAATCACCAATAAACAAATATGAGCTTGGAAAGATATTCATATAACCAATGAATGATAATCATTCTATTTATTTTTCAAATTCTCGTTATTATAAAAAAAATTAAAAAGTGTTCAGTTCAAAATATTACGACTATGGTAAAGAACTGAACAAAGAAATCAGTGGAAGTGTATTAAAGAAGTTATGCTATACAATAAAAAAAATTATGCAAATATATAAAATATATTATATATATATTTTCTGCCCCCCCCCCCCCAACTTAAATATCATCATGGTACTGACTAATAATTTAAAAGCAAGAGGAGGAAAAAGGGTTTTCCCCTTTTTTTTCCGAGCTTGTGAATTCCACCCCCATTTCTGAATCAAAATTTCTTCTTTGATTCATGAAAATTCTACCGAAGCCAACTTGACCAACATCATTATAAAATATTTTTTTTTTGGATCATTCAGTTTTTCTTGACCTTATCTCGAGCAGACAAATAATCGTGTATGATAATTCTTAACTCTATTTTATATTTTTCACGAGAATCACTCCATGATTTTTCCTGAAAATATCCAACAATACAATCCTTAAAATTATAATGATAAAAAGAAATTACAGAATAATGATCAAATAATATTATTTTTTTCCTTGTGACCTTTTCATTCTCATTTTTCTAAAAATTAATCAATTTATGTTGATTAGAAAAATGGGATATGCATTCATTACTTATGGAGTTGAATTCCATAAAACCTTTATTGTCGTCCTGCTCCACTGAATTAGTATTTTCATCATAACTAGTATATTTTTTTCTGCTCTTTTATTTCATTAATTGTTTCATCCTCGTAAGACATAGTTTCATTTGAAAGTTCACCATCATTATGGGAGTTTACTATACTTATTAATTCATTTACCTTCATTGTTAGATCCATAATGGCCTTATAATTATGTGCAATACCGACGAAGTTCAGGATCCTGCCGCCGTGGGAGATATTAATAATCAACCAATTCAGCCAGTTGGTCATGAAACAGCAGACCAAACTACTGCTCGATTGACACGGGAAGAGCAAGCTAGACAAGCTTCTCTGAGGCAAGTAGAGAGAGATAGTCGAGCTATGCAAGAAGCAACCCAGCGACTGGCTGAAGCTGAAGAGAGACAAAGAAGACTGAGAGCTCACCAACCACCTCAAAGACCGCATGTGCCAGTTTATGATGATCCTGAGGAAGAAGATGTGGCCTATTTTGAGACAATAGAGACTGGTGTCATTATTCTACCAGAGTTACCTCAGGGCACTAAGTTTGACATTACAAGTGCCATGATTCACCTGCTAAACTTAAAGGGTGTGTTCGCCGGTCTTTCTACTGATGATCCAAACATGCATGTGATGAATTTTGTGGGGGTCTGCACTTCATATAATTTGCCTGGAGTTAACCAAGAGGCTATTCGGTTGAGATTGTTTCCATTCTCTCTAACAGGAGAAGCGACTTTGTGGTTGGCAGAATTACTATGAGGTTCCATCACTACTTGGCAAGAGTTAAGAAAATAATTTCTGGAATGATTTTTTCCACCTTCCAAGATGCTACAGTTGAAGGATGAAATTTACAACTTTATACAACTACATTCTGAAGCACTTTACGAGATATGGCTAAGGTTCAAAAAGAAGCTACAGAATGTGCCAAATCATATCATAGGATGAGTGGTAGGAATTTACTTGAAATCTTCTACAGGGCTTTAAATGCCAACACGAAGGTGGTAGCAGATACTATCATTGGTGGAGCATTCATGAGTTTGAGATGGAAACGAACTTCAGTGATATTAGATCGTATCACCAAGACCAACCGAGGATGGCATACTCGGAAGGCAGAAATGCCTGCTAGCACATATGCTATTGGAACCTCAACAGCATAACGGGCTTTGGAAAAATCTGTAGCTCAAGAGGTCGCACATTTGAGGACAGAAATTGGTTAATTAGCTAAACAGATAGCAGCCATAGATGCTGCGAAAGTGCATGCTGTAGGTGCACAAGGTAAAACACCTAGGCATGATGATAGTGAATCTGATGAGGAGGCTAAGTACCTGGATCGAGAAGTGGCGGGTTTTCGAGCCAAGGGTCAAGGGTCGAATCAACACTCTTGGAACTTGAGGCAAGGAAATAAAGGTCGAAACTACTATAGAGACAATTACAATAAGTCGGGATATAGAGATAGAGAACGAGATCGTGAGGGTGATTGGAAGCGAAAGGTTGATTATAAAGAGAAGAGTGGTGTATATGTTCCACCAGAAAACTGCGATGCTGACTCTAGAAATTTAAGAATGGAATTCCTTCTAAATAAACTAGTGAAGGGATCAGAGAGTCAAGAACAGTGCCTGAAGGAGATTAGGTCAGACATCTCGGGAATAAGTCAGAAAAAAAAATCCCATTCAACTGCTATTAAACAGTTGGAGCAATATTTTGGGTAGATATCAGTGACATTGAACCAACGTCATCTAGGTACCCTTCCAAGCAACACCGTCCAGAATCCAAAAAATGATAATTATTGTCTGGCAACTACTACTAGAAGTGGGAAATGCACAACAGATCCATCTATATCTGTGGATAGTAGTAAGACCAATGAGCCGATGATTGTTGATGTAGAAACTGAGATAGAGCCAGATAATTCAAAGGTTGAAACAGTTCCAAATCCTCATGATACTAGTGAAAAGGCAAAATCTAAAAAGAGGCAGGAAAAGGAGATCCCACAAACGCTGAAAACCATCCCACGACCTCCTCCTCCCTTTCCTGAAAGGTTGAAAAGAAGGTTGAGAACAGCAAATATCAAAAGTTTATTACAATGTTGAAAGTGTTGTCGATAAACATCCCTCTTATTGAGGCATTGGAGCAGATGCCAGGTTATGCAAAGTTCCTGAAAGACTTGGTGAAAAAATAGAGAACTGTCAGTTTTGAGCCGGTAGATAACTTACATAATTGTAGTACAGCTGCTTCGCGTTCCCTAGTTGAAAAGAAGGAGGACCCAGGAGCTTTCGCAATTCCTTGTACTATCGGGTCTTACAACTTTGCTAAAGCACTTTGTGATTTGGGTGCTAGCATTAACTTAATGTCGATAGCCATTTTCAAGCAGTTGGGATTGGGAGCACCAAAACCAACCTCTATGAGACTTCTCATGGCAGATAGGACTGTAAAAAATCGGTGGGCATTTTGTATGATGTTTTGGTAAAAGTTGCATCTTTCATATTTCTGGCTGACTTTGTGATCCTATATTGTGAAGTTGATTTTGAGGTTCCCATCATATTGGGGAGACCATTCCTTACCACTGGTCTTGCATTGGTCGACATGGAAACAGGGCAGATAAAATTTAGGTTAAATGATAAACAAGTCACTTTCAATGTTTGTCATTCCATGAAGCAACCGAAAGATATGCGGGTGATTTCGGTAATAGACACAGTTGAGGATAGTGATATTGTCATGTCTCTTGAAGAAAGGTTGGGGGTAGAAGCTCTTGTGGCCGTGATTATGAATTTTGATAGCGACGGTATTGAGGAATACGATGAGATGGTTGGTGCACTCACTGGTAAGGGATCCTACACTTATGCTCCAAAGAAACTTGATATCAATTTGAAAAATAAGGCGACCCCACCAGCTCGTCCTTCTATTGAGGAGCCTCCATTTTTGGAGCTTAAGACTCTTCTGGCCCACCTTTGCTACATATTTTTGGGAGCCAACAACACCTTGCCTGTGATTATTTCTACTAAATTGGTGGAGTGGCAAGGAGAGGCTCTGGTTTCGGTATTGAGAAGATTTAACAGGGCCATTAGTTGGTCCATTGCTGATATTATAGGGATTCCACCTTGTATTTGCACTCACAAAATTCAACTTAATCCTGAGTGCATATCGAGCATTGAGCACCAACGTCATCTAAACCCACCGATGCAGGAGGTTGTGAAGAAAGAGATCATCAAATGGTTAAATGCAGGTGTGGTTTACCCCATTGCTGATAGCAACTGGGTGAGCCCAGTTCAATGTGTACCAAAGAAGGGAGGAACCACTGTGGTTCCAAATGACAAAAATGAGTTAATCCCAATGAGGCTGGACACTGGATGGAGAGTTTGCATGGATTATCGAAAGCTGAATTCTTAGACAGAAAAAGATTATTTTTCTATGCCCTTCATGGATCAGATGTTAGACTGTCTTGCTAGTAGAGGATGGTATTGTTTTCTTTATGGCTATTCGGGGTATAATCAGATTTTTCATTTCTCTCAAAGACCAAGAGAAGATCACTTTCACTTGTACATACGGGACATTCATGTTTAAAAGGATTCCCTTCGATTTATGTAATGCACCGGCCACTTTCCAACGTTGCATGATGTCTATTTTCTTCGATATGGTGGAAAACACTATTGAGGTTTTTATGGATAATTTTTCTGTGGTAGGAGACTCATTTGATGATTGCTTGGCACACCTTGCTAATGTGCTGCAAAGATGCGAGGAGTGCAATCTAGTGCTAAATTGGGAAAAATACCATTTTATGGTAAATGAGGTATCGTATTGGGGCATTAGATCTCAAAGAAAGGTATTGAAGTTGATAAAGCAAAGATTGAGGTGATTGAAAAGTTACCTCCACCTATGTCTGTGAAAGAAATTCAAAGTTTCTTGGGACATGCTGGATTTTATAGAAGATTCATCAAAGACTTCTCAAAAATTGCTAATTCGTTATGCAAGCTTTTAGAGAAGGAGGTGAAGTTCGTATTCTATGAGGCATGTCTAAAAGTATTTAAGTGTCTGAAAGAAAAGCTGATTTCAGCCCCTATCATTGTTTCACCAGATTGGATGATGCCTTTTGAGGTTATGTGTGATGTTGGGTGGCTTTGGGTGGAGTCCTTGGCCAAAGACGTGAAAAGATTTTACATTCGATTTACTATGCTAGCAAAGTGCTTAATCCAGCTCAAAAGAATTACACTGTGACTGAACAGGAATTGTTGGCAGTGGTCTTGCTTTTGAGAAATTTAGATCTTAACTTGATTGGTACAAAAGTACTTGCGCATACAGACCATGCAGCTCTTCGGTATCTTATGTCAAAAAAGTATGTTAAACCAAGATTGATTCAGTGGGTGCTTCTACTGCAAGAATTTGATTTTGAAGTCAAAGATCGAAAGGGAACCGAGAATCAGGTCGCGGACAATTTATCACTCCTTAAGGAGGAGTCCATGCTTAAATTAAGGGATGATCTTGATATTGATGATACTTTTCCAGATGAGCAAGTGTTGGTAGCATCGCAAGACTTAGTCCCTTGGTTTGCATATTTTGCCAACTTTTTGGCAAGTGACCTAGTCCCGAAAGACATGTCGTATTAGTAGAGAAAGAGATTCATGCATGAGGTGAGAAAGTTCTTTTGGGATGAACCTTATTTGTTTAGGGTGTGTGCTGATGGTATGATTCGAAGATGTATTCCGGAAGTCAAGATGATGAGTATTTTAGAAGCAAGTCATTCATCTCCAGTTGGGGGTCATCATGTAGGTGCGCAGACTGCTCATAAGATCTTACAATGTGGGTATTACTGGCCCACCATTTATAAAGATGCTCATGATTATGCTCGGGCTTGTGATCAATGTCAAAGGCAAGGGAATATCTCACGCAGACACGAACTTTACATGACACCTATCCTTGAGCTCGAATTGTTTGATGCATGGGGAATTGACTTTATGGGCCCTTTTGTGAGCTCACATGGGATGATATACATTTTGGTAGCTGTCGACTATGTTTCTAAGTAGGTGGAGGCAATTGTGCTTCCCAATAATGAAGGAAGAAGTGTCATGGCATTCTTGAAGAAGAACATATTTTCACGATTTGGTACACCCTGAGTAATCATTGGTGATGGAGGATCCCACTTCTGTAATCGGCTGTTCAAGGACATGCTTGAAACATATGGTGTTAAACATAAGGTGGCAACACCTTACCATCCTCAGACAAGTGGGCAAATTGAGGTGACAAATCGTGAGATCAAGTCTATTTTGGCAAAAATGGTGAATGCCAATAGGACTGATTGGGCTCGAAGATTGGATAATGCATTATGGGCATATCGAACTGTGTTCAAAACGCCAATTGGTGCATCACCATATCAGTTGGTTTTTGATAAATCATGTCATCTGCCTGTCGAACTTGAATATAAGGCATTATGGACATTGAAAAGGTTGAATCTGGAATGGAGTGATGCGGCTAAATTGAGACTGGAGAAGATGAATGAGATGGATGAATTTTGTCTCTGGGCTTATGAAAGTTTAGCAATATATAAAGAGAAGATAAAATTATATCATGATCGGCGAATTGAGAAATGAGATTTTCACCCGGGAGATTTGGTACTACTTTACAACTCAAAGCTTTGCTTGTTTGCTGGAAAGTTAAAGTCCAAATGGTCCGGACCATTCACGGTGGTCAGGGTATTCCCACATGGAGCAATTGAGCTAAAAAGTGAAGATAAAGTTCTATTCAAGGTCAATGTGCAGCGTGTAAAGCATTATGTGGGAATCACGGAAGAAATAAGCACATGGTAAGAGCTTGAGATTGATGAAGTCTAAGTAGTCAAGCTAGTCATGTTGTGCCGCGACGTTAAATCAGGCACTTCATGGAAGGCAACCCATGGGCTGGATGGTGAAGTCTGAGTATCCAAGTTAGCCGTGTCATGCCGCGACTTTAAATCAGGCACTGCTTGGGAGGAAACCCAAGGCTTTCTTATGTGTAATCTGAGCATTGGCGGATACGCTCACTGAAAGTCATTGTATTAAATTGAGTATGTGCAAGTACTACCCACACAAGTGATTCACGAGACGTAAGTTCACCTAAGTAACGTGGACTGGTACCGTAGAAGTCAGAGTAAAATTTTCACCTGCAGAAGTGACATACGCCATAGACCCACATGACGTGGGTCAACCCACGTGACGTGGGTGGTATCGTGAGAAGAAGAGGCAATTGACACCTGCAGGAGTTGATCTACGCCAGAGACCCACGTCAACCCACGTCACGTGGGCGGTATCGTGAGAAGCAGAGGCAATTGACACCTGTAGGACTTGATCTACGCCAGAGACCCACGTGACGTGGGTTAACCCATGCCACGTGGGTCAACCCACGCCACGTGGGTGGTATCATGAGAAGCAGAAACCCAGGTACCCAAGACCCGACCCGACCCGATCCAATTTTTTTAAAAAATATCGGTAAACCCCTAAACTCCGACCCAACTTCAATTGCAACTCATCATTCTCAAATCCAAATCCTAAACATAAACCCTACTTCCAAAAATTCACCAAATTCTCATACCTTCACTCCTAAATTCTTAAAATTCCTTAAGATCACATTCAAAATCCTCTTATTCACCCACACCAATTTTGAATTTCCCCAATTCTTCACCACCTAAACCCACCCAACCCATAAATTTGACCCCCTAGACCCAAATTCAACCCCCAGACCCGTTCTTGACCCCACCCAACCCAAAATTCCCACAACCCGACCCAAATACCTGTTCCAAACTCATCACAATGCCGCCCAAATCAAACCCTAAACATGGAAACATGGGTTCTTCGTTGAGAATCTGAACTAAAAATCCCAAATTTCCAACAAAGTTGCGTGATGAACCATCCAGGTCAGATCCGAGTGGGTCTAAGGAGGTGTTTGAGATTACAGCTGATGATACTGCACTGGTACCTCACACCACGAGGTTACAAACTCAGGCACAAGCTGTTGCCCGGGCCGCACTTCAACCTATCCCACGGCCTGTCAAGCTGGTTGTTCCTGATCAGTATTCTGAGTCCACCCCTCAGTCTGAAGAGGGGGGGGATGATTCGGTATCTGGCTCTGCGGATAGTACTACAGGGTAGGGTGATTCTGCAGCAGAGGCTACAGCATCTCTTTTAGGCACTGATGACCAAAGTGCCCCGACTTCCTCACAGAGAAGGAAAACCCAACGATGGTGTGTTCAGGGCATGTGGGACTTTTAAGATAGGGATGCCGAGCTTACTGAGTGGGGCATGTATAAAAAAGGTATTATGGAGGATCCTCTCTTTCGAATAGAGGAGTTAAAGACATTTCTCGACATTTGGACTGTGTTTGATCAGTATGGATTTGGATGGTCGCTATAGCCCTGAATTGGTTTGAGAGTTTTATACATCCTACGCTGCATCTGTTGAGTTGATCACACCTATTAAGCAGCGGCTTCGGGACCAACAACCATTAACTCACACTTTGTTTCGGGAGACCAGAGTCAATATATCTGAGCAGACTATCCACAGATTCTTGTTTGGTGCTGACCGTCCATTGCCTGCTATGAATGTTGAGTTTGATCACCGTATGGAGAGTGTCAGAAATTGGATTAAAATGAGGGATACTGATCAGAGGTTGGAGTTACTGAGGTGGATTGCTGGTTATATAGCGGAGGAGGGTGTTGATGTTAGTTGGGTGACTGGGAAGCTGGATATAAAGAAGTCCACACTCCATTTTGCTGGCAGGTTTTGGTGGTCGGTTGTTAGCCATTGTTTGGGACCCACTAATGCTGATAATTCACTCACCTTGGACCGGGCTGTTGTGGTAGCTATCATCATCGTCGGTTATGGCATCAATATTACCTGGTATATTATTAGAGAGATCCATGAATGAGCCTTTCAGGACTTTATCAGTATCCCTTTCCCTTGTTTGATTTAGAGCCTGTGTGATAGAGCTGGTGTAGTTAAGCTACCTACCATAGATCACTCTATCGAGGTGACCCACATAGCAGATATTGGGTTGATGCAGCAGCGGGGAGCTAACCCCATTATTCCACGAAAGTCTCAACCTTTCGGGTCATCAAGAGCAGCCCTTTTTAAAGGGCCTGGAGATAGAGATAAGCCAGTTAGTACACCTATGCCTATTCAAGTACCAGTGAGCGTACCTGATACTGTTCCTGCACCTGTTGAGGGTACAGGCCCAGTGATTGATGATGAGGCTCTAAGCACTACCGTACCACTGCTACCCTCTGGTATGGTTTCAGTTTTGAGGGACTTCCTACAGCAGCTGGTTGATAGGCAGATGCAGATATTTGAGCGGTAGGTCCACACAAAGGCCCAGATGGCTAAGTTGGTATCCCAGCTTAAGCCATAGGTTAGTACCACGGTAGAGGCTGCTGAAGCTAGAGTGGAGCCCCGTATGTCTGCATCTATGGATAGGTTTATGTGAGAGCTGCATGGATGGATGATAGCTTTGAGGCGCGGATGGCTACCCGGTTGAGTTCCGCTCAGAGTCCTAATATAGCAGGATTGACACAGGAGTTGGCTACGTTGAGAGAGGAGGTTAGAGCTTTAGCATCGAGAAGCACTCCTATCATTCCACCTATGCCCTTTCTGGCTCCGATGCGGCCAATTTTTGAGGTCGATTTATTTGCAGATGAGGAGCCTCCTATTGATAGAGGCAAAAGACCATGCAGTCCGGAGGAGCAGGTTGATAGTGGTGACGAGTATGAGGGTGATCTCCGGAGAGCGGTTAAGGCCTCTAGGTTAGAGTAGCATACTAGTCAGATCGCTCAGGAGCAAAGGGCACGAGGTGCATTCTCTAGTCAGGTACCCCCTCCATCGAATGCACCTAGCAGAGCACCCAGAAAGCATGTTGATGATCCTATTATGGGTGGTCCCACTTCCAACTCCTAGGGCACCGTAGGTATGTCTTCACTCCTTAACATTTATTATATAGATAGCTGTGTACTAGGGGCAGTGCACCATTATTTAGTTGGGGTGGGGGTATACCACCACTTGGGGGTTTTGTTGTCGTATTTCTTTTCCCCCAAGTGTGCTATCATAGTAGAACCGGCATGTTTAGGCTGTTATTTATAGTATTTATGTGTTTTCTTGTTTAATTGGGAGAAAAATAGGGGGACCTTAGTGCAGTCCAGTTTTGAACAAGTTATCTTATTTGATTATTTAAAGGATACCCCTCCTGAAGATTTTGTTTTAAAATGTGTGTGTAGCATGTTAGTTTGTGACAACTGTTGGATCTTGCTATGGCATTAGTATTATAGACAAAATAACTGTAGCTAGGATTGCATGAATCGGATAGGTAGTAGTTGATAATGTAACCCTGTGTTGTGTGTGTATAAGGTCATTACTTAGTTGACTCTGTGTGTGTAATCCAGAACTTGCCTGATTGGTCTTGCCTAGGTTATAGGATAGTGGTTAGGAAAGGATCATAGGCCATTTTTGAATAAGTCCACTTTTAGCCTAAATGTCTGACCAAATATGTAATAAATATCCCTTGAACCAAATTTTGAGCCTGACTTGACCTATTTCTTTCAGTAGCCTATTTAGTTTCCCATTTTGATTTATAATGAACCTACCTTGGCCCTGGTCCCTCCTTGGACATTGTGTACCTCAACTCAGGCAAATTACCTAAGTTGAAGGTGGCTATTATAGGTGAGTAGATTGATTTGGGCATGAAGAAGGGGTTAGTAAAAGAAAAAGAGAACAGATTTGGGTGGAAGAAAAAAAATAAAAAAAAATTGTTTTGTAAGTATGAAGAAAATTACACCCAAAATCTGAAAACAAATGAAGGAGAATAAAATGAGAATGGTTGGAAAGTGGAACCAAAAATAGTGTAGTGTCAAGGAGGGTTGAGTCACCATATCCATATGTACCATACCCGTCCCCAAGCCTACATTACAAGCTAATGAAATTCATATAGTGATCCTAGTCTAACTTTCCAAAAAATCAAGGCATAGAAAATAAGGGCAAGCCTATGGTATTTCACGCACACTGTTTGAACTTTTTTGTGAGAGAGAGTGTTTTGATTGAGTCCCTGTTTTGAGATTCATTGGTATACTGTGAGTGTATGGGACGTCTTTGTTATGAGAGTACATGGGCTGCATTGTGAGCTGCTATCTATTTGGATGATTTCATTTGCACATATGCTTAGTTTCTTGTTCATAATCTCATTCCATCACTTGATCCCTTCTATGTCATGATAATATGTTGCATGCATGGAAACTGAGGTTTTAATTTGTAAAAAGGAGGGGTCAAAAAAATTTTGAGGTCAAAAGCAAATGAGTTGGTTGCGGTAGGTCCCTTAGGTTTCTTTTAGTTAAGCATCATTGTGTTTATTTTGTTTTGGTCGCCTAAGGACATGCAAACGTTCTAAGTTGAGAGTGTTGATGTGTCATGGTTTCATGACACTTTTGATGCCTAAAACAATGAAAAAATGCAATAACTTGGGTGAGTCTGGTTGGTATGATGTGTTTTCTATTCAATATTGTAGGAGAATAGGTTTTGGAGGCAAAATGGACAAAAAAGAAGAATCACGCCCGAGAACGAAGTATCTGAAGACGAAAGAACTAGGGTCTGCACCAGAAGGTGACTCACGACAAGACTCACGTGCCATGATTCCACTTCAGAGAATGTTCAATGTGTCTGATTTCCATGACTGGACCCACATGACGTGGCTTGGTTCCACAACACCAAGTCACGATACCGTGGAAGGTTTCCGACTCTATTTTCCTGTTTTGATTAGGATAGGATTCGTCTTGTATCTATAAATACCCCTTTGTTGTCCTATGTTCAGGAGTTAGTCCTTACATTGTTTTGAGATAGTTTTTTCATTATTTTGAGTTCAAAAACACATTGTTGGATTTTGTAATCTGGGAACATCAATTCCAGGGTTTCATTAATTATTGAGATTTTAGAGTTTCTTATTTATTGTGAGTTTACAACTATGTTTTCGTCTTCAAATTCTTCTTGTGTTCTTGCAATCATGAACAGCGAAACCCATCAACGAAGGTTGTGTGAACCATGAGGAATTAACGAAACAGGTTAGGTGAAAAGCAATTCTGAACTGGTGTTATGCATGTATTGTTATTGCCTTCGTTATAATTGATCTTCTAACGGTTGCGAATGTTAGAAACTCGCCTGTATTCTAAACTTGCTCGAGAGAGAGGAAGAGATTAGGAAAAGGATATAACAATAGAGATTTTAAGCTATCAACCTTCATCTCATAACTTGAGCCGTAACAGGGATAGTTAATCTGAGATCAAGAACAAGGGTTAGTAGTGCGACACTCGGAGACCGAGAGGAGAAGAGTGAAATTCATCTAACCAAGGTCGAGAGACGTTTAGATGAACATATCTTGTTAGATTTTGCATGCAACAAAGCAGGACAGTTTTGCCAGCACAAGTAACCGGTAGAGTTAAGGACTCACTGGGGATCACATTCCTAGTGTATTTCTCATATTGAAAACAAATCCAAAGAATCAACACTTGTTACTATTACTACTTGCTTACAAATATTTCCCCCTTTTTACTTATTTGCCAATTACTCGGACAAGAACTCAACCTAATTTTGTCTTATTGCCTGTGGGATCGACCCCAACCTAGTTGGGTTCTATATTTGATACAGCGACCGCTTTATACTTCTTAGGATGCATATTTTGGGCGACATCAATCCTACAAAAAAGAAAGAAAGGAAGAGAAAGTAAACAAGAATAATTTTTATATCTTGCTTATGATGTTGGATGATTTGTAATCAAAGTGATGCTTTTATTTATAAAAAAATCATATATTTGTCCCTACAAATGCATAATTTGAAGTGGTGGTTATAACGGTCAACTTGTAATTCTTTCTCAATTCTACCACTTGATGGGTGTGAGTATGAAGTGATGATCACACCCATGAGCTTTGCAACTTCTTCCAAATAATTCCACAGTTGTGGCTATGAAATTGTGATTGCACCCATGGAATTTCTCTTATTTCTTTAATAATTTGTTTCTTCTTTAGTCTTCCCTTGTATTCTTCTGCCTGTACAATTTATTAGAAAATATGCCATAATATGATATATATCTATTTATATTTGTTTAAAATATTTAATATTTAATATAGAAATAAATATACCCATCACTCATATTTATATTGGTATATCCCGTCCTAAAGCTGAAGCTTCTGATAATGTGATCGCAGATACTATTCTTGTCTATGATCGTATAGCTTTTGTGTTATTTAATCTCAGATATACTTTCTCTTATATGTCTAAGAAATTCGCCTTGGGTTGGGACTTAAAATGTGAATTTCTTGATATACCTAAGTATGTGTCTACACCGGTTAGGATTTCTGTTTATGTTGACTAGGTTTACTGAGCGGGTACTTGTCACGCCCCGAATTCCAGCGGGGCAGACTGGCACCCAAAACCGATAAGGCCCGAGAGAACCAATCTTTGCTCATGTCCATTCATATGCATGTCATTCAAGGAACGTCATCATCACGTATAGACACAAGATACGCCCCGAATTCCAACGGGGCGGACTGGCACCCGAAGTCGCTAAGGCCCGAGAGAACCAATCTTTGCTCATGTCCATTCATAAGCATGTCATTCAAGGAACGTCATCATCACGTATAGACACAAGATACTAATAGCGGATGCCATGGAAACATATGATATATATACATATGAAACTTGGTCGTTAGGGCCACCAAGTCGAAATGGACATACATTCTTTCATTCATATCCCCACGTACGTCTACAAAGCCTCTAACAGATGCATATACATAACCAACTTAAAGTCGGGACAAGTCCCTGCTTTATGCAACATTTACATAGTACCAAAATCAATGTACAACTGTGACTCGGAAAGCCCCGAACCAACTGGAGCTCACCAATGATCGGTAAATGATCCGCAACCTACTGTGGAGGTCTACTAGCACCTGTGCCTGCAACAAGTAAGGTAAGACCCCCAAGGGACGTAAGTACGAAGAATGCACTGAGTATGTAAGGCTTATATGAAACTACATGATATATAAGTACTTCCATGAAATCAAATATAAGAGAATAGTCAGTACAGATAAACCACCGGTCTGCATATGTGGAACTGTGTACATTACGTCCTTTACTTTTTTTGTCTTTAAATTTATTCATCTTTATAATTCTACCCATACTAGGCTTTTCTATTGCCCCTGGTATGACATTTAACCCATGCTAGGTATTTTAACCCCTGGGATGTAATTAACCCATGTTAGGCTTTTATGTCGCCCCTGGGATGTTATTGCGATAACCCATGCTAGGCTTTTATATCGCCCCTGGGATGTAACTGTGATAACCCATGCTAAGCTTTTATATCCCCCTGGGATGTAACTGTGATAACCCATGCTAGGCTTTTATGTCGCCCCTGGGATGTTACTCCAGAATATACAAACAATTATCCATTACTTCATTTCTTTACTTCTATGAGATTGATACGTTAGTGATTGTACCTTATTGGAACTTTGGAACATAACATTTTAGGAAATTTGGAATATTAGTCAATGAACATGAGACATGTGAATCACGATTGATCAATGAATAAGGAACATGTGATTAACAATAATTGATAACCAAAAATGGGATACCTTAGAACATTTCGAAATGGAACAAGTACAATATCAATGTGAACACTATATGCTGCAGAAGGATACGGAAAGAGTAACCTTACATTCCCTATCTTCCCAATATGAATACACAGTCCAATATGTGAATACAATAATCCATCTCCTTCCTTATGTGTTACTCTACAACACAAGTTCATAAAGGAGCTCACGTTAACAACTATTTACCTTACAAGTGTACAAGACGACAATGAGCTACATGACTGCCATATAACGTCATTTCACCCTTTACAATACAATCCACTACATTACCATACCAACACCACTATAACATTCCACACATTAGCCAAGACGTCATAAACCAATAGCATTTCACACTAAGTTTACCCTTTACGCTTCCTCATTAACACTATGTCACAATTATTCCATCACGTCACCTCAATACCTTCCTTAACAACATATTAACAACAATCCATAATTGATATAATCCATCATGCCTCCAAACAAACCCTTAAAGTCATTCAATAGGTATCATAAGTTGATAATTACATCCAAAAATGGTATAGGGGTCTTCGGGAATCAAAGAGAGACAAAAACATACAAAACGAGCCTCTGGGCTTACCTGCGAAGCCATCTGCTCCCGCAGGTGGTTGAGGTGCAGCCGCAGGTGACCCTTGGCTCTGTCCAGGGGCACCTGCATTGGCATCTGCTCCCGCAGGTGCCCCGTCTGCGAGGGCGGGTGCGCGTTTTAGCCTCCGAGGGTCATTTTAGGGTCCTTTTTGTGTAATAAATGGTCCATGGCCATAAATAAGCTTCTCTTCAAATATTTTAGGTCACTTGGATGCCAAAAAACCATCATGGTTCCACAACACACATAAACATCACCAAAACCACATTTTTCTTTCAATACACCACCAATTCCATGACCAATTTCATAACAACAATCCCACATTTTATACACATAAATAAAGTAAGTTAAGAACATAACCACATGTTACATGTTGATATTTAATCCATCAAGTTTACTTCCTTCAAGACCACAAGTCCATTTTCAAGTTTACAAGGCAAAACCTTTTTCGATTGCAAAAATAGACAGTTTTATATAT
This sequence comes from Capsicum rhomboideum, assembly GCA_031232105.1. Classification (NCBI taxonomy): domain Eukaryota; kingdom Viridiplantae; phylum Streptophyta; class Magnoliopsida; order Solanales; family Solanaceae; genus Capsicum; species Capsicum rhomboideum. The sequence continues at coordinate 83,829,780 of CP124719.1, read as the reverse complement.
AGTGAACTGTCCAATACTTTGCCAACATAACCAACATGATTTATACACCATCTTAAGCACATAATATACTAAACCATGAGAATAAATACTTACCAAAGCTTTCAAGAGAGTGATCTTGTCCAAGGGAGTGATGGCTTAGGGTTTGAAAGATAAAAGAAATATCTTTGGAAATTCTAGCAATGGCATGTGTATGGATATGAATAAAAATATGATTTTTCCTTGCCTTATATAGTCCCTCAAGTCATCCTTAGCCAACATTAATTGTGTTTACTTGGTCAACATGAAAGAATGGGTCATTTCCCTTTTGGGCCATGTCTTTTATATAATTTTGGGCCTCATTTGGGCCCAATGGCACAAGATTCATTTAAGCCCAAAAAATTTTAATGCATAATTCACCAACCCTCTCATGTTTAAATAATTCCATAAATAATTCCATAAATGTTAAGGTAGTCTCATGGGTTCGGAAATGTATGGGGTATGACATCCTTCCCCTCTTAGAAACATTCGTCCTCGAATGTTAGTGACATTATTCAATTTAAACAATTGCAAGTCTAGGATCATTCTTCATGTTATCATATATATATTTATATATACGTAATGCTTATAAATACTTACTTGTTATTGCTCCGATCTCGTATCTTGAATTTTTTTCTTCCATTTGAAACAAATGAGGGTACTTGGACTTCATCATTTCTTCAGCTTCCCATGTGATCTCTTCTACTTGTTGATTCCTCCAAAGTACCTTTACGGAAGCTACGTCTTTATTCCTTAACCACTTCACTTGTCTATCCAGAATAGCAACAGATATCTCTTCATAGGTGACATCCTCCATAACTTGTACATCTTCAATGAGAGCAAAACGAGATGGATCTCCTATGCACTTTCAAAGCATCGAAACATGAAATACTGGATGAACTGTGGAGAGTTCTTAGGGTAATGCTAATTCATACTCAACTTGCCCAAATCTTCGGACAATTTCATATGGCCCTATATAACGGGGACTCAACTTTCCTTTCTTTTCGAATCTCATTACCCCTTTCATTGGTGACACCTTCAAGAATACCCAATCACCTATGGAAAATTCGATCCCTCTTCTTCTAATATCAGTATATGACTTGTGTTGACTTTGGGCCGTTTGTAGCCATTGTTGAATCACTTTAACTTTATCCATAGCTTGATAAACAAGATCTGGCCCAAGTAAAGCAGTTTCACCCACTTCAAACCATCCTATTGGTGATCTACATTTTCTTCCATATAAAGCTTCATAAGGTGCCATTTTAATACTTGAATGATAGCTATTGTTGTAGGAAAATTCAATAAGAGACAAATGATCATCCCAATTGCCTTGAAATTCTAGCGTGCACGCTCGTAGCATATCTTCAAGTGTTTGGATAGTACGTTCTGCTTGTCCATCTATCTGAGGATGGAAAGCCGTACTCAAATTCACTTTTGGTGCCCCTACATCACCCTTCTATTCAAAAACATTCATTTGTGGAAAATAAAAATGTACTTTCTTAGCTCGGCAATCTATCGTGGCATAACAAGAAGCCAACCAATCCATACCCATTATGACATCAAAATCCATCATGTCCAGTTCAATAAGATTAGCCAGTGTATCATGACCAAACACGGTTACTACACAATTACGATATACTCTTTTTGCAACAATATAATCACCAACTGGTGTAGATACTTCAATTGACTTAGTTAATAATTCCGGTGTTCTTTCAAATTTTGCAGCAATCAATGGAGTAACATATGACAATGTAGAACCCGGGTCAATCAATACATATACATTATACGAAAATATGGATAATGTACCTGTGACGACAACAGGAGAAGCCTCCAAATTCTGCTGGTCCACTAGAGCATAGGTGCGATTCTGGGTTCCACCGAAACTAGCTGCTCCTCTAGCACCTCTACCATGCCCTGCAGGCTGCACACCTCGGCCTATGAAAGGAACCGATGATGATGATGCAACGGTTGATCCCATAGGTCATGCTATACCACCCGTACCCCGTCGTACCACACCAAAAACAAATATTTGTCCCCAACCGGCATTAACCTAAATGACACCTTCCACAGCGCTGACACGTAGGATGAGAAAATCTTGCTTCCAGTGATTTGTGAATTCCACTACTATGCCCAGATTGACTGCCTCTAAACCCTCGGAATTGAGAGTGAGTTCCTGTGGTGGAATAGGAGAATGATGGTCTAGGCGGTCTAGGAAACATCCGAGGCCTAGATTCTCCTTGGGACGCCATAGACTGTCCCATAGGTCTAGCTCTTTTGGACTGTCCTCTTTCAGATTCATGTACTCTCCTTCTCTGTCTCTGATCCTTCATTTTCTGTGTGAAGGCCTGTATTCTGGCTATGTCCATATCTTTGTTCAAGGCAGCAATGGTGTAGTCCCTTACCAAATATGGCTCTAATCTGTCCACATATCGATGGACTCTGTCTGTCATTGTGGCCACTACATTTGAAGCATATCGAGCTAAGGAATTAAACTGAAGACTATATTCTCTAACACTCATATTTCCTTGACGTAGATTTAGGAACTGGTCTGCACGTGCCTCCCGGATCTCATATGGGAGGTAATGATCAAGAAATGCCATTTTAAATTCTTCCCAACCAGCTGGAAGTGCATCAATACTCCTCAATCTTTTCCAGTCTTCATACCACAATATAGCTTCACCTTTCAATCTATAGGCCGCAAGTTCAACTGTTTCAACACCAGTCACGTGCATAACATCTAGATCCCTCTGAATTTTATCCACGAAGTCCTATGGATCTGCTTTAGGATCTAACCCAGTGAATATAGGAGGGTCTAATTTCAGAAAGTCCTGTGTCCTGCGACTCGCCACTCTAGTGGCATCATCCTCATTTGTCATTGGACCAGCTCGTCCTTGACTTTGTGCAGCAACTATCTGAGTAAACATATGCACTGCATTTCTTAAATCCTGGTCATTGGCATTTATAGGCGGTTCTGTGGGTACTTCTCTACCTCTTGGTTCTTTCGGAGCTGGAAAAGTAGAAAAAGACCGCAATGCAACTTCAGTGTTAGCTCCACCTTGACTAGCTTGGTCAGGTGGTGATTTACTCATTCCTTCACCGCCAAGCATATCTACCTGCTTACCTTTGTCTCTACCTTTTCTTGTCATCGGCATTTTACTATAAACAAGAAAACCAATTCCAATGGTCAGATACGATTCCACTTACAACATTGGCTCTATTGCACGATCTAGAAATGAAGAAAAGAAAAAACTCCTAAATGTCCCGTAGCCTCCTACTTATAAATGTGGTGCACAACACATCCATAAGCAAGACTCTACTCAGACACGGCTTTGTAGTTACCCTTAGGACGACCTGCTCTGATACCACTTTTGTCACGCCCTAAATTCCAACGGGGCGGACTGGCACCCAAAGCCGATAAGGCTCGAGAGAACCAATCTTTGCTCATGTCTAATCATATGCATGTCATTCAAGGAACGTCATCATCACGTATAGACACAAGATACTAATAGCGGAAGTCATGGAGACATATGATATATATACATATGAAACTTGGTCGTTAGGGCCACCAAGTCGAAATGGACATACATTCTTTCATTCATATCCCCACGTATATCTACAAAGCCTCTAACAGATGCATATACATAACTAACTTAAAGTCGGGACGAGTCCCCAATTTATGCAACATTTACATACTACCAAAATCCATGTACAATTGTTACTCGGAAAGCCCCAAACCAACTGGAGCTCACCAATGATCGGCGAATGATCCGCAATCTACTGTGGAGGTCTACTAGCACCTGTGCCTGCAACAAGTAAGGTAATTCCCCAAGGGACGTCAGTACGAAGAATGTAATGAGTATGTAAGGCTCATATGAAACTACATGATATATAAGTACTTCCATAAAATCAAATATAAGAGAATAGTAAGTATAGATAAACCGCCGATCTGCATATGTGGAACCGTATACATTACGTCCTTTACTTTTTTTTCCTTATGTTTATTCATCTTTATCGTTCTACCCATACTAGGCTTTTCTATCGTCCCTTGGATGAGATTTAACCCATGCTAGGTATTTTAACCCCTGGATGTAATTAACCCATGCTAGGCTTTTCTGTCGCCCCTGGGATGTTATTGTGATAACCCATGCTAGGCTTTTATAGTGCCCCTGGGATGTAACTGTGATAACCCATGCTAGGCTTTTATATCGCCCCTGGGATGTAACTGTGATAACCCATGCTAGGCTTTTATGTCGTCCCTGGGATGTTACTCCAGAATATACAAACAATTATCCATTACTTCATTTCTTTACTTTTATGAGATTGATACGTTAGTGATTGTACCTTATTGAAACTTTGGAACATAACATTTTTGGAACTTTGGAATATTAGTCAATGAACATGAGACATGTGAATCACAATTGATCAATGAATAAGGAACATGAGATTAACAATAATTGATAACCGGAAATGGGATACCTTAGAACATTTCGAAATGGAACAAGTATAATATCAATGTGAACACTATGTACTGCAGAAGGATACGGAAAGAGTAACCTTACATTCCCTATCTTCCCATTATGAATACACAGTCCTATACGTGAATACAATAATCCATCTCCTTCCTTATGTGTTACTCTACAACACAAGTTCATAAAGGAGCTCACGTTAACAACTATTTACCTTACAAGTGCACAAGACGACAATGAGCTTCATGACTGCCATATAACATCATTTCACCCTTTACAATACAATCCACTACATTACCATACAAACACCACTATAACATTCCACACATTAGCCAAGACGTCATAAACTAATAGCATTTCACACTAAGTTTACCCTTTACGCTTCCTCATTAACACTATGTCACAATTATTCTATCACGTCACCTCAATACCTTCCGTAACAACATATTAACAACAATCCATAATTGATATAATCCATCATGCCTCCAAACGACCCCTTAAAGTCATTCAATAGGTATCATAAGTTGATAATTACATCCAAAAAGGGTATAGGGGTCTTCGGGGATCAAAGAGAGAAAAAAACATACAAAACGAGCCTCTGAGCTGACCTGCGAAGCCACCTGCACCCGCAGGGGCCACCAAGTCGAAATGGACATACATTCTTTCATTCATATCCCCATATACATCTACAAAGCCTCTAACAGATGCATATACATAACCAACTTAAAGTCGGGATACGTCCCCGCTTTATGCAACATTTACATAGTACAAAAATCAATGTACAACTGTGACTCGAAAACCCCGAACCAACTGGAGCTCACCAATGATCGGCAAATGATCCGCAACCTACTGTGGAGGTCTACTAGAACCTGTGCCTGCAGCAAGTAAGGTATATCCCCCAAGGGATGTCAGTAAGAATAATGTACTGAGTATGTAAGGCTCATATAAAACTACATGATATATAAATACTTCCATGAAATCAAATATAAGTGAATAGTCAGTACAGATAAGTCACCGGTCTGCATATGTGGAACTGTGTACATTACGTCCTTTACTTTTTTTGTCTTTAGATTTATTCATCTTTATCGTTCTACCCATACTAGGCTTTTCTGTCGCCCCTAGGATGAGATTTAACCCATGCTAGGTATTTTAACCCCTGGGATGTAATTAACCTATGCTAGGCTTTTCTGTCGCCCCTGGGATGTTATTGTGATAACCCATGCTAGGCTTTTATATCGCCCCTGGGATGTAACAGTGATAACCCATGCTAGGCTTTTATATCGCCCCTTGGGTGTAACTGTGATAACCCATGCTAGGCTTTTATGTCGCCCCTGGGATGTTACTCCAGAATATACAAACAATTATCCATTACTTCATTTCTTTACTTCTATGAGATTGATACGTTAGTGATTGTACCTTATTGGAACTTTGGAACATAACATTTTTGGAACTTTGGAATATTTGTCAATGAACATGAGACATGAGAATCATAATTGATCAATGAATAAGGAACATGTGATTAACAATAATTGATAACCGGAAATGGGATACCTTAGAACATTTCGGAATAGAACAAGTACAATATCAATGTGAACACTATGTGCTGCAGAAGGATACGAAAGAGTAACCTTATATACCTTATCTTCCCAATATGAATACATATTACTATACGTGAATACAATAATCTAGCTCTGTCCTTATGTGTTACTCTACAACACAAGTTCATAAAGGAGCTTACGTTAACAACTCTTTACCTAACAAGTGCACAAGACGACAATGAGCTACATGACTACCATATAACGTCATTTCACCCTTTACAATACAATCCACTACATTACCATACCAACACCACCATAACATTCCGCACATTGGCCAAGACATCATAAACCAATAGCATTTCATACTAAGTTTACCCTTTACGCTTCCTCATTAACACTATGTCACAATTATTCCATCGCGTCACCTCAATACCTTCCGTAACAACATATTAACAACAATACATAACTGATATAATCCATCATTCCTCCAAAATACCCCTTAAAGTCATTCAATAGGTATCATAAGTTGATAATTACGTTCAAAAAGGGTATAGGGGTCTTCGGGGATCAAAGAGAGACAAAAACATACAAAACGAGCCTCTGGGCTGACCTACAAAGCCACCTGCTCCCGCAGGTTGTTGAGGTACGGCCGCAGGTGACCCTTGGACCTGTCCAGGGTCACCTGTGTTGGCATCTGCGCCCCCAGGTGCCCCATCCGCGAGGGCGGGTGCGCGTTTCAGCCTCCGAGGGTCATTTTAGGGTCCTTTTTGTGTAATAAATGGTCCATGGCCATAAATAAGCTTCTCTTCACATATTTTAGGTAACTTGGATGCTAACAAACCATCATGGTTCCACAACACACATAAACATCACCAAAACCACATTTTCTTTTCAATACACCACCAATTCCATGACCAATTTCATAACAACAATCCCACATGTTATACACATAAATAAAGTAAGTTAAGAACATAACCACATGTTACATTTTGATATTTAATCCATCAAGTTCACTTCCTTCAAGACCACAAATCCATTTTTAAGTTTACAAGGTAAAACCCTTTTTCGATTGCAAAAATAGACAGTTTTACACATAGTGAACTGTCCAACACTTTGCCAACATAACCAACATGATTTATACACCATATTAAGCACATCATATACTAAACCATGAGAATAAATACTTACCAAATCTTGCAAGAGAGTGATCTTGTCCAAGGGAGTGATGGCTTAGGGTTTGAAAGATAAAAGAAATATCTTTGGAAATTCTAGCAATGGCATGTGTATGGATATGAATAAAAATATGATTTTTCATTGCCTTATATAGTCCCTCAAGTCATTCTTAGCCAACATTAATTGTGTTTACTTGGTCAACAATAAATAATGGGTCATTTCCCTTTTGGGCAATGTCTTTTATATAATTTTGGGCCTCATTTGAGCCCAATGGCACAAGATTCATTTAAGCCCAAAAAATTTTAATGCATAATTCACCAACCCTATCATGTTTAAATAATTCCATAAATAATTCCACAAATGTTAAGGTAGTCTCATGGGTTCGGAAATGTACGGGGTGTTACAGTACTGTGATGTTTATAGGGTTTAGAACTTTGGAAGACTTAGTAATCTTAGCTATGGAGGAGTTTGATATTATTTTGGAGATGGGTTGGTTGTCTCCACATCGTGATATTTTTGATTGCTATGCTAAGACTGCTACTATAGTTATGCTCGGGATGGAAAAGTTTGACTAGGAAGGTACTCTCAAGTCTGCTCACTTAAGAACTGTGTCAGTTATTCGTACCTAAAATTTTGTTAAACGGGGGTGTAGGGCATTCCTAGCTCATCTTCGGGATGATATTTTTGTAATCTCTCTTATTACTTCGATTTCAGTAGTGCGTGAATTCTTAGAGGTGTTCCCAGATGATCTCCCTGTTATGCCACCCAACCGTGATTTTGACTTTTAAATAGACTTAAAGCTGGGAGCCCGCCCCATATCTATCCCTCCTTATTAGATGGCACCGATGGAGTTAAGAGAATTTAAATCTTAGTTGCAAGAGTTGTTGGGGAAGGGTTTTATTCATTCGAGTGTTTTGCCTTAGGGTTCTCCTGTACTTTTTGTGAAATAGAAGGATTGTAGTATGCGGATGTGCATGAACTACCAGCAATTGAATAATGTGACTATTCCTAACAAGTATCCTTTGCCTAGGATAGATGACCTATTCAACTAGTTACAAGGAGTTGTGGTGTTCTTAAAGATTGATTTGAGGTCAGGTTACAATCAGCTTAAGATTCGGGCAGAGGACATACCAAAGACATCCTTCCAGACTCATTATGGACATTACGAGTTTTCAGTTATGTCCTTTGGTTTGACCAATGCCCCTGATGTATTCATGAGTTTGATAAATGGAGTATTCAAGCCATTTTTGGATTTTTTTGTTATTCTCTTCATAGATGCTATTCTGCTTTACTTAAAGAGTAAGGATGTCACGACCCAAAATCTCAGGTCATGATGGCACCTACTATAACCCACCAGTAGGTAAGCCAACCCGTAGTCTGGAATAGCTAGTAACGGACTACCAATAGAAATAAAGGAAACAACAGAATAAATATAATAACAAGGCTAATATAATCCCAAAACCTGGTGGAGTCAGTACAAGAGCTTCTAATACAATAGGAGTGCAAGTGAAATACAGGAAAAATGTATATATACAAGCCATCTCTGACACAACATAGAGAACAGTCTAACAATAAGAGAGAGAGTAGGGATACTCCAAAACGTCGGGAGCTCACCTCAAATCTTCAATCCATAGCTGTTCCATACGATACACACATCAACGGTGATAACTCATACTATAACCTACAGGCTGTAGAAGTGTAGTATGAGTACCAAACATGTGGTACTCAGTAGGCAACGACCGACTGAGCACCAGAAATAAAGCATGCATAAATAACACGAAGGCATGAAAGTGACTACAGGCAACTATCCAAGAAACTAGGCATAACAATGCTAATGGGGCAATAGGGATAGCTATCCTATCCTGACAGCATTCAGGTACTAAAGTGCAATACCTTTTATCCCTGGCCAATACATAAATAAACAGAGAAAGAAATATATATATTAATATACTAGGCCAAAGGGTACATATACAATATGAATAGATCGAGGAAGAGAGAGATATACGGTAATATCATACTTATAAGTATACATATAGGACTAACTCAAAGATAACTACCTGAAGGCGTCAACCTAACATCTCATGGTCTCTAGCCAAGTAAAGGAGCAACACTAGCATCATCAAGCCTCTACCCCAAAGGGGTGACTAATCCTGAGATAAATAATATAACTTACCGAGAGGATAAAGGAATTAGAAACGTACCTCCAATATCAGGTACCAGTCCACAACCAACCTGCCACGAACTAACCATAATAAACAATAATAAAGTAACCATCTAGTCCGAGTAAACAAGTACCTAACCGGACCCCCATAAGCCCGGAAGGTTCACGGAAACACTCAGGAAACAACAACTATAACCTGTACCTATACATCCTCCCATAAGATCGATAGATACAGGCGCCAAACAACTATACTGGTGATAGGCAATGCATATAAATGGATGAATACAACATAAACCGAAATGCCATAACCATATCGGGGACACCAAAATCAAACCGGTTCCGCAATCTCAAATGATACCATACCAAGTGTATACACCTCCTTCAGCTTACCTAGATCACAAAGGTAGTACCTACGGCGACCAAGCTTTCCGGTACGACGGCTCTCGAATGAAGGGCCCTCCTAGGGGATTAGGGAAATCCATATAGACTGCCTGGTCCCGATCCAGGACTTCCAATAACCATCATAATCCATCTACTCCGTCCAGTATCAGAGAGACATATATAATCAGTGTATGGAATCGAACCATGACTAAAAGGATATAAATCTTTATATCCATTGCCCGAGATCATGCTCGAGACTAAATCATCATAATAATGTACAAAGGGTCTGAATATCCTTCGACCAAAATAAGTAGTAGTGGTAAACTGAGTGGATATATAATGGATCGAAATTAGCCTCGGTCGAAGTTCTAAAACCTCATCTTTAGTTCTAAAATCTCATAATCCAGTAAATAAGGTGGTACGATTCTCGTTATAAAACAATCCATATTTAAAGAGAAAAGTGGGAATAAATCCTTTTTTGGAAATAGTAGTAAAATCAAGGTTTTGGTTGGAATCGTACCCCTAAGTGAGCATGAATGTGCCTAAAAGTATGCAGCATTACGAGCCAACTTTTAGTTGCCTATAACACTTGAGATTGAAGGTCGTGATCTTATTCCCTATGGATTCGACCCCAACTCTTGTTGGGTAAATTATATTGATGATGATCGCTTATACTTTCATGGTATAATTTGAGTGTTATCACTAGGTCTGACTCCAGCTGACTGCTATAGATCAGGGGATGGGACTGGGAGGGAGGGACATCATTATCATCATCCTCGTTCACCTCAGGGACCTCCTCCACCGCTCTACTACTCTCTTCCCCATCAACCCTTGTCTTCTTTATTTTTTGGGATAAGAGCGCTCTCACTAAAATGGGTGGAAGGGAATGTCCATTTTCGCCACTGTATCATTGGGCTCCTCCGGTACCCTCCACCCATCTGCATAACTCCGATATTAGCTCGAGAAGGAAGAGACCTCCCCTAGGGCCTCGATAGAAGTCCTTCCACTCAATCACAATCTGCTCCCCCATGTTCAGCCGAACTCCCCTAATAGCATAGGCCACCACAAAGGCCCGATGATAGGTTACATCAGTAGTATTGTTCGATGGACGAATCCTCAGGTTCAGCCACCTCCTAGCATCAAATGAAAAATAGGTACCAGTGACGCTTTCAGTTGAGGGTTAGTATACTCGATCCCTGAACTCTTCTGGAATCAGAGCGTCCCTCAGTCACACCATATCTATCTCTCGGGCCTTGGCTATATAGTCAGCATTGGGGATGTGGGGTACCTTGAGCACCTCATTGATGGTGCAAGATTCAATGGGGACATCCACTCCTCGAATGGGGATAGTGGTGCTTGGGGAATCCCAAAGCACGGTAAGGAGTATGTCAAAGAACTCCCTTGTCCAAGTCGCGACCCAGTTCGGGGGAGCTACTAATAGTGGGCCCCACTCAAACTACTATAGTTAGTTGTAGAATTCCAGCACTTTCTACCCTACCTTTGTCATGTCAAAGTCTCGCTCGAAGCAAAGCCCTATTCGTCGGTACTCCCAGAATCATTCTTGACAAGCCTCATCGGGAAATCTTTCATGGCGGGGGCATTAGCTTGGTTTTCGGCCATTCTATATGTTGACCTGCAAAATTTGACAAAAAAAACTCATTAGCAATCATTAAGCGTCAAGGAAAGATCGGACAAAAAAGTTCAAAATTTCCAGTATTAACTGGGAGGCCACTGCCTGCGGCCTCCCTCTATAGCGGTAGGTCTGCCGCTATAGCGGTGCTGCTATAGCGGGAATTTCTCCTCTATAGTATAGCGATCTTCATCATCCCCAGCAGTCAAGGGGTGTATCAATGGCACCCCTTGACTCAAATTTTCCTATTTTCAAGTTTTGGACTCGGATCAGTGTTCCAGTAATGTCCTAGAACTAGTCTATACAAAAATCCGTGCATGATAACTCCTAAATCATGCCCAAATTTCCATTTCAAACCCAAAAAGGACCCTTCAAATTCTCTTCTATTTCAGGCCTGTTTAGGCCGTAAACTTTGAGTTTCTTAAGCTCAAAACGCAATGAAAGCATTGTGCACATAAGGGAAGCAACCATGCATCAAATTTTCAACACTACCAAGCTCCAAAGATCAAAAAATTTGAAACTCACTCAAAGTCTCTTTTACAACGTAAAATCTAGCCTAATGCATGTCATTTCGCTAGTAACGAAGTAATGGGGAGTAAAATAGTTAAATATTTACCTTTTTCTAATGACGAGGCAAAGTGATTAGGAGAAGATGGGAGTAAATTTTTGAGTAGAGAAGGGAAAATGGGAAATGAACCCATTTTCCCCTCTATATTCTACTTTGGACCTCTATAGTAGGGTGATGGCTGTTATAATGGGGTAATGGCCACTATAGCGGGGTCCTGCCTCGGGCTCTGCAGATTTTTGAGTTTCAATCCTTTAACACCCCATCCAATGTTCGTAGTTCGACTAGTTTCGGGTATTTTTGACCTTCAAAGGGTAATTTCTTATTCGCATCATGCTCATGTGGGCACGAAAGACCTTTTCCAGATTGATCGATTGCAGGATCTCGATTTGTGCAATTAGTGAATTGGGGTTTGGGTAGTTGTGTTTCAATAAAATTTACCAGGTATTTTGAATTTTAAATTAGGATCTAGGTAGTGGTAATTAGTGGCTTACGATTTCGCGGGGAAGGTTATAAGTCCAAAAAGTATCTAAACTAAGGTCGTTCTTTTTTTTGATCATTTGGGAACGAATGATGGGTAAATTGGTATCTATTGTAACGATCGAATTCGTCGTTATTAGGAAACACCTCGATATTAGAGTGGAGTTCAAAAATTATTGGGATGTTATTTGAAAGTTTAAATGGGACCAAGAGTATTTAAAATTCGGGGACATAAACATTTAGGTTGGGCTGACGTCAGCTCACTATAGCAGTGAGCCTGCCGCTATAGCTGGGTGACGCAGTCCAAAATCCCACTTAAGTAAAATTTATTTCCCTTCTCTATATTAACTGAAATAAATAATGTGGGAGGCTAAAAAAAACCCTAAGGGTTGCCTCCTATGTCTTGAAGCTATAGAAAGGAGGAGAAAGGAATGAAGATGGGTGCAAACCCATGGATTTTCAAGGATTAGTATGTCCGTGATCTTGACTTTAGGCTATAATTGCATTGATTCGTCCTTCGTACAGCTTGTTAACATCCAGGTAAGCTAAGGTTAATTGAGTAACTTAGACCCGGGTTAGATAGCATGTTTATAATGTAGATGGATGGGAGATTTCATGTCTAGGCCTTTGAGCATGGAGTTAGGATGGCTAAAATTGGTTAAAGGTTCAGGTAAAGTATTATTTTGGGGTTGTCCATATACCTTATCATTTTTATGCTATATATGTGTTATAAATTGGATGGTTCATGGTTGCATACTTGTCATTGGGGTAGTGAAATAATGATTTATCGGTTGTTAGTTGATCCTTAAGGAAATTAATTACACCAAGTAAGGTAATAGAGAACCTCCAAATATTCTAAGGTGGAAGTCCTTGGGGTGATCTTTGGAGCATAGCAGTGTGGGTGTGTTATGGATAAGGCCCTAGCCGGTAGTGTAGGTGATGGTATCATAGTTTAATCCCACTTGTATTATGTGTGAATTTTTCCTACATGTAGGGCGGCGGGTTATTGCATGTTGTTTGGTGTGGTCAATGCAATGATTTTACTTGCTTATTGATTTGACTTGTATTATTTTATAAAATGTGGAATGTTTTGGTATTTGGTATATTTGATAACGCTCCAATACACACTAGAAATGAGTGTATGCAGTCGTTAGCAATATAATTACCCAACTTAGAGTCGGGGTCGAATCCACGAGGAATGAATGTGATAGCTTTCACCTCTAAGTGTCAAAAGCAACTAGTGCTAACACGTGATGCTATAAAAATAATACATAAAAGTAAATGGGGGAAATTATTAGTTTAACGATTGGTACTTATCGAAGTAAATGTAGTTTGAAATACGCAATTCAAAGATTAGAGAAATAGAGTTGAAATCAAGTGTAATACGGGACTTGGGGTTATGCTGTTGTAAAAGTGAAAGGATGCATGGGTGATTGACTATTTGTCTAGATTTAGCTAAGAGTTATGGGTAGGCTAGATTATGGGTACTTAGTGTTGATTTGTCAATCAAACACCAAGATATCACAAGTGGGTTCTTTCGAACACCTCACAAGTATATCTATATAATCAATCTAATACCTCAATTAGCATTCTTATGTCTAAGAGACACTATTAAATGATAAATATCAAGTTATTGTTCACTTCCTACTCTTCACCCTCATCCCCTTAGTCAAGGATGATGAGAGTTCTAGGGTTAATTAGAGTTTGCAACCTCCAATTTTAGATCGAACACATAGAATAGGAATAAAACCCACAACAATTATCTAATTAGGAAGACAAATAAACAACACCCATACAATTATCACATCTTTCTCAAGCATAACCTCAAGCAAAGAAATTAGCTACTTATAGAAGGAGAAAGAGGAAAATTACCCAAGTTTTTCTCCCACTGTTCCATTGAATTTGAAAATAATTGCAAGATTTTTTATCCCAAATTTAATACTAATCCCAAAGAAAAAATAACCAAATTCTCTCTTAAGATTCCACTCTATGTTCTCCCTCTTACAAAAATGCCCAAGATCTCTTTTCAGATCTAAAAAATCCTTTACCGCATTGGTCACCTGCTAGCGCAGGTGCCAGACCAGCGCGCACAGGTAACCAACACAGGTGCCACTGTCTCCCAACTTCATTGGCCACTATCTCCCAGCTTCATTGGCCACCTACGTGCGCAGCCCATGACTTGCGTGTGCAGGTGGCCTCTAATCCTCCCATGTATTAGTTTGAGCTCCCTTTCTTCACTTCTCACATTCCTATTGACTGGCATGGTTAGCTCAACCTTGTATTCATCCATTACCTGCATAAAAGAGCTATATAGCATGAGAATTATATCGAATCAATGTAAAATACAAGAAAATTCAAGCTCAAATGTGTTAAAAAGTTGGTAACATGTCAGCTTATCAATATTCTCATGGGTTATTGGTGAAATAAGGTTGGCAGACACTTATGTCTGAGGTTTAGTACATGGACGGAATTTATCCCCTGTAGGTCATGTCTAGAGGGGGGATGCATCACCCATAGCGTGTACATACGAGGGTCAGGTGAGTTTGATAGTTCCATGAGTGGACTGAGGAATACATTTATATGTTATTATATGTTTGGTATTCTTGCATGGTTCGATTTTGGTCATATATTTTGGGGATTTTTGGGTAATGGAGTCATGGTATGTTGACATTGATCTTGGAATTAAATATGATCCTTCAACTAGTATTTATGGAATGGATTTCTATATTGTATTTGAACGCCCTGGATGTTGTGTTGACTTGATTATGGTTTGATTTAACTAATCGTCTCTTAAAATTGCTTGTATATCCTGTCTGAACTTGACTTGGTGCTAAGGTGTTGGCTTTTTGGTATGATCCCCTAAATGCCTTTTGTTGCTTATTATGCTAAATGTATGTTGGTTTCAAGTTTGGATTAACTTGTTGTTCTGTAATATAGTTAAGGGTGGTGGTCTATAGTGTAATTCATATTTCTTATATTTTCTTGGCTCATTATATTGCAATGGATAGTGGAATGACCAATGAGGTAGGGGGTTGGGTAGGGAATCCTATGCTAGTAGGATAGGGAGAAGACCGAATATGGGTTGAGGATTAATTCTGAGCTAGTATTCGGGTCGGAAGGATAGGTTACATGTTCGGGCGAGTTTTCTCCAGGCATGTTATGCGACTTACTAGATTTAAGGATTCAGGCCTAGGATTTCCTTTTTGTAGTAGTCTTTTGAAGTTAGGGTAATCCCCGGTGTTGGGTCAGAATTAGTGATTCAGGGATAGTAGAGTCGTAAGGGGAGGTGTTGTACTTCGGAGCTCATGACTGGAGTTTAGTAATGGGAATGGGGTAGTCCTAAGGGTTCAAAAATGAGAATAAAAGAATGCATATTTCTTTTGGATATTTATGTCATATTCATGTAATCCAATTCGGGTCAACCGATGAGGCTTACCAGTATGTGTGGTTTGTACTGATGCTACTCTTGATATACCCTTTTTGGGGTATAGTCTTTTGCAGGATTCAGTGTGGTTTCTTGACTGTCGCGATAGTGATCATTCAACAGCTCCCACTCTCTCATTTTTTGTGGAAACTATGTCTTGGCTATTTCATCTGTAGCAGCTCTTGTACCTATTTAGACTAGGTCCTAGGGTAATTTCTATTTTGACATTTTCATTCCTTTAACATTATTGTAATAAAAGCTGGCTATTTCCAATGATTAAAGACTTTTGCATGTATGTTAGTTGGGTGGTAAGGGGTTCTTCTATCTAAGTAGTTTAGAATAGGTGCCCTCACGATCCAATAAATTGGGTCGTGACATGTGCTTCGTTATTAGGGTTGCTTGTGTATTCTTGATGTTGATGATTTGAGACAATAAATGCTAACAGAAGCTCACAATTCTCAGTATTCTATTCACCCAGCTGCCACCAAGATGTATCGTGATCTATGGGAAGTCTATTGGGGGAATGTCATAAAGAGGGATATCACGAAATTTATAGCTAAGTGCTCGAATTTCCAACAAGTTAAGGTTGAACACCACAGACCAGTAGGTACGACTCAGAATATCAGCATTCCTAATTTGATGTGGGAAGATATAAATATAGACTTTATTATAAGGTTACCTCATATGCGCAGACAACATAATTTGATATGGGTTTGGATGACTAAGTCAGCACATTTCCTGCCAGTTAGTACTATGGATTCAGTCAAGGATTATGCTAGACTTTACATTCGAGAGTTAGTCAGGTTGCATGGAGTCCCCTTGACTATCATCTTGGATAGGGGTACTCAATTCACTTCGCTATTTTGGAAGTCCTTTCAGAAGGGTCTCAGTACCCAAGTTTATTTCAGAACAGCTTTTCACCCGCAGACAGATGGTCAGACAGAGCAGACCATTAAGAATTTAGAGGATATGTTAAGAGCTTGTGTGATCTACTTTAAAGGTAATTGGGATGATCACTTACCTCTCACTTAGTTTCCTTACAATAATAGTTTTCACTCTAGTATTCAGATGGCTCTATTTGAGGCACTTTATGATAGGAGGTGTAGATCCAATTGGATAGTTCGAGGTTAGTGAAGCTACTATGATAGGGCCAAATTCAGTTCATGAGGCTATGGAGAAAGTTCAGCTAATTAAAAAAAGGCTAAAAATAGCTCAAAGTCGACAAAAATCATATTCAAATATGAGGAGAAGAGAGCTTGTGTTCGCAGTTGATGATTGGGTTTACTTAAAAATTTTGTCCATAAAAGGGGTGATGAGATTTGACAAGAAGGGGAAGCTTAGACCTGATATGTTGGTTCTTACAGGATTCTGAGATGCATTAGTAATGTGGCCTATGAGCTAGAGTTGCCTGCATACTTAGCATCAGTGCACCCATTCTTTCATGTGTCCTTGTTGAAGAAGTGCATTGGTGATCTAGCCTTAGTTGTGCCATTAGAGATTGTGGGTGTGAAAGATAGTCTCTCTTTTGAAGATAACTCTTTCCTTCCAGTTCAGTTCCAACTTGAGGTAATAGTTTCCTCTTTAGAAAATCTTATCAATCTCATGTCCCATTAATTATTCTTATGCTCTTAGTATGCATGCATGTCTCATGAATTCAGCTCAGTTATGTTTCGATTAGAAATTAGTTACTATATCAGAAATTTGGCTTTTAGAACTCAGTTATTGGGATTGCAGCTCTTTCCCTACTCTTTTCAGCTTAGTTAGTCTTCATTTGAGGAGAAATATTCCAAAGAGTGAGATATTGTAACACCCCAAAAGTCCCTAAGATCATATCTCATACTCAGCATAGAAAATCAATTGGAAACCAGCAAATCTCCCTTAAAATGACTCATATACGAGCTGTACAATAAGCCCATGAGTCATTAGCTGATTTGTGATAAGCAGTCAGTATCCAGCCTAGTTCCTAGTGGTCACGACTCAGACCATGAGTCGTGGTCAGCCAAGACGAGTCATCACGCTACTCATTCTGAGCAGTAGACAAAAAGTCTTGAATGATGAATTTTTCACCCCAGAAACTACGACTCAGGGGCATGAGTCGTTGGGACTATGTATGAGTCGTTAGTTGACTCGTACTGAAGAGGAACCTGAGATTTGCTCAAGGACCATGAGTCCTAGCCACTAATTGTAGGCAGACCCCATGAGTCGTGAGGTCAAATCATGCCCTAAGCTAGAATTCCAACCCAGGAACCACGAGTAAGGGGATGAATCGTAGGTTCAGGGTAAGACTTGTACCCAGATCCATGGCGTCTGTTTCCATAAAATTGGTTATGTTTTAATAAGGATGTTTTCATCTTTTCCCTAAATCCAAATCCTAAACTATGTCATTTTAAGGCTTATTAGGAGGAGTTTAAAGGGACTTAGGCATTTCTTTTCCCCTTATTTTCTCAAATTTTCAGAAATAGAAAAGTAATATGCTTCTCATTCCTTCAAGCCAGAGAAACTAAGGTTCTTCACCAAAAGCTTCAAGATTCAAGTTCTTAGCAAGAACTCTTCACTTAGGTATGTAGGATTTCAGTAATGGGTATCCTTTCACCCTTGTGTCCTAAAATACTTTAGGAATTCCATTTTTCTCATGATTTATGGATTAGGGATTTATACCCAAGTTATGATTTCTCTTAAGTTTCAGTCTTCTTATGATCCCTATGTAGTTATGACATGGTTTCCATGATTTTACTTACAACATGATATTGTTCAATGACAATTGAGTACTAGCATGATTTCAAGTAAATTTCATAGACTTCAGTTATGTTTCCAAAGCATGTTTCAGACTACCAAAGATTTAGTATGAAAAAGCATGATTATTTTTCAGTATACAGACTTTCAAATTTAACAGGTTCTGACCCATTTATTATAACATCATATTTTAAATGAGCTGTATGTATTAAGAGTAGTATTTAGCACCGAGTTTGACTAGGGCCTCAGTTTTACCTAAAGACCCAGAACTACGTACCATTGTAGGTTTATTTAGCCCTCCTAAATTGGTCCTCAATTTATTGATCATGCCAGCTATACCATTATACCCTGGAAAGGTATATTGAGTCTTCTCAATGGGGTGTATACATCGGACTTCATGTTAGCTCATGTTTTTTATGTCGGTTAATAGACTCTCCCACAGACTCAAATTTAGTATATTTGTACATGACCCTCAATTCAATTTTACTTGCATGGTATCATGATTTTTGGAATATCTTTACATATCAGTATTTATGTATACCATTATGGGTCATTTTACTATATTCAGTTCTTGCACTAAGTTTGCATTCAGTATAATTTTATCAATATTTTCAGCACGCTCAGTTTACATTATTATTTGCATATCTCACATGCTCAATACATTCAAAGTATTAATCGCATACTTCTTTTGCACTGTATCATATTATGATATAGGTTTGGGTGCTCTGTCTCATCACCGCGGTTAGTACGCTCTAGTACCAACTCAGAAGCCACCAGTGGTGAGTGTTTATCATCCGAGGACGAGAGTTTATGATTACTTTCACTAGTGTTATTTTCAATTTCAGTATTTAGAGTTAGCTAGGGGCTTGTCCCATTAACACATCAAAAGTAGAGGCTTTCAGAAATAGAGTTAGACTTTTAGCTTTTTATTTCATTTCAGACATAGTATTTATTCCAGTTTAGTATTATTATTCAGACTCAGTTTTTCTTCAGACTATTTCAGATATTTATTTTAAAATCAATTTAGATTCTGTAAAGTTATTCAGTTACTCCAGTTTTAATTAGTACTATGTCATGCCATGGGTTAGCTTGGGGTCATTTGTGGCTCTAAGTACTGTGTTACGTCCTGGGTGTAGACTCGGGTCATGACAGGTATTGAATTGTTGTAAGTATTACTCTAAAGGATACCAGATAATAAAATCAACTTGTCATTTGAGATTTAATTATTTATTATTTAAAGGTTGTTTAATTGAATTTTGCATAGTAATTGATTAGGTGGTAAAGTTTCTCTTATCTAGTTAGAATAGAGTAGGTGGCCACATGATCCCATAATTTAGGTAGCGACATCTAGCTTGATTGACCTTCACTATTATGCCTTTAAAATTCCTCAGAGTTAAACTGCCTAAGACTGAGGTTTTAAGATCCTTCGATGTCAGCTGAACATTCTTCATCCTTCCAGTTACCCTATTTCTTCTCCATCTTTCTTCCATAACTTGCTTGAATTTTGAGTGTTCTGTCCAAATATTGAAAACCTAAATAGGCTTTTGATGTTAGTCATGGGGCTTCTGCCACAGACTTGCATTTTGTTTCGGTGTACAGACCATGTGTAGTATGTCCCTCCCCATGGAATTTCATTTAATAGCCAAATATTATAATATTCAATCCTTTAATTTAGCTGGAGACACCAGTGCTCCAGATTGTTATCCAGGGTATAAAGTGTCGTGTAATCCCCATAAATTAGGAAGGATCTTTTAATTAGAGAAGCTAGTACTTTCAATTGATCCCATGGAGTTTTTCTTTGCTTGATTGTGTTGAACCCATAGACCTGTAAGAAAGCATTTCATACCTAGTTGTTGCTAAGTAATCTAATAATGAATTAATTGAGTGGCTCTTGTTAAGGGCTGGATGGTGTAAGTTTTAGCATCCTACAAGGACCACATCCTCTTATTGCTTGTTTTCTTTCTTATCTATTTGGGGATGGATGGTTGTTTAATTGGTATCTAATATAATGACTCATTTTATCGTTACAGTGTTATCTGGGGTGTAAGTACACTGCTAAAATTTCCCAGAGCATGGGAGTTGATAAATCTCAAGGTAGGGTGATTTAAGATAAAAATATGGCGTTGTGTGTTAGTGGTGATTGTAATTTTTGGTGGTGTTGTGCTTGTTAGGGGACGATCAAGTGATATAGTTTATCGTAGAGAGTTTCGGGATGGTAAATAGATTTGTAGAACTCTGGTTATAGAGGTTGCCACGTTGGAGTTATTTCATGTTACCTTAAGTGTGAGATGTGTGTTGTGAAATAGGGTTGGAGTTAAATCACCCCCGAGTTACGCTTAAGGACTGTTGTAGCGAGACTCATATAGCAAGCGATGTCCCATTACAGTGGTGGTAGTAATATAGAAGTGGGTCACTATAGTGAGCCCAATCTCGCTATAGTGGAGCTACTGTAGTGAGAAAGTCATCATTGCAGCATATAACGCGCACATTAAATCACATTAAGTCAGTTTTCTCTGAGTTTTATTTCACAAACTCAAAAGTTTCATTGTAAACTGCTAGGAGGTGATTTATTCAAGGATAGGGTGATTTCCTTGTTGAGGTAAGTGATTTAATCATATTGTTGCATTGTAATCTTCTATTACCCTAGAATCATTAAAAAAAATGTTAGGATTGTATTGTAGGTTAAAAACTCTAGGTTTTATCAAATCATGGGAAAAAGCCTAGGTTGGATGTAACATCATCTAGAATTGTTCTAGGGTGTAAGATAACACTTCCTAGCATTAGATTATTGTTATTGATAATGAATTATGGAAATTGGGAACCTTGAGTTCCATAAATATGAGACCTTTAGCAAAAAAACTGCTTAAAAAGGGATAATTGGAGTAGGAACTACATGATTCAGATAACGTGAACATTATGACACTAATGATTGACAAATTAATCCTTGGGTAATGTTATAGACCTCGAATAAGGGTAGAGTTAGTGGGATTGAATTTTCAAGGATGCTAATTGAAGAGTAAATAATTGATTGCTCTTATAATTGCTTATTTTAGACCGTGAGCATTTTGAGGCATAGAGGAAGGGAAAGGCTTCCTGGTTTACCTTGCTTGATCGAAGATCTTCGGCTGAGGTAGGTTATGATTTATGAGCAGTAGACGTTGATTAGTAAATCAAATATATTATGTAAAATTGATGGGAGAAAGCATGGTTAGGCCTTCGGGCATGGTGTTTTGATGGATAATATGTGAAATAACGTGAGAAAATTATATGTGTGACAATAAGTTCATGTGGTTGGCTTTATGTGTTTTAGTTCTGATAGATATAATGTGAATGGTAATAGAAGGGTCATGTACTATATAACTATGAACCTGAATTAATAACATAATGTGTTTGAAGGAATTGTGGAGTTGATAAAATGATTGTTGTGTGCTCTTGAATGGTGTGTTAGTTGAGATGATTTACTTTGTGGTCTAGCCATAATGTGTGAAATAAAGTCATAAGTAGAAGTCCCGAGGGGAAAACATTACTAATGATGAAGTGTAATCATTATAAAAGATGAATGACCTAGGGTTGGTGCTACACGTTGAATGTTAATAAATTGTTTAAATAATGGATAATGAAGTGGTATTCGTAAATGTGATTACCATAATTAATGGAGGGTTCTCACACTTAGAAACTGGAGTTAGAATCCTTTGTGTCGTAAACATTGTTGAGTCATTAAGAGGAACCTATGAGTGTTTAATTGGAGTTTAGACTTAACTTAGTGGTTTGTATTCTTCTAAATTGAATGGCATGTTGATTGGTCTTTGGAAATACTTGTGATTGATTGATTGATAGTTTAACAATGCTAGAATGAGTAAGTTATTGATTGTTGAACTTGTATGAACTTGAGATATGATTGTGAAGTGTACTTGTAAATTGGGTGTACTTGTGATGTTATCTTGAGAGATACTTGAAGTGATAACATGTGTTGATATTATTATTAGAGATCAGGTACCACACTGATATGGAGTTATATTATGAATTGGGACCTATGTCAGTAAGATATTATTATAGTGGATCGGCTATCATGTTGATACGATACATGGACTCTAGTGCGTCCCATGCAGGTCATGACTAGGTGAGCAGAAATAAGACCCTTTAGCATATGTGTACAGATTTATATCCTTGGTCATACATATTCATACCACTTTTATTGTTGCATGATAAATATTGGTTGATATTGCCCATTGAGTTATTTGTGAAATTCATATTCTTATTATGCTGATGGGAATTGGTTTCGGCGAGTGTTATTGGGCCAATGGGAAAAGGTTTCAAGGAGTGTTATTGTGCTAATGGGAAATGGTTCCACCGAGTGTTACGTAGAGCCTAGTGTGTCCCCTACAGGTCATGACTATTGGGCATAAATAAGACCTCTTAGCATGTGTGTACAGAATGAGCGGTTATTGTTAGTTCTGGTATGGTTAGAATGAGACTAATGAGGTTCAAAGGTTATAAAATTGTGAATTTGGTGTGGACAAGATCAAGGTTTTATTATATGACTGATTATAATAGCATGGCTCTTTGATGACTTAATATGTCTACGAGATGACTTGTATGTCGTGTGACTGCTCATAATAGCATGGTTTTATGGTGACTTGATACGTCTACTTGATGACTTATATGATCTTAATTACTATGCTAATGTCCTAAGATATTTGGTCATTACCTATTGTGTGAACTATTGATTCCTGGGCTACTGGAAAGCTTGATTTATGTGGGTACATTCTTAATTAGTTGATTGGGTTATGTGTTTTGAGGTGAGTGCTATATTGTAGGGGTCTTGTATGATTTGATATGTTTGACTTATGTCTTATATGTCGTATGTTGGTGGTATTAATGGGTCTAGAAGTTCAGTGAACCATCTAGCTGATGTGATTGTTGATTATGTGTTGAGATACCTATTTCTTGTCTTATCTGATTTATGGAATATTACTATTGTCATGGATTACTGTATTCCCTGTGATGTTGGGATAGTTTGAATATACTCTTTATTAGTTGGTCAAATCGTTAGTCGGTTCCCTGTCCTCTTGAGAATAATGTGAACATTGTGTGCATACCCCTGGTGAGATTAATGTCAGTTATTGTGTTAGTGGTTAGTGAAGTTAACACAAATGGAAAGTGGAATGCTAAATGTAATTAATAGAGTTAAAAGAAATGATAAAGAGGAATTGAAATATTCAGACTTGTTGAGAAAGTATAGTATGGGCATGGAAATCAGAATGTAAAGTGGTTGCATGAGATGGCTTGCTAGTTTTTGTTGATTTCATATGGTCTTGCATAAACTAATCTTAATCGATCGATGATGCTTAATAGTACGTGTGGTGTACTGATACTACTCTTGCTACATCCTTTGTGGGGTGTAGGTATGTTCAGGTTGATTGAAGCTTTCTTATTGAGAGGGGAGTATCTACCATCAACTTATGCACATCTCATTCTAAGCAGAAGTTGTGTCTTTTACTTTCTTGTCAGTATTCCATGTTAGTAGCTCTTGTACATGTCTAGACTAGGTCTTTGGGAAAGAGGATGTATTTCGTTGTACTAAGGAATTGTAAGTTTTGAATTATTTATTATATAATTATTATTTTCAAGAATTTTGTATATCAAATGGTTGGGTGGTGAAGGGTTCTCCTATCTAGTTATAATAGAATAGGTGCCCGTATGACCTGGTAATTTGGGTCGTGACATTTAGATGGGAGGATTGGGCTAAAATTTAATGAGTTACAATAGATTGAGTTCATAAATAAGTTGGGCTAAAATCAGCTCTAAAGTTACTTAGGCTAAAATGGGTTTAAAATGGGTTAGGTCATGACTAGCCTAATTTGATCCAATTTTTTAAATCATTCACTTTCCCCCTAACCCATCCTTACTCAGGCCACCCCTTTCTTACCATCCATCAGAAAATCGGGCCTTCAATTCTGACTCATAACCTCGACCCTCATTTTATTCAACCCCAGCCTAAGCCAAAATGCTGACATGAGACCTGGATGCAAGCCTCAACCCTTGACCTTGACTCAATATTAAGGACGCTAGACGAGAGACTTGACCCTATCTCGAGACATGAGAACCGATTATGACACGATATTTGAGACCTAATTCTTACCTAAAATTAAACCCTAACCCAAAACCCGAGACTCAACCTCCACACAAGACCCAAGACCTGAACCTGACCCCCATCCGGGACTCAATACTTGACTTGTTTCAAAACTTGAGACTTCTTTTTTTTTGTAAATGTTTTTTTAGCAAAAACAGATTTCAAAACTCGAGACATGACCTGAGCTCCAACCACGACCTAGGACTTAAGAGTCAACCCCCACCCAAGACTCATAAGACCCAAGACTCTACACTGTCCAAGAACTCGAGATCTAGCCCCAGCCCAAGAATTGAGAACCAACCTCAACTTGAAACTCTACTTTGTCCTAGAACTCAAGTTCTAACCCTGACCCAAGCCTTGACCCCCTGACCCAGGATCAAGATCTGACCTTAACTTTAGACCCAAGACTCTACCCCAAATTTGACCCAAAATCTGAGACTCGACCCTGACTTTAACCCTAAACTTGAGACCAACTTTGACTCAAAACTCAAGATCCAACCCTGAATTGAGACTTAACACCGAAGCCCCGAATTTGATTAGGAACTTAAGATTCGACCCTAACTCAGGACCAGAGACCCAACCTTGATTGAGAGTCGAGAACCGACTTTGTCTCGAAACTTGAGATTCAACCCTAACTTGACATCCGAGATCCAACCCCGACTCAGGACCTGAGATGGTGAGATCCAACTTTGACACAGAACCTAAGATTTGATCCTGACTTGGACCCAAAACCTCCAACCCGAGCTTCGACCCTAACTTGAGACCCGACTCCAACTTGGGACCAAAGTCTTGGGACATAAACCCAAACCCACAAAAAGTATCAAAGTAAATTCAAATTTAAGTAAATCTTAAAAATGGGCTAGAATTGGGCTAAATTGGAGTTCACTTTAAAAATAGATTATGTTGGGTTAGGCTAAAATCAGCCCACTATGAAATCATCTTGTAACCAATTCTAAAATTTTTGGGTGGGTTGGGTTGGCCATCACTTTTAGGGCTGTATTTGACACCCGTAGATATAGCCTAGTTAAGTTCCTAATATCACAGTACATGCTATATATATGATAAAATGTGAGGCAATCGACATACAAATATGCATACTTTTTGTCGAACGTCGTTAAATCTTGCGGAACTTATGACTTTAAATATGTCATAACATTTGTGAACTATAAAATTTTAAAAAGCTTATGGCATTAAGCATGTTATAAAAGTTTCTCCTTAAAAATAAAATGAGAAGGTTAAATTAAGTTGTTCCCAAACATAGGAAGGAATCATTCTTTTTTAAACGAACTAAGGGGAAATGAGTTTGCTTATGATGAAACAAAAAAAATGCTTCATTTGTCTCAATTTATGTGACACTCTTTTCCTTTTAGTTAGTCCCAAATGAATGATACTTTTCTATATTTAGCAACTATCAAACTTAAGATATCACCTTGTACCCACAATGAGATGATTTATAGAGACAAAAATATTTGTGACTTATTTTAAATCACAAATTTCAAAAAACTCTTAAATTCTTAAACTTCGAGTCCAATCAAATAGACGTGGAAGGATTATTATATAAGAATTACTCCTCTATCACAATTTATATAACTCAATTTCATTTTCAGTCGGTCTTAAAAAGAATGACACGTTTTTATATTTAGTACAATTTAATTTTAAAATGTTCATTTTACCTTTAATGAAATGATTTATAGCCACATAAATATCTTAGACTTACTTAATACCACAAATTTCAAAAATCTTCTTTTTTTTATTAAACTTCATATTAAGTCAAACTAATTTACATAAATTAAAACAAAGAGAGTAAATCCTTATTAGAAACGTTATGTTTCAAGTTCGAATACCGTTGAGTTTTCACCTATTGCTGTTCATACCACCTACTTTTGTGATTAAAAAAAGAAATAAATTAGAGTAGAATTTAGGAAAATATGTGGGCTGGAGTTTGCTGTTTCCCATTTTAGGCACCGAGCGCTTAATACGAGGGTTCGTTGGTAGTGTAATTTGTTAGAAGTGTCAAGGCTTGCGGCTATATATGCTTCAGTCAAGGAAGCCTAGTTTTATTTTAATACTTTATATTTATTATCATTATTATAGGGGGGTGGCTAGTAGTAAGTATACGTGGAGGTCTGTTAACACCCTTTAACTTTGGGACCACTTGAGTAGGCTTCTGTATGAGGCACGCTCCCTACAAATATTCCAGCCGCCAAGTCAAGCCCACCATTTCTCTCTCTCTCGCTCTCTCTCTAATATATGAACTCGTGATTGAAATGAGACACGATAACTTAAAAGTGATTGAAATAAAACACTGTTTTAAAGCGTAATCAAAATAAGTTATTTGAAGCTTTTTATTTTATTT
Organism: Capsicum rhomboideum; assembly: GCA_031232105.1. Lineage (NCBI taxonomy): Eukaryota > Viridiplantae > Streptophyta > Magnoliopsida > Solanales > Solanaceae > Capsicum > Capsicum rhomboideum. The sequence goes on along the minus strand of CP124719.1, from coordinate 83,802,725 downwards.
TATGAGTTTTAGTTAACATTTTCGTTAACTGCAAGAAACAGTAAAAAAAAATGAAATTAAAAATTACGAGTTGTAACCCGAAATTAATAAATTCGTTTTATTTCAAAATTTATAACCCGGAGTTATTAATTTTGGGTTATTTAAAATTTAAAAAAAATTGAAAAACGAAACTAAAAGTTTCGAATTCTTTAAAAAAAATTTATTGAAAATCGGAACTAAAAGTTCCTAGTTGTAATTTCTTAAAATCTGAAAGTAAAAAAAAATTAGAGTTCCCATCTCCAAATAAATAAATTTTTAAAAAAATAAAAATCTTGGGTTTTATTATTAATCCTTGTGGCCTCAGCAATAAAATCAGTAACAAAATATAATATCCCTAGAAATCCCACAACCCCACAAATTATTATCACTTTTCTCTCTAAATCTAGTCTTCCTTTCTTGTTTTAAACTGTTGGTGTCTATCAAGAACTGATCTTTTTAGAAAAAGAAAAAAGCAACAACAAACAGTGATTGTTTATTTGTGGAAGAAGAAGGAAAAGGGGAATGGAACAGTGTAGAGATGAAGCAATGTTTAGCTTGTGAATATTTAAAAGTGGCATAGAAATAGGATGGTTTTCAATAAAAAAAATTTTTTAAAGAACTCGAAATTTTTAGTTTCGTTTTTTAATTTTTTTTATTTAAATAACCCGAAATTAATAACTCCGGGTTATAAATTTTGAAATAAAATAGACTTATTAATTCTGCGTTACAACTCGTGATTTTTAACTCCATTTTTTAAAGTTTTTTTACCGTGTCTTGCAGTTAACGGAGACGTTAACTAAAACTCATAAAACAGAATAAAAAGCTTCGAGTAGCCTATTTTGATTATTCTTTAAATCAGTGACTTATTTCAGTCACTTTTTAGTTATCGTGTCTCATTTTAATCGCAAGTTCCGAATATATACTCCACCCATCCTGATTTACAACCACAAACATTTATGAATTTTTATAAATCACACGTTTAAAAGTCCTTTTTTAAAAATATCGTTAAATTAAATAGTGTCACATAAAATAAGATAAATTTTTTTTTTTTTACAGGTATACAGAATAGTTTTTGTACTTTATACGCGTCCACATTTATCCTAATACGTATTCTATCACGTTTTCATTTATCCATCCCTCTTCCCACGTGTGAGTCAACTTTTCTATTCAAATAGTTCATGAGTTCATCTCTTCCTCTCACTAGTCACAAAAAAAAAAAAAAAATATATCTCCAACCAAACACCACCCCTTTTTATAATTTGGACTGGCCATAGATTTTTCAAATAATTTTTAGGAAAAAATTTGTTAAATAGTATTTGATTATATAATTTTTCATTATTTGACAAATATCTTTGGTAAATAATCTAAATTTTCAAATACTAAAAAATACTAGTATTTGGGCTAAATTTCAATTTTGTAAACTTTTAAAAGTGAAATATATTTTCTAAATATTATGGCCAAACACATAGTGAAATTTCACCCAAATCTTCACCCAAAAATGACTTGCCAAAAATATTTGAGAATCTATGGCCAAACGCTAACTTTGTTTGGGAGATGGATAGACAAATACAAACGCAAAACAGTAGCAGACAGTACGGGTGTACATGACCGAGTTGATCGGGGCTTTTAAATATTAAACCAAATCATTCGCGTCGAATTTTTAAATCTATAAATCAAACCAATAAAATTCAGATTTTTCAACTTCGGACTTTTTTCATTTTTTTTATTTTCTCGGGTTTTTCAGATTTTTTCAGGTAAAGTCTTCATACAAACATATAATTAACTTGTGCTTCAAATATTTTTTTTAGTTCTAGCAAAATAGAACTATCTCAGATGTTCCTTAAAAAAATAACACTAAATATTAAATAAGAAAATAAATTTAGGTTATGTATTTGTAAAAACTAAAGAATAGATATCCAACATTATTGTTATTCCTAGTGTTTAATTGAATATTTTTATTAGCATTAGTATTGATTTGAGCTTTATTTGAGTTACTAATATCTATGTGCTATAAAACTTATTGAATCATTTAAAATTCTAAGGTTAAACTTGAAATAATATGTTGAAAGATAAAAACTATAAAAATTTTAAGAAATATTTATAAATTACATCATAGTAAATATTTTTATGTATTAAATATTTTTAAAAATTGTAAAAATGTAATATTGGGTTGGTTTGGTTCGATTTGACCTTTTTTTAATTAAAACCAAACCAAACCATTAATCTGTTTTTTTTTTTCTGGTTTGACTCAATTTACAGTTTGATGCGATTTGCGGTTCGATTTTGTTCAACCCTAACAGACAGTAGTATAATTCCTTTTTTTGTGAAAATTGGTTTGAACCCTGCGTCTAAGTAGAGATTGAAATTGCAACTATACATATAACCGCACAAGATCATATTAACACTGGTTTACACTGAGACAAAACATAACCGTGACACAGTTTTCATTTCATGCGAGATTTAAATCACTTGTTTTTTTCCCTTTATCTTTTAAAAGAAAACAAAGTGACTATACTAAACGTACATTTAATATATGTTAATGTTATTATGTACTCCATTCATCTAAACAGAATTGAGGGACTTGAAGTGTGCGAGTTTATGTTAGGATTTTTTCCCTGATTTTCTCACCAAATTTAAGTTTTACTTTCCCTGGAAGGAAAATAAAAGTAATACCATAATTAGTTTTACTTTTCCTAAAAGAAAAATATAAAACTTTACCATATTTGGTTTATTTCTTGCTTGAAAGAAAAGGTTTTGGACCTGTAAAATAGAAGATTCATCTTCTCATACCATAACACAATAACATCCATCCTTAAAGAGTATTGTTTAGGGGAAGATTTCTCCAATAGATTTTATGTTTTTTCAATATTAGTTTTTAATATGTAGGTCGTTTGAGCAAGCCATATGAATAATATGCTTTTTAGTATGTTTTTCTTTATGGTTTGAATTATCGCCTCTATGGTTTGCAATTACAAGCTTCCGTATGACGTCCTCTCCATTTCGAATCCAACAAGTGGTATCAGAGTCAGTGATCCAACGACCCTATGGTTCAAAGGTCCAATGGTTCAGGCTGAAGATAAGTTAAGGTGAAACTTGTAATCAAGTTGATGATAATGAAGAGTTTTTTTTGTCAAAAAAAAAAAAAGTCAAAAAAAAAAAAACTACGTGTGGAGACAATTGTCAATTATATTTTCAACAATCCTGTTGCTACATTTTTAAAAATAAAGCTCACTTTTAACCCTGCAAATGGCTCCAATATTTTTAACCCAAAAGGGCTCCATTTTAAGACATGCCAAACAGCAGTGATAAAGATTATGTGAAGAACAAAAATAATGCACGTACATGAAGAAGGCGGATCAAGTTTTGTCAAGAAAATTCAGCCAAAAATGGGAGATTTGTTAGGGATTTTCCCCTGATTTTCTTACCAAATTTAAGTTTTACTTTTCTTGGAAGGAAAATAAAAATAATATCATAATTACTTTTACTTTTTCTAAAAGGAAATATAAAACTTTACCATATTTGATTTATTTCTTATTTCTTGCTTGAAGAAAAAGGTTTTGGACCTCTATAAATAAAATACCCCTCTTCTCATACCATAACACAATAACATCCACAATGTAGTCCTTAAAGAGTCTTGTTTAGGGGGAGATTTCTCCCAATATGTAGGTCGTTTGACCAAACCATATTAATAATATATATTTTAGTATGTTTTTCTTTTCATCTTAATTATCGCCTCTATGGTTTGCAACTATAAGCTTTCGCATGACGCCCTCTCGATTTCGAACCCAACAGTTTATTCATCTAATTTTACGTGTGAATTATACATTAACTTCTCATGGTTTTAAAATTAAAATATATTTGAAAATGTAACACCCCGTACATTTCCGACCTTACTTGCCAACTTTGAGCCATGTTTACCTTAGTTTTGAGAGCAATAAGTACGTATTTTGTATTGGTTTGATGGGGTATTGGATAGTATGTTAATGTTTGCAAAGAAAAGTCGAAGAAAGGAAGAAAAATCATAATTTTGGTGTGGGGCGCGCCCAGGGGCATGCCAGGCCGCTTCTGGCCGAAATTTTTTTGGCAGAGGCAGCAGAGGGGCGCGCCAGGGGGCTTACCAGGCCGCTCAGGCTCCCCCTTTTCAGAGCTGAAATTCAGCTAAGTCTCAGGGGCGCCCGGGAGCGTGCCGGGGTGCTTTTTTGCCAAATTTCTTCTCTGATTATTAGTCTATAAAGAGGACTCTAGGGTTATGGTACCATTATTCTATCGTAGTAGGACTACTCTTGAGCGAGTTTGGCATCCAAGTTGGGGTTAATTCTTCGTCATAAGTATTTTATCAAATTATGCTCAATTAAGCCATGAGTGGCTAGAATTGCGTGTTCTTGGGATTGAGGCTACGGACATGAATCTCGTGAGTTGAATATTTTCGTAACATTTATGGAATTATTTAAACATGAGATATATGGTGGATCATGTATTGAATTTGGTGGGCTACATTCACATATGTTAATGGGCTCAATTTGAGGCCCAAAATGGAACAAAATGCATGGCCCAAATGGGGCAAATGACCCACTCTTCCATTGACCAAGTAAACAAGGCATTTAATGCCAAGAATTCGCTAAGGATGACTTGAGAGACTATATAAAGGCACAAAAGCTGATTTTTATTTATTATAACTCTCATGCCTTTCTAGATATTTCTAAACACATTTCTCATTTAACAAACCCTAAGGCAATCATTTCCTTTGGAAAAGACCGTCAGTTGGAAAGCCTTGGTAAGTGTCTACTCTCATGGATTAGTATATTATATGCTTAAGATGGTGTGTATAGCATGATGGGTATGTTGGCAAGGTGTTGAATAGTGCACTTTTGCTCTTTGGCTAAAAGATGTGTCATCTTTGTGATTTGAAATTTAAAAGGAGACTTGAGGTTTTGATGAAAGTGAATGGTGTTGATAAAATATCAACATGTATGGTATGGTTAGGTTCCTTAACTTGTTATTTTTCTATGAGTATAATTTGTGGGATTGTTGTTGATATGTTGTTATGAAACGTATTGAGGTAACTTGATGGATTAATTGTGATGTGGTGTTAATAAGAAAGTGTAAAGGAGGAACATGGTGTGGAATGCTATTGGTATATGATGTTGTGGTCAATGTGTGGAATGTTGTGGTATTATTGGTATGATGATGCCATGAATTGTATTGTAAAGGGTGAAATGACGTTATAGGGCAATTATGTAACTCATTGTCGTCTTATACCCTTATGAGGTAGTTGGTTATTAACGTAAGCTCCGTTATGTACTTGTGTTGTAGAGTAAAACGTAAGGAAGGAGCTGGACTATTTTATTCACATATAGGACTGTGTATTCATATTGGGAAAATAAGGTATGTAAGGTTACTCTTTCCATATCCTTCTGCAGCAAATATTGTTCACATCGTCATTGTACTTATTCCATTCCGAAATGTTCTAAGGTATCTCATTTCAGGTTGTCACCTATTGTTATTCATGAGTCACATAATTGGGGACATTGTTCCAAAGTTCCAACAATGTTACGTTCTCAAGTTCCAATAATAATGTTATAACTACTAATGTATCAATCTCACACAAGTAAAGGTATCGATCTCTCACAAGTAAGGAATGAAGTAACGTATATATATCTAGATATATATATTATGGCCCACCGATAAGGTGGATGATTGTTGATATGATTTATTAAATTATGTTATGGCTCGCTAATAAGGTGGATGATTGTACTATGGCCCACTGATCAGCTGGATTAACGATAATGAGGATGACTGTAAAACCAAAGAAAGTATATTACTTAAATAAAAGTATATATGAATGTTGTTATATGAACGATAATGAGTGATCAAATAAACAGTATTGAAAGTAATGTACCTAACTCCGTATACAAATCGGTGGTGTATCCATATCAATTATTCTCTTATATATTGATTCCATTGAAGTATTTATGTGTCATACAGTTCCATATGGCCTTACATACTCAGTACATTCTCCGTACTGACGTCCCTTGGGGGACTTACCTTACTTGCTGCAGGCACAGGTGCTAGTAGACCTCCACAGTAGGCTACAGATCATCTACGAAATATTGTTGAGCTCCAGTTTGGTTTGGGGCTTTCCGAGTCACATGTGTGCATATGTTTTGGTATTGCATAAAGTGTTGTAATAAGCGGGGTTTTGTCCCGACTGTAGGTTAGCTATGTACATGCATTTGTTAGAGGCTTTGTAGACGTATGTGAGAAGATGAATGTAAGAGATGTATGTCCATGTTGACTTGATGGCCCTAACGGCCAAGATTCATATATAGTAGATGTTTGCCATGACTTCCGCCATTGGTATCTAGTTACATGAGATAGAACGATATTCATATAGAGACATGCATATGAGTGTACCTGAGTAAATATTGATTCTCTCGGGCCTCAACGGCTTCGGTGCCAGTCTGCCCCGTTGGAATTCGAGGAGTGACAAAAGTGGTATCAGAGCCCGGTTGTCCTAAGGGTATCTACAAAGCTGTGTCTGAGTAGAGTCTTGCTTATGGATGTGTTGTGCGCCACATTTATAAGTAGGAGGATACGGGACATTTAGGAGTTGTTTCCTTTCTTCATTTCTAGATCGTGCAATAGAGCCAATGTCGTAGGTGGAATCATATCTGACCCTTGGAATTGATTTTCTTTGTTATAGTAAAATGCCGATTATAAGACAAGATAGGGGCGAAGATAAGAAGGTAGAGATGCTTGCCGGGGAAGGAACTAGTAAATCACCACCTGACCAAGCTAGTCAAGGTGGGGCTGAAACAGAGTTTGCAACACAGGCTTCCCCTACTTTTCCAGCTCCAGAAGAGCTGAGAGGGAGAGAAGAACCTGTCGAAACACTTGTTGATGATACTAAGCAGAATCTAAGAAATGCAGTGCAAATGTTAACTCATATAATTGCTCGTATAGTTGCTGCACTGAATCAAGGACAAGTAGGTCCAATGATAAGTAATGATGGTGTGGATAGGGCAGCTAGTCGGCGGACACAGGACTTTCTAAAAATAGACCCTTCCACTTTCACCGGGTCAGATCTGAATGAAGACCCACAGGACTTCGTGGACCAAATCAAAAGGGCTCTAGATGTTATGCATGTGACTGGTATAGAAATAGTGGAACTTGCAGCATATAGACTAAAAGGCGAGGCTATATTATGGTACGAAAATTGGAAACGATCTAGGGGTATAGGTGCACTTCCAGCTAGTTGGGAGGAATTCAAAATGACATTTCTTGATCACTATCTTCCCTATGAGATCCGAGAGGCTCGTACGGATTAGTTTTAAAATCTTCGTCAAGGGAATATGAGCGTCAGGGAGTACAGTCTCCAATTTAATTCTTTGGCTAGGTATGCTCCAAATGTAGTAGCCACTATGGCCGACAGAGTCCATCAGTATGTGAACAGATTGGAGCCATATTTGGTGAGGGACTGTACTATTGTTGCGTTAAATAGAGACATGGATATAGCAAGAATACAAAGCCTTTGCATAGAAAATGGAGGATCAGAGGCAACGGAGAATGACACAAGAATTTGAAGAAGGGTCGTCGAAGAGGGCTAGACCTATGGGACAGTTTATGGCATCCCAAGGAGAATTTAGGCCTCGAGTTTTTCCTAGAACGCCTAGACCATCATGTTCGAACCCTACAGCAGGTACTCCATCTCAAATTCAAGGGTTTAAAGGGGGTCAAGTTGGGCAAAGTAGTGGGACTCGGGGTTCACAGACAGTGGAATATCGAGAACAAGAAAGTATGAGCCAATCGAGGTCTTTTCATCAACTGTACCAGCGCTGCGGGAAATTTCATTCAGGTGAATGTTAGTTTGGAATGAATGTTTGCTTTTGGTGGAAAGTCAGGGCACATGATGAGAGAGTGCCCACAGAGGACCACGGGTAGTCTGACACATCCTACGGGGTCAGCCGTTGCATTATCATGGTCAGGTGTACAACCTGCTGGTCGTGGCAGAGATGCTAGAGGAGCAGCTAGTTCTAGTGGAACCCAGAACCGTACCTATGCCGTACCGGATCGGCAGGAATCGGAGGCTTCTCCTGATGTAGATACAGGTAAAGTCTTCATATTTTTACATAAGGTATACACATTGATTGACCGTATGCTACACTAGTATATGTTACTCCATTGATTGCGGATTTTTTTTTTGAAGGAATATCAGAATTACTAGTTACGCCATTTGAAGTCTATACATCAGTTGGTGAATCTCTTGTAGTTAAAAGAGTATATCATAATTGTACCGTAACTGTTTGTGGTTATGACATACTGGTTGATCCTACTGAACTGGAAATGGTAGATTTTGATGTTGTCATAGGTATGGATTGGTTGGCTTCTTGTTATACCACGGTAGATTGCCGAGCTAAGAAGTTACATTTTTGCTTTCCACAAAAGAATGTTCTTGAATAAAAGGGTAATGTGGGAGTACCGAGAGGTAAAGTTATTTCTCATCTTAAGGCAAAGAAAATGATACCCAAAAGGATACATATGTCACTTAGTAAGAGTGAAAGCTACTGATATGAAGCCACCAACTCTTCAATCGGTTCCGGTGGTAAATGAAATTCTTGAGGCATTTCCTGAAGATCTTCCAGGTTTACCTTTAGTACGGGAAGTAGTGTTGGTATTGAGGTAATGCCAGGTACTCAGTCTATCTCTATTCCTCCGTATAAAATGGTCCCAGTAAAATACGGGAAGTAACGAAACAATTAAAAGATTTGCTGGAAAGGGATTCATAAGGTCTGGTATATCCCTTTGGGGTGCACCAGTGTCAATTATACAAAAACAAAATGGTACATGGAGAATATGTATTGACTATTGGCAAAGGAATAAGGTGACAATTAAGAATAAATATCCCCTCCCCAGCATGGATGCTTGATTTGACCAATTACAGAGTGCCAAATGTTTTTCAAAGAGTGACCTAAGATCAGGATATCATCAGGTAAGGGTTAGAGAAAAAGATATATCCAAGACAGCTTTTCGAAAACAGTACAGTCACTATGACTTTGTTTTTTTTATGTCATTTGGGCTAACAAATGCGCCAGTAGATTATATGGGTTTAACGAATAGGGTGCTCAAGCCATTTTTAAATATGTTCGTGACCGTGTTTATAGATGATATTCTGGTTGATTCACGATCACAAGAGGACCATGCTAATCACTTGCGACAGGTGTTACGGATTCTTCGAAACCGTAAGATATAAGCAAAGTTCTCTAAATGTGAATGTTGGTTAAACTCTATAGCATGTTTTTGGGTCACATTGTATAGGATGAAGGAAGAAAGGTTGATACACAAAAGATGGAAGCAATGAGGAATTGGCAGGTTATTATAGAAGATTTGTTGAAAGGCTTTCTTCCATCTCAGTACCCTTACCAAAGCTAACACACAAGGCAACCAAGCTTCAGTAGAATGATGCATGTGAAAAGAGTTTCCAAGAGCTGAAAAATTAGTTAACTTCCACACCTGTAGTAGTACTTCCCGAAGGCACATACGGGTATGCAGTATATTGTGATGTTTCAAGGGTCGTCTTGGGATGTGTATTGATGCAACACGGTCATGTAATAACCTATACCTCAAGACAATTGCGTCCATATAGACGGTATTATCCAACACAGGATCTTGAGTTAGCGGTCGTGACATTTGATTTAAAATATGGCGCCACTATTTGTATAAGGTTCACGTTGATATATATACTGATCATGACAGCTTGCAGAATATTTTTTTTAAGCAAAAGGACCCATACTGAAGACAGCAAAGGTGGTTGGAATTACCAACAGAAGATAATAGTGATATCTTATACCATCCGAAAAACTTCAGATGAAAGAATTATAGTGTAAAAGACGGCAGAGTCTTCACTCGTAGTAAAGGAAGGACAAGCAATATTCAAATCCTATTTTAGTTCAAAAAATAAAACAGAATGTACAACAAAGTTTGACAAAGGTATTTGAACTTACGCTAGGGGGAGTACTTCAATGCCAAGTTAGATTTTGTATACCGGATATAGATGAACTAAGTAAATGAATTATGACAGAAGCACATCATTCACGGTATTCTATGCATTTGGGAACAACACTAAAATGTACCATGGTTTGGAAGAGTTTCATCACAAGTTTGCCTCGTACACTTTGGAAATTTGATTCCATATGGGTGATAGTTTACAGGTTTACCAAGTTAGCACACTTTTTACCTGTCAAGACCACTTGTACAGCTACAGATTATGCAAGGCTGTATGTTAAGGAGATAGTACGATTCCAACTTCTATTATAGTAGATAGGGGAGCTCAATTTGCTGCACATTTTTGAAAAAAAAAACTTTCAGAAGAGTTTGGGAATCCAAGTGAATTTAAGTACAACTTTTCATACCCAAACAGATGGACAGGCAACATGTACTATCCAAACACTTGAAACTATGCTACGAGCTTGCACATGGGACTTTAAAGGTAGTTGGGACGATCATTTACCTCTTGTTGAGTTTACCTACCATAATAGCTATTGTTCAAGTATCAATTGGATGGTTTGACGCGGGTAAAATTGGTTTACTCGAGCCAGACCTTGTTCATCAAGCTATAAAGAAAGTTAAGGTGGTACAACAACGGCTACAAACGGCCCAAAGTCGACACAAGTTATATGTCGATACTAGAAGGAAGGAAGTAGAGTTTGCCATAGATGATTGAGTATTTTTGAAAGTGTCACCAATGAAAGGGGTAATGAGATTTGAAAAGAAAGGAAGGTTTGCCTTATATAACGTGCTGTATAAGATTGATTGAAGATTTGGTCAAGTCGCGTATGAATTTGAAATACCCCAAGAACTCTCCACAATCCATCCAGTGTTTTATGTTTCGATGCTTCAAAAGTGCATAGAAGATCCATCTCGTATTGCTTCCATTGGAGATGTACAAGTTACGGAGGATCTCACCTATGAAGAGGTACCTATTGTTATTCTGGATAGGCAAGTGAAGAGGTTAAGGAATAAGGACGTAGCTTCCGTAAAGGTACTTTGGAGAAATCAACAAGTAGCAGAGATCACGTGGGAAGCTGAAGAAAAGATGAAGTCGAAGTACCCGTATTAGTTTCACATGGAAGAGAAAGTTCAAAGTGCAGAAGTGGAGAAATAACAAGTAAGTATCTATAAGCATTATGTGTATATGTATATATATGCTAATATCGAGATGCATTTGTTGTACATGAGACAATGTTATTAACATTCGAGGGCGAATGTTTCTAAGGGGGGAAGAATGTAACACCCCGTACATTTCCGACCTTACTTGACAACTTTGAGCCATGTTTATCTTAGTTTTGAGAGCAATAAGTACGTATTTTGTATTGCTTTGCTGGGGTATTGGATAGTATGCTAATGTTTGCAAAGAAAAGTTGAAGAAAGGAAGAAAGATCAGAATTTTGGTGTGGGACGCGCCCAGGGGCGTGCCAGGCGGCTTCTGGTCAAAATTTTTTTGGTAGAGGCAGCAGAGGGGTACGCCAGGGGGCGTGCCAGGCCGCTCAGGCTCCCCCTTTTCAGAGCTGAAATTCAGCTAAGTCTCAGGGGCGCCCGGGAGCGTGCCGGGGTGCTTTTTTGCCAAATTTCATCTCCGATTATTAGTCTATAAAGAGGAATCTTGGGTTATGGTACCATTATTCCATCGTAGTAGGACTATACTTGAGCGAGTTTGGCATCCAAGTTGGGGTTAATTCTTCGTCATAAGTATTTTATCAAATTATGCTCAATTAAGCCATGAGTGGCTAGAATTGCTTGTTCTTGGGATTGAGGCTACGGACATGAATCTCGTAAGTTGAATATTATCGTAATATTTATGGAATTATTTAAACATGACATATATGGTGGATCATGCATTTAATTTGGTGGGCTACATTCACATATGTTAATGGGCTAAATTTGAGGCCCAAAATGGAACAAAATGCATGGCCCAAATGGGGCAAATGACCCACTCTTCCATTGACCAAGTAAACAAGGCATTTAATGCCAAGAATTGGCTAAGGATGACTTTAGAGACTATATAACGGCACAAAAGCTGATTTTTATTCATTATAACTCTCATGCCTTTCTAGATATTTCTAAACACATTTCTCATTTAACAAACCCTAAGGCAACCATTTCCTTTGGACAAGATCATCACTTGGCAAGCCTTGGTAAGTGTCAAATCACATGGATTAGTATATTATATGCTTAAGATGGTGTGTATATCATGATGGGTATATTGTCAAGGTGTTGAATAGTGCACTTTTGCTCTTTGGCTAAAAGATGTGTCATCTTTGTGATTTGAAAATTAAAAGGAGACTTGAGGTTTTGATGAAAGAGAATGGTGTGGATGAAATATCAACATGTATGGTGTGGTTATGTTCCTTAACTTGTTATTTTTCTATGAGTATAATTTGTGGGATTGTTGTTGATATGTTGTTATGAAACGTATTGAGGTAACTTGATGGATTAATTGTGATGTGGTGTTAATGAGAAAGTGTAAAGGAGGAACTTGGTGTGGAATGCTATTGGTATATGATGTTGTGGTCAATGTGTGGAATGTTGTGGTATTATTGGTATGATGATGCCATGAATTGTATTGTAAAGGGTGAAATGACGTTATAGGGCAATCATGTAACTCATTGTCGTCTTATACCCTTATGAGGTAGTTGGTTGTTAAAGTAAGCTCCGTTATGTACTTGTGTTGTAGAGTAAAACGTAAGGAAGGAGCTGGACTATTTTATTCACATATAGGACTGTGTATTCATATTGGGAAAATAAGGTATGTAAGGTTACTCTTTCCGTATCCTTCTGCAGCACATATTGTTCACATCGTCATTGTACTTATTCCATTCCGAAATGTTCTAAGGTATCTCATTTCAGGTTGTCACCTATTGTTATTCATGAGTCACATAAATGTGGACATTGTTCCAAAGTTCCAACAATGTTACGTTCTCAAGTTCCAATAATAATGTTATAACTACTAATGCATCAATCTCACACAAGTAAAGGTATCGATCTCTCACAAGTAAGGAATGAAGTAACGTATATATATATCTAGATATATATATTATGGCCCACCGATAAGGTGGATGATTGTTGATATATATATACTATGGCCCGCCGATAAGGTGGATGATTGTTGATATTATACTATGGCCCACCGATAAGGTGGATGATTGTTGATATGATTTATTATATTATGTTATGGCTCGCTGATAAGGTGGATGATTGTACTCTCGCCCACTGATCAGCTGGATGAACGATAATAAGGATGACTGTAAAACCAAAGAAAGTATATTACTTAAATAAAAGTATATATGAATGTTGTTATATGAACGATAATGAGTGATCAAATAACGAGCGTAACAAAAGTAATGTACCTAACTCCGTATACAGACCGGTGGTGTATCCATATCAATTATTCTCTTATATTTTGATTCCATTGAAGTATTTATGTGTCATACAGTTTCATATGGCCTTACATACTCAGTACATTCTCCGTACTGACGTCCCTTGGGGGACTTACCTTACTTGCTGCAGGCACAGGTGCTAGTAGACCTCCACAGTAGGCTACAAATCATCTACGGAATATTGGTGAGCTCCAGTTCGGTTCGGGGCTTTTCGAGTCACATGTGTGCATATATTTTGGTATTGCATAAAGTGTTGTAATAAGAGGGGTTTTGTCCCGACTGTAGGTTGGCTATGTACATGTATCTGTTAGAGACTTTGTAGACGTATGTGAGAAGATGAATGTACGAGATGTATCTCCATGTTGACTTGATGGCCCTAAAGGCCAAGTTTCATATATAGTAAATGTTTGCCATGACTTCCGCCATTGGTATCTAGTTATATGAGATAGAATGATATTCATACAGAGACATGCATATGAGTGTACCTGAGTGAAGATTGGTTCTCTCGGGCCTCAACGGCTTCGGGTGCCAGTCCGCCCCGTTGGAATTCGGGGCGTGACAAAAAGTCCAAATATGCCCTTAAAGTATTTGAAATTGAGAAATATCTTATTCGTTAATTGTTTTGCTAGAACAGGTCCCTTACCGTTCAATACTTGATCCAACTATGTCTGTAATTTAAATGAAGCCCCCAATTAATTACCCAATTAACCAATTTAAAAAATGAAAAATTATGCATAATGTCCATTGAGAAAAAAAATTACACAAAAACTAACCCACTTTTTTTTTTTTTCTTAAAATGGCCAGCCGGCCAAAGTTATTACTAAAAATGGTCGGTCGGCTAATTGATACCAAAACTTTGGTACGTCATTTACCTGAATGTTTGGCCATTTGGCCATTTTATTTTTAATAAAAATAAAAATTGATGTGCTATTTATAAAAAAAAACTTTTTCGTTGTTTAAAGTTTTTTTGTTGCTCTTTTTTTTAAAATTTTTTTCTTTTCTAATTGTTTCACTTTTTGTGTGGAAAAAATGAATATTTATGTTGTTTTGTTATTTTTTGTTTATATTTTTATTTATTAAGGTGGGAACGTATGATAGTCAAATAAATATTGACATTGATACATTACATAATTGTGTATATAACATCGATACATGATTGTGCACCATTAATACAATGTCAATACTTTACATACCTATTTATACAATATCGATACACGTCTAAATATTATTTATATAATATTAATACACACCTGTACACCATTTATACAATGTTGATACGTTACATAACTATTTATACAATATCGATACATGTTTATACAAATTTATACAATATCGATATATTATATATACACTACATAACTATTTGTACATCAATATATACTTGTTTATACATTCATATACACTAAATAACTATTTGTACATCATATATACATGTTTATACACCATTTATACAATACCGATACATTACATAATTATTTATACAATATCGATACATGTTATACACTATTTATACAATATAGCTAAACTTTTATACATTATTTATACAATGTCGATACACGTTTATGCACTATTTATTTAATATCGATACATTACATATACACTACATAATTATTTGTACATCATATATACATGTTTATACACCATGTATACAATATTGATACATGAAAAAAATTGCACGGAAAATGTTTGAAAAAAAAAACAAAAACAATTTTTTTTTAAAAAAAATTAACGCTAAAAAAAGAAGCAGCAAAAATGGCCTAATTGCCTTGGGCCAAATTGAGCTTTGTTGAGCCCATGACCTTTTTTGACTATTTTTTCTGTAAATAGAAAATGGACTACTTTTTTGGTAAACTTTTTATTTTTCTATATATAAATGAAATTATCCCTTTAAAAAATTAGATTTTATCACTTTAGACATTATAATTGAACTTTTAACGAAAATTGCATTTTATTTTTATAATAAAAGATGGAAATGATTTCATCTGTAATTTAAAACACAAGTGTAGCATAGAGGATATATCAAATATAAAAGACTCGGGAAATTAAAGAACAAAAATATGTTTATAAATTACAATTTTCACGTAATGACCCTCCTAGTCATTTTTTACCTTTTCATGATTTTTCTACGTTTAAAGCTTTTCTATGGCTGTCGCAAGTCATTTATGACTTGCTGGGACTGACAGTTCGGTTATCGCGCAGTTCATTTGGTTTTTATAGCAATTTCCCTATTTTAGAGCTTTTGAAGTTGAGAAAATAGTCTCGGGCCAAAACTTTACTTAAACGACCACGGAAGCCAATTCTGATGATTCATTAGCTCCGGAATATCGATTTTAGGCTAGGGAGACCCTTAGTTCGGGCCCCGAGGCTTTCGAGCTCGTTTTGGGCTATTGGGTAGATTTGGTAAAAATGGAACCTTGGGTACGAAACCCACTTTTTATCGAAACGATCTCGGATGAAACTTTTGATGGTTTCGTTGAGTCAGGAATATCGAATTTGGTAGAGTAGCATAGTTCGTTTGCATCACGGGATCCTGAACGATCCGTCCGGAGATTTTGCAACTTAGCAAAGTTGTTGGTGCATTAGGACCTGGTGCAGGCCCAAATCTTTTAACGCTATCGCCATGAGGACCTTCGCAATCGCGAGGGTCTATGGATTTTGGTCATCGCGATTGCGAGGCTGGGGCCTGCGATCGTGATGAAGGAGGGCTCAGGGGTCGGGTTAGCTTATGCATAGCTATCGCGTGGCTAGGCCACTACAATCGCTATGGTTATATTAGTGGGGTCTCGCGATCGAGACCAGGGTGTCTCGCGATAGTGCTGAGGAAACCCCTATGGTATAAATAGCTCCCTTTCATCTTCAACGCTCATTTTTCTAAGTATAAACACCATCAGTGACCTTGGGAGCTCGAAAATCAATGAGGAATCGATAGATGGAACTGGGATTGAGTTGAAAACATTAAAGTGATCATTTCCACGTCTTAATCTCGTAAGTTTTTGGTCAAAGTTTGGTTTAATTTGTGGTTTAATTTGTAGTTTAAATTCTTGTTATACCTCAAGATTTGCGGGTTGTTTTGAGCTCGAATTTAAGGGCTTATCATGCCCAATTTTATGAGCACTAGATCATTATGACCCGAGAAATGTTGTGAAGGTTTTAATTTTTGGATTTCGCAAGTGGGCTCCACGAGTGATTTTTAGCTTGATTTCTGATTCGGAGCATAAATTTGCTATATGGACATCGATGTTCTCATCTTGACACATAGAATGTTATTTTGATTGCGTGGCAAAGGTCGAAGGCTTCTGGAAAGGCAAAAGCTCCATTATTGAGGTTTTCGCGTGCTTTCGGCACCGTCCAGGTAGGCTAAGCTTACCTTTCTCCTAGACTTTGCTCTATTATGGTATTAGTCTGATATTGGGCTAGTTTTGGGTGGGTTCTTATGGTTTAGATATTTATTTAGTAAATTCTAATTATTTTAGCCGATTAAGCGACCTTAAAATAGATTTCAGCTTATGTTGTCCTTAAACTACTAGCTGCCCTCATTCCAAATTCTTGTCTTAGCGAAATTAGGCCCTTGGGACTACAATTAGGAGCCTTAACCTAGTTTTGGATAGTTTCTTGCCTTTGATTTGGGTCTCCGGGGTTATAGTTGACCTTATCGACCCTTTTTAAGATTAGTTGCTTTAGAATAGCGCCCAGTATGACCTAAATGATTACAAACTGCTTCATTAGACTGTTACTTGGGCTTGGATTGACTCAGTCATTATAATAAGCTTATTTAGGTTCGTTACCCTTGGTGGGTTAGTATTTGACTTTAATTCGCGCCTTCTGACTTAATAAATGGATTTGGATATCCTTTAATGAATTCAGCCTTCTAAAATGAGAAAAGTGACTAGACTGACTTGAGACAAATTATAATTCTCGTATATTGCTATGTATTTCTTATTCAGGAGTTTTGGTTCGAGTACGGCATTTATTATCATCATTGTTATAAATCATGGGTTGAAAATTCGGTAGAAATTGGTAAGATTCATGATTATGGCCGGGGAAGGAGTATACGGTACGTATATTGCACAATTCGGCTTGTTTCACTTTCATTACTGTTATATCTTGTCCTTACATTAGTTTTACTATTTGCTTGTACGCACTGTGCTTATGGGGCTTGGTTGGGTTTATTTCTCCTTGTGTGTGCCTTTTGAGCTTATGGGGGTCCAGTTAGGTTATAGCTAGGCATTATGCTTTCGAGTTATTTATATTCGGATTGTTGTATCTGCTTAGTATAACCTATCATTTACACTTTTGATCCTCATTTATTGCCCTTAGTGAACATATTCACACTTTATTTATGCTTTTACTACAATTGAGCTCAGTCAGCCTATGATACCTACTAAGTACGCCGTGTTTTGGTACTCATACTACACTTCTGCATCTTTTTTCCTGATTTAGATCCTAGTATGAGTCACCGCCATTGACGCT
Source organism: Capsicum rhomboideum (assembly GCA_031232105.1). Lineage (NCBI taxonomy): Eukaryota > Viridiplantae > Streptophyta > Magnoliopsida > Solanales > Solanaceae > Capsicum > Capsicum rhomboideum. Next base: position 83,784,804 of record CP124719.1, on the reverse strand, counting down.
GATCTCGAGCTGTGCTGTTGACCGAAGATTTGGGTGACCTTTCAGAGTCCGGAGCTGATTCTTCTCCTTCTGCTTTCATGATAGTCTTATTTTGTATATTCTGAGACTATGATGTAGATTTTGACACTGTCTAGTACTCCTTTTTGGTATAGTGGCTCTTATACTGACCTTACCAGGTCTAAGGGGATTCATTTTGTATACTTTGCCCTCTCCCCTCTCTTGTATAGCATGCTTATATATATATACATATTCCTCTTCTAGTTGCTTATTATTACTGTACCCTTATTCCTTTATCTTCCGTCTGTTAGCCCGTTACTCGCCGTTTCAGACTATGGTTTGGCTTACCTACTTGTGGGTTAAAGTAGGTGCCATCATGACTTGAGAAATTGGGTCGTGACATTTCATCATCAAAGATATGAATGTATACATCGATATATTATTTACATCACTAGTATGTAGAAAAAATAACATTATAATATTAAGATAAGCTAAACTATCTACATTACGATTTAGAAATTGGTACATGGCTTTGATGGTAACATAAACACTAGTAGAAAAGAAACCTTTAAATGTGTACATGTTAAAGAAATATTAAACTATTAATGAATGACTTATTTGCTTAATTTTCACATGCTTAAAGGCATATTTGTCCCTTTTTCAACTATTAATAAGCTTATTATGTTAATTGGGGCCTCCAATTAAATTAATGTCTTATTTAGACAAACTATTGAACACTAAGTGAATGTGTTAGCGAAACTAATGAAGAAAATACATATATATGCTCAATTTTGACTATTTTAAGGACATATTTTTTCCTTTTTCATAAAATAAATTATCGTATTAGAAGTTAAATAAAAAAATACTAAAAATAAGCAGTTTGATGCACTAAAGCTCCCACTATACACATAAAACAAGATACTATACATTAAAAGAATTAAAGATATTTGAGAATTGTGTATTCAAAGAAAGTACCATAACTCCACAAATAATAATATTATCACTCCTGTGGCACAAATGAATTTAAACTTATAATCTATCATAATATTATATTTGGGCTAAAATGGTTTAAACTAGAGTACTTTCATATTATCAACCCAATATCTATCCCTATCTTTGAATCTCTATCATTAACAAAACCACTATCCAATGAGACGTCCATCGACCAAATAAGACCTCTATATCCAAATCGATCTGTCCAACTGTCGCTCCCCCATTATCAGCCACAGAAGGAGCATCTCAACCAACCTCGAATCCTTCTTTTATTCCTCCCGAACAACTCAAATATGTCACGATTCTTCAGAATATCATAAAATCACGGATCATTTGATGTGGTTGGATAAATAAAATATCTTTACGTTTTAATCAGAAGTTTTTAATTTGAATTCTGAGAAGAAAAAATTCTGCTAACGAGCACTTAATTTTCCATCTAATTAATGAATTTTATGCGATGCAAATATAAATTAATGATTTGATACCTCCTCTAAATGTCAATCTAGAAGAGAAAAAATAAAATAGTACAATGTCAAAAGAAAATATTATTGAATCGGGTTTCACGCTGGCACAGATTGATATTGGGATTGGGTACTTGGGTACCACGCTAGTACAATACATGAACTGAGCTCGTCCCCTGCAGGTCATGACTAAGGGTCCCTGTTGACCCTAGTATGTATGTACACTATTTTAGACATGCATTCATTGTTTGCAATACACAGGTGGTTGTTTATTTGATTGTTGTTGACTGAATTGCCAAAGTGTAAGTGAAAGCCAACTGAAAGGATCTTCTGATCAATCCAGAGATCATTTGGATATTGATATGAATAGCTAGAAAAGGATTGATATGAAGAGGATAGTCATCGGTTTCGTAAGTTGATGTGATTATGAATATGAATTGAAATGTTAGTTGATTATGAGTTATGCCTTAATCGCTTCTTGCTTTTGTTTAACTTATATTTTTGTATGGTGTTGAGTTAAGGCGACCGATGATGCTACTAGTATATTGTGGTTTTACTAATACTACACGTGATCTTCTTTTTGTTTAATGCAGAGTGTATTTTAGCATTTAAGATGAAACCTCAACTTTAGCTTGGGATCAGCATCTTCAATTCAAGGGTGAGAACCATGTCCGAAAAACCATTGGATCTTCCTCTTGTTCATGTCCTTTATTCAGGACAATGACATTTCATGTTTTTGATATTAGTATTGGGACTATAATTTTAGATTTTATTTTGACTAGCAGTTCTTGTACGGTGACTTTCGAATCCCGGAGAGATGTAATAGTTTAGAGATACTTCCGCACTTTTGTAATTTTATTTGGATTATGAAGATAATAGATTTGATATTATGCTAGTCATGCTTTAAGTTAATAAATGGTGTTTTTTCATAAAAAGGTTAAGTAAATATTAAGTGTAGTGTTTAATTGATCGACTAAGGGTTGGGTTGATTGATTTTCCCACTATAGAGTTAGGGTGGGTACCACTCACGACTATTTGGATCGTGACATACAAACATCATGAGAAGAACACCTTAAGCTACGTTCAAGCAGACCCCTTCCTTTCCATTGCTCCAGAACTCTGAGGCTGTCACGACCCGAAATCCCATTCGGGCCGGACTGGCACCCAAAGCCGATATGGCCCGAGAGAACCAATCTTTGCTCATGAACCTTCGTATGCATATTCTCGTATGGATCTCATTAAACCTTATGCACCTATGCGGAAGACATGATCATGGAACATATGCTATATATATATATTACTGAAACTTGGCCGTTGGGGCCATTAAGTCAAAACGAACATTTATCTCTTACATCCACATATCCACATATGTCTACAAAAGCCTCTAACAGATGCATTTACTAGACCAACTAACAGTCGGGACAAGTCCCCGCTTTATACAATATTTACAATATCAAAACAAATATACAACTATGACTCAGGAGGCTCCGAACCAACTGGAGCTCACCAAAACTCTACAAATGATCCACAGTCTACTGAGGAGATGTACTAATGCCTGCACCTGCAGCATGTAAGGTAAGTCCCCCGAGGGGGTCAGTACGAAGAATGTACTGAGTATGCAAGGCTCATAATAAATAGCATCATACATGAGAATGTCAATAGAATAAATATGAGAGAATAATCAATGTGGATCAAGATCATTTTATGTAACATCTTTTATAATTATAGTCCTTCAAGGAATTTACCTTCACTCAAGAGACTTGCCTCTAATAGGTTCTTCTATACCCAAGAGATTCGTTCTTGCTTCTCTATTCATTACCGCTATTGTCCATCTACTTGGTTAGTAGGTTATAACAGAATAACACTTCATCCACATACATCCACTCTAGTGATGGGGGTAACAACATAACATACATCTACTCTCTTAACGTACATCCACTCTATTGGTGGTTTTAACCTACATCCACTCTATTGGTGGTTTTAACCTACATCCACTCTATTGGTGGGGCAACATACATCCACTCTCATGGTGGGGCAACATACATCCACTCTCATGGTGGGGTAACATACATCCACTCTCATGGTGGGAGAACATACATCCACTCTCATGGTGGGAGAACATACATCCACTCTCATGGTGGGAGAACATACATGGGAGAGATCGATATATCAACTTATGAGAGATTAATACATTAAGGATCATGACACTAATTGAAACACACAAATATGCTTTACCTCTCTATTATACTGCATGAGATTAACACCTTATTAACCTCCCTTCACTAATCCTATGAGATCATATTTAAGTAAGTATAATAATACCGGACCTCCACCTTTGGTGGGTTATAATAAATAACAAATCATAATCTAGGAATTATTCCATATTAAACTTATGCCCTCTAGAGTGTGACCCATACTCAATGAAACATATAGCAACCATGCGCATTACCTCTTTACAATCTTATACCTTCTACTTAGTTATGAGAATGACACGCTAAAGGTCATGGCATTAAATCATACACTTATATACATATCTCACTTCACTCCTTTACTTTATGAGTTTGATATCCTTACTTATGAGGAATAATTATACTAGCTTGCACATCACCTCTCTTATTACTCTTATGAGATTGTTACTTCTACTTATGAAAGATTGGTACAAGGATAATCATCATACTATAGGACTTTGGAACATGACATAATTGGAACATGCTTTTCAAGAATAAATAGATTCCCTTACATCTTACTCTCTTTGAGATAGTTCTTTTAGGAATTACAACTTCATGACATTTCCATGATCAAGAGATAAATGAACCATAAGTCATCTAAGAATAGGACACATATGAATAACAATATACGTCACCCTGAATTGATATACTTCAAGCCTCTCAAAATTGAAACAAGTCCAATGTCAATATGAACAACATGTTGCAGAAGGATACGGAAAAAGGAACCTTACATACCTTGTATTCTTAATACGAATACACAATCTTAGACGTGCATACAATATTCCTACTCCTTCCTTATGTTTCTCTCTACAACACAAGTTCATAACGAAACCAACATTAACCACCAATTACCTTATAATGGTATACAACAACAATAAGTCACATGTTTAGCTTTAACATGTCATTCCCCTTTGACAATACTATTTATGAAATCATCATACCAATAATTCCACAATATTCCATACATTCACCAACACATGATAACCAATAGCATGTCACACCAAACTCATATTTTACACTTCTCCATCACCACCACATCACAATTATTCCATCAAATGACTTCAATACACCTCACAACAACAAATCGGCCAAACTCCCATAATTTACACTTATAGAAAAATAACAAGTTTGGGACCATAATAACACCATACATGTTGTTATTTTATCCATACCATGCTTTTTCATCAAGACCACAAGTCATAATCCAAGTTACAATCCCATGGATTTCACATCTTTTACCAAAACACAAAACACCATATTCAACACTTCCAAGCATAACCAACATGATATACATAATCTATCATGCTCATAATATGTTAAATTACAAGAATAATCACTCACCCAAGCTTGGAAAATGGTGATCTTGCTCCAAAAATGACTTAGGGTTTGAGAGCCCAAAAGGGTGTTCTTGATAGTTCTAGAGAAAAAGATAGAAAAGCATGTGTGTTATTGTATAAAAAAATCTGATTTTTGTCTCCTTTTATAGACCTCTAAATTCATGCTTATCCACTCTTGGCATTTAAGGCTTAGTCAATGGAAGAATGGGTCATTTGACCCATTCTTGGCCCATGCATTCTTTCAAATTTTGGGCCTTTTATGAGCCCAATTCACTTATCCCAATAAAATCAATAATTTCTCATGTTTAATTCATTCCATACGCATTAAGACAATATTAACACTCACGGGATTCACACTTGTAGCCTCAATTCCAAAAACAAGCAATTCTAGCCGCGTTTGGCTTATTTTGACCTTAAGGGCAAAACTGTCATTTTGACTCCAAATTCGTTCTCGAGTAATTTTATCATACCAATATAATATTTCACTCATTTCATGTATATTCTCATGGTTGTATAAGAGACGTGGCAAAAATCGGCTCAATACGTCCCCGGGCACCCTTGGGACTTAAGAAAAATTCCAACTTTGAAAAGTGACCAAACCCAGCGTGGCACGCCCTTGGGCGCGCTAGCTTGCTGCCTCTGGGCACAAAGCGTGGTACGCTCCCCATCGCGCACCTACCTTATTTTATTTTATTTTTTATTTTTTTTTTAACTCTCAAAACTAAGGTAAACATGTACGGGGTGTTACATTCTTCCCCTCTTAGAAACATTCGTCCTCGAATGTTAACGATATCGCTTCAATTACGACAAATACATCTCTATCTTAGCATACACAGACATAGACACTTAATGCTCATAAATACTTACTTGTTATGACTCCACTCCCACACTTTGCATTTTTTCATCCTTTTGAAACAAATATGGGTACGTCGATTTCATCCTATTTTTGTTTTCTCAACTTCTCATGCGATTTCTTCGACTTATTGATTTCTCCAAAGAAATTTTACGACGTTACACCTTTATTTACCAACCTTTGCACTTGTCGTCCATTTCACCCATATGGCATCACATCTGTTTTCATTAACAAAGAATCTCTAGATAGCCTATAACCTTCAGATTCCCAACACTTCATCTTTACTTGCTCTTACTTCAATTACTGAAGCATAACTTTCACAATATTCTTTCCATGTAATCTTATCAATAGGTCGCTTCCCATTCATGGTACATATTGATTACTCCCTGATGTGCCCTTATCATAATGCAATCCTTTAGCTCACATATATATCCGACACATAAAAGCTTCTTGATACTTCATTTCGTTGCCTATAATTACTGCACATTCTTGACGTAGCGTCTTTTGTCGGTACTTCTGTACACTGGTACACCCTACGAGGACAGACTAGTATCCTTCACTCTGACTAAGTGATATATGTACCCTTTCATTCAAGACATTCTTTTGTGGACAATGAAATTGTAACCCCTTAACTTGGCAATTTACCATAGCATAAAAACCAACCAATCCATACTCATTATAATCATCAGGATCCACCATTTCCAGCTTAATGATGTTAACCAAAACAGCTACTATACACTTGCGGTATAGTCTTTTAACTACCACGATCAGATACAATTCAACTTACAACACTCTATTGCACGATCTAGAATGAAGAAAAGAAACCACATCCTAAATGCCCCATAGCCTCCTGATCATAAATGTGGTGCACAACACATCCATGAACAAGACTCTACTCGGACACGGCTTTGTAGACACCCTTAGAATGAACTCCTTTGATACCACTTTTGTCACGACCCAAAATCCCATTCGGGCCGGACTGGCACCCGAAGCCGATATGGCCCGAGAGAACCAATCTTTGCTCATGAACCTTCGTATGCATATTCTCGTATGGATCTCATTAAACCTTATGCACCTATGCGGAAGACATGATCATGGAACATATGCTATATATATATATTAATGAAACTTGGCCGTTGGGGCCATTAAGTCAAAACGAACATTTATCTCTTACATCCACATACCCACATATGTCTACAAAAGCCTCTAACAGATGCATTTACTAGACCAACTAACAGTCGGGACAAGTCCCCGCTTTATACAATATTTACAATATCAAAACAAATATACAACTATGACTCAGGAGGCTCCGAACCAACTGGAGCTCACCAAAACTCTACAAATGATCCACAGTCTACTGAGGAGATGTACTAATGCCTGCACCTGCAACATGTAAGGTAAGTCCCCCGAGGGGGTCAGTACGAAGAATGTACTGAGTATGCAAGGCTCATAATAAATAGCATCATACATGAGAATGTCAATAGAATAAATATGAGAGAATAATCAATGTGGATCAAGATCATTTTATGTAACATCTTTTATAATTATAGTCCTTTAAGGAATTTACCTTCACTCAAGAGACTTGCCTCTAATAGGTTCTTCTATACCCAAGAGATTCGTTCTTGCTTCTCTATTCATTACCGCTATTGTCCATCTACTTGGTTAGTAGGTTATAACAGAATAACACTTCATCCACATACATCCACTCTAGTGGTGGGGGTAACAACATAACATACATCTACTCTCTTAACGTACATCCACTCTATTGGTGGTTTTAACCTACATCCACTCTATTGGTGGGGCAACATACATCCACTCTTATGGTGGGGCAACATACATCCACTCTCATAGTGGGGCAACATACATCCACTCTCATGGTGGGGGAACGTACATCCACTCTCATGGTGGGGTAACATACATCCACTCTCATGGTGGGAGAACATACATCCACTCTCATGGTAGGAGAACATACATCCACTCTCATGGTGGGAGAACATACATCCACTCTCATGGTGGGAGAACATACATGGGAGAGATCGATATATCAACTTATGAGAGATTAATACATTAAGGATCATGACACTAATTGAAACACACAAATATGCTTTACCTCTCTCTTATACTTCATGAGATTAACACCTTATTTACCTCCCTTCACTAATCCTATGAGATCTTATTTAAGTAAGTATAATAATACCGGATCCCACCTTTGGTGGGTTATAATAAATAACAAATCATAATCTAGGAATTATTCCATATTGAACTTATGCCCTCTAGAGTGTGACCCATACTCAATGAAACATTTAGCAACCATGCGCATTACCTCTTTACAATCTTATACCTTCTACTTAGTTATGAGAATGACACGCTAAAGGTCATGGCATTAAATCATACACTTATATACATATCTTACTTCACTCCTTTACTTTATGAGTTTGATATCCTTACTTATGAGGAATAATTATACTAGCTTGCACATCACCTCTCTTATTACTCTTATGAGATTGTTACTTCTACTTATGAAAGATTGGTACAAGGATAATCATCATACTATAGGACTTTGGAACATGACATAATTGGAACATGCTTTTCAAGAATAAATAGATTCCCTTACATCTTACTCTCCTTGAGATAGTTCTTTTAGGAATTACAACTTCATGACATTTCCATGATCAAGAGATAAATGAACCATAAGTCATCTAAGAATAGGACACATATGAATAACAATATACGTCACCCTAAATTGATATACTTCAAGCCTCTCGGAATTGAAACAAGTCCAATGTCAATATGAACAACATGTTGCAGAAGGATACGGAAAAAGGAACCTTACATACCTTGTATTCTTAATACGAATACACAATCTTAGACGTGCATACAATATTCCTGCTCCTTCCTTATGTTTCTCTCTACAACACAAGTTCATAACGAAACCAACATTAACCACCAATTACCTTATAATGGTATACAACAACAATAAGTCACATGTTTAGCTTTAACATGTCATTCCCCTTTGACAATACTATTTATGAAATCATCATACCAATAATTCCACAATATTCCATACATTGACCAACACATGATAACCAATAGCATTTCACACCAAACTCATATTTTACACTTCTCCATCACCACCACATCACAATTATTCCATCAAATGACTTCAATACACCTCACAACAACAAATCGGCCAAACTCCCATAATTTACACTTATAGAAAAATAACAAGTTTGGGACCATAATAACACCATACATGTTGTTATTTTATCCATACCATGATTTTTCATCAAGACCACAAGTCATAATCCAAGTTACAATCCCATGGATTTCACATCTTTTACCAAAACACAAAACACCATATTCAACACTTCCAAGCATAACCAACATGATATACATAATCTCTCATGCTCATAATATGTTAAATTACAAGAATAATCACTCACCCAAGCTTGGAAAATGGTGATCTTGCGCCAAAAATGACTTAGGGTTTGAGAGCCCAAAAGGGTGTTTTTGATAGTTCTAGAGAAAAAGATAGAAAAGCATGTGTGTTATTGTATAAAAAAATCTGATTTTTGTCTCCTTTTATAGACCTCTAAAGTCATGCTTATCCACTCTTGGCATTTAAGGCTTAGTCAATGGAAGAATGGGTCATTTGACCCATTCTTGGCCCATGCATTCTTTCACATTTTGGGCCTTTTATGAGCCCAATTCACTTATCCCAATAAAATCAATAATTTTGCATGTTTAATTCATTCCATACGCATTACGACAATATTCCCACTCACGGGATTCACACTTGTAGCCTCAATTCCAAAAACAAGCAATTCTAGCCACGTTTGGCTTATTTTGACCTTAAGGGCAAAACTGTCATTTTGACTCCAAATTCGTTCTCGAGTAATTTTATCATACCAATATAATATTTCACTCATTTCATGTGTATTCTCATGGTTGTAGAAGAGACGTGTCAAAAATCGGCTCAATACGTCCCCGGGCACCCTTGGGACTTAGAAAAAATTCCAACTTTGAAAAGTGACCAAACCCAGCGTGGCGCGCCCTTGGGCGCGCTAGCTTGCTTCCTCTGGGCACAAAAATTTGGCCCAAAGCGGAATGGCACTCTCCCCATTGCGCACCTACCTTAATTTTATTTTTATTTTTTATTATTTTTTTTTTTACTCTCAAAACTAAGGTAAACATGTACGGGGTGTTACAGAGGCAACCCTAAGGATTTTTTTGGAATGAAACCTTATCCTATTTGCAATTGAAGAGAGAAGAAAAAAAAATAAAATTTAGGGGACTGTTTTGTTTATCGGTGTCCTGCTACAGCAGCCAGTAAGCTGCTACCACAGTGCCACTATAGCCGGATGACGTCAGCCCGCCCCAAAATTTTAAATTCCAAAATTATTCAATGGAGTTTTTCACACAACTATTTCAAGGATAATTAAAAAATTTCAGTACTCCATGCCCTTTAAACGAGGTGATTTTAGTAACGACTGAATGGGACGTAACAACATATATTAATTTATCCATCATTCGTCTCTGAATGATCATGGTGTAGAAAGGACGAACGAAACATACTCGATCACTAATACTCACTCATCAACTATCAAAACTATAATACCCCCTTTGCTCATCAAATTTACAAAAGAGCCCTCTCTAATTTATGTTGCGCTTTATTGTCTACTCCTCTCTCTTCCTTAAATTAATTTCACAACCGTATTTTGTTCGAGGCCAGTTTTGGAAAAATATTTACGAGTACCCAAGATAACCGAAGTCTCACCAATACTGTAACAACCCGTACGTTTTCAAACCTATTTTATTACCATATCATTTATGGAGTTATTTAAACATGAGATTGATGGGTTATTACATATTTAATTAGTGGGCTTAATTGATCTTGTGCCATTGGGCTCAATTGAGGCCCAAATATTAAACAAAAAGACATGGCCCAATTGGGAAAATGACCCATTGTTGCAAGACCAAGTCAATATATCATTAGTGGACCAAGTGTTTGGATAAGATGACCATTAAAAGGACTATAAAAGGCAACCAAAAATCAGATTTTTATTCATGTTGGACACACATGCCATTTTCTAGAATTTTCCACAATTCTCTCAACTCAAACCCTAAGCTGTCATCCTCTTTGGGCAAGATCAACTCTTTTTCAAGACTTGGTAAATATTTATTTTTATGGTTTAATATATTATATGCATGGAATATGGTGTAGATCATGTTGGTTATGTTGGTGAAGTGTGAGAAGTTCACTATGTGTGAAACAATTTGTGTTTGCTTAATCGGTGAAGGGTTTTGCCTTGTAAACTTGAAAATGGACTTGTGGTCTAGAAGAAAGTGAGTTTGATGGATTCGATATTGACATGTGAGATGTGATTATAGCCCTAACTTGTTTTATCCATGTACATAATGTTTGGAATTGTTGTTACGAAATTGGGCATGGAATTGGTGACGTATTGAAAGAAAAATATAGTTTGGTGATGTTTATGTGCGTTGTGAAATCATGATTGTTTGTTGGCATTTAAGATGATCTAAAATATGTCAAGATAAGTTTAGTTATGATCATGGACCATTTATTGCATAAAAAAGACCCAAAAGAGACCCTTTTTGGCCTAAACGGGCACCCGCCCTCGCAGATGAAGCACCTGCGGGCGCAGGTGACTTTGCAGGTGCCTATGGATACTGACAAAGGTCACCTGCGGATTCAGGTCAGCCACCTGCGGGCGCAGGTGGCTTCGCAGGTCAGCCCAGAACCCCGAATTGCTTGTTTTTGCATCCCGTTGACCCTCCGAAGCCCCTATACCCTTCATGGATGCAATTATCAACTTATGGTACCTTTTAAATGACTATAAAGGAGTATCCTGGAGGTATTTTGAGTGGTATAAAATATGGATTGTTGCTAATGTGTTATTGTGAAAACTATCGAGTGACTTGACGGAGAAAAGGTAACGTACTGTTAATGAGAAAGTGTAAAGGGTAAACTTGGTGTGAAATGTTATTGATGTATGATGTATTGGTTAATGTGTGGAATGTTATGGTGTTGTTGGTATGAGAATGCAGTGGATTGTATTGTAAAAGACGAAATGACGCTATATAGAAGTCACGTAGCTCATTGTCATCTTATGCACTTGTAGGGTAACTAGTTGTTAACGTGAGCTCCGTTATGAACTTGTGTTGTAGAGTGACACGTAAGGAAGGAACTGGATTGTTGTATTCACTTCTAGGACGGTATATTCATATTGAGATCATAAGGTATGTAAGGTTAATCTTTTCTGCATTCTTCTGCAGCATCTATTGGTCACATTGTCATAGCATTTATTCTATTCCAAAAGGTTGTACAATATCTCATTTCAGGTTGTTATCTATTGTTAAGTCACATATTCCTCATTCATTAGTCGTTGTTGTTCTTGTGTTACATGGTTATGGACATGGGTCCAAAGTCCCAATAATGTTATGTTCCAAAGCTTCCAACAATGTTATGAATATAAAGTATCAATCTCTCACAAATAAAAGTGTCAATCTCTCATAAGTGAATGTGTTAATCTCTCATAACTGAATGTATCAATCTCTTATAAGTGAATCAATTTCTCTCAAGTAAAGGGACAATCTCTCAAAAGTAAGAAATAAAATAATGCATTTATGGTTTAATGTTTGAGAACCGGGACTACTCAAAGGGGCATATAAGCCTAGCTCGAGCGGACCCTAATACTACCCACTAATAAAGTGGATGACTACCCACTAATAAAGCGGATGCCCACCAAAAGGTGGATGACTACCCACTGATAAAGTGGATGACTACCCACTAATAAGTGGATGCCCACCAAAAGGTAGATGACTACCCACTAATAAAGTGGCTGCCCACCAAAAGGTGGATGACTACCCACTAATAAAGTGGATGACTACCCACTAATAAAGTGGATGCCTACCAAAAGGTGGATGACTACCCACCAATAAGGTGGATGACTACCCACTGATAAGGTGGATGACCATAATAACCCACCAATAAGGTGGATGACTAAAAATGATGATAAACATAAAAATAAGGAAAATAATAAATGTAAGGTGCATGGTTCCACACATTCAGAATGATGGTTTATTCGCATTGACTATTCTCTTACATTTTATTCTATTGAAGTTTCTACGTATGATGTAGTTTTGTATGGCCTTACATACTCAGTACACTTTTCGTACTGACCCCCCTTGGGGGAATTTACCTTACTTGCTGCAAGCACAGGTGCTAGTAGACCTCTACTGTTGGTTGTGGATCATTTGCAGACCATTGGTGAGCTCCAGTTGGTTCGGGGCTTTCCGAGTCATAGTATATGTTGTTGGTATGGTATATGTTGTGTAAAGCAGGGACTTGTACCGACTGTAGGTTGGTTATGTACATGTATCTATAGAGGCTTTGTAGATGCATGTGGGATGATGAATGTAAGAGACATATATCCATCTTGACTTGATGGCCTTAACGACCAAGTTTCATATATTATATATGTCATGACTTCCGCCATTGGTATTTGTTTATTATATGGGATAGAATGATATTCATATAGAGACATGCATATGAGAGTACCCGAGCAAATATTGGTTCTCTCGGGCCTTATCGGCTTCGGGTGCCAGTCCATCCCGAATGGGATTCGGGGTATGACAAAAGTGGTATCAGAGCAGGTCGTCCTAAGGGTGTCTACAAAGTCGTGTCTGAGTAGAGTCTTGCTTATAGATGTGTTACGTTCCACATTTATAAGTAGAAGGCTACGAGACATTTAGGAGTTGTTTCATTTCTTCATTTCTAGATCGTGCAATAGAGCCTTTGTTGTAAGTGAAAATTGTATCTGACCATGGAATTGGTTTTCTTGTTTATATTAAAATGCTGATCACAAGACCAGGTAGAGGCAAGGGTAAGCAGGTAGATATGCCTTCTGGAGGAGGAATGAGTAAATCACCACCTGACCAAGCTAGTCAAGGTGGGGCTGACACTGAAATTACATCGCAGTCTTCTCCTACTCTTCCATTTTCTGAGGAGCCAAGGGGTAGAGAAGTACCCACAGAACTGCCTATGATTGCTACTGATCAGGATTTATGAAATGCAGTGCATATGTTGACCCAGCTAGTTGTTGCACAAACTCAAGGACAAGTTGGTCCAGTGACAGGCAATGACAGTGAAGCTAGAGTAGCTAGTCGGAGGACGCAGGATTTTCTGAAATTAGACCCTCTCATATTTACTGGGTCAGACCCAAAAGCAGATCCACAGAATTTTGTAGACCAAATTCAAAGGGCCCTAGAGGTCATGCACGTAACTGGTGTTGAAACAGTTGAGCTGGCAGCCTATAGACTGAAAGGTGAAGCTATATTATGGTATGAAGACTGGAAAAGATCGAAGGGCACTAGTTGGGAGGAATTCAAAACTGCCTTTCTTGATCACTACCTCCCATATGAGATCCGACAGGCCCGTGCAGACCAATTTCTAAATCTCCGTCAGGGGAATATGAGTGTTAGAGAATACAGTCTTCAGTTTAATTCTTTGGCTCGATATGCTCCGAATATGATAGCCATAATGGAAGATAGAGTCCATCGATATGTGGACAGATTAGAGCCATACTTGGTGAGGGACTGCACCATTGCTGCTTTGAACAAGGATATGGATATAGCTAGAATACAGGAATTTGCGCAGAAAATGGAAGACCAGAGGCAAAGAAGGAGGGTACATGAATTTGAAAGAGGGCCTTCAAAGAGGGCTAGACCTATGGGACAGTCTATGGTGTCCTAAGGAGAATCTAGGCCTCGGATGTTTCCTAGACCGCCTAGATCATCGTTCTCTTACTCCACAGCAGGCACCCACTCTTAATTTCGTGGGTCTAGAGGCAGTCATGATGGGCAAAGCAGTGTGGTTCGAGGTTCACAGACAGTAAGATTTTCTCATCAGTTGTGCCAGCACTGTGGGAAGTTTTATTCAGGTGAATGTTGGTATGGACCAAATGTTTGCCTGCGGTGTGGTATGTCGGGGCATCTGACGAGAGAGTGTCTACAAGGAGATACGGGTAGTATGGCGCGACCTACGGGATCAGTCGTTGTGTCATCTTCATATGGTGTACAACCTGCTGGTCGTGGTAGATGTGCTAGGGGAGTAGCTAGTTCCAGTGGAGCCCAGAATCGCACCTATGCACTAGTCGACCGACAGAACTTGGAGATTTCTCCTGATGTAGGTACAGGTATAATATCTGTCTTTTCACAGAATGTATCTACATTGATTAAATTCAGGCTCTACCTTATCATATGTTATTCTATTGCTTGCTGCAAAGTTTGAAAGAACACCAGAATTATTAGTTAAGCCAACTGAAGTATTTACACTAGTTAGTGAATCTAGTGAAGCGAGAAGAGTATATCATGATTGTATAGTAACTATTTATGGTGGAATGGAGGGATAACGTTAGAGCAATGAGAGGTAAGTTTATTTCCTATCTTAGGGCAAGGAAAATGATCTCTAAAAGGTACATATGTCACTTAGTAAGAGTAAAAGATATTAGTGTGGAACCACCAAATCTTTACTTGGTTCCGAGGGTAAATGAATTTCCTCGATGTATGAGTTGGTATTGATGTGATGCCAGGCACTAAGCCTACTTTTAGTCGGTAACTGAGTAAGGTGAAAGTTACGAATAAATATCCCCTCCTCAAAATTTATGATTTAATTGACTGGTTATGGGGCACTAATCATCCGGTAGGGATTAGAGAAAACAAATATACCCAAGATAGCCATCTGAACGCGATGTGGTAGTTATAAATTTTTAGTTATGTCATGTGGCTAACAAATGCACCAGCTGTGTTTATGGGTTTGATAAATAGGGTGTTCAAGCCACTTTTAAATGTGTATGTGACCATGTGTGGTGAGGATATTCAAAATCACAAGAGAACCATGCTAATCATTTTGCAGCAAGTGTTATAGAGCGGTGAAAACTTGGCTAAGGCCTACGATGCTTACGGAGATTCATCGTTTTCTTGGGTTGGCCGGCTAGTACAGGAAGTCTGTTGGAGAGTTTATCTTCCATTTCAATACCCTTAATAAGTTAACACAAAACAACCATATTTTAAGGGAAGGATGCATGTGAGAAGAGTTTCCAAGAGCTGAAAGATAAATTAACTGTATTAGTACTTCTCGAAGGCACAGAAGGGTATGCAAAATATTGTGTTGCTTCAGGGGTCGGCTTAGGATATGTATTGATGTAATACGGTAATGTAATAGCTTATGCTTCAAGACAATTATATCCATATGAATACAGAATTAGCCAACACATGATCTTGAATTAGCAGTCGTGATATTTGCTTTAAAAGTATGGCGCCGCCTAATGGTATGGGGTTCACATTGATATATATATATATATACTGATCACGAAAGTTACAATATAGCCTTAAGAAGAAGGACCTACTTTTGAGACAACGAAGGTGGGTGAGATTACCAAGAGCTTAGAAATTGATATCATATACCATCTGAGAAAAGTAAACGTGGTAGTCGATGTGTTAAGCCGCAAAGTATTGGGAAGCATTGATGGTCAACTTACGAGAAGGTAAGGTATTATTATACGTCAATTAGACAGCATGGGGGTTTGTCTTATTGAGACTCCAGATGAAAGAATTAGCGTGAACAGTGTGGTAGAATCTTCATTTGTAGTGGAGAGAAGAAAAAAAAAGGGCAATATGCAAATCCTATTTTCTTGCAGTTGAAAACAAAAATGTACAATGAAGTTCGGCAAAAGGAACTTGAACTTACATAAGGGAGGAATACTTCAATATCAAAGTAGATTATATCTACCAAATATATTTGAGTTAAGCCAATGAATTATGACCAAAGTACATCATTTACGATATTCTATTTATTCGTGAGCAATCAAAGTGTACCATGTCATGAAAGAAATGTGTTGGTGAAGCAATATAAAGAAAAAGAATATTGCAGAATTGGTAGTTCATTGTTCGAATTGTCAACAGGTAATAGTAGAGCATCAGAAATCTGGAGGTTATATGCTGATACTAGAAGGAAAGAATTAGAATTTACCATAGGTGAGTGGGTATGTTTGAAAGTACCACAAATGAAAGGGGTAATGAGATTCAGGAAGAAGGAAAGGTGGAACTATATAGGTCCATATGAAATTATCTGAAGGTTTTAGCAAGTTACGTATGAATTGGTACTATCCCATGAACTCTCCACAGTTCATTCATTGTAAACGCATAGGAGATCCATCTCAAATGTCTCCCATTGAAGATGTGCAGTTTATGGAAGATCTCACATATGAAAAATGCTCATTGCTATTTTGGGGTTAACACATGATAAGGTTAAGGAATAAGGAAGAAGAAGAAATCAATAAATAGAAGAAGTCACCTGGGGAAATCAGAGAAATGATAAAGTCAAAGTATCCGTATTTGTTTCCAATGGAAGAAAAAGTTCAAAGTGCGGAAATGAAATAATAACAAGTCGGTATCTATAAAGCACTATGTATATATATGATAACAAGAAGAATGATCCGAGACTTGCATTTGTTTGATTGGATGATGTTACTAACATTCGAGGACGAATGTTCCTAAGGGGGGAAGAATGTAACACCCCATACGTTTCCGAACGTATTTTATTACCATAACATTTATGGAGTCATTTAAACATGATATTGATGGGGTATTACACATTTAATTAGTGGGCTTAATTGATCTTGTGTCATTGGGCTCAATTGAGGCTCAAATATTAAACAAAAAGACATGGCCCAATTGGGAAAATGACCCATTCTTGCAAGACCAAGTCAATATATCATTAGTGGACCAAGTGTTTGGATAATATGACCATTAAAAGGACTATAAAAGGCAACCAAAAATCAGATTTTTATTCATGTTGGACACACATGCCATTTTCTAGAATTTTCCACAATTCCCTCAACTCAAACCCTAAGCTATCATCCTCTTTGGGCAAGATCAACTCTTTTTCAAGACTTGGTAAGTATTTATTTTTATGGTTTAATATATTATATGCATGGAATATGGTGTAGATCATGTTGGTTATGTTGGTGAAGTGTGAGAAGTTCACTATGTGTGAAACAGTTTGTGTTTGCTTAATCGGTGAAGGGTTTTGCCTTGTAAACTTGAAAATGGACTTGTGGTCTTGAAGAAAGTGAGTTTGATGGATTCGATATTGACATGTGAGATGCTATTATAGCCCTAACTTGTTTTATCCTTGTACATAATGTTTGGAATTGTTGTTACGAAATTGGGCATGGAATTGGTGACGTATTGAAAGAAAAATATAGTTTGGTGATGTTTATGTGCGTTGTGAAACCATGGCTGTTTGTTGGCAGTTAAGATGATCTAAAATATGTCAAGATAAGTTTAGTTATGATCATGGACCATTTATTGCATAAAAAAGACCCAAAAGAGACCCTTTTTGGCCTAAACGGGCACCCGCCCTCGCAGATGAAGCACCTGCGGGCGCAGGTGACTTTGCAGGTGCCTCTGGATACTGACAAAGGTCACCTGCGGATTCAGGTCAGCCACCTGCGGGCGCAGGTGGCTTCGCAGGTCAGCCCAGAACCCCGAATTGCTTGTTTTTGCATCCCGTTGACCCCCCGAAGCCCCTATACCCTTCATGGATGCAATTATCAACTTATGGTACCTTTTAAATGACTATAAAGGAGTATCCTGGAGGTATTTTGAGTGGTATAAAATATGGATTGTTGCTAATGTGTTATTGTGAAAACTATCGAGTGACTTGACGGAGAAAAGGTAACATACTGTTAATGAGAAAGTGTAAAGGGTAAACTTGGTGTGAAATGTTATTGATGTATGATGTATTGGTTAATGTGTGGAATGTTATGGTGTTGTTGGTATGATAATGCAGTGGATTGTATTGTAAAGGACCAAATGACGCTATATTGCAGTCACGTAGCTCATTGTCATCTTATGCACTTGTAGGGTAACTAGTTGTTAACGTGAGCTCCGTTATGAACTTGTGTTGTAGAGTGACACGTAAGGAAGGAACTGGATTGTTGTATTCACTTCTAGGACGGTATATTCATATTGAGATCATAAGGTATGTAAGGTTAATCTTTTCTGCATTCTTCTGCAGCATCTATTGGTCACATTGTCATAGCATTTATTCTATTCCAAAAGGTTGTACAATATCTCATTTCAGGTTGTTATCTGTTGTTAAGTCACATATTCCTCATTCATTAGTCGTTGTTGTTCTTGTGTTACATGGTTATGGACATGGGTCCAAAGTCCCAATAATGTTATGTTCCAAAGCTTCCAACAATGTTATGACTATAATAGTATCAATCTCTCACAAATGAAAGTGTCAATCTCTCATAAGTGAATGTGTTAATCTCTCATAACTGAATGTATCAATCTCTTATAAGTGAATCAATTTCTCTCAAGTAAAGGGACAATCTCTCAAAAGTAAGAAATAAAATAATGCATTTATGGTTTAATGTTTGAGAACCGGGACGACTCAACGGGGCACATAAGCCTAGCTCGAGTGGACCCTAATACTACCCACTAATAAAGTGCATGCCCACCAAAAGGTGGATGACTACCCACTGATAAAGTGGATGACTACCCACTAATAAGTGGATGCCCACCAAAAGGTGAATGACTACCCACTAATAAAGTGGATGCCCACCAAAAGGTGGATGACTACCCACTAATAAAGTGGATGACTACCCACTAATAAAGTGGATGCCCACCAAAAGGTGGATGACTACCCACCAATAAGGTGGATGACTACCCACCGATAAGGTGGATAACCATAATAACCCACCAATAAGGTGGATGACTAAAAATGATGATAAACATAAAAATAAGGAAAATAATAAATGTAAGGTGCATGGTTCCACACATTCAGAACGATGGTTTATTCGCATTGACTATTCTCTTGCATTTTATTCTATTGAAGTTCCTACGTATGATGTAGTTTCTTATGGCCTTACATACTCAGTACACTTTTCGTAGTGACCCCCCTTGGGGGAATTTACCTTACTTGCTGCAGGCACAGGTGCTAGTAGACCTCCACTGTAGGTTGTGGATCATTTGCAGACCATTGGTGAGCTCCAGTTGGTTCGGTGCTTTTCGAGTCATAGTGTATGTTGTTGGTATTGTATATGTTGTGTAAAGCGGGGACTTGTCCGAGCTGTAGGTTGGTTATGTACATGTATCTATAGAGGCTTTGTAGACGTATGTGGGATGATGAATGTAAGATACATATATGCATCTTGACTTGATGGCCCTAACAGCCAAGTTTCATATATTATATATGTCATGACTTCCTCCATTGGTATTTGTTTATTATATGGGATAGAATGATATTCATATAGAGACATGCATATGAGAGTACACAAACAAAGATTGGTTCTCTCGGGCCTTATCGGCTTCGGGTGCCAGTCCATCCCGAATAGGATTCAGGGTGTGACAAATACATCTTGAGATCAAAATTAATTCAAAAATAAAAGAACAAAAATTTCCCTCTCTCGAATGAACTGGGTCCCACTATAGCTGGAATATTCCCTCTATAGCGGGCTATAGGCTGCTATAGTGGAATGAGGTAGTTTAAAGATTTAAGAAATGGATTTCTCGCCCATTTCTCAAAATTTTCAAATGCAAACTCCCCTCCCATCTCCAATCGCTTCGATCTCAATGCCGAAACAAGGTAAATAATGTTATAACTCCGTCTCTTTACTTTATTGCTCATATTATCGTAAGAAATTGCTTGAAATCGTAGAAATAAAGTGAGCTTTGGGGTTGATTTTTGAAATCGAATTGGTTTGGATTTTGGACAAAATTTCAAAGCATGGTTACTTCTCTTATGTTTACAATGCCCCTATGGCATTCTATGCGTAAGATTAATAAGTTCATGGCCAATTTGGGGCTTGAACAAGGATAGAATGTGAAGGGTTGCTTTTGAATTTTTCTTGACAATTGGGACTTGTTTGGGGGTTTAGACACCTAGATTTTAGTATATACTAGTTCCATGACGCTTTCAACCCTAATTTGTGTTCAAAAATTCAAAAATGAATGATTTTTGTGAAAGGCGCCATTGATGTGTCGTTTGAGTTTTAGGGAAGATGAAGGACGTTATAGAGGTCTTATCCCACTATGACGACCCTGTTATAGCAGGAATATTTTTGCTATAGCGGTCCGAGGGTAGCGGGATGCAGCTTGCTATAGCGGGAGGCAGGTAGTAGCCTCCCAGATTTTTACAGACTTAGCTTTTTTTGAAACTTGAAATTCTTTTGATACCTCTATGGATTCTAACTCACTTTTGTACGATCTTTGCAGGATTACTATCTCTATGGATGATAATCAAGATACACTCCCCCTTTCTTCCAAAGATTCCCTGACTAGAACTGTCAGGATAGATTCTGGGACTATCAAAGGATGGGGTTCTGCTACGAGAGAGGGTTCCTGATGAGAGGTGTGGCGGAGGCAGCTCCAGAATTCTACAATCAGCTCCAGGAGTTTGGTTGGATTATGTTGGTAGGGGCTCCTTGGGATGGGATCTCAGGATGGGTTAGGGAGTTCTATGCTATCCTTTCGACCATGATTTGGGTCGACCTCCACCCCACTATTTGTATTCGGGGAGTGAATGTTCCCGTGGATACTGCTACTATCATTAATGTTCTAGGGGTGCGTAATGTCTCCAATGCTGAGTACTTGGCCAAGGCTCGGGAGATGGATACTATGCTGGCTGAGGCACACACTGGTTACTGAGGCTGATCAGAACAAAGTCTACTATACCAGTCTCGAAGGTATTAGGAGCACACACTTCACTGCAGATGCTCGGAGGTGGCTGAACTTGGTGACCCAGAGGATTCCTCCTTCAGGTAACGCTTCTGATGTGACATACCATGGGGCTATGGTGATGGCTTGCTCTATACGGGGGATTCAGCAGAATGTGTTGGCACAAATCATGACGGAGTGGAAGGACTTCTACAGGAGCAACAAAAAGGCTCCTACCTTCCTAGTCTAATCTCTGAGTTGTGCAGGCGTGTAGGGGTACTGAGAGAAAATATTGACAAGGACTTGGAGGGTGACCTACCCTTCCATCCTCTCATAGTGAAGGGTGTACCATCCCTGAGCAAGAAAAGAGGAAGATGTGAGATGGGGAGAGAAGCAGAGCAGTAGAGGAGGAGGATGAGGATTATGAGGATACCCCTCCTACCCATCCCCCGATATCCTACGGGCGCTTGGAGCAGGACCTGGCTGCCGTGAGGATCTTTCTGAAGCATGCTCACATGCCTCCCTAGGATTTAGCCCCTTGTAGATCCACAGGCTTACCTTTCACTGCTCAGGACTATGCAAAGCTCCGAAGAGAGCTGGATGAAGAGAAGAAGAAGAGGCGCTCCCAGGATCGCATACTTACCCAGATGTAGAAAATCATCAAGGTCATGTTCAAATGCTCCGT